>OZ014490.1:18964392-21364392 GCA_963965965.1 Trididemnum nubilum
AAGCCCCTACATGGTGTTTGAAGAAGAATATCTCTGAAGCGGCTTGGTCAAGAAGGATGGAGTCAATGCCAATCTAATCTAATACAATTATCCTAATTTTAGAAATCCCATTGGTTTTGCCTTTAGTCCTCATTTAAATTTAAGTCAAATTTATTCTCAAATAATAATCTATGAAAATTGAAGTTCTGACATAGGAGGAAATTCTTTATTCAATTTTGGATTTGGCGTCATTTTACCAAAATTTAGGTATTTTCAAGCCATTTTTTAGTTAATTGTTGTCAATAAACATTTTTGTGGAGTAATCACTTTGACTATAGAACATATGGTGTTTTAGATTAAAAAAATCTTTTGTGTAAAATTTGAACCGCTTAATTATGACGTGATTTTGCCAAAAGTTAACCCTGGTGTCACTATGTTGACGTCGTCAACTCAACGCAACTATAAAAATAGTTTAACACCCACCCACATTTCGAGCTACAGTGACCTCCGGCTTCCGGTTTAGAAGTTGGGAGGGTGCGTTTACCCCAGTGCAAATTGCGTTCGACAATTGCCGTGACAAATTGGGTCAAAAAATTCTTTTTGTAGCTTGAAGTTAAATTACGAGCCCTCTGTCCAATCTTGAGAGTATGATATTTATTTTAAATGTGAACATTTCTGTCGTTTTTCGGGCGTTCCGATCTGGTTTAATAAGAATGTTCAATTTCTCTCCTTATAATGGTACGTGATATGTACGTGTTTACATTAGCAAAGTTTACAAGTTTTTAACCAAAAATAAACTTTTTTTGATTTGCATCATTTTGTTTGTATTGAGTAAACACAAATACAAGATAGCATAAAAATGAATCTAACAATATTGGTTAGAGGAATTTGAAAGGTGTTGGATGAATATAAATTTTAAAGTATAATATCATACTGTTTTCACTTTCCAATGACAAAAGCATAAAAACGTGTAAATATTAAAATAGAGCATCATAAAAAACAAATGCAGCTTCTCTAGGTTTCGTATTTGTAAATTTAGGAAAAAATTTGCGATGGCTTACAAAACACCTATTAAAGGTTAAACTTTTTGGTAAAAGTTTTCACTTTTTACCGCAAAGTTTAAATTTCAAATAAGATTGAAATTGCTTGCCGTATATAGTGCATACTTTTTTGTGAAAACCACTGCAATTAAATGCGATTTAGCTAACGATTTACTGTCAGTTTGTGACTAAAATACAAACAATGGGCAAGTTTACTGGTAGATAGTATTTAAACAGCTGTTTAGTGGTGCAAAATTTTAAAATTGGTTTGATCACTATTGGATTCTCGTTCGATCTTTTGAAGATTTTGGTAGCCTTGAAAAAGGATGCTGAAAAATCGATTCGAACGGTTTTCGTCTCGCCCTTAGCAAGAATCAATGCGAGAATAAATTAGGGTTGAAAGATGGGTCTTTTATACTTTTTCATAACATTGAAATTTCCACCTAAAAAGAAAAAAAAAAAAAAAACGTAAATAATTTCAATTGGACGAATGTCAAACTTATTGTAAAATTTGAAGAGAGTAGACGAATTCTTTCTGCCGGCACAAAATTGGTTTCTATGTTTTGATAAAAATAGCTTCTAGCGCTGCTAAGCGAAATCGGGTTCTTGCTTTTGCCAAAATTGAAAATTCTCGATCATGATAGTGGGCAGCGCAGCCAGAATTTTGAAGTAAGTGCATGTAGTCCAATGGCCGAATTGCATTCCTATTGATATAGAGGACTCTTGGCTTTGCAGTTGCGTCAAGGCAGAACTTTTGTTGGCTTTTTCTTGTTTCGAATTGATTTGGGAATGTGTTGAATGATTCTCTCGTGTAATCTTAAGGATGTGCGACCCAAGTACCGCCAATCACAGCGGCACACGTATTGGTATACGACCAAGCTTTGTTGTGTGATAGGCACAGCATTCTTGTGAATTAAGGGTGGAATCTTGCGCGCATGGAAAATAACGCTAGGTTTAACAGCTGAAAAGCAATTTTGAACATTAGATTTGACTTGCTTTTCGAACTTGAGCGAAATGTTGCCAATCCAGGCTAATTTAAGATAAACAGGACATTTTTGCGGATCTTTTTTGACAGGTTGATAACAACGGGCAATTTTCTTGGAAATAGTTGAATTGATTATCACTTCGTATATCAATACGAAAACAAATTGTCACTTCGTATATAGATAGTATTTTTCTAAAAATATGGCCTCTAAATATTTAATAATATGCAAGTATTATTTAATTATCAGGTACAAGAATTTTTATTTAAATTATGTCAATTTAATATGGGAAAATTAATTCTTGCAGGATAAAAATTTAAAGAATATACTCTTATGCAGATTTCACCAAGAAAATTATACCGTTAAGTTTAATCGTTTAATTATTTTGCGTAGTTTGTGGTTATCAAAATTAAATCAATATAGGCTTTTACTGAGTATATCGCTTGAAATTAAATTCAAAGCCAAATTGTATTTCTCAAAAAGTAAATTGTTATTGATGATTCGCATAGGCTAGGAAAAACTTTTGGTGGATAATCGGTACCGCCAAAGTCCAAAGCATAACAATTTTGTTAAGTCATAGAGCTCAGTCAATTTCTTGACCGAACTACCACCAAGCAAAACAGTCGTGCGAAAAAAAAAAAATCTTCTCTGTAGCAAAATGAAATTTGAGAGTAATTTTTCTTGATGAATTTTTAGACCTATCCACTAATTGGTTTGATTTTTGGAGTTGGTTGTTGAGAATCGCCTGTTGGCCTGATTCCCTGCTATTCTCCTTTCAGCTATTGGCTGTTAATTTTTGTTTGGCCTTTGTACCTTGCTAAGTTTTTCATTTTTTAAGCACAATTTTGCTTCCAAAATAATGTTTTTAGTTAAAATTCTTGGCAGATTTCAACGGCTAATTTACATAATTTTTTGATCGGTTCATTAAAGCTCATAGCCGATTTTAACGCTTCATTTGCATTTTGATCGCTGGCGAAACGATAATTTTGACTTCGGAGCTTATTGTTGGTTTTGCCGATTTTTTGCTCTTTTGTTTCGGCCTTCTATATTTTTTTTGCCTTGGCCTGTTTTCGGCGACTGGAAATTCTATAAATAGTGAGAAAATTTTTTGTTTTTTACTCATTTCGATTCATGCCAGCTCAGCTGACGAGGTTTGGAATTGACCGAAATAGCGCTATCCTGAGCATTGCATGGAGGGTTATTTTACTCTCAAATTTCATTTTGCTACAGAGATTTTTTTTTTCGCACGACTGTTTTGCTTGGTGGTAGTTCGGTCAAGAAATTGACTGAGCTCTATGACTTAACAAAATTGTTATGCTTTGGACTTTGCCGGTACCGATTATCCACCAAAAGTTTTTCCTAGCCTATGCGAATCTTGTAATTATGATGGCTTAATAGTGATCCTCGGTTAGCAGTAATGCGACTGAGCAGATTACTGCCACCCAGGTCTTTTCGACGGAATTGATGTTTGTGATCCCCTATTTTGTGGCTGATCCCATCTTTTCTTGATGAATTTTTAGACCTATCCACTAATTGTTATTGATGTTTATCATTTACGTTGGTTAAACTGAATGATGTAACACAGCCCTCGGCATGCCGAAATGACTCTGTGGAAAAAAATTGATCCCAAGTCAGCCTAATCTTGGGGGCAAGGATGGCAGTACGGTACGGTACGTTCAGAATTTGCGTGTTACGTACATTGCACCTAAAACCGTACCGTACCAGCGTACCGTACTTCAATTCAATTTTTGAAGCGTACTGTACCAACGTTCCGTACCCGTACCATTACGAAAAGGGCGTACCGTACTTCTTTGCAAAAATTGAGGCGTACCGTATCGTACTTACGTACCGTACCGTACTGCCATCCTTGCTTTTAACCACTCGCAACTTTTAACTGACTTTGAAATCACTAGTCTATACATCAGCGATCTTAATTCACACATTTAGCGTCGGCTGTTTTGGCATTGCATACATAAAGCCGGCGCAATGTTCGAAAAGACTGGGATTTTTAAACCACTGCGTATTCAGCTAAAGTGTAGCAATTGTTTCCGTTCAAATTTTTCTTCCATATATGACATGCCTCGAGAGTCCTAGCTATAGGCAATAGTTGTGACATCACAATTGGCCACATTTGTGTCTGTGACTTGTGACAACATAATACAATTGTAACGACAAATTGAGAGGCTATAGTGGTTACTTTAGAATAGCCTAGACCAGTGGTTCCCAAACTTTTTTTAAAAAAATTCACTGCGGACCCCTAGCAATTTTTTAAATGTTTGGCGGCCTTCTCTACAAGGCTAAAAACTCTGGTACAAAACGACTGAGCTTCAGCTAGGCCACAGGAGTTGCTAAGTATAGTAGTAGCGGCCGATAAATTGAACTTTTCTCTCTGTGACTCCGTAAGGGAATCGGGTAGTGTGATTACTACGATCACAACATAGGAAGCAAAAAATGAATCTCGCAAGCACAGATTGCGTACCTCCTGAACGCACAGGAGTCGGAAGCAAAATTATTAAGCTATAAGCCAAGTAAAGTCTATACCAAATTTCTTTCGCGGACTTTCTGAAAGTGCTTCACGGACCCTAAAAGGTCCGCGAACCCCATTTCGGGAACCACTGGCCTAGACTATGTGCACACCGGGCACCGTCGCACGAATCTTCATTGACGGCCGCACGTTGCACATAAAACGTTTAGTAGGCAAGTTCAAAGAGCGTACCAACGTACCGTACCCGTACATTACAAAAAAGGCGTACCGTACCCGCGTACCGTAATCTTAGCAAAAATTGAGGCGTACCGTGTCGTACCTACGTACCGCACCGTACTGTACTACCATTCTTGCTTGTGGCATTGAAAAAAACAGTCAATATTTAATGACTATTCCGCCAAATTTTGTCACAAAAAAATTCTAAATGAGAAACTTGAAAAAGTATCTCAAAATTGCAAAAAGAACTCGCCCCATATTTTTGAGGTAACGATTTTTCAGGCAAAACAGCTGAAAATCCGTTTTGAGTTTCAAGCATTTTTTTTTTTTTTTTTGCACAGATTTTGGCTTAATTTTTTTGTGTAGATGCGCTGCATAGCTTTGACGCTTTGTGTTTTGTTACTGCATTTTAACGGTTTTGTTTTCAAGTTTTGATATTGTTTCATCTTCGGTGTTTTACATTTTTTGATAAATTTTATTTGAATTGCAGTGACATTAAGAAAGCCAAAGACGGATTGGGTGAAAAAGTATCTTTCATCATTCAATACGTCAGTATGACGGTGACGGGAGTCACAATCGGAATTGTTTACACCTGGAAGCTGGGTCTGGTCACGTTATCCGTAGCCCCTCTACTTGTGTTTTCTGGTGCCTTGCTATTTATTGTAAGTTAAACACTGACACTGTTAAACCATATTTTATGCAATTAGTGTTGTGGTCTTGTCTCTGTGGTCAGTAGTATTTATAGCGCTTTGAATTCAAAGTATTTTTTAAAGGATGCTTTTTGACCTAGATCAGCAATTTGATTGATTTGCTAAAAGCATGAATCAAACGGAATCGAAAGGGCAAAATAAGCACTTAATGATTCTATTACTTTATCAAAGCTATCTGCAGAAAGTCTATTATCTTATCTGCCAATAAAAAATAAGTTGAATCTAATCGAGTTATTTAGCAATCGAATTCCCCATCTTTGCGTTATTCCTTTGTTTGGCTGAAAAAATTGATTTCAGAAACGACATTTAACTCTGCCAATAACAATATCTGTAGAAAACAACTTTTAAAAAATTTTGTAAAGGCTTTTTTTCGAATAGACTAAGACGAGTAAATTTTTTGCTTGCTGAAGCAAATTGATATGTTAATTGTCAATGTTGATAAGTCAACTTGCTCAGGTCAAACAGAATTAATGGTGTAATTCAAAAATGATCTATTTGGTCATATATGTATCACGTAATGCAATATCATGAAAAGAATAAATAACATACTTCAAACAGAAAAAAACAGCATTTTGTTGAATTAGCAGATTATATTTGTTATGAAATACATTTTCTTCTCCGCGATGAGTATTGGCTCTTTGTGACTAGACAAAAAATCTTGTTTTTGCATTTTTTGTCAAAAAAGAGAACTGCATATAGATTTTTACTTATTCCATGCGTACTGCAGTTAGTAAGAGCGCGTTAATGCTTTTAACTATTGTTAATAAAATCATCTATAATTTACATAAAACAATTTCCAACAGGCGAATTTGCCTTTAGGCTCTTTAGGGATGAACCACACAGTGAATATAAATAAAATGGAGTCTGTTGATGGCATTGCTGTGTTTTCAGATTAATTTGCCGCTTTACGATAAATTTCTTAGATTTAACGAGAGCTACATGGTTTTTGTACAGGGTTAATAAGTTTACTTCGTTTGATTGCATAAGTTAAGCAGCTAAACGAATTATTTTTCAGTTTTCTGATTTGTACTCAAAGAAAGAACAAGCTGCATATTCAAAAGCTGGCTCTACAGCAGAAGAAGCTATTTCAGCCATTAGGACTGTCACTGCTTTCGGATGTCAAGACAAAGAGGTTGAAAGGTAATTTTATACGTAAAAGCACTCGTAATTTTATAATTTTATACGTAAAAGCGCCCGTAATTTTATAATTTTACACTCAAAAGCACTCGTTTCGTTAAATGATTTTTGTTATGTTAAAAGGTATATATTTAAATCGGTGTTGGTAAGATTTGGGATTTTTAACGCCACTTTAAAAAAATTTAAGTTTACCTGAAAAGCAGTAATACTTAAGAAATATTTTACAGTTTTGAGCAGTTTTGAATGACAAAACGTTTGATTTTGAAAATGTTATAAGAGTGTATGAATTCGTTTCAAGTCTGTATTTTAACGTAACAAGGAAATGTGTCTACCCCATTTTTTCCACTTCTACATATTCGTTGATTGCAAGCATGAATTAACCAAAGAAAAGGTTTCTTAATTTTATTATAGTAGTCATTCTTTCTGACACAACCTGGAGCAGATAAATTTAGCTCATGACGTAAGATCTTCTTTAATTTTTTGCTTCATGGGAGCTGTTGAGAACGCTGTCGGCTGATTAGATAAAGAATCGAACTGTTGCACCCTGGTTTTGATACTTTTATGAAAGTGACAAGAAGCACGTGAGCGATTGGCTTGCAATCTCGATCTCAAATATAAAAGAGTCCTAGGTCTTAACTTTCAAGCTGTCTTAACCTAGGGTATGTATAAGTGTACATCCATAGTGACGCAACGAGGTAGGTGGCTCAAGGAGCTAACTCACTTAGCCCTTAGCCGAGTCTCTTAAAAAATTTAACCCAAGTGTGCAAGCTTCTAAAAATGTTTCGAATTTGAGCACTATGTAAAGAGGGACTAAATGGGCTGAGCAGTGAGCAATTTAATTCTTTCAAATGCTTCGAAATCTTAGCACTTTTTGCTAACAAAAAGCATTTTAGAGCAAAAAACAGGGCGGTGTGAAAGCAGTGACAACAAAAAAAAAAAAGTACCGAGATAAAAATAATGAAACATTCTGTTCTAAAATAGAAGTCTTTTTTTTGTCTTGGTTCTGTTTTTTTTTGTTTTTTTTTTGTAAAAAAACATTTTGCTTTTCGGTTTAAGCTCTCCCTTCACAAAATTCTGATTGCTTGCTTTTCAAACTCGAAAACTTGAAACTTGAAAACCGAATTGAAGCTGCGTTTACTTTTCAAAAGAACGTCTTGCGGAATTTCAGCACTCCCAATGCCCAGCCGCTTTTAGGTTAAATCCCGATATCATCTTAAACTAAGGAGTTTCAAAAAGCCCATCCTCCAGAATTGGGCCCGTATAAATTACAATTGAATGGAAAAATCCCAACAATTTTTCAAGTTTTAAGCGAAAGATTTGTGCAGAAAGAATTCCTATAATTACATCATAAAGGCACCTATAAGCAATTGGCATAAACAGAAGTAGTGATCCACCAAAAAATATTATAATAGGTCCTAGTCGTTTTGACGTTCTTATTATTTTGATAATATTCCTAATATCAAAATACACAATTCAAAAGACTGGCTTAGTTTAGAGGTTTTGAAATTGGCTTTCAAAACATTCGTCATGTTCATGACAAAACAATTTGATTTCCCCCTTATTTGTTCAGTTTTAAAACTTGGCACTGTACGTATGTAGTTGCGTACCTAAAGCAATGTGATATTGAATTCAAATGAGCCATATCCACGATCTTACGAGTATGTTTTGTTGACCGTATGCTTAAATGTTGCCCCATTCAACCCGTTCGTCATCGTCAACTTTTGTGTTTAAGGTAAAGGCTGTTTTTGTAGCCTACGTTTGCTATATCCTATCTTTGTTTTTGCTATATTTGTGCACTGCAAGATCAAAAAATATTTTTGCCATGTATAGTGAATACAAAATACAGCATTGTAAAAAACTTATGAGCCATATTTGTAAATTTTTTGGCTCTCCGAATTAATTTTGCCAGTTTGTCTTAAAATCTGGATATGTTCTTTTGCTTTTTTGTTGTTGTAATATCATCACAATTTTCCCGCAATTCGTCAAGCTTACGTGTTGTTATTTAATAGATATTGTTTATCAAATTTTATATAAACCCGTCTTTTTCATACAACTTTGGCGTAAAGCCATTCTTCAAATCAAAACTACCTTGTTTTCCCTTTATTACCACTAATACCAAAGCATGCCATAGTCGATGTATGCCTAATAGATCCATATCTTGCTTCCGTTGGTCACAGCAGACAGCCGGGCTAATTATCGGCGAGCAGGTGTTGCGAATTTTAAGTCAGTAATTTTTTTGCTGTAGGAGACCATTGTTTGTTTGTGCGGATTTGATTTACTAGAAAATTATAAGAATATACTTTTAGCACCAAAATTGTACCCCCAACAGGCAAATTTTTGGGATTTTATGGATTACAAGTTGAAGTTGCCATTTTTTGCAAAATTTGGAGCAAAGTGGGAAACTCTGCTTCAGAAAGTAGTGAGGTCAAAAAATGGCTCCGCCATTCGAAGAAATTTAACCACATTGGCTTTTTTCACAGCAGAAGAAAGACATGCGGTCAATCAATCATTTTCAAACAAGGAATTAGACCAGTTAGCCAATCAATAACGAACGAGAATTTTGCAAGCGAATTTGCAGCGATATCTCGGCGTTTTGAATGCTTCGAAACTGCTTGTCCAGTTTGCATCTTTGCAGCAATTTGCTCATAAATTGTTTTAGGTTACTCTAACAAAAAGTTTTATTATCTGCAGAATTGCATCATGATCACGGTTATCATTCGGCATAACAAAGAAAAAAACTTAACGAGATGAAGTCGTCAGCCTTGGGTCATCAAAAAATTTGACTTTTGCGTTTGAGCTGCTAGTTAAGAGTCAACGAAACTAGTTTTTACGATTCAATACCATAAATATTTTTTTACAGGTACAGTAAGAGCATGAAGGGTGCCAGAAAGGCAGCCATCTTAAGGGGCTTTATGTCGGGCTTGGGAATTGGTTTGCTCTACATTACTATGTTTGGAATGTATGGGTTGTCGTTTTGGTACGGAAGTACTCTGGTCATCAACAAAGAAATAGAATTGGGAGATTTAACAACTTCATTCTTTGGCATTCTCATTGCTTCCTTTGCTTTAGGAACTGTAAGTCTGCAAGAATGTCGTTTTTATTTATTCTAATTAATATTTTTGGTGTTTTTGACCGTCTATAATAATGAATACAGTTTACAGCGCCATACAGAACTGATATTATTGTTACAGCTGTATAATTATTTAATCAACAATATTTACGCAGAATATGGCCAGTTGGTCGAGCGGTAACGCGTTTGTCTCTGGAGAAGGGAGGTCTGAGGATCTATTTCGGGCCAGTCGAATCGGGGTTTTGGGTTTGAGTCCCAGCGGCTGGGGACCTTGCCCCCAGACCCCCGTATGTGATGTGCTTAGTTGCCCCAGTTTGCTCAGTACGTCACTTAAAAGAAACATTTTTCGAACAAAAAATTCTTAACTTTGGGATCAAGCCCCCCCCAGCCCTCTTAACAAAATCCTGGTTGCGCCTGAATTCTAAGCACATCAACGTAGAGCACCCTTTTTGATTCTGTTTGCAAGTCTTTTGTCGGGTTGGAACACCACAACGGGTAGACTGCTTGGCTCCGATTGGAAATAAGCGTAAGGGTATTTTCCAAGGACGCAACCATCTCCCAGCAATACCTTGCGACCAACCTTGTTTAATATCCAATAAAAGCAGCTGTTGACTTTTTCAGGCATGTAGCTACCTTGGGACGTTTGCTGAAGCCCAAGCAGCAGTTACGAACATATTTCAAATTATCGACCGCAAGCCGGACATTGACGTATTTTCCAAAGCTGGGAAAGAGCCAAATTTTGAAAGAGGGGATGTGGTTTTTAACGAAGTTAACTTTTCTTTTCCTTCAAGAGCTGATACGGAGGTGAGGGCAACGTTTTTGGAGTCTCAAACTAGTCAAACGATTTGATAATTTACGGTACATATCCATGGTAACATAATTTTGCCATAGAATTTATCTAACTTGACTCGAAGACCGCAACGTATTCCTTCGCTCTCAACTGACCAAAATAATTTCGGTAAGTAACGATGTATTATTGCAATTTCTGGTAAAAGAAATTTTATCGACATCGCTGGGTTATTATGAAGTTTAAATTTCATCAAATTGTGGGAATGATCAGCCACAAGATTTTAGAGTAAAATCGGTGGTTGAACAGCATTAAAGTTGTAGCTTCGGGTTGGAGTGAAGACGCCAGAGCTAGAAACATTGATTATGCTTTTGTTGGTTCTTTGATTTGGTTAAACAAAATAGTGTTTTTAAATTTGAGAAACTTTTATGGAGAGGATGAGCAACATCAAACTTCACTATTGTAAACTACTGAAAACACTACTTCTTAGTTATATCTTCTTATTTTAAAGAGCAATGCATGAATTTGGAAACTATTCTGACGTTGCAAAGACTTTTGTATTTGTCATTAATATTGTTGTTCTGAGCGATTATTGCTCTAAAATTTCTAAACTTTTTTTAGGTGCTCTCTAATGTCTCGTTCCGCGTGGAACAAGGTCAAACCGTGGCTCTAGTGGGTCGAAGTGGATGCGGAAAAAGCACGATATTTCAACTTATTCAACGTTTTTATGACCCGAATGTGAGCAATTTCTCTTAGGTTTTATTTCATAGGTTGGACGTTATATTAGGTTCCATTAGAAACTCTTTAAACAAAAAAAAAACTATATTATTGCAGACCCAATAGTCTAGTTTTTAAGACTTGCGCTAAAATTATTAATAAAAAGTAACTCAAGAAAGCGGTGATAAGTTTTTCAATCGTACTGTACAATTTTGATAGAGAGTGACTATTTCATCGAAAATTTTAAAGTTAAAGAGAATAAAACGAAAATGATGAATACTCATTCAGGTATTTTTCATTTACTTTTTTAACAGTTAAGATTAGGGTTTGGGTTGGGGTTAGGTTGGGGTTAGTTTTAGAGGAAGGACTTGAGTTTGGGTTAGATTTGGATCAGAGTTAATAAAAAACTAGATAAAAATTTCCAGTAAAATAGCCTCTTCTATTTCGATTTTGTTTTCTATAAAATCATTTTGAATTTCCTGATTGGTCAGTTTCAGTACTAAAAATTTCAAACTTCTCGGAAACATTACGGAGAAAAGTTGAGTGCTTGCGCAATATGTTGAATATTGCAGTTGCGTGGTGCAACATTCTTCAAAAAATCAGACTTGCGTTCAAAATCATAAACTTTTTTTTACTTTTTTTTCGGTAATAAATATAGCATAAGTTTTTTTTGCAGAGCGGAAAAATTACTGTCGGTGGCAAAAATATTCAGACTATGAACGTACGCAGTTTAAGAAATTCAATCGGTGTTGTATCGCAAGAACCAGTACTGTTTGCCACAACCATTGCTGAAAATATTCGTTGGGGTCGCAGAGGAATAACAATGGAGCAAATTAAAGAGGCAGCCAAGCGAGCAAATGCTTACGGTTTTATATCAAAACTTCCTAACGTAGGTTAAAATTACAGAATTTTCATCGTTTAACGTATACTTGTAAGAAGTGCATGCTCAACCAGGAGTTTGGTCAGCGTTTGACTTGGCACCACTATTATTAATGGTAAAAAGGTTGTTGATT
The DNA here is from genome assembly GCA_963965965.1 of Trididemnum nubilum. Taxonomy (NCBI): domain Eukaryota; kingdom Metazoa; phylum Chordata; class Ascidiacea; order Aplousobranchia; family Didemnidae; genus Trididemnum; species Trididemnum nubilum. Next base: position 18,976,530 of record OZ014490.1, read on the forward strand.
TTCCGAGTTTTCCAATTTTTCTACGAGTTAATGGATGATTTGCGCGACATTTTTGACCCTTGGATAGCATTTTGGCCAAAATTCATTTTTTTGGAATTATGAGTGTGTTTATTCATCCTATGTCCAGTGAAATTGTTTGACGATTTTGCCGAAAAATTTGCAATTTTGCTGAAAATAAGTTACCGTTTGCAACCACGATTTTAGGTTTACAGTACTAATTTCATCGGTCAAAGTTAAAAACCATACTTCAGATGCTGAGGTCTTGGGTTTATGTGAAATATTTTTGCGCAATTAAAGCTAAGTAACCGATTTCGGTTTTCCAGCAATTCCATACGATTGTCGGTGAAGGCGGAAGCCAACTAAGTGGCGGGCAAAAACAACGAATATCGATCGCAAGAGCAATCGTACGTGACCCGAAAATTTTACTCTTGGATGAAGCAACTTCTGCTCTTGATTCTACAAATGAAAGGGCTGTGCAAAAAGCTTTACAAGAAGCCGTCAAAAGTAAGCATTTTTGTATTCAAACAAAAATGTATTTCATCTGTACTGTACTAGTGACTTGCCCTATTCGGTGTTGCTGGGTGTTTTTCCGGTAAAACATATAGCTACCCCAGCTTTCGATCGCTTTTATTTATTTCACTGTGCTTCATAAAAAATGATCAGCTAAGCAAATAAAAGGTGCCAAGATAAAGTTACAAACAATCAAATCTTTTTACAAAAATGTTAAAAATTTTGCTAAATTTTTTTGCAAAATTGCTGAAAAAATTTTGCACTATAAAAGCAAACAAAGAAAAAAGAACACGGCTGCATAAATTTCCTATTTTACTTCATGAAATACTGTAATATTCTATTGTCATTTTTATTTTCTGCAAACATAGAATCTTTCAAACACAATTTTTGTGTTCTGCAAACAAGTACTACTTGTCAATCAAACTTTTTGAAGTTTGAATCGAGACTTACTAACTCACTAACAACATTTTTTTATGCAGATCGTACAACTATTATAATCGCTCATCGTCTTTCTACGATTCGGTATGCTAAGAAAATTTTCGTTCTCCATGACGGCAAGGTTGTAGAAGAGGGATCCCACAACGAGTTGATGTTGAAAAACAAATATTATGCGAACTTAACAAGAATTCAGCTTGGTGTTCATGGATCTGACGAAACCATTCATATCGATACACCAGAGAATAACCGTTTTAATGGTAACAATATTCCAATTCATATAATAGTAATTCCAATTACATTACTCATCAAAAAGTGCAGTTTATTATTATATTGATATACGCTTTAATTGATTTTGGTTTAATGACTTGGCTGCAATGATTTATAGTAAATTTGTTTGTTTATTTGATGGTTATCAGACTAGCTATATTCAAAGTGAATAAGTAAGTTTGCTTGTATAATGTACAAAAGTACAAATATTTTGTTTTTTAAAGAACTCAAAATTCGGTTGCAGTACTTCTTAAACAATGTTTACTTTTTAATTGTTTAGATTTGTCCCAGAAAAATTAAACATAAATACAGTACAATACATATTTGAAAAAGCCGTTGTCTTTGTGTAAGAAATCAACGTATAAACGTATGAGATGAATTACTGGTTTGTAATAGCTAGGTATAATTTATGATTGTAATTAACGTTCGACGAAAATGATATCGGAGTTGGAGGAACAAGCTTGGAGCTCTGATTATATTTGATCCACATCTGCACAACAGGCACAGACAAGGAAGAGGCTACTGTACCGACATATTTTAAGGCCACTTTTGCAACTGACATTCAGCAATCAAAAGGAAAAGTGCGAAGCCTCCACCGTGTGCGGTAGACAGCTGGTTGCTTAACTCGAAGACCGAAAGGTTACTAGGCTGTCTCCTGGCCAAGGAAACTTGGTGAATAAATATGTAATTACAATTGAATGTTTGAACATTTTAGGTCGGAAAATTTTTCGCGATAACAGTACAAACCTCAACTCTAAACGATGGAAACGTACCTGGTCCACTCGCATTTTACGCAGGCAAGCTTCGCTCAGTCTTATACCCAGCAATTATGTAAAAGAATATTCGGCCTCAAATCACAGTTCGCGAAGTTCATTGCGGCAAATTGAGTCAAATAACAACGAAGTAGCAACAACGCCATCTAACGAAGAACCTCAACTAAACAAAGCTTTGTTTCGAAAAGTTATGAAATTAAACGTGACAGAATGGCCTTACATTGCTGGTGAGAATTTCTTGTTGACCTAGTTAGGCAAAGAAATAACCAGGGTGTCGAACCGTTTCAAATAACGGTTCGGGTTCAGGTTTAGCTCCTGCTCAAAATATTTTAGCGGTTAGGTTTGGTTCGGGTTCACTTGAGCACCATTTTCGAGGTTCAGGTTTGGTTCAGGTTCACTCAAGTAAAATATTACTGGTTCAGGTTCGGTTCGGGTTCATTGACTTAAAAATTAACTGTCGTTACTCGTTTCGTTCAGAAAAAAAAACAAGGAGCAAATTGCTGATTCTGTTGATGATCACCACAACTCTTATTGTGCGTGTACCAGCGCCAGCGGCATCCGGATATGGAAAAATATATTCTTACTTTTGTTAGGGGTTCAGGTTCGGTTCGGGTTCACTTGAGCACAATTTTGTGGGTTCAGGTTCACTGAAGTAAACTTTTGCTGGTTCAGGTTCGGTTCGGGTTAACCAAAATGAAACGTTCATTCGGGTTTACGGTTCGGGTTCAGGTTCGGTTCGACACCCTGGAAATAACTATAAAAGGCTTTCTACGTATATTTTGCTACAATTTGTTGCTGAAAAAAAGGCGACGTATTGTTTGAATATGACTTTCAGCCGAGTCAATGTCTTACTTTTTGTCAGAAGCTTTTCGGACAGAACTTTTCGGAAAAGCATGACTCGCTGAAAGTTGTACTTAAATTTTGCACCTCCTCAAAAGTGACATACTGTTTATTTTTTCTACCGGGACGATTTAAATGCCTTACCATACTGTAAGTATAATTTCCCGCTAACCGATTTATTATCTCACTTCGTATTACGCAGCCATGATTTTCCATGTTTTTCTTGGGAGTTTTTTTTTATGAATGGGATCACTAGCAACATTATTTCGTTTTACAGCTGGATGTATATTTGCTGCGATCGCTGGAGCAACTGACCCCGTAAATGCAATAGTGTTTGCCAAAGTTCTGGCAATATTCCACACTAAACGATCCTGAAGAACAAAGCGACCTTGCAATACTTTATGGTCTTGTGTATCTAGCATTGGGTGCTATATCGCTTCTGGCATTTACAGTTGAGGTAGTCATTATGATTGTACTAGTATGTTTTTTGAAGTTATGGAATGTCCAACAGCAATTTTCTATTCGGCCAAATTACGATTGCCAATTATAGTAAAATATTCGATTAATCGTTTGCACGAGCTTTTTAAAATAATTTTTGCATTTTGACTTCTCATTGGAAATTCATATTTTTTCCGATTGGAGAGCAACTAATCTGTTTATTCTCGTTATTCTCTACATTTGCTACTTTTATCTGAGAGTTTTATTTAATTGCATTGCGTTATAAATCTAATACAAGTAGGCCTATCAGCCAAAAAAGCTTGAAAAATGTACATGAAAATTTTTTACAGTCAACTTTGTTTGCCAAGTCTGGTATCGAGCTGACTTTGCGGTTTACGAAAGCGTGCTCTGGCTTCCATATTGCGCCAGGATATGAGTTTCTTTGATGATTTGAATAACAGCACTGCAGCACTTTCCAGTCGACTTGGTGTAGACGCCGCAAGAGTTCAAGGTTGCACTGTGCAAGACTTGGAATTATCATCAAAAATTTCAGTTCTCTCGGTGAGAATTTGATAATTTTGGGCTAAGTGAAAGTACTTTGTTGCAAAAAAAAGTAATCGCAAAAGTAAAAAAATATGATACACTTGCAAATAATTTGGCAATCTCATAACTTTTGTTGAATATTTTTGTCCTCAAGTTATTAATTTGCTGGTCTGGGGCTCTGAATTTTATTTCTAAAGTTTTGCTGGGTTACCGTTGCCATACCATGCAATTTTCAGGCCTTGGTGATGTTTTGCTTATTTCAAATCAAAATTTTTTTCACTGGTTATTTACATTCGGCAGTAATTAGCAGAGGTGGAGTCCTACGAGGACGTCCTTGGCCTCCAGGACGTCCTCGAGGACACATTTTGAAGTCCTTGGCCTCGAAGCCTCAAGTCCTTGGCCTTGAAGCCTTAGGGTCCTCGAAAACTGCCCTGTCCTCGGCTCGAGGACAGCACTATTTTTTGAACCGTTGAAATTTTGTCGGAAAACGCCATAAACCTCGTGGAAATTTGTAAATACCTTTTTTATTTTGCGCAATTGGAGCATAGGCTTAGCCAAGCGGGCCTCCCCCCAATTGAAATTTCACCAATAACAAAAATGTGACAAAAAAGCCTATTGTTTCTTCAGTTTCAGTTTCTTTTTAGCGTTTTTCGTTTACACCAGTAGCGAACAACAATATTGAAGACCAGGGGCCCCGGGACCCCCTCAAATCAATTTTTGCCAGCCAATTTAAACGTAAACCTGGAAGAAATGGAGAGTTTTTGTCCAAAAAGTTTCTATCTCAGGATCACATCTAGCCTTTTTATGAACGTAATGCATTAACTAAGGCCGGGTTTACCACAATATGGCGCAGTACCAGCTAAGGGCCCTGCGCTCAAATCTTAAAACTTTTTATGGTCATCATCTACATTTGGCAGAAAGATGTTGCGAAAATCTCCAAAGTGCCAGGGGCCCAGCGCGATGTAAATCCGGATCGGCAACAACATGGTCAGTAGCGTAGCCAGTGGGGGGGGGGGGGGGGGCGGGCTATAGCCCTTTCCATTGGCCTGTCAACCAAAATGCAGAATAAGAAAAACAACACGTTTTTAGCTCTTCCGAGACTGTCTTTTGCGCTGGAATTGACTAAAATGTGATTTAAAAGCATTTTTTAAAACATATATTCAGAGGGGGGCTAATTCGTCCAAAACTAAAGTCACCAATCAATGAAAACTTTAAAAAATGCCCCAAAATAAGCAATCAAATTTGATCGCTAGTGTAAAAACGCCAAACATAGGTTTTATCAACAAGTATATTATAAACTCAGGAATGAAGGGGGAGGGGACTATTCAGTGTTAGTTAATTGCCAATCACTTCTCTCAAATATCTTTCCATTAGCCCCCCACCCCCAATTATTTTTCCTAATAAAATACAGACGAAATAGTTTACTCCGTGTGAGTTTTATTGAATAACAGGATTTTATGATTTACCAGCATGTAAACAAGAGAACTGCAATGTTATCATTAGCCACTTCCCACATAGCCCGATAATGCAACCAGTTGAATCATGTTGCGCTGGCAATTTCTTTGCCACGTTTTAAAAGCATTGTTTTTTTATTGAAATAGCTCTAAAATTAAGTTATATTTGCAAAAAAAATGCAAAATTTTCGAGCGCTGGGGTCTCCGCCCCCAAACCCCCGTGCCTCCGGCGGCTGGGGGCTTTGCCCCCACACCCCAAAAACAGCCCCCCCCCATTGCAAATTTCTAGCTACGCGCCTGACACATGGTTAGTAAGCGAAACTATCCATCTATTGTACTATTTTTCAATAACAATTCATAAATTCACCTCCACCTCGCCAGTTCTTACGCACAAAATACTTTAAAAAAAAATTAGCCAAGGAAAATGCTGATTAAACAAATCGTTGAATTTCAGTGGAAGGGGCCTGGGCCCCCTGGCCTAACATGCACTTCTATAACTGGTTCTTTTCATGACAAAACAAAAATCTCTAAGGAAAATCTTCGAGTGGGTTTTCATTTACTGCAAAAAGGTTGCACGAGTCAATGCACCTTACTTCCCCCTACCTGGAGCAAATCACGTACAATTAAACTTTAACACCAAAATGCAAGATGTTAAACGTGTTTTGAACTTAAATTGCAACTAGAAGGAGAATTAAACAATTTAAATTTTTTTAATTGGTTTTCAAATGTCAAAAATCTAGTGCTTTCAAATGGCTCTACACATGTGCAAAGTGTGATTGAATGACATTAAAATAGATTTTTTTCCCAAAAAATTACAAAAAATCGCTCAGCAGCTGGGAGCTTCGCCCCCAGACCCCCTTCTGTGATACGTTTAAATTACACTGTTTTTTTCAAAACGTCTCCAAAATTACATATTTTCACTTTTCAACTATATTAGTTGAGGCCCTATCCCTTTGCAAAATCCTGGTTAAGTGCCAACAGGCAAATTTTTGATGACGTCATTGCATGTGATTTGTGGTTTAATCCAGGGTGTCGAACCGTTTCAAATAACGGTTCGGGTTCAGGTTTAGCTCCTGCTCAAAATATTTTAGCGGTTCAGGTTTGGTTCGGGTTCACTTGAGCACCATTTTCGAGGTTCAGGTTTGGTTCAGGTTCACTCAAGTAAAATATTACTGGTTCAGGTTCGGTTCGGGTTCATTGACTTAAAGTTTAACTATCGTTACTCGTTTCGTCCAGAAAAAAAAAGGAGAAATTGCTGATTCTGTTGATGATCACCACAGCTCTTATTGTGCGTGTACCAGCGCCAGCGGCATCCGGATATGAAAAAATATATTCTTACTTTTGTTAGGGGTTCAGGTTCGGTTCAGGTTCACTTGAGCACAATTTTGAGGGTTCAGGTTTGGTTCAGGTTCACTGAAGTAAAATTTTGCTGGTTCAGGTTCGGTTCGGGTTCACCAAAATGAAACGGTTCATTCGGGTTTACGGTTCGGGTTCAGGTTCGGTTCGACACCCTGGTTTAATCCTCCCCAATCAAAAATTCTGGCTACGCCTATAAATTGGAAATTGCTTAAAAAACTTTTTTGAAGACCTTTTTTTTTGGAAAACACTTGCGGCTGTGTCCTTGGTCCTTGGCCTCGAGCATTCCTGTCCTTGGCCTCGAGAGGGTCTGTCCTCGGAAAGGCTGTCCTTGGCCTTGGCCTCGGATTTTTTTTGTGTCCTTGGCCTTGGCCTTGAGCCTTGTGTCCTCGACTCCACCTCTGGTATTTAGAGTACTTTAGCAGAATTATTTTTAATAAACCTGCTCGAACTACATTCCTTAGCAGTCCAGGCTTTAGTTTCACTCGATAGTTTTAATTCTCTCATTTGCATTATTCTTAATTAAAGTCTATGTTTGACCTAGCTTTAAGCTGTTTTTATGCTAAGTTTGCGTTGAAGTCGCCCATTATTGCAATACTGTAGATATACGGATTCTTTTTTCTGCTCTGCACTCAAAACACTTGCAACTGCACGTCTGTTTAGCTATAAAAGACTTGCATTATGCATAACTAATATTATTTCTATGATTAGGAGTCGCACTTGGAATTGGGTTTGGGTTCAGCTGGAAATTAACCCTGGTCACATTGGGTTTTATTCCTTTCCTCATCATTGGAGGTTTAATTGAAATGCACTTAATTGTTGGGGATGAAACAGAGGAAAATAATACTTATGATGAAGCAGGTAACCATAGTTTATTCAATTTTCTGTTATAAAAGTATGCTTTGACCGAAAAAAAAACAAAAAGGCCTTGCGATGCTCAAGCCCATTAAGTTGCTACTTCTATCTGAACATCAAACATGAAAGCCAAGAATTTCAATGCTAAAATTCTTTGTTTGTCGCGTCTCGGAATGGAGTTCGTGTTTATACCGCTTCAGTGGCAACATTTAGATCCACTTGGTAGCGGACTGGCAATCAAGTACAGAATGCGTATCATGAGACGTAATAACTTTCACAGTTGATTGCTTTGCGTTGTATATCAGATATTACATTGCATCAAGTCTTTTCGCTTATGGTAGCGTTATTTTTCGTCCTGGCATAACATCTCTTAGTCTTGTATTTGGTGACTTTAGTTGGGTCCAGGAGTAATTTAACTTTAAGTTATGTTGTATTTAGGTCAGTTGGCTGGTGAAACGATACGAAACATTCGAACAGTAGCCTCATTGTCGAGTGAACAACAAATACATCAGCTATATGCGTTGAAGTTAACTACACCTGCGAGGTAAAATGGATTATTATGTTATAATGATATTGTTTAACGAGCTAATTGCAGTAGGCTAGTCCATGCTCTTTTGCAAAAATTAAATCCAGCTGTACCTGTAGACCATATTGCGCTGAGCCATGGCCTACTAAAAGAAGACGGCCGGACATTTCACCTAACAGCGAGAAAATTAGAAGGGTAACTTTTGTGCGTGGGTTTGTCTGCTTAACACGCAAAACGCTACTGTGTGTCGGCGATACCAAAATATAGCATAGCTTTATAAAACCAATTCCTCGCTCCTTAATGTTTAAAATCGTTTTTAAACTATTTAATTTATATTTCATGGGATTGATTAAGCAGTTTTGTAGAAAACTTAACTAAAAGTGTAAATGCACAGAGCTGGACAGCGCTGTTTCGAGCTTTTAGCTCTCATCGGCAGCCCTCAGCTTCTCTAACAAAGTTATTCTCCAGCTGGACAAGATTCTTGGCTAAAGTGTAACTGTGGCTAAAATGGCTAAATTTCGGCTAAAGTGTAAATGCAGCAATGTTAACACCCCAACACTCATGAAATGTCTTTCTAGAACAATAACTAAAGTTTAAATTTGAGCAGTATAAAGCAGTACTAGCATCTCTCAGTTTGATTATGTTCTTCGCCGCTTTCTTTGCCGTAGGTTAAATTGTTCAACTACTTCTCGTCGAACTTAATTATTAACATGTTTCTGAGCATAGGTGGGCACAAGTCCGTTAATCGTTAATCCGTTAATAACGAAACTAACTTTTTGATTAACTCGTTAATCCGTTAAAAAGTTTTTTCCTGTTAGCGGACTAAATTAACTTCCGTTAAGTTCTGTTAACTTCCGTTAAGGTTTTTGTCGTTAATATCTTGCATTATTCATTTATCGTACCGGTACAAACCAGTTTGCACTGATAACACTTGTTACGTATTAGCACGAGTTTTATAGTAGAAAGCGAGGAAAGGAGCTCTTTTATGTGGCAAATAATAAGCTGCAGCCTCATAAAGACCATCATAGCAATAAATTTGTCCTTACAATCAACTCAACAGCTTCAATACGTGTTCTAGAAGCGAGTGAATAAAAAAAATGTAAATCACACGCAAAATATTAACGAATTAACGGACTTTATTAACTTCCGTTAATTAAAGCCGAAAATAACGAATTAACGTTAACGGAGGTTTGAAGTTTGTTAACGGACTAGTGGTTAACGAAGCTAACGTTTTGCATTAACTTGCCCACCTATGTTTCTGAGCACGAGGCAAATTATGCAATTAATTAATTTGATTGCTTGAGAACGGCTTTCTCATAAAATGACAGGGGCAAATCGCTAAATTTTAGCACATTTTCTGCGGCGTCTCTTTCGTGAAGTTCAGTTTTATGAATCATGTTATTACACAACTTCAGCATTGCAAATGATTTGCAAACGTACCGAGTCAAATCAGTGACCGGTAGGTACGCAGGACAAGGCTTTGTTATTTATTTGATAAGATATTTCTATGTTTCTATATTCTATTTTTGATTTATTGCAGAAAATTGCGCAAGAAAGCTATTTTGATTGGGGCAGGTTACGGTTATTCGCAATGTGTTATTTTCTTTATTTCTGCTGCCACGTTTCGACTTGGAATCGATTTGCTTGTTATGAATGACGTCACTTTCGAAAACGTTTTCAAGTGAGTTAAAAATTAAAATGAATGAGAACTGCTTTTTCGGTTTTAGAACAGCATAAGCATCAAACAAGTGAAGCCGGAACATTGAAGCATACGATTTAGTTTTCACTTATAACTCAGTCCGGTTTCCAGCAAATTATTGGGCCTTCCTGTTCTTGTCATGACGTTTCGCTGCACGATAGTGTAATGGCTCTTACTACTCGGAAGTGGGAGAATAAAAGAAATTATCACTGCGTGTTTAGTTGTGCAAAGCCTGAGCATTTCATGATTCTGCACAATTCGTATACAGTAGGCTACGCTAGCGACGCGAATGGTTGAGGTACAAGCTGTATTGAAATAAACTGCAACAAGCCAACAACTATTAATAATGTTATTTACAAAAAAAAGTTGTACTATACTAAATATTTCCCTCAATGACCAAAAAGTTTCTCATGGATTTCTGTGATGACTACATGAGCTTTAGCAATAAATAGCATATTAATCTTTTTTGCCTGGGCAAAAATTGAAATGTAAATCAATAAAACACACTCTGCTGTTTCACATTTTGAAATGTAAATTAAACGTTGAAACTTTATAACCCTACAGTCTGTTTTGCGCGTAATCGGGATCTTCGCTCTGGCCTTCGCTGTCGAGCATTTTTTTGAATCGGTAGAATTCAAACTCCACTCATCATAAATTAGAGTCTGTTCCATAATTTCTTTTATGATTATGATTTTTACTTTTAGAGTCCTAACGGCAGTATTTTTTGGAGCCATGGCAGTTAGCCAAAACAGTTCTTTCGCCCCAGATTACGCTGAAGCTAAAGTAGCAGCCGCTAGATTATTCGATTTATTTGATCGAAAGCCAAGCATTGATCCCTCATCTGAAGAAGGACATTCGCCAGTGAGTGGTATTCGTTGCAGCAAACTTTGTTTTGACAATTTCAATATCAACTATGGGGTCTATTAGTGCATTTCATCTATAAAAGAAGTTTAGTAAACCTCCCAGTTTAAAAAAAAAACGAACTCTGAACCTAATTGCTGTACAGAAAACTTTTTCATTTTCTCTGATATTGGAGATTTTCGTGAGAGTAACAGATTTTCCAGCAACGTTCAATATTCTCGCAATCCGACAAATGGGTTCATAGATGCACTAAAATGGGTTGTAATAAACATGAAAGAAAGAATTATCATTTATCATTCTTCAAAAATTAAAAATCTTAACACATCTGGTATTTTGTCTTCTAATTTACAGCTAAAATTACTTTAAACCACACTTTTTTTAAACAATTTTTGTTGAAAATTCCAACCATGATCAATCTTTGAAATTTGATTTTTTTATTGCTATTTAGAAGTGACAAGCTTTAAATTTCTTACTAAGGTGATAATATTTGTTATAAAAGCTTTTGTGTTTTTTCTAGTGATAACTTGCAGTCACTCGATTTAATATTTTTACAGGTTGGATGCAAAGGCGGCATCACATTACGATCTGTATCGTTTCACTACCCATCTAGGCCTGACATAAAAGTGTTGAATGGATGCGACTTTAGCATTGAAGCTGGAAAAACCCTTGCATTGGTGGGGCAATCAGGTTGCGGCAAATCCACCATTGTGCAGTTACTCGAACGCTTTTACGACCCTCAAGGAGGGCATGTGGTAAGAAAATCAAATACTGTGCATAAAGTGAATAGGACAAAAGTCTCAGTTTTGGATATTGGATTTTAACCATTTTTAGTTGCTGTTTTATCGCCTCAGGTCAGGTGTGTTGAAGCAGGTATGGTCTTCCTGAAGCCGATGTAAATATAGGCTGTTTCACAGTTCACTATATTTATGTAAGCCCCGTTTTGCAAGTGAAGGCACATGATTTGGTGAAATACGAATAGCTACACTGCCGTTTCGAAATCGCAAAATATTTCAGTTGCCACAAAATGCGACTTTGTCTTCTGTAAATTAATTTGTAAGTGAGTATTAAAGACATTTCCGAACCGCCATCCCAAACAACTTCAATACAACAATCACATAACTTTAGATCACAATCTCTACATATAAATTCTCTGCATGCACTTCTTATTTTAACCGATCAGTGATCAATCAAATAGAGAGTCTGCTACTGAAAAAGTAGGCCGGGATTGGATTCCAGATTGAGCCAAACCAAAGACTATAAAAAACTGCCATTTACAGCTTTCCTGCTTGACGTTCAGCAATAAAAATGAACACTTTGAAGCCTCCATACCGTGTGTGATAGGAAGGTGGGCTGGTGGCAGCGTGACTCAAAGTCTAAAAGGTTTCTTCTCTGTCTCATGGCCAAAGCAAACGGTGAATAAAGATGCAATTGGTAATTACAATTACAGTGTATTCGCCAAGTTTCCTTGGCCAGGTGAGAACGACGGGACCTTCAGTCTTTGAGTCAAGCTGCCAACTGCCCACCTGTCTGCCACACACAGTGGAGGCTTAATTCACACTCTCCCTTTCAATTGCACAACATCAAGCAGTAAAGTTTGGAATACCAATTTTTACAGTCTTTGGTTAGGCCCGACCGGAAATCGAACATCAGTCTACCGTTTCAGTTGCAGACAATTACATGTGCTACTCGTAAATCTATTTTGTTTTACATTGCAGATGTTGGATGGGGTTGACATCAGGGAATTCAACGTTTCTTGGTTGCGTCAACAAATTGCTGTCGTTTCACAAGAACCGGTGCTGTTCAACGAAACGATAAAAGAAAATATTTTGTAAGTCGTATCTTTAACTGAATTTAGAATGATTCTAATGCGGATATGCTAAGCATTGTATGAAAGCATGTGAAAATAGGAGTTTTGGATGTACTGTAAAATGAAAATTATTTAGCTGATGAAATTTATGAAACGTCCGTGGTATAATCAAACAATTATGTTTCACTGGTTTAATCACACCTATATTTTACACTTTTAATGAATATTGGGAATTTATTTTTAAAAAGGATGAAGCCAGCTAGAACTTGAAAAATATTACAAGGACGATGTGTAAAAACTACAAGAAACTTATTTTGCAATCCTCTGAAAAAGTTTTAGAATTATAAACCCAATGAGTTGGGAGATTTTGGTGGATTGAATACATATGGATTGGAGTAGTACTATGTCTTACGACTTAATTTCCAAGATTACAGTCGCCTGCGGGGTGATTTTTTAAGCAAAACTACTCTTACCTGCTTAGAAGCTGCGTGATTAACCACTAATTTTATCATAGAAGTGTAGCAATGACGTCATGTTTTATTACTTGCAGATACGGGGATCAAACCCGTGAGGTACCATTCAAAGAAATCGAATCATCATCAAAGAACGCCCACGCTCATTTATTTGTATCAGCTTTCAATAATGTAAGTCATATTTTGTAATACCTGAGTAACTATAAAAACATACAGTTTTATTCAATGATTCTCTCTTCGTTTGAGAATTTTTCCAAGCCCCTGCAGACCTACATCATCACCAATGCTCCTAAAACTCATTGAACCATAACAATTGGGCTTGATTGCTGCTTGCTCGCTTGATTTTTGTTTTGCTTTTCACTAGAGTGTAATTGATTGTAAGAAAATATAGCACAGTATTTACTTTATTACCCTTTTTCTTTTTTGGTCTTTTTATATTTGATTTGGAAGGTGATTTCATTAGTGTGGGGCGTCAAGTGTATACCTACATTTGTGGTACTTTTTCTTGCATGTTTATTGCTTATGAATAAATAGTCACTAACTATTAAATAGTCACTATTTAATAAATAGTGATGAAAAAAGTACCGCAAATGTACGTAAACACTTGGCGCAGCAGCTTTCGTGTATTTGTTAGTGGATCGCGACAGAGCGCTCTGGCTGCTCTTTAATGCGCTCCATGTTTCCAACTACTAACGCATCCTTTGCTACCAAGTGTTAAAGCACGAGTCGCCTTGAACTTTGAACACGTTGCACGCTGTGGGACACACATTATGACAAATTGAAGGTGAAATATGACAGAATATTTAGTAGTAAATACGTACTGAAATATCTCTGTCCTTGTCACGACTTTGGAACTCCTATTAGTCATTTTCGTTGAACTCCGTATCTATTGCTAGCTTGCGTTTTTACTACCTCGCGCTCAATCTGTCGTTTATGCTTCAGTGATGAGGTTAGCAAAAAACTTATCCGGTCGCGCTGTTCACCTTCAATTTGTCATAATGTGAGTCGCAAAGCGCGCAAAGTCTTAAAAGTTCAAGGCGACACATGCTTTAACAGTTAAAAGCTAAGGGTGCTTTAGTACTTGGGCGTCCAACTTTTTTCAGTCACGGACCAGATTTGTTGCTCCAAAATTTTCGCGGGTTACTTACAATGGATTTTATGGTGTTCTCCAAAAAACAAATAAAAAAAATATCAAGGGCTCTTGCTTATAACTCACAGTATCGTGTCAGCGCGTATGGATCAATTAAGCAACCAAAGTAGAAAGTTTAGCGGGCCACTTTGAAACCTTTGGCGGGCCACTTGTGGCCCGCGGGCCGCGTGTTGGACGCCCCTGCTTTAGTAGTTGGAAACAAGGAGCGCATTACAGAGCAGCCGAGGCCGCTCCGTCACGCTCCACTAACAAATATACAAAAGCTGCTGCGCCAAGTGGGTACCTACCAGAGGTGGAGTCCTCGAGGACGTCCTTGGCCTCGAGGACACATTTTGAAGTCCTTGGCCTTGGCCTCGAAGCCTCAAGTCCTTGGCCTCGAAGCCTTAGGTCCTCGAAAATAGTCCTGTCCTCGGCTCGAGGACAGCACTATTTTTTGAACCGTTGAAATTTCGTTGGAAAACGCCAGAAACCTCGCGGAAAATTTGCAAATACCTTTTTTTGTTTTCCGCAATTGGAGCATAGGCTTAGCCAAGCGGGCCTCCCCCCAATTGAAATTTCACCAATGACAAAAATGTGACAAAAAAGTCTATTGTTTATTCAGTTTTAGTTTCTTTTCAGCATTTTTCGCTTACACCAGTAGCGAACAACAATATTGAAGACCAGGGGCCCCGGGACCCCCTCAAATCAAATTTTGCCAGCCAATTTAATTGTAAACCTGAAAGAAATGAATAGTTTTCGTCCTAAAAGTTGCTATCTCAGGATCACATCTAGCCTTTTTATAAACGCAATGCATTAACCAAGCCCGGATTTACCACAATATGGCGCAGTACCAGCCAGGGGCACTGCGCTCAAATCTTACGACTTTTTATGGTCATCACCTACATTTGGCAGAAAGATGTTGCGAAAATCTCCAAAGTGCCAGGGGTCCAGCGCAATGTAAATTCGGCCTGGCAATAACATGGTTAGTAAGCGTAACCGTCTATTGTACTATTTTTCAATAACAGTTCATTAATTCACCTCCACCTCGCCAGTTTTTACGCACAAAATACTTTAAAAAAAAAATTATCCATGGAAAATGCTGATTGAACAAATCGTTGAACTTCAATTGAGGGGGCCTGGGCCCCCTGGCCTAACATGCACTTCTATAACTGGTTATTTTCATGACAAAACAAAAATCTCAAAGGAAAATCTTCTAGTGGGTTTTCATTTGCTGCTAAAATGTTGCTCGAGACAAAGCACTTTACTTCCCCCTACCTGGACCAAATCACGTACAATTAAACTTTAAGCCCAAAATGCTAGATGTTAGACGTGTTTTGGACTTAAATTGCTACTAGACGGAGGATTAAACAATTCGATTTTTTAATTGGCTTTCAAATGTCAAAAATCTAGTGCTTTCAAATGGCTCTAAACATGTGCGAAATGTGATTCAATGGCATTAAATAGTTCTTTTTTCTAAAAAATTGCAAAAAATCGCCCAACAGCTGGGGGCTTTGCCCCCAGACCCCCAAAGCCTTGGGCCGCTAAGGGCCCCGCCCCCAAACCCCCCGTCTGTGATACGTTTGAGTTACACTGGCTTTTTCAAAACGTCTCCAAAGTTACGTATTTGCACTTTTCAACTATATTAGTTTAAGCCCTCTCCCTTTGCAAAATCCTGGTTAAGTGCCAACAGGCAAGTTTTTGATGACGTCATTGCATGTGATGTGTGGTTTAGGCCTCCCCAATCAAAAATTCTGGCAACACCTATAAATTGGAGATTGCCTGAAAAACTTTTTTGAAGACCTTTTTATTTTGGAGTGTCCTTGGTCCTTGGCCTTGGCCTCGAGCATTCCTGTCCTTGGCCTCGAGAGGGTCTGTCCTCGGAAAGGCTGTCCTTGGCCTTTGCCTCGGATTTTTTTTGTGTCCTTGGCCACGAGCCTTGTGTTCTCGACTCCGCCTCTGGTACCTACATTTGCAGTCCTTTTTTTGTCACTATTTATTAAACAGTGACTATTTAATAGATAGTGACTATTTATTATTAAAGAGTGACTATTTAACAAATAGTGACTATTTAATAAACAGTGACTGTTTATTCATAAACATGCAAGAAAAAGTACTGCAAATGTAGGTATACACTTGGCGCCCCATACATTATTGTTAAGCATCACGCTTTTTTTGCGATTGTGTAGCGGTATCCTGTCTTGCTATTAAACCATCTTTCAAAGATATATGCCATTATTGTAAAAAAACAACATTTCGTAATTCTATCTAATATGCTAACGAATACTTTTTAGGGATACCATACTCTTGCTGGAGAAAAGGGTGGAAAACTTTCTGGAGGTCAAAAACAACGGATTGCGATCGCACGAGCACTACTTCGTGATCCGAAAATATTAATCCTCGACGAAGCGACTTCGGCTCTTGACGCTGAAAGCGAAAAGGTATTGGAATTAGACAATTTTAAATGAAGTTTGAAATCAACGATTTTCCTCAGCCCATTGATTGATTGATGTGATGATACGTATGAAATTTTACCCTTCTCAGATGAGGAAGCATTGGCGTTTTGTGGTTCATTTATTTTAAACGTTTCTGTATCTGCGTAGAAGATTTCGACCTTCCAAGTTTTCTTCTTGATTTTTTAATCTTGGCCTACTGTGATCAGTTAAACTTCCTGCTCGAGTGAAACCGCCAAGCAGAGAAGATTGTCACAAAATGTCGCAATCAAATAAGGACGCAATAATACCATCAGAGTGGGATTTGAATCAAGATTATGCAAATCAGGCCCAATAGAAAACTAAATCTCCTTCTCGGTTTGCGTCTTTGTGATTTCAGTTCGTTTTGAATTCCAGTATACCAAAGCTATTTTTCCCTGCCCAACATTTATCGAAGCCGGATCTTGAGGATTATTACGAGATTTTTATAGCACCAAGGCTCAGATCTTCACTTGGAGTCTTCTTTACTTGTCTGGGATAAAAGCAAAGACTCTTTGTTGTATATTTTTGCTTGATATACGTGACAATGCTTTGTTCGGTACGTAGATTCACGACTAAATTTTGTGCCAAATTTTCTTCAGTTTTGGTACGGAGTAACTGGGTTCTATATTTCAGGCAGTACAAGAAGCCCTAAAGAAGGCTTCCAAGGGACGTACCACGATAATCATTGCTCATCGCCTTTCTTCGATAAAAGAAGCAGACAAAATAGCAGTAATAGATCGCGGAAAAATTATTGAACATGGAACGCATCAAACTCTAATGGAAAAAGGCGGTGTTTACCACAGGTACAGTAATTTGAAAGGAAACTTCAACGCATTTTAAATCAAAACCATTTAAGTTTTCTTCAACAACATACTGTATGTGTGTGGTAAACAAGTGAGCACTGGGCAGGTGGCAGCTTGACTTCAAGACCGAAAATTCCTTTCGCTGACTCCTGGCTAAGGCAACTTGGTTAAGTAATGTAATTATAATTACCGGTATACATGCCTAATTGGAATGGTGTCTTCGATTTGGTATGTTATGTTTTGATCTTCCGGCATTCAACTCAGAAAGGTTATGTGTACTGCATATCAGAAAAATTTGAGTTTCTGCTGCAAAAGAGGCTACGGTAGAAAACCAAGTAGTGTTGGGTATTATGTCAAAGTGTTAACTCAAAATGGTTAATCCATACAACCAATTAAAATATTAAATCAAGCATATGATAGCACAAAATTCAAGAAAGTATTTAACAATATTATAGAGTTATAAAGAGCGACCACTTTTATATAATTGGCTGTGCATTTTGTTTTCAGTTTGGTCAATTCGCAGTGGCCTTCAAAGAATCGCACTCTTTCAACGACAAGCTTGTTTTGATGCGTGTCACTATCCAAGGGCTTGGCCGCGTGATATACATTCTTCCGTATTTTGCCAATTTATCGTGCTGTAGCAAATTTCTTACGTACTACAATTGTGCAGTTTTTCCTTGTTTCTTATTTTATCTTGAACATTTTTGCAGTTTTTCCTTGTTTGCTTTTTTCGTGTTGCTTTTCTTTTTCTTTTTTATGATAGGCGAATGCGATTATGTTGCTACAGCATGGCTTCAATCAGTGGCGGATTTAGGGGGGGGGGATGGGGGGATGCATCCCCCCCCACCATCCTAAACATAACGTGCATATGCACAATGTTAAACATTTGAAAAAAAAGCAATCAGTGAACACTCGATAAGCCATGTGACTGTGATATAATTTCTAAAGCCATTGGGGGGGGGGGGGGGGGGGTCGGGGGGAGGAAAAAGTTATTTTTACAGCGAACTTTTTACATAGCAGAAATTAGTCTTTTACAGGTCCAATTGATTTGAAAGCGCCCAATTGGCAAAATTTACAACTTGCACTTTCAGCGATAAAGGCATAACACAACAGGAGTTCAATTATAGCGCATTTTCGATCAAACCCACGCAATACAGTAGTGCGGTTTCGCACAAAAAGTGTGTCGATTTGATAGAACATCAAATAAAATGTCTTCTAGAATGTAGTTTTATTACATTGTTAGTTACGGTATGCTGAATGAACACTTCAACAGAATAGACTTTTGGCAATAGGAATATCAAAGTCCGATGCAGATAGTTTTTACTCATTCTGTGTGAGTAGCGCAGAGAAGGGAGGGGGGGCTTTTGCCCCCCATTGGCCTGTCGACCAAAATGCAGAAAAGAAAAATACCACATTTTCAGCACTTCTGAGAGTGTTTTTTGCACTGGAATGGAATAAAACATGATTTAAGGCATCTTTTGAAACATATATTCGGGGGTGGGGGCTAATTTGTCAAAAATAAAACTCACAAATCAATAAAAACTTTGAAAAGTGGCCAAAAATAAACAATCAAATGTAATAGCTCATTGAAAATGCTTAACATAGTTTTTAACAACAAAAATATTATAAACTCACGAACAGGGGGGGATCTATTCAGTATTAGCTAATTACTAATCACCTCTCTCAAATATCTTTCCATTAGCCCCCCTTCCAGTTATTTTTCTCTACAAAATATAGTCGAAATAGATTACTACGCGTGAGTTTGATTAAACTATAGGATTTTATGATCTACCAGCATATAAACAAGAGAACTAAAATTTTACCATTAGCCACTACCCACATAGCCCATTTATGCAGCCAGTTTAATCATGTTTGCCCTGCCGATTGCTATGCCACGTTTTAAAAGCATTATATTTCATCAAAATAGCCCTAAAATTTAGTTATTTTTGCAAAAAGATGCAAAATTTTTGATCACTGGGGCTCCGCCACCAGACCCCCAAAGCAGCTCCTCATTGCGAATTTCTGATAACGCGCCTGTTCTGTGTAGATGCAGATAATTATGCTGGCGAAAGTTTAGTAAATATAATTTTTGAAGCAGGAAAGACGAAAAGAGCATTTTAAGTTATTAATTTGAATTGATTGGTTAAATAAAAAAATTTATTATATATACCGATAACGTTTTTTGGATGGGACGGATCAAAAATATCCCCGATAAGTTTGTGCAAGGTCAAGAACATTAATCATAAACATCCGAAATTTTGAGATAATACACACTTTGTGCTTTTAAATTTTATCATCCCCCCCACCAAAATTTTCTAGATCCGCCACTGGCCTCTATAAAACTGTGAGTAAAGTTTTTAGACAATAGTTTTTGAATACAACACACACACAAAAGTAATTTATCAACGATTTAAAGAGAGTTTACAGTTTTTTCCTCGTAGTCTTATTGTACTCGCTATATTACGCTGAAGCGTGTAACGAGGTGGTGGGGCCCATGTACTTGTTGTTGCGGTTATGGCCAACACAGCAGTCTTTCGAAGAAATGTCGCAGCGGTGTCGAGTCGGTGGCAACTCTGTGTCCGATTTGACCGGCCAAGGTTTGAACTTTTATTAGACCTCCAGTTCCAGAGGCGAACGCGAACCGCTCGACCGACTTGCCGGTTATATCTTGTACAATAAGTTAGTTTTTTTTATAATTTCTCTTTATCCGTGTTGCTCAGCTTGTGTACCGTACCTCTGTAGCCTACTGAAAATTAGCCACACTTTGTTCAACTCCTGTACAGTGTACAAAGCTATTATCCCACCGTAAAGATCAAAAGGAATCGGTTGTACAGAGCGTACTCTTGTACAGGGAGGGTCTATTTTATTTCAGTTTGCTTTAAAAAGATATTTGTCAGTTACCGGTATCTCGCTGGCGGCTGGTCTAAACAGTTGCTGTCAGAAGCTATAAGATATAGGAAAAAGCTTTAGACGCTAAAAGATTTTACAGTAAAAATAGAACTTTTTCGCATAAGTTAATTAAATGTTATTTGAATTTTTCACTAGTCAGTATAGGCCTAAGGTGTACTTGTAGTTGTAAATTTGCTGGGCAAACTTTGCTAGGCAAAGTTAGGTAAAAATTGCTTTAAAAGATAACGCTACGCAATCTCGAAATTGTTTATTTAAAGCATTTAACAACAAAATTTGGTATTCACAGCTTCCCTATTTGACTTCAGCTAAAAAAGAAACACTTTGAAGCTCAACCGAGTGTGGAAGACAGCAGTAGCGTGGCCAGGGGGGGGGGGGCTGAGGGGGCTCGAGCCCCCCCCATTGGCTTGTGAAGTATGCAAAATCGCATGTTTTTTGTGCTTTTGAGGCCGATTTTCTGAGAAAAATGGAAAATAGCCCCCCCCCATTCGAAAACAGCCCCCCCTCAAACGTCTGAATTTGCGAAATTGGACGAAAAATCAGTCTCGATATCGGTGAAGACCTTTTTTTTTTTTTTTGAGATCACCTGATTTTGGGCGAAAAAAAGCTTTGAATTTCGGATTTCGGCCGAAAAATCACTCTCAATTTTGGTGAAGACCTTTTTTTTTTTTCCTGTTTTTTGGAGATCACCTAATTTTGGGCGGAAAAAAAGCTTTGAATTTCCGAGCTTTCCGAGAAATTTCGTCTCAATTTTCCGACAAACCGTCTGAAACTGCTTCTACTTCAATGAACATTCCAGTCAAGGTCGTTTGCACACTTCTCATTCGTTCAAAACAGCCACCCCCCCTTTTCCAAATCCTGGCTACGCGCCTGGAAGACAGGTGGGCCAAGCAGTGCCGTCGCGAGAGCAACTGAAGTGGAGGAGGGCACTAGCCGAAAGTGAGGGGGCACTAAAATAGACTGAATTTTTGCGCATTAAAACTCATTTGCCCGGTTACAAATTGTGAGCAACTTTTAAATTTCTGTATTCCTATCTAAAAAAAAACTATTAAACCGGCAGCGTTTCTTAGCTCTTTTTTGTCTGCGCCCCATAATCGCTTGAAAAATCTATCTGCAGCAGTGACTGCGATTTAAACAATCTTGAGTGGGTTCTAAAAAAAAACAAAAACAGCTGGTCTTTTAGCGACAAAAAGTTGGATTTTAGCAAAGATGGGGGAGGGGAGGGCTTGAACCAAAAGTTGAAATATTTTTATTCGAAAAAGTCTCAGTTAGATGGCGTGCTGAGCAAACTGTGCAAGTTAATCGTATCTTAGACGTGGGACTGGGGGCGTAGCCCCGTGCCGCTTGGAGATCTTTATAATTTCTTTGCAAAAATAGTCTTTTCACTTTCATCACCATTTTGATCACATTTCGAACGTTTTCAGAGCAATTTGAAAAAACTAAATCGCTGAATTCGAAAATCATTTGAAAGAATTAAATTTCCCCTCCCCTTTATCCCCCTTACTTACAGATCAAGTCCAAAACATGCTTAAACGCTAGTATTTGGGGATTAATGATCCTCCCCGTTGATTGCGCCACAGTTCACGTATCATTTCTTTTATTTCATGTCATGATCACTAACCAAGAAACGATTCTAATGGCCTATCCTCGACACATCCGTAAACCTTTAGCGACCCAATTGCGCGTCGCGACCCATGGTTTGAGAAACTCTCAATGAATATCGAATAAGCAAAAATGAAAACCTGTACAGTAGTGTGCACCGTGTTAATAAAAACAAGACGGATTATTGGATCAAAATTTCGCTTACAGCCAGGGGTGCCGATCTTTGTTGAGCATTGGGGGGGATAATTTGCAATTTCACCCCAATTTTGCCCTATTTTTAACATTGGGGGGATGAACCTCGACCACGATTTTGTTCAGGTAAGCAAATTAAGGAAAGACCAAAAAAAATGTCTTCACCAAGATGGAACACTTTTTTTCCCCGAATTCAAGTGGACACCTACGCTCAGATGCACACCAAAGTCAAATTATTGGGGGGATGCAGATGTAGACCATACTCATTGGGGGGGGATACAGCCAAATTATTGGGGGGATATATCTCCCCGGGTTTCGGCAACCCTGCTTACAGCAGTTGGTTTCCAGCGATTTCGCATAAGATCGAGAAAACGTCCGACGAGAATTGTGCTTGAACGTTATTATTCTTTTTTACATCATTGTCTGTGGTCTCGAGACTACGTGATATTCCAAAAAAGTATTTTGAGAAAACCGAAATGGGGGGGGGACACAAGCAGCCGTTAGGGAGGCAGGGCTCACCTGGCCCCACCCGTAGCGGTGGCATTATGGCCAAGTTAACTTGGCCAGGGGTCGGCGAAGTGGCCGTTTGGTCTTCGAGGAAAGCTGCCATCTGCCGTCATACTCACTCAATTGTCTACGCTATGGGAGGCCTTCTTTCATATTTTATATTGCACTTAATATGTTTTGAATGATGTAATTTTAAAGGGAACAGGCGTAGCCAAGGTGGGGCAGGGGGTTCTACCCTTCCAACTGAAATGTCACAAATGATAAAAATAGCGTATTGTTTCTTCAGTTTTAGTTTCTTTTAGCATTTTTCGCGTACAACAGTAATAGCCTATAATATTGTCATATTACGACCAAGGGGCCCAGGCCTTCGCAAATCAATTTTTGCCAACCATTTTAAATGTAACCGCGGTGAAATTAAAGATTTTTGTTCTAAATATTGCTACTTCAGATCCTCACCAAACCTTTTTGTGAACGTAATGCAATAACCAGAGCTGGTTCATCACATGATACAATGCCAGGGGCTCCGCGCTCACATGGTAAGACTTTTTTTAGTGTTGATTTATATTTGACAGCAAGATGTTGCGAAAGTTCTCAAAGTGCCAGGGGCCCCAGGCAATAGCATGGTTAATGGCGTACCCATCTATTCAATAGGAACAATTCATTTCCACCTCGCCAATTTTTATGCGACAAAATACTTTTGAAAAACAAATTAGCTAGGGGAAATGCTCATTGCCAGCTGGTCGAGCGGAAACGCATTCGTCTTTGGAGCGGGAGGTCTGGGGTTTAAATCTCGGACCAGTCAAATTGAACATAGTGTTGCCAACGGCTCGCCATCGCTGCGTCATTTCTTCGAAAAAAGCTGTGCTGGCGCAATGACGCGGAGATGAGTCCCGCTAACTCGTTACACGCTTCGGCGTAATACAGCGAGTATAATGAAAGATTTGATTTGATTTGAAATGCTCATTGAACAAATTATTGAATTTGAATTAAGGGAACCTGGGCCTCCTGGCAGTACATGTACTACTACAACTCGTTATTTTCATGACAAAACAAAAGTCTCCTTAAAAAAATCTTCGAAAAGATCAATATTTATTGTTAAAATATTGCAGGAAGCAATGTACCTTACTTCCCTTTACCAGGGCCAAATCTCTAACAAAATTTAACCCCAAAATGCAAGATTTTAAACGTGTTTTGGACTTAAATTGTAAGTAACAAGAGGATTGAGCATTTTAAGTTTTTCAATTGACTTTCAAATTTTCCAAAACATTACTAAAAATTGGGCTGTGTCTGGGGGCCCCGCCCCCGCCAGACCTCGTCTGTGATCCGTTTGAGTTATACGGCTTCACTCAACACGTCTCCCGATTCAGACGTTTTCACTTTTTAACTTTTGGTTTAAGCCCTCTCTCTTTAGCAAAATTTAAAAAATTGCTAAACCAGGCCACGACTTCTGATCATCCTTTCTACGGTATCTTTGTCCCACAAAAAGTTCCTATTTCGAAAATTTCTGTTGACGTCGTTTGCATGTGATTTATGGTTTGGACCCATCCAATCAAAAATCCTGGCTACGCTAATGATAAAAGGTGCAGTGTACAATTAAGTGATAAGGCGTTACTTCCAATTTATTTAAAGCTAGACTTCAAGCTGGGGAGTTGTAATAAATAATTGACGTGGTTTAGTGCGTGTTCCGTCATTTTATTTTAAGTTAATCAAAGACACTACGGTAATAAGATATGTCTTATTCAAATAGGAATTACTCAGTTAAACCATAGGTTAAACCAAGCAAAAAAAAACAAAATTATAATTACATCGGTACTGTAATTTTGAGAAATGTGAAAGCGGAAGCGTTTTGACAAAATGAGGTGAAAGCTGAAACAACGTATGTTCTCCAAAGCCGGAAGCGGAAGCAAAAAAATTCCAAGATTGAGGAAAAGAAAGGAACTCGGAAGCTTGACATTTCAAGAAGAACACTGTAATCTGAAGCAATAAAAATTCAACTCTTTTCAGATCCCTGCTTTCAAAAACAAAAACAAAAACAACAACAAAAAACAAACTTTTGTGCTATATTAGCAAAAATATTGTATTGTTTAGGTTTTTGGTTTAGGTCTAGCATTTCACTGCTTCAGAAGGAAGTTTCGCAGGAAATGACTATGTTTTAGTCTTTGTTTGCTTTGGTCTTTGTTTAGGTCTAACATTTCACTGCTTCAGACGGAAGTTTCGCAGGAACTGGCTAAAGTAGATTCATGGCTGAGAAAGAATAAGCTGAGCTTGAATTGCAACAAATCTAATTATGTGATTATTGGAAATCGCTTGTTTAAAAAGAACCCCTCCAATTTGGCAATTAATAATAACGTAATTTTTCAGTCAAACACGGTAAAATATCAAGGTGTGACTTTAGACAATGATCTCAAATGGCAGCCTCACATTCACAAAATAAGCGAAAAACTCTCAAACTTTTGGTTTTTCAAACTACGCCATTACGTACCGCTTCCTTCTTTGAAACTAATTTACCATGGCATGTTTAATTCTATCATTCAGTATTTGTTGCTAAATTGAGGAAGAGCATCTTGATACCATTTGCAGAAAATCAGAACTTTACAAAATCGTTTCTTGCGAGCCAGTCTATTTCGTGAAAGACGTTGTCCTCTAAACAGAGGTGGGCACTTGCACCGCAATAATTGAGGAAGTGCATCTTATTTATTGAGGAAGAGCAATTATTTTACTTGCGATAGCGCTTGCGTCGCAATCATCTTTAAACAGTTGCACTGATCTTTGCGCCGCAAGTATTTTAGCAGTTTTAAGCGCAATCGCGCAAGCGCAATTCAAATAGACTAGGAATGATTGTTTTTCAATCAAATGTGGTTAAAGTTAAGAAAAAAGCCTTTTCGAGGTACATAGGCGGAGCCAGGATTTTTGGTTTGAGGGGAGGGCCAAACCGCAAATCACACGCAATAAACGTTATCAAAATTTTTCAAAAAGAGGAAATTTTTGTGGGACAAAGATATCGCAAACTGGAGGGTATCGTAAAGTCGTAAAATGAGACAAAAATAGGGACCTGGGTCGGCATGTAACCTGGATTTTGCTTGAGGAAAAGAACTTGAACCAAAAGTTAAAATTTTTCCAAAATTGTCTAAGCTAAGAGACGTGGTGTGCAAAATTGTTTAACCCAAATGTATCGCAGATTGGAGTCTGGGAGCCTGCCGCTGGGCGATTTTTTGTATTTTTTTTTTGGAAAAAATAGCTATTTTAATGCCATTTGGATCACATTTTGCGCGTTTTTAGAGCGATTTGAAATAACTAAATTTTTAAGATTTGAAAGCCAATTGAAAAAATCAAACTGGAATGAGTCCTCCCTTTACTTACAGATCAAGTCCAAAACACCTTTAAAATCTTAAATTTGGGAGTTAAATTTTGTAAGTGACTTGGCCCAGATGGAAGAAGCGAGGTACATTGCCTCCTGCAATATTTTTAGCAGAAAATAATCACTCGAGTATTATTTGCTTGGGAGATTTTTGTTTTGTGATGAAAATAATCGGTTTTAGGAGTACATGTTCGAGTAGGGGGTCCAGGCCCTTTAATTCAAATTGAATAATTTGTTCAATAAGCATTTTGCTTAGCTAATTTTATTTGACAAAAGTATTTTGTTGCATAAAAACTGTCGAGGTGGTTTGTGATTTGAAATTGGTGAAAAAGATGGTTACTAGGTAGTCATGTTGTTTGCTAAGTTCGTATGTTGCGCTGGAGAAATTAGATACGCAGTATTACGAAATTTTGTGCCAATTTTGAGCAAAAACCAAAACTCAAAAACGACTTTGGCGCACTACAAAACCCCTCATTGTCCTCAACAACGTAGATTATAACGTTGACGATGGAAAACTACCAGATATTCGCAGTCTCGAGCAGTAAAGAACTTTTTTTCAGAAGTCGAGTTCCAGAGTAAAAAAAGAGTGAGAATTGTGGAAGCAAATTTTATCCATCTAAATTGCGCGCACTTTACGTTTTGGCCGGCGTGGCGCACAAAACCAATAACTGCTAAACTCAGGTTCGCGCAAAAATTCGGCGCAGTCTATTTAAACTTTCCAACCTGGGTTTGGCTTGGGTTAGAGTAGGCAAAGTCACTTTCGACTGCGGGTGTAGAGGCCTACAGACTCACTCAACCTCAGCAGGTGTTAGTAACTTGAATCATTGCTCTATAGATGTAAGGATGTTGCTGTATCAAGTCAGAAGTAACAGATTAGATTTCTGTACTATGCTGTAGTAAGCTACCATATACCGTAGTATAAACAAGGCAATGGCTATTTTGCCTTTAGTGCCAAAATAGCATCTATGTTGGTATTAGAGGCAAAATATCCCTGAATGCTATTTTGCCTCCAGAGCCAAAATAGCCTTCAATACTATTTTGCCATTCCAAAAACTGTCCTGGTTGTTGACTTAATCCTCCCTAACCTTAACTGAGGCAAAATACTATTCCAGATTTTGCCTGTAGCCACTTCCTATAGACAAATCCAAATGCTGCTGAAGAACATCAAATTACTGTGCTGTTGTATAGGCCTTGTCTTGGCTACTTTAATGCTGGTTGATTCATTCATTCATTTTTTCGTCAGCTCCAAAAGCAAGTTTTTTTTTACTGATTGTTGAATTTGCATTATCAAAAAAATAATAATGTAATTGATTGAACTTTAAAAAACGTAATTTAGAGATGGGAACTTAACGTTAACCTCCTGCCTTAAGGTAGGTTAAATTTAAACTTATTTACTGGTATTAAGTACGGTGGGCTAACACTCAAACACATTAACCGTAACAAGTTAAGAGAAGAAAAAAAAAGTAAAAAGAGTACCGATACCTATTTGCAAGAGTACCGCTCAAAAAAAACAAAAAAACTTACTGGTCAGCCGGTAGGCTATCAGTTATGGTACTAAATATCGTACTAGTGAAAGGTGCAATTCAGGTATAATACCATAGCCTACTGAAAGTTACATACAGAAGTGATGGACATTAACAAGTCAAATGGCAAGTATCATGCAAATCAAATTTCTTAATCCGTGTTTTAAAAGCAGCTACCGATAATGTACCGTAGAAGATGAAACAGTAGACTCAGGCAGCAAATTTCAAATTGAAATGATTCGATAACTGAAAAAATAACGATTGCATCCAGGAACATAACTATGTCTATACAGCTTGTAACTAGTTTTACCATATTGAAAGAAATCATCAAAATTAACGTGTATTGAATGATAACAAATTGTGTATGGTAAGTTAGGATCAGATCAAATTCCCAACTACGATAGTCTAAAGATTTTAAATTAAGCTTAGACAACCAATCAATGTACAAAGAAGAAGGAATATTGCAACGTATACAGATTTTTCTGGTGAAATTTTTTTGCACAGTTTCGAGTAAACAAATGTCTATCTCATTTCAGATGAGGAGGCTAGGCTATATACCAAGGTATTAAATTCTAATTTAGGATGAACGTATGTAATATAAGGTTTCAGCAAAGTCCAAATGTTTTTACTGGAGAGAGACTTTAAAATATAAGAACAAGTAAAAGCAGAAGATGCAATTTGCGAAATATGAAAAGACCGCTTCAAATTAGTAGATATCAAGACACCCAAATCTTTCACAGTAGCTGAACACATAATTTGATTATCTCCCACGAAATGTTCATTGTTAATACTATCTGTACGTTACATGGCCAAGTGTTGGCATTTACTTAACTTAGTTGGGGCAAGAGATAATTGATGACTGACGAGTACTTGAAAAACACTCAACTGAATTAAGATTTTTCTGCAATTTGACACAGTTATCACTAATACTAAACAGTTTAGCATCATCAGCATATAGGTAAATGTTACTTGAAGAATCAGAAAAATTACAACACTTGGGTAAGTCATTGATGAAAATAGTAAATTTCAAAAGAGGTCCTAAAACACTCCCCTGCGGCACACCAATAGTAACACTAAGAAAAGCAGATTGCACCTTGTTAATACATACACTTTGAGACCTGTTACACAAAAATTCTTTAATTCAGGATATTAAGTGATCACTAACACCATCAGAATATAAAACAGCAAGTAATTTAGAATAAGAGACAGTATCAAAGGCTGTAGCAAAATCAGTGTATATAACATCAAAATCAAGGTTACTGTCATAAAAATAATGCCATTTGTTAAAAACTGGCATCAACTGAGTAGAAGCAGATCAACCTGGAATAAAACCATATTGCCTAGAAGTAAAAATGTTGTTGCTTAATAAATACTGTAGCAATTTTTTGGCAATAATGGTTTCAAGTAATCTACACATGACACATGTTAATGAAATAGGGCGATAATTTGAAGGCAGTTCACAAGTACCCTTTTTGTGAAATGGAATAACTATTAATGCTTGCTTCCATTGATATGGTATCTTGGTAGTGCTAAGACTAAGTTGATACAAATGGCATAATACATCAATAATCCAAGGAGCAATTTGCTTAAAAAAAAAGCCGGTATTTCATCAGGTGTTCTAGAAATTTTGTTGGACATGTTAGCAAGAGTAGTAGTAATATTATTTGCAGTCACTTCAATATCATTCATCTTCGTGATGTTACAAAGTTCATTTAAGTGAAGATCCTGACCATTATCAGTAGTAAAAACATTATGAAACACTGAATTCAAAGTATTAAGTTTATCAAGATCTGAAATTGCCATGTCACCAGAGTCTTAGAGTGGGTGGAATAAAAGAGTGACCTTTTAGTTTTTTGTTGGTAAATGCATAAAAAGAATTGGGGTTTTGTTGATCACAAATTGCTGCTTCGAAGTGATCATGTCATAGAAAAACTGCTAGTGAAAAAGTTCAAAGTTAAGCCAAGCTGGTTAAAAAGTCAGTTTACTCTAAAATAGATGGAAAACCTGTTGAAAAAGCGGAAGAGTATTAAGCCAGCAGGTAACACATCTATAAGACATGCTAATGATAACATTTTCCTTGATTCTCTGTTCTAAGATCGTCAATGCAGAATGGCTAATTCAGAATTGAAAACAAATTGATACCTTATGCTATCATATACCGGTAAACGGTTGCCAGTGATCTTGTCACATGGTGATTTCGTCACAAGGTGATTTCATGTCAAAGTGTCTCAAGTTTCTACTGTGATAAAATTACTTTATGACAAAATCACTGTGACTTAATCGTTGTGTGACAATATCACTGGTAACCCAGTAAACTAGCATAAATATCTGCAGAAATCTTAATTGTATTATCATAAGTATGCTGCAGTGAGTCAGTCCTCAGTTACTAGTGGGGGTTGCTGGGATGACACCAAAAGACTAATCAAAGATTTTTGCAGGTTTTGCATCTGTAGCCTCTCATTGCAATGAGGGATGGTCTCAGCAGAGCAAACCTGATCCAGGATCCTAGTGCGTAAATGCCCTACCACATCTTGAGAGTTGGTCTTCTTCTTTATAATGTGAAGTTTAGCCAATTTATTTAAAAAACCTTTTGCATTCCAGAGACATTCCACCAGTTGTTAAAAAACAAGAGAAGTAAAATTTCCCCTTTCCACATTAAACACTTTTCCATTATCAGATTATGTTTGCTTTGTTTCATGTTCTTTATAGATTTGGTTGAGTGGTTTGTCTTTGTTTGATTGGCAATTTGGGTGAGTAACCCTAATACCAATAAAGGTGTGACCAAATGGAGCCCAAATCCCTCCTGTTGAAACATCCAATCTTGTGTTGTCAACAGTGCTAGAATGTTGACTGACTGACTTTTCTTCATTTTCAACTGGAATTTAAATGTGGTTCCAGTTGAACATCGTGTCACACTTCTTTGATGACATTGACAGTTGTGTCTCTGACTTGGTTGTCAGGCTGTGCCTCATTGTAATAGATCCTCCCAACTTGCATGTGAGACTGGGATCGATGCCATTGAGGGATCCACAATGTTTTGGAATATTGTCAGTCTGCCAGTTTTATCACAGTGCAATGCTGTCTCGAAACTTGTGCTTACTTAAGACATATCCTAACCAGGATGGAGGTAAACTGGTTAACCAACTAGAAGCACCTTTTTGTGGGGCATTGTGTAATGCTCGCTCAATGCTTCTGTTCATTTTCATATATACTTCCTCATATTTGCTTTTTAGTATTTTTTCTCACATATCACTCTCATCATTGGAAATGTGTCTCCCACAGTTGCAGGCAAAAAGGTATGACATATTGCAAACTCCAACATTTTCAGATGTTCAGCAATCTCTGGAATTGTTCTTTTGTGCAAATTTCCACTTGTGTTGGACAGCAAATGCCATTGCAGCATAGGCACTTTGCTGCTCATACCTCGCAATTTCAGCTGGAAATTTAATATCATTCCTCCAACTAAGTACCAAATCATGCAAGTACTCATTTTTGAATTCTTTGGTTCCAATTGCAGCTCCAAGATGACAGTTTCCTTCTGTTGTTGTTTCTATTTCATATATACTTGTTGCTTAGTTCTCTGGTTTCCAATTGTGTGTCTTTGCTTTATATGATTAGAACACATTTCCTTAGGTTAGGATTAAAACCATACTTTAGTCCAATTTCAATTAACTTCTCCCACCATTGTAAAATCCGATTCAGTGTCCTAGCAGCACTTGAATCATCAACGTATCAAGCTTGCTTAAACAGGTTATATTTTGATATCATCATCTACATTTTGTAGTTGGTTGATAATCAGCACAGTGCTAAGAACATAAAAGGCCATGTCCCAATTTTGTCTCCCTGGGCTCTATGTAATCATTAGGCCAATTTTTATTGGTGAATCAGTGTTTTTATTGGGCACATGCCAACTCATTTGTGAATTTTCCATTGTTTACTAGTAAAAATTTTGTCAATTTTTTGGCACACGCTGGCTCACCAAAATCTAAGAGGAAACACTGCCTGGGTTGTGCATTCTGAGGAGTGTAAAAATTCACCATTACCTCCAGCAATGTAAAATTGAGGTACTTCATCATGTGTGATCTCAATGTATTGTGACAAGTTAGGACAAACAAACTGTATGCTTTTCATGACCACATTATGATTTAGTGAATTGAATGCATTGGATGCGTCAACCATAAGCAAACCTTCACATTTGTCCTCACTGTAAATTTCCTTCATTGCATGTATAGCAGCTTCGATTCCACCTTTCTGGTCTGCACATGTTTGCAATCCATTAAGACTTTCTTCAATGTCCGCTTTCAAGGTCAACATGACACACGTCCTAATAATTTGATGCAAAATTTCTCCAATTCCAGTTGGTCCAAACAACAGTTAACAGTTAAAGTATCTCAAATCTTACAGTCTTATGTTTGCATTTACTCCTTACACGTATGAGTGATTGATTAAAGGCAAGACAGAGAACTATGTTCCATTCTTGAATTCTGAATTAGCAAAGCTTGTCACAGTAATGCGAGCTTTATACTATTCTGCTATCTGGCTATTTGGTACCTTGGTCATGAAACAACAATTTCGAAAAGGGCAAAGCTCTATTTCAGATTTTCAAGTGTTATCCCCATTTTCATGTTTAATCTATCAGTCTATGGTTACAAATTTTGGATAATCATAATCTATAATCATGGTCGAAGAATCAAAGTGTATATTTCTGAGATTCAAAAATCTCTAACAAACATCAAGCCACTATTTTTCCTGTAATTTGTAATAATTGAAAGATCTCAGCTTAGATGTTAGGCAGTTGGGCCATATCAGATGTTTACACAATTGTACATAAAATCCAGAAAGCCTTTTAAAAGACTTCCTAAATACAGAAACAGAAGCAAGCTTTATTTACCAAAGCAAATAAAAAACGATCAGTTGGATGACCTCAAACTAAATGGATCAATTACCCGATTACAGGACATTACATTAACGATTACGGATCTTTCATTGAATCGTTTGGGGCTTCACAAGTTCACTTAAGTGAACTAATGGAGATGAGTGGTGGTGGAAGACAGTAAAGTTTAGCGGCTTGATATTGAGCTGCTGCCTCTGCAGCTCTCATGTGCAATGGAAAGCTGGAAGAGAAAAAGTCAGGCCAAATTTACATTTTTTGATTAGGCGACAAGCTTACTCATTATTGTTGCTCAACTATCTACTGGTGTATAAGCAAAAGGAGTGAAACAAGCTGGACTAATTGTGTAGAAACTTGATTTAATGTCCATCTCACTTGTCAGACATTAGGGTCATAAATTTTACTATATTGGGCTGATTAGTATCATTTTTTAACGTCACAGTAGATTTTTTAATGCTGCACTGATTGAGAAAAAACGATGTAAGCAATTTAACTTCAAAATGCCAGCTGAAAGTTCAGTGGAATACAGTGCAAATTCGAAGACATCTAATGTCAACTTGGTTTATCAAAATGAATGTCAGCAAAATGCAAATGGAAATCAAGAAACACAGACCACTTCAAACAAAGGCAAGAAAACAATTTAGTACTGTATAATCAGTGGTATATAAATACCATACTTTTCAGTTTTTAAATTTTACTTAATTATTGGTACTCTTACTTTTTTACAAAAATTATAAATTTATTATTATTTTTGGTTGGATTGAACTGCAGTGGTTGCAGAATTGTTATAGTCATACCCTTACATGTACTATGCACAGTTGCCGGTGATCTCGTTACAAAGTGATTTTGTCACAGTGATTTCGTTACAAAGTTATTACCTGACAGACAGCATTCTTCTTAGAGAAAGACAGAATAGGCCTATTTAGTATCTGGCTACTGTCACCAGACTATTGCATTATTAAACTTGAAATATTGACTGAGAAGGGCAGTTATTAAAATAGTCCTATCCCCAGAACTGTCTAGCTTTATTCCTCACTTTGTGATGAAATGAGTATGACAAAATCACTTTGTGACGTGACCTCTGGCAATGCTATGTACAACCTGGTATAATTTCATTATTACCATATCTTATGATGATTAGCGTTTGAGTTAGGGTTTGGGCTAGTTTTAGTGCAAGGATTTGATTTTGGATTTGATTTGGGTCAAAATTAATAAAAAATAGATAAACATTTTCGGTGAAGTAATCTCTTCCAACATAAAAAGCTCAATCATGTTCTTTCTGGTGTATAGTAAAGATACCTATTAAATGAGGAATTGGCTATTGTTACATTACGCAGTAAATCTATAAAGAGAATAAGTGAGCAAAGAGTGGGCACTGATTTACTCTTTTAATTAACTTAGGATTTGGATTAGTGTTAGATTAGGGTTGGAGATAGGCTGGGATCAGGGCTGAGATAATGATTTTTTATGCTTTTTCGAACGTAACAGCAGCCTCTGCTATTCAGTCACCAAGTAACCTACTTAGATTTTTAATGCTGCAATTTTGTTTTAATTTTTTTTAAGCATAGAAATAAAAAGTTTTTTTTGTTGCTGCATAATTGTATTTCAATAAAGTAATGCTCAAAAACAAGCAAATTTACAGTTTTACAAATAAAAGCAATTAAACTTTTGAAAAAAATTGGTTGAACTTAATTTCTAAGAGAAATTTAAAACACCAACGTCAAATGATTTAGGAAATACATATTTATGTTTTTGAACATCATTGCACGCAGCTCCTAGACTAAACATGCTGACAAATTATGAGGGACTCAGCTATTTAGTGTGTGTACCTTATTTCAAAATACCATATAGAAATTTAAACCTAGTCTGTAATGTTATGCTTGAATCATTAAAATAGCAAATTAGCATCCTATATTGTTTGCAATTAAGGTATGCTTCCAACTAAATTTGAAAGAGCTTCACCAAGATGGTGGGATTTACGGTTTGATTCTGGTGTGTTGGAGAAACAGTTTAAAATATCTTCATTACCCCAATACAAGTGAGAATAACTTTGTTGCTAAAGCCAAATTAGTTTGATGCTTTAAGATTTCTATCATCTGACAAAATCAGGAATTATTTTTGCACAAAAAAGTTGTCATAATATGGTGCTATCTCTTGTGATCATAACCATCTTAATCTAGTTTTTATGGTCCAGTCTAGGCTGGGCGTAAAATTATGAGCTCAATTTTAGTTTATTTCTACCGGCTGGCAGCTTGTATGCTGGTAAGGTGGCATGTCAGGCGTACAGTATTTCTGCTTGAAATAAACAAAAATTTTGCTAAGAATTATGCGTTTGCTGTAGACTGAGCCTAAACCATGTTGTTTTGAACTGATGTTAATCAGGAAATTTGTTTGTTGCTAGCTGTTTTAGTTTCAAATACTACAGCAGTGATGCAAGATCAAACTAGAACTTTTATTTAAATAATGACATTTTAATTCAGTGCGATGAAACAGATTGTTTTGTAAATGAACCAAATTTATGGGTTTATCAAAACTCTTAAATAGTTGTGCTAGAACCAAGCATCGAATTTTTTCTGCATAACAATATGTGGTGAACTTTTGGAAAAAAGAAGTGGTTAACTGCAATTACAAGATCTAAATATTACCCTGAGGTAGTGAGCAAAACTATCTGAACTTCCTTGCTGACTTTTTTTGAAGTATTACTTTTGTAGATCTAAGGCTTGATCTTGCCCAGTGCCTAGAATAAGTCAAAAACGGCAATTCAGTTTGGGTTAAAATGCTTCGGTAATTAAATGAATGGAAATGAAAATTCTTGCCGACCGAATGTTATCTGGTGGTTGTGCAAAGTTTGAAATCAATGCTTAGATTAAAAGATAGTGACTTGAAGCTAGAAATGGTTCAAAATTGAAAATTTTTAGACATATTGATTCAAATTAAATGGGTTAAAATGCTTCGGTAATTAAATGAATGGAAATGAAAATTCTTGCCGACCGAATGTTATCTGGTGGTTGTGCAAAGTTTGAAATCAATGCTTAGATTAAAAGATAGTGACTTGAAGCTAGAAATGGTTCAAAATTGAAAATTTTTAGACATATTGATACTAGTACCATATAGTATGTAGCAAATAATCGCTTTTGTTTTGAATTTCAGAACTTTATTTCGACACTCATTGGTGTTTACTTCAGTGGCAGGCATTGCTTGGGGTGTAAACTTTGCTGCTTCGGTATCTCTTTTAGATTTAAGGTGGATTGGTGGAGTTGTCTGGTCTTTGATTCTTGCAATACTTAGTTTAATTTTATTAATTATGAGCAATCGGTGAGGAACTTTTCGAATACTGTTTGGTATCCTGTACTTGCAATTTATTCACCAAAGTAAAACATATGTAATGTTTGATACAAGGAGCGTTTAAAGTATTTTTAAACATTTATGACATTATCAATTGCAGTTTAAGTAAAGATAAACTTTTATCTCCAGCAACTGGCAGTGTAAAGATGTCTCATAGATTTGTCATCTAAAATCAAAATTAATTGGACAAAACACATAAGAAAAAACAATAAACGCACAAAAAAGTAATTCCACTGCATTCTTCATATACCGGCTATCCAGCATACATTTTCAAGTGAATTTTATTCCACCCAAAAATATTTTTGTCTGGTGTGACATTGACTTTTGTACCCCAAAAATGAATAAGAATGCTGTTGACTCGGAGACATTACGACTCTTTGCAGCCCCCTCACATTAATGTAAATTTATATTGCATGCTTTTATGTTTTTTGATATATTGTGTTAATGCTGATTTGTTGAAAAAAACTTCTTGCTTTGTATTTCGCTCTTTTGCTACTTTTATTTTGCAGAGATGAATTGTATCAACGTTACTTCTATCATTTCAATGCAATTTTTCTGGTTTCAATCGCTGTTACTGCATTTACTTCTGCCTACTTTGTGTCTAATCTTTTGACTGTTGTTGGATCGTTTTTAATGATATCTGTTGTCATTTTGTTGTTATATTTGATATTGCCACTTCCAGTTCCGATTTTATGCGCTGCAGCTGTCGTTGCATCTATAGTTTTTGAGGTGAGTGCTTTTAACTACTATAGTGTTACAAACCTACCGGTGAGGATGTAGTGGTGCTAAGTGAATACTAGCAGTCTAGCACTCCCATTTTAAGCATTGCAAAGAAACTGCCATGTTTTTTGATTTTTGAGTAAGACCTAAACCGATATAAATATATCATAACGCAATTTTATCGTAGCTGGCATGATGCAGTAGTTTGGTAAGTGGACTGTGAATCTCTCTGATTGTGAGACCGAACTCGATTCTAACCAAAAACACTGTTGGTCATCTGGAATTATAAGTGTTCTAATCTTCTAATGAAAAGTCTTAACAATTGGAATGAGCCTTAAATGTTTTTTCCAAGAACACAACGACACACCACCAGTTTGGCAATCAATCAGGAGGCACCAAACTTTTGATTGTCGAAGTTGATGCTCTGCCAGCTGAGCAATGCCACTGCTAACTCCCGCAGCAATTGTGAAATTAACCTAGTCATTCTGATTATTGTTTGTTCGGTCGTTTGAGCATCTTGCCAGATGTCTGGACAGGTAGCCAGGTAGTGTGGATCAATCCTTCTGTACAGTGTAGAGTTGAGCGAGCTGTGTGGTATGCCATTTGGTTCTCACTGCAGTTGTAGGCATCCTAGTTATACAATGCAGTCGACAACTCGACATCTGGCTCTAAAAAGCATTCATTGAAGATGAGAAAACGCTGGACACATCCACGAAAAACTTTCTGTATATAATCAGTCATGGATTTGGGTCAGTGTTCAGACTGTCATATTATGACACATTGATGAACAGCTGAGTTACTGTTTTATGTTCTGTACCGATATCATATCTTGATCTATTTCATTTCAGGTAATTCTTCAGGTAGGCCCGAACTATCGCCAGGATGTTGCATCACTAGGTCGAGATATTGGCTCTCATATTCTTTTGCATGTTTGTTTTAACGTGATTGGATGTCTGATGGTCATAGATCTTCAGATTATAAGACACAGTATATTTTTGAAGGTAAGATACCATTCTAAAAGGTGGAAATGATATTAGTATTGTAAACTTCTCTTGATGCAGAAGTTTTTTTTAGTTAAAAACTGTATGTAATTTTTTCCTTTTTTGACAACCTTTTGAAACCTCAACTAAAAGTATCAAATCTTTGTGTGTTAATGAGATGAACTGATATTTCTGTTTCTGTGTGCCGCAAAGCTCTATACAAACAAGTGTTTGAGCTATGGCAGGTGTTTTCAGTTTGACTCGACTAATATTGAAATCCCAGATTTTCTTGTTGGTCGAAAAAAAGAAGTTATCTGTTTTGCTGCCCATATTTTGTAATTGTAGTTACATTTTATGTACCAGTTGCCTTGGCCAGGAGATATGGAAGGGTTCTTGCGGTCTTCGAGTCAAAGCTGCCACCTGCCCACCTGTCTACCACACACGGTGGAGGCTTCACGATGCCCTTTTAATGCTGAATGTCAAGCAGGGTAGCTGTGAATACCAATTTTTATAGTCTTTCGTTTGACCCGACCGGAAGTCGAACCCAGGTCTTCCGTTTCAGTAGCAGACGCTCTATCCACTCAACCATTGGTCGGTTATAAATTGTAAAATTTGCAAATATGAGCAGAACACCAAAGCAGCAATGGAGTGACTGTATTTCATGCTCAACTGAGTTTAAAAAGTGGTAGCTAACTTCTTGTCTCTACACTTAAATTCAGCTGAATCTGACCACAAAGTATAGCTTAAAAATTTAAGTACTCCGCATTGGAAATTTGCGTCAATTTTGATCTGTAATAGGAATTGATTTTCGTGGTAGTTTCAGCGTCTAACAAGATTAACTTGTCAGAATTTATAAAAGGAATATTCCGTCAAGCTGCAGCTTGGCCTTGCTGCACCATTGCATGTTGATAAATTATTTAATAAATTGTTCAATAATGAACAAGTTTTATAAGGTCTTAGCGGATTTTTTAGAACCTGAGAAAACTTGTATAGTCAATAAATATATTTTGGAATTCTGAATTACCTTACTACATTTTCCAATTGTTTAAGTAGAAATTTTGATGAGAAAAAATGGTGAAATCTTCAAGTTTTAACAGGAAGTTGCCAAAGAAGCAAATGGCATAACAAATTGTTTTGAATATTTTATGCGGGAAGTGTTTGTATATAATAGGACTTTCATGAGTGATAATTTTCCGATATAATTTGGTTCATTTGCATCAATACAGCCTCATTTGCTTTGTTACAAGAGATAGCTAGGCACATCAGTAATTTGTTTCGCAGTTGTCAAAAGATATGAGGCCTTTTGACGATTAAACAATAGACATATATCATTGTACAACTAATTAAAATTTCGTATCTTTGTAGTCTGTGTTTCTGTTTGTCCGAACTATAACATAATTTTGTTTCCTGGATCTTTTTGGTATGAAAACAACCAGAGTTCTTCTGAAACGATTAAGTTACCTACGGTATGTAGTGTTGTACCTAATTTTTTTGGAAATTTGCCAACAGTAGTGCTTTTGTTCAAAAGACAGTAGTTAGTAACTAGTGCTAATACAATGCTTGGTTTGGTACTACCACGTCATTCTCTTACATAGGCTGATGGATGCTGATTTAGTGTGGTAGTAAGATATCAGTCCAATTCTGATGTTGCCAAAGTTTTTTTTTTTTTAATTTGTGATTTAATTATTTGTCAAAATGTTGCAATCTGAGGCAATGCAAAGTGTTCAAAAAAATCAATCATTCAAGCACCATACAAATTTAAAATCATACAAATAAAATTAAAATTTAATTTGTGTGGTCTGTAAATGATTGATTTTGTTAATATAGCTTAGCAAAGATCATCGAGCACTTTCAGCAGTACCGACCCACTCAGCATTCAAAGTGTTCAATTGGTTGCTGGTTCTTCATTCCACTGCCGACCTAAAATCTAGAGGAACTAATAGGCAGGGTTTATTTTTTGGAAGGCTTTATTTCACCGGAAATTTTTGTCTATGTTTTTATTAATTCTCACTATAATCTAACCCAAACTCAAATGCTTACTCTTAAACTATCCCCAAATCGAACCCTAACCCAAACCCTAACTTAAACCCTAATCTTAACCCAAAAAAAGCAAATGAAAAAAGCGCGGATAAATATTTGGTATTTTTGCTTTATTCTCTTTAACTTGAAAATTTTCATGGAATAGTCGCTACCGGTACCTCATTTTTTTGGGTCAAATGCCTAAATTTCGACATAATTTTTTAGTCAATTTAGAATTTGTTTTGGTCATTTTTGTAATTTGAAGCATGATTTTAGTTCATGAATGCAAATTCTTTCCTCATTTTTTTTTATTGTCAAAGTTGGCTAGTTTATTTTTGGTCTTTCATCGAAATTTAGGACAATGACCGACGAACGACCGCAAAAAAAAAACAACAAAAAAAAAGCTAACTAGTAGGACTAGATGGAAGGATGTACGGATTCGTAAATTTTTGCCGATACCAAATCCGATGCCGATTCTTGTAAAAATGTCGATTCTTTGATTAAGTTATATAGATGCTGGACCAAGTTATTTTAAGTTGAGCCGCGTTTAGATCAGAAGCAACGTTGGCAAAGCAATAGAACTTTTTTCACAGCTTGTGTTTTTTCTTTTCACTTAGGGTATGGTAACGCTTTCGTAATAAGAAAATTGTTTCTGGATGGTTTGTGAAAAAATACAAATAGAAAACGATCTGATCGGCAACAAATTAGCAATGTTTTTACGTTTGAAAAATCGGTAAGTATCGGCCATATTTAACCGATACTGATTTCCAAAAATTGCCGATACCTATTCCGATTAATCGGCACATCCCTACTAGTAGGATATGGTTTTTACTATTGTTTTTTTCACAAGCTTCAATTAGTCATCATCTTGATGTTTTTTGCAGTTTGATTCAAATGACTAGTTTATAATCTATGCGTGATTACTAATTTCTGCTGCTTTGCTCTGCAATGCAGTACAATAAAAAAATTGCAAGGCGTGCGAAGGAAATACTCATCAAACAATGGCATTACAGCAACAGCTTCATTTATAACACGCAGTTTTGATAGGAAGCAATATGATTTTGCTAAGCATAATAGAATTTCAATTTTATGCTGATTGACAATTTTAACGTTGAATAAAATGAATTGATTGCGTTGATTTTATTCAATTTATACAAACCTTGTAAATACTGCTTACCATTTACCTCTTAGTTTGTGGACAAATAGCGATATTGGGTAAAAATGATAATTACATTAAAGCTATTAGTCGTTTCTTGGATTGGCATTGTGAGTTGCCTGGAGCTTAATCTCCTCAATGGGCAAATTATCATGAACTTGAGGGTCTGATGACCGTTATTAATTTTATATTTTGACTAGGTAAAAGAGTACAAGGTTAATGCAAAATGCTCTAATTGGTGCTTTTAAAGCTTATTGCCTTGCTCAATATTTGTGTTACCTGTCTGAACAATATCATCTACTGAATCCGAATCTTCCAACACAACAATTTAAGAAATTTTGAAGACTCAAATAGTGAAGATAGAGTCATTTGTTCATATTGATCCTAACATCAGTGAATCTTAAACATTTAAAAATTCAACCCTGACTTATTCAGTTCTCATATCGTCATTTTATCTTATCACGCTTATAACGAAGCCAGGCTAAGACTTTCTTGATGGCTTCCCTCAGGCCATGTTCTTCGCGTGCGGTGTGGGCCAAGAGGGCACTGGGACAGGATGTGGTCATAGATTTTCTTTTGTATTTAATCTGGGTTGCAGAGAATAAATTCCAATCCCGCTCACCCTTCTGGGTTTATGTTTTAAGTTGTGGGTTGAATCGAGTTTGAATGCGCAAATTGCCTTTATTGTTCGTTACAAAATCGGCTAAAATTAGCATAGTTACTGTATGTATTTCAAAAAAAAAAAAACGATATCGGTGCTTAGAGTTGTACTCAGTCTTACCGGTATTCAAGTAGAATAATGTAAAAAATATTTGAATCCAAACGGCGCTGAAATTATTATCTTAATTTTTGATTTTGATGTTTTAGATCTGTCGATGCATCCAGGCAACTCAGGCCAAAGAAAGTGAAGAGGAATTTATTGATTACATGGTCCGCTCTGTGATGCCGCCTTCTGTGGCAGAGCAGTTACTTCTTCGAGATTCAGATGTTGCTGCTAAAAAGGCGAATGTTTCAAGTAACAAAAACAAGGCAAATCTTATATTTCGACCATTTACAATGGAACGGTAAGTTTAGAACATCTTTTTTTCAGTAATTAGCTTGGCAATGTTAGCAAACTAGACTTTACAATTTTTGCAAACTTGAAATTTTTTTAAAGAGAATCAATACCTATCAGCAAATTGCAGGGAAACAAAACTTTTTCTAGAGCAACACGCTAAGTTGTTTTGCAATCGACGGAAGTAACAAAATTTTCAGCTTTATTCCGATGCATTACATAATGCTTAGCTATTAGTGCATTATAATAGATGGTGCATTGCATGCTGTACACTCATTGCTCATGATGATGCATGTGCAAGTATTGTTTGCGTGGGCTAGAATGAAGATTAACGTTTAACACTTTAAACCAGGCCTGCACAATCTTATTAACTCACTGCAGGCCAATTTTTTCATAAACAGCTTTTGGAGACGAATGCCATGATTAAACAAAGGTACCTATCTTCACCACGCAGATGTGCACAAATTATTCGATTTCTGCGCGACTTACAAATGAAAGCATGCATTTTGCAAACAATTTTCACATTCGCTTTTGGGATACTTCTGAAGACTTTGCGGGCCCCCTGTTGCGCACCCTTGGTTTAAGTACTCTCATCCTTCCTCTTACATTAATCTATACGTTGAGCTATTGAGTTTGGTTACCTTTGAGATCATGTTAATGAATTGCAAATTTTACATTGTTTACATTGCATTGAAGGCTGTACAAAGTGTACACTGTACTGCATGTTGCGTAAATGCAAATGGCTCATCGCTCTTCTCACTTAAATTGTTGTTTACTTGTTGCGATTGCTACTACTAAAAAATTCCAAATGCTATTTAGCTTTATCTTGGGAATTATGCAATTTGCGTGATTGTTTTACTTTTACTAATTTTTTATTTGTTATTGTTAATATTTTATCTAGGCTATGAATTGCAAAGGTTTTATGAACTTTTTAAAGTTGACAAAAAGGGAAATTTAATTTGGTGTGACCCCGAAGTGTGAATTCAGCTGGACTGGAGTAGAGCTTCTTTTGTTTCTGCAAAACTTTTGATATCTCGTTTTTTTTGTTTTAAATCTCTCACCAATGTTTCAGTCAGTTGTTCATTTTGTATGAAGTTGACCCAATTGAGTTGAATTTATTGATCTTTATACTCAGAGCATCGTTTTGCATTAATATTTAATGATTAAAATATTATCGGTGGTGTATTTTTGTGTCGCGTAAGTCTCTAAATTCAGCGAACAATTGGATATGAAAGTTTATTAGCGAATCATAATTCGTTACTGCATGTTATAGACCGTTTGCCACGCGATTTTTGACATTTCTGACATGTAATACATGCGAATTTTTCAATTAACTCTCTTATATGCATTATGCCGAAGCCAGTAATTACATTCATGCACCTAAGCCTTGAGCCAGGCTGTAAAGCGTTGACAAATTATACCCGTAGCTCGTCTCTTATCGTTGCAATATTTTTTCGTTTTGTGCTCTTTTCGTTTACGTGCACTTCAGCATTGCTGTCGACGATCTCAGTTTTTCTGCTCTTTTATTGTTAAGATCTATTTGCTTCATTGTCCACTCGATTTTCGTCCATTGTTTTTAATGAATGGCAAACTTATAGTTAGTCACTTTTGGTGTGGCAAAACAAGGTATCACTGCACCATTATTTATCTTGGTTAGTGTGTATATTTGAATAGTCAATAAAGTGCCAAATTTAGTCTTTGATAATCCGAAAAAAGGACTATTTGAAAAGACGACTGTCAACATTGTCGAAACGTTTCTAGCCAATGACCTTCTTTATTGAATTTCAATCTACCTACGATAATTTGCTCTGAAACCTAGCTAGTTGCTAAAGAGTTGTAAGTCGAGCCGAGGTTTTCGGGTCGGGTTCGGGCTTAAGGTTGACAAAATTTTGGGCGTAATTTGGGCCTGATATTGCCTTGTGTTTTAGGTGCGCTCTAACAACCTAATCAAAATATCTTTGCAACACTGAATGAAGTCTTCATTTAAACATCAATTCAATTATTATTCGTACACAATTATTATTTTACAACGCAGTTTATCAATGAATAGTTCTATTTAGTCACATCTGACAAAGGGTATTTAAAAGAAAGGAGCAATCAAACGCATACGTTTTTTAGACGTAACTTAAGTTTCTGACTTTTTCGGACCAAATTTAGGCTTTCAATCATTTTTCTGGTTTGACTTTGGGTTTATCTTTCCGGTTTCGGGGTTTGGGTCTGAACTAGGGGGCTCGTTTGCAACTCTTGATTTGATGCTCGAATCTAATTTCAATTTTTTTTCCAGAATGGACAACGTTTCGATCCTCTATGCTGACATCGTCGGCTTTACACGAATGAGCTCGAACAAGAGTGCTGCTGAACTGGTTCGACTCCTCAATGATTTGTTCGGTCGATTTGATGATCTTTGCATTGAAACTAAATGCGAAAAAATTAGTACGTTGGGTAAGTTTCAAACTGAGGTTGTTAAATTACTTCACTAGTTAGTCAAATTGACTTCAAAAATCGTTTTATTTCTTACATTGTTTTAAACTTAAAGACTTAGAACAATCGTATAGTGCTATTTTGGTAACCACGATAGTGCTAGCTTAAGTACTACCGAGCTAGATTATCGGCAGAAAAAGTGCGTTACAAGTACGACCTTGGTTAGAGTGTGACTTGTGACTCAAGCTTTTGAGTCGGATGCAAATCAAATTTTAAAAGTGTGCTGAGTCATAGTCCTAGAAAAAGAATCAGACAAAAACACCAAAATAAAACAAACATTAAAAAAATGAACATAGACCTTTTAGAAACTAGCGTTGTATTAAAGCATTTAGTCGGT
Source organism: Trididemnum nubilum (assembly GCA_963965965.1). Lineage (NCBI taxonomy): Eukaryota > Metazoa > Chordata > Ascidiacea > Aplousobranchia > Didemnidae > Trididemnum > Trididemnum nubilum. The sequence goes on from OZ014490.1 coordinate 19,020,845, forward strand.
TTTTTAGCATATAAACCTTCTGAGTCATAGTTTTTATTTTGGTATAGATTAGCTGGTTGAACTTTCGATTAATTTAAGAGCCCTATTTTGGCTATTCATGAAATTATTCAATGAATATTCATGAAATAAGTCGATGTATGTTTATTTAAGTTGTTTATTTCTATATCGAAGTGGGAAATAGCAAGGATATGCCAACGTTTCGCGTGCTTAATACTAGTTGGCTTCATCAGAGCATTACTTTGCTAGAAAAGTAAATTACAAAATAAATCACAAAAGTGTTCAAGTAGCGTTAACAAAATGTCAGATATTATGGGTGCTATTGGTTGGAAATGGTGTTGCGCTTAGAATTTTGTTTGTTCAATTGTGCGAATTTAGAAATGATTATTTCGACCGTTTCCAAAATATTGTTGTCAGTTTCACACTAAAGCGTGGTCTTAAGCAGAACATGTGCGAAAATTCTACCATGTTTTTTTTCAGTTACTTTGTCCAAATTGACTGAACTATCTGTTTTGCAGGTGATTGCTACTACTGTGTGGCGGGATGTCCGACTGCACGAACTGATCATGCACGCTGCTGTGTTAAAATGGGACTTGGTAAGTTAAAACACGTCATGTAAAAATTAGTGACGGTGGTAAAAACTGTTGTTTGGACTCTGGCCATGATCGCGTTGCTTTTCATCTAAAAACTAAAGCCTTTTCTGTTTGGTCTGATTAAAACATTTCTAGATTTGAAACTAAATCAAATCAAATCTTTTAATGTACTAGCTGTAATACGCCGAAGCGTGTAACGGTTTGGCGGGGCCCATCTCCGCATCATTTCGCCCAGGCAACACAGTTTCTTTCAAGGAAATGTTGCAGCGGTGGCGAACCGTTGGCAACACTCTGTCCGATTTGACGGTCCTGAGATTTGAACCTCAGACCTCCCGCTCCAGAGACGAACGCGTTAGGGCTTTGCCAACTGGCCGGTATTTTGAAACTACAATCTTGAAGCCGTGTTTACTTACGTAGCTAAAAAATTGATACAAAGAAGTTGGGTTTGTTTTTTTGCTCAGATATCCGAATTCAGGGGTAATTTTTGGTCATTTTAGAATTTATTTGGGTCATTTTCATCATTTTAAATGCGATTTTAGCTCTTGAATTCAAAACCTTAATTTTTCGATTATGTTGACCGAATGGGCTAATTTATGTTTGAATATTCACCAAAAAATTTAGGTCAATGACTGACCAACGACCAAAAAGAAGCATAGTGGAAAAGTAACTACCATGCCAAGAGATTTGTTTTCTTCAGTTATTTTTTGTAAAAAAAGTTAATTATTTTGTATTGTACATGCTTGTTAATTACTTCTCGGACAAGGTTTCTATGCTTTGAATTTCAGACCGAGTTTGGCTCGTACTATATATATAGCCATTCTTCGTATTACTATAAAACTTCTTTCAAAACATTACCAGTTCTTTTTAATTCGGTTTTATTGACTCTTAGCACAATGGCTGAAACTGGTATTGAATCAATGGCCAAAACTGGTATTGAATTAATGAGATTTTTATTTAAAGGTATGGTGTCTGTTATTAAAGAGTTCTGCAAGGTAAAGAACATCGATGTGAATATGCGAGTTGGAATACACACTGGTTATGTTCTATGTGGTGTGGTGGGGACTCGACGTTTTAAGGTAGATTTTTAAAGCCGTTTCCGCTTTTTTTTAAACTCTCTTTGACGCAAGTTGAAAATGGCCTAATTAACGCAGAAAACTTTACTTGAAAAGAGACAAATAGGTGTGCGATTATCATTCCATTTTAATGCTGCATGCCCCCTTTTTCAAAAAATAAAATGATATGCCATGGATCGTCGAACGTCATGTCAACAGCAGTCTGCCATGTTTGGCACATGTAATATATTTTGATTTCGGTGAAACCGGTAATAGTTTTTAGGCGTGCTTTTGTACTCTTTCCCCTTTAACCTAGATCAATGACCACGCAGACTTCGTTTTAAGAAATCAGGCAGAAAATCTAAAAAAGTGCAATTTTAATGTTTAGTTTGATGTCTGGTCAAATGACGTCACACTGGCGAATGGAATGGAGCAGCACGGAATTCCCGGAAGAGTCCACATTTCTCAAGCTACCTTAAAATGTCTGGGCGATGAATATGACGTTGAAGATAGCCATTTGGAAGAGAGAAGCGAAGAATTTATGAGTGAGCGATTGTGACCTACAAAAGAACGAAATTAATAAATAATATGACGTAACGAATTTCTTGTTGACGTGGAAAAGAACGAAATTAATAGAAATCATGACGTCACCAAATTCTGTTGTGACGTCACGAAATTCACTTAATAGATTGGCACTGCCTGACTTTGGTCCGAGTACAAAATGGAACTTACTCGATCACTTTTTTTGTCGAAGTCGAAGGTTCGGTCTTAGTTCTTCCTCTTCTATTCTTGTTGGTGATTGGGTAGCAATTTTCGCGGACGTGTGCTGTGTTGCAATACTTTTTGATGAAATTAGTTTTGAATTGAATTGGACTAAAATTAATCAAAATCTTGTTTGCCTTGCATTTATAGAGAAAAGAATTTCCATAACTTTTTCTTGGATATTAATCAAACGTAGATTTCATATACTCTTTGCTAGAGAGGAAGCATGCTCATTTTTTTGACATCCTTATGTGATTAAATAGCAATATTTGTTTTTTCTTAATTTAGGTTATATGCATATTTATGAAGCGTAATTATGTTTTATTCATACTAATAATGATGAAGAGTTTAAATATTTGTCGCTAAAACTTGTTCAGAATTTCATTTTTATAAAATTACAACACAATTACATTGGTCCGGAAAAAAAATTGAAACTTTGGTCAGATTTTTTAAAAGTGTCACTATCTTGTATCGGTTTAAAATTACGTGCATAATTAAGAAAAATCTGGCTCAATTGCACCACAATACATAATTTATGACCTTGTAGGCCAATAACCTGAGTATTGTAGTTGTAGTTTCTTTTATTGTCAGCATTTTAATAAGTAATAAGTACGCAGTTTGCTCTCCAAGCCGCTTCATTTTCGACGTAGTTTTTAGCTGCATGTCCAAAATTCAGTTTTTGACGTAATGGGCCGTCCAGAACAATGTGTAACAAATACTAAATTCAATACCGAGAATATTGAACTTTTTTCAGTACGGTTAGTTCACCTAATTGGTTATTTCGGGGAATACGGCAAGAATTCGGGATCTTTCTTGTTGGGCAGCGTTAATTAAGTAGTTGTGAATGGTAAAGGCTAATAAGAGCTCTTTTAACGACGTGCACACTGCACAACTGCACATTTGATAAAAGAAAGGAAGGCTTTATTTCACCGGAAATTTCTCTTGTTTTATTAAGTCTGACTGAAATCTAACCCAAACTCAGATCCTTGCTCCAACTAAAACTAGCCTCGAATATAACCCAAACTCAACTCAAACCCTAATCTTACAAACCTAAAAAACAAATAAAAATGCGCGGATGAATATTTCTCATTCTTGTTTTGCTCTCTTCAACTTAAAATTTTCCGATGTAATAGTCACTCCCTCCCCAGAGCACTGATTTTGAAACGATTCCAACAGGGTGCAAGAAGCTATACGAACTATAAACGACATGAAATCACAAGCTGTATCAGACATCGTTGTCAGAGATTGCGACTACGGATGAGCGTCGAAGTCTTGTCTGCAACAGCCTAGTACATACTGATTTCAAAGTCTCCGCAGTCCTCCAACGCAGGACAGGCGATGAACCGCTAAGGCACCGTTGCTAAGTATTGAAGCGAACATTCTAACATAAATAAATGTTGAACTGTCTGCTGGGTGCCCATTTTTTGAGTAGTTTAGAAAGTTGAACCCTGTTTTCTTTTACATGCTTACGAGAAAAATAGTCAGTGTTTGTTCGACTACAACTTCACGCGAATAAACTCTTGTTTTTAATCCAGAGAAAACGGGAAAAACTTACTTGGTCGTCGGGCCGAAAAACAAAACAGCTGAAAGTTCTAACAATGCTAAGACAAACGGAAGTGGAATCCAAACCGTGAATAACGTAAGTTCAATTTTCGCTGCAATCCGTGTTCCAGTTTGTGATGAATTATTTGATTAAAATCTTTTTTGGTCCTCTGCTTAAAATGGTTGCAGGTTGAACGCATATTTTCAGTGTTTTGCTGTAGATTAGATGAACTATAGCAGCTTCAATATAGGGCGTGAGCTTTTAACCCAAAAATCATGGCACAATTTAATAAAATCACGCTTTACTAATGTACACTGACATTTATTATTAACTATGCCTAGAATAACCTAGATTTCTTTTTTTTTTTGAACATCTAATAGTCCTTTCTTTTCTAAACTTAAAGTTCTAATTATCGTAGAAGATAATTTTAAAACAACGAAATAGCAAAATTGCTTCGTAGTTTATTGTTGTTACTTTTTTCATTATGGAGAAACTTGACCTCTGTAACGGAAATCTATAGCGTATTTTGACGTAATAATAATTAATTCAGATCACGACTAAGCTTTTGTCTTTTGTTAATTCAATAAGATAGTGCTATTGATTCCATTGATAAATTTGTGATTACGCATATATTTGCGTAAAGTCAACTATGTGCAAAAAAAAAAGAAACGAAAATTTTCTTGTTACGTCAATCGCGTACGTTATTTCTGACAACTTTGGTTTGCAAAATTGTGTAATGCATATCCGAACCATTTTGCTTAATTTGAATGTTAATACGTTTTCAGTCTGACTCAGAATTTTTGGCTTTCACATTCGTAAAAAAATGCTGGTACAAATATTGACAATTTTGGTTTTTTCAACACCGGCGTATTTACTTAAATACAAAGACCTTTAGTTGCAAGGCGACCAGCCCCTTAAAATTTACTTTCCATATGCTAATGTTTGCGTAAGAAAGATTGTTGTGGTATATTATGTTTGCAATTTGACATCGAGAATAAAACAGCCAATTTTTTTTCCAATTTTTTTACGAACGTTTGGTTTTTCGCCGCCATTATTGAAGTAAAAAGTTGATTTTTTGCTGAAAATGCTTTTTTTGAATGTTAACTTTATTAAACGTTTTACAATTCTAGAAACAGTCAAAATGCCTCCGTCTTCAATTTAACAAGGCATAGAGGTAGTAGAATTTCTTCAGTCTTTGAAACCCTGATTTATAATCACATGAAGTTACAATAAATTATCAATTTTAAGATATTTTTAAAACCGAAAATTAAGAAGTAGAGTTGTTTGCTTCATATTTGGCTTTTTTATTCTCTACGAATTTGCTCTCGTTTTCCAAGTTGTACTTTTTGCTTAAGTATTTGCTTGTTTAAAAAGAATCTAGAGCAAAACCATTCGGCTGCAGCTCCACTCATAACAAAGGTATGTGACAAAGACAGTTAAAACTGTTGGTAGTAGGTAAAGTAGTAGGGGTGTCATTTGATTTTCTTTTTTTTTTTTTCTGATCAAACTAAAAGAGGCATCACCCTAAATCTGTTTTCCTTCATGTTCATGCTCGCAGAAGAATAAAATTTCTTCTACGCTACGCGATACTCAACTAACTTTGCCCTTACATGCTTGGGTAAGTAAACGAGAAAAAAACTAGTTCAAACTGAAATGCAATTTGCTATGCCGGCATGTGAAACTGAAAGTTGTTTCAAATGAATTTAATTGTCGATTTTTTTTTGCGGTCTTTCAGTAAACTTTTGTCTTTGCAGAAATTGCGAAGAAAGCTGTTTCAGCCCTATTTTACACGGGGAAGGGAGCAAAAATGCCATTCTCTCGGTTTTTTCGTGACAAATCCCATCAGAAAAATATTTTTTTATAAAACCAGCTTGACGTTAAGTCAAATTTATTTACAAATTACACCTAAAAATTTGAATTTGCTAAAGCAAGGGGAAGTTTTCCAATTTTGAGATTTGCCGAAGTCACTTTCCAAAATCTGAGCATTTTTTGGCCAAAATTTGAATAAACTGACGTAATAGAACATTGCTGTCACCTAACTACTTTGACTTAGGCATTTTATTATTCAGTATCAAAAACAAACCTATGTTCAAAATTTGAACCGCCTAAGACGTCATTGAAAAAATAAGGCCATTTTTTAAATATTTGGCTATGACGTCTCAAATTCAATACCAGTTTTTGAAAAAAGATCTGATAAACACAAACCTTAATGCCAAATTTGATGTTCTTTTAACGTTTGGTTTGAGAGTTAGATAGGAGGGCATTTCCCCCTCCCCCCGAGCCCCGTGTAAAAGGCGTTGGTCACAAGCCCGTGTAAAATTGGGTTAAATGTAAGGTAAAATGCTTTTACCTCAAACCCAAAATAACTGCTTTTTTTAGAAATTAAAAGTTTTATTTCAAATATGTGGCAGAATATTGCTTGCTTATCGTAGTTAGATCAATATTTTGCTGTCCATAACTTTCCAGTAGGCTTCCAGCGACCAAGTGGACGAGGTGTTGCTTAGCGACACTTAAAAGTGATTACAAATTGATTTTTATGCAGTAGCGTTTCGTAAAGTAGCAAAAAATCTAGGGCACTTTCAAAAACTTGAATTTTCGAGCTGAATTACAATGGCTACTTTTTGTTTTTCATAAACTACAACTACCTGATTCTACAGAAAGGTTAAAATATTGTATATTTGTTTTGAAGATTTTTATTTGGAAACATTTTTATCACACATACGATGTGGTAGAGTTTCCGAAATGCGCATTTACTGCATATTCTTGCTTCAGTATAATTTGGTAAAGTACGTCAAAATATTAGATTGTTCGCTGAAAGTTTTAAACATTTCAGGTGACATAAGCTCGTAACTATTTTTTGATAAGAAGTGACTATTTCACCGAAGATTTTTAAGTTAAAGAGAATAAAAACAAACAACGATGAATATTCATGTGCGCATTTTTCATTTACTTTTTTAAGGTTAGAATTTGGGTTTGAGTTAAGGTTTAGGTTCGGGTTAAGTTTGGGGTGAGTTTTCAAATAAGGATTTGAGTTTGCATTAGATATAGGTCAGAATTAATGAAATAGCATATAAAAGTTTCCAGTGAAATAATTTCTTTCTTTTCGATATTTAGTTTAGTTATTTGTATTGACTTTCTTTAAATTTTTTTGTTATTTTTTATTCTTATCAAAGTCAACAAAGTATTCTAAAAAAACTACTCTTAAATTAATTTCAATTTTTTTCGAAGTCGACAAGTAAGACTCTAAGAAAAAATTACTCCCCAAAAGTTTGAATAATTTCAATTTCTTATATTTTTTATTCCTTTCGAAGTCGACAAACTATTCTAAAAAAATAATCTTCATAAATTTGAATGGTTTTTATAGAATTTTAATCGATGTTTAATTCATACTCGAATTCGGATGATTTCGTCTTATTGTTTTAGTCGCGATTTGAGACAGTTTCATTGTCCTTATCGTAATTTCGAATTATCTTTGAATAAAAGAATTTTGCAAATACTGCAACGTCATATTTGCATAGATATAATTTTGGGTGATGCCTTACTGTAGCTTTACAATGATTTTTCATGCGCTTCTTGACACTAGCAGTGGATGAACAAATCTTAAAGAAATTGCAGCTTGTTGTCGTATGTTGCAGTAATTTCTTGAAGCTGATTTTTACTTCAATCTTGTAGAAATTTTGCATGCGAATGCTGAACGTAGTAATATGCATGTTGTGGCTAATTTGTAAGGAAGAAATTTACGAACAGTTGGGATCAAATGCACCAACCTGGATTAACTTTGATCCGCGGATTATCAATTTTTTGTCTTCAACAACGATGTCTTTATTTATTAAATGATACATTGAATTTGCTAGTTCAGAGACGTTATTCTTGATTTACTGTATAATCATAGCAATTTGCTCGGCTATTTATTGAAACTTTAAAGTTTTGTTGATCCTCCGATCGAAGTGAAATTACGTTGGTGCATACAACCCTTTTTAGTGGTGCTACAAAAATTGAATATATTTTTCAGTTTTTTTAAATGAATGGGTATGAATGAATATGGTCTATATTTGAGTTTTGAGACAGTTTGTTCATAATTTCAAAAGATATAGAGTCGGTTGTGTCTACGTGGATTAACTTTAATCCGCGGATTAATAGAACTTCAGGGAAAATATTGGACCAAAGACCACTCATTTTGTCACAAATACAAAGTACCAGTAATTCCAGAAATATCTCGCCAAAATAATGAATTTAATTTATTTTTATGCAAAAAGATTGATCTAGGTGTGAAAGAATGCAAAACCGTAAATTCTCGGATTATGACAATCTTCAGGTGCTTTCTACTCTTGACCGATTGTAGTTGCAAAATTATTTTGGAAATTGTCACAGAAAAGTTCGCAGCTTAACAATCTCTGTTTTCAGTTTTGTCTCATCGAAAAGGAACTACCCAAGGTCATAAGGCTGCAGTAGCCGTAAAATTTGTAAAAGATGACCTTCAGATTCAATTTTTTTTGCTGGAAGTAAACCTGGTCCATACTAGACGTTAAATCTTGTGCATACGTGCGTTTTCTTTGCGCGGCTTTTCACCAGCGTAAATTTTATAGAAATAAGCAAATGATGCACTCGTGTAGACTTTACTTTACTTCACGTGCAAACCTGGCCTAAAACGAATATTTTACTTCTGCGTTAGAGTGTTGACTTAATTTGTTTTGTACTTAATTGCAGTGTTTGCTGATTGCGCTTGGCTTTTTCTGTCAGATGGTCCAAAATTGAATGGCAATGAAAGATCAAACTAAAAGAAAAGCGATATTTCGCCTAAAAATTTAATCCAGAATTTTATCAATTCGAAGCTCCAATTTTCGATTCGAATCCTCACTCATCCTCAAACGTTAAATAACGAATCCGAAAAAATGCAGATTAATTTTCCTCCTACTTAAATTACGAATTATTTCAATGAAAGAGACATTTCAAACAAATACTCGAAGAGAAGATTAACTGATATTCAATCAATGTATTTATTCATTTTTATGCAAAAGTTGTTTAATATTTCATTACTGCAAGCCTAAAAGAGATTGCAAAGTCAATGAAGTCAATAGTGAACAGTAGAGATCAGGTCATTCCCTTGTCATTATTTCAATTGGTTCGAGTTACGAAAGCTAATTTATGATTTACCTTGTCATAATGCTTCTCTGAAGTACCTTTCAATATGCATGTATAATCAATCACCGCTAACGCAGCTATTCAGTATTTCTGCCTAAATCTTTTTTTTTGTATTTTTCCAAATTCTAATTTTTGCTTTCGTAAATTTACCCATTGTTTGTTAACGTTTACACCAAACTGGTTACCACTAGAACATACAAGAGTATCAGATGTCCTTTTTAAACCTAACCGTCTTTATTCTTACAATATTATAAAGTTGCGTTGTAGTACCACCGTCTAAACTTCATGCTTTCTTAAGTGTACTTGCATTGTGTGTAACATCTGTGTCGTGTGAACCCAAACACAGAACCTCTTGTTTCACACCACCAAAACACACTCTACCCAGGCAAGCCATCTGGTTAATATTAATTCTTTTGTCAGCAAAAGTTATAAGCCATACAGCTTCATATTTGGTTGTTTGTTGCCGGAACAAATTGGGTACCAAGGGCCGTAGTAAGAGAGGGTGTTTTGGCCCCCGTCGAAGTGGAAATATGCAAATAAATAATTGAAGTGCAAGGCTCAAAAGTTTCTACGAATGGACGTATGGAGTCAAGACAGCTTTTAAAGCTCACGAGACTAGAAAAAACGATTTTAGATTTTTTAGAGGCACATTAAAATTTACTAAGTAGAATTGCATTGGAAAAGATTTGCAATCTGCAGAAAATAGAATTGCAACCTATATTATGGTGGTGGGCTGCGGCTTATTGGAACCGTAGAAGAGTGACCACAAGCCTGCTGCCGAAATTTAGATTACATTATATCTCACAGCGGATTGTAATTTTTTTCACATTGCATTTCTCCTTACTGTAAATTGCAGTTCTCCTTTGTGCGATTCTCTTTGAAAGTTAACCATAAATCATTAAATTTTTACTCGCTCATAATTTGTGATCTACGTAAAGTGTGCTATGGCTTACTACGTAGGTTACGTAATTTCTTGCTTTCTATGCGTTAGTGCATGAATTCGTTGTTTGTTTTAATTAAAATATTTTCAAATTATAGTAAAACTCGTTGATATCTGTGACGTTTTTATAATTATTGCGTTGTGGAAACAGCCGCCAAAGCCCAAAACTGCCATTTACGAGAGAGTTGGAACTTTTTCTATCGGGTTTTTCGTTGCTAGTCGGATGCACTTTGGGCCGTCTCGAAAACTAACTCATTTTTTAATGTTTTAATTTTGAATCTTTAGTTCCTGATGTTAATTTTAGATTTTAAACTTTTGTGTTCCTTTTGGCGGATATCCCTTATGATACCGATTACGGGTGAAACAGACTGTAAGGTTTTAAATTCTTGATTTTTATATGGGACATGTTTTGTTTTATAAATACACAATTTACATGAACTCAATTCACTTTTTCTAACCATTTTTTTCGCCTTGATTTGCAGCGTCTACCGCCCTCAGATGGTCAAAACAAAGAAGAAAATGAAGCAGGCAGCAACAATTCGACCTCAAGCTTGATCAAAAGAGTAACCAATAATTTATTTGTAAAATAATCACTCCGTTAGTTTTTGGTTTTATATTATAGATATGAAATGTAGTATTGCGAGCGAGGTTGTTTTTTAAGGCTGATTTTTCGCAAATGCACTGTGGTTTTTTGTCAACCGAAAATCAGTAAAAATTTTTGTCCGCTTTGCCTTTGCGTTGCGGTCAACCTCGTTTGAAACAACTTTTTCAATTTCGCATCTTCATGTGCTGATAGTTATTTTGCCTGAAGTGAGCCTTGGAGTTTCAGACTTGCTAACTTATGACAAAGTGGAGTACTCGGCAAGCTTGTGTTAAAGATGATAAAGTTTAGGTATTCCGCCCACGAAATGCATTCTGTTTCAAATTCAGAAAGAAATTTTTCCTATCTTTTTATTAGTTGCAAACCAAAAGTGTTATTGAAAATTTTTGAGGGTGTCATTTCAGATGATCTATCTATAATTTCGTCATTTTCAAACAATTTGTCACGGTTTGATGCGCATGAAATAATCTCTTTTCTGATTGGCTGATTTGTTTAGTCCTCTTCTGCAAGTTGTGTGAAACCCCATCTGACGCTGTAGTTGTTATAGACCTTGACGCCATGCTACTATAGCTGCACTCAGTGGACCTTGACCTCACCTAGTCTCCAAATGAAACTACAGGGTGTCTCAAAAATTTTAAGTGCTGTTGCAACAGAGTAAATATCGCAAAATAGTGACAAAAACGCTGTTTCAAAGTGTAAGTTTTTGGATGCGCTTTCAGCAAATTGGGTATTCACTGTTCAGGTACAGCTCACGTTTATGGGTTTGCAATGCGAATTAACTAGCAGGTTAGGTAATTCATTTTTGGGAGCGAGTATTTCGCCGAAAATTTTTAAGACAAAGAGATTGAAACGAAAATGGAAAAAAAATTTTCCGCGCAGTTTGCATTTACTTTTTTGAAAATAAGGGTTTGGGTTCGGGCTAGTTTGAGAGTAAGGATGCGAGTTTGGTTTAGATTTCAAAATTTATAAAGTAGATAGAAATTTTCGTTGAAGTAGTTTTTTTCCTTATTTTTTGACTTTTTTTATTAGCGGTATTTTTTAACTTTCTTTGACCGGTAAATGTAGAAAGTTGAAACCAAAACCACGGAATTTTGTTGATTATGAACTATCTTACACCCCGATGCAACAATAATAGTCGTTAGTTATCCTTAAAACGTAAGCAATGAAGATGCTAAAGACGCTGCTTTTTTCTTTTAGCCCAGGGCTTTGCCGTAGCATCACGATCTTGTGAAGCATTATCCAATGGTACCATGCATTGTCTTAATTTAGTTTAGCTTGAAATGGGGTTTGCTATGGATTGTGTTTTTAGAAGCAAACCAGTTCATGTTTCATTATAACTAATATCACGCATTTACTGAGCCGCTAACAGCTAATGGAATCACGTGACTGTTCATAACATCGTTTGAAATGCAACGTGACAATTTGGATTTTTAAAAATGGTTTTTCCGAAAAGCTTCAATTTTGTAATTATTAAAAAAACGTGCATTTGCACTGTATTGACTAAACTTTCCACAGCTTTCTACCGGTTATCTTTTGCTCCATTCATGTACCACATTGAGACATTTCAGGGCAGATTTGTTGCTGCGCAGTGACATAATGCGATAGTGTATTGAGTTCAAATGAATATAATTTTTTTTGTGTGTGCAATTAATCGCTCGAGAGGCCTTTTTAGAGTAGCATCGTTTGTTCCAAAGATTCGACTGCATTCCAGTATTAATACCATAATACTTTGTTTCCATGAGAGATTTTTTTTGATTTTAATAAAAAGCTTTAAACCAACGTACTTAACAATCGTTTTCCAACGTTTTGGTATTTATTTGTACCATCTTCAATGAACCATGACAAACGATTGAGGCTAGAATGCAGCATCACAGGATTCATGGCTCACTTGGGATGTTAGAAATTGTTGCTGAAGGGTCTGAAGCGTATAGAACAGATTGCATTGTATAGTGAAGTCGTTTACTAAAAATCGCATAATTCAGTACTTTCATCGTGTATAATGTTTAATCTAGTCCAGACGAGATGTTTATGCATGGAACCAGGCGCTTAACCACGATTTTGCTACTGGGAGGGTGGAGGCTTGGCCCCGAGGCTAAAATTTGTCTGCATTTCATAGGCAATTTTTGTGATTTTTCGGAAGAAAGAGCCATTCTAACGCCATTTGGATGATATTTCGCACGTTTGTGGAGCCATTTGAAGAAACCAATTGCCAAGATGTTGAAGCCCGTTGACAAAATTAAATTACTTATCCCCTTCCGCCCCCTCCCGCCTACTTATTTTTAGTCAAGTTCACTTCCAAACATGTTTAACGCATGAATATTAAGGTGAAATTTTGCAGTGACTTGGCACGTTGAGTGCTTCAGCCCCCTTAGCCCCCGGATTGTGCTACTATGGCCCCCTGAGAGCTGATAAGTATATGCGTTGGGATTTTTGTTTAGTGGCGTCATTCGAAGACAGGTGACAAGTTTATAACTGATATTTAACTTGACAATCTTTTCATTGCAGAAAATCGATTGTTAAAAGCGGTCGTGTCACCTTACTTCGCAAATTAAGAAAAATCCAGCTCTTCTAGTTTCTGCGAAGTGTCCTCCATGATTTCCTATTGATTTTGACTCGGAGTTAAATAAATTTACTGAATTAGTCAACATAAATTTTATTTTTAAAGGACCAGCTATCAAGAATGATCGAGCAACATTTTAATCCTATTTTTCTATCTGGTAACGCATTGGTAAAACTGAGGAAGAAGGAAAATGATATCAGGTTGCTTCAATCGATAGGAAAAGCTTTGTAAGTGTGTGAAGTTTTTCCTAAAGACAGTTGTGCAGAAAAACGGTGAAACAGTCATGGTCTCATCATGCTTTCAAGAACCAAATTGACTGTTTATATTTTGCTTGTTATTCAATAAATACTGTAGTAGCAATAACCTAAAATGCAAAACATTTTCATGATTTTGCTAAATGTAGCGGCAGCATTTAAGCTTAAAATAAGCTTTTGTTAGTAAGATATTTTTGTTCATAAGTCATCGCTAAGAAAAGTTTCACCTAACAACAAAGACTTAGTTTAAATTGCTACTTGTTTTAGCTCAAAAAAAAACAAAAAAAAAACACGTGTACAATAAGTGCTGCTTGAGGCAACTTTCAGTAACAATAGCCGCTTTTACCATTTCGAAATGCATAGTCTGTTAGATTACAGTAAATACCTCTTAATCCAGTTTACTCAGTGTATGTGTAGAATTACAGGTCTATAAAGCTCAAGTAGGTGGAATACTCGGTTATCAGTTGTTGGTATCAATTGTATGGATTTGATCATCTCCGCAGTTCTGAGAGTTGCTTTTGAGCACTAACAGTTCTGAGAGTTGCTGATGAAGACTAACAGTCCGAAAAAGCTCTCCAGCTCTGTGAACTTTAGATTTTAATAGTTCACTTTGGCAAATTATTTTCCTATTGAATTGAAATCACAACAGCTGGGTTTGCTGACGTATCAATATAAGGTTTAATGGTGTAACATTTAGTAGCTGTATGCTATCATCAGCATTTTGTTCCAAGAGTGTGTATCTTCCTTCTGGAGCCTAGCTGATTTTTCCCGCACGCAGGGGTCATCCGGTTTTTGCAGCCTAGTCGCCATCTTGCACAATCTTGAGCATTCAACCTTTGCAAACCTCTGGCAATCATGTCACATCCCAGCACTTGTTTTTCTCTCTTTTTTGGCCTTTTTTGACCCATCAACTTTTTTGACCTGTAAGTACCACCATGCTATCATTCTCAGGAAAAAGTCAGGAGCTTCTACCAACAGTGTATTCCAAAAGCAACACCGCGCTTGGATCACATGCTTATTACCTTTTTATCACAGAGAAAAGACCGATTTATATGACGTCAAGGAAGCAAATGCGTTTACTTTACAATTCAAAGCTCCTGATCGAGAGGGAATGTACCGAAGTCGATTTGAGGAAGAAGTGCGAAAGGACTCTGCAATTGAATACTGCACCACTCCCCGATACCGCCTTGTGAAAGTGAGTCTATTTTTAGCTCAGAAAATTAAAAATAGAACAGTCAACTCCATTTCAACTTAACCTATTTCGCTCAGTTCCACTTGTTGTGAAACGCTTCCTGTTTTCATAGTTGAATGTAGCACATGGCTGCACTCCTATAGACTGTATAGATACGCGAACAGGCCTAGTTTCACTTGTGAATAACGATGCTATTTTTAGATTTAGTGCAGTGCTTTTTATTGTTATGCATTGCAAACTTTCGGCGGCAATGGAGCCTTTATTGTATGTTGTAGCTTCGGAATGCCAGATGTTTAATAAATTTGGTTGATAATATCAAGGTTTAATGTACTCAAGCCAAGTCTAGTGACTGCGAACTAACTGACTGGCAACATTGGAGTTAGAGTTGGTTGGTGATTACGATCCATTTGTGTTGGACAGTTGTCGTGAACTCAAAAACTGTAGACTTTTAGAGGAACTAAGTAGCCAATTTTATGATCTAATAGGGAATAAAGGTTTGTTTTTCAACCGTTTTTTTTTCTTTGTTGATATCAGTTAAACTTTTTCCGGAACTGAGTTAAACGAGTATTTTCTTTTCACCGCGCATAGCCACTAAGCTTTTTTTTGGAGCACCGTACTACCGAGTTTAGCATTTTTAATGCCGATTTCGGCCTTCGAATACCTACAAATTGAATGATTTTGAGTTAAAGTATTTCTCATAAAAATCTTCTGATCTCGAGTCAAATTAAGTTTCTCATCGCTTCGTGAGAAAATTAAATGAAGCTTTTGCAGGTGTGATTACTAGAATTACTCTTTTTTGCAAAGTTGTTTCACTTATAAACAGCAAAATACCTGCAAGGATTTTTTTTGTTTTATATTTTATTGGTTATGGTTTACAGTGAAAGTTGAATTAGTTTGTTTTGGCTTAGCCGACAAATTTAGCTTAAACAAGCACGCATTTAACCTCCAAAAGTTTATTAATGTTTTAAGATTTATTGCAGGCTTTGCCATGCTTTTAACTGCCTGTTTTCGCTTTAATTAAACAGCGCATTCTTAGAATTGTTAAGAATTTTTGAAAATTGTGATAAATTTTTGCTGTTTTTTTTATTTCACACTCAAGAAATAATTAATATTTACGACTTGAATAAAAGTCGAACTCATCTTTGACCTTTGACGTTAGTTCACCGATTAAAAAATTCTTTTTTAAGACTAGAAGTTGGTTTAAATTTTTTGTGGTGCTTTGCTCGGCAATCATTCTATTCACAGTTTAGTTGGAAACCACAAACGGATTAGTGTATTTGTAAAATTACTGGAGAAAGATTGGGAGTAACTGGAAAATAAGTCTGGTAATAGCCTTATCAGTTCCACGCCACTTTGGATTCTCCGTCTTGAGATGTGAAAAAAAGGATTTTGATCAAAGTATGCTCTGCTTCCAAAACAGTCTCCAGGACCATGCTTCAGCTGAAGTTTCTTCAGCCTTTTCAGCAAAATGTCATATAGCAAAATGAAATATTTAATCTTTTTTTTGCTTTATTGTGCTAAAGCGTGCCTTGACTCGCTTTGGAACGACCTATCTTTGCATTAGTGGCCCTAAACTGCACAGCTTTTAGTAGCGTTTTTGCAGCAATGAGTAGAGTTGGCAACATTCTTTCCAATTTGACCTACTCGAGAATTGAACGTGTACTTCTCGCTCCAGAAGTGCGGTTTACGTGATTTTCATTTGACCTCTTTTGGCACAGTAGTTGTTGATGTCACTAAGTCAATATCATTGTCACGAAAATCGAAGTTTTATTTGGTTAACTTTTTGTTTTTACAGGACATGCTCCTTTCCACGTTTGTCACACTCCTCTTGTTTGTTTCTTCTATTCTCTTGCTTCAAAGTCGCTCCGCTAACGTGACATGGATTGTTGTTTTCGTGATCTTGTTTTTGATTCTGGCAAGTTCTTAAACTTAAAGCTTAGAGTTGTTATTCGCAGGCGTTTTTAAATCAACAATGCTTGTGACCCCCAAATTTTCTACAGTAGGGGTGTAGAACTATAGATGTAGGGTGGGGTCGGCCAACAAAGATTAATTAATTGGATATCGGCTAATTGATTATCATTTTTGCTGTATTTAACACCATTTACTCAAATTAAATTGAATTTGTTTGTTCGGTAATCTTTGAATGATATCATAGTTCTGGCAATTTCCTGGTCATTTGTTTTACATATTTCTCTAGAATTTTGTGAATCCACGAACCAAAGTTAATCCACGTTTGTGCAATCGACCCCTAGATACGTAATTCGTAATTCGCAAAATTGCGAAACAGTAAATAAAATTGCAACACTGGTTTTGTTAGGCGAACCCAAGTCTAACTCAGATTTTCACTCCAATACGCTGGAAACGTGTCCATGTGCTTGCCACCTCCTTTTTTTATACGTCTGTTGCAGAAGCGTCGTTCCTAGTTAGTTGTCGAATATAGAATATATGTCATGCCACGAAGTTCCGTTTCAAGCGTTTAACTCTCAGACCGTCAAATAGCATTCGGAGCATTGAGCTTTGTTAGGCAAATACCTCAAAATTCGTAGCGTAAACTGAGAAAGCTCTTATTCTGCTATTGTTGAATTTAAACTAGAACATTTTTCCTCACATGTACAATATATTTACGATAGTAACATTCGATGACATGCACATTTGTGTACCTCAAGTCATAGGTTTGGGCCTTTTTGGTTACCCT
Organism: Trididemnum nubilum; assembly: GCA_963965965.1. Taxonomy (NCBI): domain Eukaryota; kingdom Metazoa; phylum Chordata; class Ascidiacea; order Aplousobranchia; family Didemnidae; genus Trididemnum; species Trididemnum nubilum. Next base: position 19,038,176 of record OZ014490.1, read on the forward strand.
TACGATGCGAATTTGAATTAGTTAAGTAGCGAAATATTATGTACAGCATAATTTGATAGAACCATAATCTCACACTGAAATTCACCAAATGTATAAGTTTTGAATTTCTCGAAGAGATTAAAAATTAAATGCCAGATTTTATAGTCTTTGATTTGAGTCCCGGTCTGGTCGAACGAATTACTATTAAAGTTTGCATTGTAGTTTCTCTACTCGACGATTGGCATTAAAAGGGATAGAGTGATGCCTCCACCGTATGTGGTAGACAGGTGGTATTTGGACTCAAAGGGTCGCCTCGCTGTCTTTTGGCTAAGACAATTTGGTAAAAAAGATGTAATTGTTTGCCCACTATAAAAGAGTTGTACATAATAAGCGACGTTTTAGGAAAGACTGCTGACATAATACGCGACGTTTTAGGAAAGTCTGCTGTGAGCCAGAGAGCGATTTTATTGAAAATTTAATGCGCTAATAAAATTTAAGACGTCTTAAAACAAGACCCCGTCTAAGTTTTGAGAATTAATCATTTTAATAAGTTTCAAGAACTAAATCAAATTGTGTTGCAAAACTAGTACATAAATTTGCTGAAATTACTACAAAAATGCATTAGCAAAGAGTGTTTGACCTTGTATTGAAATATAAGCTAAATTGTAATTGCCTTAAACAATTTGCCATCTGCTGAGATTTTTGTAATTGAACTTGGTCATGTGAAACTCCACAGCCAAGTATGTTTGTTCTGAAGTCAGTGAAACGTGAATTTTGATTTTTCAAGAGGTTGTTTTGCTTCCTCAGGTCGCTTTTTCTCTTGCTGGCAGCTTGTATTTGAAACACAAAAGCGATTTGAGTGGAACCTCCCAAATATCACTCCTTGCTTTCTTTTCCACCTGGCCATTGAGGTATGAACTAACTTGTAAAACCAATACTTTAACCGATCAGTAGTCGAGTAGATAGATTGTCTGCCACTGAAACGGTACATTCAGGTTTGATTCTCGGTCGGGTCCAACCAAAATTGGTATTTACAGCTTCACTGCTTGATGTTCAGCTATAAAAAGGTATAATGTGAATACTCGACCGTGTGTGGAGACAGGTGGGCGCTGGGCAGGTGGCAGCTTGTCTCCAGACCGAAAACTTTGCTGTCTCCTGGCCTAGACAACTTGGTCAGTGAAGCTGTAATTACAATTAGAAGTAGTTGGTGTGGTGATTAAATTTTAGTGATTGAGAACTGAGTTCGATTCTCATCGAAAGCGCTGTTGGAATTCGGGAGAAGGGGCATGAGCGGTTAGGCATACCATCCTTCTAGCAACATCCAATCTTGGCTCAAAACTCTGGGATACCATAGTTGATTTGGGAAAACTCTGTTTTGGTAGGGATAAAAAATACGAGAAACTAGTTTCAAAACAAGCAAAAAATTGTAAGAATTCGTGGAATAGTCCATTAGTAACAAAGTAATCCGTGTCATGATTCAAACAGCGATTGTATACAAAAAGGCGATCACTAATTTTTTTCTTAGCTTTTGCAGTTTGATACTGCGATTTTGAGGTATGGTATTCCGCAAGTAAAGCCAGTAAAACAGCAAACCGATTTTCGAATAGCCATGCAGCAATTTGTTAAAATACGTTTAAGCTACGCTGTACAGCAAATACAACTGTAGCAGAAAAATTCTAACTAAACTACTATCTTGTTTTTACAGACACTTTATTGGGGCTGTTTTTCTTCTTATTCCTGCGGCTGTGGTATTTTCTCACGTCGATTACGTGACTCCGCAGCCGTTTTGTTCCAGTTATCTTTTGCTGTTTACGCTTGTTTTAGTGCACTTTTTCAATTACAATCAACTTTCTACATGGGGCAGGTAAGTGACATTGCTTGATTGAGGGTATTGTTTGAGCAATATAGTCGACGAATTGGGACACATACTGCTTTGCGTCTGTAGTAAGGATAACTTAAATTGTAAATCAGCATAAGTGTCATACAAAAAATTGATTGTTTTGATTTAAGCTTCTGCTCCATTCATTTGCTGCTTGCGCTGGTGCCCCACGCTGTACTTTAATAATGAATGTCGAACAGGAAAGTTTACCGATGTTTAAACCACTGACTTGAACCGGCTGGCAGTGAAATTGGTGTAGCTGGCAATCAAATAGGCCAACTGGTCAAACAAAATAGTTTTGCCACCGCTGAACGAAAGACGTCGGCAGGACCTTGCGATCTTCTAATTGAACTACCAACTGTTTTACCACCTATGATACAGGCTCTACGGAGTCCACTTTTTTCAAAAATTTCTTGAAATCTTGAAAAAACTGGAAATCTTACATTTTTTCAATGTCCATTGTTAATTCTGAAACTTAATCAAGAAGCTGTGAATCCTAGATGGTTTAATTATTTATTTGTTATGCACTCACAACGCATTAAGCTTTGCATATAAGCTGTTAAATGGATAAAATAGTCGGAAGTTTCAATTGTTTTGCATTTCAGAGCGTTTTTGTCGGCAGTGGTTCTCACGGGAGCGCTTCTCTTGGTTTATGTTAATCAATGTCAAGGTACGTCTATGAATAATTCATGTTCTTGGCCACTTGAAAGTTCTATATTTGATTCTAAATTTGACCGTCATAAAAAGATATTTTAGGAATTTTCAAGCGATGTCATTTTGAAAATTTGAAAAAATTGTTTACGATAACGAAAACATTTACAAGTTCAATAAACATAACGCAATTCTTACGTAAACGACAATTGCGTTCTCTAGTTTATTGCTCGGAGAAAAATTTCATTGGGTCGTCTATAATTATAAAATCTACGAATATTGAAGCGCGTATCGATTTCGGTTTGTGATATTTGCAGTAAAGCTTCCATTCCAGTTTTAAAGGGAAGTTTTAACACGGCAATAAAACAGTAACGGAAGGATGAAATTTGCATGCAAATGAAATAGTACATTAAATTTTTATGTTTTTGCCCGCATCTTTGTCAACAAAACCGAAGAATGAAAATAAATACAATGCTTGTGGTTTTGTTTTGACTTTCCATGAGGAATGATTTGTGTATTTTTGGGCGCCAATGTAAGGTTATTTGAAATTTACATCTCGAGAAAAAGAAACTGGCCGAGAAAAAAATGCTGACAACTCAAAAACACAGAGCGTACTAAATGTTGTCAATTCCAAAATGGCTAAGGAACAGCCTCGGTAAAAACCTAAGTTTTGTTTTTTAGACGATAAAATCGATAGAATTTTGGTTTGTAATATTATTGTGACTGGTTTTTCAGTCAGTTTGGAATTAACTTGACGTCATGACATCTGAGCTACCGCGTCATTTTTGTCTTTCTTTGTATCTGGTTCTTAAAGTTTAAGAAAATCTAGTTACTTAAAGGGGCACTCTACCCTAATTTTTTTTATTTTTAACGCTAAGTATACAAAAAATAATTGATTACCGAAGTTGTTGTCCCTTTTTTTCAATGTTTGACGTTAAATTGCTTTAACGGAAAGATTTTGAATTTATGGGAAAAAATTCGACTGTGGCAACATGGGAGCATCAAATTAGCATACGTGGTTTCAAACCGACCTGGTTATCTGGTAGGTCCCGGGGTTAGAATGTGTTTTGCCAGGCTTCTGATGTGATTTTTGCCAAAAAAGGAGTGTTTTCAAAATTAACATTAGGCTTAATGGTTTGAACTTTCTTCTTTTAACACAAAGATATTCGATTTGGTTCACTTAAAAAGAAACTTGAAAAATAGGCCTTGGCCGATCGGAAAACATTCATAATTTTGACTTGTGTCATGTAGGCCTACCTTGTTGTTTTTTTATTGTAATTATTAGAGTAAATTAAGCCTGTTATGAAAACGCAGTGGGCTAGATTAGATTTTACATCTTTTAAAAATCTATTTGGTAGGCTATTTAACTACGGCAATGGTAGGCCTAGAACCTAGGCTACGTGGCAGGCCTATTATACATTAGCCTATTTCACCAAAAACTTGTAAGTTAAAGAGAATAAAACGAAAACAATGAATATTCATTCGCGCATTTTTCGTTATTTCCTTTTAAGAATTTAAATTAGGGTTAGGTTTGGGATAGTTTATGCGTTCAAGTTGTAACAATGGTAATTATGCTTTCTAACATATAATCGCTGCGCCCACACAAGCAACGCGTAATGGTTAATTCAAAAATTATTTAAAAAAATTTGCAGGGTTGCTACAAATAGCGGAAAAAAGAAATGCAAGTATCTTTCGATGTAGAAGTTATAGTATTCTAAAATCAGCTTCAAAAATTAAAAAAGCTACAGTTATGTTTTGTGTGGCAACAAATGAGTTACCATTAGACCTCAATGCCCACCCATGTAAACATTTCTCAGATATTAATTATTGCTGCATATGTCAGGTTTTTCTTTTACGAACGAGTATTTATTATGTCGTCGATTTTTATGGGGATCTTGGCAAGTTTTTGAGTTCTGACTATTCGCCAATACCGTATAGTTTGCTTCTGCTTTCGTATAATAATTCTTGATTTCAAAAATCTGTTTTTCTATGACCACATTTTGCAGAGACCATATGGTTCAATATTGATCAATAAGCTGTGTTGGTTGTAAAGTTACAGTACTTACTACTTAAGTAGCGGTAATTAGGCTTTGCTAGCAATGGTATGAAATGCCAAGTAACCACTATTGAGATACAGCCGGTCGGCCTTTGCTAATCTTCATTGTGTTTGGTGATCAAGGGAGTAGACTAAAGTCCATTCCGCTGGGCGGATTAGTCTCCACAGGAAGCGAAAAAAAAGCGCTTAACCTTTCACCAATTCTTTACATTTCGTGTTACATTCAAATTTTGCTGGATTTGCAAATGCTAATTGGCAGCGTTTATTTTAGGAGCTGAAGATGTTTGTGTGTGCAAGGATAGCAGAGTTTCTTATGAATATATAATGGATTTCATTCTTCTACTTCTGTTTATTTTCATGATCAATCGACACTTTGAGGTATCATTAAACTGTGCACTAGAATTCTCTTTTATGATTTCGATTTAGTGTGGTTAATCCTCGCGGGTATCATTTACACAGTTCGCATATTTTTTTAGGGTTGGTACAAAGAACATTTTAATCAAATGATTTTGTGACGATTTTTTAAACCAGTGAACGCACAGGACAAATTGCGCAAATTAATTTTTGCGATTATGGAAGCACAGCACAACAATAAGGTATTTAATTAAGTCGATCAATTGCGAAAGTTACGAGTTGTCGCTTTTGGAATGCGCATTGCCAGCATCCGACTCTTCCCTGACGTCCTTTAGCGAGTGAGCGACTCGAAAGATCGTGAGGTTTTTATCTACCATCTGGTTATCATTAGATTGATCATTTCATTCAGTACTTTGCTAATAGACTAGTAGTACTTTGACTCGATAGTTACCTTCCGATCAAGACAACGCTACCAAAAATGTAGCAATTATAACAAAAAATTTTTTAAGCTTTCCTACCGCCTTGATTTTCTATGCGAAAACAAAATCAAAACCGAGTCGGAAACCATCCAGGCTCAAAAAGACAAGGTGGTGCAGCTGGTCAAGAACTTCATTCCAGATCATGTGAGACAAGCAATGGCTGAACATAAGGTATGATCAAGTGGGACAATGATGTTGAAGGTATAAAATTAGCTGAACTGGCTGAGAAGAGTTTTTTTGTCCTACTGAGATTATTGGCAGTGTGATTGATGGGAGGACCGAAAATTAAACTAAAAAAGATGTTTAGTTGAAATCATGCGTTTCGAATAGAACTGTTACGGACACTTATTTATTACTTGATTACTATAGCCCTTTCTGAAAGCTTCGAAATTGGTTTCGAGTTACCCGACTCTTTCGTATGGATAAGAATAGAGCAAATGGTGCACTACAGAACTGTTACTGAACTGGAGAAACCCGGGAAATAAAGTAGCCATAAGCCATTTTTCAACGACTGAAAGAGTAAACATTAGGCCCCCATCATCACACTCGCGATCGCTGCTGATGGGTTCCTATGGATTGCTATTACGACCTGCTGAATGAGCGGTCTCATCTGCCCCGAATAAAGCACGGGCGAGCTTCGGAAGTCGAATTGGCGCTCAAAAAAATAACGTATTTTATTATTTTGACTTTGCTCTCTTTAGTTTTTCTCAATAAATTTTATCAGCTATTGCGAAAATAGTAAAAAATCTGACCCGATCATTGATGAAGAGTTAGTTGATGAATTCAGCGAAAAACTGACCATTCTGTACGCGCTTTAATGTTTGATTTATCTCAGGAGCAATCTTTGTATTCCAAAACTCACGAGAAAGTAGGCGTCATCTTTGGGACAATTGTCAACTTCAACGAATTGTACGAAGAATCCTTTGAGGGTGGAAAGGAATTTCTCAGATTTCTCAGCGAGCTCATCAGTAAGAGTCTCATCAGTAACTAAACTCTTCAATAAGTGACTTTTTAAAACCCATGCTAAGTCTTTTAACGTTTAAGTTAGCGCAGTACATTCAACTGACTTCAACCATGTATGCGTAATAATATTACTTTTTTACGTCTCGGACACTTTCTGTACCGTCCAGTTGGTCGAATGGTGACGCGTTCGTCTCTGGAGCGGGAGGTTTGAGGTTGAAACCGCTGGTCGATCAAATCGTACGCAATGTTGCCAACGGTTCGCCACCGCTATGACATTTCTTCTAAAGGAGTTGGTTTGTCCGGGCACAATAACGCGGAGTTGCGCCCGCAAACTCGTTACACGCTTAGGCGTATTGCAGCCAGTATAATGAGAGTTTTGATTTGACTCATTTTATTTGACACATCTTATTTTGATTTGACTGATTTGATTTTTCTCAGTTTTATGTTTCGTGTTTTTTCGATATTGGATAAATAAACCACTAAAGTGGTCTCAAAACGCACAATTTACTAATAGAGACCCAACATTGTAATGCCTTCCATGACCCTTTGGCAGTGGGCTTTCAGGATAGGCCGTTCCTGCTGTGATGAAAAGATAAATTATCAATTTTTTTAGGTGATGTCGATGATCTATTGAATAAGGAAAAGTATAAAGACATAGAAAAGATCAAGACGATAGGAACCACGTTCATGTTGGCTTCAGGTTAGTTCGTATTTTTGAAACGTTTTACAATTTAAGTGTCCTTTTTGTTTTCCTACTTGCCGGAACGATAGTATTGAAATAGACATTATACCCAACACAATAAGATGATTCTTGAGAAAATGGAAACTGCAAATTGCAACCATTTATTCAGTGCTTTAGTTTAGTGGATGGATCGTCTGCTACTGAAGAACTAGACTCTGGTTCGATTCTCAGTCAGGGAAAACCGATACTTTTGAAAAATTGATTTTCACAGCTTTCGTGCTTAGCGTGACGTTCAGTATTAAAAAAAGGATATAGTACTCAGCTGTGTGCTAGGTAGTAGGTAGTATGACTGGAAGACCTCAGGCCCATTTTGTTTGTTTGATCAAGACAACTTTGCAAATAAGTTATTAGCTATTTTACATCGCTAATTAATACAAGGTCAATAGCGAATTCACAATGTCATTTTAGTTGTTCTTGCAGCTAAAGCCAAGTTAGACAGATTATTCAGTGTTTGTTTTCGCTACTTTCTATAATAATGTGCTATTGTAACCTCGATGACTCATGGGAATACGGTTAGTCAGTTTTATTGATTGAAAAATCAGTTGATTGGTTAAAAATAGCGATTAAATCAATGAAATATGATCTTGCATTGAAGTATTTGTGATTATACTTTTTTGTCTTTGAACCCGTTTGATCAATAATCACGCAACAGTTTCTCTCTTGACAGTCGACTGGTTTATTATTAATATCTCTTATTGTTCATTTCATCAATATTTGAAACATTATCTCGGTGCCGATTTATTATTGGCATTTCGTACTTTCGATTTCGTCAAGACTTGAACGCTGCCATTGTTATGGAATTGATTAATCGGTTTTTGGCTTTTACCGAATAGAAAACCGGGTCCGATTGTCGCCGAAAATACTTGCTATTCGTCAGAAAAGGCATCCGTAAGTCCAGATTTACACGGTATCCGTTTTTCGTCCGCTTTTGACCGTTTTTGTACGTTTTTTTCTTCGCCATAAAAAAGGGTGCGTTTTGTTCACATTTTGATAAGTCCGTATCCGCACTAACCAGACTGTCCCATACCAGACAAGTTTTCCGAACAATTTTTTGTAAAGGTATACGCTCTATTTTGAAATATCGCTCTCATCGTTCGTATGCGAAATTTTTGAAAAGTTTTATCAATATGTAACAGTTTGCTTAGTGCGGATATGGACTTATAAAAAAGCGGACGAAAAAGTGCACATTTTTTACGGAGAAGCAAAAACATAAAAGATAAAGAACGGATGAAAAACAGATACTCTGCGAATTTTCCCTTAATTTATAAAACATTGCTTAAAAATGTCTAGTGGCGATGCGCGGTTAAGTGGTTTAGGTTGACCATGCCGAGAAACCGTATTGGTTTACAATCAACAAATTAGGGTACTGGATGTAAATCACATTAATTGTTCTTGAAATGCTACTGTAATTATTACAGATTGCGTAGATGGACGGAGGGCCCTTACTTGCAGTTGAAGAGATTTTCGTTTAATCGAATCAAAATGCTGTTACCATTAAAAAACAGTCGTTTGCTGTGTTTCGACGAAACGAAACTAGTTGACTGGGTCTTTCTGTGTTGTTGCCCCGATCTATGCTTCTTTCGGAACGGTGTTACTGAGATAGCGAGACTTGAGAAACTCTTTGCTTGATTTGAACAGTCCGGTAATCGATGCCAATACCTTCCATTTCAAAGACGAGTTTGCTAACTGCCCGACCGAATAAAATATTGTTCTACGCCATCTTATCCGCCATCGTGTTTCTTCTATTCCTTAAAGTTTTAGACATTATTTTTAAGTTACTATACGCAATATTGGGAGGATTAAAGTAGCTCTTGTTAAAATGCAGAAATGTGAACTTCTAAAAAAACGATCTTCCCAGCAATAGATACTTAGTATTACTCATTGAACCAATCATTGTTGTTGATTTACAGGTTTGAATCCGGATGTTGATCAGGAGTTGAACGGACCCGATTCTCATCTGCATCGCCTGATGGACTTCTGTATCGATATGCAGGTAATCTGCTTGGTCAGATAAAAGTAATGCTCTGCAACTCAAACCTTTATTAACTATGGTTCTTTGATAGAAAAGCATTGAACAATTAATCAAACCTGGATTGTAACTATGAGAATACAAAGCCTTATTATGCCTCCTTTTTAATTATGAACCGAACATAAAGACATTTTGAAACAGGTCATTATCTTTTTCATGATCAGTTTTCTTTAGTCTTTTTTGCCTCTTTTTCGAAAAAAAAAGGCCCGTTTTACCAATCACCCGTATAACGCGTGCGAAAACGCGTGATATCTAATACTCTGTAAGTACAGAAAGGCAAAATGCATTACCAGTCAATTGCTGCGCTTAATATTCGCGATCGGTAAAACGGCAAAAACTTAAAACTGTGCGATATGCTTATTTCTTATTCAGAGGAATTCGTATTTTGCGCTTTCTATTTAGAACACAGTGGACGACTTCAACAATGATATGCTCAACTTCAGACTAGTTCTTCGTATCGGCTTTAACCACGGAGAGGTCACAGCCGGTGTCATCGGCTCGACGAAGAAGCTGTACGATATTTGGGGCGACACAGTCAACATTGCTAGTCGAATGGACTCAACTGGAGTGCCTAATCGAGTACAGGTTAATCAGAGATTTGTGAAGTTCGTTCATTTGTGGTGTTTACTCCATGCGATTATGGAAGTTTTTTGACTGCTGATCGCAGACGAATTCGGAATTTTGTTCTGAATCACAAAAAGAAGGAATATTTTGACTAATTAGCTTGGATGCAAGACTTAAAATTATGCATGCAACTAACAGTTGCGAAAAATTACTTCAAATTGCGGACATTTCAATCAGAGTTCAAAGCGCAAAACAAGCCTAGCTGCTATCGAAAATATTCGAGGTGCAGCGATTTTATTGAAAATGATCAGTGTATGGTCTTCTTGAGCAATAAAGATTAAAGAACCTATTGGAGAAATGTTGGCAAACTAGGTTTATTATATAGCTTTTAATATTTATTGTGTACTTTGGGGGAAATTTAGCTTTGCTTTTGCTTAGTTAAACATTTTAAAAGCAGAAGTTAAGAGAAGAAAACTTTAGTCTATACTGGTAACTTGTGTATTCAAAATTACTTGCTGAGTTAACCGAATTCCGGGATTATACGATTTCTTGCGCTGTGTCGACTCGTTTTCACGCTGAAGTCGGTTCAATTTGAAACAGGGAATGCGCCCGCGGTGGGGGTCCCGCCTCACCTGTGTCACTAGGAGTTAAAACGATTCACCCATTTGGACGTGGTGACAACATTAAGGTGTTAAATAAAGTAGGATTGTAGGACGTGATGTCTCTGTGAAATATTAAATTAGTTCTGCCCATTTCGCTTCAGGAATAATTTAACAGGTTTATTGATTATTTTTTGTGGGGAAGGGTCACTGACGATTATTGACTTACTTTTTGTTAAAATGATTATAAAAAAGCTAAGCCATTTCGTCAATTACTCATTAGCCAAAAAGTAATCAAAGATATACGAATTTTGAAATTATGGTCGCTTATGTGTCCACAATTTTTTTGAAAGACGAAAAGAATATTTTCAAATTCATATATTTGACTGCAATTTCTGATTAAAAACACTCCCAGTTTGTAATGAAGCGATCAGCTAGATTAATCGTGAGAGTTTCTTGTAGACTCGGGTTCGATTCTCAATCGGGTTTAAACAAAAACATTAGGTTTATAGACACGTTTAGCATTAAAAATAAACAGTATGAAGTTTCAGACGTGAGTAATAAACAGGTGGCACTGCTGAAAAGACATATAATCGTATTTTTTCTAAGTTTTTTTCTTTTACAGGTAATTTAACTAGATATGAGCGTGGACATTGAAAGAATTATTGCGATGCATAATTTTTGTTAAAAACTTAATCCTTTTGTTTTTATAGGTGTCAGAAGAGAGTAAAAAAGTGCTCGAAAACACTTTCAATTTTCAATACTCGGGAGAAAAATTTGTTAAAGGTAAACACTGTGAATTTTCTTCGGTTTTCAAGTCAGCAAAACTATTAATTATTTTGGTTTATTTGGTAAATTTTAATAGCTTCACTTTTTTAAAAATACAACCCATCGAATTTCGGGCTGCAGCTTGTTTTAAAGTTAGAGTTTACCAGCATTGAAAGGGCAAAAAAATTGTGTAATCGTGGTTTACAAAACCGTAGTATGAGAGATCAAGGGACTATTACGTGATTTCTAAAAAATGGTTTTCACCAATGGTGTTGCTAGAGGTGTGCTACCTAAACAGTTGATTCGGGTTCGATTCCCGGTCGGACCAAACCAAAACCCGAAAAACAGTTATTAACAGGTTCTCAGCTTGACCTCAGCAATGAAAGGGACAGCATAAAGCCTCCGCCGTTTGTGGTAGACATGGACATTGGACAAGTGGCAGCTTTACTCGAAGACCGAAAGGTCCCTCTGCTGTCTCCTGGCCGAGACAACGTGGTGAATAAAGACGTACGACCCATAAAATTCTTGACCCATAACTGACTTGGTAAAAAAATAAAATAACATTTTTCCCATTTACTTTAGGCAAGGGGCAAATGCGAACTTACCTGCTAGTTCGGGATGACGAAGATCAGAGGTTTATTACACCAAACCCTACGTTCGACTACAAACCTTTTTAACTTCGAAAAACAGAATTTGCACGTAAAAGATCAGTGTTTTGTGACGTCATGTGGACTTTTCGATGACGTAAGTGGACTCTGTTGATGGTTCGAAAGAAACTGAAAGAAAAAAAGTAAACAAAAGATACTTTATCAAAATATATGTTCGCAAGGTTCCGAGCTCTTCGGAAAAAATATGATTTCGATGATTTCTTGGGGAAATACTCATCTTAATTTTAGTTGGTGTTTTTCCACCTTCTGATGCCTTTTGTCTAATGTCGTTTTTGTGAAAACACACACCGCGTAAAATTGTCAAATAATGGTATCTCAGTTCAAGCTTAGTAACATTTGGTTCAAATTTAGGCCCTAAGTTAACCAACTAATCTTCACCAATGGCTTTGTGCATATAAGAGAGATATTTAGGCTGATTTTTTCGCATCATGTTTAGGATGTGTTTTTAATGTGTATTTTTGACCATTTTCTTCACTATCGCGTGTTTTCAATGGAATAGTTTTATCGCATTTTTTTCACTTCAAACTTTTTGCGTATTTACTCTGCTACTTGTAGGTCTTTACCTGTATGTATCAAACCCTACCTAGTCTTGTTGTGTTATTTAACTATAGTAGAACATTTCAGCGCTTGTAATTAACCTTTTCTGATGAAATTCGTAACTCTTCGTTTTGGCACGATACTGATCTAGTCCTAGAATTGACAGAACTTCTAATGTTAATACTGCGAGTTCTACATTTTTCGTTTATGGTTTTGGTTTCGGTTAGAAAGGATTAGAGATTGACTGGTTAATGGGAGTTGGTGGATTGGATGGAGGAAGTATCTTCTTGCGTCCACTGGAACTTACTAGTGCTACCTAAAGAAACTGCAAAGGAGCAGATTCATGCTCTGTTCGAAACTCAGGAACAAATGAAAACGAATTTCTAACTTCTGTATATCGCTCTTGACAACACCCTAGTGGTTTGCGGTGACTCACAAAAACCCCAAGCCTTATCAAAAATCTGTCATATTTGGAAAACATGGAAAATCATTTTCATTTGGGTTTTTGTTTCGTGCTGCAAAATTTGGATTTTAATATTGTTTTATGGTCGAACAATTTTTTTGTTCGTAATTTACAGTAACTGTTTTGTTTAAGTGGGTGTTAGATATGGTAATAGTTGTGATGTGTCAATAAATATCTTCCCATGCTACTTTAAATTTAGATTTTAGATAATTTTACTGCCAAGTTTTCAAACAGTACAGTTAAGAAATCCATCTACATGGATCGTACTACGCCAGCTGTTGACGACCACCTTAAGTTTTCGAATATTTTTGCTTTAAATTTTTCATTTCTTTTGTCGATATTTGTCTTTTCTGCCTGCCCGTCGCTGGAGCTTTTTCGATTGAAAAATGGCAAAAAATAATTGGAAAAGATCTGATTATGGTGTGTGGCAATCCAGTTCCCAAGTCTAGGTTTCTGCCGCTCCGCATTTCCAATTTTCTTAAAACTGTTCGGTAAGAATTAAGAGTTTCCGATATGTCAATCAATATTTGTTATACGTCAAGAGGCAGACCCATGTTGGTTGGTTCTCATATTCTCTTTTTTAAATAGAAGATGTGGAAAAGTAACGCCTGATGAAAGTCGACAGCGTTTGTTTATACAGAATAGTTTTTGATTCTAAGTCGAATATTTAACGCATTGGCAATGCTTTTAATTTTGTTCTTAATCATATTCACGCTGTTGCGAGCTCATTTTTTTATCGAACTTTTTTGGTTTTCGAACCAATTGTATTTGAACTTTTTGCATGTTTTTGTAGGAAATGCTTAACATTATTGTTACTGCTTGTTTTGGTAGCAGGGTATTGTTTTTATAGCGTATATTACTGCTTTTTTGTATTTTTCAACGTCAATGATTTTTTGCGGAGTTTTTAAGTCTTGCTATACTGTTACTGAATCAAAGTCACACACCCAAGTCATATACCCTTGATTATCAACAGCTGTATTTTCGCGATGTCCATTTTCCTTTGCAATTTTTGGCCTAACAAGATTTGAACTTTTAATGATTTTTAAAAGTTTTGCATTTGCTGTAACACGTTGATAAAGGTGATTGTAATAGTTTATTATTTCCCTTCGGGACCCAGTTTGAATTTTTTCTCAGTTGCAAGAGATGCAACAGCGGAGATTGGTATTGAAAGTAGGCTACTAATTACTCTAGCAAAGCTATATAACATAAAAACTGCCAGTTTTACACAAATTTTTTAGCGTGAAGTTAAATTTTTACAAAAACAGCAACTATTTTGTGCGACTCTAAAAGCATTAACATTCACAACCGCTCTCTCGTAGCTGTGGCACAAAAGCTCTCACTCGTAGTAAAAAGTTGGTCAGATTTCCAACCCTAGAAATCAACTTAGCAGATGTGATTTGACTCGATTCGGCGCTTATAGCATTAATTAGTTATTTAAAGCAAATTGCATACGTTCTTTCTCCTTCGGGTATTTGCTTAATGTCATTGATGTAGAAAAGGTCTTGTTCCGTTTATTAAAGACAGCAAAATTTATTAATTTCAGCTATTTAGCTTTTTTGAAAAGGAGTAAGTTCATATGGCGGTGGGGGAGGGAGGTCAAACTATCAACTTTTTGTAAGTTGACATTTTGACCTACAGTACACCTAGTGACCCCAAAGGTGAGATTAATTAGTGTTTAGAGTGGCACCTGCATATTTCGTAATCTTTGTGCATTAACAAAAACTCTCTGCATACACATAGCAAATTTGTGTTCTACTAACGAAACTGCCGCATCCCGCTACTATTATACGATTGTGTGAAGCATTCCTATGTTGAACAGAGCTGTTAAGGTGGTTGATTATCGTGAACCTATTGCAAAATTTAATTGTGTTTCGCAGATTTCTTGACTGTCGGAAATATTGTATACTAATAAATGCGCAGAATACTTTCAATGTTGTAGGAACTTGTTTTCTCTTGCGTGATGTTCTTATTTAGACTTTTAATTTTACTGCTTATGAGGCTGGGTTTAAATCTTGCCAACAGCACTATTTGAGAATTCGTCTGACTGGAAATTATGTAGGAATTTGTCTAAAAAGTGCTGCAATACTCTTAAGGAAATCCAGTGGCTGTATGCAAAAATATGAAGATATGGCAGTATGAAAAGATTTTTTCAACCTAAATTTTTCCTAACTTAGTTCTAACCTAAACTCTAATCCCTTCTCTAAAACTAACATTAGCTCAGACCCCATCCTTAACCTTTAAAAAAGTAGTACAAATTGTGGTAATCTATGAGGTAGGAAAACCCTACAGTCTGTTTCACCCTCGCGGGATCCTCGGGGGCTAACCTCAGGTTATCATTTCGGGAAGATTACCCTTTGACGATCCCGTGAGCGTGAAGCAGGTTGTAGAAGATTCCTATCTCATAGGTTACTACCATTTGTATTATGCTCTGGATTTTTAATTGAGCTTTCTTGGTGGTAACATCAAACTCCCCATAATTGAACCTTTAAAAAGTAGAATAAAAAATGCGCTATTGAATTCTCATTTTCGTTGTATTCTCTTTAACTTGTGTACCACGTCGCTGGCAACACCCAATTTCTTCTCAAAGTTGCTGTGTTACGACGTCGAAAAATAACACTTAAAGGAGATTGGCAAACTGTTGGGGCTGTCGATTCGCAATACCAGCATTCAAAGTTTTTGTAAACTTTATAAAGCAAAAATATACAAGGCAGAGAAAAAACACGACGAGCAACATTTTAGACTACGTCAACAAAGCAATATCACGTTATGAAACGTACCTTAAAGGGGGTGAATCATTCAGCCAATTCTTGTAGTTTACAATGGTCAAAATTGATTTTACAGAAAAAGGAGAGGTTTTGCCAAATTTGGATTGGACACGTAATGTGAGCGAAAGGATTAATATTATTCGGTCCCTCTTTTTCCCTGAAAGTTCATATGAGAGAACAGTCTCCGGGCTTCCAAAAACTATTCAGGGAGATACCTCTTTGACTTGTTAGAACAAAAACTTCAAAAATTATATTTCAATCTGGGAGAACAAATTCATGATTTCCAAAAACTTTTAGGGGGATGTTTTTTGTGTTTGTTAAATATCTTTGCAACCGCAGACTCAAAATGAAAACAAAAAATTGTATTTTGATTTTAGCCATTGTAAACTACCGGAATTGGCTGGATGCTTCACCCCCTTCAAACCACATCAAACAAAACAAAAACCGGATCAGAAGCACCCCTTGAGCACTATTATAGGTGCATTCTCGATTTATGTTCCTCATATTCGACACCTGTACATATACAGTAATTTGCAAAGTCTCGCACCGGTTAGGATCCAATTTCTCTTCCTACTTCGGTTCACTGTAATAAACGTATGAAAAGCAAATTCTATTTGAACTTAGACAACATCTTCCGATTCAGATCATACTAATCTTATATTTTGAGCTAATGCCGAAAACAATTAAACTTGAACTAGAATATACGCTCAGAAAGTAAGCCACAAGTATAACCTCATAAAAGTTAATAAAGCGACATAAAAAAGCAGCAACGCGAAAAACATTAAGCAAAGTGGTGTGCGTGCAGTACTGAGAAGGAAAAATGACTCAAGCAAAAACAACGTAGCCTACTGCAATTTTGGTGCATTGCGCTTCACAAAGGCATAACACTATGCATGGCAATCGTGGTTGAAAATTTACTGTAAATCTAAAGCAAATCAAATCTTTCATAACACTTGCTGTTCAACGCCGAAGCGTGTAACAAGTTTGCCGGACCCATCGTGTCACTGCGCCCGGGCAATAAAGCTCCTTTCGATGAAATGTCGCAGCGGTGGCAAGCCGTTGCCAACACTGTCGGATTTGACCAGCTCGAGATTTGAACCTTTGACATCCCGCTCCAGAGACGAACGCGTTACCGCTCGATCAACTGATTTCAAATCTAAAGCAAGTAACTTCAAAGGTGGTAGCTAAAACTGGCGAGTCCCTCTTCAGCTTGTTTATCTTTCAATTCACCAGGACGTGTTTGTTCGTATATTTACTCTACGTTATGCTGATGAGCCGATAAATAAAACTGGTTTTCTAAAAAGTACAAAATTCGGTTTTTGTCAAGTCTGATAGGTTTATATTTCAAACCAAACGCCCAGTTATCTGTGTACGGATCTTTTTGAAATCCAAGAGTCATCGTCTCGAACTCGTCTCGGAGTCGGACTCGTGGACGGGGCAGATGAAGCGGAGGAGAGCGGAGAGTAGTTCAGTTTTCTTCGCAATCCCGGACTCAAATATCTGGATTCGGGAGAATTCCCACGAGGATAATTTCGGATGTCATCATCAATGTGTAGCTCATTCAAAGGTTTGGTGACATCATCTTTTGAGCCTGACCGCGCTTGACCGATCCAAGAGCTGACACCAGACGAAGTTTCGCTTCTTTTACCAGAAGTGGAGCAGTTTTCTTTGAAATTACTTCGGGCATCTCTTGGGGTGTGGTTACCACCAGGTTCAGAACTTCCTTCGCTTCCGGACACATCCAGTTCCACCATGTCATACAGGTCACTATCATAGTCCTCCCCTTTCCATGGAATCAACTCCTCATTGGATGCATGAATTGGACTCCTCACGGAATTGTGCTCTTGAGCGAGATGTCTACGCGGTGGTTGTTTTGGAGAGCTGGTAGCCTGAACGGGATGTTCTGAATTATTTCTGTTCGTTTCCCCAACGTTTAAAGGATTCTCTTTTGCATTTGTTTTGGGCGGGACTTCTTGCTGTTTGCTCTGTTTCTGAAGAACATAAAATCAAGATTATTGTTCTATTGCTCAAAATGAGTTGTTAAATTCTAGTTCTTTCTGTTGAATATTTCTAAGGACTTTGGAACGGTAAAATAAGCTTATTGGATATTGTTGGGAGTGTTTCTTCGAAGCGCGGAGCCAGAATTTTGCTGATTGCGGGAGTTGCATCTAAAGCTAAAATTTGTCTGAGCCGTCAGATGCTATACGGATTCTATACGCAAAGTCCGCAGCCGTTGCTCGATTTTTAGGATTTTTTCGAAAAAGTAGCAATTTTAACGCCATTTGAATAACATTTAGCAAGTTTGTGGAGAATTGATTGCTGAGATTTGGAAGCCTTTTGACAGAATTAAATTCCTAAGCCCCTTTTACTTTCTGGTCTACTTCAAAACACGTAAACAAGCATATTTGGGTTAAACTTTCTAAAGGACTTGGCTGAAATAGAGCAGTCTCCTTAGTCTTCCCTGGTTAGTGGTTACACCACTGCCCCTGCATACTTGGTAAAAAAGGGAAAAAAAAAAAAAAAGCAATAGTCGGTGATGAAGATGCAGAAATTGAAACAATATTTTATAATTTCCACTTTTCTGGCTTTAATTATGCATGACCAAAACCACCCTTCCTGTAGGTTTTGCTTTCCACCACACGGTTTTTTGTTTTTGATTGCATGGTGGACGATGACCGCTGTAAGGTAAATACCCATTAAAAATAAGACCTGGAAAAAGAGACTACTCAAGCAAGAGTAGTTCAATAAAAGCTTATGGTTGTACATTTTCTTGAGTTGCATTCAGATCAAAATAATGCGCCCCAAGGCAGTTTATCGGGCTCGGTTGAACAACCTATAAGGAGCCAATGTCTTGAATGTTTTTTTTTGAATTTATCTTTCAAAAGTTTTGATTCGTTTGTGGTTTGCTGATCACTGGAGCGTAATGCTCCGCTAACGTACCTTTTTGATAGCTTTGGGTTGCCCGGGATTACGTATTGACTCCAATAGTTTTTCTCTGGGCGTGGGTTCTCGGCGTGGTGGACTTGGTGGGCGCTGAGGGGGAGGCTTCGGTGTTACGTGGCGTTTTTGTTTCGGGTCCGAGGCTGGCTGAAACTAAAAAGGCAAAAATAACTTCAGTACAGTATTATACTAGTTTTGCAATTGTTACTTCATCCAACTTCTGCCGAGTCAAGATGAAATACTTACTCAAATTCAAGTGCTTATCAATCTTTAAACAAACATCACATGTGACAGTTCGACTAGGACTCGATTCTCAGTGATAATGGAAAAAGAAGTCAGTTGTCTTTTAGCGAGATAAAAATGCCTTTCATATCTTATCTCATAAAAAATACATTGAAGTCGCAAACAAAATTTGTGTCAGTCCGCCCAAAAAAAAAACTCACACTTGTATTGTTTCAGATTTTGAAAATGATTGATATAGATGCAATTATTGTTTTTAATTGCTTACTTCTATTTACGTTTTGTTTAAGCTAAAGGTTGACTGTATTGAGGTGATCAACACAAATTACAGAATGAGCCATTACTACTGGTTTGAGATTAGTCATTGAGATTTCGTGGAGGAGGCTAATTGTGTTCCTAAGCCGTTTGCAAAAAGTTGTACATGCCATCTGCTTAACTTCCATACGTTTGAATTTCTTACCACGAGAGCAGGCTGTTTCTGAGAAGCTCCGTCTTTTGCTTGATCCATGTATTGAGATACGAACCACTGCTGCAGGAGAGCATACTGATGCGGGTCCATGTTATCCAGATAAGTCTAGAAAATAATAATTATTCTTTAAAAGTCAACAACATCAGCACTTGAAATGTAAGAAATAAAAATGCTCCAATGCTTACGCATTGGAACTGTATAACGCCGGTTTTGTAAAGAAGAATGAATTTTGTTATATCTTTCAATATCCTGAAAAAGTACTAGAGAAGTCAAAACACTTTGCATATTTCGTAATTCCGTCGACTTACTTCTCTTGAAAATCAAATCTGATTCCTGACTACCAAGATTTTCTTCGTTTTTATGCTTTTGTAATATTTGAAGTGCAAGTTTTCATAACACAATGCCGTCAAATACGTTTTCATACATTGAATCAACAAAGAATTCTTGTAACGTCTACCTTGACCACTGGTGTAACTGTCAAGGGGGTCCAGGGGAAAAACTCCACAAGAACCCCCAAATGTGGGCCTCCAACGTAAAAATGCCCCCCCTATTCAGGAGCAACGATTTCTAAAAAAGTCTTGACCTAAATCCGGCCAAAAAAAAACAAAAACCGAAATTTTGGTGGAGACCTTTTTTGTTTTCACCGCCTAAATTCCTTCAAATAGTAGACCCTACAGAGGCTTGCCTCCCCCCCGAGGCATAAACCTTTAACTTAGTTACGCTACTGACCTTGACTTCTTCCTCACTAACTCCTCCGTGCAAATAAATTGGGATGCCTTGATGCTGATGCAGCTTTCGGGCACGCTCCCTAGCCTGCCAGTCGTAATGTGGTTGATGTCTTTGCTGGGGACGACTGGCCTGCAAAATCATATGAAGTTATATTTTGTTTCGTCATCTATTTTAATAGCCAACTTATGTAGACCTAACGACATGTAAAACTGTACATAAAATACTGAAAAAAGAATCTGCTGTTAGTTTCATTTTCAAATCTACTGTGCAGTAGATGGCCTTTCTTGGAGCTGATGTGATTGCTCAAATTTAGGTTTACTGGGAAACAACAAACTGATTTATTCATAACACTTACGAAAATTGCACCATCTCACTGCATCGTCTTCAACCCTTAACTAAGATTCAAAATCAGAACTACTCAAAACAAGAACAAAAAAACATCCTCAAAATTGACATTTCTCCATATCGTACTCATTATTTCTAACTTAATATTAAAAGATATGTCGTAAAAAAAACAGGCTGTTTCTTAAAAGTTAGTACCAAATTCTAAGTCAATTTAAATCAAATCTTTCATTGTCTACGCTGTATTACGCCATAGCTGTAACGAGTTTGCGGGCCCATCTCCGCGTCATTGCTTCTGGGGAACACAGCTCCTTTCAAAGAAACATCGCAGCGGTGGCAAGACGTTTGCAACAGATTTCGGATTTGACCGGCCCAAAATTTGAACCTCAGACCCCCCACTCAGAGACGAACGCGTTCCCGCTGACCAACTGGCCGATTTTTCATTTCTAACTATTTAAAAAGGCGTCTGAAAAAATTACGCTATTTCTTAAATACCAAAATTCCATTTAACGCAAATCGTAGTTAATAGTACTACTCCGCTTTTGCTTGGAAATTGCGTGCTTTATGCAGCAGGATAAACAATTTAATCTAATAATTGAAGTGAGTTTATTCAGCTCTGTTATTCTGTTATCATTTCAAATTGCATTATTCCCTTTAGTAAGCAATGACGGCCTACATCAATAGCACATCAAACTAGTAATGACGTTGTTACATAGACGTAATGGCTGCTTTTTATTCCAACTAGCTGTTAACGAAGAGTTTACGTCAGCAACATTTTTAGAAACCAGTTTAAAAACAGCTACAGTGGCAACTGCAACCCTAGCTGGGACAATGCGGAATGGATTTAATTTATTGACTATTAACACATAGCGAGTTTTTTTACGGATTCGAATAATAATACAATATTAGTACAGTTATTGACAGTACTAGTTTTAGTTTTTCGGTTTTACTTTTTAGTTTTTAATATCAGTATTCAGTTTTTGGTTTTTCAAAATGTTCATTTTTAGTGTTAAAAACTGTCAGAAAAAATTACCCAAAAGCCAATACTAACGTGAGCCCTTTTTCTTTGTTCCATCAATCGTTTTTTTCTGACATCATCCATGTTCCTAGTGAGACTGTTAGATGCTGACATTCGGGGACCTGGGTTGCTGAATTGATATCCGAAGCGAAGAAGAGTTCTAAAAATGATCATCAAAAAGCATAGGTGGGCAAGTTAATGCAAAACGTTAGCTTCGTTAACCACAAGTCCGTTAAAGTTAATACCTCCGTTAAAGTTAATTCGTTATTTTCAGCTTTCTTAACGGAAGTTAATGAAGTCCGTTAATTCGTTAATATCTTGAGTGTAATTAACATTTCTTTTTATCCACTCACTTCTAGGACACGTAATGACACTGTCGAGCTGATTGTAAGAAACAAATTATTGCTGTGGTGGTCCTTTTGTGTTGTGGAAGTTACATTTTACAGTCTAATCTAATTTCAAGATAAAAATAGGTTCTAATGCACTAACGAAGCTGCAATCGGAAAATCTTTGGAAATTGCGAACAGCGATAATTAAAACATCTATGAGGCTGCAGCTTACTATTTGCCACAAAAAAGACCTCTTTCTTCGCTTTTTCTTCCATAAAACTCGCGCTAATACCGCAACAAGTGTTACCAGTGCAAACTGGTTTGTACCAGTACGATAAATGAATGGTGCAAGAAATTAACGATGAAAACCTAAATGTAAGTTGACGAAACTCAAAGGAAGTTAATTTAGTCCGTTAACATAAAAAACTTTTTTAACGAATTAACGAGTAAATGAAAAAGTTAGCTTCGTTATTAACGGATTAGCGATTAACGAATTTGTGCCCAATTATGTCAAAAAGTGATGCATGTACGCTACATCCTGTTTTTGTTATTCATGCATTCCTAAAATGTTGCATACGAGTAGTTTATATCCGTCATTTACTGTACGTCGTTTGTATGCTCACTTATTAGCCACACGATTTTAATAAAGAAACAAACACTGTTCATTAACGTTAACATGCTTCTTAATCATAAGGGGGACACAAAAACGCATATTTGCATATTTAATCTAAACAATGCATAATAGAGAGAGCACATTATGTAACTTTCGAAAGTAATTCTAAGCTTTTCCATTCCTTTCATTTCAAATTCTGCTGTTGAAAACGTCGATTTTATACCGCAAATGCAATGAAAAATTATTGATGGGTTGTAGATTTCAAGGTCAAAAATTACAAATAAATTTAAACACAAACTTGTTTTCTTTCAAAATCTTCGAAAATTCATGTTCGACTTTAGCGCCAAATATGTGACGTTGATTGTCGATTCTCAATTCGGTCAACGTGACGTTTTTTCTCAGCGCAGAAACAATTCGAAGAGCAGCATCGCCTAAAATCAACTTAAAATAGTTTTACGATCTATGTCCGAAATCTGAAAAAAAACATACAACTAACAACAAGTTTTTAAATGTACTGCTGATAATCTGTTCCAAAATTGCGGGAAATTACCACACTCCATCTCTTTTAGGCTTTGCCTTCATTGTGCGTAAAATTGTGAGGGTATGAGCCTATTTTCAGCAAGATTATTTTAAAGAAAAATTTGATACCGCACGCTGGGCGTACCAAAGTTTTCTTTAAATTAAACTTAGGATACGCTAATTCATCGGCGTAGAAGGATACGCTCATACGAACAAAGATGCGTATTACAAAAGGATATGGTTGTACGTTCACGATTTTACTCCCAGTGTAGACAGGATCTTGACAGTAGAGTTACTCGCTGCATTACTGCATATGCACCTGAGATAAAGTTAGATTCAACGTTTAATTTTTCCAACTTCTTATTCTTCTTCAACATCGATGCAAGAGCTCGCGCGGGTTTGTCTGTAAGTCCAACATTTGCCAGGCAAAGTTGTTTGACATGGTTGTTGCATTCCATTGCAGAAGCAAGTTCTTCGAAGACATCCATATCCACATTCTGGATGTTGTTCAAATTAACCTAAAAAATTACGAACGTCTGTAATTCAGTCACAGCCTTAATTTGCCTGCTGCTTGCCACAAAATAAATGTTGTTTATAATGGCAGTGGGCCTTAAAGATAACGTGGTGATTTACCGCGTCAAATGCTTTTTTCATATCAATGAACACCAAACGATTTATTTAACATTTGTATTTTCAATGCAAAATGAGAATGTTAAAATTCATGAAGTACAGTATCTGCAGATTTTTTATGGTTATAAGGCTTCTATCTCATCAATATTCTAGTTTACGCAGTTCGGACTTAATTTAGGCCTATAATTTCTCCGAGTTAGCAAGCCTGCAGTGCTGCTTCCGGTCTGGAATACGTGTATATTGTGGTATTCTGAGGTTTCAGCCGAACGAGTAAGTGAAGAAAAACGTTAGAGTAATGAATGAAATCTCCAGAGACCTAGCACATTAGTAGCAGCAACCTATTTCTAACAGCTGAAGAAAAAGTTTGATCTAAGTTACGTGCGCAGGCAATGCGTCATAAAGAGACAATGCCTCAAAAGCTCTTGAATAGAAGTCGACAAATTTGCGCCCGTCTAAATCGGAGGTGATATTTAGTTTCAAAGTTTCAAGTGTTATGCCATGCGCACTTCTTTAAAAGCAAACCATTTTTAGTGATTAAATTATTTTCCTAATTTAAATCTGACGAAACCATCATATTCAGATGTTTGCAAATCTTAATCCATATGTAAGAAAAGTACGGTAGTGTAATTAGCACAACAATCAGTTCGGTACACAGTGGTCTTTTAGTGTTAGCCTCATCTTTTTTTTTCTTTTTTCGTGTTTGGTTTGACAAGTTCTGTCATTGGCACTCGGCAGCAAGATCTTCAAAATCAGATTTACCATACGACACTTTGGAAAGTGTCAGGAGCTGGCGCATCAGGCGATTAAGATCTTTTTTGAAGGGTTTATTATTTCAGACTCGATTATTAGGGGTCTATTATTATTCAGTCTATTATTTCAAGCTCTTTTCTGTTGTTTTTGGTGGTCGACTGAATACTATAACAAGCTTCGCAGTATACAATGCTATAACAAGCCTCGCAGTATACTTCGAATGAGTTAAAATACACTCTAAACTATCAGCTAGCAAAAATCAATCTTTGGATTAGTGCTAATAAACTAACATTAAATGCAGCTAAATCTAGAGCAATAATAATAAAACCGAAACTCCATTCTCCTTCTGTTGAAATGAACCTTAACTGTGCCGCAGGATCAATTGAAGTAGTAAGCAGTGCTTTCGCATTTGCTTTATGGACTTATACGAGAAACACACATCCAACCTATCCCTCCAAATTGATTACACATCAAAACAATGCTCTACGCATCGTTACAAAAAGTGGATGGTATCAAAATGTTTTGCCTCTTTATCAAAAGTTTAACGTATTGAATCTACAAAATTTACATAAATTTGAGACTGCCAAATTCATACATAATCAAATCAAATAGCGTCTATCTCGAAATTTTAACAATTATTTCACTTTGGCCTAATTCTCGCACAGTCGGCAAACTCGTACTACGGCATTCTTGAATTTAATAATTCCTCTTTACAAAGCCAAAAGAACGCTGCAATCAATTAAATATTCCGGTTCGAAAATTTGGAATTCCAATAATAATACTAAAGACCTCTCATTTAGAAAGTTTTTAAAAGAAACCAAAGAAATTCTTTTGAACTCCTTGTGATAATTTTCTTGTCACTATATTTTCAAATTATGAAGTGGCGACTTGAATAATGTTTGTATATTACTCGTATATAATCTTCCAAAAATTATACAGTAAGTTAATCATCTAAATTATTTTCTAAAAATACTAAATTTTAGTAACTCTTAGCAAGCACATTACTATAGTAGCTCTTGTTTTGTCATTTCGTTTGTTTTTTTGTTTTTTTTTTTTACTTTTTGCTTCCTTGTGCTTTTTTTTATGCCAGTTCATTGTAGCTCGAAAAAAGATGCCATATTTTTTATTATGGCTTTCTAGAGTGGCTGCAGACTCAAAGACCTCGCGGTCCCTTCGCTGTCACTCAGGGCTGCTTTCTTCACTAATAATAACACTATACGTTCTCTGTTTTATCTGTTTTTGTTTTTTTTTTGTTTATTTAGTGGCGTCAATCAACAAACCTGAACTTGCAAGCATCTGGTCTCCAGTATACAGTTGTTTGCTGGTTTATTTATATCCGTATTTATTAATTTATTTATTTGACTTATTCTCCAATGAAAAACTACGCCACAAAGACTTGCGTGTAATTAACTGTTATATCCTTCGTTCACGAAAAATCATTGGCGCCTTTATTTTTGAAGAAGTTGACTCTCCTTCGACTCTAGCACTTTCGGCTTTCGATGATGGCATTTTTTTTGAAGTAAATTTCCCGAACAAATTTTCCAATTAAATTGTTGCTTGTTTGAAGTTGCCGAGCAGAGAAAGCTGACGGAATTGTTTATTGTGAAGAGTTTGTTGTTCCAAGTAAGAATCGGAATTTTTTTATTGGTCTGTTTTCATTCAACTGCTAGAGCGAAGTCAAAGAGTCAAGCAGAAAAATTAGAAAATCAAAACTTCTCTGTGGGTCCAGATTCGTTCAAAATAAAATTGCTTACGTTGCTTTCTCTTGAACTTAAAATAAACCAGAACAAAGTGATCTTCAAAACACAACCAAGGCCAAAATATTGGTATTACCTCAGTCAAATGAACATCATTATCCCATATTCTAACAAGAGTGTCTTCCACGCTATTGGAGTTGATTGAAAGCTCACCGATGACGTCATACGACTCCGCACTTGTACTGCCAGCTGTGGTGCCCGACATTGAGTCATCGTTTTTAGCAATTTCAGTAAGAACGCTTCGCGAGTTCAATCGTCGATGTACATTATCGTTTGCTGTCGCCATTTCTTCATCCACAACTGACGGTAGATCTTCCTCTTCCACCTCAGCCCTCGCATCGGATTCTTCCTCGTTGGAGGACGAAGTAGCAGTGTTTTCAATGTTTTCTTCCAATGAGTTTAGCTCGCTTTGTGCTTCCTTCTCCTTCACTCCGGATGTAATGTGGCTCAGTGATACTCCGTGAAGCATGTCATTTACCTTGGCCGGCTCTCTGGTATGAACCTACCACAATTAAGGTAACAAAAGTAAAAGATGTGATATCTAAGCAGAGATTACTACAATGGGTTAGTACGCTACGTCCGTCACGCATGAACACTTCTGGGCAACGTCAAAAACGTCATAGTTAAAAGAAGAGCTTTTAGTACTTTCATTGGTAAACTGGATCGGATGACTGCTCCGTCGCGCACGAACACTCCTAGACATATAATAAAGAAGGGAAAAAAATATAACAACAAAAAAAGAGAAAGAGTTTACCAATCCTTAATAAAGCGAACAGCACTGATCTAACTATACTACTTCTCATTATCATAACACAGTACTAGTCACATGTGAAATTAAAGGTTAAAAGTTTAAGCCTAATACAAACTCTTTTATCCGTATTTGGAATTATCAGGAATATGGTATCTAACTACATCATATCTTACTTTTTATTATTATATAACAGTTCTCATCGCATGTAAAATTAAAGGTTAAAATTTTGAAACTCTTAAGTTCTTTTATTCGTATTCGAGATCATCAGGGATTTCTTATACTGATAATATTTGTCATTTCCGCCCAGCTAGCCAAACTGAAGAGCCTGCTAACCGCCTCAGATACATAGATGCTTCTCGTAGGGCGTCCTCATTCATTTCTAGAGCCAAATCCGCAATCTGGCAAGCCACCTGTTCTAATCTGTCCCCCCGTTCTGATCCTTGTGCTGCCTTTAGGCTCCTCAATGCCATCTCGGGCAAAAAGAACACCTCCCAAGACCCTTCTTTTCCCGGTTGCACTTCCCCTCTTGACACCGCCAATCACTATGCCTCTTATCTTCGCTCACATCTATCTCAAGCGACATCCCGTACCCTACTCAGAGCCGAACGACAGTTCATGAATGAACTCCGGAAAGCTAGCTGTGAGGATGCTTCTTCCCTCCACAATCCATTCTGTTCCCCCTTCTCCTTGGCTGAACTCTCCACTGCCATTTGCAAACTCTTTTCTTCCACTGCGTCTGGCCCGACCAGATTGCTTATCCTTTACTAAAGCATTTGCCTGAGCCAGCACAACTCCTCCTTCTTTCTCTTTTTAACAGGTCCTGGTCCTCTCATACTTTCTCCTCTTGTTGGAAACCTACTACTATCATCCCCATTCACAAACCTGGAAAACCCACTTCCTCTCCGTCCTTTTTCCGCCCCATTTCTCTCACCTCTTGCATCTCCAAGCTTTTTGAGCGCTTGATTCTTTCTCGCCTAACTTTTCACCTCGAATCGAATCATCTTCTCTCCACTTGCCAGGGCGGCTTTGCCCAGGTAGGTGGTCTCTTGACCAAATTCTTACTCTGTCTCAATCAATCTGGGACGGCTTTCAAAAGAAAAAGCCTCCAGACCGAACCATTTTGGCATCTGTTGACTTCTCCAAGGCTTTCGACTCGGTCTGGCATTCTGCTCTGTTTCATAAACTCTTCTCGCTCAAACTCCCCCCTTGCTTCGTTCTTTGGGTACGCTCCTTCCTTTCTGATCGTAGAGCTAAAGTCCAGATTGGTGGTTCCTGCAGCCTTTCCTTCCGCATCAAACGAGGGGTTCTCCAAGGCTCGGTACTTGGTCCAGTCCTCTTCATCCTGTTTCTTGGTAACATCACCAAGAATCTTTCTCGGGGTGCGCATGCTCCCTGTATGCTGATGATCTGGCCATCTGGTCCTCCTTCCCAGACCCGCTCAAAGCATCTTCTGTTGTCCAATCCTCCCTTAATGTCCTAGAAACATGGTCCAACTTATGGAGACTTCCTCTCAATCCAAAGAAGTGCGAGTCCTCCTTTTTCTCTATAGACCCCCATCAAACCACTTTCCAGCCCCGGCTGAATCTCCTGGGCATCCCTCTCTCGTTCAATTCCACCCCTAAATTCCTTGGTGTAATCTTTGATCGGACTTTATCCTATGGGGCCTTCGTCCAATCCCTGTGTTCCAAATTCTCTGCTCACCACAAAGCCCTTCGCTCCATAGCCACTGCCTCCTGGGGTCCCACGAAAGAATCTCTCTTCCTACTAT
Organism: Trididemnum nubilum; assembly: GCA_963965965.1. Lineage (NCBI taxonomy): Eukaryota > Metazoa > Chordata > Ascidiacea > Aplousobranchia > Didemnidae > Trididemnum > Trididemnum nubilum. The sequence continues at coordinate 19,066,527 of OZ014490.1, forward strand.
ACAAAGCCTTTGTGCGACCGGTGCTCACTTATGCCTCTCCTGGATGGTTCCCATTCCTCTGCGACACCGCAACAATCACTCCCATCCCCACGTGAGACTCTGATCATATGCCCCCCTTTTCCCCTATAGACTGCAACCCACTCTACTTTTTCCTCCTTCATTCCCGACTGCACAGGCAACAGTACAGCCCGATTGCAGTCTGCTTCAAACAGACTATCCTCCCTCCCCCCTTCTGATATCCAAGTATGGACTGATGGTTCTGTTCCCTCCCTTTTTGGTCCCGGTGGTGCTGGAGTGTATGTCACGTGCTCCAAATGCCACACATCCCATTCCCTGTCCTTTTCTTCTGGTCCAATTGCCTCCAGCTTCACAGCTGAAACCTTTCCCCTCAAGCAAGGTCTCGATTGGTGTACTAACCATTTGTTGACTCGCAAATTCCAGTCAATCCTTTTCCTAACTGACTCCCAATCGACCCTCTCAATCCTTTCATCAGCCCCCTCCTATCTCCTGCCTGCGTCCCTCTGGAATATTTGGTCCTTCACCTCCTCCCTCTCCAACAACATCACCTTAAACTTCCAATGGGTCCCCGGTCTCGCTGGTCTCCCCGGTAATGAAAATGCGGATTTACTTGCCAAAGCTGGTGCCTCCCTGCCCACTGACACGATCCCATGCCCTCTCCCTCCAGTCATTGCCAAACTCCGTTATCTCCAGTACCACAATTGGAGACGTCACATCTACCACTCCTATCTTAACTGCCAAGTCTCCAAAGTCTCTTTGAAGGAACTGCTCCTTTCGCGCCCTATTCGCTGTGAGCTTTCTCGACTTCGCTGCCATAGTCACAGTCTTCTTTTATCTTCATATCTTCACAGGATCAGTCGGACGGAGAATTCTGCTTGTAGTGCCTGTGTACACCCTCTACAGGACCTCAATCATCTCCTTCTCGACTGTCCTGACTCTGAACCTCTTCATAAATCTATCTTTGGCTCCTCTCTCTCTATTCTTGACCTATGGTCCAGACCCTCGGGTGTGGCCCGACTGTTGGGTCTCCGCAAAATTTCTCCGCGCCCCCATCCCTCGGAAGGGGTCGGGTAGTACCACCACCACCACCACCAACTGAAGAGCCTTGAACATAAGCAAACCAACTGTCTTAGGCATGCTATTGGAAATAGACAGAGGTGGGCAGTACCGCGGTACAAAAGTACCGCGGTACTGTAACGCGGTACTTTTTTAGTACCGTTACCGGTAACGTCGGTACCATTTTTGGTACCGTCGTTACTTTTTCAGCACGTTTACCGCGGTACTCGGTACTCTTGTGTGGAGTGGAATTCAAGCCATTCAAAAGGAGTTGAAACTACGGAGAAGCACTTTCAAACCTTGCCCACGTAATAAGGAGTTGTTTACTGGATGATTGCGGATGACTGAAAGTTCACCGACACTGCACTAAGTTGCTTTTGCAGAGCAAATCATAAATGTGTGCTATATTACGTTATGTTCTTCGCTCTTTTGTCTCTCATGAAAAGTCAAGACTGAAGACCAGCCTGTCCTCTGCATAAACTCATTTTGAAGTGATATTCTTGTCCAAAGAAAATTTTTAGCAGTACGTAATTTCGTAAGGGGCTGTCCGTAAAAGACGTTCGCAAAAAACTGACCCCCACTTTCTAGTCCGTAAAGTGTTCTCATTGCGTCAACCCCTAGTTCGCGCGCACACAATAACGAACTTATAAAACGTGTAGAAGTGACCAAGGCAATTTAATTGCAGGATTACACGTCATTAAAACCTGTTTTGAAACCATGGGCTTTTGAGACAAAGGGGATGCCTCCAGAGTTACGCCACCAATGATAAAAATGTGACAAAAAGCCTTTTGTTTCTTCACTTTCAGTTTGTTCTGGCATTTTTTTTTTTTTTTTTTTGTACAACATTACTGAACAATAATATTGACGACGAGAGTCCCGCTCAATTCAATTTTTGCCAACCAATTTAAATGTATAATCTGGATGAAATTAGAGGTTTTTGTCCTAAAAGTTACTACCGTAGGCCCTTTTTAAGACCGTAATGCAATGACTAAGGTTGATTTACCAAGTGGTGCAGTGCCAAGGGCCTCGTGTTCAGAATGATGGTAAGACTTTTTTGGTCTTCACTTATATTTGGCAGGAAGATGTTGAGAAAATCTTCGAAGGGCCAGGATCCCCGCACAATGTAAATCCGGCCCGAGCAATAGCATAGTTAATAGGCGTAACCAATTATTGTACCATGTTTCAACAGCAATTCACCTACATCTTGCTGGTTTTTACGCGACAATATACTTTTGAAAAAACAAAGCTAGAAGAAATGCTCGTTGAACAAGTTCATAAATTTCAATTGAGGTGGGCCTCGATTCCGTGGTTTACATTATGCTGTACCACTGGTTATTTTTATGACAAAAAAATCTTCCAGTGGATTATTATTTATTGCTAAAATATTGCAGTAGTCAATGTACCTTACTTTCCCTACCTGGGTCAAATCACTTGCAAAATTTGACCTCAAAAGCAAGATTTTAAACGTGTTTTGGGCTTAAGTTGTAAGTAAAAAGATGATTATAGATTGACCATATTGATTTTTTCAGTTGGTTTTCAAATGTTAAATATCTTGTTCTTTCAAATGGCTTTGAACAGGTGTGAATTGTAATCCAATGGCATTAAAATAGCTTTTTTTTCGAAAAATTACAAAAATCGACCAGCGTCTGAGGGCTTCGCCCCCAGACCCTCATAGTCTTCGGCTGGGGGATCCGCCTCCAGACCCCCGTCTGTGCTACGTTTGAGTTACACTAGTTTACTCAACGCGTCTCCCAATTCAGATGTTTAACTTTTGGTTCAAGCCCTCTCCCTTTAGCAAAATCCTGTTTTAGTGCCAGACACTGGCCACAGCTTCTGATCTTCCATACTACGATATCTTTTTCCTACAAAAAGTTTCTCGTTTGAAAAACTTTAATGACGTCATGCATGCAATTTGTGGTTTCCCCCTCCCCTTCCAATGAAATATCCTGGCTACGACTAGATTTGAGATCATTCTAACATTCATTTGTATTGGCGACACAACTGGTTAGGCTATTGAGTCCAGGTTACCAGAATATAAACAAAAATTGCGCTTTATTTCGCATTGAAACGCAAGTATCATATCTCATAAATCAAGCGTAAGGGACATTAAAAATGTGTTGAAAAACAACGGAATCGAAATTTTCAAACTATGAGGGCGATTGAATTGTCATGCTTTTAATTAAGGAATGCGGATGTCCACAATGCAGGAAGCCCTTTCTCTTCTTGTCCGCAAAATGTCCGCACTGAACAACTCCCCTGACTTGGGAGAACGTCTTTAACGGACAGCCTCTAATAATATCTGTGATGCAATTCTTCCATCAGCCAGATAGCCTACAGTATGTGGTAATGTGCGCTGCTCTGGTACGGAAAGTCATGGGTTCAAATTGAACACACAGTTGCCAACGGCTCGCCACCATTGTGACTTTTCTTCGAAAGGAGCTGAGTTGTCCAAGTGCTTTGTCGCGGCGCAAGGCCAAGCAAACTCGTTACACGTTTGGGCGCTATACAGTGAGTATAATGATTTGATTTTTTTAAGTAATTGTTTCCGTCGATTTATTCACTGAGCATGTTATACCAGTTACCATTACGCAAATAAGAGACTCAATCATTGTTTAACACATAAAATCATCAAAAATATTGTTTCCTTAATGAGCAAAATTTTTCTTTTAAAAAGTACCGAATTACGGTTCCGAGTACCGGTACCGTCGGTACTTTTTCAAAAATGTAACGTGTACAGTACCGTCGGTAATTTTTTAACAAAGTAGCGGCAAAAGTACCGTCGGCACTTTCAAAGTACCGAGTGCCCACCTCTGGAAATAGAGTCAAATTGTTTCAAACTATCCACCGCTAAAAAGTCTGGTCATGAGCTGGACAAAAAAGCGGTCTTTCAAATATAGCAGGGTTAGCATTGGGCCAAAGACCGCAGTTTTCGAGCGCCCAATATCTTCGCTTGTGGATAGCTGCATATTACCATAACCGTTATACGAGTATTAGAAGTCTGGAAACTACTTAAGAAATGTTGTTGTTTGCACCGCCACCTAGCGTAGGTGTCCTAATGTAACTAAACTTTCTATTGGTAGGAATAGGCACAGTATAGATAACATACTGTACCGTAGTTTTTCTCTGCCAATTTTGCTTACATGATTTTCAACCGGTGGCCGCCACTTTCCTGGCGGCCAATGCAAAGTGGACATGCAAACTTCTCAACACTAGAGGCGCTAAAGTATTTTCGAATGTTATCTTTCGTTTATCGTTAAGTTACCTTCATCGCTAGTTTTCGCTTTGTCGGTATGAAATGAAATAAACAACAAATCTGAAAGTGTTGTATCAGTTCAAGGTACACTCGAAGTAGTCGCGATGCAATTATGACATCATAATAACTTGACAAAATATGCTGATTTCAAGCAATTTAAGCGCAGTTACTGGTTGTAGATCGATGCAAGGTCTTTTTGAAGCGGCTGATAATATTACGCCAAGTTGACATGATCGAGACGCTGTTGTGACGTCAAATGTATAGACGGTTATATATTTTTATTAATGCTTACCACTAAAAACTTTTTAGTGCTCGTATTGAATAAACAAAACAACAAACTTGAAACAGCTAAATCGGTTGGAAGTAGTCGTGACTGTATTATGACATCATAATGAAGTGGCAAAATGCATATTTAGATGACTCTAACTAAGTTATCAATCATGAATTTCATCAATGTCTTTGTTACGGTCAATAGTTTCTCTCCCAGGATGTTTTTGTGGCATCATAATGGATTTACGATTTAAGTAAATTAACAAAATTAACAAAAAAAAATAGTAGTATATTAATTAACAAAATTGAAAGTGCAAAATTGACTGGAAGTAGTTGGGATTCTATTGTGACATCATAATGTTGTTTCACAAATTTCTGGTTTTAAGGGACATTAAAACAGTTATTCATCTTAAATCATGTCAAGGTATTCGATCGTTGCATGTCAAAGTTTTGCACCAACCGAAGTGGTGGGGATGTTGTTGTGATATCATAGTAAATTAGCATTTTTACAAAGTTTATATTTAATGCTTGCTGTTGAACAGCATTTTGGTGTTTCCATTGAAGAAATTATTAGTAACAAACCTTATGGTGCTAAATCTGTTCGAAAGTCGGGAGAGTACTGCGACATCATACTGATGTAAACGACGTTGCTTATTCCAAATGTTACTTATATCCGTAAGTGATATTTAATTATACTGGTATCTAAAGGATTCATGACAGATGAAGGTTTCATATAGATTGGAAAAAGGTAGAGATGATATAGTGGCGTGATAATGCATTTACGGTTTACCTGAATTCTTACTAATAGATGCTTTATTGATAAACAGCTATTTTAATGACGAAATTGGACATGAAAAAATCGCTCGATTGTAGTCGTGATTCTATTATGACTTCATAATGTCGTTGAACAAATTTGATAATTTCAACCATTTTTAGATCGCAAGTGATTGATGATAAATGATATCAAGATATTTCTTGTTGCTTAAAAGTTTCACATCAGTCGAAGTGATCGAGTCGCAAAATAAAAAAAAAGAAAAAAAACTGTCAATACAATGTGGTGTCACAATAGCGTCTCGATCACATCGACTTGATATATACTGGCAATTAACATCTTACTACAATTTAAGATCTTTAATTGCTCCAGAATCGCTTGAAAATAGCAAACTTGTTAAAAACATTGTGACGTCATAATGGAGTCATGACTCCTTCGAGCCGATTTACTACTTTCAAGTTTTTATAATCAATATCATGAAAACGTTCAGCAGTGCATGATTTAATCTACATTTAAGGAAACTATAAATGTCCCATGAGGTCACAAAAAGCAATAAAATAAAGAAACTCTCATTGAGTTGTGACATCACAATAACATACCGATCACTTCGACTCAATGCAAAACTTTTAGCTGCAACAATATGATTTGCATCAATCTACGTTCGACAATGACACTGAAATGATTGAAATTAGCAAGTTTGTCGGGTTATTATGACGTCATATTGGAATCCCGACTACATCGAGCATGCTTCGCGTTGATGCACCACTTTTAAATTTGTAGTTTATTTTATTCTAAACCGCTACAAGCGAAAGCTAGCGAAAATCAAACTATACGATAAGATTCAAAAATACTTTAGGGTATCTAGTGTTGAAAAGGTTGCATAACATTCGAAAATACTTTAGCATCTCTAGTGCTGGAAAGGTTGCATGTTCACTTTATATTAACTGGCGACCACCGATTAAAAATAGTGGACAATGGAATCAAAGGGAGTGAAACTACTGAATGTTTTCTAATCTCTAGCCTATACTGTGCTGTTGCTACAGGACTCCAACACTAGATGGCGGTGCAAACAACAACATTCACATGATTACGCGTTTAGCTGCCAGACTAGTACTATAACGACTATGATATTACTGCCAATAAAGTACATCAAACTAAGAGACAGGCCAAACTAAAGTTTTCTCTCTGTCAAACAGTCAACAAAAGAAGTAACTTTATAATATAGTCGGACAATACCATACATAACCTGTATTACACGAGAAGCTAGTCATTCAAAACTTACGCAGGGAACTGCACTCAAACGTAACGGTACGTCGCTTTCGTAAGCGAAAACGCTGCTGTCACGTAAATGCTATCCCTCAGGCTGGCTCGCTGCCCCAACCCTAACTGTAATGCAAAGTTTTCAAGCAAAAAAAAGATTGCTCCATGCATTTCTTTTCCCGCTCCTGCGTACTGTGTCTTAACTCCGCAAACTTCCATTCCACGCGTTCGTAACCCAAGCGCGAATCGAACCTGGGTACGATGGGTGGAAGGCGAACGCGTTTACCACTACACTGCGTAGGTTGCAGCAATGCAGTATCAAAATGTCAAATTTAAACCAAATGTTTGAGAAAAAGGCAATAGAAAATAGAGGTTTACGCTTAAATGCGGCTGCCTACGTGACTTTTGAATAACTTGCTTCTACTCCTGTATTACTATTGGAGCGGGGGGAATTATAACAAGAATGATGCTGAATGTGGTCGATTCTTTAGCTGGATATAGACATCGAGTTTTTATGTCTTGGACAAGTCCGTTCTGCATTTCTTGCAAACTTTGGGCAACTATACTACCAGTTTTGGTGGCAGATTAGACCTCTTATAGTGTCATGAAGTTGCTGAAAGTTGCAATCTCAGTCATCTCAGTCGAACTTACTGTAAACTGTAGCAGAATAGTAACCGCATTGCCATCGACCAAATTAGTTTACTTCGCATTATATCTACATGCATGTAATGCTATGAGGCTTAGCAAAGGGGGGAAATCGGGCGGAACGTACCTTTTTCAGCTTGGGTCTAAGTGTGAGCATCTCTTGTGTAATAAAATTTCTGTTCACGTTCGCGTCTCTCCTTTCTTCTTTCGCAACTTTGGGTTTTCGATGAGGTTTCAGCAGGCAGCTACTGTTTCTGCGATTGTATTTTCGAGATATACCGATACCACTGCTGTTTGCTCGGCTGCTTCGACGCCTAAAATTATAATGGAAATTTTTGTAGTACCGTAAGGTTGTTTGATGTCATTTGTTTCGCGGCCAGGAATTTTGACGGTTTCTTTAAAAAATTGATGAGTTCAATTCCTCATTAAGTTATATTAAAAGCTATTCTGTCTGAATGCATTTTACTCAGGGAGAGGAGCAAAAATACTCCCCTCGCCAACTCCTAATCCCGATGTCATGGAAACTCCAACTTTAGCAGGTGGGCAAGTTAATGTTCGTAAAGATCTTTTGAAAAATCTGTTTTGAGTTAATGACGTTATCAGAGTGACAAAAACGTCTTATGACGTCATTCAAGGTAAATATGAGCCAAAAAATGCTCCGATTTTGGGAGGTGACTTCGGAAAATTTAAAAACTGAGAAACTTTCACTTATTTTAACACCTTCAAATCTTCAGAAATTATTTGTAGATAAATCGGACTCAAAGTCAAGTTGGTTTAAAAAAAAAGCCTGAAGGGATTTATCGCGAAACCTCTCGTGTAAAATAGGGTTAACTTCATTCAAAAATTAGAAAAAAAGTTTTGTCTATCCTTACTTTGTTCGGTGTTTGACAGCTTGCAACAATTCCTTTTTTAACTCTCCACCCTCCTCACTCTTCTGCGTTTTAATCCCTTCTTTCGACTTTGCTTTCCGTAATGCAGGGACCTTGAACTGATGTGATCCACGATCTGAGAAATGAAATTATCACATTAAATCTAGTGTAACAGACACGAACGAACTGCTAAAATACATAACTTTGCATTTAAAAGAAGATATGCTCCTGTTTTGTGCATAAAATGCTTTCAAAGACAACTATGACGCTTTTGGGACGGGCAAGAGGTGAGAGGGGATATAAATAATTAATGAATAATTATGATTGAATGAGAGGTGTTTACAATCACAGCGGAAGCGTCGTTTTAAGGAAGTAATAAATCACTAGAGTTAGCATAACTGCATTTTTTTGTAAAAATTTTCCAATAGTTGCTAATAAGATCCTTCGTAACTCTCCAGCCTTAATTTAAAAGAATTTTTGGTTTTCTGCTCTTGTTCAATTCTGTGTAAATGATTTTCCATAACCCAAACACAAAAATTATACAGCGATTACTTGATTTTCTCCTTGAATCGCCTGACTCATAAAGTTCTTGATTCTCTTGAGATCGTTGTCGTTCGAGAGATCTTTGCTTCTCCAGAGATCTTTGCTTTTCTAACGATCTGTTCAGATGTTTCGCTTGTATTGTGGATAAGCGCTGTTTCCTCCGGTCTCGCTCCGGGACTTCATCTTCAGATGTTGATGAACATTCCGCTGATGAGGTGGCAGACTCGTACTGATCAAGTTCATCTTGAGGGATGTTTAAAACTTCTCTGTTTATTTCGCCCTGTTCATTAATACAATAACGTCAAAATGGAAATTTTTCTTTATCATTTTCACCCGGAAAAAGTACATGCTTATTGCTGAGATTTGATTTTTGCTGAAGCTAATTTGCAGCATTTTTTGACCAAAAAAGGTTCAAAATTGCAGAAAAGGAGAATATTGTTTCCCAAAGCGTCTAACCATGCCATTCCCAAAAGAACGATTTGCAACAGCATTCTCTAAAAAATTTACACTGCAGTAAATAATAGCGCCAAAATGAATCAAATTTATGAACTCGTTTTGAAAATTTATGTCAGAACAGAGCCGCCTTTAAAATTTCTGTTAGTTACAAATAACAAAAAGATAATATACAGTAATTTTGACGAAAATTGTTAAGATATCAAAAAGAATTCATTCAATTCTGCAACCACTAAAGCACATACAGCAGCTAAAAACGACTGCATTAGAACTCATTATAGTGTTAGTGCTTGCACCTAGACCCTACTTCAAGTTGATGAAGTTGCTCATCTGTTAAGTTTGAAAGGATTTCGTCCTCATCTAACTCCCGATATTTTTCCAACATGTGTCCGTAGGAATCCGTTGGTTTCTCCATGATTAAATCCAATTAAAGCAAAGATCTCTTTCGTTTAAATATTATATCTGTCTCAATTCATTCTATCCAACCGCTATAACCGTCTAACAACAGGCAATGTCAATTTTAATCTTTGAACAAAGGGCGTTGAAAAGGTCGAAGACGGTTGATTATCACGTAAGCAATGCGCTTTTGATTTTGAAATAGCCGATAACTGGTGAATTCAACTATTTATTTGCAACTCCAGCTGGCAATTGTAAGGTGTAAGTTTTATTTTATCACTAGCGGCCGAAGTCGGCAGCGTAGGCAATTTGGGTTAGTTCGTTTTTTACTTTGAGCATAAAATTTTAGGGGTACGAGTGAATCCATTATTTATTTTAAAAAGACATTCGATTCGCCCGATGTACCGATTATCAGAGTACAAATTGCCAGTTGGTTACACCACACCAAACTGAGGATGAGCTGGTACGCTCACGATTTTACTCCCATTGCAGGCTGGGCCTAAAGGTGTCGTTTTTACGACGATTGCATGGTTGCATGTCTCAATTTAACTCGCAATCTGGTCTCATTTTTTACGTTTAAGTAATGCTCTTTACCATAATTATTTCTGCTTTGTGGCTTAACAAGCTGCAAATGTACCTGTAAAGAACTCAAAGTTCAACAGAAAAACTTGTAAAATGATCAACTCCTAAGCGCATGTGGATTCGTTTTAAGGATAGTCCCATCGTCGCTTTTTCGAGACAAAAGATCAAAAATGCACCAATCAATCGTCATTACCATGATAATATACTAGGCTATATCAGCAAAAAAAGCAGCGCATAGGCAAGCATTTGATTGCTAAAGTTCTAAAACGTTTTTTCTTTGTTTAGTGTTTGTTTTATTTTATTCGTTTTTTTCTGCTCATTATGAAGCTGTTAAGTAGCGTTGTCTTAACCGAAGAGACTCTGCTTTGTAACGAGGCAGTAAGTAGTTGTGCCACTTATTTTGCTTGCGTACAAAATGCTCCGATATTGCTTCATAGTACTGTATTCTCTAAAAACGATAAATTTCAGATTTTCACTAACAATAAATAGTATTCATGTGTTTCCAGAACTTCTTTAAGGCTTCGTGACGTGCTTAGAAGCCTCCCTCTCATCGTGTTTTTAACACTATTCAAAATTGAAAGAACTACAGTGTTGAAATGCTGGGTTTTGAACAAATAAGTTAATCCTTTTTCGTCAGGTTATACCTATAATTTCCAGAATCGTGATTGAAACCAAAATATACCTGGGTTTATGACTTCTATCACGGCATTTTACGTAACTCAATATAACAACTCCATCACTGCAAACAGGTAGGCTATATGCATCTCAAAGAATTGCGCGGTAGGGCGAGAACCATACAACTATAAACTACTGTATAGTGAGAATGCTAGCTCTGCTGTTTCAAAATGTTCCAAACCTTGCAGTTGCTTCACTCGCTTCTCACTCGTTGGCAGATTTGCATTCGTATTTATTTCGTTTGTGCAGTTCCGATTTGTCCCAACGGAATAGTAACTTACCTCAATACTCATCCGTAATGTTATGGTGTGCAAAAAAAGGCTGTTGAATGTATCTCAATCGTAGATAAAATTTTAGAATTGGAAAAAATGAAATCAGAAGTTAGGCTGGCAAGTGTTAGCAATAATTATAATTGGCCTTTTGAATGATCTCGTGGATAGAGCGTTTACAATTAAAACGGTAAACTGGAGTTTAATTCCCGGTCGGGTTCCAAAAATTGCAAAAACTGCACAGCTTCCTTGTTTGACGTTCAGCATAAAGTTAGCATCAAGCCTTCACCGTGTGTGGATGTCTGGTGGGCAGGTAAATATATGGTTGGATCAAAGACCGAAAGGCCCTTTCACTGACTCCAAGCTAATTCAACTTGCCAAATAAAGATATAATAAGAATTATAAATAGAAGTGTTTTTTTCCTTTATTTTTCAGTGCTTGTTCTAGACAAGGGTAAAACAAACTGCATTATCTTGCGGTTTTAAAATTCAGCAGGGCGAAAAGGTTTATGATCACCTTTTTCATAGATATTCACAAAATTATTCAGGATACTGAATGCTGAAGTTTCTAACAAAAACTATTTATAACTTATCCGCTATAGCCACAAGTTTTAGAAAGTTAAATCAAGCCACCTTAATCATTTTTACACCTACATTATTTTATTGTTTTTAACAGACAGTAATCAATCACTCACTCAGAAAAAATCTACAAGTTAAAAAGCAAGGAAACCATGAAGTCAAAAGATACATGTGGAATTCCCAACGATTGAAAGAATTGAGCTCTCTCTCTAGTGATTTGGAGTTTTCTTCTTTAACTAACTTGCAAAATAGTTTTAAAAGTCAGGATATTTGAAAATGTTTCCACTCACAGCCGCTAAGGGTCAGCATTGAGCCATTATTTATCCTAGAGAAAAATTATTCGGCTTACTACGCTTTAATTTTATGTTAAAGTGCTAATCTAGAATTCAAATCAAAAATTTACTGCATGACATATATTTTTGATAAAAAATCACCAAAATCTCCCGTTATGTTTTTATTTTTATTGTCATCTAAAGGATGAAAGTATGTACTCCTCCCTCCCTCCCGTGATCGATGTGGGTGACATTGGACGTTGGTCTTAATGAACAATGGATCTAATCACTAGGGCTCCTAATGGTTACCGGTTAAAAAATTTATAATTAATCTTTTAATATTGTACGGCCCTTTGAATAACTTTAACAAATTATCATTATTATTATCATTATTTTTTTTTTTGACAAACATTAAGTTAGTGAATTTTTATTTCTGGGTTACGTGATTTTGGAAAGGTGACCCTTGCACTAAAAAACTTGCCCACCCCTATGTTATCACGACACATTGCTAATTGCTGGCCTGTGCTGTTTAACAGCGTTTGGATCAGTTTGAAACAGACAATAATTTTCCAACGTTGAAAATTTGATTGGCGGATGGCGATAGTTGTGATCCAACATCCAAGGAATAAAAAATTGGGAACGTAAGGATGTGTTTGAGGTGCTGGAATATCTTTGGAACAGTTGAATCAAGAAAATAGAGTTAACTTTTAAACGCAAATATAATCCAACAGTATTTACGTAGATCATTTTCTTGCCTTCGGTTCTCTGTTTGAAAATCACGGAGGCGAACGTTGTATGGTAAAAAGTTTTTTTAATTTTTCACGTTATTTGAAAACGGTTGGTATGATTATTTTTTATTGTTTGTTCTTTGTTACTAGCAGTATTATGCACAAATTTTTTATACAATGCTGGAATATAACTACCACTAATACATAACGAATAAATTAAGCTAACCAGAAATAAAAATGACATCAGTATAACTTGTATTATAGGCTTAGCCAGGATTTTTGATTGGGGGTCCAAACCACAAATCACATGCAATGACGCCATCAGAAATTTTCGAAGTAGGGAATTTTGTGGGACAAAGATATCGCAGAATGGAAGATTAGAAGCTGTGGCCCGAGTTTGGCACTTAACTAGATCTTGCTTAAGGGAGAGTTGAGTTGAAACCAAAAGTTAAAAAATGAAAATGTTTAAAGTAGGAAACGTGTTGAGCAAACTAGTGCTACTCAAACGTATCACAGACGGGGTGCGGGGCAAAACCCTCAACCGCTGGGCGATATTTGTAATTTTTTGAAGAAAAAAAAAAAGTAGTCTAATGCCATTGGATCGCATTTCGCACGTGTTCAGAGCCATTTGAAAGAACTAGATTTTTAATATTTGAAAGCCAATTGAACAAATTAAATTGTTCAATCCTCCTTTTACTTACAATGTAAGTCCAAAATACATTTAAAATCTTGCATTTTGGGGTTAAATTTTGTAAGTGATTTGGCCCAAGTAGGAGGAAGTAAGGTGCACTACCTCCTGTAATACTTGAGCAGTAAATATTAAATAATAATCCGCTCAAAGATTTTTCTTAGAGATTTTCGTTTTGTCATGAATATAACCTGTTGTAGCAGTACTTGTACGGCCAGGGGGTCTTGGCCCCTTCAATTCGAATTCAGTAATTTGTTCAATGAGCATTTCCCCTTGCTAATTTTTTTTAAAAAGTATTTGTCACGCGTAAAAACTGGCGAGGTACAGGTGCATTGTAATTGAAAAAGGGTACAATAGGTGGTTACGCCTTCTAACCATGTTATTGCAAAGCTGGGTTTACATTGCGCGGGGCCCCTGGCACTTTAGAGAAATTTCGTAACATCTTCTTGCCAAATATAGGTGAAGAGTAGGAAACCATAAAAAAGTCTTACCATCTGAGCACAAGGCCTCGGGCGCTGTGCTGTATGGCAAATCCTGCCCTGGTTATTGCATTGCGGTGATAAAAAGGCTAAATGAGGGCCTGAAGTACCAGCTTTTAGAACAAAAGTTCTTAATTTTGCCTAGGTTATGCATTTAAATTGGGTGGCAAAAATTGAATTGAGAGCCCGGGCCCTCTGGTCATCAATATTTTTGTTGAATACTGTTGTACGTGGGTACTGTTGTACGCTAAAAATGCTAAAAGAAAATGAAACTAAGGAAACTACAGGCTTTTTTGTCACATTTTTATCATTGGTGTCAATTCAATTGTAGGAGAGGCCCTGCCCCCCCCTCCTGGCTACGCCTATGACGTGTACCGTACCAGTTCTTAAGATTGACCGGCATTTCAACCCTGCCGTTTGGCAAGGAGAAATTTGCGTAAAAAGACGTCAAAAAATAAATGAACTACCCCATTAGTTAGACCACACGTCATGAAAGCCTATTCACAAAATGTAGCGGCCTAGTACAGCTGATGTTTCAAGGAGCATCATCTCTTTCCACTCGGCTGACTAGATATGCTCATCAACTCTCAAATGACCGCTGTGCTACATTGAGCATTTTGCAAAATCACTGGAATCATGGCAACTCACTTAGCAACGGAAACTAGAAAAGATGGCACCCATGATGGCTCCCTTGAGTTAATTAACTGGTAGGCTACAAAATCTGATCGGGTTCTACAAAACTTAAATTGTAAAATTTTGCATTGGGGGACGCTTTTGCAGCCTTGACCAACTTTACAAAAAGTTTAGGGGAAATGATGAATTACCGTCGCCGAAATTGAATGAAGACCAAAAACAAGAAAAAGGTCTTCGCCGCAAATTGAAGTCATTTTTTCCCGAAATCAGGTGAAGACCAAAAACAGCTCTTCGCCGCAAATTGCGACCATTTTCGGCGGGAAATTTGTAGGATCTTGTAGTCCTGGCGGGCTATTTTTCCTCTAGTCATTCAGCGCTCAACTCTCGATGGGAGGACGCCTAAATCTCGATGGGGAAAAGCTAAATCTCGATGGGGGGACGCTAACTCTCGAAGGGGGGACGCGTCCCCCCTACAATTTAAGTACTGGGGTACTACAAGTTGTTACTGAATTTTGAATCAAAACACTTGCATATGTTTGCCAATTAATATTTTTTAAACTTTTTATTGTAATTTTAATTTTTTACTGCGCGACAAGAACAATATTAATGATAAGCTGTAGACGGTATCCAAGTTCTTGGCGGCACCATCAAACAACTGATTAACAGCCTAAGACATACTGTTTCGAAATCGACTTTCGTCTTTTATTCCACGTCAGTACAGCTAGGATTACAGGTATGAACATAAGCGTAGAATGGCAAAGAATCGCAAATTAACCAAATCACAACAGAATATATATTTTTTTGAAAATATTAAGTGATCACAACATTACAAGAGATACACTAGTTCAATTCAAAATAATTTCGTATAGCATGCCTTAGACAGCTGCTTCATCCAATTTCAGGGCTCTTCAGCAAGGCTAGCAGGGTCGAAATGACAAAGATCACCAGTGATAAAAATCTTCAAAACTCACATCTTTACCAATCTATCAATTAACGAATAAATCTTTACCGATTACGTTTATAGGTATACATAAATCGTTACCCATCAATTTTAGTCATAATAAGTAAATATTAACTAAGATATCTTTACCAATGAAACTAAAGGATTAAATCTTCAGCGAATGAAACAATACGCTACAAATCAAATTTTTAATGCATATAGTTTCTTTCGGTAAGATTTAATTGATAGCCTTTAATTTCATTGGTAAAGATATCTCAGTTAATATTTACTTATTTTGGCTTAAATTGATGGGTAACGATTTATGTATATACAAACATAATCGGAGCGATTTATTCATTAATTGATAGTTTGGTAAAGATGTGTGTTTTGAAGATTTTTATCACTGAAGATCTTTGTCATTTTGGCCCTGCTAGCCTTACTGAAGAGCCCTGAAATTGGGCGAAGTAGCTGTCTAATGCAGTAGTTTTCAATTTTTTTGGTTGTGGCACACTAAGATGTATGTGATTCGACTGCTGCGCACCTAAAACTGCTGCATCAAACCTATAGCTCTGCGTTTATCTTGCTTGTTGAAGAACTTTATCTAAAACATTGCTACCTTGAACGAACCATGCAAAACAGAAAAATTCAGAAGCCATTTTAATGTCAATCAATACAGTGCACTCTACATAGTATACACATTGAGAAAGATGTGGTTATTTTTGCGCACAAAGTTTCTGAATTCTGGTCTTTGCATTTGTCTGGTGCCGGTATACCATATTGTGATGCCATTACAGACTCTAAAAAGTTGATACGGTAGGCTACGTAACTTTTATGAAGTAATTATGCGGTTAAATGCAGTTACAGTAACACTTTGTATTGTAAAGTAAATTGCCAATTATTTCTTCAAAACCTGCAAGTAAGATAAATGGACGTTATGTATAACTATACATTTTAAAACCTCGCAGCACACCTGCAGCTCTCTCGCGGCACACAGTTTGTGAAACCCTGGTCTAAGGCATGCTATACGAAATTATTTTGAATTGAACTAGTGTATCTCTTGTAATATTGTGATCACTTAATATTTTCAAAAACAATTATTTTCAGTTATGATCTGATTAATTTGCGATTCTTTGCCATTCTACGCTCATCTTTATAACTGTAGTCCTAGCTATACTAATGAGGAACAAAAGATGAAAGTCGATTCCGAAATAGTATGTCTTAGGCTGTTAATCAAATGTTTGGTTGTGCCTCTAAGTCTCTAGATACTGTCTATAACTTCTCATTAATTTCTCGGGACATTGTTTTTAATAAAAACAGTATTGTTCTATCTCAGCTGTGGTAGGCAAATGTTATTCAAAGAGCATTCACGTCAAGTTTTTCATTGTTGAACAAAGTGTTGGGAAAAGCCTAGAATGCATTCTCACCAAATTTGAACTTTTCATGTCTTGCCGTTTTCAAGATATTGCAGTTCAAAGTTAACATTTTTCCTTTTACTTCAATGTTGACATTTTGCCGATATTGTGACAGAAAGTCAACTTTTGGAAAGTTGGCATGAATTACTTAAAAAGCAGTTAATGTACAATTGTGACCCTTTGCTTTGTTTTTACAACAACTCTGCCGAAAACACTTATTAAGAATTAGAAACAAGCAGTAACTTTTGAAAATTTTGCTTTTAGTGGGCAACCCTGGCAAAATTTCTTAGTGGGAAATCTAAACTGTCATATCTTGAGAATGAAAGGTCGTATAAAGGTCAAATTTGGTGAAGGTAATTTTCAGAATTGTCAAAATTTTTTTGAGAGAAAACCGAGAAAAAAGTGTTTGACCTAAATGTCCTTTTCAAGTGGAACCTTGTTGTGACAGGTAAATGTTGTTAAGTCAAGTCCTTTTTTGGCCATAATTAGGCCATTTTTGACGCAATTTGCACCAAACTTGGCAGGTACAAATGAAAACACTCAGAAGTCACAAAACATTGCTGAAAAAGTGCAAAAAAGCGTTTCGTTTGACGTCTGTGACATTGCAAAATCTTTAAACTCAATATACTCAAAGAGGAAAAAATTGACCCAACAACATTTACCTCTAAACTCTTCAATTATTTTATCGATGAGATTTTAAACCAGTTATAATAATTTGTACATCGGTTACAAATTAGCCTATTTTATTTTGTCGAATGTGTCAAAAAGATGTTAATTGTTATATGTTATAGAATCTTTTGATTTCAAAATATCAAAGACCGTTTTAACTCTTCACCTATAACTGTCTAACTGTGTCAACCTCTCAAAAAAATGTTTTTCTAGGTAGAGAATAATGACACAAAAATATTTATTGCTTCTAAATAATATTTTTGTATGCTGAATTGTTGTGAAAACCGCAATACTACTAATTTTGAATTCTGCGCAACTTTGCATTGCCTGAAACAATAAAGAACTAGTGGCTCATACTCACAAGTTGGATGTTCAAACTCTTAAGTCGTTTTTGTTGTTGACGTCTCAACGTACCAAATACTGTACTTGGAGTATGTTTCACGTTAAAAGTTGTTTTGTTTAAGATTCAAGCTTTCTAGAATGCTGCAAATTTACCAAACAAGTCAAAAACATAAATCAAAAAAGGCACAAATCAAATTTTGACTGAAAAAACAAAAAAGATTTGTAAAAGAGTGGTGGGATTGGGCTAATCAACTTTGATTTTCTGTTACTTTTAGGTGCGTGGCTATAAATGTGCAATGCTTCGCGGATCTGGGGGCGGAGCCCCCAGCGCTCAAAGATTTTGCCTTTTTTTGGCAAAATTCATTTAATTTTAGGTCTATTTTGATAAAAATTATTGCTATTCAAACGTGGCATAGAAATTAGCAGAGCGAAAGCATGGTTATATTATGGTTGCATAATGGGAAATGTGGAAGAAAGCTATTGTTAGAATTTCAGTTCTCTTATTCACTAGCTGGTAAATCATAACATCTTATACCGGTAGTTCAATACAACTCTCAAGAAGTAATCTATTTCGTCTATATTTTGTAGAGAAAGTTTAATTAAGGGGCTAGTGAAAGGAAGTGTGAGAGAAGTGATTGGTAATTGCCTGATACTAAATAGCCCCTCCCCCCCTTCTATTGTTGAACTTGTTTTTTTTTTGATGAAACTTGTGTTAAGCATTTTTCAATAAGCGATTAAATTTAATTACCAATTTTTGGCCTGTTTTGAAGCTTTTTCTAAGTTTTGAGATTTATTTTTAACGAATTAGCCCCGCTTCCCCTTAAAATCGTTTTAAAATATGCTTTAAATCATTTCTTAAGTTTATTTTACTGCAAAAGACAGTCTCAGAAGTGCTCAAAACGTGTTATTTTGCTTATTCTGCATTTTCGTCTGCAAGCCTATGGGTAGGACGACTATATAGCCCCCTTAGGCTACGCTACTGGTTGTTTTTGGTGTTTGCTCGAGATCTGAACCGATTTTGATCTCACAGATTACTTCACTTAGTTTTTGTAAAAAAAACTATGATTATAAATGTCATAAAAATTATAAAAAACATTTCATAAAAATTATAACAAAATTATAACAAAAAAATCACATAAAAATCATAAAACATAAAAAATTATAAAAAAACATGTCATAAATTATACGTATTGTAGGTATTTCTTTTCTAATACATTCGTAATTTATTACACCTTCCAGAGAAGTAAAACTTTTGGGTCTTTGCACATTTATATAATTAATTGTTAGAATTTAAAGATTTTAAAAAGGTAACATTACATTTTTTCTTTGAAAAAAATCGTGCATGTTGATGAATTAATTTTAGTTTTGAAATCACACCGTACATGTTTTTAAATCAGCAAGGCATTTCAAATAACGCAGTAAAATTCATTTTAGCTAACAAAGAAGGTGTGAAGACGACGAATAAGAGATCAGGAAAAGTACATCCTCAGAATGAACTACTTATATTGAAAAATGAGTAATAAACAAAGTGTAAATGAGGAAAACGTGATGAGGCGTTGCGTATTCATGATTACCAACAAGCGTTGTAAATAGACTCTCGATAAATTACTTAACAATAACGTTGCACAGTCGATATTTGCGTCAGTGGTAAAACCCAGCTAATTTCAAAAACATTACCTTTGCATTTCCCTCATATAGACCCCGATATACGCTTGCAAATCAATGTGATCTAAAATGCCTCAGAATGGGTGGTTCAAAGGAGAAATATAAAAATGCCAACACATTCTATTACGTCATAACATGGTTATATCTCATTTTCAGCTTATTTCTATATTAAAGCTTACACCCCTCGGAAGAGCCTTACTGTCAAACAGCCTGTTGGGGGCAAAATTTTATAAGTGTTTTACTAACTTAAATTTTTAAAGCTTTTTCTTTATTTCAATTTATTTCTATATATTTCTCATTAAAGAACAAAAAATATGCACATTTTTGGGTTATCAGTAAACGTTTACCGATTATCAACTAAACGAATTCAAAAATCACCTATTGTTTTTATAAAGCTGTTAGTATGTTGCTTCTGATAAATAAAAACTCTTAGAGGTGCTTTGATATCCCGTCAGTTTAGTAAAATTATCATGTTAAGACTTGGCCTTTTTGATGATACAGCGAAGTCAGAGCTATAGATTAAAAATGTGGATTTTTTCAATTTGTTGTTCTTTTAGCCGTAAAAATCAGATGAAAATGCAATTTTACTTTGTGTATTGTGTTATGACGTATTCGAAAGTGCTAGCGTTTTAACAGTTACCGTTGCAAGGTACTGAAAAAAAGACAAAAATAAAAAACAACTAATAACAAAAAAAAAAAAAAATTCAGGAAGTAAATCATTGCTGAACGTTTTTACAAAGAATATTGCACAATATAAGTGCATAATATTCTGTAATTAATAGCATAAATTTAGAACTTTTCAACAATCTTAAACTAGTACCACAGGATGCAAGCAAATCTTGCTACTTTTAGCGTTAGTACGAAATACAGTAATAATTTTAGCGTAATAATTTGGGCCATTTTTATTTTGACCTAAAAAAATTTAATTTTGACTTTATTTTAGCTAATCTTTGACTTAATTTTGACTCAAACCATTTAGGCATTTTTTATTCGGCTCCCTTTTGATTAAAAAAAAAACAAAACAGTTTTGTTATTTGCAATTTACGTAAGTTTGAAGCAGATAACCTTCTTCACTTTTCATTAACAGCATTTCGAAAGAAATATCAATCAGTTAGTCTTGTGATTAAAGTAACTAATTGCTGCAGAACAAAAACCTAGGAATATGCACACATTTCCATGTCAATTACACTTTTTTATAATCAGCAAATTTTTGATTGAAATTTACTGTTCTTAAATTTTCACGAATTTTTGGCCTCATTTGTTCTTAAATTTTTATTGGAAAAAACATTGACACGATCTCAATCTTGCTTGGTAAAAAGTCGCGTTGTGTAAAAGTTTTGTCGGTTACTAAAGCTGTAAAAGCAAAACAGTACAGTCCTAAGATTTCAAAAATCTGGTTAATTTGTTGTAATATACGGTACTGTATAATAAAAATTGACTTTGAATTTGGACATACAGCGTTCTTAGCTATTTTACTCATGACGAGACTGGCATTCTTAATTTGTTTTTAATTTAAAAAAATGAGTTTCGCCTTATTATGAAATTATTTTTATAAAGAAGTTAACCCGCAGGCAAATGCATTGCGACATATTGCAACTATTTGCAGAAGTTTGAGTGGTAAGACTTCATTCAAACATGTATAAAATTGCTCATAACGTTTCAATGGTGCTCAAATATCCAAAAAAAATGAAGAAAAAAACTCTTATTTAGTTTTGAAAACAAATTTTTGATCACATACTATTTTGACCTAACCCAAAATTTTAACTTTGTTTTGACCTATAAAATCTACCAAAACTGGCTCCAGAGCACCCGAAACCAATGTTGGTATACGTTTAATGATATTTTTTTTGTTATTGCTTGTTTATTTCAGACACAAGCGGCAAGCATAAACAGCGTGGTGCAAGGTCCATAGTAAAACACACACACACACACAAAAAAAACAGCATAAATAATGGCCAACAAGCATGACCAAAAGGCGATTGAAAATTGTGCAAAAGCAAACAGCAAGTTGATGTAATTGACATAAAAATTCGATTAATAAAAGCAGCTAAATGTCATTATAGTGTTAATTCAATTGTTAGAAGAGCTTTGGCAACGTTTAATAAAAAATAATGCAGTTTTGCGTGAAATATCATCAAATGTATTGATATGGCATTCAGTTTGAGATAAACGAGCACTAGTCCATCGAGGAAGATTATGCAAAATACGGTAACTATCATTAAAAGCAACACGAAGCCGTTAATATCGCATTTTTAGAATACTTACTCCATAGTTGACTAGAGTAAAACGAAGTACAATAAAATTGAAATAAATTGTTTTTGACAATCCTGAAGCACCGATAAAATCGATTTTTTAACATATTGGCTCAGCAATATATGTATCGTACTTGTCTTGCAATATCATCATCATTCAATGTACTACTCAAATAAACCCCCAATTATTTAATAGAGTTAACAAACCTAATTTTGTTATGATTCAAAGTCAATGTCGGACAACCATACAGGTGAAATTTGAGTGAAAAAAAACACTACTCCAAAGGATTTTTTGCAATTAAAAACTAAATCCTTCTCCAGAGCAAATTTAGAACATACATTAACAATAGATTGTAAACCATCAAGGCTAGCAGAAAAGCAACATAAATCGTCAGCAAATAGAATATAATTTATTAGATTATTTCCAATGCAACATCCAGCCTGAAGTTTCTTAACTTCAACCGACAGATCATCAATATACTGTAGATGGCAAATAGGTATAGGCTTAGCACACCTCCTTGCCGTACTCAGGGGTGCCGAAACAAGGATGGGATGGGGGGATATATCCCCCCCAATAATTTGGCTGTATCCCCCAATAGTTTGAGAATGGTCCACATCTGCATCCCCCCAATAATTGGAATGGGTGTACATCTGAGCGTGTAAATTTGGGGAAAAAAGTGTTCTATTCTTGTGGAAGACCTTTTTTTTTCTTTTGGTCTTCACCTGAATTTGGGGAAAAAAGTGTTCTATTTTTGATGAAGACCTTTTTTAGGTCTTCACCTGAATTTGGGAAAAAAGTGTTCCATTTGCTTATTTTTTTTGGTCTTCACTAAATTTTCACACCTGAACAAAATCCTGGTCGAGGTTCATCCACCCAATGTTAAAAATAGGGCAAAATTGGGATAAAATTGCAAATTATCCCCCCCAATGCTTAACAAAGATCGGCACCACTGGCCGTACTACCATTTGTAAGTAGAAAAGATTCAGAAAGACAATTACCCCATTTAACTTGCATAGGTTGATTTGCGTACCGATATTGTAACGGCGAACAAACCATGTGGGGACATGACGCACAATTAATTTTTTAAGTAACTTGTAATGCTTCATTAGTAGCATCTAAAAATGCAGAAAAGACATGTGTTGCTCTCAACATAGGACTTTATAGTTTGTTTTAGAAGAAAGACACTCATATCTGAAATATATTTTTCTTTCAATCCAAACTGATTATGAGCAGTTTGGAGAAATGGATTAATCTGGTACAAAATAAAGTGTTCAAATAGTTTAGAAATGGTTGAAGTAACAGCAACAAGTGGATAATCATTAGCATTTTGAAAATCCTTATTCTTATCTTTCACAATTAGAATGATAACGGAAGCTAAACAATGAGATTGAAAAAAAAAGTTTTTGACAATCCTAGAGCACCAATAATATAATAAAGCCCACAAAAAGTTTTGACTTTATTCACTTTTGTGGGCCTTAGTAATAATTAAAACAACCAAATTCCAAATATCTGCTGCTAAAGTAATATTTTACGAAACTACAATTAGTTTGAAAGTCTAAAATTGAATTTACATGAACAAAAATTGCACTTATCAAGGCAGCAAAAAAATTTGTAGTACATTATAGTCGATTACAAAAAAGTACCTTATACATTTCAGTACACAATGCAGTAATAAAAGTAGGAGAAGATCAAAAAGGTGGATGCCAGTCAGTAGATAGAAAATATTAGCTCTAAAACCTTACAAGTGTACTAGCTTTCAACGGTTTTCCGTGTACTGAAAAATTTCCGCGGACATGGTACGTTCTTATTTGTTTTTTATCTATTATATGAGACACATCATGACCATATCATGCGATAACCACGATGCACAATTTTGCAGTGAGTGTGATGGAGAGATATTTCAGTCGTGCTAGCGGTTTTTTTTTTATAACAGTCTCGTTTCATGACCTTTATGCCTAGACGATACACGTGTTTCCCTCAAGCCCAAAGTCATTAATTGATTTAATGACTTATTTTGCTATATACGTAAGTAAGCAAGAGTCATATCGAGTAACACTTATTTAGCTTTCACCATATGTTTTTGCATGCTTTATACCGGTTTTCTTACCCATGTCATAAATTGGTAAAGAACTCTAAACCCTCAAATTGCAGTGATCTGCTGTTTTAGGAGACCGATAGCCTGTAGCCCCCAATGCTATCCAGCAACTGAAAAGAAGGGTTTTCACTTGTCTGAAATGAAGATCTCTTAGGCATTTTGCAATCTAACTCAACCAGATAAGGCCCTGACTGGTTTGAATTGAAAAACGTATTTTGGAAGCTGTATTTCAGCGACACCTTTTTTTTTGTTCCTTTATTAAACTAAAATTCTATTTTTTGTGATTTTGAGCATTGTTTCAAGATGATTTTTTTGAAATTAGAGTTTCTTGCAATCGAAAACATTACCGAAAACATTACCATGTAGGTTTTAGTTAATACGTAATAATATATGCTTGACAGATTAATCACAGATTTAAGTCAAAGAAAAAGAACTAGAGGGCAGGGCACCCCACCAAAAAGCCATGAAACAGAGGAGAAATTTTATCTACCAATAAAACTCTTCTACCGTCATTGTTATCAGCCTGCAAAGTTTTGCCCAATTCAAGTTTTCACATGTGCTTGCGCAATAACGCATGTATCGTTGTATCGCTCATTGGTTGCTAAGTAATACAGAAGGCAGTATAAAAATACATAAAAATTTTCAGTGAAAATATCAAATTTCTCAGTTTGACCGGTTAATTTCTTAGTATTTTAAATTTTCGTAACGAAATCTCGGTATTTGGAGTTTATTCATGGACCGATCAAATCTGACTTTAAGTTGAACCGCTGTCCTCTATTTAGTTCAACCGCTGTTCTCCTTAAAGTTAAAGCTTTTTTGGTACGGTAGGCCGCGGAAAACTCAAATTTCAGAAAATCAGATTTTTTAATTTTTTGACAATAACGTAATTCTCAACGGAGCGCAGTCCTATTTTAAGATGGAAAACTTGTTCTACATATATCTGGCTGCGAGATCATCAGCTCTCTTACGGCGTTGCTCTTTTTAAATGTTCACTTTCCGTAATCTTTTTTGTTTATTTTTAAAGAGAATTAGAAAAGAAGCCGTGATAAAAACAGACAAAAAGCTGCCAAATGCATAGTTATAAGTAAGAAAAGTCACTTATGAATAATTTTTTTCTTGATTTTCTTAAACGGACGACGATAATTTAATCATGACTTGAGAAGGAACATACTGTATACAAAGGTCGAAATAATTTTTAACGCATCACAACAAGCTGGTATCAAGTTTACGAAATCTAATAATCGATTTGACAACCATCTAACAACAAGCAAAAATACTTTTTTAATCTAACAATAAGCAAACATAATTTTAACATCATGACGTTTTTATTCCAACAAACCTGTCAAAATACCCAAAAAATCGCTTGCCTTTAACTTTATATTCTTGAAACGGGAGGAGCTGTCGAGTTTTCCAACCATCCGATTGACTTTGTATTTCAAACGAATTGAAATGTTTTGTAATTATAGCTGTGTCTTCGGTAGCTCAAAGGTGTCAAAGTTCTTTTTTTTCCAGTTTTTCTGATTTTTGTTAAAGAGGAGCAATGCTTTTCATTTTCAAGTGGTTTAATTCTTCATTAAGCAATTTCTCATCAAATAAATTACAAGTCAAAAATAGTCGTAATCATTTGCAGCGTGGGCGACAAGGCAAAGACGTTATTATTAAGACGACCCTGATCGCATGATCATGGGTTCAACCCGCATTCTGGTCAAGTTGTTGCGTCCTTGAATAAAACGCTTTTTTACAACAATTATATCTGCTTTGTGGCTTCGAACAAGCAGCAAATTTACGTAGTAATTAATTCTGACAACCGGAAGGTGATCCTACCCGAGGCTTTAAGTCTTCTATTTTCTTTAAGCAAGTTTTAACGATTTTTTTAGTATAAACGTTTTCGTTTTGTGATAACAAACGCGAAACTATAAGTTTGATTTAATGAGGCAAGTGGCAAAATTATCTGTGAAAAGGCTTGTTTGCTTTTTAATGCTGCAAAATGATTTATTGCCAAGTATAAAGTGAAAATGTTGAAACAAAACCTTCAATAACATACAGTAAAAAAAACGGAATCTTCTACTCCTAATTGTAGTGAATTCGAAAAATCCCTGAAAAGCCAGTCTATTACAACAAAACAGTGTACTGAGAACAATAGCTTACGTTATGCAACTAATAACTCTTTTTTTATATATACTGGAGCTTTTACGTTTTTATTGCTGTATATTTCATGCAAAACTGTACCGTAAAGTGCTGAGACCTCTATCGTTCTCAACAGAAAATAGAAAAAGAAGCTGAAAAATCGTTTTTACTCGACTAAATCCATTAATGGATAGGTGTTTTTGTTGAAGATTGATGGATCCATGTTCGGTTCCAGAACTGGAAATGCGTAGGTGTGTCCTTGAGATAGACATTTTACGCTATAGTTTCCATTTGAGCCAAGCAGTCTACCCTTTATGGTGGCCCAGCCTGACAAAAGACTTGGAAACAGACCCTCCCAAAAACGCTGCTTATAGCGTTGGTGTGGTTAGGCAGATGCAGAGTGACTATAGTGATTCAGAAGTATGAATGAATCAATCTACTCTACATTGTTAATGAATATGATAAGCTTCTTCAATCAAAAAAAAAATACCGTTTTTGAGGAAACTGTACGCGTAACTTTGAGATCATAAAGACGTGTATCGAATCAAATAAAAAAATAGTTTCCTTTTTAATTCTGATCTTAAAATAAAATTCAAATTAGACAACTGTAAAACAGAATTGTACAAACGTTTCCTCTCAGGAAATATCAAATTTATTTGAATGAAAGTTTAGTCAATTTCGGAAGTGATTTGCGATGACGACGCTCAGCACTTTTTTCAGCATCTGCATGATTGCATCGGCACCAGAAATATGACGGTCTAATCGTTATAATTAAACGATCTAATCGTTATAAACGGTCTAATCGTTATAAAATTTAAAGAAAATTCCAAGTTTCATTCACCAACAATCAGACAATCACCAGTAATACGTTTCTCATTTTACTTTTTTTGGACGTCATAGTATTATGTCATCATTACATGTAGCAAAGTATACTGGAATTTATTGTAGGCGTGAACCTTGCAATGCATATTCAAAATTAAACTCCTTGTTTAGAATTGCGATGTGAAGAGGTAGATTGATGTTGTATTACAATTCTAAGTCTAAAATAACTTGCATATCACGAAGTTAATTATGTTCAAAAAATTAAGTTTGTGAAAATACTGCTTTAATTTGGTTGCAATTACTTTGGTTCATTATTTACTTTGATGAAAATTACGACATTTAACACCTAACTACTAAGAACATCAATAAGTGATAACGCAAAACTTTCGGAGTTTTGGTTTTAGATGCACAGTTCAGTAGTCCTGCTGTCAACGCTTAGCAGCACGGATGTACTTACGAAAACAAATCTTCCATTCTACTCACTGTATTCGATAAGGGTGTAACGAGTTGGCGGGGCTCATCTCCGTGTTGTTGCGCCCGGGGAACACAGCTTCTTTCGAAGAAATGTTGCAGCGGTGGCGAGTCGTTGGCAACAATGCATACGATTTGACCGCCCAGAGATTGAAATCTCAGACCTTCCGCTCCTGAGAAGAAAGTGTTCCGCTCCACCAACCCTCAATTCATTCGTTAGTCTAGAATAAACTGACAAACATCTCTGTTAAGACTAGGTTAGACTCGGGTATACTTATTGCTTGCAGAACTGTCAGTGTATGGTAGCTGGTAACACTTAATTGATAAGGATTTTGATATATTTACGAAATCTTTTTAGTAAAACTAATTTGTTAGTATATTCTTATTTTTATCATCCGAGCAGTCTTCCAAGTCGGAACTTTTTTAAATGATATCACAGTATTTTTGAATGGCATTGCGTAACTAATGATGCTTGAAGTGAAAACGAAACGCGTTTTATAAAATAATAAACATGGTTAGTCTCTTGTGATTATCGTTTTTATTTTTGCATTGCCATAGCGTTTCTAATTCCGTTACCGTACTGTGATTTTGCACCTTCAATTGGAGTGCTGCAAGTCTGTATTAGTAGTAGAGTGCCGATAGCTCGAGAATGTATTCCTTTTAAAACCAGGAAACGAAACTAAACAACATGTATATCAAGTTGTTAACCAGGTCTAGCACGCAATCCGCAATCTGAACTTTCTGCTAAGGAAAAATGATTTTGCTTTTGCACAAAGTGACTGCAAAGATTTTGGGAGTTCAAAACAAGAAGATTTCGTTTTGAAGCCCAACGAACAGAGGACCATATAAGTCGAAAAACTCTAGGAGCAAGCACAAAAGATGCAATAAAATCAATTCAGAAAAACACGATTTTTTCCCTATATGATGGCTTCACGCTTGAGTAACTGCTACATTTATATAACAAAAAGTTTAAAAAAGAAAAAAAGATATTTCAGAAAATGATTAAAAAAGCTAAAAAAGCGTTTGAATGCTTTGTTTTCCTTTTTCAGTAAAAATTCGTTGCCTAAAAAGCATTAATCAATTCCAGCATTATTCATGTAACTACAAAGTCGAGCGGATGGCCTAAATAGGAATTGTTATCATTTTATTGGAGTGGATGAAATTAAAAACGGAAGTTACATCAAAGGATCAGGTATTGGGGGGTCATTATGCAACATATTGCAAGGATTACGACGTCATAGCCTATGCTCTTCAAAACAAACAAAATTTACGATGTCGTAACTTTTACCAAACGCTTAATAACATTGCTCCAGGATTTCTTCAGAAGATATGGTTGCTGCTAAGCGATCCCATCGACGGATTTGGACTGGAGTTGGGAATTTGAGTTAATGTAAGAAATTGAATTTTAGCAAAACCTAGATTACCGGTAATTAGCTGTGAGGTTCATGAAAAACGTTCATTTTTACTGTGATTTACTTTTAATTGACCTTTCAATTTCGAAGAAAGGTCTACGACTTGGAAATGGAAACAGCAACAATACAAAACTTCCGAAAAAGAATCTCAGGCCAAAAAAATTTCTTGGCTTCGCTCGAAAGCATTTCATTCCTAAACTCAGGTGAACAAGAAGGCAACATGTGGGTATCTCTGTTGTTGCTTTGCTTTATTTTCCAAACATGGTGATAATAGAAACAGGATGATGATGATGTCACGAAACGTTGGCTAAACGTTTTTAGGTGCCAAAAGCGCAAAAAGACATTGAATTTGAAACCTACGTTAAATTGACTCGAATTGCGCCAGTTAGACAATCTTCAAGGAATGGCGCAAAACTGATTTGACCTTCAGATTTTCAAAAATTTGTCTTTTGTTTTAATTAAGCTTCAAAATTTGAGCAGGACTTTTGAATCTTTGCACATTCTCTCTTTCGTATGATGTTATTGCTGCAATGGTAGAAAATTGTGTGTTAGTGTACGAACAGTCGTGCAAAAAGAAAAGAGATTTGATTTTTGAAACTGACTATGTTTCACAAGAAAGTTTTAAGTTAAAGGGAGTAAAACGAAGTTGAGGAATATTTTTCCGACATTTTCCGTTTGTCTTTTCAAGAGTCAAGATTTTCAGGAGTGAGTCAAGTTCAATATGGGGTTAACTTTGGAGTAAGAATTTGAGTTTAGGTCAGATTTGAGTGAGAATTAACATACAAGCAGATAGAAATTTTTGATGAAATAAAGCTTTTCCGGATTTTTAGTTCTGACTTGCAGTAGAAAACCGGCCAATTGGTCGAGCGGTAACGCCTTCGTCTCTAAACCGGGAGGTCTATGGTTAAAATCCACGCAGGTCAAATAATACGCATTGTTGCCAAAGGTTCGCCACCGCTGCAACATTTCTTTAAACGGAGCTGTGTTGCCCTGGCGCAATGACGAGGAGATGGGCCCCGCCAACTTGTTGGACGCTTCGGCGTAATACAGCAAGTATAATAAAAGATTTGATTTGACTTGTAGTAGGCTAATGCATCATTCAATCGCAATCGTTTTGCAGTGTTACAATAAGAGAGTCGCCAGGACCATTGTTCATAGCACGATTTTTTATCAATTTTGAAATTATGGTTTTTCTGTCTGATAATGATCCAAACGTTATTTTCTTTCTATGAAATTGTGTGCATATGAACTGGAAATAAAACGATTGTTTCACAACAAATATTACCACTTTTAGTGTCTAGTTTTGGAGTTGTTTAAAAAAATTCTTTTGTTGGATAAAATAAGTATAGACAAAAAGTTAGACAATCATATTTTTAGTCATTATAGTATTTCGTAATAGTGATGTAGTGTAAAAAAATATTTTCTGTAGACAGGGTAAAATTGAGGTTTTATAAAAAATTAGCGAATTGCGACAACATCGTTAATTTCACTTGTCACATAACAATGCAGAACGTACGTGATCGGAGCTGCACTGCCTTGTATGGTGTTTACAGCAGAAGCGTAATTGCAGAATAGACTTTTTTTATAACAACAATTTTATAAGAACACGAGGCTCATTTTTGCTCAAAATTTAAGAATAAATCAAGAACACTGCCAGGCTCAGCGTGAATAAAATAATTAAGAGCATCGGGTAGTAACAGAAAACACTTTTGACCAAGCAAAAAAAGTTTGTGCTACTCTATTCTTTAATAAAGTTAGAACAAATTTAGAACGAAAAGGGCTGGAAATTCGTAAAAAAAAACAGTGTCGACCTAAAATTTAAGAGCAAAGTCTACTGGTTCTAATGAAAAAGTGCAATTAAGAGGTAAGTTATTACCGTAAACTCATTAAACGATTAAAGAAAAAACTTTCCGTCCGTATTCACTATTATTAAAAAAAAGTAGCACACATTACCATTGTTACTCGCAAAATTAGAAAACTTAACTTAATTGTAGTAAAGGGCAACTTACGAATGTAAGTTCAATCATAATCTTGGAAGACAGTCAGAAGAAAATCGCAAAGCTTTGTTTAATTGATCAACTCAAGACTAATTTCTTCCACTAGCTGGTGTTTCTCATGTTTATAACCCCAGGGCTAATGCTAAGTAAAAATTAAAAAAAAAATCTGAAAAACTTTGAATTCTATTTCTCAATGATACCAATCATTCAATAAAATTTTACAAAAGGGGGTTAATAAATTTTGTTGTATAATCAAGCTAGTGCTGAAATTACAGCCAAAGATAAAACAATGACACAAAGGCTTATGAATGACCTTCATCCACAATGGCATGAGTAACATGTGGGCTGTGACTTCAAAAGTTAGCCTACATTGTCACCTGGTTTCAAACAATAGTCACAGATATAGAGTTTAGGTGATAGCGTAGGATCGATGGGGTTGCAGTACTGGAACAGCGTCACAAGAAACTGGATTTGATCAGGTAAGGATAATAACATAACCAGTCACAGTGCTTAGCACGTTTTATTGCTTAGTTTTTGTCGTTTGTGACGTAAGCCGTCGTGTTCTGACTCTTGGTCAAAAGTCGAAGAAATTTTTAGCTCTTTTTTCTAGTATTTTAGATTTATTTAGATCAGTGTCTGTGATGTCTGCTGACTTCCAACCAAAACTTGTAGATGTAGAAATAATGGCAGCAAAACAAAAAAGCAGGAAAAAATTGAAACCAGAAACAGTTTGTAATGGTAGCTACAGAAAGTAAACAGAGCCTCGGAGGCATAACCAAAACTATGATTAACAGCCTAAGTCATAATGTTTCGGAATCGATTTCCGTCTTATATCCCTTGCCAGTAGAGCTAGGACTGATACAGAAATAAACATAAGCGTAGAAAGGCAATGCAAACTTTCAGATGGATTTTGAAAAGAATAAAGCGTTAAGTAAAGTACTGCGGATGAGGAATTCCCAAACGACTTTGGACAAAATGTCTAATTTATTCTAAACCAAGGTCATTGTCTGATCATACTGCATCATGTGAATTGACATTGACGTTAATGGGCGATTGTATGAACAACAGAGCATGCAATCAATATTGAACTGTTTTACAATACTTTTGACAGTAATATAAATTAAAAATGAATACAATACTAGATAATGAACAATGCCGTCAATACTCCTCTTGTAATTCATTAATGTTGTCATTGGTAATCGGGAGGCGATTAAAAGATAATAAAAAATCTGGTCAAAAGCTTTTAAAAAAAGAGGAAATCCCAACTCTATTAACCTTCCTTAATGACGGGTACGTTATTGACATGAATGGGAGACCTTTAGTAACACGACAGTCTTTTCTGATAATACAAAAAGAATATAAAAGAAAGAAAGCACTGGCCGATGTGACAATACGATATCGCACCATTGAAACTTTCAGGAAGGAAATATTTACAAACAATATTTTGGAATATTGCAAATATATTTAAAAGCTTAGATAGAAGCAAAGCATTGATAGACCAGATTGAAATAAAGCGTAGAGGCTACATACCACCCTCTAGGCAAGAACTGTAGCTCCAGAACCTCCTTACAATAGACCTACTGTAAATTTGATTGTACTATATAAGAACATCGCTGCAAATAATTTAAAGAGAATAATGATATAAAGAAGTTCATAAATGCAAGTGTCAGTGTGATACCTACAAAGGCAGCATTATTACATCGGTGTTTAACCCATAAACGATATTAATACTCGTATATATATTATATCGAATTACATTTGCATCAATTTTCCAACGTTAAGTATTTACTTAATTTTTCTAATTTTTAATTTATGTTAAACAATGACTAATTATTTTACAATGCAATAAAGCTTAAAAATCGAAACATAATCAAAATTAAACCTCTGTTTTAAAAAATTGTAGAAAATACTCAGTAATATAATCACTTTTTTTGTCATTTTATTTATTGTGTTAACTGCAACAAAAACTACTTCTACGATAGAGCAAAGCAAGAATGAAAAAGGTTTGCCCTGTCGCAATAGGTCAGGGTCATTGCCACATTTCCCTTGAAGAGTCAGAAACACTGTATAATATGAAACATGACGCAATTTGGTTCATCCATTAGATGTGGGTTCAAAGAAATATTCTTGTCTAAAAAATTCGATTTCGTAGGTATTATGCAAAGTTTCTACGTAACCTGTGTCGAGTCTTCTCTATAAAAGTCGTCTTTTTGCCAAATCGTGCTCAACGTTAGATATTCTAATTGTGAGTCTCAGGTATTTTGTGATCTGATTTTATTGTAGCTCTGGTTCAATTTAATTGCTAAAACATTAATGAGATATTAACGTAGCAAAAAATAAAAGTGATTGTCAAATTGTAAAGTGTCTAATTGTAAGTATATCGTTATTTTATGCCTTGGTAACAAGACAGCAAAGATTACATTTGCCACCTGTCCACCGGTGCACCACTCTCGGGAGAAGTTTCAAATTGTTCTTTTAATCTTGAAGGTCAAGCAAGGTAGCTGCGAATCTGAGTCTACCGTTCTTGTAGCTTCTCGGTGATGTAGGGAAGCTGCTAAAACAGAAGACTCTGAAATTGGATTCGATATTCGGATTTCCGAGTCTACCACTTTAAGTTAGTTAGATCGTGGTGGTCTGCAACTGGTCGATCCAAACTTTGTACGTAATCGAGTGAACTTGAGACAGTGAGTAGAAAAATCACTCTTAAAAAGCAAAAGTTTGCAATAAATGAATTGGTTGCTAAATGACTGCTTTTCTGGAACGTCAGCCTTTTTTTAAAACGGCACATGCCGAAACTGGAATGCACCTTTTCCAACCCTCTATGTTTACTCCTAATCACATCAAGAAACTATTTGCGGTAAGAGTCCACTCCAACCAATAATGTATTTTTGCGGAACCTGGTCGTGATGGAATTAAATCTTATAAACTGACTTGCTTGGTTTTTCACCGTTACTCGCGTGATCATTTGACCTATAAGGTTAAAACTTTAACGTTTTTTTAAAGTTTTGTAACCAACGATATCACGGCAGCAACGCAGAAATATGTACTATTAAGACCATTTATATGTACGGAAGTCAATCGTGTACACCAGTGTACATTAAGTAGTCATTTCCTACCATTTACGTTATCCTGCCGTATGCATGTTCAGTTCAGCAATAAATCGGAACTTGCAATCAATTGCAAATTTCTGTAATGCAGGAGTTAGACCAGTAGCATTCTGTAGATACTAGAACAAGCGCGGAAGATGTATGCTGCAAAACCATTTTCAGTCATTGGTTAAATAATTTTTATCAAATTTATTTTAAGTACCACAAATAAAGAGTAATTCTGATAAATACTGAACGATGATAAAATTGGTTGCTACCTTGAAGTTAATAGATCTCATCAGTTTAAGTACACACAGAAAAATAAAGGACTCATTAGTCACTGGTCATTCTTCATTTTAATCGGTCAAAGTTTTTAGCTTGTGGTGCTAGAATACACTTATTGCAGCTACTCGTTTTTGGAAGTATTTGTTCAAAAATCTGCAGTTTTAAGTTTCAAAAACAACAGTGCTGTAACTTAATTACTATTTTCGTTAACTTTTTTTTTACTGTGAAGTTAAAAGCTTGTTAATTTATTTATCTTTATTGATCTCATGAAGCAGTGGAATTATTAGTATGATTTTTGCAAGTTTGGAGACCAAGTTAGATAGAGTTAGATTAAGTATCATATGAAAAAAATTCTTTGGCGAAAATTGGTTAATGGTTTAAAAATAATGCCAGCATGTGACTATTAACCAAGCCAATTTGGCTAGTCCTACCATCATCGGACAATGTACTGTATACAGTCTACTATGGGCATACAAGGGTGGTCAAAAGTCACCTGACAGTAGATCTTGTTTTTTATGATTTACTGTCAGGTGACTTTTGGTCACCCCTGTATGTATGCGAGTCTGGACTTATGCGCGACATGTTTTGACGCGACCGCAAAGTTTGAGGTTTTGCGTTTAAGCATTTTGTGGCTGCTTATCGTCCACGTCAAAACGTCTCGCGTTAAACCAGTCGTGTCAAAAGTTATGGACCCTATGAGTGTAGTTAATTCTATTCTTTTTATATCTTTTTTGCTTTTTTCAGATTGATTTTAAATTAATGATTATTATTTTTGATTGTTTGTGATTATTTGATCAATGGATATTACGACGCCATTTTCAATTGAAACCTTGACTGCGAACTCTTCGTCCTTGCCTGAATGCAAACCTGTATTTCGAGTAGATCTTGCCATTTTCCAAGTTATTGTTTTTCTTGACGTAAGTATTGGAAAATCGGTTTGTAGCATTTACATTTCAGTCTTTTTAAGAAACGTTCAGCTTTGTTGACAAGGTTTGGAAGTCTTGCAAATATCTTGTACGGCAAGCAAAAAGCAGCTTTTAAAAATGCTTTTGTAGCACTACAAAGGGCCACAAATTCCCAAAATGAATCTAATCTGAACTTTTTTCGAAAAGTTAGATGTCTATCTTTCTGGTATGAGCTGACCGAGAGGTTTCTTTTCAGTTTCCTGCACAATTCAACTCTCTTTTTTTGTGGCTGTGTGTTGTTTTGTGCCAAATAAACATGACTATGACTGTGGTATATACTTTAGCAAATTGTACCTCAAAGTTCTTTTTTGGGTCCATTTTCGAAAAAAAAAATATTGTGCAAAAATATCATACATTGTTTTGTAAAAACGAAACTTTTTGCCTTGCTAGTTCAAGGTCTTTGCTTTTCTGAGGTTGTCGCTATAAACTTGAGGAATCTCTTGCCAAGCAGCATGGAAATGTTTTGCACCCAGCACTGTGCGTTTTTGCAGTGTGAGACAAAAGTTGTTGTTTGGAAATCTCTTCCCAATGCTACACATTTTGCCAGACAGCACGATAATATTCTAAAATTTTGACTGTGCTTTCGATATTTGTCTTCGATTCTTTTTTATTCAGATTGATTTTAAATAAGATGATTTTAAATTAATGAGAATGGTCAGTTACATTTGACTTTATAGATTTTACTTGACGGAAATTAATAGATGCAAAATGGCCTAAAAAAATTTAAATACCATTTTGGTAATTCATTCCGTGAACGCGATTAAAAACCATTGCCTTTTCATAAGTTAGCCAGTTTACATGCACGAAAAAAACTTGAAAATAAGCCTTGTTTTTCAGCTGGCCTGGAACGCTTTGGTGTTATGGGCCATTGTCAAAAGCAGAACAAAATTGAAGCGGAACGTGGTTTACTCTTTCGTGGCCAGTCTCGCCTCAGCAAATATCGCCCTCACAGCTGTCTTCATATTAACTCTCTTCAGTTTTCTTACTCCGTTTGAAAGACCAGTCGGAGTGTCAGGATTTGACGAGAGCCCGTAAGTTGAATTATTTCTTTTTGTTTAGAAAACCCATTCGCGGAGTAGCAGTTTTGCCGTTCTTGTGTCCTTCTCAAACGCAATCGCGGAGATCTGAGTGGTTAGCGCAAAATAAAGTTTCAATTTTTTAGTTACTGTAGTCATTTAAATGATTTCTTTGATTGTGAAATGATAAACCGGAATTTCAGTTTAAAAAAGTTGGCAAAGCCTGCCGCTAGCATGTGAACCGATTGAAAAAGAAGCACTATGAGAGATTTTGACTTTTGACTCTGCACATGAATGCATCATAATGTAGAATGTAAATGGCGTGCGAAACTCGGAATAAGTCCGTTTCCAATTTCAAGACTTCTTATTTTGCTTTTTAACATTTTGATGATAGTTATTGTGACAGTTTCCAAAATTGCTAGTTTGTTTCGGATTCATAAAAACTTTTTATGCTGTACGATCTTTTGCTTTTGGATCGGCAAACATTGAATACGTTTAAATTAGGTAATTGCTACAGGTCACATGATGCAAAACTATGGCTTTTCTTCAACATTTGCGCTTTTGTACAACAGACGACATTATACAAAGAATATTCAAAAATATAAACTATTTGTACTGCAGTTTATTTCCTTGTTCTATAATGTGCATAACAATTTTCAACTAAAAGTTATTTTCAACCTAGGTTAACAAAGTTTACCTGTTATAGGTAAAAGGTTAAAACGGTTTTTGGTATCAGAATCTCACAGACTTTACCCTTACATCACATTACACGCAGTGGGGTCGTAGCAAGTTGCTAAATTTTATACTGTATGAGTACAATACATACGCAATAAAGTTTATTCCAAAATATAGAAATGCTTAAAAAGCAAATTATGACCTAATGCTGCTCTTCTGCTCTAAATATGCTGCATATTTGGAAAAATAATTGTAATACATTTATTACTGAGTCATTATCGTCTATTTTTGTGTAAATACTGCTTAAAAATGTTAATTAATTTAGCAAAGCTGAGTAGAGACTTAAAAGATATTTTTGTCAAATTACTAAATGAAAATTCTAATTTTCATTTTTTTAATTTACTGATGCTTGTCTGTTACCTCTTGTAGCAGCTAAGTCAAGATATTAAATTGGACGCTAAATTTCACTTTATTTGAAAATAATGTTGTGTTTGAATATTTTCTTGATGATTCAATTTAGATTAATTTGAACAAAATACCCATGTCGGCTATTGGCATCACTGACATAATATTAAGCAACGAAGTCGCAATTATTTCCTGCTAAACTAAAAAGGCAGTTATGTTAAAAACATGAATGCTGTCTGCCCATATCGCCGAATTTCATTAAAACTTGTTGGCTGTGCTGTTTGTTATTTTAAATAAATTCTAATCAATTGTTAAAATTTATAACTAAATTTTTACAAAATGTATTTTTCCAGTAGTTTTGCGCTAAAAATTCAAGCAAAATTGTTGGCTTGTCGGTAACAGACAAAAGACGTTAAAATATAAAAGGGCATTAAATAACTTTGCGATTTTGTTTTTGATGATGTTTTTTGTTCAGCGTTAAACGCTCCTTGATTGTCTATTGTTATGCTTAGTCATTTTTTGATGATTTTCGTAAAAATGCTTAATCAGCAATTTAACGAGACGGGTACCGTTTTTATCACGTTTTTCTTGTTCAAAAGATTATTAAGAAAAATTAAAACAAGTCCTTAGAAGTAACATTTCGTTGTTAATTGGTACTTGAATAAACGATGTTTGAATCAGGATGTTGCGTACCAGAAACATCCAAAAGTGTAGAATGGAGTAAACACTGACATTTACCCCACGGTTGACAGGAAAAACGTATGTATCAATTTTTTACTTACTATAGTTTAGTCGTTTTTCGGTTTAAAATGCTTTTTTTCTCTTTTGCCATTTTTTCTCTTTCGCGAACAAACCAAAAACAGCCCCAAAAAGATTTGCAGTGTAGGAAAACGAGAAGAATAATCATGTTTTTAAGGGATTTTATCAAAAAAAAAAAAATCAAAATCAAATCTTTCATTGTACTCGCTGTATTACGCCGAAGCGCGTAACGAGTTTGCGGGGCCCATCTCCGCGTCATTGCGCCTGGAAACACTGCTCCTTTCGACGAAATGTCGCAGCGGTGGCGAGCCGTAGGCAAAACTGTGTCGGATTTGACCGGCCCGAGATTTGAACTTCGGACCTCCCGCTATAAAGACGAACGCGTTACCGGTAGACTAACTGGCCGGATTTTATAGCCGCATAAAGCTACTAAAAATTAACAAAATTTAACCATATTTTTATATAACAATCTCTCTGCCCAAATCAAACATTCTCATGTAGTGATGTCATTATCGTTGTCATTAGCGTCATTCCATTAGCCAGTCTCCCTCCAAACAACTTTAGTTACACTGCATGTGCATAGCTTAGTTTAGTTTATACACTTTAACAATGGGTTCATTGAAAGGTTCAATTGATTGACATGCTGCAATGATTGTCAAAATTGCTTCAATTTGCTGTATTTACAAGGCAATTGGCATTAGACAAGGCTACCAATTCGCACTGCACATGACAAAAAATACTGAAAAAGTTTCATCGTTTTCACAATTTAAAAAAAAAAAGATTCAAACACAGGCAAACATGAATTTAGATCGAACAAAAAGCATTTTTGAACATATAATACACACAAGCAAGCATACATTACACACAATCAAACGATATACCAGCAGCAAACGTGAGAATCGAACTTGTAGTTTTTGAGTCAAAATCTGGCACTTGCGGCTACTGTAACCGAAACGTGTTATCAGTTATTCGGAAAGGAGATCTAAGTTCTGCTT
Organism: Trididemnum nubilum; assembly: GCA_963965965.1. Classification (NCBI taxonomy): domain Eukaryota; kingdom Metazoa; phylum Chordata; class Ascidiacea; order Aplousobranchia; family Didemnidae; genus Trididemnum; species Trididemnum nubilum. Next base: position 19,105,357 of record OZ014490.1, read on the forward strand.
AGAATTTTGAGACTTGTTTAGAAAGTTTTGATGCCCGATAAGTTGTTCACTTAAAATCGAAATTTAGTGTCAATCAAGTTTTTATGACTCTCCAGTTTTTCTTATGACTCTCAAGTCTTCGAAAAATTCTTGGAAAACCTCTTTGTGTTAGCGTAGAAAATATAAAGCATATCATGAATAAAATGCAACGTAAAAAATTTAAAAAAAACTGTAAAAGGCCACCATAGTCATCTTTATCTCAATCGAACTTTTTTCAAGCACTTTTCTTGGAGGTGCTTACTCTTCAAACATACTGTAAATGCATTTATACGATGTACAGAAGGCCAAACATTTAGTTATGGCTTCTAGATTTGTGCATTGCTATCACGCGTTTTCCAAAACAATTTGCACTAACCAGTGAGACGTTTAGGGAATTAAAGACATGCAATAATATTATTGCCATAAAAATGAACCCTTTCAATAAGGAAAAAAAAGAGCATCACGAAAAAATTTTTTTTTATAAATTATGTAATTATCATGTATAGTAGGGTCTCCTGTGTAAAAAAGTACAGTAGATTTTGCTGTACCATTCTTACATTCATTTTGCACTTGTCTAATCACATCTAAATCCATAGCACAGTTTACTTGTAAAGTCTTTCATAACGCTAGGTCGGCTACCACGAAGCGTGGACTCCGTGATCAAGTCGTCCAGGTGATTATACCACTGTAAACTATACCAATATATCAATGGGGGTACCCTCACTTAATCTACGGAATTTTAACATGGGAATCTTCTAACAATTCTGCGCTACGTCCCCTACAGGTCTTGCAAAATAGACGCATAAGAATTACATGCCGTGCAAGGAAAAGTGATCACATCGCAAACAATACTTTATGTCATAAATTGAACATACTAGAAATTAAAGATATATATCACCTAGAGATTGCCAAAATTGTGTATTTATATCGCAACAACAAGCTCCCAAAACTGTTTAACCATTATTATAAATCTGTTAACTCTGTGCATAATTATAATACTAGAAATACTAATCGCAAAAATTGCGAGTTACGAATATTCAATTCATTCTAATACTGCTAAAAAAGCACCGTCATTCGGTGGTGGACAAATTTGGTACAACTTTCACCCAGAATGAAAGGGTTTCTCTTACTACGGATTTAAAAAATTGTAAAATGCTACTTTGTAGCGAATTATAGATAAATCATAACTGTTAATCTATCTAAAATATTGGTCTGCTATAATTGTGCTTGTTGTAATTACTGTGTATATATTGTACAAAGCGTACATAACATGTGATGTGCGATTTTGCTTTCTGTGATTTTGTTGCTTTCTTCGCTTTCCGTTTAACTGGAAAGACAAGTAGGTTAAAGAGGGAAAGGGTGTCTGCGGCAAGGCGAGCATTTTGGCTCTTTTATGGTCACCCTGTGCACCATATTTTAATATGCGATGTTTTTTTCGCTTCTTGGTGTTGTATATACAGTAGACATGAATAAATGTGAATCTGGTTCTGGGATCTGCTTCTTTTCCATAGTGATTTGCATTGAAATTAAAATGCATTCAATTTTTTTGCAGACTGATTACAGTATGTGATAAAATTTTCTACTAATTTTAATGCATTGCTCAATTAATAGCTCATTATTGCTAATGGTTGCTATACTTGCTATCTGTATTGTAATTTGCAAAGGTAATTTTTGCAAAAAATTGAACACAAAGGATAAAGAAAAACTTTCCAGCCAAAGTTTTAACAGATACAGATGTTTTTGTTAAACTGGTCTCTAGCTTTTAAAATATGGGAGCAATTAGAATAAAATTGGTAGGCTACTTGTTGGGCTTGCTGAATGCTTTGTATATTTGTTTTTGGTTAACAGAAGTGTGATCATTTTTGATCAAATTATTCAAGAAATTCATATACCCTACTGACCGCAGTGTGATTTAACGCATATTTTAAGCAATCTAAATTTGCAAATTAACTTGGAGTCATTACATTTAGCATGATTTTGTTTTGCGAACGCAACCGGGAGTGACAGGAATAGCGTAACCTAAAGTTCGCTTCCGGCACTGACTCATTAAAAAAGTGTGCACTTCAATGCAACAGCTCATCAAAACAACGCTATTGCATCGAACTATCTTTTCCTATTAAATTAAACAGAAAAATTTGGTCAGCAGCTAAGCCTGCTATATGAATCCGTTTCACCTTTGGTCTCAAAAGTCAAAATAAACCCGGCTGAAAACGTTTTAGATGACGTTTAAGTTTGACAGCAACCTCTTTTGACTGAAAATGCAACCTTCTCGTTGACTACTGACATCACTAGCAGCACGAATTATTCTTAAGAAGCGAATTGCTTGTTCTTAAGATTGCAAGTTTGATGCTCAAAGCATAGGCCAACAGCATAAAACGCATTTATTTGAACAGATGAACAGTTTTAAGCTCTTAGTAGGCTAATCTGTTATAAACTTGGCTAATTCAAGTTAAACTAGCACATGGTTAACACATTTAACGTAGCTGCATGACTACCATTATTCGCATGGTTAATTTTTATATACAACCAGCATTTAGTATTCCCATGACTAGTTAATATGATTAATTCTTTCATGACTCAGTTGTGTAGTAGCACAAGCTTGTGGACAGTTTTAATGAGTGTTTCCTGAAAATATTCACAACCCTTTACTCGGCTACAAATTCAAAGGAGCTCGACTCTAATGAAAAATCAGACAAGGAGTTAACTTGATTGACTTCAAATCATATCAAAAAATCGTTCAAACAATTAACTAAATATTACAAATGAATTAGACCGCCAGTTAGTCGAGCGGTAACGCGTTCGTCTGTGGAGCTGGAGGATGGAGGTTCAAATCTCGTACTGATCAAATCGGCCAACGGCTCGCCACCGCTGCGACATTTCTTCAAAAGGAGCTGTGTTGCCCAGGCTCAATGACGTAGAGATGGCTCCGCAAACTCGTTACACGCTTCAGCGTAATAAAACGAGTATAATGATAAATTTGAAGTGATGAATGAATCAAAATCAAAACTTATTTCATTTTGGGTCTAAATTAGGAAAATTTCTGTCATTGCACTGTAATGCAATCTATATTAACAGCCTACTTAAAGTCATATTTAAAGCAATTTGCAAAATAGTGCGGCAAAAAGTTTATTTTATTTTTTATCTATATTGTTATGGTTTCGTAATACCGGTATGACATTAGCCTGTATAAGAGAGTTTCAGAGTAAAACATATAGGACGACACTTTAGGAATGCTTGTCAGTAGAATCTTTTTTTTCACTACCAAACGAGTCAAACTTTAACTTACAAAATTTCAAAATCAAGCAAAACTTTTGAGTTCTTTTTGAGTTTAAGCAGGCGTTTTTCTTCCGCAATATTTAGCTTCTGTTTTTGCGTATTTTACGAATATTTCATTTTATTACGTTATTTTAGACTTGTATGTTAGTGCGATGGCGTATTCTTTGGTAAAATCCAAAGTGGCCAATGACATCCAACAACCAAATTTGGATTGGCGGAAGTAAATTTTTACAATGCGTAGCTGACCAACAGTTTCTATGCTTCAACATAACATACTGCTTCTAAATTATCGTATCGTGATTTATAGATAATTGAGAAAAATGTGTAATTAAACACGACATTTTATGTCATAATTCTAATGATAGGCGTATTTTTACACCCAATTCAAGCATTTAAAATTTAAAACTTAATTTATTGACATTTGGATTAAGTCATACAACAAAACGTTGTTGTTGCTAAAGTGTTAATTGCTTTTTATTTTTATTTTCTTGAATTCGCAAAGAGCCGTAGACAAACTCTAATGTACAATATAAAGTCTACTTCCGTTATTCGGACCCCCTTTAATCGGACATCCTCGCCATCGGACACAAATTGTCAAGGAACAGAATTCCTGCATTGTAATGTACCGTGTTTTACCTCGATAATCGGACAACCTCGCCATCTAACTATGACAGCGAAATTCTTGGAGCAAAAGTGCAAAATGCATTTAAAATTCCCGGTTAACCGGATATAACGATTAGAACGCAGAGTTTGCCCGAAAGTGCATTACCAAATAACAAGAAATAATGACAATTATTGCATAATTCTTATAACACAATAGATAAAAGATTAGATAAAACAACTTTTGTGACGTATTTTGTAGTTGCGTTGTCAATAATAAATTACCCGCGCCAACTAGAGCCACGCAAAGGCAGATCGGTGTTGCGTGATTGACGTACCGACATTACCAACTACAAACGAGGCTAACTCGTTAATCTGACAACCTCGCTTATCGGACATTATTCACCGGAACAAATTGTGTCCAATTAGCGGGATTTGAATGTATTATGGCACACTATGCTGCACGATTTGCATCAAATGAGTTTATTCTCGTTCATCGACTTTCATGTTTAAGTCGAAGTCGAATGACCCTGGTTTTGATTTAGTCCGTTCATTTTGTACAGTTTCGACGCAAAATTTATTGCCACGTTTATTCCAATTAATCGTCTATTGTTTGATCAAGATAAATCTGATTTCATGCAAAAGTTGCTCGTTTAAATCAACGACTCCGGTCATTACGCTATTTAGCGTGAGAATTTTTGATAGCTGACTATTTTTGATAATTTCGACCCACTAAAAATTGACCCCTTTAATCGAAAATCCTTTATGCTTTATGTAACCACAAACACACTTTTTGGAAAACGATAGCTTAATGCAGGCCGTAAAGCAGCTTGTAAATGCTACTGTATGTAAGCTAGCTGTGTGTGTAGCCATTACGCAATAACAAAAGTTACGCTCTCATTTTTAAGAAACGCATTCGAAGTATTGTTTATATTTGACACGTTTTTTGTTTGCGGTGTTGTTAAGCCTTGATTACTACGCATGTTTACTCGTTTAACTCTTTTTTAAATGATAGTTTGTCATGTTTTGCTCAAATTTTGTCATTTTTTTCAACCACCGAAAAACCTTTTCATGAAAACATCTTGTTTAAATGTTTTTCTATCACGCAATGCATGGCTCAAGAAAGCAAATAAGTGAAACAGTAAAATAAAATTTAACCAAAAAATCTTGCTAAACTGCAAAGAATTATTTTTTATGATCCATTTTTGTTCAAAGGCCAATGTACTTGCGATGACTATCATTTCCAATATCTAATTAAAAGCGATATCTGACTCAACATAAAATAATGCGCAAAAAAAGATCTTGAAAGATGTCAGATTTATCGCCATCATCACAAACTGAAGCCATTTTTTGAGATTCAAAGAATCACTTGATTGTATGACAAACAAGTAAAAGCAAAAAAAGATGTAGAAACAAGCGTTGAATATTAAACTTAAAAGATCCAAAATTAAAATTTACCCTAAATAAATGCAATGCTATATACGGTATATATGCGGTCAGAAAACAAACAAAAAATCATATATCAAAAATTAGCTGCAGCCTCTATTTTGTTTCAATTTTCAATACGATGGCATTAAACAGTTCAAATAAGAATTCTAGCCCTTCGAAAAAAATCGTGTTCTCAAAATAGTGCATTAATTTTTTTTTTTTGCAGATACGACCATAGCAATCCAGAACACACAAGCATAATGTATTGGTATAACTTCCGAAAGGCTTTGGTAGTGGGTCTGTTTTTAGCCATGAGTTCAAATGTGGTGGCTCTAATCAACGGAATCAACCAGAATGCAAATTTTGTGGGTCGTTCGGGGGCCACCACAGCCAAGGGCCGAAGTAGACAAAGAATTCCATCAGTAACCAGAAGCAAAGAAGAACAAACAAACAGTATGCTGGTTAGTCAAATTTAATTGCAATATTTGCTTTGTTTTTAGAAGTCTGGTGAAGAGGTTAAGTTTTTGAAGGCTAAGGAGCACTTTGCATGTTCCAGAATTTTTCTTATGGAAGAAAAATTCAAAGCAAAACCACAACGGATGATAGGATGCTTTACTGCATTCTGCCGTATCTGTTTTCAGTTAAAATGCCAAGCTACCAGATTTCGCGAATAGCATGTTTTCAAATCTTCCATTTTCTAGACGTACCGGCAATACATTTTTAAAAAACGATTATTTAATGTTATTCGAAAGAGCAATAAATTGTGTTTGAAAGTTAAAAAATACGATAGTTTAATACCCTATTAGTTGGGCCGTTTTTTATATTTTAAATAGAGTAACTTAGTGCAGTATTGTCTAGACTGGACTATTATGATCACCATAATACGCAATCTGCCATGAATTTAATGTCAATTCTTGCTAAGAGCCACCCTTACACGTCATTATTACGGCATTGTCTTTAGACGCGACACCAAAAAGCATCGTTTTCAATTCTTTTGGCGTGGATTGTTCCGCTTGTATATACTCTTCTAAGTTTTGCTCGAACAGACTGCATTGAATATTGTGACTGTCTACCAGGATACTACTCAAAGCAGTACTTCTGCTCCAGACGTAAGTGTGCTTTAGTGCGACTGCTATTAGAATAGACATTAGATAATTTTCATATTGGGAACTTATACTCTACAGTAATTAGCTATCAAACTAAAGTATTTTGATTGTGAGAATTATAACGATTTGCTTAGCGTTCAATAAATTTTCAGAAAAGTTTTGAATCTCAAAGGTTAAATTACATAAATTAATTATTTGCTAAGCTTGGAAGCTTGATTTGAAACCGTGCATTGACCAAATTTTGAAAATACCGATGCATCAAGACTAAAAAAATTTTGAACAATGCCAATCGACTGTTTTGGAATATAAGATGTGGTTAAACTGCTTTAGCGGGAGGGAGTGATGAACTTACAAAAGTTACTTCTTTGAGACAAATAACTATTCTTTTTCCTTAAAGCGAGAGGACAAATCGTGAATACTTGCTCAAATGTATGGAACCCAATGACGAATGGATATCTGTTAGTGGCAGTAACTATTTGGTTTGTCGACTCTATCGCAATTTTTGTACTTCTCGCCAAAGCTTTCGAAAAATACAGAAGCGTAATGAAACCAATTAATAACTCTTTATCGCCATCTACAAGTAAGAATTTTGTTTTGTTACATTTTTGCTACTGTGTTGTTGGCGTTTTGTAGACTAGTGGTTTTGTTTTCGGCGTTAGTTTAACCCCTGACCTTTTCCTAAGTGTATTAACAAAGATAGAAAATGCTGCTTTCAAAAGTAAAATTTAACCCAACGATAACCATTACAAAAGAAGAACCAAAAGAACGAATTTCCATTACTCTCCTAACTGGAGTGATCGTTCTTGATCAAAGTTTTTTTTGAACAAAACAAAAATATTCTTAAATGCTCTGGTGTGGTTATTCTTCTTTTTGTGGCTCTTTATTCCTGGGCTACACAGAGCATAAAATACGCTCACGATTTTACGCGCGGCGTATATACCGGGCGTAAGAGCTCAAGTTAAGAAATTTTAAATTTATTCGTTTCTTTTTTTTGGCAGAAGCAACATTGTCATCGTCGAATAATCGAGACATCAATGAAAACAAATCCATTACTGGAGTTGAAACCACTTCTTGCTCTACAATCAGTAGCCAGCCAAAAAATGCAACACTATACGGCAGTAGTGGGACGTTAAATGGAAGTATAGGCACGACAATTGCTAGTATGGGATCTAATCACGGAGCGCCATCTAACGGAGCTTTAAGTCCAGCAGCTCGCTTCTCATTGAAGGTAAATTTGCGATTGGAGAATCAGAGTTTATGGATGTGGGGTTAATTGTTTTAATCAAAACTGAAAAATTCGATGACTTAGATCTGAAACTCCTATCAGCAGTCGTAATCTTGCATATGGAATATTTGATTTTGGACTTTTTTTAAGTAGTTTTTTTTTTCGCTTATTGTAATAAAATAATCTATATCTGAAATCAGAAGCAGAATAGATGGGTACTCAAGTCAGTAATTATGGAAGAATGAGCATTAGATATAGACACTGCTCTTTCTAAATTCGTGAGGATGGTTGCTTTTTTTGTAAATATTTTGTTATGTTTACGTTTGTACAGTGCTTTTCGCGTGACCGTTAATAGGTACAGTAATAAGATTAAATCTTAAGCTAGGCTACTTATATTTGGAGATTGGAGGAAGAGATCAATAAATGCGACACCAAATCATTAAACAGCATCTTTCATTTTCTACGGTTTATTTATATTTTTCAGAGAAAATCTAGGCTGCATCCAACGATCAAGCTTCTAATCGCGCTATCAGTGAGTTATACTCTCTGCACTGCTCCCATGATGCTCTGCTTCGCGATTGATGCATTTGTGGACAGTCAAAATGCTGTTGATGATATTTCTGTCACAATTTCCTCCGTAATCATTATTATCTACACTGTAATGTGTCCAGGCTTTTTGGTGGCATACATGCCTGGTCTTAGAAAGGCCCTGATCAGCTTTCTAATGCCCTTAACATGCACCACAACCACCACGGTGGTGCACAGGGTGGCCCGCCTTGCCACTACCAAGAAAAAGTAACGAATTTGTATGAGATTTGTGATAACAGATTATATCGTGCTTGACGGAGTTACACCTCCAAGTTGGTAAAAGTAGTAAAGGTCTATGGTTATTAGAATGCTAGATACTGACAAGATCGATTTACAGTATTGTGGAGGTTGAACGTTACATTTGCTGGTTTCATTATTTATTGATTTAAAGGGGTTGAGGCATCAAACCAACTCGGGCAGTTTACAATAGCTAAAATCGATTTATAACTTTTGAAATTTTTTGTTCTCATTTGGGGGCTGCGGTTGCAATGATATTCAACAAATACAAAAAACTGTCCCCGTAAAAATTTTTGGAAACCCTGAATCTGTTTTCTCAGTCCGAACTTCCAGCGAAAAAGAGAGATTAAATGATATTTACCCTTCAAATAACGTCACATGGCCTATCCTAGTTTGGTAACACTCTCTCTTTTTCTGGAAATTTGGGCTGGAAAAACAAACTCAGGGTTTCCAAATACTCTTTTAGGGAGATATCTTTTTGTAATTGTTGAATATCTTAGTAACTGCAGCCCCAAATCGAGAAAAAAAAATTCAAAAACCATATTTCAGTTTTAACTGTTGTAAACTAGCGGAATTGCATGGATGCTTCACCCCCTTTAACTTTTCTGAATTATTGTACATGCAATTCTTTACGAGTGACATACTAACAATTCTTCACCACAAAATATGTCGTTCATTGCGTGCTGTGAGGGACGTAACTTTTTAAAAACGTCTGCCGAGAGAGTGTGTTAGGAACTAAACTTTTGCTGCAGTTATTTGATGTTCGTAAATATTGTGGTAATATTAAAGAGTTAACTCACCACAAACGCGTTTGCTAATGTTGATACATTGATGCTGTTGATAAAGTATTGAAACTTTTTCATATATGACTAATACAACTGATACTATGTTAACCTAATACCAATTGAATGCGGTAAAAAGCTAAGTTATGCTTTGCCATCGCTGAATATCTATAGAATTGCATTACGTTATTGATTTTTTGCTGTTCCTTTGTCAATTGTTGTCATGTACAATTGTACATGTACTTATGCTGCACAATGAATAAAAGCAGTCCAAATATTTACGACCTTGTTTTGATTTCTGTGGTGTGCATCGGAACCTCAGACAAAAATTTAAACTCTCATCAGGAATAAAGAATAAAGTCGCTTTTAAGACAACAAATCCTCAGAGTCTTTTTGAAAATTTGGACACTGCGGGCATGAGATAAATGGTTGAAACATGGATAAAAATATGAATCAATCCCGTACCGTGTATTCTTTACTACAACAATAACTTTGCCTGAATAAATATAGCCCGAGACTATGATTAAGACCGTTCAAGCTATAGAATATTTTGTATGATCAGAATAACTGATGATTGAATTATTCAGACCAGAAAAATTGAATCGGACTGGATTGATTGAATCAAATCTGACTAGTAGGGCCGTTGAGAGAAATACCGGGCTCAGGTAAAGCACAAAGACGGGGCAATTTCATTTTCTTTACAGCCGAATAACTCCTTTTTCATTTTGATCCTTTTTTACGGGATTTAAGAGGAAGACCAAAAAAGACCATCAGTTCTCATTGATTTTGAGTTTTGGGTATTTGCTTAATATCAACATTCAAATCCTTCAGGCCGCTTAAATCTTGGCGCCCCCCTCAAAATTTCCTGGCCTGGGTAAGGGGTACTCTTATTCCTCCCCTCTTAATCACCCAGCTGACTATAGGTTGAATGATTAACATTGGCTTTTTGAAATTTTTGAAAAGTTAACCTCGAAAATTGCGATGTGCTTTTGACTTAAGGCTTGGAATATTTAAGGTAGTTATAAAGCACTTCGGTTCCAGTATCGCTTAAATGATTTTTCATTTATATTAGAATAAATTACAATATTTAACATACTTAAACAGTGGCATATTTACACAAACAGTGAAAAAATATACAACATTTATTCGGAGAAACTGTAAAGCAGTAGCCTTCCGGTATAAAGTATTGTCTGTGCTGTTATTCATAGCTAGGCGAATATTTTAATCCGATGGTACACTGTAACTGTTTGTCTACGTAACACGTTTAGTTCTAACCATAGGTGGGCAAGTTAATGCAAAACGTTAGTTTCGTTAACCACTAGTCCGTTAACTAACTTCACACCTCCGTTAACGTTAATCCGTTACTTTCAGCTTTAAGTAACGGAAGTTAATAAAGTCCGTTAATCCGTTAACATTTTACGTGTAATTTAGATTTCATTTTATTCACTAGCTTCTAGAACACGTATTGACGCTTTTGAGCTGATTGTAAGGAAATATTCATTGCTATGATGGTCTTTTTGTGTTTTGAAAGTTACATTTTACAGTCTAATCTAATTTTAAGATAAAAACAAGTTCAAATGCACAACGAAGCTGCAAGATATTAACGATAGAAACCTTAACGGAAGCTAACAGAACTTAACGGAAGTTACTTTATTCCGTTAACAGCACTTAACGGAAGTTAATTTAGTCCGTTAACATGAAAAAACTTTTTAACGGATTAACGAGTTAATGAAAAATTTAGCTTCGTTATTAACGGATTAACGGACTTGCGCCCACCTATGGTTCTAACCATTCAAAATGAAACCTCGAATGAAACGCAGCCTCTCTTTGCAGCATCTTTCACCCCCTTTAAGGGACATCGGGCAACTAAGGGAATCACCAACGGTTAAAATTTGAAATCTTGTATTATAGGTCTATATCACTGCCAAAAAATAAAAAAAACTTAATGACCGTTAGTATTCTTCTGCATATTATTTCCTGGTTACAGTTACATCTAAGGGTATAGACCAACCATAATTTAGGCTATTTTGAGTTGGACTTGGTGTTATTTAGGGTTAGAGTAGGTGTTAAGTTTAAGTTAGGATTAACCCTTTTCCTATTCTAAAACTAACTCTAAATTTAATTTAACTTGAGATGCGGCCTCTGACGTTAGATGTGACTGAACTAGGGAAATAATATGCAAAGAACACATACCCTTAATGGCAGTCCAAAGATTGCTCATTTATTATGCTTTAAGCTACTCGGAGTCATTTTAATTTCGGCAAGGATGTACGCATAGCGTATCAAACTGATACAATATTTTATACAACACAACAACACCCGTAACAATGGCAAAGCCATCTGTTGGTCTAGAAACAACAATTTTCAAAAACGTATGGAGAAAAAACGAATACGAAAATACTAAATTGCTGTTTTATCTTTTGATAGTTAGTTTATACAGGTACTTTTTTTTTTACATAATTCTAGTAGAGTACAGTATGATACAACTTGTAGCTGTACAACATGCCTGTACATTTCCATGCTTTTTTGGTGCTCTTGCGGTGAATGAACAATAAATGACCTTGTAATGTGTACTGTGCATTAAAAACATTGACGTCAAGCAATACTGAATTTTATGCAGTTATAGAGCTGATTTAGGTCAAAGAAGCTTGAGTTTTTCAAAGCAAGGATTAGTTAAAAAGTGACATAAAGTTTGATTGGATCAAGAGCTCTCGAAAATGTCCTAAAACTGTTCATAATCGCGTTAGAATCCGCCGACAAACACATCTCATTCTTCTTCTTCTGTTTCTTCTTCGTTGATTGGTGGTCGATTATGAATCGATCTTTCAACGTTGGTTGATGTTCGCAAAGTTTTTTTCGAAATTCTCGGGGCTGGGATTCCTCGATCTTCAGGACTTTCTTCTGGTATTCCCCGACGGGATGTCGGTTCGGGTTCTGCAGGAACAATTCGAGGTCGATATCGAGATGGCCGAGATGGCTTTTCCTTGTTTTCACTGGAAGTTTCTATAGGAAAATCAAAGCATATAAAATGCGTAAAACTTGAACTGGAAAAGATTTTAGATAACAAAATTTTCCCTTTAAGTTCAATTTATTTTGTCGCAAAGTAAAATTCAAAATTGCACAAATACGGCTACTACAGTGGAACATAAATTTGTGATTGGACTAGTTAAGGGACAACCCACGGAGTGTCTAGGAGTTAAACAGCCACTGAATAAAACGTACATGCAAAATGTGGAAGTAATGTTCCACCTCAAAACATTTGAGTTAACATTCAGCACAAGATAATTAAGTTTAGATGCCTACAGTTATTGAAGAAGTCGTAGATCTTGATTGTGACTGAGTTGGGGGAGAATTTAAAGACTGAGCTTTGAATCCTCATTTACTCGGATGCAGTTTTCTGAAGCTGAGTTTTAATCGAATTTAATTGCAACACTTGTATTTGTTATATATCTTTATTCACGAAGTTGCCTTAGCCAGGAGACAGCGAAGTGACCCTTCGGTCTTATAGAGTTAAGCTGCCCCCTGCTCACAAACCGTGGAGGCTACATACTGTTCCTTTTGATGCTGAGCGTCAAGCAGGAAAGCTGCGAATATTTTTAATCTTTATTTTGACTCTAAACGGTATCAACCCCGGTTTGCCGTTTCACAAGCAGGCGCTCTATCCGTTCAATCACAGATCGGGTAAATCCCTTTAGCCAAAGGATGCTCTTACTTACAACTTCTGATACCTTTTGGAAAATTAAACCCGGTATTTCAATCGGTAATATTCAATGCATAACATTTAACCGCGATATTCAACACTTAAACGTTTCGCTCCGGTCGAAGCTGCCGAATAAAAGAAAAAAAAAAAAAGATATTCACAGCTTTCCTGCCCAACCTTCAGCAATAAAAAGGCAATTTAAAGCCTCTATCGTGTGCAGTAAACAGGTGGGCTGGTGGAATTATTTGACTTAGACCGTAACCAGTGGTGCCGATCTTTGTTAAGCATTGGGGGGGGGATAATTTGCAATTTCACCCCAATTTTGCTCTATTTTCAACATTGGGGGGATGAACCTCGACCACGATTTTGTTCAGGTGTGGAAATTTAGGGAAGACCCAAAAAAATATGCAAATGGAACACTTTTTTCCCCAAATTTAGGTAAAGACCAATAAAAAAAGGTCTTCCACAAGAATAGAACACTTTTTTCCCCAAATTTACACGCTCAGATGTACACCCATTCAAATTATTGGGGGGGATGCAGATGTGGACCATTCTCAAACTATTGTGGGGATACAGCCAAATTATTGGGGGGATATATCCCCATCCCCCCCTTGTTTCGGCACCCCTAACCGTAACGTATCTTTGTTGTCTTCTCAGTTCCGGCCTGTAATAAGCTACTTCGTAAACAAGATGAAATTACCATTGTAATTAAAGCACCACAAAATATTGTATTCTTATGCAGATTTTACCGGCAAATTTACCAATACTTGGGTATTTTCCTCTTTCTTCAAATGTTTTAAAGCAATCAAAAGCTCGTTGCCCATGGTATTCAACCCAGCAGGGGAGATTGGTGGCACACTCTTCGATCGTCAACATTGCGTCTTCCGTGGTCAGACCAACACAACTCGAAATATTGTTCAAGTACTTGGAAAAGTCTAAAAGAATAAAAGAACTGCTACTTAAATAAAGTTATTTTTTCTGATTTCAGGTCGGAGTTTTAATCGAAAGTGTAGCAAGCAGGCGCGCAGCGTGTCATGAGAAGGGGGGGCTTGAACTCAGAGTTTAAATTTGGAAAAAAATTACCGAGAGGGCTGCGTGTTGCGCGAACTGTTGAATTTCAAATGTATCACAGACTTGGGGTCGGGATTAGAGGCCTCAGCTGCTGGTTACCATTGTGGTCTGGTGGTGAAAGTCCTGTCGCTAGATTATTTTTGTAACTTTTTGTAAAAAGTAGCCACTTCAACGCATTTGGATGATATTTTGCAGGTATTTAGAGCGATTCAAAAGACCAAAATTTCTAAAATTGTGGAAGCCACTTGAAAAAAATTATTTGTTCACCTTCTTCAGCTCTCTTTTACTTATTACTGGTCAAGTCCAAAACACGTTTTCAAGCTTGCATATTTGGGTTAAATTTTTTAGGTGAATAGGCTAAAAGAAGCTTTAGCCTTCTCCTGGTTACGCCACTGGTAGTAACTATATTTTACAGTTCACACTTTGCAATAATTTTCCGAGCCTCATTGAGTAGCAACCGAAAATTCAATAAAAGTTTCGCGACAAGATGGCGCTATTAATTCAAAAAGTCTATTTTATACAAGCAATTTGAAAATAATTTAAATGTAAAAAAGATAATTGAAAATGGATATAGGGTATGAGGAGAATCGACTTTCTGATCTAAATCTATATCACTAAAACAATATTTCTTGTAAACTAGCTACTTTCACTTTAATTCTCTAAACCAAATTTAAAAGTAAAATTTAAATTTATTTTTAGATATCTCAGTTTCAATATTATGATTAAAACAAGTTGTTGTCGCCAAGAAAGTGTTGTAAAGAACACAGCTGCGAAACTGATCTACAGTTACACTAATGGTTCACCCTATTTTGCACCTGGTAAGAAGGGTTAAATTATGATATTATGCTTTTACACATTAGATTCTATCGAAATTGAACTTGGAATAGAGTTATTACGTTATCATTTTGTACTGCATACGTCTCAATTGATTATAATGTTTAAAAAACTTATGCTTAAATAAATGCTTTAAGAAACTTTAAACGATTTTTTAAAACTGTCGGTAGGGGTTAATAAACAGCCTTGTTTGTCAGAACCAGAGTTGTAAATCGGGTCAAATTCGGGCTTAAGATTCGCAAAATGTCGGGCTTAATTCGGGCTTGATAAACGTACTTAACTTCTGTTATCGCCTTTTGAATAAAAGTGTAATTCAAATAACTTTTGCCACACTGAGGTTACGTTTACATGAGACATCATTTCGCCCGCAAGCAAAAAACTCGAATCGGTTAAGCCTGCAAACAATGGAAGTGTTCATTTAAACATCAATGTGATTATCATTGCTCAAGTATTATAATTACGTCACGATTTATCAGCAAAGAGTAGTTTCATTGCAAGCAATAACCGTACACATTTTTAGATCAAACTATGATCTAACCTAATTTCCGGCATTTTCAAGCCAGGTTTTGGCTTCAAATCACTTTTCGGGTTCGGGCTGGGTTCAGGTTTATGTTTTCGGGTTCGGGCTTGTACTTGTAGGCCCGTTTATAACTCTGGTCAGAACAACAAAAATTAAGAAAAACATTGTAGCCTACTACATCTTTGTTTTAAAAAACTCGACTCTTGAAAGTCAAAATAAATGTAACCGTCCCAGAGTTGTAAATCGGGCAAAGTTTTTTGGTGAAGTTCGGGTCGGTTTCGGTAAGAGTGACAAAATTTCGGACTGAATTCGGCCTGATAGGTGCTTTATGCTTTAGGGGCTATAAAAACATAATCACCATGACTTTGCAATATTGAATGAAGACTTCATTGGAAATCAATGCAATATTATTAGTACCCAATTAATATCGTTGCATTACAATTTATCAATATTGTTTTAACCGCGTATACGAACAATTAATCATAAAAGGTTTTTTAGACCTAATTTGACTTTCGGGCCTTTTCGGTCTGATTTGAGCTTCAATTCGTTTTCATGGTTCTGGCTTTTATTTGTGAGTCTGGTCTTTTACAACTCTAAACCGTTTACCGTACAACATTGTTTACTGTTTTTCCAGCAATGAAAGGACGATTAATTGAAAAGACTTATTGCACAGTATTATGCCGTACAAAACAAACAGTTTTAGCAAATCATAAACTAGTATCAAGATTGTCACATTCGAATAGCATTATCATTTACCCGTAGCCGAAAATAAACTCTACTAATAAAATTGGGTCTCTGCATTTCACGATGATTGGTTAAATCCAACCCCAGGTACCGTTGCGCTACAATCAGTATTTTTCGACGAGTAATAATTTGTTTAGAATCAATGAGCTTAAGTTTTACCATGTTTAACTTTGCAAGTTTTCATACAAATCCCAACTTGTTGTCCCACTGTCCTCATCCAGCAAGGCTCGCTGGTTCCACATCGTGTGTAACCTCCGGAAATCCTCTTCCAATAAGTCCTGGAGCATTCCCACGTGCAATGAAGCAAGGTTCGAATTCGAGAACCAATCAGAAGCGATCCTAAAAAGATGTACGAATATAAACATATTTAGGAATGATGTTTACGAAAAGCACCGGCCAGTTGGTCGAGCGGTAACGCATTCTTCTCTTGAGCGGGAGGTGCGAGGTTCAAGTCTCGAACCGGTCAAATGGGACACAGTGCTGCCAACGGCTCGCCACCGCTGCGACATTTCTTCGAAAGAAGCTGTATTGACCGCAGGCGCAATGACGCGTAGATGGGCTCCCACAACTCGCTATACGCTTAGGCGTAATGCCGCAAAATATTTGATTTGATTTTCAAAAAATAATTGATTCGATCAAGAGAGAAAACTACTTGCTGGAGAAATTCTGAAACAGCAACCAACTTATAAGATCACAAAATAGACTACATTTAGTCATAAAGACTGTAGGGCTGCTTGATGGCCAGAAAATAGGCCAGTGCTGGCCAGACCTTTTGTTCAGGCAGGCCCGGCGCCAGGATAGCGTGACTGGGGGGGCAGAAATAAATTTTGGGGAGGAACGAGAAGTTTATTTATGTGACTTCGAGTGGCGCACGGGGGCACGAGAAATTTATTCCAGCGTGGATCAAACGAACAAGGTGAAGACCAAAAAAAAAGCTCTTTAGTTCAAAAATTCCCACAAATTGTGGTTATCGTCTCACTGCGATTTTTCACAAATTCTTAAGAGAGGACCAAAAAAAAAAAAAGAAGGCCTTCGTCCCAAAAGTTTATAAAATCCGGTGTGAGTCCACAAAAATTACAAAAATACGGGCGGTAAACACCAATTTGGGAGTCTTAAGTCCTCGATTTGCACTCCAATAGCCCCGAGCCTGTTAATTTCTTCGGGGCACGGTCCTCGCTTGGGGGGGCACAATTTTCGTTTGGGGGGGCACGGCCCCGAAATGCCCCCCCGTGGCGCCGGGCCTGTGTTCAGGCCAGAATTGTAAGTCGGGCCGGGCTTTTGGGTCGGGTTCGGACTTAAGATTGACAAAATTTTTGCCTTAATTCGCGTCTGATACGTGCATTGTGTTTTAGATAGCTACAAAACAATCAAAATAACTTCGCAACACTGAATAAATATTGCATTTAGATTTAGGTATCAATGCAACTATCAGTGCACATTTACTATCATTGTATCACAATTTATCACTAAAGGAGCGTTTACACTGGATGCGAAGCAACGCGAAACGAAGAGAAGTAATTAAAATTTGATGTCATTGACAACTTGCGAAAGATTTCATCCCGTCGCAAACTTTGCGAACAGCTACTTAATTTAATTTAAACAAAATTGTTGATGAGGGTTGGCCTATTTTGAGCAAGTGTCGTAAAGCGACCACTCGCAAAACTTGCTAACTTTCGCTTCGGGTTGCTTCGCGACCAGCATAAACGTACCATAAGCGGTTCTGTGTAGTCACCACAGACTAAAGTTATGAAGGAAAACAGCAATTTATTTTATCCGTATATGTTTTTTAAACCTAATTTTACTGGTGCTACGCGTAGTGATCAGGGACTTAAGCACGGTACGGCAGTAGCGTAGCCAGGGGGGGGCTACAGCCCCCCCCCCATTTGGCATGTCGACCAAAATGCAGAATGGGAAAAACGCTACGTTTTTAGCACTTTTGAGACTGTTTTATGCACTGGAATGGACTAAATAGTAAGTTAAACCATCTTTTGAAACAAATGTTCAGGGGGGGCTAATTTGTCAAAAATAAAACCAACAAATAAATGAAAATTTTAAAAAATGGTCAAAAATAAGCAATCAAATTTGATCGCAAGTGTAAAACTGCTAAACATAGATGTCATCAGCAAATATACTATAAACTAAGGAATAGGGGAGGGGGGGCTGTTCAGTATTAGTTAATTACGAATCATTTCTTTTAAATCTCTTTTAATTAGCCCCCCCCAATTATTATTCTCTGTAACCTGTATACGAAATTGATTACTCCGTGTGAGTTTTATTGAACTATTCGATTTTACAATTTACCAGCATCTAAACTAGAGAACTAAGATTTTACCATTAGCCACCTCCCAAATAGCCCATTTTATGCAACCAGTTTAATTATGTTTGCACTGCCAATTTTTCAGCCATGTTTTAAAAGCTATATTTTTCAATCAAAATAGCCCTAAAATGAAGTTATTTTTGCAAAAAAATGCAAAATTTTCGAGCGCTGGGGGCTCCGCCCCCAGACCCCCGTGCCTCCAGCGGCTGGGGGCTTTGCCCCCAAACCCTCAGACCCCCATTGGCCTCCGGCGGCTGGGGGCATAGCCCCCAGACTCCCCAAGCAGCCCCTCCATAGCAAATTTCTGGCTACGCGCCTGCGGTACGGTACGGTTCGGAATTACGGTACGGTACGGTAATTACTTTACGTACCGAACTCTTTCCGTACGTAAAGTTTTCCAGAAAGCTTGGTTTTGACCTGACAGAAACTATTGCGTTGAATACGGTACACGAGTTACCAAATTTTGTACGAGTTCGACCACACCGGAGTTTTTTTGAAGTAAACTTTGTAGTATTTTGTGACGTACCAAACATGTTTTAAATTGTGATCTTGACGTTAACTGCAGAGTTTCAACAGAAGTTTTGTGACGTAACAAACTAACAATAATGGTGCTTTCCAAGACGAAACAAGAATATTTGTTACAGTAGAGCCATTATTTGATCAGGTAGAAGTTAGTGTAAGCAGGAGGCATACTGAATGAAGAACTACCTGATAATGATTTATACGCAAACTGGAGAGTTATTGCTAATTATTAATTATTGAACATCGAAGAACCCCCAGTGACAGTATGTTATTCCTATGGAGTTCGTAGTTGCACTATGTTTAAAAGCAGATGCTATTCTAAATAAAATTTCAGTCGCAGCGGGAAACTGGCATAGTGCAGAGAGAACAGTTTTATTATAGAGATTTAGTTATCCCGATTGGTCATTTGTGCCGTACTGAGTATACTTGGAGAATATTTTTGGGAATGTGATTTTCATTGCTGGGTTAAAGATTTTAGTCAACAATTTAGGGAGTTAGGTTGTCAATTCACCAGTGGCGCCAGCGTGCGTATCGTCAACTGTTTGGTACCTTTTGTCTTTCTTGTTGAGAAGTATTAAAGACTTGATTAAGGTACATTCTGAATGACTCGGGGCTTGGACTAAAAGACGACATAATCGAGGCAATAATGTTTCAGCGATGCAACACGCAAACCTTTTGCTTGCCATGTTTTTAAACTATATTAAAAACGGACAATACCTTATTTTCAATTCGTTCGTTTGTTAATTTTCGGTGTTTTTTCAAAGTGTGGAGTTTCGGATAATGAGTTGATAATACCTTCTTTGACCACCATTGCTGTTTCGAATTGTTGAGCGGAAAATAAGTTCTACTGTTTATGATCGAGCTTTTACTTTATAATTATTTTTCAATCTGCGCTTATTTTTCAGGGTTCCATGCCCCACTAAAGGCTAAGTTCTATGACTTTTATAAGACAAAACTTTTAGTTTATTTATTGAAACGATGTCATAAAAGCAGCCAACAGTTTAGCCTTTAGTAGGATAAGGAAATGCGATAATTGGGATGAGTAGATAACAACAAAGCGCTTGCTGTGGGGGGGGCGGCTTGCCTTGGGTGTCACGATTTTGGGGTGACCCCATTTTATGCTGTGAAACCATAATCCGGCCGAAAACTCTATCAATTTGTGGTGAAGACCTTTTTTTTTGTATTTTGGTTTCCATCCGCATTTGGACCGAAAACTCCACTAATTTACAGTGAAGATTTTTTTTAGGTCTCCATTCGCATTTGCGCATTTGGAAATAAGTTTCACTTAAGTCGGTCACGGCTGCGGAACCGTCACATGGCAAAGCGTGACACCACAAAACCCCGCTACGGGTGTCCTTGCGAAATCCCGCCCTGGTTGCCACCATTCTTAGCAACGCCTCTGGCTTGCTGCTTTGAATCGCGGAAGATAAAGCGACAGTATGAAGTATATTATCGTCATTGAGCTCTTGTCATTCACTTTAATCATTTAATGTAAATACTAAGTACCGTAACTAGTAGGATGAGTGCCCCAATTTTTTTGAGAAGAAAATAAAATTATCTTATTGTAGGAACAAATATTCAGTAATTAAATTAGTATGGAAAGGTACGGTATTACGGTACGGAAAAAATTCCGTACCGTACTGTTACGTACGGTATTTTGGTGAGGTATATGGAATTACGGTACGATATTTCTTTGAAAGTACGGAGGACGGAAAATCATTCCGTACCGAACCTAATCCCCTGGTAGTGATTTTTCATTGCATCTAGTGATATTGACTCTGAGCAAGTGATATAGTGATTTTTAAGGGCAATTTAAAAACTTTTTGCTAAAGCAAATGTTTGAACAGTGTTTGTTGCATTCTTGTAATTTGTCATTGTTCAAAATCAATGCAGGAAAAAAGCTTAGCGTGAGGCAGCAAAGCAATTTGCGATAAGAATGCCAAAAATTTTGCTGCAGGGAGTTGTACGCATTAGTAAGTTTAGCTTTTTCAGTTTTTATGTTGAAAATAAACTTGTCGAACATGATCTGTTAAGACTCACAAGTCGGAATCGTGTAGTGAATTTGACTTTGGAAACTGGGATTAAATTGGACTAACGAACTGTACGCTAGGGTTCAGTGGCGCAACCGGGCGGTGGCGCAATCAGTGGCGCAACCAGCCCAAACCTGACCTGAAAAGGTTCAAGAGTTAAATTAGGCAATGGCTCTTTTCCAATTAGGCAATGCTACTTCAGGCACTTTCAACCTTCCACTTAACCGCCACTTAGAAAATTTAACCCAAAATGCAAACGTTTGAACATGTTTTGGACTTCGCCTAAAAGTAAAGGAAGGCTGAAGCATGGCTGAAGAAGCTCGACAATTTAATTATTTTACTCGCTTTTAAATCTTAGCAATTAAGTTTTTTCAAATTTCTCTAAACACGTTCGAAATGTTTTCCCAGTGGAGTTGGCATGGCTATTTTTTCAAAATAAAAAACTAAAAGCGTCCAGCGGCTGGGGTTTTGCCTCCAAACCCTCATGGCATTCTGTGGTTGGGGCTCCGCTCACAGACCCCGTTTGCTCGCCCTCCGCCCATTTCCAGCAATTTTGAAGAAAAAAATTTAACTTTTAATTCAACCCCCAACGCGAAATCTTGGTTCCGCGCCTGCTAGAGTCAAAGCTGTCACGAGTGAGAAAATGACGGAATTGATCCGAGTACATACAGACATAGAAAACAAACGTACATATGCATACAGACACGGGGTACATTCAAAACAGATATTTGCTGTTATAGTAATCATTATTGAACGATTGATTTTGCTGCAATTATTTTGAAAAGAAACCAAACGTGAGTTGGAAAAAGGCTTAACGACCTCAAAATGACTTATTCTAAGGAAATGGCTTATGGAAAATCATTTCAAAACACTCAACTGATACTTTTTGAGCCAGAAAGTAATATATTTACAAACTTTTTCAATTTAGTGATTTTTTCATGAAATCTAGTGATTTTTGGAAAAAAGCCTGTGGCAGCATTGCCTAATTTTTTCGGGTTCGGGCTTATATTTTCGGTTATTTGATCTGAGCATGTGGGCCTGTTTGCAAGTTTGGTTCAGGCTGTGCTCAGCAACAGTATGGCGGGACTTAACATGTCTATAATTGGCACTTACATATGCAGCAATGCTAAAGTGAAAATATTCCGATCGGAAAGAAAAACTGAAACCCTCTTAGTTCTTCTCTGGCTACAATGATGATACGGGAAATAAATTTGTTTTCAATTCATTCCCGATTTGAAGAAGAACACACTATTTGAAACACCTTTTGACCGACAAAATATAAAGGCGTTTATTAGGTTGTTTTTGGTTGCCCATTTTCTGGCCATTCAAATATAAAAAGGTGGTACCAATAGTTCAGTGCACGAAATGCATAACTTGCTTCAACAAGTCTTTGTTTGTTTAATGAAAAGTGGTAGAAGGAAAGTATTCCACCTATCACCAACTGGTAATTTATTGTTACTTTGATATAATATTGAAGTTGCAGAAAGAGTTGCTTCGTCATGCGGATTTATTTATGAGGTTAAAAAAAATCGGGCTTACGTACAAAAATGTTGAAAATCACGCGATAGGCGAAATGAAGATTTTAAATTTTTTACATACTAACTAAAGCAACAAAAAGATAAAGAAATGATTTGGATTGATTATAATTTTATAAACAATTTTATGAACAAACGTGGTTTATTTTTGCTCAAAATTTATAAGAACAATGCCGCCTCAGAAGCAACACAAATATTTAAAAATACTAGTTACGACAACGCATTTGTAAATAATTAGCAGAGCTTTCTTGGTCTTTTCTACATTGCCATTGTTGATTTATCTAAACACTCTTTCAATAAACGTGATCAATAACAAAAGACAACTTTTGATTAAGCAGAAATGACCTTGAGTCATTTTATTCTTCAATAAAATTTAAGGGCAAAAATAAAATAAATAAAAAAATTCAGTCAAAATTTAAGAACAGCCAACCCAAAACTTACTGGTTCTGATAAAAAAAAAGTGTAAATCAATAAGAATTAACCTGGCAAATAACAATTAGGACCATCGTTACTGTCTCCATCAAAACAACATCCTCTATCTTCGCAGACATCCCTCGATATCGGTAGCCATCCACACTCCAAACGGTCCTCTCTTCGAACAGAACAAGTCTTCATAGTCGACATTTCTTCTGTATCGGCTAATGTCACTGGCGAGAATGGGTGGTCGTAGCGATTGACTTGAGCAATTAAACCTGTTTCACGAAAAAATTTGTTTTACCACTATAATGATGCTATTAGTTGTTGTATCTACTGCATCACATTCCAGACTCTATGGTTGTGTTTTGTGAAGCCAATTAGTCTTAGCTAGGATTCAATGGAAGGACGTTAGTTTTTATATTACTTACAGCTGTTTACGACACAAGATGAGAGCTTTGCGTTCACAAAGTTCCGTTTTGTCGAACTTCAAACAGAAAAGTTGAAAAAATCAATTTTTTTAGTTTCATTCGATGCAGTATTTGGAAAATCTATCCCACCAATTCCAAAATTTCAAAAAAGCAAAAAAAAAAAAAAAAAAAGAAAGAGCACTGTATCTAGCACTGAGAGTATACTGATCGGGCCCTGTCTACACTTAGGGTGTAAGATTTAAGCGCATGGGCGTTTTCGAGGTTTATTTTGAACCAAAAATCGAAAGGCCGACGTGTCTCATTACTAGCGTAAAATTTCTGAAAATAAACAAAATACGATCACATGCGTTTACGACTTTACGCTAAATGTAGACTAAGCTTTAGATTACGTAAATGCAAATGGAAAGCTACAAGTCTTTTTTCTGAGTACATTTGCGTTAACAATCAAAAATTTTCTAATTTTGAAATAATTTTCTAACCAAAAAATTACCTTTTTTCATTTCTTTTTCATCTGCTTTGAAGCAGAAAATTTTTCCTGCAATTGTTTCATCCCAACAACATCCTTTGCTTCGACACTTGGTGGCGCTAATTCCTGACCATCCACATTCTACGCGTTGCCACGTCGGAAAACCACATTCCTCTGAAAAGGATATGGATTGTAGAAATCGTGTAATTTACTGTTTTTGTATAGCAAGCCAGAGGTCCGATAAATTGGCCCATCTCCCTTAAAATGTGCATTTGCGTCCAACAAGGTATTCCTATTTTTTGAAAGCATGAAACAGTAATGTTTATTGCATTACACTTTTTTTATAAGAACCAGTAAATTTGGATGACAGTCATGTATTTTAACTCATGAGATGGTTTATTCATTTTATTTTTTTGACTTCTTTTTAGTAAATTTTGAGTTAGGTTAGCTCTTCTTAAATTTTCACGGATTTTCAGCCTCATTTGCTCTTAATTTGTTCTTGGTTTCATTAGAATATAAAGTGACACAAATGTATTCGTGCTAGGTTAAGAGCACTGTTGTCTTTTGCTATATGCAGATCATGATTCAATGACTGTTAGACAAGTAATTAACAACAACAGTGTTGGAAAAGCCAAGAAAACGTGCTGATTACGTACAAATGCGTTGTACTATAGCCGGTGTTTTTTTCATATTGAGGCTGGCATTGTTCTTAATCAGTTCTTAAATTTTGAAAAAATAATCCTCGTGTTCTTGTAAAATTGTTAAGAAGTATGCTCAAGACTGATAAAAATTTGCTCCAATCAGATTTTTTATAACAATAATATTAACGGCTGTATTGTAGCTTTGCAACCCTTATACCAACCTAATACTATAACATGAAAAATCGTGACGAACACATTTTTGAAGTTCCAAAAAACTTTTGTTCCTGGTTCAAACGCTATGTCACTAACGTAACATGTTTGAGTTCCATACAAATTGTCATTTAAAGTTACAAAACTGGGACTTTTTATGCTGTTTCGTGTGGTAGCGTATCTTCAATTTATCTCATACACGTTTCGTTTGGCAAACCAGCACGAATCGAATTTCATAAAATTTTGAGAAAAAAAAACATATTCTTGACTATATCAAGTAAGTTGTTAACATTTTTTTTGATAATTCAAAGATAAACATAACTAAGAAATAGAAATAGTGAGAGAAATACGCATTTGAAATTGTCATTAAATTGGGACATATAAATCAATTCATAAAAAATAATCTGATTCTCATAAGCAGCAAAATTGATTAAGTTGAAAAAACTACAAAAAATGTGAGTTGAAACAGTGTGGGAAAATAGCAAATTATTCTTTATTATTAATGTTGAAATTGAAAATCGCTTAAGGCTAAATATGGCATGTAATGTCCATAATTTTTTAGAATTTAATATAAAAAGCATTATAAGGCCAATAAACTTTGGCTTTAAGACCCTAAGCAAAACTTGGAATAAGTTTAATAGGAAGTAAAACACAAAACTCTACTGGTCTGCTCTATATATTGTCATATAATAAATTTGTATTACGTAATCTACGTTAATTGAGCGGTTAGAGCAAAATTGATTTAAGCTACTGGATTTTTATTAACTTTATCTGACTATAAATTATTTGTCTGAGCTATTATGTCAACTCCATTTGTATATCCTGGTTTAAGTAATAAAAACTATTAATTAAAAAATGGAGACATTGAGTTTGTTCACGCCATTTCTCGTCTACCGTTTTTGAACATTTTCTGATTTTTTTAATTTTCGCTTTCGTTACAAGAAAACCATTTTTCATAAAATTGAGTCTAAAAGTGCATTCACACTGTTGTTGTAGCGCATATTTATCCTCCTGTCACCGGACAGCGTCAGAAGCTAACTTATGGGACGATCCGCACACTTTTCATTACAAAGACTACTTCGTGATTGGAGGAATCCACACCTGCTTAGGAGTTTCCAACAATCCAATGTTCCTGTGGATTTCTTCGAATTCTTGTCCATGAGTTTGCTGCTTGTTCGAAGCCACCAAACAGAGATAATCATCGTAAAACGTCTTATCCAAGGACGGAACAACGTGACCAGGGTGCGGGTTGAACCCAGATCATTCGATCGGGGTCGTCGTAAAAACGACGCCTTTACTCTTTCGGCCACGCTGCCGAGAGCAACGCAGAGCGACGCGAAGCAACCAAAATGTGTCGTCATTAACTATTTGCGAAAAGTTCGGTCGCAATCTTAACGAGCTGTTACTTAACTTCGCTTAGACAAAACTGTTGATAACTGTTGGCCTATTTCGATCAAATACGTAAGCGGCCATTCGCGAAGGTTGCCAACCTTCGCGTCTGGTGTAAACGAACTTCTATAGCTGAAAAAATTTAAACGAAATCAAAATTAAATGAATTGCAACTAATCTGCTGTAATTTTCTCCAGGTCAATGTGTTTTATTTACAGAATATTTGCTAAAATATAATTGCAGGCTGTTTTCAAAATTAAATTTCGTTGACAGAATTTTGCAAAAATTTCAAAGGCATAAAGCTAACAGAAAAATGGCAGTTATCTTTATAAATCAGAGCATTTTTGATTTCTAAGTAACAGATTATTGGACAAAGTACGGTTAGTTTGAGTGATAAAATTTGGTAAGCTATGATAATATCATCGATTACAAATCAATGAAATTTTTTGAAGCTTTTGCGTTATAACTTGCACAATTTTTTCGATAATTAGCTTTAACAGCGTGCTTTGATCATGCGAAATTATACTCAACCTTTATCGTCTTGCGAGCTTGACAAATTGCCACATACTTCACCTGACACACCCATCAATTATTCCATATTAGACTTTATTTTGTGCAATACTTAGCGAATAAAAATGGCAAATATTTATCACTTTTGCTTTGTGCATTGGAACCGCAAGGCACTATAAAACTCTTAGGTCATCAACAAATCTATTTCGTCTAGGTCATTGCAGGTCAAGGTCAAGTTTAATGTGCTTAATGTGACCTAATTTAACCTGTCAAAATGCTAATGGTTGAGTTGAAACTGTAGGAAAATGTAACTCTTGGATTCTAATTGCCAGCAGAAGCGATCTAGATAAGCGCTCGTTTTTATTTTCTTACTTAAAAATAAATTATTCAAAATAATGAATTTCTCTATTCTGTTCTAAAAAATGTTGTGAAATAATACAACGGGATCGCCAGAGGTTAGCTCATTCAAATAGAATCGAATTTGAATTTGATTCTATTTGTAATTGTAATTTCAATTTATTCACCAAGTTATCTTGGCCACGAGACAACGAAGGAACCTTGCGGTCTTCGAGTAAAGCTGCCACCTGCCCATCTGTGCACCACACACGGTGGAGGCTTCACACTCTCCCTTTAATTGCTGAACGTCAAACAAGAAAGCTGTGAATACCATTTTTTATAGTCTTTGATTTGATCCGACCGGGAATCGAACCCGAGTCTACCGTCTCAGTAACAGACGCTCTGTCCACTCGACTACTGTTAGGTAAACCTTTAAAATTGGAATAAACTAACCCATGAAGAAGATCCCGTTAAAGGCAAAACAGACCGGAGGGTCTCTTTTTTTGTACCTGAAGTGTGCTAAACATTTAACAGTGGTATTGATAGATACAACTGCTATTGAGTAACTTTGAAGATTGCAAGACATTAATTTTAGTCGGCCAACACACTTTACTGTTAAATACTTGTAGAAATATAGATTGCGAAGAAGTACAGTAGAATTCGCTTTATATCCACGGTTAATGAAATCAGCCGCTTTTTACATCCAAATTGCTTGGAACGGAATTTTTCTACTCCTTTGCCATTGAAAAAACTTCGGTTAATAAATCCCATCCAGCCTCCGCTTAATCAATTTCGTTTTTATTACGATCGTTGGTAATGCGTTATTGCGTATAAACAGCAAATTGTGAATTGTTGAAAATTAATTTACGATCGTTGGTAATACGATCGTTGGTAATGCGTTATTACAATGTGCGTATAAACAGCAATTGTGAATTGTTGAAAATTAATTACCTTTAAGACAAACCGAATTTGGAATAAAAATCACGAGAATTTTAAAATATTTCGTTAAAACCAAAGCAGTTTTAAGTACGTTTTTGTCTGGATGCAGGATAGAATAAAGAAATCGAAATGAGATAAAATGACGGTTAAAAAGCTTGAGTTGCTTGATCGCTATAGCATCCTTTTCTGTGTCAATAAATCATGGAAATCGCTAAATTAAGTGCATTTTACCCCCCAGGGATTGGTTTAAATTATATTTTAGAAAATTGGTTTATTAAATCCGCCGCTAATTAAATCCAAATATGGTTGGCCCATGATGGATGTATTGAGCGGATTCTACTACACTTTAATTGCTTAACACATTTCTCTATTACTAACTTACTCTTTGCGATGCTACATGCAAAACAAAAGGAATTGACAGAAAAGTCCTGTATTTCTGTTAGTGCCAAAGTACAACGAAGTAACGTCAAACCATATCTTACCTTTGGTTAACGATACCACGAAGCCAAACAAAGCAAACCAAAATGAAGAAATAAAAACGATGATTGCTTTCATACTAACAAAGTAACAACTTCTAAAAATCACAGTAAAATAAAAATCTGAAATCCAAAGGCATAGTTAGTCAATATTTACCGCTAGAAGTAATGTTCATAAGTTCCAAGCTCATTCAACTAAATGTTTTAACGGTATTTTTATTGTGATGATTGAAAATCAGCAATTGCATGCTCATGTGCTAGCCGTTTTTGTTATCTTTTACAAAAAAATCATCACAAGATTATCATCAATTTCAAGTATTGTAACTGAAATTTTGTAATCTTGCTGTTAGTAGGCTAAACACTTCATCTATATCTTCGTTATTTTCACTCTGAGAGATCACTGGAAAAGAGAAACTATAACTTCTGGAAACCGAAACTTCTGGAAACCGAAACTGCTAAACTTTGTGGAATATTTTCAAGTATTTTCCAGTAAATTTCCTGTAGCATTCATATTTTTTGAAAAGATTGCCGATTACAGACGTGGAGACAGCATTAATTAGATGTTGTCGAATAAAGCAGGATTGTAAAATCTGATGTCTATGTGAACTATTAACTTGCTGTAGCTTTCCTGTTTTGCTTCAAAAATAATTTTCAAGTAAATTCGAATCTATATACGCTTAGCGCCATTTTTAACGTTAACGTTCTTGCCCCAGCAGAACAAATTACTGGTTACATAGTCACAGAAGCTTTAAAATTCATATTTTTTTGAAAATACCAACTGTCAAGTTACTCCACCTTTCCTACCTTCAATTGACTTTGCTTCCTCGCCAATATCTAGAGAATAGTCTAGTCGCAGCATTTTAAGTGACAACAAATTAATTGATCTGATATGTTTTTTAAATGTGTACAACCCTGCAGCTTTACTAATAATAAGGAAACTGCAAATGTGAAACGAAATTTGAAATGAAACTAGTTTTACCAAGTTTCTACTCTCAATGGCTTTGTAAATCTTATTAAGGTGAATTTACAAAGTATCCGGTTTTTGTCAATGTTTTTACGTTTTTGCTTCACCTTGAAAAGTATACACTTCATCGTTCGCATTTGTTATAGTCGTTATCCTCTCTAAGCGGACTGTAACATATTGATAAAAATTTTGTTCAAAAATTTGGTGTATGAACAATGAGAGTGATTTTTCAAAATAGGGCTGTTAGTAGTACCTCTTCGCAAAAAACTTGTTTCGAAAAACTTTTGGCCGGAATGGGACAGTCTGGTTAAAGTGGATTTGAAAGTATAAACATGAAGACGAAAAAGATCATACTGTTTCATGGAGAAGAAAAACGTACAAAAGCGGACGAAAAACGGATACTGTGCCAATCCAACACCTTTGGTCGTTCAATCATATTTATGCAAACTAATCAATTTTTTAAATTGCTTGTGATGATGTTCGTAAATTTTTTTATTTCCCGATTTTTGTTCTATACTGTTCAAATTAACGTAAATTTTTCAAAACTTATACATGTAAAGCTAAAGTACTTAAGATGAAATTTAGTCTTTTGAAATAAACAGGCAGAAGATCGTTTAAACTTCAAATGGTATGTAGCGTCACGTTCCAACATAGCCACAAGTAAAAGTAAAATTGGATATATTGGTTTTTTGGTGAAGCCGAAGAGTACTCCTAGGTTGTTCAACCGAGCCGATCGACCGCATTGGTACCCGTCTTTTTGACAAGGATGCTGCAGGTGCAAAGGATGTGGGTCAGTGCCAATCAGATTAAGGGCTAAAGGTTCCGAACACTGGAAGCCTGGACACTGCTTAACATTGACCTTTGAGAAAACACGCGGTATATTGATAATCTGCTTTTGATGGTGATGGAATAAGATTGTGTTGGTGGTTCGTAATCCAAGCAACAGACTAGCAAGGAGTACGATCACCAGTCAGGAATGGTTAAAACATACGCAGAAAAATGCTTACATTATTCAAAGGTATAATTATAGGCTTCAAGTTGTTTTTATAATTTTGACCATGGCCAGTTTCAACGCAAAAAATAACTTCAAAAATTATGGATATCATGAAAACATTAAAAAAAAAGTAAATGAATATATAAGACAAAAAGTCACAAATGGATCAGTTTACGGTTGTCAAAAAAAAAAAAGATAGGGTAGTTATTGAAGGTGAATTAGTTGAAACCAATAAAGCAGCAAAGTAATTTTCACCGCAAGTACAGTATAATTTAGACGTTTATAGCCCTGCTATAGTTTTCCACTTTTCCCTCCTGGAAGCAAAACAACAGGAAAAACAGTCGAGCCAGCGCAAAGCAACAACGCGGTGCAGCATAACATGAACAAATAACAAACCGGGAAAAGACACATAAACAACGCTATGCGATGTTTTAATATCTGCAACTTCAAAAACATAATGCTTTGTTTTCACTGATTTAAACAACTCTGCCAGTTCATTATAAAGGCGTTACCAAAACGTTGATTTAAATTTGAACTAATTCTGGAAACATGCTGTAACAGAGTTGTAAGTCGGTCCGGGCTTTTCGGGTCGGGTTCGGGCCTGAAGTTGACAAAAAGTGTGGACTTAATTCGGGCCTGTGACGTACTTTTTGTCTTAGGAGCACAAAAATATAATCAAAATAACTTGGCAACATTGCTAAATTTTTCAGACCTAACTTAACTTTCGGGCTTTTTCGGACGTGATTTGGGCTTCAAATTAGTTTTCGGGTTCGGGCCGGGTTCAGGCTTATAATTTCGGGTTCGGGCCTAAACTAGTCGGCCAGTTTACAACTCTGTGCTGTAAGGTATCAACAACAAAAAAGTTGATGAAGATTAATACTGTATTTATGTAGAAGAAAATGTACAACTATAAAAATAACAGTATGTTGTAATTAAACAGTAGATTTGACTTGAGTAGTCAACAAGCGATAAAGGCGAGGAGCGGGATAGAAAATTGTTGGGAGTCAATCTTCTGAAACAGGGTTCGAATATTTATACAAAAGTAAAATCAAAGCAACTACAACTAAGTTACTGTATAAAAATCACAGTATTTCGCAAATCATAATTTATTTACAAAAATCACAGTGTATTTACAAATACAACTATAAAAATCACAAAACTGTGATTTTTGTAGTTGTATTTTGCTCTAATTTTGCTTTTGTATATGATCGAGCAGACGAGCACTGTTTCAGAAGATTGACTACCAGCAATTTTCTAGAAGAGTATGTATCGCAATTTAGCTGGCAACAATCTCAGAATGTGGTATGATCCTAAACGCACGTACGTATTTTGTTATTTGCGAGCTTTTCATACCATAGAACTGCAAGACACGGATTTGATTCTGATCAAGCCAAACTAATACTTTGAAATGAATTTAATTATTCACAACTTCCCTTTTTGACGTTCAAAAATGGCCTCTCCTGACCAAAGCATCCTTGTAAACAAATACGCGATGTCAATTCCTACAATCCATTCATTGTGTTTGAGTTAGGCACTCTTCGTCTGTCGAACTAAAAACGCAGTGCATACTTTATATGTTCTTTTCGAAAGTCTTTAGTCACTAGCCAGGCTGGGCTACCACAGAGGTAGACTGCTTGACCCCGACGAAAATAAGCGTAAAGTGCTTTTTCCAACGACACAACAACACATTGCCAATTCGGGAATCAACAGGGAATCAGCAACCTTTCGACCTCTAATCCGACGCTCCACCAACACTGAGCTATCTGCGCTATAATTGCAATTACACTTTATAAAGTTCAAACCCATTGGTAGCGTTGACTACTGTTTTGCTTCACACTATTCCAGCAGTCGCTTTGGCGCAGCCGATAAAGAATCGCGGGACTCAAGCTCGTGAAGGCAAAGGTTCTGTTCCCTATTGTGGCGAATTTCGCAAGTGCGTGTGAAAACCTATGTTGAAAAATTGTCTTGCGTTTTCCCTAAGTGTATGTTCGTCCTTTTTTTCAAAAATCTTATCCCATGAAATTAAAATAAGAGCTAAGGGAATTTACTGTAACGATAAAACTCTAAGATAATCGTACCAATTAGGTCTACCAGCTTCAAGAACAAACATTTTAACCTCCTTTTCAAAGTTTTTGGGTTAAATTTCCTCCTTTTCTAAGTTTAAATCTTATTCTAAGCAGTTCTTTATAATGACATCGAATTAAAAGTTTTTACTAGAATTTCATCTCTCTCAAAGTAATAACCTCAAATAAACCGAAAGCTTTTATGAGCAACAAGGTGCAAAGTGGAGGGCTGCTTGACAAGATGACTGCAACAGGTCCCTTCCCGTTTCCAGTCTTGAAAAAAGTTATTTTTTCTTTTGTCGTTGTACACTATTTTTATGTAGTCTGTCAAATTGTGTCTTAGCCACAAAATCGAACTCCTCGAACTTGATCTACCACAAACCACGTGCAAGAGTGACTTAGACCGAAAATTCTTAACACAATTTTTTTCTTTGCCTTCTCAAAAACATTCATTTTATGGATTTAGGTAAAACTACGCACAATGCTTCTAGTTAGAGGAAATTATTGTAATCTGTACAATCTGCGGTTGGGAAAAATACTGTTATCCCAATTTTAAGATGAAATTTTAGCAATTACATGCAAATTGCCTAAACTTTTGTAATAAAATGAGTTGTTTTTTGAAATAAATTTTCATCAAGGTAAGAATTTAATGCTTGCTTTATGTTCAGCAGCACATACTTTTTAAAATAAAACCGAAACATAGGACTCAAAACATGCCTGCATGACCGAATTGGGCTTATAAATTACGCAAGCTAAAAGTTAAACGATTTTCAGCCTCAAATAACAAGACCTGTCGGATACCGGTACATTTATATATCATAGCCCAATTTAATTTACAGAATAAGAACTATATTGCTACCGGTACACATAAAGGACATTTGTTGACCTAAGCTTTGGACGGTTTCGTTTTAAGATCTTGAGGTCTCGGGTTGGATTCTAGGATTGACCGAAAACCTTCAGCAAAGCTTCTTTAACAGACTACGGTTCCATTTTTTTGGTGCTATCTACCATAAGATATCTACCACAACATAATTTTATTTTAATACTACGGTATGTCTCAATTAAACCTATGCAAAACAAATCACGAAATCAGTATCATGCATTACAAAGAATGCATCATCACATCAGCGGTTTCAGTAATACTGTTATACTTGACTCGTATTCAAAATGATGAATTACCATACACGCAAATCTTATTTTTAAGTTAGCCGTGATCTTTCAAAATAAGCTTACTGTTATCCTTTCCACTTATATAACACTCTCAAAATATTTTCAACATTTTTGATTTTGAAACCCTGCAAACAACGACTGCAATCTGATGTGCCCAGTATGCGACGTGCAACTGAGACATCATTTCAATTGTCATATGACACGGATACGGTATTTCACCATAATGAAGCATTTCGGTTCAAACTTACATGAACATGAATAAGTTAATTTTTACTAGTTGAAATGACTAAAATCAAGGCAAAGGTCATTGTCCTCGAGACGTTTAGCCAAAGTTGAACTCGAACAAGTCGCTTATAAACGCATTTTTACCGGGGATACGAAGAATATAAGCAAAAAAGATTTGCATTTTCACTATTAGCATTAAAGCGACTTGGAGTCGAAAAAGTAGCTTTGGGGTACAAGAATTATCGTGTTGCAAAATTGTGCTATTGTCGAAAATCGTTCCGTGGCAGAAAAAAATTATGTGACTTTTTCCTGAATTCCTATTTTGTGCAATAGGTTTTTTCTTCATACGAACAAGTAAATTTTGGCTTAGGACTGGTTGTTCTTAAATTTTCAGCAATTTTTAGCCTTGTTTGTTCTTAAATTTATTGGAGAATAATATGACACAAGTTTATTCTTGCTATGTTAAAACTTGTCTTTCCGTATTTAATAGATCATGGCTACTGTAAAACCAATGGCAATATCGAAAAGGCCGAGAAAACTCTGTTAAATACCTTGTCTAGCCAGTATTCTTAATAATTTTTCATGCCGAGACTGGCATTGGTCTTAATTTGTTCTAAAACCTTGAGCAACAACAAGCCTTGTATTCTCATAAAATTGTTTTAATTAAAAAGGGTATCAAATTAAACAAGCAACATCACCAAAAACTGTATAAACATACAAGAGGCACGCAATGCAGTTCTTTCAAGTTTAAACGCAGCAGGTATATTATGGAAGCACACACGATGCTTGACTTTTGGCAAATTTAAGTCCTATATTCATTACACCTGTGGTAATCGCAAAATCTTATTTATTTAAGGCACTTAAGGTAAGAAGCATCTATTTTAAATTTTATATCGAAATGTTTTACATGCTACACGAAAGCTAACTTATCCGTACGGGTAACCGTAATGCAAATTCTACGAGAAATTTTTTAAAGATTTAAATCTGGCTTTTCTTTCATTAAGAACCAAATAAATCCTGGCAAAGTTGACAAAACAGAAAATGTGAACTCCTTGCAACAACTTTAAATGTCATTGACCGTGTTGATTGCGTATTTACGTAAATAACAAAACTATCATTGACAAAATCATGTAGAGGCGTATCAGCATGCTTTGCAAAATGGACCAAAAATATACTCAACAATACAGTGTTCTCGCACTTCAAAGTAATTTGGATTTTTTATTTTCAGGAGAATATGTCTCATTTCAATTCTTATGCTTGAACTTCAATGCAAACTTTTGCCTTATTTTTTTTTCTACAAAAAGAACTTAGTAGTACATATACGTTTATTATTTTCTTGATTTATTTTACAGAATATAATAACTAGTATTGGCCAGTTGGTCGAGCGGTACCGTGTATGTCTCTAGAGCCGGAGGTCTCAGGTTCAAACCTCGGGCCGATAAAATCGGACAAAGTGTTTCCATAACAGCTCGTCACCGCTGCGGCATTTCTTCGAAAGGAGCAGTGTTGCCCGGGCGCAATGACGCGGAAATGGGCCCCGTCAACTCGTTACGCCCTTCGGCACAATACAGCAAATAGGATAAAAGATTAGGTTTGATTTGATTTGATAACTAGCATTTTGACTTTTTAACAACAAATATTCTATTCCAGCAGTATTTAAGTTATTTTTCAAACCTATTGTAAATTTTTTAGGCTAATGACGCTTAAAATGCAACACACTAACCGCCGCCGCATAGTTGTGCTTTTTCTCACTCACACAGATATAGCATAAGTTTGTTCTCAATAGGCCCAGAAAAAATAACCTGCCAAAATGGGCATTTGCTGAATTTTATTTCTTAAGAGAATACCACTAATCAGTTATAAATTTAAACTATAAGCTTTCGCTGTATTGCATAACTTGTCGGATAAC
This sequence comes from Trididemnum nubilum, assembly GCA_963965965.1. Taxonomy (NCBI): domain Eukaryota; kingdom Metazoa; phylum Chordata; class Ascidiacea; order Aplousobranchia; family Didemnidae; genus Trididemnum; species Trididemnum nubilum. The sequence goes on from OZ014490.1 coordinate 19,141,027, forward strand.
ACTACAAAAAAGGTCAAATAAACAAAAAAGCTCTAGTCTCAGAAAATCATATCTTAAAAATTCACGAACAGCTGAAATTTTGATTCTACTGCTAATCAGCTGGCAATTCTGCTTATTCTTTCCATTTTGTTTAGTTCATGCACTGTTTGTTGCTAGAAAGTCTATATTTTTGAATTTAATGAGAATTTTTTCTTATAAATCATTTCTGATCACGGGAACCACACTCTATTACGTAATGCTTGATGCAGTAACATCGTAGTCTAACACAGAGCACTACTGTATGCACTGTACGTCGGTGTGCACTTTACTGTATTTTACGACATTTATGTATATACGATATGAATAATGAACATATTTACAATAGGCAATCAGAAAATTTTGCGTTTTTCTGGTATGATAATTATTCAAACCAACATGCAAATCATGGCCAATGCTATTGTAGAATATAATTCAAAAAATTAGTATTTTTTAATTTAAAACTTTAATCAAAAATGATAGGATGTAATATCTTTAATACGCTGTGTCAAATTAAACAATAATTTAATAAAAAGACAAAAACTATGCTCATTGAGTCGTCGTTACGTTGTGCAATAATGAAAAAAAATTAAATAAAACAGTTTGCAAAAAATGGTTATGAAGTTTGCAAAAAACTTTAGAATGTTTACCTGTCTTCAAGCAATACAAGAAAAACGATTGACCATCAGTAATCTGCATAAAATAATGTCTAACGATGATTTGAGGTAAAAAAGTGATTTTTCAAATGAAATTAAAGGTTTGGAATTTATTACAGTTGCTGAAGATTGACCCAAAACTGTGAATTTTTGCTTGAAAATTACTCGCGATTCACAGGAGAAATAAATTTTGTAGAGTGATTTACTTCTAAATAATTTTTTGTATGTTTTTACAGTTTAGCAATCTAATTGGTTTTCTAGAGATGTAAAATAGGTAATTACACAATATTCTACAGTAAATTAAAAATATGTAAATATAATCCCTGCTTTAACTTTTCAAGGCGCACACACTATTTTATTGTTTTGCTTGGAATACTCTCACATATCCGTGCACGATTACAACCTTGCACAATAAATATTGAAATACTCGCTCTTGCTGAATTGTGCAACACGGGTAGGAAAAAACGTCGCTTACAAAGTTCTAATTGTTCAACTAAGCTTATTTTAGTTTGTTCTCCAACCAGTTCTTCTGCTTGCTTTTTTTTTAATTATTTTGCTCAATTTTGAATAAGAGATTTTTGCAAAGTTTTTAACAGTATCTATAGCTCGAAGCAAAACTGTATAATATCGTGACTTGAAGTCTGTACAAGTTTCAGCACTTTTTCTCTTATTTTTCTGAAAAAGAAAACGATGAGTTTCCATAGATGAAATCACAGCAGGCATTTCCAAAAAAGTTTCACATCTTTAGCTTGGGTTTATATTATGACAAATGAGATCACGTGACCATCTTCTAGGCTTTTTTGGACGGATGCCACAAAAATGACAATCTACAAAATAACGTTGATGGCAGTAATAATGCCTAAATCGTGTTCTCAATGTAAAATTGATGATCCGAAAAACATCAATTTTTGAGGCACCGATGGCCAGATGTTAGATTCTGCCAGGTTTCTAACATTTTCTCGTTGGTCTGGTAAGCCATTTAACTGCAATTGCATACTTGACTTTTAAATTAAAATGATTTACTGGAAAGAAAAATAAATTGCATCACACGCCCTAAAATAACACAAAATAAGGTGAAATTTCATGTATCAGAAATTCATACGGGTTTTATACTTGTATATTATTATACGGGTTTTATCAGAAATTTATACTTGCTTTAAAATAAAAGTCTTTAAAGTAGTGCAATATGTAAAATAAAGGTCAAGAACATTAGAAGGGTGACAGCAAAACGGGAACTATGATACTAGAAATATACCAAAAACACGTACTCCTCGATCTGAGCACAATTAACTTTTTTGCTGGTTTTTTAGTTTCTATTGAGTAAGTCAATTAAAGGTGTAAGAATTTAAAACACCCCAAGACAACGCCCTTCCCTCTCTGCCATTTTAATTCATATTTATGTTTAAGATAACTTATGCTATTAAAATGTTTCCGACTTGCTAATTTCTAAAAATGCAGAGCAGTGTTAAGAGTGCTTGAAACATTATGAAATAAATAAATAAATAAATACATAAAAAATTGTTTCCATCAATAATGCATAAGCACAGTAGACGTTATTTTAATTCTCTTCAATGTTTTAACACTGATTGTCTTCATCTTTTTATTTTAAATTTAATGCATTTTTGAATCATTCTTTTCACTAACAAGTACAAAACAAGTCAACTAGTCCATAAACTTTTATATTATCATGCTTTTACAATTACAATATACAATTCACTTAAAGTGCTGTACATTAGCGAAAGCAAAAGTGTTTACATAGCTTTTAAGCTCAAAAATTTAAAGGTAAAGTGCACCCCAAAACTTTGATAATAATTGCACTTTTACATTTTAACAGCTATAGGCTGCTTTTGCATTACTTACATAGTTACCAGTACACCACGGCAAATAATTGGACCTTTGTGAAGCCAAATGGATGGAGGTCACGATCCCGTGTAACAAAAACCATCAGTGACTTCGAATTGAATCAAAGTTTTATTAAGCTTTCTCTTTCTGCCAAAAACTGCTACAAGGGCAGTGACGTGCGGTGAGGCTTTTGGTTGCTGAGGCACATTTTTTTTTTCAAACACATGTTTGCAAAAAAATTATTTAAGACAATAAATGACAAGCAAATAATTGTTTTCATAGCCATTCAGGGCCGCCGAGAGGGGGGCAGGGGGGGACAATGACCCCGGGGCCCATGGGCTTCAGGAAGGCCGTCGGTCTCAGCGGGCCCAGCAGAGGGCCCATGAGCTCGAGAGGGGGCCCATCGAAATGACGCTGAGAAATCAGCATGTGAAGCCTAAAGACCTTTTCTTTTTTTTGAGAACACCTAGTTTTGACCGGAAAAACCGTTAGAATTTGGGTGAAGACCTTTTTTGTTTTTTTTGGAGATCACATAATTTTTCGGACCAAACTGACCGGAAATCCGTCACATTTGAGCTGGCCCCGGGCCCACTTTTGGTCCCCGGCGGCACTGTAGCCATTAAACGAAAACCAAATTTTTCGATAATTAATTATTCGTTTAATTTTTACTGTTCACTTAAAGCCAAATCAATTCTTGAAGTTTTGAAAATCTATAAAGGTAGCCTAGCCTATTATTTGGCTTTGAATGTGGACATAATTGAAGTTTTCGAGCTTGCTAGGCCTTCTTGGCATATTCTCTAAGTCACAAAAACCCGGTTTCAGTCCCAACATTATTATTTGCTAAAAACATGAAAGCACAAATGAAGATTTTTATAGCGCAACCACTCTTTTCTTGAGAACGGTTCTACTCTTTCTGAATTGAGGGGTTCTTTCGTAATGATGTCTCGAGCAAATCTTTTAAATCGGTTTTCTTTTAGCTATATTCAATTCAATTCAATTTATTTGTTCACTTGAGTTCAATTTCCAGAAACTTAACACCAATGAAAAAATATATTCACGCGCATAAATAGAATGATTATTAATGCCAATAAAGGAAATAAATGAGGGCTAATTTACTGTAACACTTAACAGAAGTAATTGTTGATGAAGGCATAGAAATTAATAGGCAATTCCAAAATTTACCAGTACTGTAGTTTGAGTCACTTACTATTAAGCAAACAGGACAGCGAAAGATTTTTTTCAGGTCATCGAGTCAAGCTGCCCTTATAACTAATTTATTATTGTAATTATTATGTGTTTTTGTGAGGGGGTAACCTTTTTTTTAACCATTTTTAAAACAAACAAAAAACAAAAGTAAGGATTCAACCAAAAATAGCAGTTAGCATAAGAAAAGAGCTCACTTAGGCTTACCTCGAGTTTATCAAGACTGTAAGTACTTCAGTAATTACTTAGCATGGACAATTTTATTTGTTTGCTAAATGAGTATTTTGGTAATTGTTTAAAAGTTGGTGAAATATTATTCCATATTTTTACTCCAATGTACGAGCAAGATCGTTGCCCGTTTCGAGTTTTAGCTCGTTCCGAATAAAAATTGTCTGCAGTAATTGATCTCGTTTTATAATCATGAAGTTTGCTAGCATATTTAAAATAATTGTCGAAATTTTCGGGTAAATTGGAGTGCTAATAAGAGTACATAAATTCAGCAATTTCTATAACTTCAAGTTTAGATAAAAAACTTAGTTTAGAAAGTCTCTCAGCTTTGAGACTAAATTTCCTTCCATTTTAGTTCATTTTCTCGTATTAAATTGTTTTTATTTCGCCAGAAAAACAACTTGTTCAATTTCGCAGTGAACGAAAGACTACAAAAAACTGCTTAAACCTTTTCTCATTCTATGACGTCACAGGTGAGGCGCGCCGCAAAATCAGATTTAAAAGAATCATTAAAATTTCATTCAATGATTGTCAACCTAAAACTATAGGTTTTCGTGTTTCGACCAGTAACTTAGGCCATCTTCACGGCTAGCGTTTAGAAGCATAAGTTATTCATCTATACAATTTATTATTGTAACATACAGTGCGATTGAGCTATCGCGACGCGTTTCGACCTTGCTCAAGGGTCTCATCAGGCAAAAAAAAAACACATATTTAAACATGCAAAAAGCATTATGCGTTGTCCGCGATTTGTCTGAGAAAAAAAGGCATACTTTTAGTTTGTTCATTAAAATTTGCTTAGCTGAAGTGAGGCACAATTGACAATGCCTCACTTTGCATATTTGAAGCGATGCTCAATGGCACGCAGTAGTGATAGCAATATTACACCAAATAGTTTGGGCGTTTTAATGCGAAATACATAACACACAAGCAGTGAATACACAAAAAAAGTTAATATGACAAAAATTAATAAAGTTTTTGATAAATATTTTGATTTGTGTGAAACCATTTTATTTTAAATTATATACTTTATTTTCGTTTTTCTTTGCACAATTCTACAGATGAGGCACGGCCTCACCTGCCTCCCCTGACCGCACGTCCCTGTATAAGGGGTAGCACAGCACTTTTAAATTTATGATGATATTCCCATCAAGAGGATCGAATATTGGAATACTTCTAGTTAAAGGCAATGACCCAAGGCAGTACTTTGGGGAAACACTTTCTTGGTTAAGATTTTGTATACCAATTTGGCTTTAAGTTCAAATTTCCCAAAAGTTCACGGTCAAGTAGTTGATAACCTGATAGTTACGTCGAGTTGATTGTTGCTGAGAAGATAATTTATTTCTGCTACCACTTTTTTAAAGCTGTTTTGCGAATGCTGAAATTCTTTTAACAGCTATTTTGCAATTTTCACCTTTATCTTGCATAAAATCGTTTTTGTCGTTATCGATGTGTTTCTTACAATTTTGCAAAAATTTGATACATCTCACTTTAAAAACTTCATAATTTACCTTCATTCAAATCAATTTCGATTTGAAAAAGGGCTGCAGTAAAATCAATGCTATTTTCCAAAGTCAGTTCAATATTATTCTAATAGAATTCGATTATTGCTCTTTATCCTACTGCTTTAACCCTATTCGTTTTCAATCAACTATTTCAGAGAAGCATTAGCTTTTGCGTCCCCGACTTTAAATTCCCATACTATTAGCAGATGCACAAAACAGCCCCCTGATCAGAATGGTGTGGCGTTTGTGTTGTTAGACTGACGCAGAGTGGTTGGGTCATGGACATGAACGGATCAATGAAGGATAGTTGCAGAAAATTTTTGACGCAGCATTCATTTTATGACGTAATTGGTCTTACTGTATCAGTTTCTTTGCCTCAAATATTACCAAAATTAATTTTGATAATTCAATATCGACAAAGCTTATAGAATTAGAATGCAAATAGATCGTACTTCTTAAGTTCATAACTTCTTTCGAGCCTGTAGCAAATTACAGTAAATAACATTTCGTAGTAGGTAGAAAGCAATTTAATTCATCTGCTGCATAATCTAAAATTAGAAAAGGAAAATCGACTGAAAGTTTACTGATAATACATACAACTTGAGCAATTTTTATTTTGGCCTAAAAAAATTTCAGTTTTACTTTATTGTAGTTAAATTTATCTTTATTTCTAATTAAACTGTTATAACCATTCTGTAGCCCAAATTTTGATTAAAAATGTTATGTAAATCGCAATTTACAAAGTTGAGTTTTAATTCAAGAATTCAACCGATTTAAAGCAGTCACTCCAGCACAGCTCAAGTTATAGCAGAGTAAGCCTTAAAATTCACTTAAAATTTAAAACTTTTAATTTAAAACTTAAATTTAAAATTTAAAACCCTAGAGGTTACCAGGGTATCTGCCAAAACTAAAAACAAGATTTAAAATCAGAAACTAAAAACTAACATAAAATGTGAAATATTAGGATCGTTTCAGAACCAATACAGACCAAGATCGATTCAAAGATGATCAAATAAAGGGAGCACTCTGCGTCGATCATGATGACGGAACAAACTTTATACTTTATTTTAATTTTTAGTTTCGCTTTAAAATTATGGTTTTAGTTTTGGTAAACATCCCTGGTGATCCCGAATACGGTTGAAAGAGCTTTTATAGGATTATGATGTTTAGTTTTTAAATTGAGACGTGTACTGTTTCACGATAGCAAGCGAAATAAGTTAGAATTGCAATGCAGTTCACTTTTTACCAGATGCATTTGGACAAAAATCTCAATCAGCCATTTTTTGGCTAATGCTTTTATTTTGTAGTACGCCATAAATAGACTGGTCATCTTTCACCGCTCAGGCTTTCCAATCACGTGACTAAGAGTGAAACTGTCTTGACGTATATACTCGTGATGTTTATTGATTTAAGATTCAAACTTTGTTAGTACAATATTGGCTAACACAAGATACATGTTATGGCGTATAAACTGAACTGAACTGAACTGCAACTATGCGGTGAATGACAAAAAAACTTGGAAACTGAACAGTGTAGGCAATTCTAGTCAATTAATGTGCTCATTTGCATGCCATTGTGAGGATAGTGTTGAAATTTGCAGAGTTTTAGTAACTTTAATTAACAGACCTTGTCGAAGCACATATGAAACTGTCCATTGAATTTTGGTAGCTGCTCAAAAATTCGGAAAAATAAAGAAAAATAGTAATTGGTACGAAAATTTTTGATGAAAGACAGTTTTGACAAGTTTTGATCTTATTCAAAATTTTGACTTTATTTGGTAATTGTAATTGCATTTTATTCACCAAGTTGCCTTGGCTAGAAGACAGCGAAGGGACTTTTTGGTCTTCGAGTCAAGCTGCCACCTGTCTACCACACACGGTGGAAGCTTCACACGGCCCCATCAATAGCTGAACGTCAAGCAGGAAAGCTGTCAATACCAATTTTTCTGATCTTTGGTTTGACCTGACCAGGAATCGAACCCAAGTCTAGCGTTTCAGATGCAGACGCTCAATCTACTCGGCCACTGATAGGTTAGTTTTGCCGTATAAAAAACAAATTTTTGAACACCCAAAACCAATGTTCGAATACGTTTGATGATGTAAGCAGGCCCTAAAAATTTTTTGGCTTTAGTTACTTTAGCGGACCTTACTTGTAACATTTAAAAACTGAGGATGCAGCTGCTCTTACTGTTAACTATAATATTACACCAAAATCTAGTAACGTTATACCGTTTGTCGTTTCTTTTCATCATTTTGCATGATATACAACACCACATACACATTGGACATGAATTTATTTGCTCAATGGTAAAAAGACTAGCTCAAGTTTACGTTTATAGACAAAACACAAACAATGCAATATTGCCCCTACTCCAGCAAACACCGAGTAACCCCAAAATTACCTAACCAAGGTGCTTTGATGATAGATAACAGATAAAAACACGCTATCAAACGAAGCACAAAAAAATTCTTCATTCCCTCAACTTCAGTTGTTCAGAAATGTCAAATAAATCCTCTATTCAATTTAAACGAAAAACAAGTATTTAGCATACCAGCGCAGACAAAACGATAAAAAACCCAACAATAAGTTTCACCTTTAGCGGTATCTTCATAGCTTTAGCTTGATCAAATCGGAATATTTTGTTCAAATACAGTTGAATATTGTATTTGTTTTAAAAAAAAATTATTTTTCTATATGTGACTTGCACTGACAGTGTTATAATATCCGCTCTGGTTTTTGCTGTTCAGCGCTTTTCTGAATCACATAAATTCAAATTTTTCTCATTTGAAAACGAAAAACAAACATACAGTACAAGCGTACAAATTTTGAAATTTTGAGAGCGGCAAAGACAAGGGTCATGGTAAAGAGAGTCCGATACCGAGAATGCTCAAACCGTTTGGTGAGACTAACTCAAATTTATTTAACGGGGTTAAGGGCAAGAGCACCTGGGCATTGTTCCACAAAATGAGTAATTATTTAATGGCGATATGACAATAAATGGATTTGGGCCGTCGCGACACATTTCTTTCGTCCTCGCTCAAGGGACTCATCAGGAAACATATATACGAGCGTATAATGTACATACGTCGAAAAATACAGTTTTGGAATGAAAAATATAGGAAAAGCATAGATACTACGGAAACTATTCCTAAAATAACAAGAATATAAGTGAAGACGACCAGAAAACGTTCAAAGCAAGTAGCTTTATGTTGCCACCAGGCGGTCAAAATTACAAACATTAAAATCACGTTAAAGCGCATACAAGAGCTAAAAAAAATGCGAAACAACATACTCTTCGAAAGCACACCGCGTTTTTAAACATCTTTAAAAAAAGATTTAAGTCAAGTTTTTCACTATTGAACAAAATCTTGGGATAAGTCTAAAATGCATTCTCGCCAAATTTGACCTATCTACGTCGTGCCGTTTTCAAGATATTGCAGTTCAAAATTAACAATTTTTCTCTAAATTCAGTGTTGCCGATGCTGTGACTGAAGATTAAGTGATGCACAGAGCTGGACAGCGCTGTATCGAGCTTTTAGCTCTCATTAGCAGCCTTTAGCATATCTAGACCGAAGGTAGTCCCCAGACACCTCTCTGTCAAACTGAGCAAACCTTAATGGCTTGCACAGTGGCAGAGGCTTTATAGAAAATAAACGATTTTTCACTTTCCGGGAGTCGGCCACGAAGACGTCAAGTTTTTTCGGTTTTGATTTCCGTTGTCACGCTGAGGGCAGCCTTTGTACTAAGGATAGTTCCTGGCTGTCCTTAATCCAAGAGCCCAGCGATTTTTTACTTGTGCTTTTGTGAAGTACCGCGAGTGAAAAATTGTGTATTTCCTATCAATCCTCTGCCAATGTGCAAAGTATTAATGACTGCCCAGTTTAGACAAAAAGTGGTTGAGGAATACCTCTGGTTAAGATATGCTTTGGGCTGCTGATGAGAGCTAAAAGCTCGAAACATCGCTGTTCATCTCCTTGCATCAATAACTCGAGCTGCTTGCAGGTGCAGCGTTGGTGGTTGAGATTGCCACCTAACTGCCTGTGGAAGTCGTACTGACTTCATGGAAGTCGGCCACAAAGGACGTTAAGCTTTTTCAGTCGATTAAGTTTCGGAAAGTTGGCTTGAATTTTTTAAAAAGTAGCTAATTTACAATTTTGACTCTTTACTTTGTTTTGACAACAACACTGCTGAAAACACTTATTGAGAGTTACAAACATGCAGTAACTTTTTGAAATTTTGTTTATATTTGGCAAACCTGGCAAAATTTCTAAGAAGAAAAATCCTTTTTAAGAAGAAATCTAAATTGTCATATTTTGGGAACTGAAAGTCGTAGAAAGCTTAAATTCAGTGAAGTTACTCAAAGTTAACCCTACTACAGCGCAATTGTTTTAGCTTCATTTAATGGCCGCAGTTGTTCCAAAAAAATTTTGTGGTCATTTCGTATTTTTTAATTTATTTATTTAACACCACACTTGAAGCTTGTTAATGGTAACTAAGTAACTACCGGTATGCGTATGCGGAATTTGCATTTAATCAAGCGGATAAACTGGCACTTTGATTCTGTCTAACCACACCAACGCTAAATAAGTACTCTTTTTTGGGTTCTGTTTACAAGGTTAGTCTTTCACCAGGCAGGGCAACCACAACGGGTAGACTGCTTGGCCCCAATGGTAAACATGCATGAAGTGTGCGGGAATCGAACCGGCAACCTTTCGATCACTAGCTTGATGCTTTACCAACTGAGCTATTGCCGCCAAGAAACTTGCAAAGTGAAAAAACAATTCAACTCTTAAGATTTTACTTGAATTTCAAAACGATATTAGAAAAGCGGACTTGCCAGTCAGTATAATGTCATCATACTTTGTGTAAGCAACAATATCCTTTTTTTTGTCGAGGCAAAATCACAATTTGTCCGTTCATAAGTATTGATTAATTACTGAGCACAAGCAAATTTTTCGACTCTATTGCGACACTTTGGTGTGATGCTTGATTTAAAATGTTGTCAAACAAAAAAGGGGTTTGACGTCATCTGGCAAATTACCGTACAATTAATTATTCATTTATAAAAATAAAATTGTCGTCAGTAGGATATTGTAATTTGCGTGCAATGTACTGCAATTTATTACAAGTCATGTTTAAATGAATGCTAAACCATAATCCGAGCCCATGTCGTTGCATGAAGCACGCGCGCAGAAATCTGGCTAATACATCAACTATATACTTATTATTGACCCAAAATTGTAAACGTGCCGACTAGTTCAGGCCCGAACCCGGCCCAAATCCGAAAACTAATGTGAAGCCCAAATCATGCCCGAAAAAAAAAAAAGTTATGTTAGATCTGAAAAACTTAGCAATGTTGCCAAATTATTTTGATTACATTTTTGTGCACTTAAAACAAAAAGCACGCCTCAGGCCCGAAGTTTTGTCAACTTTAGGCCCGAACCCGACCCGAAAAGCCCGGCCCGACTTACAACTCTGATTGACCCTCTCTTTTCCCGACAGGGAGAACAACTCAACGTCGAGCCACCCGGTGGTTTTCCATCACTTTGCAAATTTTTTCTTATAAAAACCGGTAAATTTTGGCCTGACTGTTCTTGAATTTCACGAATTTTCAATTTCATTTGTTCTTAACTTTGGAGAAGAATGAGGCGGCACAAGTTTATTTTTGCTTAATTAAAGTTTTCTTTTGTAATAGACTATGAGTAGTGTTATTTAGACAAATTAACAACGGCAATATGCTGTCGCAATGGCCAAAAAAATCTGTTGAGTACTTACAAATGTATTGTTTTAACCCGTGTTCTTCATTAGTTTTTCACGCTAATTCTGATTTTGTTCTTAAGCTTTGAGCAAAACTGAGTCTCGCATTTAGAAAAAAAACTGCAGTTTCTTCACTTGAATAAAATTTTGAGCATGGCAATCCAATAGCCAAAATGTACTTAAATTTGAATAATTTCTGTAATTTAAATCACACCTTTAATTTTTTTATCAAGTTTGTTTCAAAATAAATATTTCTGGAACACAACGTCTTGTCATTTGCTGTTAGTTGGTTTATTGAAGAGATACAGCTCGAAATTGGTTTTTATTGAAGAAATGAGAACTACTTGAGGTAAAAAAAAAGATGCCCTAAATCTTGTTCCACTATTCCCCTTATCCGCTAACACTGATTTAATCCGTTTGACTCCGTACCTTTAGCAACCCGGCATTTCGAGATTTCTGACATCAAAGGATGACTTTGGAAATTTTTTTGCTGAAGATGGAACGCGATATTCGATTATCACACATCGCGTTGCTGATTCTGGTAGAAATTGCCAATTCAGAAAATTTCTTGCAGACTAAGCAACGCGATGTTCGATATTCTGCAAAAAATTTTGTTAAGTCATCCTTTTCTGATATCTCAAAACGCAGGGTTGCCAATGGCACTGAGTTACACAGATTAAATCAATTTCAGTGAATAAGGAATATACTGTAACAAGGTTAGAGGAGGCAGCTCTTGATAATCTCTAGTACAATGGCGTTGATTTCATCAATAACCACGACGTAAGACATTGTCTCTTCCACCACTTAGCTACTGTCAGCGGTCTCTTGATGTTTCACGTGGGCCATTTCAATATAGCCCTTTTCAAAGAACGTAAGAAGCTGTGTTACTGCGGCATTGCCGACGTAGTTCAAATACAACTTAAATAAATTTTCATTTGTGGTTTTAATATGTTAAAAATCATCAACCTAAACCTTTAACTAGCCGTTTTGTAAGTGTCTTTGTAATGGTATGAACTATTTTCAACGTTCTTTCGGTGTAAAAGAAACCATGGTTGTTATGAAAACCTTGATTAGGCAATTATAGTTTTCCTGATACAAGCTCTTGTGACGCCATAATCAGACCTAAGACGAAATGCTGTTGAAATTTTCCTCCAAAGCGATTAAAAAATCGCTTGTGAAGCTTGACTGTCGTAGGTAAGGTAAGACTCAGACCCGCCGCCACGGGGGGCATACCGGGACCGTGCCCCCCCAAACGAAAATTGTGCCCCCCAAGCGAGGAATGTGCCCCGAAGAAATTAACAGGCTTGGGGCTTCTGGAGCGCAAATCGAGGTCCGAAGTAGTGTTTTTTGTGCACTGACACCAGATTTTGTGACGTTTTTGGGATGAAGACCTTTTTTTTGGGAGATCACCTGTTTTTGGCCGGAAAAATTGCTTGAATTTCCGATCTCGGCCGGAAAATCCCTTGCAATTTCAGTGAAGACCTTTTTTTTCTGGAGATCAACTGTTTTTGGCCGGAATAACGTTTGAATTTCCGATTTCGGCCAAAAAATCCCTTAGATGTTTTGCTCCTCACCTTGTTTATTTGATCTAGACTGGAATAAATTTCTCGTGCCCCTCTCGAATTCACACAAAATAAACTTCTCGTGCCCCCCCAAAATTTATTTCTGCCCCCCCAGTCACGCTATCCTGGCGCCGGGCCTAGTAAGACTGTCGTAGGTAAGAGCAATTGCAATGCCTGAAACACTTTAAAACAAAACAAAATCTTTCATGCTAGGATGCAAGCCACCAAATTTTTTTTCCAAAAGTGGACTTCACGCCATCGCCATCAATTCGGTATACTATTGTGACATAAAAGCGCAGTGCAACAAAAGGCAACAATTTTTGAACCACTAGAAAAAGAAGCGTAAGATGCTTAATTTAAGTTTTTTTACTACTTTGTTTGTAATGAAGCGCAACGCAACTTCTCCAACCAGGTTTATTGCTAAGTCAACGCGCAACTTTACTTCTGCAATAAATAAGTGCACTCTTTTTTTAAAAGAACCAGTAAATTTTAAGTTGGGGCTGGCGGTTCTTAATGTTTTTCTAATTTTCAGCCTCAGTTGTTCTTAAATTTTTAGCAAAAATGAGCCTCGTATTCTCATAAAATTGTTTTTATAAAAAAAAAAAAAAAAAAACGATCCAAAACGCAACTCCTAAATACTGTAGTATCTTTGAAATCAACAGCTCTTTTCACTAAATCAGTATCTGTGAGATTCGAAATCCGCAATAAATTTCAACGCAACTTCAGCATTAAAACAATTAAAGCGCAACCCAACTTCCGCTATTGCTGCATAGGCTTTTCGTTTAGCGCTTTTAATTCAATTCCCCTTTGTCCATCTCTGCAAGCACTTGGCGAGCGAGAGGCAAGTTTATCGAGGCCAGCGACCAGAGCATATCTTAATAAATCGATTTTCAATCATATCTCTTACTGACGTGCGTAATTGCTTATACTGTATTTCCACTGCCAATATCAATGAAGTCTTGGCTTTGTTCCACCGAAATTATTTTTAGCCCACGACAAATATCATATCAAGTATCAAGCTGAAATAGGAAAAATGTAACTGAATCGAATTTGGACTTTGGAATAATTTGTACTGTTGGTCTGGCCTATATCCTTCTACAAGGCTGCTTTAATTTGAAGTTGAGAGCGTACAGTACCGGTATAATTATCACGCACATTCTTTTTAATTTGAACCTTATATTATTTTTAAACAAATTGATTAATACTCTAAATAAGAACCTTGACATTGGCCGACGGTCAATATTACTATGGCAACACAGTAGTTTTTCGATATGTATGTGTCAATCTTGCAGGATGTAGCAAACCAGCGCAAAATTTATTTTTTACATAAATAGACTTGAAATTATTTCGACAAATGCTGCAAATGAATTTTCCTTTTACGAGTAGCAACATTGAGCTTTTGCTATAGTGTTTTGTTGTTGTCACAGCTACCACACACAACATGTTTTGAATGACACCCAGCTGAGTTCAATAGTACTTTTCTCCTCACTTTTTCAATTTGGCACAGTACAAAGTGCACGTTCCTTGTTTTTACTTGCCAAGAAAAAAAACTTAGTTGAAGCGTTTTTGATTTATTCCCTAGTTGATTCAACACAATTTGCGAGAAAGCCGAAAAGCATTCAGCTACTACTGTAAATAACTTTGATAAATAGAACAATTGTTTGTAAACGGCAATTGCTGGCATCTACCTCGTTATACTATAGCTCAGATCCCTAGATATGATTATAATTCTTGAGAAATCTACTTTAAAATATTTTGTTAAGCTTTGGCACATAAGCGCAGTCCGCCCCCAAAATTTGTTTATGATCCTCATGAAATCGACTGTACTTTCAGAAAATTTTGGAAAAGGATTGGCACATGAATGCAGAGTTCCTTCCACTGTACTGCTATTGCTTGCTGACCCGATACTGCAGCATACCGGCAAATACGATGACGTAATTTTACGTCGAAGAGTGATTCTGTAAGCCGGAAGATTGTTTGACCTATTTATTATTCATCTTACTGCCTGTGCTACCGGTAGCGTATATATCAATCAAGTTAACGAAGTGCCGTCTTGCTGAATACAATATTTCACTGCAATATTTCACTGCAATATTTCAACTTCGAGTACAGCTCAAAAGCAAGACATGCAGAATTTTCATTCTAGTCAATTCCGCATAGCCTATCACATTTTAAGGTCTAGTAGATTTGGTTTTCCATAGAAACAAAAATTTACTTAGAAAAAAGTATTGCGTTAGATGAAATATTTGCGCAAGAATAAATTTGCAATGTCCTGCGAAAGTTTTTAAGTCGGGATTTCCCTAGTGGAAAAATAATGAAATAATCCAAACAAATGCAACAATAAGGAAACGGCAAGCTTGATTGAACAATTTAACTGGTCATCGAAGCAAGCATCAGGAAAAGCGGCAAAATTTTAGTTCAAAGCTGAAGTCGTTAACTTTGATTGCGGATTAATGAAACCTGAAAAGCAAAAATAAGGGGTTTGGAATAGAAATGCCGCTTCATCTTTGGGGCTAATTGAGCAGTCGCTTAGCAAAACTGGCAGTAATAAAACCGATAGTTTGAACTAAAGCGAGCCAAACAATTTCAGCATCATAACATTGACGACACTAGTAATGCTTTTTATTTTATTTTTTGGTGACAGTATTGCAGATTGCACCAGTTTTGCATAATGCAGCTTACCACCGCGATTTGATTTCCTTTTTCGGGCGTCGTCACAAACAGCCAGCTGATACACACGCGCTGTTCACGCGCTATCGGCGTGACATCTCAATTTCGCAATACAACACGCGTGATTCAACTTCTCTAGGCAATAAAAAATTCAAAGACCACGTATTACAGAAATTAGATTCGAGTAAAAGCGGCCAAAATCGTGGCAGAGTAGTTCTTTCGAGTTTTGCCTGAAGAAAAAAAGCATCGAAATGCAGCTACTCAAAACGGTTATGACAGGCAAACTGCAGCGCAGTTGTAGAGATTGTTGTTTAAGCTTGATGTATAACCATTAGCGCGTGAAAAAGTGTACTTTAGCCTTACGAATAGGGGCAGTTTTCTGTAAGTTTGCTGTTCACTGCTGCGCGCTAACAACCTGCACTTGCAGTTCAGAAAGAGTAATTAGAACATGCAATTATTTACTGTATACAGCAGTAGTGTTTTTTTCAAGTAACATTACAATTAGCAAGATCTTATACAGTTTGAGTTCAGTTTTGATGAGCTAGTAGTGACAAAGTGGAATATGTACTACTGCACCACAAACTCCCCAGTGTGGCATTACAGTACAGTTTCTTCAGTACCGGTACAACCTGATTTTGTTAAACAAGCACTCATTTTAGTGATTTTATGTCTTTGAAAATTGTAAGAACCATTGAATCCATTGACTCAAGTTTTAAAGTAACGTACACTGCTGGTATTGATGCTGGTGCCTGGTGACGATAAAGTTATCAATAACTGCTGCTTGCTCTTTGATTGTAATTAAGCGCACGAGATATAAAATAAATTTTTACTTTTCAGATTATAAATGTTGCAAGCAACTTAGCATTTTAGCTAATTTTTCTGTAGTATTTTTAAGTCGTTGTTTCCAAGAAACAATCAGACAATGTCTTGTGTACCTAGCATGAGCGCTTATGCGGCAATACATACTCGCATTTGCCAGCATGAAGACAAACCATCGACGCAAGTTAGCCAAACAATTGAAACTGCTAAAGGTAATGTTCTTGAGTTTCTACTAAACCTAGTCAAAAAAATTCATGTAGCCTATCCAGCTTCTTTTACTCTCGCTCAGTCCTTGACGAGCATTTTTACTAGCAAGTTGCTGATATTCATGGCTGTTTCAGTGCAATCATTTTCAACTACGTGGCTGCAATGATAGATTTTTCGTTTTTAAACTATAACGGCGAATTGAAGGGGCATATTTCGAAAATGTGTATGAATGATAAATCCAGCCAGTGAATCGAACCATAAAGCAAAACCAAGCGGAGAGGGATTAGACCTAAAAGCTAAGCAGTTTTGAAATCCGTTCAAGTGCAATAAATTATAAAGTATTTAACGGGGCGGTTTTTGTTCGTAGCAGAAGCTTAGAGAAGAAAAAATTCTACCGTAGTAAATACAATAATCTGGTGTTTTGTTTATACTTTTTGTTACAAACCGCTGTTTCAGAAGTTGCGTTTTTATCATCTCTGGAAGCTTAAGTATTCCTAAACTAATATTTTTTTTTGCAGAAAAGAAATCGTTTTGGGAATGGGGTGCAGGTCTAAAGCTAATTTTTCTTGGCCATGACGGGTAAGTTCTTACGTTGTGCATTATTGTTATAAACCATATTTCAATCGTCAACGTGTCATTCTGTTATTGGCTAGCATAGATTTACCTTCACTGAAAAAAAATTCTCACCATGGATATAAGAATTTAGTTAGCCACCTAGCAACTTCGTAAGTAGCCTACAATTTGGAATGTATTATGCAAGCATTTTATATCGGATATAATGAAATCCAGCTACACCGGCCAGTTGGTGTAGCGGTAACGTGTTCATCTCTGGAGCGGAAGGTTTGAGGTTTAAACCTCGGGCCATCGATTCGGACACGGTGTTGCCAATGGCTCGCCACCGCCGCGACATTTTGTGAAAGGAGCTGTGCTGCCAGCTATCGCAATGACGTGAAGATGGGCTCCGCCAACTCGTTACACGCTTTAGCGTGATATAGCGAGTATAATGAACGCAAAAGATTGATAACGCTGAAAAAATCCGAAGGTTTGGGTCCGATTTCCTCTGCAACTAGATGTTATCATGTGTGAACAGTTAATTCGAAAATTAGGCAAAAAAGTTGTCACATTTTGAGTGTGACGTAGATATTTGTTAATGTCCTATGGTTACTACTGCTAATCCAAGTTGTATTATCATGAATTTGATTGTTTGGCGATCCGTAATCGCGTGGTTGTGATGGCCGATTCAAACACGATAATGGGTAACGTAATTACGCTGGCACAATGACCATCATGTGTCAAAAATCGTGATTGTCAAAAGTCGTCGTACGGTGGTGCCATGAATTTGTATGTTTGTATATGCGCTAGCTGAATTCTCATATTTTGTTCCTGTTAGAGTGCAAATTCAATATTTCCCACAATCTGGTTACGTTTTAGTCTTTGAAGCACTGAGGGCCTAAAAACTGGATTCCCAGTACAAATTGTTCCTGTTCAAGCGCAAATTCAATATTTCCCACAATGTAGTTACATTTTATGTTAGTGTATGCTTATTAGCTATCCTAACCAATTTGTATTGGGAGTCCAGTTTTTAGGCCCTCAATACTGTAGAATTGCTTCCAAGACTAAAAGAAAATCTTTGCAGCTTGTGGGCTTGGACTCTGAGGCAAATGTTTTATTTGACTCCCGCAAGAGCCTAGTTCCCTTACGAATGTTCATGGTACTACATATCGGAGAAATCCCGCAATTTTTAATGCAGGAATATATTCAAATTTGCTTTACCCTTAACCATGTTTTAAAATCAACAACATACGAGTGGCATTTTAATTCTGTTTTCAATTAACAATTGACCTGCTGTTTTGTAGGGTTGCTTTGGCCCCCAGCAATTATTCTTCACAACAAAAAGACCAAAAACTTGCCTCAAAACCTCTAGATCTCTGGTCAAGAGTTTGCCACTTATCCGGTGAAGGAGACCACTTGTCCAGTCCTGAATCACCGGACAGATAAACTATTGTTTTCAGTTAAAAAGGCATTCAGGTCGGAGAATTTGGTGAGAATGCTTTTTTGGGCTTATCCCAACATTTTCATAAATAGTGAAAACCTTGACTTGAATGCCCTCTTAACACTGGTTTTAGTCCTTGTTTCGTTAGTGTAAAATTACTGCTATTTTGTGTGCTGACATCGTGTTAATGATTGATCTATGTTTTTGCTGGTGATGAAGCTAGTTTGTATGTGAGCGTTTTTGTCCAGCAGAGGTCTTAAAGACCACTTTCGTGCTACGTTTTAACCAAATGTCACTCGCTGTAAGGACGTTGAGTGGACAATAGCTTTTTATGGTAATTCTTGAATAGATGAGTGGAGCTGTGATATTTAGTGTAACCTTATGCTTGTTTCTAGCGTTTTTTTTTCGTCATGTGAACACAAATATACTTTGCTGCTACCTCTCTTTTCACAAAGTTCCTCATTCAGCATCTTGGAGCAGATGTGGGCAAATATACTTTTAGTAGGAGCGCCAACATTTTTTTAAACCACTAAAAGCAAAACTGGAGCACAACTTTCGCCATGAGCTATCGTGGTGGATTAGACTGAGGCAATACCCAACTTGCGCAACAAATTTTTACGAATCGCAATCGAATTTTCCCCATCTACAGATTTGTCAACAACGAGATGACAGATGTTGCGTTATTAGCCTAAAAAAAAATTGAAAGCACCAAAAAGTCCAACATAGCGGAAGTTAACGCTTTGTCCACCCACCCAGGAACGTAGCCAGAACGAAAATTTTGGGGGGCAATATCTTCCCAAATGCTTTCGGAAAGAAAAAAGGAGAGTTTCGTGGCAAAAAAAAGGTGTGCATGGTCTGAAGAACTGTTTTTTTCCCAAAATTTAGGTAAAAAAAAGTCTTCACGAGCTAGTTGTTTTAGAGGAGTGAAATCATGCTTCAACTCGCAATTGGCTGACTTAAAATAAAACAACTATCAATTTGGGGCATTTACGCTCAAAAAGCGTAAAATTATGTGAAAAATGACGTTTAACTGAAATTATTTGGGGGTCAAAGTGAAATTTTGGGGGGCCATAGCTCCCCCCCTGGCTATGTCTCCGCACCCACCTCTTCTTAAATATCAAAATGTGTGAAAGGCTAACTTGTACAATTTGGCGATTTTTGTTTGCTCAGTTTGCCGCCATAATCATGCGTTTTTTCTGTCGCAGCAGTTTTGGATTATGTAAAACATGATTTTGTAAAAGTGTAGTTATTCGTTTTACTTGCTTGACAATATCTGCGCTACTGCAACACTGTGAAATTTGAAAATACAAGCGCATTATTTAATCAGTTGTGTATTTTGATCGTAAGAAGTAGGACAAAAAAAAACTGCTTTGGCAAAAAGGAAACGCAAGAAAGAAACGAAACATAAATTTTACGTACCAGCACGCATTATTTTCAGTCATATTCGAGATATTGTTTATGATAAAATAGTAGGTAAGCTTCGGATTGTAATACGTCGTGCTGGCTTGCTTTCAATATAGTCGAGTCATTACATTGGAACCACTGGTCGCGGTGTTGTCTAACGTAAACCGAATAATGTCCACTTTGCAACGAACCCAAATGATTCACAACGGCGAAGAGGGAATACCTACAACAGCAGTGATTCATCAACAGTAGATACAGGAGTTTGCAAACGAAATACTTTTATAATCGCTGCCATCAGCCAAATCTTAACACCAGCAAACAAATCATAGCATCTGAGGCCGAAAAATCACCAGCAATAAATAGAAAAAATAAACTTAAGCCTTGCAGCTAAAAGTTTCCATATGTATCTACCTATAGTAGCGATTGCCATGCTTCTCATTTTTGAGGCAATTCATTATTTACAACAAGCCGAGTAAAGACTAGGTTGGACGGCATTTGTTGGAACCAAAATATGATCAAGTTAAAGTAGACAAAGTTTATTAATTATTTCTGTTAAACAGACGCCAATCTCGCTATGCCGGGAGGCAAAGCACTAAATACGACTAAACAAGCTCGTTGAAGTCGTCATTTTGCGCTAATTTGAAAAGCTCACGGTAGGTTGTGGGACTATTTGCTGTTCGCGTTTAAAAAATAGTGTTTCCACACGTCAGAAGCACTCTTACTGATCACGCGGCATTAGACTGACTTATACTATGACTGATCGCTCATCGTTATTTATTAGTTGATCAAAATCAGCCTAGAAAGTTACAAATTTGGTTACTAACGAGCAGTTCAGTGCACGTTTGAAATATTTCGCGATAAGTGCTTCACTTTGCACACATATTTAGCCCGGCATTCGCATGCAAATAATCCATAATATTGAGCACTCTCAACCCGGATTTTAGCGGCTACTTCATAAAGGCCAGAACTAGCTGAGAACTTCATCTCAAACACTCTTGCTGACAACTAATAGTGACAGTGTTGGGTTACAGCAACTACCGAAAAGTATTCCTGATTTCGTAACAAAAAAAATAACACAATCACCCTAAATTAATTACGAACCTATCAATCTATACTTTTACATTGTACATACCAGTCTAGAATTGATCTAGGGCTTAGATCATACGACTGCGAGAAAAAGTGGCGGGCGACTGAAAGGCCATTTAGAACTGCAAAAAGTAGCTACACATTTGGTCTTTTTTTATGAAATGGGTGGTCTTTTCAAGAGCAATATCACAACTTGACCAGATTTAAAACATTTTGAAACTCAAAACAATTAGGTAGACAAGCTAACATAAGATTTCGTAACAACGAGGAAACGTGACGTCATGACCTTCGCCGACAAATACCGTCATGTGATCATAGAATTGCGCAATATAAATATTGTACAGTGTACAATCATAGCTAAGGTAAAAAGCTATGGTTTGCTTCGAAATTGTTTATTTCACCTTTTATTTTTGTAAAAACCTGTAAAGCTTGGGTCTAAGAGCTGGTTGTTCGTACATTTTCATGAATTTTCAGCATATTAACTTTATTGGAAAATGAAGGAACACCATTCAATTCTTGGTTGGCTACGAGTTACATCATAACAACTGTTACACAACTCAAAAATGGTAGTATCGAAAAAGACCAATGATTACTTACAAAAGCATTGCTTTAACCAGCGGTCTTAACAATTTTTTCATGCTGCGGCTGGCGTTATCTTTAATTTGTTCAAAAATGTTAAGCAAAAATGAACCTCGTGTTCTCATGAAAAAGGTTCATGCTCCTTTTTGCGCAGCAAGACCGTCCATTGGCCACTACGCATTACAACTTTTTAAGCCAAATATCCTATTTTCTACCATACTAAATGATTAGTGAAGCATCGCAGACCCCCAAAAATACATATCCCAATCAGGAGTCAAGTCAGAAAGTTATTATGAAGTGATGCAGCGGCAAAGAACCGAACTTTTAAGTCAAAACCTGAGAGTTCAATTCCTCCAGTCGTTGCTGGGAAAGTGCAGAATGTTAATACCTTTGTACCCTACCGGTATCAAAAATACTGTCCTACTGTATGTTGGTGGTTCTTTAATGACTAGGTCTATCGGTATTAAAAAATCCCTAGTGTTGCCATTTTTAGTATTATTGTGTTTTTGACATGCCGAGTTTCAAAATTCAACAACCACAAGAAATAGCAATAGACATGGCCAGACGAAAAAAACATTCCAAAATTTTAAACAACAACAAAGGACACGCTTCTGCACCATTACGCATGGCATGTAAAGCCATTTGGCTCAAAACCATAGTAATTTCCTGCTCCATATTGTAGACAGTCTAGTTATAAATATGAGAGAGCCAAAACAGTTTTGAATATAAATGACTTACTTATTTTCATGAAGAGTATCGTCTGACGCGTTTTCATCTCTGGTATTACAGCTTCTACGCGAGGCCATAAAGGGGCTTAAATCCAAATCCATAGGAAAGGATATATATGTCGGAATTTTTCGACGGGACTGGACAAAAAAACCGTTAATTAATGGAAATGACTGCTAAACGAACCGAAGCTTTCACAAAGTAACTATCTTATTCAAAAAATAAAACATAAATTCGCTTTTTTGTAGGTGTAGGCTATTGAAGTAAACAGGTAAAAAGTTGGAAAAAGAAAACAGCTTAAATTTTCGCGCAAAAATAAGTCACTCCTCACCCTCAATAAACGTCGTCAATAATTAAAGGAAATGAGGTCTAAAAAACAACGGCTTAATAGTTATATTCTCATCGCGTCTTAATCAGTCACGATCGTGTGGTAATTATTTCCATAACCGAACAGAGAGAAAATTATGCTGTTGTAAGTGAGTTTCGTTTAGTACGAATTATTCGCCAGTGTCGAATACTTGTTTAAACACAGCTTGAATCACCACAAAACCGGGACTTGAGAAAGGGGCAACAATGGGAGTCGCACTCTAGAGCTCAAAAATTAAGGTTTCATCAACTACGAGCAAGCTTAATGTCAAATTAAGTGGCGTATATTTGAAAAGAAAGTATTGACTTTGTTAAAAAATAACAGGTACTGAGGCCTTGCCGTTGGTCTTCGTGCCAAGCTGCAGCTTTTCGTGCGCCCATCTGTCTATCACCTGCGATGAAAGCTTTACAAGTCCCTTTCAATGATGAACATCAAGTAGGAAAACTGTGATTATCAACAGTTTAGTTTTTGGGTTGACAAGTCGGGAACCAAACCAAAATCTACTGTTTCAGCAGCAGGCACAATATTCACCGAAACTGATTGGGGCAAAAAAAAATCTTCGCAGTGTTTTGATTGCGCAACTTCAAGTGTAATTGAGCCTTTGAAAACGCCCCGTAACCTTGCGAAACATTTCAACGTTTTTATAACGAAACGACCAATTGAAGTCCCCACTAATGCTACTACATCAAACTTGATAGTGGTTAAAATAGCTCAACAGGCACTCAAATGCAATCTTTGTGAGAGTCAAACGGGTTTAAATGATACAAATGGGATAGTTCTGGCATTAATGCAAACAGCAACTTACCTTATTTGTATGTTCAAATCTTTTCAAATGAAAACAACATACAATAGGCAACTTGTTCAACGTTAATTGCTTCGTTGATTCCTGGTAGCTATGGCAACGACTGCATTTGATTTTAGCGGCACTGCCCAAGTGTTCGGGTCGAGTGAACCTGCCAAAATCAAACTGGTAAAAGTTGGTCAAACGCTGGGAAAACTAAACCGCAACAAAGACGTCATATGAGGGTAGAGGGAAAGAAAGCCACACGAAATGTAAGATGGCATTTCGAGCATATTTTGTTATAACCACGAATGTTGGCCAATTTTTAAGGATAGTACGTTTTTTTGATAACGTGACAAGGGATAGGTTACGTTAATTAGCATAGGAGGTTAACTCTTAAAATTCTAATATAGGAAAGGATGTACTGTAATTGCGCAAAATCTGTCATAATACATAACAGCGTTGAATGCAAATCTATGCCAATTAAGTGATCACAAAAAAAGCCTGAATATGGAATAAAAAAATCAGACCAAAAATTTTCACATTTGCTATTTATTCTGCCTCCTACAAAGCTGCGCTGTTATTGGTCTAAAAGGTGGCAATTTCAGAAAACCATGATTAATCAATTGGTACTGTCAGCTACAACCTTTTAATTTCAAATTAAGTGGCGGTAGGCAGTGTTGTAAATCGCAATCAACGCGAAGTAGTTTATGTTTTTGACGCGTTTTGGCTCTTGAGAAATTACAACAGTAACGTAAGCAAGCAATTTTCGTTGTATTGTCAAGTAGAAATTATTTGCTCTTGGTATTCAAAAACCTCTACCGTCGTCAAACCTGCCAAAAACAAACGCTACTAAAACAAAATCTGGAAGATATGAAAACAATATTACTAAAATCAAATCTTCATTACGCTAGCTATGTAAGACAAAACGAGTGACGGAGTAACGAGACTAAACTCCGTGTCATTGCATTTGAGCTATAGAGCTTCTTTAACCGATATTGATACTGCAGCAGAGACCAATGGCGTGAAACTACCAGTTTAACCGGTCTGAAAATAGAACATCAAACGAAAACAGTGATTTTGCTAACAATTTGATAATAACGTTTAGGCGGCAAGTAAGGTAATAAGAAAAAAATAAGCTATATTTTGACAAAATCTACCTGCTTAGACAGTCTTTTAACGACATGGGACGTTGATCAGTACCATTTACAGGTCCTCCAGGACCGACAGGAGGAAGTCCAGGAGCGGAGGTTTGGGTAGGAGACATACAGTGCCAAGGACTCGACATGGATCCTGAAAAAAAGATTATTGGTTTAGAACAGTGGTTCTCAAACAAGAGACCGCGGTCCCTTAGCGGTTCCCGACGTAATTTCAGGGGAACCACGAAAAGGTCTCTAATACGCCGTATGTGAAATGCATGGCAGCTTGAATTAAAGGAAGATATTTAATTGGATTCATATAACGATGCTACACAGTAAATCTGTTAGCAAGAAACTATTTCATAGAAAATTGTTATCCACTTTGTTATTAATTCTTATCCAAATCTAGCCAAAGCTCAAATTCTTACTCTAAAACTAAACCAAAACCTAACCCTAGCTTTATCCAACACATAGCCCAACACAAAGGAATTGCTGAAAAACAAGCAAGTGCATCCATTAGAGATTGCTGCTAAACCAGAATTTAAGTCAAATTTACATGGGACCGAGAGTGGTCAAAAAAATTGTACGGCTACCGTAAAGTAAATTTTTTTCAAAAGTTTGAGAAGCACTGGTTTAGAAGATGAAAATCGATGCCCTTTTTTGAGTAAAATTCTGATTGTGATTACTGTAGATCTTTCATCAAATTACCTCGGCCAGGAGACAATGAAGGGACCCTTCGGTCTTCGAGTCAAGCTGCCACCTGCCCACCTGTCTACCACACACGGTTGATGTTTTACACCGCCCCTTTAATTGCTGAACGCCAAGCAGGGAAACTGTGAATAACAATTTTAGAGTGTTTAGTTTGACCCGACCGGGAATCGAACCAAAGCCTACCGTTTCAGTAGCAGACGCTCTATCCACTTGACCTCTAATCAACTATCAAACAACTTTTAACGTGGCGTAAAATTTTGAATATGTCCTAAATTCGCTTTGGTAGGGGTCACAAGGTTATTTTTTGCACGACTTATTGCAATAAGGGGTCGAAAAGGCTTTACAAATGCGTAGTCTACTCGCAGTATTATCATTGTCCATTCTACAATTGTCACTCTTTTCCATTCCATGGCAAACTTTGACTTTTCCTCTTGTTCTGCATCAACTTTCAACAATCTTTATCTCTTTTATTGGATGGGTTTCGGATTTCGAGTACTGTAGCAGTAAATGCATTGATCTAGTGAAATTAAGACTTGCTTGAGCCATAGGAAATCCGTTAAATTCAAATCAATTTGCCTGAAAAATCGATAAAATCGAGGCTTCTTTAGGGGAACGTGAGACTCATAGTGTGTACATGACCGAGCGCGCGATACAAAAAACGTTACTTTTGCACGGCATTTATTTTAGCTGTCACAGAAAGACCAGTGACGTCATAGAATTATCAAGAAAAAAGGCAAAATGACTACAAAAACTTTACCGACTTTCAGAACATGTTATTAAAGCAAAACGTGATTTTTGCACGGTATTAATTTTAGCTGTCACAGAAAGACCAGTGACGTCACAAAATTATCAACAAAAAACGCAAACTGACCACGAAAACTTTACAAACTTTCAAGATGTAATTTTTGCTCGGCATTTATTTTAGCTGTCACAGAAAGACCACTAACGTCATAGAATTATCAACAAAAACGCTAAATAACCACGAAAACTTTACAGATTTTCAAAGTTATGTTAATAATTTGTACGTAGCGGCTTGCAAGGTGTAACCAAAAATGCACGTTGCCCTTCGCCAAAAGTCTTAGTGAAGTAAAAAGGAAAAAAAAAAACTAAAACAGCACAAAAAGCAAGTTTGGTGTTTACGCGGCAGAAGAAACCCTAATTTTAGTACATGCGATTAATCATCCGAGAGGTCCGCTTTCGCTTTTGCAATGGTAGTTCTGGGGATTAAATTTTCGGGCAAGTTACATTGAACACGATGCTGGCAATCGTTACAGCAGCGTTTCGTGTTGAAAAGCAGCCAAACGCAACGAGGAAGAGATAGATTCTGCATTCCACAAATCGTTGTTACACGCACGCACATACTACATCAAACGCTTGCTGTTTGATATGCAATTAATCAAATTTTATTTCGGCCTCCAATTTTTAACTACCTAATTATTAATTCTGGCACAAATCTAACCTAAACTCTAATCCATACTCTCAAACTAACCCGAAACCTAGCCCAAACCTTAACTCAAACCTTAAAAAATAGCAAAAATTTCACCAAATATTTCTCATTCTCGTTTCATTCTCTTCAATTTAAAAATTTCCCGTAAAATAGTCACTTTCTTTTCTGCGTGAAACAGCGTGACACCCGGTCTACGCTCGGGAATGAAATAGTGAGTGTACGCAGTGGCGTCGTTAGGAATGGTGACACCCGGGGCAGAATTTCGTGGTGTCACCCTTCATACTGTAGACTGCAAAAGGTTATATTTGAAAGATAGCGGTATTACTTGATTACTGTAGATAGCGGTTGTTGTTGTTCCGCACATTTATCCTCCTATCACCGGACAGCGTCAGACGCTAACATATTAGACGACACGCACACTTTTCGTTGCAATGATTACTTCGTGGTTGGAGGAATCCGCACCTGATTAGGAGTTTCCGATGATCCTAACGTTCCCTGCGGATTTCTTCAAATTCTTGTCCACTGAATTTGCTGCTTGTTCGAAGCCATAAAGCAGAGATAACCATCGTAAAGCATCTTATCCAAGGACACAACAACGTGACCAGGGTGCAAGTTGAACCCAGATTATTCGATCACGGTCGTCTTAAAAACGAGCCTTTACCCATTTAGCCACGCTGGTATTTGGCTAGCTTAATATTGTAAGATTCTAAAATTTCAAAGTACGAGCAACACACGTCAAGTATCAAGCGCGGACTCAGATATCCGCAGTAGGGAGGGGCTGTGTGGGGGGTCTGGGGGCAGAGCTGCCACCACTCGAAAAATTTTATTTTTTGCCAAAGTGACTTAATTTTTCGCTTATTTTGATAAAAAATAATCCTTTTTAAACGTGGCATCAGAAAAAATTTTGGTGGCAAAGAAACTAGCTGTGCAAAAACATGACTAGACTCAGATGCGTAGCCAGAAATCTACAATAGGGGCTGCTCTGAGGGTGCGGGGGCGGAGCCCCCAGCGCTCGAAAATTTTTTTTATTTTTATTTTGCAAAAATCACTTAATTTTAGGCCTATTCTGATAAAACTTAATGCTCTTAAAATGTGGCATGGAAATTAGCATTTCAAAAACATGATTAAACTGGTTGCAAAAATGGGCAATGTCTGTGTGAGAGGTGGCTAATGGTAAATTTCAGTTCTTCTAATTACAAGCTGGTACTGTAAATCATAAAGTCTTGTAGTTCAATGAAACTCAAAAGGAGCAAACCATTTCGTCTATATTTAATAGAGAAAAATAATTGATGGGGGGAATGGAACGATGATTGGTAATTAGCTAATACTGAATAGCCACACCCCCCACTCCTGAGCTTATATATATGCATTTATATTTTCAATCGTTGTATGGCCTGCCGCTTCTGGGTTATATACAGGGTGTTCCAAAATGGTTGACCCCATTCTAAATACCCATATCTCGGAAATTACTCGATGGATCATAATGAAGCTTTTATGTTGAAGATCATAAGTTTTATTGGTTAAATTTACAAAGAAAAGTACAACTATTTGTTGGTTCTACGACAAATTTTCATAAATGTACAATATAAGCGTCGCCTGTGACTTAGCACACGTAGAGTCGGTATTCAAGCTCGTGCCAAACTCGCTGTAGCATATCTTCGGTAACAGTTTCCAGTACAGCTGTAATTCTCTGTTTCATTTCTTCAATGTTAGCTGGAAGAGGAGGTACGAATACTACTCCTTTCACATAACCCCAGAGGAAAAAATTACATGGAGAAAGGTTGGGTGATCGTGGTGGAATGGAACCGAATCTACGTGTGCATAGTCACAGGTGGCGCTCATATTGAACATTTATGAAAAACTGTCATAGAACCAACAAATATTTGTACTTTTCTTTGTAAATTTAACTATTAAAACTTATGACCTTCAACATAAAATGTATGTAGTTTCATTACGATCTATCAAGTAATTTCCGAGATATGGGTATTAAGAATGGGGTCAACCATTTTGGAACACCCTGTATTTATTTTTTTATGAAACCTACATTCAGTATGTTTCAGCAAGCGATCAAATTTGATTGTTAAGTGTTGGCGCGTTTTCAAATTTTTTACCGATTTGTGATTTATATTTTTGGCAAACTAGCGTCCCCCCTCCTTCTAAATAAATGTTTCAAAAGATGCTTTAAGTCATTTTTAGTACATACCAGTGCTAAACATTTCGAATCTGCCAATGATGTTAAATATATTGTTGTTTTCTTTTTTGTTCGATTTATATCATAAAATGGTGTCACCCCAAAATGGTGACACCCGGGGCGGGCCGCCCCCTCCGCCCCCCTTAGCGACGCCACTGAGTGGACGCCTGACGTACCCACTTGCATGCGTAAAAATTAGTCACTACGTTCGTGCGCCAAGGGTAGACTGGGACTGAACTGTGGCTGGATCAAACTGATTGTCTAGAGTAACTAGCGAAGTGTAGGTATAAACACAACAAATCAATCTAACTGAGCTATCTTTTTGAATTGCGCATTTGCTAAAATCCACCATTAATCATCATCACATCACATGTTGGATCCGGTATTGCCCCGTCGACGGAGTTGGCCGGATTTCATGTTTGTTGTCTTTACTACGCCTCGCCATTTCGTTCCATCACATGCATCCTCTTTCACAAGTCCATTTTTCTTCATCTCATTCTCCACTTGCTTTTTCCACGTTTGTTTCGGTCTTCCTCTTCTTCTACTACCACTCACTTCAAATTTCAAAGCCTTCACTATCACATTTTCATCTTCTTTTCTCAAAACATGACCGTACCACCGTATACTGTTTGCTTTAGCCATCCTATCTAAAGACTCCTTTATGCCAAACATGTCCATCAACTCCTCCCTGTTTCTTCGATCTAATAGAAGTTCTTTGCCACGCTTCTAAATTTCTTACAAGCAAAATTTTTATTAACATAAACTGCAACTTTCTTCTTATCCGTGTATCTTGCGTGGACCCACTTACAACATGCTGTAAGAGAAAGAAATTATGAAAAATCATCTTACCTGGAAGATCGAGCGAAATATCCCAAAATGGGTCAATGGTGGTTGAAACACCTCCACAACGCTGACACGTAACGTCCGACTGCCACCCACCGGTGAAAATTTGATCAATAATACAGTCACAAGGGTTCGCACCACCGTTGCTATCATCATCGCCCGTTACGGTACCGTTCATTTCACTTTCTTGATTCAACGTGCGGTTCTCGGTCGAGTTACGTAACGATAATCGACCGCTAATAACTTGATTATCATTATTTGATGAATCGCTGAAAGAGAAAACGAAAATGCTTCATTAAAAACAGTATTATGCTACTTCAAACCCTTCAAAGACAAAAAAACTTATCGTGGTTCTAAAAAGGAAATTTATTTTTTAATATCTTATGTGATCTCCAATATTCTACGTAATCATTTCGTAAAAATAGTTAAAAAATCACGAATAATTATTTTTGAGAAGGCAGTACTGTTTTTAATCGTCTTCAGTGTATTGGAATTTGAAGTTTCTATTCAATAGGTTATTGCAATGATTGCATGACCTAGGACCCCTAAACATCCAACAATTCAAACAACTACGTTGTACACATTTATAAAAACTTTTTCAATTCAACGTCTTGAGCCGTTTCTAAAAAATGTTTCCGAAACCTATGTGAGCATGAATAAAACAGAAAGTTAGTTAAATTCTTTAACCATTGCAATTTCAAACTAAAATTAACATACTTGTTTTTACATTTATGTTGGAATTACCAAGTCGAGAATCTTTCAAGATTTTCATATACCTGGCGCTTAAATGTTGATGGAGCAAGTCGAGAGCAGCAATTAAAAACTCGTGTGCATCTTGTTGTTCGTAACCCGCTAGGTGGCGCGCGTTAGTCCACACTAAATGCAAGAGCCGAAACGGAACATATGCGGTCCTTTCACCAGCGTAAAATTTCTATATAATAGAATTGTTGATTAACTGATACGCTAAGTAGATTTTGCCAAGCGCGATTGCATTTTATATTTTTACAGGAAGTCGGAAATACAGTTTTTAAAAAAATTTTTACATGGCAAAACTTTTTTTACTTATGTCATTGCGGACTATTTCTTTCGCAAACATATGCCTAGTTAACTCAAACTGCGTTATTTTGGGGATATGCGAATGTTACACTTGTAAATTACGATCACAATGATAGGCTCTTCTTCAGCATACAGGGTTCCCACACAACTTTCAAAAGTAAATTCTGACATTCCATGACCTTTCAATATTTTTTTCATGACTTTTCAATGACATTTGTTACACTTTATCCAAGCGTGTTTGAAAATGATTCTTACACTTGCAAACTGGTTAAATCTTATTGAAACTCTACGACACACGCCACCATAATCTTTGTTTTACTCGGTAAATATGCATCGAAATCAAATTTGCTTAGGTTATAATTTAAAAAACGGCTATTAATTTCGGACACAACGAGGGACAAAAAAAGAACAGTATGTATAAAATTTAAAAAAAAAAAATAACAGCATGCTCCAAATAGGTCCTCCAAAATTTTAAATTTTGCACCATCTCGAGTTAGACAAAAGACATTTTTAGATAAAGTACTACTGGGACATCCAAGTAAGCTCCCCAAAACAATATAAAGTTTTTAACCACTTGATATAGTCAAATTAAACTTTTGGAGTAAGCTAAAATCAAAAAAGATAAAACATGTCCATGTTTTTGAAACAAATTAATTTCAACAACTTTGTTCCTGTTCTAGCCCCCCAAAATTTTTAATAATTTTTCTGCTTTTCCATGACTTGCATACTTTTATCAATTTTTCATGACTTTCCAGGATTTTCAATGACCGTGAGAACCCTGGGCACCAGACTCTTACAAAAGCAATTGGATCGCTTTGAGTCGTCTCACAAAAGGAGTGAATGCTTCGTAAGAGTAAACCTCAGTCAAATCATCGTTTGCTTGCCCTCTGAACCCGGCACCAAAAGGACTGACTTCAGTCATCTCAACAGGCCAAGGCTCCAATGACTTACTAAGTGAGCATTCACACAAACAATGAGTCATGTGCCCCTGGGAAAGACACTTAAACGAGGACTAAAGGCAAAATCAAAGGGGGTATCCAGAGTTAGGCCAATCACATAAGACTAGAGTAGCGTTGACTCCATCTTTTTTGACCAAGCCACTCTAGAGACATTCTACTTCAAACATGCCATTGGTGATTCTAATGTTATAAATTTTGATAATTTTTGTTGGCAATCCTGTCGTTGTTAAGTATTAGCGTCTTAGGGACGCCTTTCCAGTTCTATCCTAAAGCAACGATTAGGCTACTGCATTGGGTCATTTCGCTGTGCACTAATCAGTTTGATCTTGTCAGCAGAATAGAAGCAAGTTGGAAAAAAGAGTGGACTGTACGATAGCCTAGGTAACAAACGTCTTAGAACAAGCGAAAGTAAGGCGAGTAGAGTTATCAGAGTAGGTATAGTAGGCCATTGTTTTCAACTTAGATGGAAAAGTTTATTCTAGGGTCACAAAATACCGTAAGCAAATAGGCCTACTCAAATATTGGTAGTCTTATTATCAGATATGAGTTTGTTCTGTGTAGCCCAGTAATAAAAACCTTATTGCTAGACTAGGCAAGGAATTAGACTGAAATGTATCTGCCAGCTTGATTTTTACCAAAATCGCTAGGCTACCAAAAAGTCTATTCTTTTTACCAGCTCAGATCTGTTGTGCTGATAAGATCAAACATATTAGTGCGTAGCGAAACGGCCCAATGCAGAAGCCTAATCGTTGCTGTAAGTAGAACTGAGAAGGTGTCGCTAAGACGCAATGCTTATCAACAACAAGGATGCCAACAAAAATTATTAAAAGTTATAACATTAGAGTCACCGACGTCGTGTTCGCAGCAGAATATCTCTGCAACAGATGGGTCAGAAAAGATGGAATCAACGCTAATCTACTCTTATACGATTGGCATAACTTTAGATACCCCATTGATTTTGCCTTTAGTCCTCGTTTAACGCTTATTACCAATTGGGGCCAACTGATCAAGCAGTCTACCCGCTGTGGCGGCCCAAACTGACGAAAGACTTGCAAACAGGACCTCCAAAAAGAGGGTGCTCTGCGTTGGGGTGGTTAGATACGAGCAGAGTGCCTAGTTCGTAGGCATGTATGAATGAACAACAAACGATGTTCAGAATACAGTATAGGTGAAAAATAAACTGCAGCAAAGTTCGATAAAAGATTCATAATTTAGATACTCACTTGAAACAAATGGGTCATTTCGCACACTAAGCATCTCTCCCGATCGCATTCATGTCTCTCAGCAAGAAAATAATCTCGCAACATTGGTGTATGAACAAACGCCTATTTAAAACAATTTCAGTAAAAGTAATGAAAAGCTTCCCTTTCGATTTTCGAAACAATTGCAGAATTATGGACATTTTTTTCATAAAAAAATTTGATAAGACCACGAGGCTCATTTTCACACTAGATTTAAGAACAAATTAAGAACAATTTCAGCTTCAGTGTATAAAAAAATAATTAGGAACACATCTACAACAATCGATTTTAAGGCATCAGCAGAGTTTTCTTGGCCTTCACATACTGCAATTGTTGATTTATCTAGCAGTAATCATGATCACTAACAAAAAATAACTTTTACCAAGCACGAATAAGTTTGTGTCACGCTTTCTTCAATAAATTGAAGAAATGAGGTTGAAAATTTGAGAAAATTTAAGTACAGGCGACCTTGACCGAAAATTTACTGAATCTTGAGAAAACAAAAACTGTACTGGATATCTACTACTGAACCAATCCTGATAGAACAAACCAAACCAATACCTGCAATATGCAATTCATAAAGCACGTATTTCCTAAATTGACTAGTCCGCGCAGACCTACGTAACTGTCTTCCGCGATTTTTCGTCGTTTGGGATTCGATTTCAAATATTCCAATTCTGTTCCTGAATAAACAACAAAGCATAAGTAGAAAAATTACAGCAATAAAGTAGAAAAATACATTCCTGGAAAAAATAAAGAAAAACAATGATTAAATATGAAAATAATGAATTGCAGTGCAGAGGTCACTACAGGGACCAAATCAAACATACTTTAAAACTTACATTTACATTATAACTCAATCTACCTTGGCAACAAAACAATGAATTGCAGTGCAGAGACCACTACTGGGACCAAACAAACCTACTTTAAAATTTACATCACAAATTAATCTAATTTGGCTCTTTTAAGCCTTATGTTATGGAAGTGCAAATTTCACTTGTGGCCTAGTTTTCACTAACTTTTCGAAAAAAAAGGTTTTAAATTGATAAATCCTTGAAACTTAGCTAATTTTTTGGGCAATTTTACAATCACTAACCAAAATCTTTAGTAAATGACCACAACCACACAAAAAAAACGTTGCATACAAGCCCTAAATTTGCAAAATGACGAAAAGTTCAATATTTCCAAGTTTAGACATTTTGGACAAAAATATAAATCCAGTTGACAACTTGAAAAGCCATGAGTTTATTCGCCTGAATCCAAAGCCTACTGATTTTTTCTTACAGTATCATAGCAAACATGACACCAAGCACTGATAAATCTACCTGATGGTTCCCAATACGGAAGTGTTGATAATAAGCTTTCGCACCATCCATTAAATCGACAAACTTTTCGCCATTCTTTCTGCAGATAAAATCAAATTTACATTTAAATTTTCTGAAAAATAAGAAATTGGAGTCACCGACCGGTTTGATCAATCGCCTACCCTTTGCTGGTTGCTGGAATGAGACATCTGGGGTCCAATTTTCGAGCTAGTAAAGGGCAGTGTTGCCAGTGGTTCCTTATTACTGGTCATTTCTTCATAAGGAGATGTGCAGCCCCAGTAAACTCGCTACACGTTTTAGTACAATATGGATAGTTAAATCAAGATAGGGATGCATTCAAAAACGATACGACAGCAGGCTTTCAACATGAAGCCAAACTAAAAACAAAGTATTTGCTTTAAATTTGGAGTAAAATACAGTCCATGATGCACAACCTAATCTTAATCTTAGCTCAAAACCCAATCCAAAATTTCACTTCAAGATTGGCAAAAAATGAACTAAAAAGCCATAAAATTAATTAGCCTTCTCTTTATTGAATTGTCAGCCATAAAATAGGAGCAATACCTGAGCAATAAGTTCAACTTCTTTATCGTAAATATAATCTTGGCACAAAAAGCAGTAAGTCTGACCGAAACTTAGATCCATCGCCAAATAATGGTTTGTGTCTTGAGCATGCTTGTGAATGTGTTGGCTGAAAATAGATGAACTACTTGAAGATATACCAAAAAGTAAAATCAAGTAACACAACAAAAATTCAAATTGAATTGTGATTAAGCCATTTTTAACGAAAAACACTAAAAGTAATTTTTAAAGAAAGCTATGTCACGCTTTTCTATTGCGTGCAACAATGTACCTTGAAATTTCATCTGCAACAATGAAAAATTTTCGAGTCAACAAATTAGGAAAAAAGATAAAAAAAACATAATAGACGAAGAAAACTTAACGTTTTGAGAATCTATCCAATTAATTTGGAGTGCAACAGTGCTTTGTGTAATGGTAGTATATACCAAATACTGTCGGTTGGAAGTAGAGCAGAGGCTAGTTTATTTCTTTATCTTGAGCAAATAGACATGGAGTGAAATAAGGATACAGGGATATGATATTAATAACTGAGCAGATGCAGAGAAAATGGATTGGATGGAGTGAGAGTATAATTAACACGTTGACTGCCAACCACTTTTGCCAAAACTGCTCAGAAATGCCAAAAGTTGTATGTATAACCAAAGCATGACCCTCCACATAGTTATGAAGTCAATTTTTGGTAACAGGTTTGCTTATACGTCAGATTATAAGTGGAATTTCTACCCATAAATATACTTGAAGTTGGCACCAGAATCAACAAGTCTGTCAAAAAATGTCACACCACAAGTATACCTGTAGAAAATGACCCTTTCTTGCAAAATTTTTGAAAATTACTAAAAAACTTATTGAAGAGTATGAGTGAACTTCTAAGTACATTTTCGCTTTCTATCCAAAAAGAGAACAATGCTTCATTTCCATTGTTTACAAGCGTTAGTCACAAAAACGTCACTTTTCTTGCTTCTACAAATTGTGCAATTTTTGACGGCTATTGTTGGGATTAAAAGAGCAAAATTAATTGTTGTGGTTTGATGCAGACGCCAGAAGGTTGATGTAATGCATTTAATTCACAACAATACTCATAGTTATCTTTCCAGTGGCTTAAAAAAAACAAGTATACTTGTGGTTGGCACCAGCGAACAAAAGCTAAACCACAAGTATAGTCGTAGTTGGCAGTCAACATGTCAAATCCACCAGTATTTAATAACGCACAAATGCAACTGAAGCTGTGTAGTGTGTAAAATAATTTCAGACATAGTCAAGTCCTAGTCTCAAGTCATTGGGCAGCACTGCAGCAATCTAACCCCTTTCAACATTGATTCAAGCAGTTTTTTACCTAATTCCAACAAATTGCATAAAAAAATGTTTGAGATATCAGTGATTGCTTAAAGTAAAACCACAGTAAATTAAAGGCTATTTTGTTAATGATAATATCTTATGTAGCAAATTACCTTTCATAGCAAGCAAAGTAAATGCAATGTAGACAAGTATGAAGACGTCCTGAATATGTATTGCAAATGCGACATACACAGGATCGTGCTCGAACCTATAAATAAAAAATACATTTCAAATTACAAAAAATTACATTATTTATATCAACTTAACATACGTAATGAACCACACTTCTACTTGCTAATGTGGTGCAGAACAACGAAAACCAGACCACAAACTTCACCTGTCACCAGTGTTCCTACTAAGCCAATTTTTTTCAGCGAATCAGCAATTTGTTGGATAAAAGCCAGTTAATTTTTGGCAATATGATAGACAAGCTTAGAAAAGCCGACAAATTTGTGAAAATATGACTTTAATACTAGATTGGTACAAAAATTAAGGTACATAAGCTATTTTTTAGCTTTAAGCACAATTGTTTTGAGAATTTTAAAGCACCAGCTGGTTAGCCAAAAAGTTCAAGGAAACACTGCCAGTCACCACTCCCTTATTTACACCATAGCAAAAGCAACTGCAGTGATTAGTCCAGAACAGCATCAGATGGCTGCATGAAGATTGCGAAGACATTTGAGATAGTTATAACAACCTCTCCAACAAAATTATTAAATGTTAATTGATTATAAGCCATGTAATACTTGAATGCTCGGTTTTGAGGTTTAAATGACAAACTTATACTTTCTAAAATTGCCACAGACTACAGGATAACAAATGTAAGCAGTTCATAAGCTTGCTTCAAGTTTACTTCAAGATCAAAAGTATGGTTGAACCAGTGTTCTCTCTAACTTTTTGCTAATCCGTGAGTGTCCAAATTTCCTAGCAAAAATTGTGCCTAAAGCTCTAAAAAGATGAATGAAACTGTTGATTGGCTAAAAAAATTGGCTTAGTAGGAACACTGAGAAGAACAACAGCATACAATCAGTAACACCGCATATAACTAAATATGAGAACATAATCGCTACCATTTGCCATTGCATAAGCAAGAAATAAGTAATAATGTGAATTTACAATGCATCAAGGGGACACTTCACAAACTGTTTTAATGTTGTTAATAAAACAAATACCATATTTTTCAGACTTTAAGGCGCACCATATTGTAAGGTGCACAACCAAAATTTTAACAATTTGACTTTTTTCCATACATAAGGTACACCGGGGTAAAAGATGCATATATTTTAATAAAGAGTTAAATTGCTGTAAAACAGGTAAAAAAAGAGAAAACTAAATAATTTACGTCACTTTATTGTTTTTTCAACACATAAGGCTCACCTGAGTATAAGCCGCACTTAATAAATTTTACCAAAAAAAAGTTTTTTGGGTGCGCCTTAGAGTCCAGAAAGTATGAAAATTGATAAACTTAAAACTAGTTATAGTATTAGCCAGCATTTCTTTTGTTTTTTTTTAGTTAAGACATAACATTTCAACAGCAGACTAACTCAGTGCTTTAGTACAAGATAGGCAATTATGCTGGATAGGGTAAAGGCATCACGTCTATGCTGCCCTTGATCTGGGTTCAATCCACACCCTAGTCCAGTTGTTGCATCCTTAGATAAGATGCTTTATGATGATTGATTACCAGTAGCCTATATCTGATTAAAAGTTTTGAACAAGCAGCTAATTCACTGGAAAAGAATTCAAAGAAATCAACAGAAATTCCAAAGCAGGTGCAGATTCTTCCAAACGCTAAGTACTTAATCAGTAATGCAATGGAAAGTGTGCAGATAATCCAATAATTAGCATCTGACACATTGATGTTGTGTAGTGTGTAGTGACAAGAAAATATATATGCCACAACATCTACATAGCCTAATCAATACATGCAACACTATATAGTCCGTAAAGAGATACTGCCCAAAAATGGTTTGATTGAAGAAATGAAAACTGCTTGAGATAATAAAGAGGTGCCCCAAACCTTCTTCCACAATTTCCCTTGTTTACTAACTTAAGATTTAATTTGTTTGACTCTGCACCATCGGCAACCCTGTATTTTGCAATTTTGTGACATCACAACAGGTATTGGTATAATTTTGCAAAAATTCTTGCGAACCAAGAAAGGTGAATTACCAACTGGTAGCCTATAACCAAATCTAAAAATTTGGCTACTGCTACTGGAACCTATAGACCTAGGCTACCACTACTGATCTATAGCCTAGTACAGCACACCTTTTGTGATGTCAAAAAATTGTTGAAATCCAAGGTTGCCAATGGTGTGGAGTCAAACAAACTAAATTGTATTTTTGCAAATAAAGAGAACTGTGGAAAAAGATTTGAGGCACATTTTCATAATCTTAAGCAGTTCTTATTTCTGATTTCTTCAATAAAACCAATTTAAGGTGTAGGCTATCTCTTTAATTAACTATTAGCAAGCTATAGGTCTAGCACTAGCAGATAGTAGATATACAATCTGCAATACAGTATCAATCAACTTTAAACTTTGAACCATTAAAACTACTGCAGCATTGTAAGGACAGCTGTCAGGCCTACCTGCCTGCAGACAATAGACATGTACCAG
The DNA here is from genome assembly GCA_963965965.1 of Trididemnum nubilum. Classification (NCBI taxonomy): domain Eukaryota; kingdom Metazoa; phylum Chordata; class Ascidiacea; order Aplousobranchia; family Didemnidae; genus Trididemnum; species Trididemnum nubilum. The sequence goes on from OZ014490.1 coordinate 19,179,876, forward strand.
CAGCTTAGCTTACTGTACACTAGTAGCCTACATTAACTGCTAATATTACAGAAACAAATGCTAAATTTCATAGGATGAATTTTACCTGTCGTGCTTCGTGAGTGCTGCAGTTCACCAGCCACTTTTGTGTGATTTTGAAAGGCTCAAGCCCATGACTTTGCTTGAAAGTAACTATGTGTGAACAAGAAATTTTTGAAGACATATTGCTATGATCAGATACACAGGTACCGGTAATGAGCAGTTTAGGCTAGTCTGTTAAAAGTATCCGATATATACTGGTATTTTACAGTTGGTAGTGACTATTTCACCGAAAATTTTCAACTTAAACAGAATAAAATGAAGATGGAAAATATTCATCCGCACTTTTTTCATTTGCTTTTTTAGGGGTTAAAAGTGAGGTTTAGGTAAGGGTTTGGGTTAATTTGGGAATAGTAGAGTAAGCATTTGAGTTTGGATTAGATATGAGTCAGAATTAATAAAATAGATAAAAATTTTCGGTGAAATAAAGCCTTCCTTTACAGTTTAGGTACCGGTATGTTATTTAATTTACTACTGGGATTGGTATCGGTGGTAATGATATAGCCTACTGGTATGGTAGATCCAACTTTAGTGAGTTTTATAGACTAGGCTATTGTTAGTAGTAGGGCCTACATAGTACATACCGCCAGACCAGTAGTAGCCTATAATAGCCTACTGGCCTAGTTTTACTGTATTTGATGTCAGTGTATCTTTTTCTCTCCATTCAGTAGGCTATACACTATCGATAGTTGGTAATGATTACTTAAATGAGAAAAGTTAAAGCTGTCAATGCTCATTGACTGATGGTGTAAAAGCATTAAGAGCTTCATGGCTTAATCCACGTTTTTCATTTACTTGTTATTATTATACACCACTGTTTACCATACTCTGTACAGCTTGCAGTGCAGTGAGTAGCCTGCTGAGTAGACCTAAGCAAAACTTCACCATACTCTGCGCAGCTTGCACTGCAGTGAGAAGCCTACTGAGTAGACCTAAGCAAAACTTGAACTTCTCATTCAGTTACTGCTTGATTGCTTATACAAGACTACAGGCACTTTTGTACTGTAAGCTGGTACTGGCTTTTGATAGAAAATTCAGATCAGATACGGTAGGCAAGGATGGCACTACGGTATTGTACGCCTCAATTTTTTGCTAAACAGCACGGTACGCATGTACGGTACGCGGTTGTAAAATTACGGGTACGGTACGTTTATACGCTGTTTGAATGGGCGCACTAAACGTACTAGCGTACTGCACCATGCAAGTACGTTACTCGTTAACAAAGTTTTGTAACCCGCTGACGACGCTAGGTACCGTACTTGCGTTAGGTGGCGTTAGTACATGGGCGTAGGGGCTCAAAATGATTTGGGGGGCACCAAAGTTTTGCCCGAAAATTGACTTGAAAGTTGCCAGACAAATCAATCGTTTTTCTGTCCAAAAAAAAGTGATCTCAAAAAAAACAAAAAAAAAGATCTTCACTCGAATTGAGACAGTTATTCTGTCCAAGTAAAGGTGCTCTCCAAAAAAAAGGTCTTCACTCAAATTGAGACAGTTTTTCTGTCCAAGTGAAGGTGCTCTCCAAAAAAAAAAAGGTCTTCCCTCAAATTGAGACAGTTTTTCTGTCCAGATAAAGGTGATCTCCAAGAAAAGGTGCTCTCCAAAAAAACAAAAAAAAAGATCTTCACTCAAATTGAGACAGTTTTTTTGTCCTAGTAAAAGTGCTCTCTAAAAAAAAAGATCTTCACTCAAATTGAGACAGTTATTCTGTCCAACGAAGGTGCTCTCCAAAAAAAAAAAAAGGTCTTCACTCATGTTGAGACGGTTTTTCTGTCCAGCGCTCGGAATACTTTAGTAGGCAAACTTGCCCAAAATTTTGACGCAAGATTGCCCGAAATATAAATTGCCCAAAATTTTGCCCGAAATTTCAACACCTTACACCAACCGGGGGGGCCAGTGCCCCCCCGCCCCCCCCCCACCTCCTACGCCTATGCATTAGTAGGCTATAATGGATTCCTACCTGTCTGGAAATTATTTTTGACCCGTGTTCTGATTTCGGTGTTCTGATTATTTGGTCTCCTCTTTCTTCCACAAAAACTAAAGCCAATAGGCGTCACAGGAGTTGAAAAGCTCCAAACTTGGCAAAACTGATATTCATAAATTTTAACATTACATGATATTACTTCAAAGATTTTAATAATATAGCCTTTGAGAAAGTCATCTCTGTTTGATGCCAGTATTTTACAGCTTATAGTATCCCTGCTTATAGCTGTACAATTAGTACCTCTTGTGTGCATTAACTTTATTTTTGTAAAGTTGTCAGTAAAACTTTTTGAGTGTTACCGGTGTTACTACGGCCCTTTAGTCGGATGCATTGAGACTTGTTGGTGTAATTTCAAGAGGGATATAAATCGCAATTATTATTATCATTTTTATTAGAAATGGTGCCATCCTTGCATCCAGGACCGGTCACCCCAAAAAGTACAGGACAGGGTTGGCGACTTGCCGGAACAATTTTCAAACTGGGGAACCTCGGCCCTCGCACACAGGCGCATTGAAAATTTTTTGACCCGACTGCAGCCCCTTTCAGAAGATATCGGGGATACGGAGCAAAGCTCGCTGCAAAAAATTTTGCTAATTATTGAAACAAAGTCACATTGATTGCAAAGTACCGGTAATGATGTATTTTGTGCATAATTGTTATTTTACTAAGAAATCTTGGAAAATATTGTTTGTTGTTAAAACGACATTTTCAGGTAGATTCACAAGTTTACATTTTCACAGAGTTATAAAATAAAAGAAGCTACATGAAAATTGGACAGTGGTTTCAGAATAACAAGATAATTGTGGGTACCAAATTTTGACGCAATAGGCCCCATAACTTTGAATTTAGGGCCCGAAAACCGCTTCAAAAGTTTAGCGCAAAAGAGGTCGCATCGTATAGTTACTGACTATGGCTGCAATCAAAAACTATACGACAAAAAGTATTTCACACGGTTATCTTAAGATACACTTTTATCCTCACCAACCCATTTTTGGCCGCGATGGGGTTTTTCTTTTTTTCTTTTCTTCCAAATATCGTACGCTCATCTCCTAAAACAGCATAACACCGAAAAACAATCCATTTTTTGTATTTTTTTTTTTTTTTTGGAAAAAAAAACAGCTATTTTAGTGCAATGGATCACATTTCGCACGTTTTTAGAGCCATTTAAAAGAACTAGATTTTTTAAATTTAAAAGCCAAATTAAAAAAATTAAGTTGTTCAATTCTCTTTTTACTTACAATTTAAGACCAAAACGCGTTTAAAATTTTGCATTTTGGGGTAAATTTTGTTGGTCATGTGCAGGCGAATAGCCAGGATTTCGCGTAGGGAGTTTGTTACAACTTTTGAAAGTTTGTTACAACTGCAATCGAACTTGACCATAGGTGGGCAAATTAATGCAAAACGTTAGTTTCGTTAACCAGTAGTCCGTTAACAAACTTAACACCTCCGTTAACGTTAATCCGTTATTTTCAGCTTTAATTAACGGAAGTTAATAAAGTCCGTTAATTCGTTAACATTTTGCGTGGAATTTACATTTCTGTTTATTCACTCGCTTCTAGAACACGTATTGACGCTGTTGAGTTGATTGTAAGGAAATATTCATTGCTTTGGTGGTCTTTTTGTGTTTTGAAAGTTACATTTTACAGTCCTATCTAATTTCAAGATAAAAATAAGTTCAAATGCGCTAACGAAGCTGCGATCGGACAATCTTTGGAAATTGTGAGCAGCGATAATTAATAGACCTATGAACAGAGGAGGAGTCGAGGACACAAGGCTCGAGGCCAAGGCCAAGGACACAAAAAAAATCTGAGGCCAAGGCCCAGGCCAAGGACAGCCTTTCCGAGGACAGACACTCTCGAGGCCAAGGACAGGAATGCTCGAGGCCAAGGCCAAGGACCAAGGACACAAGCGCAAGTGCTCTCCAAAAAAAAAAAAGGTCTTCACAAAAATTTTTCAAGCGATCTCCACAAAAAAACGTTTTCCAAAAAATTTTTCAAGCGCTCCACAAAATTTTAGCTGTTCAAAAAATAGTGCTGTCCTCGAGCCGAGGACAGGCCAATTTTCGAGGGCTTGAGGCCTCAACGCCAAGGACTTCAAAATGTGTCCTCGAGGCCAAGGATGTCCTCGAGGACTCCACCTCTGCCTATGAAGCTGCAGCTTATGATTTGCCACAAAAAAGCGTACCTTTCTTCGCTTCCATAAAACTCGTGCAAATACGCAACAAGTGTTACCAGTGCAAACTGGTTTGTACCGGTGTGATGAATGAATGGTGCAAGATATTAACGATAAAGACCTTCACGGAAGTTGCTTTAGTCCGTTAGTAGAACTTAATGGAAGTTAATTTAGTCCGTTAACATGAAAAAACTTTTTAACGGATTAACAAGGTAATGAAAAAGTTAGCTCCGTGATTAACGATTAACAGACTTGAGCCCACCTACAGTATGAACTTGACCCATATTTTCATCAGTCTTCAATTAGATTCAGTGATGAGCACAGCGGCGCTGTTCATTAGCGGGCGCTACTAGCGGCGCTACTTTCTCGGTAGCGGTTAGAGTGAAGCTTGGAGCCGGAGTCGGAGCGGAGTCGGAGCGGAGTCGGATCCGGATTTTGCATTTTTACGCCGGAGCCGGAGCGGAGCCGGAGTGACAATTTTTAAAAAAAATTAGGAGCCGGATTGGAGCCGGAGTCTGACTTTAAAGTAGTCTTTTAAGTCGAAGTAATTGTTGGTAGTAAAATGAGTAACTATTTTTGCATTCTGGGTATAGAATATCAGAATATGTAGTTAGGCTAGGCTTATACCAGGCTATTGAGCAAAATGAAAATTGGTTTGAATTTTTCGTCGAGGCGTATTTTTGTCTCGGAGTATTTTGGAGCGGAGTGTTGTTGTAAAATTTCGGAGCCGGATCGGAGCCGGAGTCAGTTAAAGACATTTCGGAGTGGAGCCGGAGTGTAAAAATTAGCCACTCCGCTCCAATTTAGTAGCGGTAGCGGCAGCGCCGCTGCTTTTTTCGTCACCAGCGACAAGCGGCAGCGCCGCTGTTTTTTTAGCCGAAAAAGCGGCAGCGCATCAGCGCTGTTTTTTAAGCAAATATTCTGCCGCTGCCGCTACTGTTAATAAACTCCTTCCAAGACTTTTTTAATTCACATTTTCACACGTTACCGTTTGAAGTCTTTACTCTCCGCTTGTTTTCACTCTGCTCTTGTTATCTCGTTATTTCAGTTTAATAGAACATGCAAGACCTTTGTGACGTTTTGTCGTTGCTCTTATACTGTATGTATAGGCGAGTTTTAACGCACGTGGTCCGATTTTTTCTCAATCGAAGTTGAACAAATAATATGGTCTAGTAGCGGGTCAATTTGAATTGATAAAATCGATTTCAAAAAACCCGATTTCGAGTAGTATCTCTAACGAAAATGCAATAATTAGAGTTCGATAAATTGCTAAAAACTTGCAGATCGCAAAGACGGTTTTCGGCGATATTTCCTCAAAATGCTAGCATTTAGTACAACAAATGAAGATAATTTGTTGGCTATCTGGTCACAGACCGCGTATAGAACGTGCACTGCGAATAGAACCGTACAGTACCTGGCACGGAGCCAGAGTAGTGTGTTTGGGGGAGGGTGGGCACAAAAACTTGGGCGGGGGTACGCTTACGCAGCCGAGACCAGATGAATTCGGAATGCGGCAGCGATCTGGTGAATATTTTGCTCCAAATCCCGTGTTATCCTTCTTTGATATGGATTTTGCCCTCAAATTTGGAGGTGAAGACCAAAAAAATAAAAAAAAGGTCTTCATCGCAAAATCTAAGGCTGCTTGATTACGTTCACTTGATCTGTCTTGCTGTTTCATAGAAGAAAGCGTTTGTGGTGATCTGTTTTTGGGCAAAAGTTTGCTAGTTGTGCTACTACAAAAGTTTACTCTCGCTTGGGGAGCTCCAGCAGTGATTTGGGGGACACGGCTCGAAATGCCATCCCCCGTGCATAGGCGTAGTCAGGATTTTTGATTGGGGAAGGGGGCTAACCAAAAATCACATGCAATGAAGTCATCAAAAATTTTCGAAAGAGGAATTTTTTGTGGGACAAAGATATCGCAGAATGGAAGATCAAAAGCCGTGGCCTGGTTTGGCACTTAACCAAGAGTTTTCTAAAGAGAGAGGGCTTAAACCAAAAGTTATAAACGAAAATATCTAAATAGGGAGACTCGCGTAAGTAAACGAGTTTACTCAAACGTATCATAGACGGGGATCTACGGGGACGAAGCATCCAGTCTCTGGGCGATTTTTTGGAATTTTTTGCAAAAAAAGCAATTTTAATGCCATTGGATCACATTTCGCACGCGTTCAGAACCATTCGAAAGAAGTAGATTATTAACATTTGAAAGCCAATTGAAAAAGATTAAATTGTTTCAATTCTCCTTTTACTTATAATTTGGTCGAAAATACGTTCGTAATTTTGCAGTTTGGGGTTAAATTTTTATAAGTATGTTTGTAGTAAATAATCCACTCGAAGATTTTCCATAGAGATTTTTGTCTTGACATGAAAATAACCAGTTGTAGGAGTACATGTACGGTTAAGAGGCCCCAGGCCCCTCAATTTAAATTCAATAATTTGTTCAATGAGCATTTCTCATAGATAATGTTTTTTTCAAACGCATTTTTTAGCGTAAAAACTAGCGAGGTGGATGGAGGTGAATTGTTACTGAAAACCGTACAATAGATGGTTACGCTTAATTACCATGTTATTGCCCGGGCCGGATTTACATTGCGCGGGGCTCCTGGCACTTTAAAGATTTTCGCAACATCTTCCTGCCAAACATACTGTAAGTGTAGACCAAAAATCTGAGCGCAGGGGTTCTGGCACTGGGCCAGATGGTAAATCCCGCCCTGTTATTGCATTACGTTTTTAAAAAGGTTAGATGAAAGCCCGCGTTAGCAACTTTTATGAAAATAACCCTTAATTTTAGCCGGGTTACATTTTAATTGATTGATAAAAATTGAATTTAGAGAACCCGGACCCCCTGGTCGTCAATATTATTGTTAATTACTGTTGTAGGTAAAAATGCTAAAAGAAACTAAAACTAACGAAACAATAGTTTTTTTTGTCACATTTTTATCTTTGATAGCATTTCATTTGGAGGGAGCCCGAACCCCCTGGGCCCCCCTCTGGCTACGCCTATGCTCCTTGGCGCCGGGCCTGAGTAGTTACGTCAAAGCGTGGTAAAATAAATTTTGCAACAACAGTTAACAATAAAACTAAGAATTGAGTTAATAGTGCGCTGAGAATTAACGAACAAATAGAACCAGGTAATAAATAAGCTTCAAGACAACTTAGTTAAGGAGTTATACTCGTAGAGAAAATACTCATTGTAACATGAATCGCATTGAGCATCATTTGCTCAACATGTACGTCATTACTACGTATCTCCTTCGACTTCGTATACACCAATATCTTAAACGCTCGATCTACTTTTGTGTCAAAGTTGGACGAAATCATCGCTGGGACGTGAAACACCTACCATTTCTACAAAACTCCACGCAATGTTTTCGATCTCGGTCGATTGATAAATTTTCCTTTCGGATCTTTCTCTACGCGAAGAATTATTTTAGTGGTTGAGGGCCGAGAGCGTGATAAACAGATCAACTACTTCAGATCTATAAGAGCCGGGTCTAAATTGTTTTGAAGCTAAATACTGTATGTCATTGTGCTTTAATGGCAAAACCTTAACTTATTTGAGTCGATATTTCGTATTGCCTTTTGTGTAGAAAATGCGATAAGTAATTTAACTTCCTAGTGTAACTTCCAAGGGTAACTTCCTGAGTAATTTCTAAAGCGCTGGTTTAACCAATCAGCATTTTGAAATGCTTGTTTTTTTGAAAGGAGCATGCCAACAATTAATTAAATGGTGGTTTGCTTACTTGTTTACCATTTAAGCCTGCTAATGCCGATTGTAACCTGAACCAAAATCTAAAAGGCTTGAATAATTAATTTTCGTAAATAAAGTTGAAATTCCACCGTTAGATACCGTATTTGAATGCCGTCGTTCTTTGTTCTATTTATTTTTTTAAAGTAGCGGCAGCGGCCGCTGTTTTGCATGCAAGTAGCGGCAGCGGCGCTACTTTTTTTTGAGTTGCGATAAGCGGCAGCGCCACTATTTTTCAAGTAGCGGGTGCCCAGCTCTGATTAGATTGAGGAGGTTTTTCTGTCAAAATTAGGTGATCTCCAAAAAAAGGTCTTCACCGAAAGTTGAAGTGTTTTTCTGGCCGAAATCAGGTGATCTCCAAAAAGAAAAAAAGGTCTTCACCGGAAATTAAAGGGTTTTTCCGGCCGAAATCAGATGATCTCCAAAAAAAAAAGGTCTCCACCAGTAGCGTACGCAGGATTTTCGAAAAAGGGGGACCAGGAAATTCAGAAAATTTTAGATTAATGAAGACCAGAATGAAAATTTTCCAGCCCAAAACCAAGTCCGTTTCCCTGCCCAAAATTAGGTGAAGGCCAAAAAGAAAAAAAACGTCTTCACTCAAATTTAGTCCGGTTTTTGGCCAAAAAAAAGGTCTTCGCCCACCGTTTCTGCACTCAAACCTTCTGCCCAAGTTACAAAGGGAGGGGGGCCATGCCACAATTTTGCATACTTTTCTATGCTAATTATACTATCCTGGCGACCCAAATGGGGAGGCATGACCCAACGGCCCTCCCCTGAATACGCCCCTGGTCTCCACCAACTTTGGGTGAGCTCCAAGACCAAAAAACTCCAATATTCTGGACCAAATAACAGCTATTCCTTCACAACTTCTGCTCCCAAATCCCGATGGGGGGGCTATTTCCAGGTTTGGAGCAAAAATCGGCCTCAAAAGCACAAAAAACGTGCTATTTTGCATACTTTGCAGGCTAATGGGGGAGGCTATTGCCATCCCCCCCTGGCTACGCTACAGGTGATGTACAGGGAAGTAAGATAGGCCGACATTGCCTCATGCAATATTTTGCAGTAAACATTAATCCACTTAAAGATTTGTCTTTGTGATTTTTGTTTTGTCATGAAAATAACCACTTGTAGGAGCACAAATACAACCAGGGGGCCCAGGCCCCTCAATTTAAATTCAATGATTTGTTCAATCAGCATTTCCCCTAGCTGATTTGCTTTTCAAAAGTACTTTGTTAATTTTCAAAAGATTTGCTTTTCAAAATACAACCAGGGGGCCCAGGCCCCTCAATTTAAATTCAATGATTTGTTCAATCAGCATTTCCCCTAGCTGATTTGCTTTTCAAAAGTACCTTTTTTTACGATTGCGCTTCTTTTCACATCAAATTGACGTAAGGCCATTAGCAATTCACTATCAATTCATTGGCACTTCATTATCAAATCCTTCCTTTTTTCAGCAAGTTGGCAACGCATAATTAGTAATACCTTTTTGTTTCAGCAGTGTTGGCTTCTCGACCTTCATTTGAGATTTATGTTGAGTTTCAATTTTTGATTCAGAAGGGTCGTAGGCAAATTTATTTATTATTTTGTTAAGGAAACCGTTTTTACCTTCAGTTAAATTTTGCTGCGTTGTTTGCTATTTTATTTTAACTTCTTTCTGTAATTACATTTGGAACTCTGGATTTCAGTTTTTGGCAGCTTAGTTAGACCATAGACTATTTATTAGTAGACTGGAAACTGACAGTTTTGTCTTTTTTTTTTCTTCACGGTTTACTTTTCTAGAAAATGCTGATTCGTTTAATAAGCGTGACTTTTTTCTTTTCGGTTCACTCGCGCTAAAAATATGTCCAATCAAATCAGTCGAATACGCGTGACCGCAAAAAAACTTCGCAACAAGAGCAAACTTTTTTTCTTCAATCCTCTTCTCTTTTTCTCCACGCGTCCATTTCTAGTCTACTAAATAAAGAGTCTATGGTTAGACCGTCCCGGCGAAGGCCTTCGAGTTCCTCGAATCCAAACTCTTAAATTAAACAACCTAAAACCATTACGTTCTGTAACAATGACCACCATCTAAATTCTAAAATGCACTTATTGTTTTGCAAGAATAATTGTATAAGCAGTAACGTAGCCAGGGGGGGCGGGGGGACTACAGCTCTCCCCCTTTGGCCTGAAAATTATGCAAAAACACCACGTTTGTAATGGTTTTGAGGCCGATTTTTGCTCCAAAAATAAAAACAGCCTCCCCAATAGGGGAGCAGAAGTTGTGAAGAACTTGCTGTTATTTGGACCAGAAATGTGGAGTTTTTTTATGGATCTCACCCAAAGTTAGTCAGCAAAACTGACTAAATTTTGGTAAAGACCTTTTTTTTTTTGGAGATCACCTAACTTCGGCCGCAAAAATCGTTTTAATTTTGGTCAAGACATTTTTTTTTTGAGATCACCTGAATTTGACAAAAAAACCGCCTCAATCTCATCAAAGACTGATGAAAATTTGGTTCAAGTTCGTTTACTGTTGTTTCCAGCTTCTAAAAAAGCTCCCCCCCTTTCGAATTCCTGGCTACGCGCCTGCAATTTGATGAGGCAACAACCACTACCATGTTGGTCATTGGTCCTAATATGCGTTGGATCAGAGGTATGGCCAAAAAAGCAATAAATATTGCTGCAAACTAGGCTTCGGAGCAAGAGCTACAGTTTAGCTGCAAGAAAACCGAAATCGTACTGCTCACTCACAAACGGAATCCAAACTTGGGTTCCATGTCAATGAATGGTTGAAAAGTCGAACTTTCCTAGAAAGCAAGGCTGCTAGGTGTTACTCTGGACAGCAAGCTAAATTGGAAACCACATATTACCTGAATTACCCGCAAAGCAACTACAGCATAATGCAAAGTAGACGAATTGTGGGTAAAACGTGAGGAATAAAACCATCTATGATGAAATGGATATACACAGCTATGATACGTCCAATCATGTCGCATGCATGTGTGTCCTGGGCTGGCGGTGGAAAACAAAAAGTATCTAGTGAGAAACGCACAAGGGTGCAGAGACTTGCTTGTCTGATGACTTTATGAGCTTTTCCTGGCACGCCTACTGGTGCTCTGGAAATATTGCTCAACATAACTGCCATTGGGGAATTCTTATTGGCTGAGGCAGTGCGAGGGTCATACAGAATTACTGCTAGTGGGCTCTGGCATGTCAACCCAGTTGGTTCCTTCGGGAAAGCCAAAAGCCAGGTTGATCTTTGCAAAGAGGCAAGAAGAGTCTTACCTCTGCTGCAAATGCCAGTTGACCGAATAAAAAAACAAAGGTATTGGAGAGAAATTTCGAATGCTAAATTATGGATAAAAGGAATGCTATCAGATTTAAAAGCGTTCTAAATCAGAACGCTGTCAGGGTTTACACTGATGGTTCGAAACTAGATGGGAGCATGGGCGTACGCAGGGGGAGGGTTTTGGGGGTTCAAACCTCCCCCATTGGTCTGTCGACTAAAATGCACAATAAAGAAAATATTACGTTTTTAGCACTTCTGAGCCTGTTTTTTTTGCAATGACATGGACTCCAACATGATTTAAAGCCACTTTTGAACCATTCAGAGTTTTTTCCGGAAGGGAGAGGGAGGCTAATTTGGCGAAGATAGAACGTACAAATGAGCAACAAATTCATAAATTGCCAAAATTAGTAAAATTAACCGCTAAAAATGCTTAACATTGGCTTCCTCAAGAATATGGAGATGGGGTTTTAGTATTCGTTAATTAATCAGCATTAGCCAATTATTAATCCACTCAAATCTTATTCCATTAGCCCCGCCTCCCTATTCCCAACTGTCTCACTCTATAAACTGCAGAATATAAATTCTTCTGAGTTTTTTCAACGTATGATTTTGTGATTTACCGGCTTGTAAATTAGAGGACTGAAATGTTACCATTAGCCACCGTCCACATAGCCCATTTATGCAAACAGTTTGATCAGGTTTGCAACATAGGCGTAGCCAAGGGGGGCCCAGGGGGCCCGGGCTCCCCCCAATTAAAATACCACCAATGATAAAAAATTATGACAACATAGAGTAGCGATGCTTAGTTGCAGTTACGGACGACGAGGGAGTCCCGGAACCCTTAACTAACAACCGGCGGGCCCCAGGGCCCCTAACCAACAGCCTGGGGGCCCCTAACCAACAGCCTGGGGGCCCCTAACCGATAACCAGAGAGCTCTGGGGCCCTTAACTAACGACCAGGGCCCCTAACTAACAACCAGGGGGATCCTGGGGCTGCTAACCGACAACCAGGGGGCCCTCAGGCCCCCAACTGACAAACGAGGGCTCCGGAGCCTCTAACTGACAAACAGGGGGCCCTGAGGTCCCTAATTGACCACCAAGGGACCCGGGCCCTTACCTAACAACCAGGGGCCCCTAACTGATAACCATGGGGCGATTGGGCCTCTAACTGACGACTACGGGGCGCCTAAGTAACAACCAGGGGGCCCTTAACTGACGACCTAGTTCATGACCAGGGTGCCCCGGGGCCCCTAACCGACAACCAGGGGCTCCGCGGCCTTTAACCTACAACCAGGGCCCCTGGAGCCTCTGACTGATAACCAGAGTTCCACGGGGCCCCTGACTGATGACCAAGGGTCCCGGGCCAGGGGCCCTATTACTCAAATTTTTAACAGTTTATATGCAGTTGCACCCCCAGACCCTCGTTTAACGTTATTATGAACTTAATGTTATAACACAGGCGGTAATGCAATTGCAAACCCCCAATTGAAATACTACAAATGATAAATATAATGAGAGCATAGCCAGTGTGTTGTCCTTGTCCGGAATTGCAGTTTCTTTAATTTACGATTTACGTGTACAAAAGTAAGTAATAATAATGACGACCACCTGTCCACGTCATAAAAATGTCATGCAATTCCTGGAGGTTTCAAAAAAACTGTCAATTGAATTGACTAGGGTCCTCCACGTTTAGGAAAAAAGTTATTTTAATTTTTCTTTAATTTTTTTTTTGTGAAAGAATTTAAGGGCGCAATCTTATCTCAAAATCAAAGGCGTAGCTAAGAATGTGGCACAGGGGGCCCGGGCCCTCTCAATTGAAATGCCACCAATGACAAAAATTTAACAAAAAAACCTTGTTTCTTCATTTTCAGGTTCTTTTAGCATCTTTACGTACAACAGTACAAGCGTACAACAGTAATCAACAATAAATAATATTTTATTGGGCTCGGCGCACCCCGTTTACTCAATTTTTTCAACCAATTCAAACGTGTAACCAGTGGAAATCAAGGATTTTTGTCCAAAAAGTTGCTACCTCAGGCCCTCATCTAAACTTTTTATGAACGCAATGCAATAATCAGCGCCGTATTTGCCAAATGGCACAGTGCCAGGGCCCAGCGCTCAGATAGTAGGACTTTTTTTGGTCTTCACTTACATTTGGCAGGAAGATGTTGCAAAAATCCCTTAGTGCGGGGGACCCCGCGCAATGTAAATCCGGCCCAGGAATAACATGTTTAGTAAGCGTAACCATCTATTGTACCAGTTTTCAATAACGATTCACCTCCACCTCGCCAGCTTTTACGCACAAAATACTTTTAAAAAAATAGCAAGGGAAAATGCTCATTAAACAAATTATTGAGTTTCAAGGGGGGGGCCTGGGCCCCCTTGCCGTACATGTACTACTATAACTGGTCAACTTCATGACAAAACAAAAATCTTGAAGGAAAATCTTCGAGCGGATTACTATTTACTGCTAAAATATTGCAAGAGGCTATGTGCAATCTCCCTACATGAACCAAATCACTTGAAATTAAAATTTTATTAAAATATTGCAGGAGGCAATGTGCAATCTCCCTACATGAAGCAAATCACTTACAATTAAAATTTTACACCATAATGCAAGATTTTAAACGTGTTTTGGACTTTAATTGCGAGCAAAAAGAGGATTGAACATTAAATTTTTTCCATTGGCTGTCAAATGTTAAAAATTTAGTTTTTTGAAATGGCTGTGAACACATGCGAAATGTGATCCAATGGGATTAAAATAGCTTTTTTTCCAAAAACGTACAAAAATCGCCCAGGGGCTTCGCCCCCAGACCCCCATAGCCGCCGGTAGCTGGTGGCTCCGCCCCAGACTCCGTCTGTGATACGTTTGAGTACACCAACTTACTCAACACGTCTCCTAAGTTAGACATTTGCACTTTCTAATTATTAGCTTTCGCTCTCTTGACCAAAATCCTGGCTAAGTGCCAACGGCTAGGGCTTTAGATCTTGCGTTCTACGATATCTTTGTCCCACAAAAAGTTCCTGTATTGAAAATTTTTGATAACGTCATTGCATGTGATTTGTGGTTTGGCCCCCCCCCCTCAATCAAAAATCCTGGCTACGCCTATGGTTTGCAATACCATTTTTGATTTTTGATAACGTCATTGCATGTGATTTGTGGTTTGGGCCCCCCCAATCAAAAATCCTGGGTACGCCTGTGGTTTGCAATACCAATTTCTATACCACGTTTTAAAAACATGGTTTTTTATCATAATAACCCTAAAATTAAGTTATTTTTGAAAAAAAAATGCAAAATTTTCAAGCGCTGGGGGCTCCGCCCCCAGACCCCCCACACAGCCCCCCATTGCGAATTTTTGGCTACGCACCTAGCAACTTTGTACTGTTTATATTTATATGCGTTTTTGTAGCTTTTGTTTGGAGCAATTTTTCATTCATCGTTCGATTGCAAACCTTATGATGTACTGTAAAGTATAGATGTATGCTTAATGCTTGATTGTTTTTTGTTTGAAAAGTTTTATTTGCATTACGCACTGTGGACTTTGATTTCATTTTGTGACACTGCACTAAGTTATGTATTTGCCAAAGTATAGATTTCGAACAAATTTTTGATGTCACTTTTGAAACCCCCCCCCCCCCATTAAAAAAATCCTGCGTACTCCACTGGATGGGAGAGTTGGTGCGGATTTTTATGCAGAATACCCAAAACTCCCCCAAACAATCATTTTTTCGCCTTGGAATTTACAGCACTGTGTTCCAGGCAGAAGTCTTAGCTGTTTTAGAAGTGGCAAAGAACCTGCTTTTGAAAAAAATGCACAATCAAAGTATAGTTGTGTTGGTTGATAGTCAAGCAGCTATCAAAGCACCAGTACCAGTAATAAAGATGCTTATTTAATTTCTTACGTACGCTTTATTGACAACGACAACAATATCGTTGAAGATTTGCTCTTTTGTAAGCCCATTTTAAGAAATTGTAGAGCACATGATTTGTTTGCAATACTGAACAATTTTTTTCTGGAAAATAACCTCGGGTGGAAATACAGGGTGTCCAGAAAGTCCTGCACACATTTAAAATTTTAATATCTCAAAAACCCCATATGGTAGAAACTTTAGATTTTCGACAGTGAATTATACCACCATAAAGTTTTTTTGTTATTTTTCACAGGTTATTTTATTGTTAAATTGAGTACGAATAAGTCATTTTTAATAAAGGAGTAAGGAGTAAGTTTGCAACAAATTATGAAAAATGTTGACCATTCAACAAAAAGCACAATGTGTTCTTTGGTACAATGAATTGAAATCACCAACTGCAGTACAATGTAAATTTAGAAATGAGTTTGGACAAGACCCTCCACACACTAACAGCATTAAGAGAGGGTTTAAAAATTTTATGGAAACCGGCAGCATTTTGGATCGCAAACGATCAGGTAGGCCAAGCATTGATGAAGAGACCGTTGATGCTGTCCGTGTAGCATTTCATCGCAGCCCAAGGAAATCAATTCGTGTTGCTTCAAATGAACTTGCTATTCCTCGAAGCACAGTTCACAAAGTTTTACATAAACGACTTCGGCTCCATGCTTACAAGTTACAAATTGTTCAAGCTCTAAAGCCGGATGATCGCCCTCGCCGAGCAGCTTTCGCTGAAGAAATTCTTCAGCGCATTGATTATGACGATGGCTATCTTAACAGTGTGTGTTTTTCCGACGAAGCGACTTTTCATGTATCCGGGAAAGTCAATAAGCATAACATTCGAATATGGGTTTCACAAAATCCTTGCGAGGTTTTAGAAAGAGAAAGAGACAGTCCCAAAATCAATGTTTGGTGTGGTTTAATGCACAACCAGATTATTGGTCCGTTCATTTTTGCTGAATCCACCATTACAGCAAACATTTATCTGGAAATGCTAAAACATTACGTTGTTCCTCAATTAGAAGAGTTCCAGCTGAGGGTTGTGTTTCAGCAAGACGGTGCCCCTCCACACTGGGGTTTGATAGTTCGTGACTTTTTAAATGAAACTTTTCCAAACCGATGGATTGGAAGAAATGGCCCAACACCATTGCCGCCAAGATCTCCAGATATCACCCCTTTGGACTTTTTCTTGTGGGGTTATGTAAAAGACAGAGTTTACAGAACGCCAGTACGTGACGTCAAAACATTGCAGTCACGAATAATTGAGGTTCTCGCCACAGTAAACGAAGAAATGCTGGAGAACACTTGGCGCAAAATTGAGTATAGCCTTGACATATTGACAGCAACAAATGGAGCACATGTTGAAGTCTATGAATAGCATGGAAAATTAAATTCTTGAAATATGGCTATAACTTAAACTGCTAGAAATTTTTATATGTAAAACTTTAATAAACAAATTTTACTTTGCAAAAAACTGTATGATTTTATCTGCTTTAGTTATTTAGCAATACAATTTTGAAAAGTGTTCAAGACTTTATGGACACCCAGCACTGCGTTGGTTTTTGCACTGATGGAGCCCGAGCTATAGGCTATCTAGTCGTTTTGGCATGTTGCGTGCATTAGTGCAAGGCGTTGCCGTCGACGCAAAATGGACTCACTGCTAAATGCACCGTGAAGCGCTGGCTTCGCAACAGCTCAGTGTGACCTTAACAAAGTGCTCGAAGTTGTCGTTAAAACTGTGAACTTCATAAAAGCACGGCCGCTTAAAGCTCAGCTTCTCCAGCGTCTTTGTGCCGAATTATGAGCAGACCCCAACAATTTATTATTCTATTGTAATGCAAGGTGGCTTTTCAAAGGCAAAGTTCTTTTACATGTTAACGAATTGAGAAACGAAATCTTTATACTTTTAAAAGAAGAAAACCATACACTTGCTGCTACCTTTGAGGATGAAGTTTTTCTGACTCAGTTGGCGTATCTTTGTGATATTTTTGCAAAATTATATCAATTAAACGTCTCACTTCAAGGAAAAGATACCCATCTTTTGCAACTTTACGACAAAATTACAGCGTTTAAAAGAAAACTGCAGTTATGGAAAACTGATCTGTTGAAAAACAACGAGCAATGCGATAGTTTTCCACTTTAAAAATCCCATTTAAACTCGCAATCTAGCAATCTGTCTCTGCAGAATACCGATGAGTGTGATATGAATAGATGATAAACACTGTGATGTGTTCGCACTTAGATGCTTTAATCTCGCATTTTGAGAAATCTTTTTCTGAAGACATGGAGAAGCACAATTGGATAAGAAATCCGTTTGTTGATAATGCAACTGCCCCTCAGGGATTTACATCACTGGAAGCCGAACAATTTATCGATCTATCTTCTGATCTGACGTTGAAAAGCATATACAACCCTAATTTCAGAGTGGAGACCTCGAGGACGTCCTTGGCCTCGAGGACGTCCTCGAGGACACATTTTGAAGTCCTTGGCCTTGGTCTCAAAGCCTCAAGTCCTCAAAAATTGCCCTGTCCTCGGCTCGAGGACAGCACTATTTTTTGAACAGTTGAAATTTTGTTGAAAAACGCCAGAAACATTGCAGAAAATTTGCGAGCACCTTCTCTGTTTTCCTCACTTGGAGCATAGACTTAGCCAAGGGAAGGGGGGTTGGGGGTCCACCCCTTCCCAATTGAAATTTCACCAATGACAAAAATGTGACAAAAAAGCCTATAGTTTCTTCAGTTTCGGTTTCTTTTTGCATTTTTCGCTTACAACAGTATAACTAACAACAATATTCAAGACCAGGGGCTCCGGGTCCCCCTCAATTCAATTTTTGCCAGCCAATTTAAACGTATAACCTGAAGAAAACGGAGAGTTTTTGTCCTAAAAGTTGCTATCTCAGGCCCACATCTAGCCTTTTTGTGAACGTAATGCATTAATCAGGGCCGAATTTACCATAATATGACGCAGTACCAGCTGTAGCGTAGCCATGGGGGAGGCGGGAAATATAGCCCCCTCCCCATTGGCCTGTCAACCAAAATGCAGAATAAGGAAAATACCACATTTTTAGCTCTTTTGAGACTGTTTTTTTCTTTGGAATTGACTAAAAGTGATTTAAAACATCATTTGAAACATATATTCAGGGGGGCTAATTGTCAAAAATTAAAGTCACAAATCAATGAAAACTTTGAAAAAATGCCCGAAAATAAACAATCAAATTTGATTGCTAATGTAAAAACGCCTAACATAGGTTTTATCAACAAATGTACCATAAACTCAGGAATTAGGGTAGGGGGGGGGGGGGGCTATTCAGTGTTAGTTAATTACCAGTCACTCCTCTCAAATATCTTTCCATTAGCCCCTCCCCCAATTATTTTTCGTTGTAAAACATAGACGAAATACATTACTCCTTATGAGTTTTATTGAATAATAGGATTTTATGATTTACCAGCAAGTAAACAAGAGAACTGCAATGTTATCATTAGCCACTTCCCATATAGCCCATTAATGCAACCAGTTGAATCATGCTGGGCTGCCAATTTCTATGCCACGTTTCAAAAGCATTATTTTCTATTAAAATAGCTCTAAAATTAAGTTCATTTTGCAAAAAAATGCAAAATTTTCAAGCGCTGGAGGCTCCGCCCCCATACCCCCAGCCTCTGGCAGCTGGGGGCTTCGCCCCCTAACCGCCATTGGCCTCCGGCGACTGGAGGCCCCGCCCCCAGACCTCCAAAACAGCCTTCCCCCATTGCGAATTTCTGGCTAAGCGTTTGAGTACCAGCCAGGGGCTCCGAGCTAAAATCGTAAGACTTTTTTTGGTCTTCACCTATATTTGGCAGAAACATGTTGCGAAAATCTCCAAAGTGCCAAGGGTCTAGCGCGAAGTAAATCCGGCCCGGCAATAACATGGTTAGGTGCCGTAACCATCTATTTTACCATTTTTCAATAACAATTTAGTAATTCACCTCCAACTTCGCCGGTTTTTACGCTTAAGAAACTTTTTTTAAAAAATTATCTATGGAAAATGCTGATTAAACGAATCATTAAACTTCAATTGAGGGGGCCTGGGCCCCCTGGCCGAACATGTACTCCTATAACTGGCTATTATCATGACAAAACAAAAATCTCAAAAGAAAATCTTTGACTGGATTATTATTTACTGCTAAAATGT
Organism: Trididemnum nubilum; assembly: GCA_963965965.1. Lineage (NCBI taxonomy): Eukaryota > Metazoa > Chordata > Ascidiacea > Aplousobranchia > Didemnidae > Trididemnum > Trididemnum nubilum. Next base: position 19,199,197 of record OZ014490.1, read on the forward strand.
TGCAAGAGACGACGCACCTTACTTTCCCCTACCTGGACCAGATCACTTACAATTAAATTTAACTCCAAAATGCCTGGGGGCTTCGCCCCCAGACCCTAAAAGCCTCCGGCGGCTGGGAGCCTTGCCCCCAGACCTCCCGTTTGTGAAACCTTTGAGTTACACTAGCTTACTCAACACGTTTCCAAAGTTAAATTTTTGCGTTTTTGAACTATTAGTTTAAGCCCTATCCCTTTGCAAAATCCTGGTTAGGTGCCAACAGCCAACAATTTCAGATCTACCATTCTACAATATATTTGTCCCACAAAAACTTCCTCTTTGGAAAAATTTTGATGACGTCAGTTCATGTGATTTGTGGTTTAGGCCTCCCCCAATTCAAAAATTATGGGTACGCCAATGAATTGGAGATCGCCTGAAAAAAATTTTTGAAGACGTTTTTTTTTTTGGAGAACATTTGCATTTGCGGCAGTGTCCTTGGTCTTTGGCCTTGGCCTCGAGCATTCCTGTCCTTGGCCTCGAGAGTGTCTGTCCTCGGAAAGGCTGTCCTTTGCCTCGGACTTTTTTTGTGTCCTTGGCCTTGGCCTCGAGCCTTGTGTCCTCGACTCCACCTCTGCCTAATTCACTTATTGCATTTTGGGTTAAAGCTCGGCTTAAATTTCGACTTGTAGGCTGTATAGCTCTTCATGTTCTTGTGTCGTTTGCAACATCGTGGTTGTGTGAAGCCGGTTTTTCTGCGGTAGCAGTAATCAAGTCAAAGTACCGCAATAGGATTGACATTGAACGCGAGATGCATGTTGCAATATCCAACATTGAACCGCGTTTTGATAAAATGTGTTTGGAGCAACAAGCTCACATCTCACATTAAGTACGCACGTTTTTCAGTATTTTGTATTTGAACAATAAATGTGATTTTAATACAGTTTTTTTTTGTAAACCGTAAAATTTGCAAATGCTAGATTCATTACGGCGCCGCGAGTATTTAAGCGTTTTTAAAGAGCGCCTCCGATAAAAAAAGTTTGGGAGCCGCTGGTATTTTGGTTTAAAAAATTGAACTGAACCAAAGAACCGGAGTGCTTGCTCTATTCCCCGATCAAACATTTTTTTGCAAAAGTTTGCAAGCAGGAAGACAAGAGTGCAGACAGACAGATACCTGGCATCGTGCCATTGACCAATAGATAGGCATAGGTGAATTAATTTATTTCGAGTTATTTTATTGTAAGTTACTGTTGCTTTATTGCTGATTACCTTAGTGCTGGTCTGCCTACATTTATTATAGGGCTACTGTGTAGTAAGGGGAGAAAGTAGCAGACTGAGAAAATCTAGAAGCAGCTTTTTTTAACCTTAACTTGGTGAGGTGGCAGTAGACTTAGATGACCTTTTGGTCCTTCGCTGTCTCCTCACCAAGTGACTAAATATCGCTTTGACTCTGCAAGTTTGTGTGTTTGGTTTTAAAGGAATTGCATATTTCGATGCTTTGGTGATAGACCTAGAGGAAGTTGCAGTTTTTTTCTTGTGATATGACGTCACTTGGTAAATAAATAAATATGATGATGATGATGATTAATGCTACCGTCAGCTGATATTGTGATAAGCTGTCAAACTCAGAAACTTTGAAGTTTTTATCTGGATTAACTTGGCTATGAGCTACGATATGACACTGACAGTGATAAGTAGCCTAGCCTGTTGCAGTAAAATACAAAGGTAAAGATGTCATCACTCATCAGATACCGGTACCGTATGCAAAATTGAGACTGAATGCCAGTAGTCGTCAATTCCATAGCCTCAGTGGCCAGTCAGCCAGTAAGCTCTTGAATTGAATTAGTAGGCTACCAAAGTGAGTAGGCTAGGTGAGCTGCAATGAATTTCTAATGCATTTGATTGCACATTTTGTGACAACTCCTAGCATAGGCTATTACAGATTAAGAATAAGAATAACAAAAAACTTACTGCTTACAAATTTTCTCTGCATAAATTTAACACATTTTTCCTGTAAAAATTTTCAATATCAATTCTGACATGTTGGGTAAAATTTGCTAAAAATAATTCTTTATTACCGGTATAGCCTTAATTTCAGATTTTGTACCGATATACAGGTATATCTTTGTGTGCGTTATTATTAATGTTTACTTTTTTTCAATGTCACCCTAGGGGGCAACTGACTTAAAGAAGGAATGGTCATTTTTACTGTCTCCTGGTTTGGTGATTGGTCTTTTACAAAATGTGTTGTGGTGTTAGTGTTGAACCATTCCGAATAAAAGTTGATTGATAGATTGATTGATTAGAGCATAGAACATGCATGCTTGTCAGTTGTTGCGCTGGTACCAATACCTACCGGTACCTAATTACTAGCTACCGGTAATTGTGCTGTGTGAGTGAGTGTTGTCACACTGTTGTGCACTGCAGTGATTAAAATGAGTTTTGCAGTTAAGGCTGAGGTAAAACTTAAAAAGTTGAGGTTAGAATTTAGCATTAACTGGTGGTCAGGTGTTATGCTGTGAACATACTACATGCCATTTGTAAAGTTTCTTTACAAAAATACTTGTGAATTGAACCATAGCTTCAGACAGACAGATAGATGCCAACAGCTTAAAAATCAGTCTTTGCTCTGGACCGTTATCAGACCTGAGACAGTTTTGAGTTAGAATGGGCTACTGTATTGTGAAGTCTGTAGTTTTTACAGTCTCAAAAGAATTTGTGGTTTTCTTTGGCTTAAAAAGCGCCAAAAGCAAGAAAATTTAAAGTCGTTAAGATTTGTCACTACAGCAAGAAAGAACTTTCTAAACTATTTTCCCTAAACTTCAGCAATTTGTAATTCAGTACCTTTTTCCTTTTTTATTTTTGAGGTCAGAAATAGGTTATTGCATTCTAGATACAACAGTGTGGGTTTATTGGTACTTTGGATATTTTAGCCTTATCAATATTTCTATTGAATTTAACAAGGTTTTAAAAAATTATGGTTTTTCTTTAGGTAGTGACTATTTCATCGAAAATTTTCAAGTTAAAGAGAATAAAACGAAAATGAGAAATATTCATCCGCGCTTTTTTCAGTTGCTTTTTCAAGGGTCAAGATTAGGGTTTAGGTTAGGGTTTGGGTTAGGGTTCGATTTGGGAATAGTTTTAGAGTAAGCATTTGAGTTTGGATTAGATTTTAGTCAGAATTAATAAAAAAATAGATAAAAATTTCCGGTGAAATAGAGCCTTCCTTTTCTTTATTCCCAAAAGCACTCTGTGACAATGCTGTCATGTGGTAATGATTTAAGTTAACTGTTGTTACAAACTTGCAATTACTACAGACTAAAATATATAGTCGGCCTAGTAAAAATGTATTTGTTGTATTTAAAATTTTATTGTGGTAAATAGGCTTTGGTTGCTTTGTTTACTGCTTTGATAGGCTTTGGTTGCTTGCGTTGCTTTTATCATTTGAACTATGATGATTGAGATGATATTATGTGTGGTAGTGGATTGTGCTTTTATCATTGCATGTTAGCTTTATCTAACTTTGATTTATTGGGTATAACATCATAGTTTGGTGTTATATGGTTGTAACATGATTCGGATAAAGTTGGGTTATATCATAAATTGTGAAAAATTGGACGTCAGTAGGCATTGCTAGTCACTAAAATTGAAATTCATTTTTTCTACTTCTGTAAATATATCCTTAATTCTAAAAATAGTGTTTTAGGTTTTTTAAAGAGTTTTTAGCTTGTTTCAACTTCTAACATAACCCCTTTTATTATGGAGATGCTATCTAGTTAAAAAATTAGTAATCATGCAGTATTAATCCAAACCCTTATCTTGCCAACTATATTACGACTTGAAAATATGCTGAGCATAAAATATTTTGCTCTAAGAGGACAAAATGGACATCATTTAATTGAACAGTAGGCAATCAAGATTTGCATTTTTGTCTTTACAGTAATATTAGGAAAGTTGTGAAAGTATTGTTAATATCCACTGTTGAAAGTATCCATTTGGAATTTTGGAACATATTTTGCCATTTTCAACGTTTGATACATTTCATCAAACTTCATGTGTACTGTGTAGTCTTAAGGCATAGTCACCCTCTTAAGGTAAGTGTTGATGATTATGTTATTCAATGGTCAACATGTCATGCATGCTCCTAAAATTTTTGATAAATGTTGAGTAAATGTGCAGCAACCAATATTGCATTGCCATAGGTTTTGACGTGTTACAGGGATTTCAAGCTGCATTTGTCTTAAGCTAAAAATTTTGTTTTTTTAATGCCTCAGTTTGAAAGAAGTTTTTAGTCAAGCGTGATAATTATTAGGTTTTGTTTGTTAAAAATTCTAAATTTTTAGTCATTCATCAGTAGTTAAGATCAGTAGTCATCAAATGACTGGAAAAAATAAACCTAGTTATGGAGCTAGGTTAGTCTGAGTAATTCTTCGTCATACTTGTTGATCACGCACTCTTTGTGATTATTTTGAATTGTTTCCTAGATGTTAACAATCCCTATAGAAAATAATACTTGTATGTTCTTGATTGGTTATTATGGTTAATAGCTTTGGTGCTATCATATCCCTTGTTGTTGTTACATATTTATCATCCTGCCACTGGACAGCATCAGAGTGTCAAATACTAATTATTAGATGATCTCCACAGTGCATGTTTTTCGTTGTGTTTAGTAATTTGCACTTAAAAAAGAAATCCACCCTGTGTAGAAGCTTCCAGTGAACCAATGTTCCTGTGGATTTCTTCAAATTCTTTGCTCACTAAATTTGCTCCCTGTTCAAAGCCATAATGCAGAAATAATCATTGTAAAGAAAGTATTTTATCCGAAGACGCAGCAACATGACCAGAGCGCAGGTTGAACCCAGAACATGCAATCAGGGTCATTGTAAAAACCTTTCAGCCATATAGCCAACATAAATAAAGGAAGAAAATTCTTTTTGCTTAGGCCTACTTAAAATTTGGTTTTAAGCTAGTTTTTATACAATCAGTTTAAAAGTTTTTATAACTCGGAAATTTTCATCAAAATCAGGATAAAACTTTTTGCAACATAGATTTTTTAAAACTTGTTGTTTTGCTACAACCAAACGACATAAACAGAACAGTTTCTATTTCAGTGTATTGTCTTCATGGATTGCACTTCTGTCAATGGGTATTGGTGTAAAATTTGCAATGGCCACTATGCCTACTTCGGATAAGAGTAATTCGACACTTGAACATAATATATTAATAACTGGTAAGCTTAAATTTAAAAAATGCAATTTATTTTTTAAGCAGGTCTTGTCAAAACTCTATTACTAGGGTGATTTATAGTCACAAAAGTTACTTTTTTTTGTTGGCTCCAATTAATGTAAAAAGCGTGGAAACAAAATTTCACAGGTGTAGGGTCAGTATTTAATAAGTTGAGAGGGTACAAAGAGTTACATTTCGTGGTTTTAGGTTACATTTTATTTTTTAGGTTGCAGTGTTTTTTATGATGTTTTTTGCATAATTTTTGTTCTCTTTTATCTTTCATTACTACGATTGAAATAAATTTGCAATCTGCATAATTTACCAAGGTGTTTAACTGTTTTTTAAATACTAAATATAAAGCCCACAAATCCCTACATCTTCCAATAATGCATAGACATCTTTGTGATGTCTTAATTTTGAATTTTCAAATACTTAAAACTATTCGCTATTAAGTATTAACGAGTTCCTGACCACCGCAATTTATCTTGCCCCATTGCCCCACCCATCTGTTTTGCCTGTATGGTTGTTTCGCCCATATGTTAAGTACTCTATGTGCGTGCACTATAATTTGAGCAGCAATTGAGAGTATGCTATTGCTTTATAGCATAAACTGCTGATATTTTTTGTTTTTTGTTGTTCTTTAAATAAAGTCACTTTTTGGTTATATTTTTGCAAAAATAAAGTCACATTTTAAAGTTTTTAGGTCACAAAAATTGCTCTTCTTATTTGGTCGTTAATCTGTCAAATTTATGAATATTGAATACGGCATAATGATATGAATTGATCACAACGATGCAAATTCTTAACTCCTTCATTGCAGCACTAGAAATACTGATAACCACATAAATTTGTATCGTATCTAATTTAAAAGTAGTACATTAACTGTGCGTTTAAGTTACAATTAGTGCATGATTTTAGTTATTACTGTATATATTCTGGTATGATGTTGGTCTTTCATGGTTATCCCTTAATTCGATTTATGTGTAGTATTTTTCGGATCTTAAAACGCAGTATCAATGAATGGCTTCTATTTTCCTTAGGTTCTTACATAATGCGCATTGGAGAGTAAGGCACACTAAATTATATTAAACTTATAAAATTATAAATAACTCTGAAATAAATCATGAAGAGATTCATACATCGTTACATTTTGTAAAATTTTGAGTATTTTGGTTGCTTCCTATGATCCGAAAAATGGTGAAAATATTTTGATTTACCTTTCTCATTAAATTTAGATAAAACGCAATGTCTTTTTTTTTCAATATGTTCTTCAACAATATCACAGCAAAAACTATACGAATATCAGTAATTAAAGGCGGTGAATTATCCAGCCAATTCCGTCGGTTTACAATAGCTAAAATTGAACTATAATTTTTGAAATTTGTTGTTTTAATTTTGGGGCTGCGGTTGCGAAGATATTCAACGAATACAAAAAGATGTCCCCCCGAAAAAAGTTTTTGGAAACTCTGAGTTTTGATCTTCCCGCCAAAACCACAGTTCTCTAAACTATTAGGCCTACTGTAATCTTGTTAAACTATTAGGCCTAACTATCTCTAAACTATTAGGCCGAATAGTTTAGAGATAGTTATAGGCCTATAGATCTAAACGATTTAGAAATAAACTATTTGGAAATAACTATCTCTAAACTATTAGGCCTACCACAGTTCTTTAAACTATTAGGCCTACTGTGGTTTTGGCGGGAAGAACAATACTCAGAGTTTCCAAAAACTTTTTTCGGGGGGACATCTTTTCGTATTTGTTGAATATCTTTGCAACCGCAGTCCCACAATTAAAACAAAATATATCAAAAATTGCAGTTCAATTTTAGCTATTGTAAACTACCGGAATTGGCTGGATGATTCACCACCTTTAAGCATTTTCTTTTGAGATAAAAATCACTGAAAGGATATATAATGTAAAATTTTGGAGTTAATTTATCTTCCGCTGCAAATGTAATAATGCTTTAACTGTATTGTATCAGACTTTGAAGGTGCCTTGAGTGTAAGCTTTTACTGAAAACTTTATTTGTATTGTAAAAGATTTTCCCATGCCCATGTTTGTGTTTCGATATCAGCGTAAATTTTACGAAATGTTTGCTGTTTGCAGATGAATTAACTTCATTGGATAAAAAATTCTTAATGGAACAAGATGTGACCAAAAATTTTAAAAGGGTAAGTTACCTGCATAATACACAACAAGTGCCGTATTTTAAATGATTATAGGCTGCTGTTCTGGAGTACCATAAAAAGTTTTTAAGTGGTGCCAAATATAGGGTCTAATTCGGGTCTGTTTTGTTAAACCCAGGTTTCGGGTTTATCGAGTTTTGCATTCTGAAAATCCGGGTTTTACCTGCTCCTAAAGTAGGTGGTTTTATTACTTAAATGTGTTCCTTTGCATTCAATTACTGCCCGTATTTTCCTAGTGCGTCATTGATTACGACACGCAATAATTGTTTTTGGCTATTCTCGCCCATGCTTTAATGAAATCTTTTTTTAAACTTACCAACTTTTTTCTTCCGAATCTTTTTTTGTGCAATAATGCACCGAATTCGTGCATAATACAACGTACCTGTAATGAAAAACCGCGTTTTGCACCAAACAATACCCGGGTTTCGAAAATTATCCCAAACCCAGGTTTTCGGGTTCGGGAAAACCCAGGGCGGACACACGAGTGCCAAACCTTCAGATTCGTGATGATCTGATCATTTTATGGGATTAAGCTCTAGGCTACTCCAAAAAGTAACCCAGCTAATAAAAAAGAAAGTGGTGGGCGGTGACACTATGGCAGAAGTGTAGCCCGTAGGTCTTTCAGTAATATGCACACCAGTATCACCAGCTAGGCATATTTTTTCGGTCACTTAATGGTTTTTGACTAAAATTTTATTTGAATCGTTTTTTGTAAAACGATTCAAAGAAAGTTTGCCATTTTTGTAAAAAAGAGCAAGTTTTTGTCATTTTTGCATAGAAAACCAAACTTGTGCTTTAATTGTGAAAGTGACCACATTTATTTTTTTGACATGACGGAAATTTATTTTTTTAGTTACCGGTGGATATTGTTCAAAAATTTTTGATACAAAAAACCCAGATTACTAGTGCTGTTGTGATTGGTGTGATATAATTGCCTTTGTTATACTTACAAGTGGCCATGGTCAAGCATTTTTAATGCAGTATCTCCAGAAAAAAACAAAAAATAATTAAACTTACTACTAATTGAAAAGTGTAACGTTTTGCTTATTAACCGTTTTTTTCCATCCAGTCAGTTTTTGCAAAGACATTTAGCATTGTACATTTCATTAAATAGACAAATTGCTTCAAATATTTATGTCTGTCATCGCAGTAATCCTTTTGGCAAACACGATCATTTTGTACATCGTTAATTGGAATCGATAAAAGCAAGTTAAAGATATCCTTTTAACTAGCAGACTTTTATTCATTAATAATGGATCTATATCTTCATTTATTATCATGACGTCATTAAATGGTAGAAAGACCACTTGAATTGCAGTTATTTAAAATCCATAGCGTTTGCAAGTGGACGTTTTCAAATGTCATTTGTAACACTTTCAAGAGCCCATGGTTTGGAGCCAGTGATCATTGACTATATTGATAGATTGTCTCCTATTATGCACAGTTTTGCATTTATTCGTTCACTTTTTTTTTATAAAGCCACTTTGATATCGGATATTACTCTTCAATAATATTTGCGTTGCTGCAAAATGCAAGATGTGGCTTTCGTAGCAGTTATTGTTTCAACATAGCTTAAAAGTTGGAAGTTTGATTCTATTTTCTACTGCTAATGTTTAAATGCATATTGCATGGCTACGAAATGTACTTAATATTAATATTGATTTACTACCTCACCTGTACACTGATACAGCTTGACTAGGGGTGCCCAAAGTTTTAGAGAAGCGAGCCGCATTACACTTTTTTTCAGCTTGAGCGTTGCAGCACAATCATTGCTGCACCGAATTTAAAGTAATTTTCGACCGGAGAAGTTGGTTTTCAGTGAGATTTGATGGAATTTTCAGTTTGGCTCACTTACTCTCCTTCGGCGATAAACGTATATTAAATGACGAGACCAGTCACGGGCCGTAAAAACTTATTATGCGACCCGCGAAACGCCCTTTGGTCAGCCCTGAGCTAGAAAAAGCACTCATAATTCATTGGATTATTTAATTTATAGGTAGCAAAATATTATTATTATACAATATTTTGCTACCTATAGCTTGGCCATTGTGAAACGGTTTCATAATGAAACTAGATAAGGCACTTGCTTTTTTTTTTGTTCGACAAAAGAGATTGGGCGGTGGAAACCAACTTCATTCAAGACAAATTTAAGCTTTTAGCGTTGGTATGTCAATTTGCAGCTTTCGGCATGTCTAAATTATTATTTTCAAAGCACATAGTAATAATAAAAAGGTTATATTAGTTCAGTGAAAGCTATTCTGTATACAATTGCAACTCTTGCGCGCCGAATTCGAACCATGCTCTATAACTTGTAACGTTTGTGGCTTCCATTTGATTATTATTTGTCCAAGAAGTCAATAGTTCATGCAATTGAAAGTTTGTACTCTTTATGATTGTGCTCGTGTTAGAGCGTGACTGTTCCATTTTTTCTTTGATTCAGCTGTACATTTTTGACGTCATATTACGTAAATACTCCCGCAATTAGCTATGAATTTCTGATTAACATTAACGGTTGAAGGAAGTGGTTTGATTGTATGTCTTAGATTTTAGTTGAAGTGATAAGGTTTTTGCAATTTGTGCGCTGAAGGATTAAGCAGATTTAATTTGTGTATTTTTACCACAAGTACAGTAGTTATATGCTGCAGCAACTATAGCAAGTATACTGTCCTGTATTACGCCGTAAACCGGTATAGCCTAAGTCGAGATAAAACGACCGTATCATAGATTATAAAGCAGAAGTTCAAAAATAGATTTTTTGGCCTGTTTTATATTTTTGTGGTGTTAAAACCTGGTTAACGACAACGACCATGTTTTGCAATGCAAATAATACGAATAAGTTACTCATCTATCAATCACCGACAAACGTTGGCACAGTTTCAACTGTTCATATTATTCGCATTTTCTGGATAAATTAATTTTGAGGAACTTCAAATCAGATTATTTAAGCAAACATATAGCTCAAAGTTTGTAAAAAAAGAAGAAAGGAAATACAAAAACAGGATTTTTTGGGGATTAAAAACTAATGAAATTGAGGGTATTTTGCTAAGGTATTTCTTCGAAACTTTGATGCATTAACTAATAACAGTGCTATGTAATGGCGTGTAATGTTCAAGGTCTTACAAAGCAAATTTACTCTCATTTAAAAGCGAGATGAACTAGACCTTGTTATTTGTTTTAAAGCAATTAAACTATTTGCACGCACATTAAAATTAATTGCGTCAATGCTTCTTTTTTCCTGGCCTTTCTCGTTTCGTATACACGCGCGATAGTTTTCGCTTGTAGCTTTTGCTTTCAACTTTCTTCAGCGGACAGGCAACACTAGTTAGTTCAGATTAGAGCAGGTTTTGTATGGGGCGCCGTTTGTGTACCCTAATTTGTGTAATATTTTTGCATATTTAATTAAATATTCATTTTAATTAAATGTACAAAAATAAATATACAAAAAAAACACGTGCAAAAATAAATATGCAAAAATTTTGGAATATTTATTACACCATACTTTGCGCAACGTTTTTTAGCATATTCAATTAAATAGTCATTTTAATCAAATATACAAAAATATATGCCACAGAATAAACCGTTGCAAAAACAAATAGACAAAAAATTGTTACACAAAAATCTTTTGCGCAAAAATTTTGACGCAAAAATTGTTGTGGATTTATTTTTGCATCAAAATTTTTTGCATTATAAGTACTTATATTTTTGAAAGCAAAGAAACAACACACGCCAAAATAAATGTGCAAAATTTTGTAACGCAAAAAATGTTGATGCAAAATTTCTAGTCGCAAAAAAACGCATGCAAAAATAAATCGTCAAAAATATTTGACTATTTAGTTCGTGTCCATAATGATCAAGGGTTGCAATTATGCAAGCGGTAAGGTACTAGCAAGGTATAAAACTGGAACTTCAAGACGAAAGCTTCAAGCTGTACGGCAGCTATAGTAAGGCGATAGCCTGCTTATGAGACCTTTCGTTGGGCTAGGAAATGATGGTTCATTCACCCGTACCTTCCCGCCCGCATAATTCCAACCCTTTATCATTATGGACACAAACTAAATAGTCAAATATTTTTGACGATTTATTTTTGCATGCGTTTTTTTGCGACTAGAAATTTTGCATCAACATTTTTTGCGTCACAAAATTTTGCACATTTATTTTGGCGTGTGTTGTTTCTTTGCTATCAAAAATAAATGTTCAAATATTTATGACACAAACAATTGTAATGCAAAAAATTTTGATGCAATTATAATGTTGCAAAAATAAATCCACGACAATTTTTGTGTCAAAAATTTTTGCGCAAAAGATTTGTGTAACAATTTTTGTCTATTTATTTTTGCAACGGTTTATTCTGTGGCATATATTTTTGTATATTTGATTAAAATGACTATTTAATTGAATATGCTAAAAAACGTTGCGCAAAGTATGGTGTAATAAATATTCCAAAATTTTTGCATATTTATTTTTGCACGTGTTTTTTTTGTATATTTATTTTTGTACATTTAATCAAAATGACTATTTAATTAAATACGCAAAAAACCATTACACAAATTAGGGTACACAAACGGCGCTCCATAGTTTTGCTTTTCAGATTTTGTCTGTTGCATTTTTTACCAAGGTTTACAGTACTGCAAGTCGCTAATTAGTAAGTACAGTATATTGTCAGATTAAATAACTATTTTAAGATATGCTAGCTAAGGGGTTTAGTAGTTTAATCTTAAATAAAAAGAGGATGTGTTTTTTGCAGCTTTTCGGATTTTTTTTACTCGATTTAGATTCGAAATTTCAAAGTCGTGTTTGTTCATGTGAATAGTTTTTAAAGGAGTCCACGTGGAGCTGGGCAGGAGCTCCTCTGTTTTAGGAGTGGTGGCGGGAGCGCTGCATCGTATGGTCAGTCGCTACTCCCTTCGTTTTTAGCAGAAATTTCGGATTATTTTGGAAATTCGAATAATTCCGATATTTCACGACTGATAAATTTGCGATTGCTTTCGAATAATAGCGAAAGAACTGGGATTGAATAATTGGACAATTTAGTCAGTAGTCGCTCGTCTGTGCAGCGAGCAGATAATCGTTTATATAGTTAGGTATCAAAAGGAGCGTGGGCACGTTCCTCTTGATTTTGGGGAGCGGAAGTAGCGATCCATTTTCGCTAAGGAGCAGAAGCGACGCTGCTTTGAAAGGAGCGGTAGTCCACCTAGGAATCCACGCAACTAATCTCGAAACCGAATTTCTAGCAGAGATTCAATATTAATGGCAGCATGAAATGTTTAATCGCTGAACGGCACGTAGAACATCGCTACTGATTTTTTTAACATCACAGCAGCCAAAAATAGTTAATTTTTTTGCCTAGGTTTAATAACTATTATCGCCTATCGGTATACCCAACGAATAATATTCTTCAAATGACTATACGTTTGTAAAAAATTTTGCTTGACAGCTATTTTTGCTTATTTGCACGGTTTAGTTTAGCGAAGGATGCCTTAGGTCAGGGGCGTCCAACCTTTTTCAGCCGCGGGCCAAATTTGCTGTTCCAAAAATTTGGCGAGCCAAAATTTATGGTTTATCGTTTTTTCTGCCAAAAAGTAGGTGAAGACCAAAAAAAAAAAAGGTCTTCGCTCAGATTTCATCAGTGTTTTCTGCCAAAAAGTAGGTGAAGGCCAAAAAAAAGTATTCGCTCAGATTTGATCGGTGTTTAAAAAAAAGGATTTTGTGGTATTTTTCTGCAACTCACAACGTCAGCGCGGAAGCGTCAATCAACCTACCAACCCCAAAACCTTTGGTGGGCCATTTCAAAACCTTTGGCGGGCCACTTGTGGCCCGCCGGCCGCGGGTTGGACGCCCTTGCCTTAGGTCAATATGACTAATTGCAGCTACGATGGCAACATGTATATCGACCCTGGGTTAGTTTTTACTTGTCAGAATAGTTCTAATATACCTTGTGTAAGACCTGCTCTTTGGTAGTTTTATCTACTGATGTATGCCAAGAAATACTTCTTTACGAACTCTCACTTTTTTGTTTTGACATTAAAAAATATTTTAGAACTTAAATAACCTTAAAAAATTTTACCTACCATAAAACTCGTACATTTAAAAACAAAGTAATTCAGCTTAAATCCAACTGGTACGCCGATAATGTCAGGTAGGTATAATAACAACGTCTTTGATGGCCTTTCAAATGCTTCTCGGGACTCGACAACAAAGAAAACAGCTGTGATTAGGTGACAGTTGTTGGCAGAGTTAGCAGTATGCACAATTACGAATACGAGATGCCAACAAAAGTGACAGAAAAGTATTAACCACTGCTGCTTACCAGAATCGATGTTTGTGGAGTTTATACTCTAGTTCAGCTCATAGCTACAGTAATTTCAAATTTCGGCTCACAAGTGAGAGCTTACCGCCAGTTTGAAGTGATAACCACATGTTTTCATGCAAAAATAATGAGAAAAACTAGACAAAAATTATGTCCATTGTCCACTTGGTTAGATCTGTCTTCCATCTGATTACCTTAGCATTACTTCAACAATAGTCGACCGATTCTTAAGTGGCTTAACTGTTTGAATTGAGCAACGTGATTGTGGATGGAGACGTCCAGAGAATTAATCCCAGACCAAAGAAGCACTCGATGACGTTTTTGTAGAGACGGTTTATTAATGATGAAACATAAAGTGCATTCACAAAATCAGTCACTGATTCATCAAAACTATTGAATTTATTTAAAACTTCATAAAAATGATAAAATAGTAAACTCGATTTCGCTCTCAAACGACCATCTCCAGTTTTTTATTCAAAATATAATCTTTAGTTTATTCAAATAGAATCTTTATTTAGTTCTTTGCATTTGAATGAATAACTGACCATGGTCCTTTGAGATCGAAATCGATTTTATTATTTTATCATTTTTATGAAGTTTCAAACAAATTTTTATTAATTATTGACTCATTTTGTGAAATCACTCAATGTTTCATCATCGAATTTGAGCATTATCGATTTGCTGTCCAATGATGTCTGTGCAAATGTGCATTTCTTAAAAGTTGACGCTTGGTTGTCATCTGTTAAGGTCTATTTAGCTGGGTAGTTGTGCGTCTTGTGCTTGCTGCAAAAATGGTGGCTGATGACAACCATCTCCTGGACTCAGAAATTGGATTTAGACATGGCTTGATGAACCAAACTGTCAACTCTTTTACTGGCGAGGTATAATGAAAGAATGATTTTTTTGGGGGTCCACGACTACTGACCACCAACTAACCCGAACCCTAGTTTTCGCGGTCAGTTTGCAGCTGTCCATTTCCTTATTTCGTTTTTTTGCGGTGTTTTGGTTCAAGCCAGAGCGAGTATTACGGCTTTATAGGCTGTTTTTCTTTGCACTGCATTGAATGTTTTTGCACTTTATTCAAAATTAGTTCCCTTGGATTTTTTGAGTCTGGCATTTGACTTTTGCCATTATTATGAAGAAAAAAGACTTTTAAATATGCGATTTGATTTTTCATAAATTTTTGCTCATTTCGTCATCGAGTTTGAGTTGTGCGTGACTGTCTGTGGTTTGCATTTAGTGAAGTGGATTTTTGTATATTTGTAGTTTTTGACAACTTATTTTTTCCGCAACATGATTATTTTCAAGTTGAGCAATATAAACGCTGGATTCTAGATTGTAACGCTCAAAACATAATTATACCGCTAATGCAAACTATTCAAAATTGACTATTAGATAAAGTGAAATAAACGGTAAGTACTTTATTTTTTTCACTGAGCTGCCGAAGAAACGCATTAAAAATAGTTCATTGCAGGGATATAGTAATAAAAATTGTAACAAAATGTAAAAATTAGTAATAATATGTCCAGTTATCAAATTAATCTACCGTAGTGCACCAAAACATGGCAAATATGACCATTGGAAAATTATTAAGTGATAGTTGAAGAACTTAAAAAGCCAAATTCAGAATAACAAGTTGGACATCAAATATTGTTAACTTGCTTGGCCTTTTATGTAATTTTAAATGACTTCAGTAAAAAGTTATCGCCAGCATACTCTCAATTATGCTTCAAACGTTTCGGAATTTACTTATACCTTCTTCAGTGAAATATGATGTCACTAATTGCTCTACATTAGAATAACTGGTACCAAAGATAATGTTTAAGATGTATCATTTATATTAGTTTACAGTTAGTTCTATGATGTGTTTGTGCCAGATATTCTATTTTTTGCCTAATGAGATTGTAGCATCATTGTTCATTGAAAATACCTAAATGTTTGAAAATTGATTGCGAGTTTGGAAAAGGTTTTGATCTTTTTTTCTGAAGTTGAAGGGGAAAACGCATTTCTGTGCATTAAGTAAATATTAAAAATTTCAGTTTCAAACATTTTTTAAGCTGTTTGTCCACAGTTTTGGACTTACTTACTGTGCAATAAATAGTAGCACCAGTGGCTGTATGTTTCCTTCATAAGACTGTACAGTTAAAATATACAGGATTTCCTGTTTTGTCAATAGCTGCATTGCATAACGCCCATACATTAAATAGAAAAGTTCTGCCTTTTATGTCAATTCGCTCTTACCCGTAGCAGTCTAAATCATCTGCAATTAGTGACTTGATAGATTAACTTTGATTAATCATTAAACAGTGAATTCTATTTTGACATCTGTCATTTTGACGTAGCTGAATGATAGTTGGTGACGTCCAATTGCTAAGGTTTTACGCTCTTAGTAGTCTTTTCAGGTAGCTATTTATTTATCCCATACCTGTCCTGCTCGTTTTCGTGAACAATTTGTGGTGCTTAATGGCTTCTAAAGCTATTTTGTTGAGCCTACAAATTGTTTAGATTTTTTTTTTAATGGGAACAGTTTTAGCAGCTTTTGCTGAAAATTTAATTAAAAATAAATGCGACTAAAAGTTCGTAAATTTAAGAACAATCAGCTCTAACCTGAAATTTAAAATTTGTTGATTTTATCTGTTAGATTGTAATCGTAAATACATTGTTATTCACTAAGTTGCCTTGGCCAGGAGACAGCAAAGGGATCTTTCAGTCTTCGAGTTAAGCTACTACCTGGCCACCTGTCTACCACACACGGTGGAGGCTTCACACTGCCCCTTTTATTGCTAAATGTCAACCAAGAAAGCTGTGAATACCAATCTTTATAGTCTCTGGTTTGACCCGTTCGGAAATGGAACCCGAGCATACCGTTTCAGTAGCTGACTTTCTGGTTCAACAAAATTTACTGATTCTGTAAAGTGTACGTCAAGTCGTTTTTGTTTTGTTGGCTTTTCCGAGTTGGTTTCTGCTTTCCTAGCCGCTACCCGCAGACTGCTCAAATCGGTCGCTTAAACTTGTTCGTAGCGCATTTTTTTTAGCTTATTTGTTGTTTTACAGAATAACGGCCGAAGGAGAGCATCATTGGATGTCTTGAAGGAATGCAATACAATCGAAGAAGCTGTCAAATGGTCGGCGCTAAGACGACGAAGAACGTCTCTTCCTACCATTTTAGCCGGTACAAAAAAAAAGGTATGCCTCTAACGTTTTCAACTTTGAGACGTTACAAGTACTATGAAAAAGTTTTATTTTAGAGTAATAAATTTCAAGTCTAAAAGCGGCCGTGGGGCTGGACCCATTGCAAAGTGGCTTAAAGTTGTGCTGCTTTTACTAGAAAAGTCTAGTCAATTTTGAAACGCTGAATTTACGTTATTCCCAAATAATCCTCAGAAACTATAGGTTAGAGCTCTCTGTTTCAGCATAATATGCGTGCAAGCCGATAGCTATCGCGGTTTTTAGATATAAGTGTATCTGCTGCAGTGTTCAGACATCTATCCTAGGCGTGCATTACCCGATTCAACTCTTAGCTCTGATGTAATGTTGAGAACACGGGCCAAAACCTTGTCAGATTTAAAACTGATTGAATCAGCGTTTCTTTTTCTGGGCTTTCTTGCGTTTCAACTTTGAACATCTCTTGTCGCACGCTTTTAGAAATTAATTTTACCGGTCGGTTAAGGGCTTTTATATTTTAGGCTAGTTTCAGTAGTCCGCTCATAGGATCAATAAATCATGCTTGTGCCCAACAACACCGCTAAGCTGAAAAAAAGAAAGAAAATCAAAAAAGAAAAACAAAAATAAAAGAAATTGCTTGATGGTCATTCACACCTGTAAAAGCAAACTCGAATCCAGATATTCTACAGTTCATTAAAAAAAAAACACTAAAGTTTGAAGAAACACGCAAAAATCGAAAAAATTTACAGAACACCTTGCAAATTTTTTCACAATCAAACAAATTTTGCTTGAACAAAACTCGATTTTACGAAAGCAGTTCGCACCACTAAACTCTTCTTGTTACAACAGAGCTTATTTGCATTCGAATTTAGAATTTCGATTCGAAAATTTAAAGGAAGAGTATAGAACAGAGCCATTCTTGACTACAGTTTGAAACAATAAAGCGCGATTGGATTTTCATGAATTGCTGGTGATCAAATATAGTTTGAAATAGCGCTGCAAAAAATATTGGCAAAATATCTCCTTGTTACTTAATTTGCGGATGCCATATATTTTAAAAGTTTTTTGAAACAATTTAGGTAGTTGTAATTGAACATAGAGCATAAATGAACTCTAATGAAGCTTAAATCTTGAGAGCTATTTTGCGAAAATACTTTTCCAAGCCAACAAAGCTTTAAGGCCATTTTGATGTGATAAAACGAGTATTACTTAAAAAGCACTGTTTCTAACAGAAAATTGCGAACTTCCCTTCTAATCAAGAAAATATTACATGGTGATTAACAATATCAAACACTCCATAGAAATCCAGCTGTATTTCACCGGCAATTGCAAAACATTTTTTGCAGGATCTTGATATAGTAGTTTTAAAAGGATTGATTTGACTGACTCTGAATATTTTTCTTTCCATCCCGATCAAACTACCGTCATAAAGCGGTTTTTGGTCGTTCAATTTTTATTAAGTTATACGAAGCTAAGTCTGAAGCATTTGAATAATTTCCGATGTTTTCGTCGATAATTAAATTATAACATCTACAATTGCCCTTTTAAACGAAAATCTTTTGAAATAAAGACAATAAACTTCTGAGAGCTGCGGTCGCAAATATTGTATCAGGCTTGTCAGTTAAATCTCGATTTTTAAAAAATCTTGGTTATCAAGTGGTTGAAATTTGAAATTCGTGTAGTAGGGCATGAAAGAAGTCGATACAATTTTTCTAATGTTCGTGATTGCATGCCTATGGTCTTGACTGAGGATGTGCAAATTGTGCATTGTAGAACCTCAAACGTTATTGGTTACAGATTTTCTGTTCGCACTTGCTAAAATTTGTTCAAAATCACCCGTAAAATTTTAACATCAAATTCTTTTGACCCTGTTCATAACTAATAGGTTATGCCATTATGCTTTAACGTACTTTCATTGTCTTCAACGTAAAATACTACAGTAAGATTTCGAAGTTCTTGTTCCGATTTGTTACAATTGTGCTGCCGTAAATAGGCGTTTTGACTAATCCTTTTTCGAACGTCATATCTCGTCAAAATATACTGCATTTCAAACACAGTATTTAAAAAGATGTTAAATTGTTGCTCGACAACCAAGACGCTTTTTAGCGTCGGATTTAGTGCTCATGATTCATGGTCTATTCTTTTTTTTGATTCTATGTTTATTAGATTGTTGATGGCTAATTTTAGCTGTGAAAATTTTGGCCTTGGGATCTCTCCTTCCCCTGGTTCTCGTACGTCAATGTCTGCATGGTTTTCATGCTATTTCTGGCCATAAAAATATTGGCACCCGAAAGAAAAGTTTATTGTGAAAGTTTTGATTATTTTTAAAAAAGGTGAAGTTTATTTTGAGCCCAAACGATTATAAGTAGGACTTCATTTTCCGCCAGGAAAATATTGCTATGAAACAAGAAGTGGAAGTTAGCCGTTTGTTTTTGAGCAAAACCATATTCACATTTTTGTGAAGATAAATCACTATACCTGAGCAAGTATCTGAGCAAAATACGTTTGGTTGGCCACTGTTTTCCGCAGCATGTTGTCTGCAGAATGCAGTACAAGTAATAATTATAATCGCTCTATAGGCTTTTTGCAAAATGGAAACAGGACTTTTTCAAAATGGAAGCTTGCTTTTTTAACGCGCGATGTTATCGTTACGTTTAAGGCCCAGTGTACACTAGGTGTAAAATCACGAGCGTATTTTTGGTTGATTTTCAACAGAAATTCGGTACGCCGGCGTGCCAGCGTAGAAGCTGCCATTTGGTTAAAATAAACTAAGGATACGCTGGTACGCTAACGATTTTACGCGCAGTGTAGACGTGGCCTAAAACTTAATGTTGTAACGGTAATGTTTGAGTGTTTACAAGTAATTACATTTCATGTGCCAAGTTGTCTTGGTCAGGAGACAGCCAAGGGGCCTTTTGGTCTTCGAGTTAAGCTGCCAACTGCCCGCCTATCTACCACACACGGTGGAGGCTTCTCACTGCCCCTTTAATTACTGAACGTGAAGCAGGGAAACTGTGAATACCAATTTTTATAGGCTTTGGTTTGACCCGACCGGGAGTCGAACCCGAGTCTACCATTTCAGCAGCAGACGCTTTATCCACTCGGCCACTGATCGGTGTAGTAGACTTAAGAAATTGGCAAACCCAAAGGGACTTATTTAAATGTTTGTGAAAACTGTTAATATTTTGAAATTTGCACCTTATTTCACGTTAAAATATTGCCAACGTCAAAAAATATTGTCGATATTTGATTAAAAGGTGTCGATAGTCAGTTTAACAATAATCATGAATCCAGAGTAAGGTCTTCAAATTGCAAAGTTTATAGAAATCGCTAAAAATTATTTATCTTTGTTGTAATGACGTAACCCATACACAACGCCTGTTATAATTGGAGCGCTAAAATACAATTTACGACAAGATATTTGTAGCTCAGTCGAATAATTAAAACTTATATTTCCAAAATACTGCCTATGACAAAACCACATGACATAATACATACATTGTACTTGCATTTCGTGACTAGAAATTATAGCTTATTCAAGTATGTCTGAATTTATACGGAGTTTTCTGTTTCTCACGACATTAAATTCATACTCTAGCCAGCTTTGTAGTGACGTCATTCAAAGGAAATTAACACTTTTACATGCGAAGATATTTTTCGTATTGCTATTAACCAAATGTACGTGGAGACTGAAGAATTCCTTTATTTTTACCGACTTGCTACAGTATTTGCCTTTAGATTTTGTAATTTTGAAACACTATCGATTTGTTAAGAGTTTTGATGAATTGTCACCGTCGCTTATCTGCTTAAAGTAATGTGAAGAATTTTTCACAAAAATAAAATTTTATAAAACAGAAGCGTCGTATTGTGTAGCAAAGGCAAAAGTAAGTATGTTAGTGATTTAAAAGTTACCTAGATAGCCTTGATGTACAGTCACGCAGCTAAACTGTTTTAATCAATAATTATCGAGAGAAGAAAGAGTTTCGTAAGAGTTGAATTCGGGGAACTGTTTCAAAAGCTGCTTTCTATTTTTCGCATTCAACTTTTTCTGCTATAGAAGAAGTGCTTGGTTTTAACGATACTTTGCACATTTTTAACGAATTTTGTTGTCCGTTTTTATTCTTGCACGCAATTTTGTAGCGCAGCTTGTCACCAGTCATTTTGATCTTGATTCAGCTACTGTTTTTAATTAATTGGTGAGAAAATGCTTATTATCATCATGAGCACAAGCTTGATGTTATCGAAGAATTTCGATTAAATATTCTTTTATTTTGATGTATTGTCAACACGTGTATGGACGATTTTCTCCGAATTTTCGTGTGAAGATTACGTTTCAACGAATTTTTGCAGTACCTCTAGTAGAGCAATAACAATTTTCGGAAGCAATATCAAATTCTCCTCTATCCTACCTGCATTTTTGACGAAACCCTTGCATTTTTGTGCAGCTAGCGTTAGCGCATTATCACCACTTTATTTCAGAAAACAACTGACGAAAGGAGAACATGCATTTAGAATTTGTTTGTTATGGCTTGGTGATCTTTGCAATCTTATCAATTTCATTTGCTTTGCGATTACAGAGAGACATTGAATAACCCTTAACCCTGGCATTTAGTTTGGATAAATTCTTAAGAAGTCAAAAAATAAATGAACCACCTCATGAATTACATCACATGTTTGTTTTGACACCCTAGCAACAAAAAGCAATATAATACAGCTGCTATTTCAAGAAGTATTCCTCTGATCAGATAGATCAGTTTTAGGCCTGTTTATACAGTAAGTTTGGCGGACAGGCATATTTCCGGAGTTTCCCCTTTCTTTTAGAGAAGTGAAAAAGAAGTCTAAACACAAATGAACCACCCCACGAGTTACACACATGTCTGCAACGAAATCCACAAAAATAGCAGCGTAATAAAGCGGCTGTTTCAAAAATTGTAGCACATACCTAGTTCATGCCACTGAAGTGTAGCAAAGTAATCATGCCCAGCCTAAAGATGGTTAAATTTTGATGGGAACAAAATGAAATTATGAGCATCCAAATGGGATCATCGTGCTGCTCTTGCAGCTGAGCAGTTAATTAGGGCTGCTAGAGCACGATGACGATGCTGCTGCTAGAGCATGATTATGCATCGCTATGAAGGTGTGGAAATTATTCACTTTGCTTTGATACGTGAAATCATCGCTACCCTATGCATAATTACATTTCGTTAGTAATCGTTTGCCTGCTTACTGACCTGTAGGCTAGTAGTGATTACTGACCAGGAAAAAGTCAATGAAACGTGAACTGCTTGAAACGAAGTCATCCTGGTGACTCCTAGGTGTTCATACTGGTAGCCTAAAGGCCAGAAAGCACGCAAGCGATTACTAATTGCAAGCACATCATAATTAAGCATTATTACACTTCACCTTGATCTAAATTCGATTTATTTATCATCTCTTTCATAGAAGCGTTAAGATATGTACACAAACAATTACCGTAAGGTACAGCTTCTAGCGACAAAATGATTGCGAGAGGACTGCGAAGTCATCAAGTCGTGCAGCCACACTGTTGGTTATCCTTTTAAAATTACAACATCAGTTCCAACTGAAACGAAAAGCAAGTGCACGCTGAATGAATGAATGCACCGAAATGATCGGTAGTTGAACTCTGTTCAAAATATTAGGCGATTAACGACATACTAATTGATAAGCAGTTTTTTATGTTAACGGCTGGATAATATTTTCGTAGTCGTCTTTAAATTTTGCGAAGTATTATCCTTATAACGTTTTTAGATGCGTTGTTTCATTGTTTGGCGCCAATATATTTGATCATCGTGCTGTCATTGCAGTTGCTTCCTGAGTATCCAAATTGCTTTGTTTTGCTACCTTACGTAAGTCAGTTACAGAGCTTTTTGGGCAAGAGATGCATTGTCCTTTAGTTTCCGGGTTGAATGCACACATTAAATCACACACCTTTTCTAATCGAAATTATAATATGTATGTGTCACTGATTTTCTTAACTCATTTTTTCAAAATTAGTTTGCTCTTACGACAATAGAATGTTTTAGATGCATTTCGTTATTCTGCACATCATAGGCTGTTGCTATGCTCTTGACGTGGGTCAAAACTTTAAACGTCATCTTCCGTCTACTTTCTTCGTATTGAAATGTTAATGCTCTTCGTATTTACTCCTTATGAAGTTAACCCTTGAATTTTGACTTAAAACGTATCTTGGTTATGCTATTTGTGGTTACACCTGTTCATTTTACATGGTCTAACAAGACGCAACATTTCGTTCAACAGAAATTTTTCGTGCCAAAGAACCAACCTTCCTAGGTGGTAGCTTCCAATTCTCATCCACAGGTAGCCAATAAATTCCGTCAAATTGATCGGAACGGATAAGATTCTCGCATCGCGTGAACTAAATCCATTTGTCACCACAAACTGACCGCCAAGGTTAGGGTTAGTTCGCGGTCAGTTGTGGTGGACCAGAATTGCACAAACGCCTATTATTCTTTGCCTGCAGCTTTTGTTTTTGCTTTTGCTGCATTTTTAGCCTAATCTCGATACCATCTAGCGACGGTTCTTCGATTTGGGATAAGAAAGAGTTGATAATGTCACTTGTGGGTTTTTATGTGATAGCGTAAATAGTTTTCGAGGGCACTTTTGATCAGCTCTAATCACTGCAATTTTATTGAGTGAATACAAACTTGGAAAGTTAACCTATGGCAATGCTAACGTAACTATATAAAAACTTAGTATGTGAAAGTATAGATTGAAGACGTCCCAAAAAAGATGGCTTTATGAATGTGGTGCAACCCCATGCTTCGAGCAATCATGGTATATGTGTGGTGTGGTGGCCGCACCTCCTACTCTTTAGCATAGGACAGACCACTTCGCCATTGCAGCTCAGTATTTAAAGGAGCATATTTGAATGCTGAAAGTTTCTTAGAAGCAATCTTTATTTGGTGCCACAGTGATTTTAAAAGGATTGATTGAAATGCAAAATATTGATTGACCTGTAATTTTTTTGTTCTTGAAACGCAGCGATTCATTAATTGCATTTTCCTTGGCTAAAGATGAAAGACGCCATTTTTTGAGTTATCACCAGCAGAGCAAAATTTTCTGATACCCACAAGCAAATATTTTCAATTTTTAAGACATAAAAATGCTAACACGATGAAGGTTTCTTTTGCACAACACACATTCACCATTAGATTCGATACCAGAGCGATTTTAGCAGTTGATAAATAAAGCTTTACACACAAATTTAATCTGCAGACAGTAGTTATAAATTTTTTAGCGTGACAAAAATTAGCTCTACTTGCGATTTTCTTGGTAGTATAGTGCATTAGATGAAAAATCTTTAATTAGATGGAAACTCTGCAAAAGTTTTTTGCTGATGTTAGAAAAGTTGATATCTGACTTCTTATCGCTGCTGCAAGTTTTCGGCTTTTTTAACAGGACGATCAAACTAGTTAATTCTCACGGAACGCAAGGACAATTTTTGCAACACAGGTTAATTAATATACGCTCTTGCGGAGATAGTGACGAGAGATAGTCGAACCTCCGCTCTTCCGACTTTTGAGCCCGATTCCTTGCCGCTGTGTCATCCTCAAGTGCTCTTTGGCGTTTAGTTTTTCTATGTAATGGATACGCAAAGGCGCTAGAAAGTGGTGGTTTCTATCGTAGAAACTTTTGGTTATCTTTCGTTGATTTTCAGAACGTTACCGACTCGATCAATTCGAACATTACTAATTCGATCATTTCGGGGAAGGAACTGAACCCAGATTTTCTGCGAACCCAAATTCGTTGAACCGAAATTTTCTACGCTAGATTGGTTAGCGCCATCACGATACAAGGGTCTTATTTTGCTGCGGTGCAAAGGTTCACGAATTTTTTGCGGCTTTTGTTTTCTAAATTAATATTATTTATCAGCATAATTGATCTGAAGCTTTGTTTATGATCGTTTTGATAAAGTGATATGCCCCGGGCCCACACTGTTATGTGATTTGTTGCTGTTGTTGGAAAAGATTTCCCAAAAAATTGCAACTCAACAAATGGCCTTAAAAGCTGTTTGGCCAATCTGGGTTTAGAAATACGTTATTTAGTAATGCCGTCATTAAGATTAAACAATGGGGACCAAAACGGCCCAATCGATTAGATTGTCAATTACCATTGCAATATTTTTTCTTTCCACTGGGTAGCTAAGCGCCGTATGCGAAGAAATCAATTAAAGCAGCAAACTCAGCTGACCTCACACCGCAGTGCAATGCTGCTACTGTCGTTTTAGAGCTTTCGGAAACTCTTTGGCTATCTTTTCTCGGTGTGGTGCCAAGACAGTGAGCTACAATGTTCTGCGGTTCCCACAAATAAATTCTAAAAAATACCTCGCACAAGATTTCTGGCCGTTTCAAACATACTTTTGCCGTAAGCTTTTTTGGTTTCTGGAAAAAGCCGATGGACTGGCATTGTTTCTATGCAACAGACAATATCATTACTAAGAAAGCGTTTTTGAATGATTTAATTATAAAAAGTATTTTTCGATCGATTTCATTTTTAGTGGTTGTAGGGAAAAATCAGAACTTTTTTTAGTTTTCAGACCCGCGTCACTTTATTTTTTACTTAAAAAATCAAATGTTTGACGATTCGTAGCGCATTTTTTGCTAGCAAAACATGTCGATATTTCTGTTGTTTTTTGCTTTTTTTTTCTATCGGAATATCAAGATATTGTTTTATCAGATCATCAAAAAATTTCTTCTACCGAAAAAATTTACCATGCCTCGTTGAGTTGATCTTTTTTAGGTCATACATCAAACAGTTTGTCACACGTGAGTTGGACTCTGTGTATCGGAGGAAGTAACGTGCATTTACATCCATCGCAAAGTTTGCTTCATTGCACCATCATTTTAACCAAAAAAGTTTTTTGACTACTAATTGCATTGTTTTTAGAGGGTAAAGTGTTCGACCTTTGGGGGAAACGTTCATTATTATTTCAAGTTGACGCTGGTCACAAACAAATTTTGGTTTTGCATTCTCGATACTGACCCTACAAGTTGATGTGAAATAGTATGTCATTCTACCTGCATATCTGACACCATATTATCTTCTTTTTGTACAGTAATATGTTGTATATCCTTATTCCTTTGATAAAAAAAGTAACAACTGAAGAAGATAAACGGAAGCTTGTTGCACCACTCTAGTGTTTTCGTTAGAACCGTAAAACGATGGAATGCCATATTTTTTTTTATTACGCCACGACGACTTGAAAGGGTTTTGTTCTAATGTGTTTTGATAGTTATAAATTTATTGCATTTAGGACGTTTTAATATCGCGAATCATAAAAAATCGATATTTATGGCTTTTTTCAGTGCTATTGACTTCAGCCGGAGAACACTCTTCGAACAAACGTTGTTCTGTTTGATCTTTTGTCAAGCTTACGTATGCCACCTTTGTATTTTTTTATTGCAAAAATCGTTGCTGCTGACAGGCTACTGCCTAACCCACCGTTCATTTATACTGGACGGACTAAAATTTTCAGTCATCAAACGTCATACAGCGTGAAGATCGTGTCAATGTAATCATAAAATTCCTTTAAGACATCGTTCTGTGGTCTTTGTTTGAGTATCTATGGATTCCCACACTTCACGTGGGGTATCTCTACACTTTATGGTCCTTTAAACTGTTTTACAACCGCAGTACCATTTCATTATGACGCAATACCTAGCGCGGATGAGCTGTCAAAATTAAATGATTTTTTAATTAATGTCAAATGCCTATTTGTGGTTTATTGTTTGCCTGTTTGCGTACCCCTTTAAATTTTGATTGGTTTCGCTTCATTTGTAATTTATCCTCTCCTTAATATTCTTTTTCCGCGTCAGTCTTGTCGTATTTCTATTTGCTCAGAGTCCTAGTAAAGTTTACGATTACTCGCGATGTTAAAGCCACTAATACTCCCCTCAAATGACGTTTTCCTAATGTCGTACATGACCTCTGACCCTTGTTTGCCCATCGTTTTGCTCTTATATAAAGCTTCTGTTGGGCCCAAGGCTTTAATTTGCGGTGTGATCAGACAACTTGTGGGTATTTGCGCTGTTATTAAGCACTTTCGACAACTGAATATTACGTTATTACGCACTCGTTTCTTACGTTAATTAATGTAAAAGTTAGCCCCTGGCGTGAGATACTTCAGTGAAAGACATGATTGGAATCTGTTAAATGAATTAGCGCTTAGCAAGTTGAAGTGTTATTATAAACTTGGTGATTGAAGAACAGCTGAATCCAGTAAGAAGAATAAGAATTTATGAGATTTTAGAGAATATCAAGCTGTAAAGAAAGGTATGCATTCAATATTATTGTCGGAAATGCGTATGGACCCATGAACTAGGCTCTCTGCTTCTGCTTCACCCAAGGGTTTTCAAACTTTTACCCACCTAACCCTTGATGAGCATGAGTAAATGTTGGTATTTCTTGAAAAGTTCGCTTTAATCCACTACGGTACGAAAGTAAAGTCATGTAATGGAATCGACTTACTAGGGGAGATAAAGCTTTCAGAAACATCTGTCATCTAGGAGAAAAATTAGCGTCATTTCAGAAGAGTAAACTAAAACAAGCTTGACGTCCTTGATTCCTTACCAGTCTTCTGCCGCCTTGCAAATCATTAGGGTTGGCCCAGTTTAGCCGAGAAGTAGCCCAGGAATGCTCTTGGTTTAGATGTGCGGAGGGCTGCTGATGAGAGCCTAAAGTTCGAAACAACGTTGTCCAGTTCAGAAAAATGCTTAGTACAAGTCTGACAAGCTCTTTAAACGGGAATTACTGTAGGTTCTATTCAGTGAAGTTTTTAAGGTTGCTTCCACGTAAAGAATTTTAGGTAAGATATTTGGTATAACTAGGTCATGAAGGAAAGCGTATCGAAAGTTAAAGGTAATCTTTTGGTCGAGCACTGAAGGCTCGGTAACCATCGAGATGTCTAAAAAACGTAAAAAAGCGTGAGTTTGCGGAGGGGCTTTTGGGCCAAGCTATCAGAATCAACGCTACAGACCAAGTTTTTGGTTACATTGGTTTTTTTGGCATTAGTAGTGTGTTTATAGTATCGAGTGCAGATAAGGTTGATTGTATAAGATGACCAATAAGAGCTGCGAGCAGTTTGTGGCTCTTAATTAAGTGAAGAAGAATGGAAAGGGTAAAAAATGTAAACGACTTTGACAAAATTCCGATAAAATCATTGATTACTTTGTTAGTATGAGCTGGAAGGCTATTCTTAAGTGTGCCTGGTTATTATAATCTAATACCTTAGATTCAACCTGCTTCTTATTGTCAATATTGATTTTATTGACTATTTTGATTATATATTACGTTTGCTTCTCATCTTTTTGCAATCTTTGATGTCCAAAATCGATTTTCTCTAATTAAAATGCTCTTGATAGAGGTGTAGCGCAACAAGGTCAATAGAGTGCATTCTTGTTATTCATCACGGTAACATCAACAGGACAGTTTGCTCTTCAATAGACTGCTAAGCGACCACATCTTACTCCTCCTACTTGGCTCAAAATGAATTACCCTCAAAATTTGTATTTCTTTGCCATCTGGACTTATTCATCAATTTCATGGTTTTGATTTTGGGATGATCCGAGGCATTTTTCCGCAACCCGGGCTACTTAAGTCAAATGCTATAGCTCAATTAACATAACTCCGTTGAAGAGCATTTTGTTCTTAGGCTATACCCCCATTTTCAACACCTACTGAAAATCACAGACAAAAACGATCTGCTCTCAAAGTGTCAGAGCAAGCTGATGCATGCTTCTTTTTGTTAACTAAGACTTTATGTAGTTACACCAACGACAAATTTTAGCGCTGCACAGCATCGTATCGTATTTGGTACAATATCAAGAATGCCTTGAAATTTATAGTATTTGTCTAAATCTATTCATTTTATGGTGTTACTGATAACATTTTGGGTTATTCAAAAAAGAAGGAGAGTTTGCACCGTAGATATTTTTACGAACAAATTAAAGCAAATAACCTCCAATTAGATTGATCAGCAATCATACGAAAGAGCAAGCTGAAATGCATCAGAGAAATCACACTTACTGAATTTATATCGGGAAAATGGCCGCTGGAAAATTTCTGTTTAGTTTTAAAATATCACAAATTTTAAGGAAGCTCGCTGCTTAACCTAAAAAAAAGAAATTGACCCGTGAATCAAACCAAAGTCCAAAAATGAGTTATTAAATTTGAATCGATAAAATGGTTGGGGATATTTTAGCAGATTCAACAACATGAGTTTCTTAGAACCACAGATTTTTAAGTAAATGCTGTATATTTGCGGTTATCGCATACGAATAGCGGCATCCTCTGCAAAAAATTGTTAATTCAGCTGGCTAATGAAATAAGCTAACGCTTATTATTATCATCATGTGAAATCACCGGTTTCAACCCTAAAATTATCCAAGAAGCTTCGCTATTTAATCTTGGTTTTGGTGAGAAAAAAGCGTTTATCTTTCTACATCGAGATTTTAATTGATGCTTTTATTTCAGAATAGTAATATGCGTAGTTTGAAGAAGGTTTTTGTTAATTATAATGATTCGTACACCAAGTCAAATGTGCGGAAAACATACCCAGGATATATCGGTGATTTGCTGGACTACATTGCTAAGTCTTCTGATAGTAACCAGCAGTGAAATCGAGCAGTAACAAACTTAGTTAACGGTTAATTTTTCCGAGTGAAGTAAAGTTTGAGCAGAGTTGAAGATCAGCTCATTTGAGTATTGCAGTACATTGAGAAATGTCATTAAGCTGTAGTTTTTATGTTTTGAAATTTCAGCACTGGGCATTTTCCTGGTGATTTCCATCTCCTGGGTTGTAACGTAGCATCTTGAGTCACTTACTGTGTCTTAGCCTAGAAAAATCAGCCTTTTACTTTCGTGGTGCATCAATTTAAAATTTGTTCAGTTTTGGCTCTGTTGCTCTTTTCACCTGTCCACTTTCATAACTTGCCACGAACTATCTGACCCCCAATTAGCCCTTACTTCAGTGTTAGCGGTCAGTTAACTAGATTCGACCTTTTTTAGTACCGTTTTTCGCTGCTAAGGCTCGATTAAACCAACAAGATGTCAGAAAATTCAACTTACAAAAAGTGTAGGTTTTACATGACCCCTTTAATTTTAGTTCTTTTTTATCTAAATTTTGTGCAGCCCCAACGTATTTTAATGCAATGACGTCATAATGAGAAAAATTCTTCGATTGTGACGAGCGTCTTTAGAACATATTGCGATCGCCGTGAGTGTTTACAGCAATTAGACGGTGTTGATCAGATATGACAGTGTTTTCAATGCGCTTTCAACTTTCTCGCGTGATATGTATCACACCATCACAAGCATGCAATCTCGCTGCAGTTTAGAATAGAACAATTATTGTTTTAAGTGGAAAATAGCTCGATTAATCGACTTAAGAGAGTCAGCTGTATTTTGTAGCCAAGTTTGATTATTGCTGAAACAGATCACTTAGTTCGACGGTTACTCTTGAAGAGCAACATTCGGTGCTTTAAAAAGCGATTGAGCAAAGGTTATTGGAAACTTCAAGTAAATCGTTTGTGTGCTGTCATTGGTTTGCAGTTGAGGGTTAATCCTGTTTTTATACTTGGCGTAGAACACCTTGGAATGTTACTAAGCATTCTGTCGTAGAATCGAAGTAAAATAAACATGTGCTTTTAGCCCCTGTGAAGTATTTTCATCACTAATCCATTCACACATATTGCTTCTAAGCCTCGTGATGAAATATAAAGTCAATGGCAATGATATTTTACCTTTTGCGAGTACCGGTTGTTGAACGTATAGCATTGTGGCTCAAAGAATATCTCAGAAATCGATTGATGTGCTGTAGCGTACTACTTTATTAAAACGAAATCAGCAAATAGAATTGATATTGGCAATGCCGAAATGGTTTCTGGTTGAAAGTTGCCATTGAACGTATGTTTGCTTATCGTTTATCTATTTGCAAGGTTTAATGAACAATGGCCAGTTTTAGACCTTTAAAAATGCTCAAACAATTCCCTCTAAGCGTCTCCTGTTAAAGGCTCTTTTAGATTTTTGCTCTCTTACAATCGTGATGTACAATTTGAGCTTCAATTTAATTGCACACAATCTACAAAAAAGTCAAACCGCGCAAATTTTTAAGATCTTTGAGCTAAACCGCAAACAAATGCAACAATGCATCTTATGCAATCAAAAAGGCTTTATTTTTCCCATGAATGAATAAAGATACCTGTAGCGACGGCAAATTGATAGTGACAAAATCTGATTTTGAATTGGAGGAAGAAAGTGCGTAAATCCGCGTTACATAACCCAATCCAAATGATAATTGCCTTTCGTTTTTCTATATGTCTTTTGTTTCGCAAGTAGTTTTATTTATCAAAGGCCTAGCCTATTTGTTGCGACTAAAATCTCAGTAATTTCGCGTTATTTCAAATGATAGCAGCTGTTAAAATTTGATCCTGACTGATTGGAGTGGATTTGTGGGATCATAAATGATCCGTTACCGATTGACGACAATTATATCGGTCTCAACGCGTAATTAATCACCTGCGTGTTGTGTCACCAATTCACCGCCCCGTTCAGCATCTGTTATGAGCAAACTAAGCTCAAATAAGTTGCTCGTAAAAAGTATACGCATTTCAAATAATATTTTTGCTATTGCTGAATTAGAACTTGCTCATTTTCATAATTGCAAGTTCAGTTTCAGGGCTTGTATGACGAAATATGCATCAAATCAAATCGTTCCTTATACTGGCTGTATTATACCGAAGCGTGTTACGAGTTTGCGGAGCTCATCTCTTTTCATTACGCCCAGGCAACAAAGCTCTTTTCGAAGAAGTGATGCAGCGGTGGTGAGCCGTTGGCAACTCTGTGTTCGATTTGACCCGCCCGAGATTTGAACCTTTGACCTCCGGCTCCAGAGACGAACGCGTTACCGCTCGACCAGCTGGATTTGATTTTGATTTGGTTGTGCACATGACCCGTACTCAATCAAATAAAAAATTGCAAAAACCCTAAAACTTAAAAGTGCATTTAGATCAAATCCAAACCAAAGTGAAGTAATCTTTGCAATTTGATTTGAAATATGCATTATTTTTTCAAAATTTTCGGTCATTTACTAAGAATTAAGTCAATCGTCTTTAAATGACCGACAAAATAAACCCAGCAATGTAATGGCTACGGTTATGTGTTTAGCCACAAAGTTTAGTAAAAATATTTGTTTCAATTTTGAGATATTCGCCTCCAGCCAATGACGCAAGATGATACTAATTTATTACAATGTCTGACGCGATTGAGTTATATTTACACACTCATAAAAGTTTACCAATACACTCTTGTATTGTCAGAATTTCGCCCGATGATAACATGCTTTGTGTTGTTTTGCGCAAACTTTGCACCTTCTTTTCAAAACTATTCTGAAACTAGACCAGAGCTAAGACTACTAAGTCGTAAGCGATTAGTTAGCTCAGAAAAACCCTCCGATTTTCTTACGCAGAAGAGTTTTTATGGTTTTGCTATATTTAATGCTCAACTTCGCAACATTTTTGGCGAAACTCCATCAGTAAACTTTTTTTCAAGCGTTTGCCTTCAATATTGAAATGTTTGTCCCGTGAAAGTTTTTGGTTGTGAGTAAAATCACACGCGTTCAATAGTAACTTAATCCTTCTTTCCTGCTGCAACCGCATGGGGGTATTGCTTTAACCAATTAAGCTGCTGCTGCGATTAATGACGATTTTTAGATAACTTTTTTATTGCAACCGATCAATTTTGTCAGGTCTCCTTTACAGCAGCTTTGGTACATAGGCTATATGTGCAGTATCGAAAACAAAATTGTGAATCCGTTTTGTCCCCGTTTGCAGGCGGCTATGTCCTCTGTCCTGGTCGAAACCAGCACCTTGGTGGAAATTCATTTCCTTGCTGATGAGTTGACTCGAAATCCGTCCAATGTTACAGCTCTGGCAAAGAAATTAAAAGAACTACTTCTTCCATATAATAAGGTTAGTTGCTTTATCTCATTCTGCAAATTGAACTTTGCGGATCTGTTAAATTTGAAAAGTGACAAATGGAAGTCTGCGACTTTTTGACGCGAGAAATTTTTACGCCGCCGATTTACTTGACGGCGTTCCGAGGTACACTCAAACATGTACCCCAACTCCTAAGACGTTTGAGCGTGAAACTATTCCTTGCTTTGGCCCTCACTCTAACGCCCCGCGTTTAAACCTTTCGCGTCGAACCGGTATGTGGAATATGGACCTTACCCGGTATATGGAAGCAGTGGCACAAGAAGAGGGGGCTGAGGAGCTTCAGCTCCCCCCTCCTTAGCCAACCACTTAGAAAATTTAACTCCCAAATGCAAGCATTATGTGTTTTGAACTTAGCCTATAAGTAAAGGGGGAGCTAAAGAGGCTGGGCAGTTAAATTTTTCAACTGGCTTTCGAATTTTAGCAATTTAGTTCTTTCAAATGGCTTCAAAAACGCGCGAAATGTGGGCTATTTTTTCAAAAAATTGCAAAAATTGGCTGGGGCTCCCCAGAACCTTGTCTTTGATACGCTTAATTGCACCAGTTAGCTCAGCATGCCGCCCAAGAGAGACATTTTTCAAACAGAAAATTAGAACTTTTGGTTCAAGTCCTCCCCTTTAACAAAATCCTGGTTACGCGCCTAGGTGGAAGACTACCTTGTATCAAAATCTGCAATAAGTTGTGGTTTATGAATAATCTGATTCAGCATCGATGATTGAAATCTATTTCAGCTTAGAACACTGGAATGAGTGGCTTTGTAAAGAGTGCTAATAGTTGGGGGTAAACATCAAATTGCTGATAAGAAAAACGAACATTTGAATTGCTTCCCATTCCCTCCGTTATTCGTTTTTGATCGATTTCTAGTCAACCACGGATTTTTACAACTGAGTTTTGAACCGAGATTGGTTGTTGGCAGCAAAGTGACGCAACTACGCACCGCGTATTGCCATTTCACTTGTCCGAGGCATTGCTGGACTTCAAAAACTTTCATTTTGAGTGTCTTCGTAGAATTGAAATATTTTCGGCTAGAATGGAACCCGGATTCCAACAACGAATAAGAAAATTGCAGCATGACTACCAACCCTTTCACCAAAACAGTGGATAACTTTACTTCCCCCCCCAAAAAAAATAAATAAACTTAAAAACATCATAGAAAAGATCATTAAAACGTAGGCTATTGGCCAAGTGTACTGTGGTACTCCGTAGTGTTGATTTAAAGCCAGAACCTCACCTTCGACGTTTAATTCGAGTGAAAAACGTATTAATATTAATGACTAGCTTAAATAATATATACGCCAGTTGACAAGAAAAACCTGATTGTATCCTTGGTATTTCATTTTGAATTATATTTGATTATTTTTTTTTCAACAAAGTTTTATATATATATTTTTTTCGTAATCGATTTAATCTCGTTATCTTTCAATCAAAATTTGAAGTTTCAATTGCGTAAATGAAGTATAAACACTTACATGCTATTCTTGTAACTTGATCATATCGCTAATTAGGTGTTTTGGTACAACAATGTGAATGATTAGGCCATAGGCATGGTTTCGCAATTTTGTGACGTAAGATTGCCGAAACTGCTTATGGAAAGCTAATGATTGGACTAGTATTAATTAAACTCACAAATGACTTCTCATTTAGCTTTTGTCAAGTGTCCAGAGCTTTGTGGCACATTTTTTTCAAGTGCGGTTTTCAATTTTTTTAAAGTTTTTTTGGGGAACTTACCAACAAATGGCAAAAAAGTGAGCATTTCGCTTATTCATATGTGTGAACCAAGTACTCTGCGCTTGTCTAACCACAGTAACCTAGAGCAGGGGTTCTCAAACTTTTGGTGTTATGTAGCCCTTGAAGAGGTTAACCGTTATTTACGTAGCCCCACAATAAATTTCTAGAATAAAAACAAAAAAGTAAAGGAATAGCTTGCGGAGCCCCTAGGTTTCTCCAACGGAGCCCTGGGCTCCGTTCGGAGCACTTTGAGAACCTTTTTTGGTTCTGTATGCAAGTCTTTCGTCAGGCTGGGCCCCCACATTTGGTAGCCTACTTGGCCCTTACGAGAAATCAGCGTAAAGTGTCTTTCCCAACGACACAACGACACATTACCAGTTCGGGAATCGGTGTCAGTAACCTTTCGATCACTAACCCGTCGCTCTACCACTGAGCTATCGCCACCTTGTGAACAATTATGATGGCCTTCAGGGTCGGAACTGACCTTTTTTTAGTGAACAGTTAAAAAGGCGTTGAGCGTTTTTTGAAACCACATCATGCTTAAACTTTTTACCAAGAAATTGAAAACACGTTGTTTATTAGATTATTTGTTCCAAACTTCGGTTTATTTTTTACATTGCACCTCAAGAGTTCGGTCCAGTAGTGGTATACTATAAAACACATTTAAAAGGATTAGTTTCAAAAGCAAAGCTTTTGCCAAATTTTGAACGCCGC
This sequence comes from Trididemnum nubilum, assembly GCA_963965965.1. Lineage (NCBI taxonomy): Eukaryota > Metazoa > Chordata > Ascidiacea > Aplousobranchia > Didemnidae > Trididemnum > Trididemnum nubilum. The sequence continues at coordinate 19,234,527 of OZ014490.1, forward strand.
TGTATTCATTTTGTGACTAATTTTTATTGCTTAACTTCAGAATAACAGTTTAACTGGCCATTTATTATGGACTTAATAACTACGGGTATAGGCTACAGCAGTAATTGCTGTTGTGAATTTTTTCATGAAATTTGCTGTAACCATTTTTAATTGCTATTCGCAAACTTTGAAAAATCTTAAATACTATCTCTTTCTGAAAGTTTTTGAAAAATTTAGCGAAATTGGCTGAACTCGTGTAATTCTGAAAACGAAATCATATGGCAATTAAGAAAATTACTGCGTAGGATTTTTAGTTCAATATTTGACTACCTTGCACAAAAACAAATTTGAAATTAAAAAAATATGCTGATTGTAATAAACTGGGATTTAAATTTGAACTAATTTAATTATAGACGAGGTTCTCTGTTTTCCTGCCCTTTTTGTGGCAATATTTTGTGGAAAACATGGCGGAAAAACATTAGTCAATTGCGTCAAAAAAATTTAGCCAAAGACGTTTTATCTTTGTGATAATTTGTGTATTGTCTTGCTGTTTGTTATATCAATAATTAGATGTGACGTCACTACTTCCTTACCAAAGAAAATTAACATTCAGGCATTTGATGTGTAATTGATTGGGTACTTTTTGGAGTTTAGAACATAAAATTTATGAAAAAAACTTGGCTAACTGCGTTTTATATGTTTGAGCAGGTTTGAAGTTGAATTGTTGCCCATAACTTGACCTATTTTGCTGGCTATTTGGTCAAAATACAACTTAGATCTCTTGTGTTTTCATTGCCACGTATGTAGGCTTTACAATTCTCCCGTGGTGGTGATCCAGCCTAATTAAAAATTTCCAAATGGTTGTGAAGTCGAAGAAATTTGTGATTCAGTTACAACAACCTTTGATATAAGTGTTAGTAGTGAATTTTGATTTTGTTCATGAGAAAGTAGGAAGTTTGCAACTTAATTGCGACGATATTGGATTAACCCAACTTGTGCTTGTAAAGCGTTGTTCGAATTAATTTGCATATAACTTAATGGGTTTTACATTAAGAAACAAGCTCATTTACATTCAAGAGTTAATTTCAGTTTTCATATTTACAACAATTAACAACAAAAACACTATAAAAATTTACACGAAATTGATTTTTGAAGAATGCGAAAATTGTTTTGCGTTCGGAACTGACGTAAAAATTATTGTCATTAAATGCTGCAAAATGATGTCTAATTTAGCTCAGCTGCAACCTGCGGTTGGTTTTTGGGGTCAGTTACTATTTTTGCCTCTATTATGCTCAGTTTAGACCATGACAAGTTATTTTCGTTTCAAATCCGACTTTTAACATGCTCTTGAACTTGAATGAACTACAAAAGCGTTGAACTGAAACAACACTCTAGCTGTAAGGACGTGCTTAGAATAACACTGCGAATTTACACTTGACGTTCTACTTCGGTGATTCGCCCTACTTTGGTGACTTATTTGAGGGTTTTGCCATTGTTGATATGTTCAACTGGTTTAAACATGGAATTAGGTCAATTGTGACCAATTTTTCTGCCATTTAAAGCCTTTTTTTAAGTGATTTGTGGATTCGGTCATTCGTATTCAAGCCTGAAACACTGGTTATGTAGTAAACAAATACTAATTTATTGGGTATTAAATAATGCAATTAAACAGTATTTGTTGTTGGGACTTCACGTAAGCGCGAAGTACCTTTGTTTTTGTTTGCGAATTTTGGCAGATGAGGATTGATTTGCTCATAACTAGCAAACGGTAAAACCTAGAAAGTTGAAATTTGGACTAAACTTGGGAATTAATGAAAGCGTAATGTGTGCCAATTTTGGAGATCCCAGATCACGTGATCGCGAATTGAGACACAAAAAACATAAAAAATACTTTTTTTGGCTTGAAAATTTCTTAATTCGTCTATAATTTAAAAACCACTTGGCATGCAAAGCTGAAATTTGTACACAATGTGGGTTCTTATAATTGGTTTATGCAAACCGAGTTTGGGGGCGCCCGGTCACCTGACCAAAATTTTACTGGCCGAAAATGGGCAGAAAGTGGACAATTTTAAACCGATATATCTCGGTAAATACCGATATTGATGAAAAGTTGTTTGTGGTTTTTGGCACGCTATCAACCGTCTTTCTTTTGGTTATGTTTGTTTACCTCAACTTAATGCTATTTTTCTTTTTTTCTTCTGCGGCTATCTACTTTTAAATCGCTGAACGCACTGTATTCATAGTTTGAGCGATTGAAGATATTAGGGAGGACTAGTACGGGAATGAAATTGGAGGTGCCAGATTGGGGGATTCCCCTCAATCAGGCCTTCCAAAATTTTTAACTTTTAAACCGTTAGAGTTAGATGGGTCAAAATTTGGGAATGGGTAGATGTTAAAAATAAACTAAACCTAACAAAAATTGGGGGTGCCACAATAGGGGTTTCCCCAAAGCGTGCCCTCTAAAGTGCAAACTTTTTAACCTTTTAAGGTAGGCCCACGAAATTTTTAAGGTAAATAAACATAAAGGAAAGATAAAATTTGACCAAATTTGGGGGTACCCAAATGGGGCTCTCCCCGAAATGGGGCCGACAAAATTCAAACTTTTCAGCCACTTACGCTAAACACATCAAGTTTTCAGGGTAGGCAAATATTAAGAAAGGATAAAATTTGACAAAATTTGGGGTTATCAAATGGGGGGTTCCCCTCAGACGGGGCCACCAAAACTTTAAACTTTTGAACTATTAGAGCCAGATAAATCACATTTTCGGGATGGGTAAATATCAAAAATAAACTTAAACCTAACAAAAATTGGGGGTTCAAAATGAGGGGTTCTTCCTAAACGGGGCCTTCCAAAATTTAAACCTTTTAACAATTTAAGCTGGACACATGAAACTTTTAAGGTAAGTAAATATAAAAGAACCATAAAATTTGAAACAATTTGGGGGTACCGAAATGGAGGGTCTTCTTTAAACGGGGCTGCCAAAAATCAAAGTTTAACCACACACTTTAGAGATATGAAATTTTTAGGGTTGGCGAATATGAAAGAAAGATAAAATTTGACTAAATTTAAGGATACCAAAATGAAGGGATCTCCCTCAAACAAGGATACCAGAATTCAAAATTTAACCACTTACGCTGGACCAATGAAAGTTTCCGAATAGGTAAATATGAAAAGATAAAATTTGGCAAAATTGTACCACAGTGAGGTGTCCTCTTCAAACAAGGACGCCAAGTGTAAGCTAGACACATCACAATTTCAGGATACGCTAGCGAATATAAACAAAAAATAGAATTTTGCAAAAAGTTTGTGGCACCAAAATGGGTGTCTTTCAAAATTCAAACTTTTCAACCATTTAAGCTAGACACATAAAACTTTCAGAATAGGTAAATATAAAGGAAAGATGAAAATCAGAATTGGTAAATGCAATATTAATTTTGCTGCAATTGGGGAGTCTTCCTCAACGGATCCTTCAAAAATTTCAACCACTCAACCTAGACAAATTAAATTTTCAAAATCGGTAAAAATATAATATGAAAAAATTTGAGGATGTCATACTACAGGGGTCCTCCAATTGTAATAGCTAAACAAATAAAATCTATTTAATGAGTTAATATGAATCAAAGATTAAAGATAACAAATTAAATTGGCTACATTGAAGAGACCATGCCAAATGGGCCCCTTAAAATTTTAAAATCTTTATTACAAAGTACTCCAGGTGAAAAATATCAAATTTTAAGAGTACCGGTAGGCTAATATAAGAAAAAGATAAAACATGTCAAACTTGGCAATGCCGTGTCGGACAATTAGCCCTTAAATGGACCTTCAAACTGTACATTAAATTCTCACGATGAATTGGTATAACAGAAAAGCAGAAGAGTCAAACTTATGGGATTACTGCAACATTAACCGGTAACACGTTGAAGTACTTGAGCTTAATGGCTTTGTTAGATTTATGCTGGATGGCCAAGTATTTTTACTACAGTAACTGTCACTGGTGACGTTTAAAAAATCTTCTACTTGCTCTTGAAAGTTTTTGAACAATTTTATTAAGAAAGCTTTTGTGCTGAATAATGGATGTAATACAATATCCTGTGCAATATCTAATATGTTGGCCGTTGGGTCGCGCTGCTAAATAGCGTTCTCAGAATAAGAATAGTTGTAAAATGCGTGCATGTTTCTAACCGTAGTTATTGTCAAGTTAGGCTGATGTAATAAAGTCGCCGGAATTTTAAAGATTGCTCTATGTTATTTCATTACGAAGTGAAAAACTGTCAGGAACTCCTAATAGCCTTTTGATTGACATTGCTTCATTATTTTGATAACTTTTTGAGACCTTTAAACTTCGAGAGCGAATAACCTCAAGGCTGTTAAAATGAAATAAAAAAGAGCGTAATGTGCAAAAGAAGTCGATAGTTTTTGGTAAATAGTTGTTTGACTTAACATTACAGCTAGAGTTTTGGAAAGCATAGAGTTGAGTAAATTATTATAAGTTTTCAATGTGAAGTCGTCGTAAAGCTAGACTTTGCAATATCGCTTATAAATTTATAAGAATTTGATTTTTTGTTTCTAAATTTTGTTTGTGTACGTACCTTTTTCCGTGCTAATTGCTATGGCAAGTATTGTGTAATTTAGTTCTTAGATATTGAGAAAAATCAGTAAAACTGTTCGTACATGTGTTTATATAAAATTCTTGAAGAAATATTGCAGTGGGCTAGTTAGGGTAAAGATTTGATATTTAGGATGGTGTGTCAAATTGCTGGTAAACATAATGTAAGTTACAAAATTCAAAAATAATATTGGCATTTTCAGATCAAAAAGTTTTGGTTCTGTGTTTTAATCGGAGCTAAAGGTTGCAGTCAAAATATTTGTTTTGACGAGCGTTTTGTTTGTAACCGCAATTTTAGCAATTGCGCTGCGCTGCTAATTCAACCAACTCCTTAAAAGTTGAAGCGAGAACTAATAGATACTTATAGATACCTTTTCTAGACATTTAAATTTTGAAAGCCGTTAACCACAAACCGAATCAAGTTAATGGAACATTATGAAATTCGAAAGCGATGTCTTTCAGATATGACTATCAACAATCATAAACACGCTTAACGCAATATTGTGAAGTTCTTTGGTTCAGTAGAGTAAGATACTTTCGCGAAGTCTCCGGATATCGCTTGCGATGTCGTATTTTAGTTTTCTTTCAATATTGAAAGCGTTTTAAAGCTTCATTATTTAACAAGGTGCCCTGGCAGATGTAAAAAACAGCCAAATTCGAGAAAAGCGCTATTTCAATTTCGATATTGAGCTCTTTTACCTTTTCTTAGATACTTTCCCCGAGTCCATTTCGGAATTTTTTACTTTTTTACGAACAATTGCTGTTTTCGACCTGGACGATTGATATCGTCAGGTCAGTTATCCCTACTAATTTTGAACTGTGATGTACACATAACTGGATGTTTAGGTCGAAATATTTTTTACATTTTAAAAGCTTTTTTATTTTTAAACTGTTTTGTTTTACATTTTTTGACGGTAACCGTACAAAGATGACTGTACTTTACGTAAAATAATGTTTTATAACTTGTTTGTTTTGCAGGTCATATGGTTTCCTAAATCTCTTGATGTTTCCGACGAAGGACCTCCGCGCGTGAGTCCTCGCCATCTTCCTACCAAAGTAAGAACTGGATTTGCTATTACGAAACGCGTTAGGATCGAGTAACAATCATCATTTTCACTTCATTTTTAATGCGTATTTTCCTCACTTTCTTGAAATTAGGACTAAAGCACAAGGACCAACACGCGCTAAGGCATGAATCCATAAAGCTTGCTGATCCAGCTTTAAGTGTTCTCAATTCATATTAGTGAGTGGAAAATCATCTCCTGTAGTGCTTATGTTGGTGGAGTCCGTTCAATCATAAATGGAGTTCGATCAGAGGTCGAGCTGATAAAGCGTCTGCTACTGAAATGCTAGACTCTGGTTCGATTCCTGGTCGGGTTAAGCCAAAAACTATTAAAATTGGTATTCACAGCTTTCCAGCTTGACGTTCAGCAATACAAAACAGTGTTGACTTCCGCCATGTGTGACGGTGGACAGGTGGCAGCTTGTCTCGACGACCGAAAAGCTTCCTTCGCCGTTTTCTGGCCAAGGCAACTCGGGGAAATAAAAATACAGTTACATTTACTGTGATGGTGGCGCTCGACTAGAGCTTGCACCAGACAAGCATAACAATGTGTGCTTTGTTTTTGAAAAAAATTACAGTTTGCTTTTTAGATGAAGTTTTCTTCTTCGAACCATAAGTGCTTTTGCTCTGTTTGAGCTCCTACATTGATGTTTGATTATTCGAATTTCGCAGAGGCCCGTACAGCGCCGATTCGATAGCCAAGGAGGTCTGTTTTCCACTGTCACCACTGCCACTGGTTTGCCCAAGGAAGAACCTGGCCCAATCAAGACCAAAAGGCTACCGAAAATTGTCAAAGACAAACAGACGCCAATGTAAGAGCCTGTCAATTTGAATTTCATGATGTGCGCCTCGGAATAAAACATTTGCTATCTTGTTTCACTGTTTGCCTGAATGGCTTAATTGACGTAAAGTTTTTGTGAAGAAAATTGGTTGTTTTACTGTTTAAACTTTATTGCGTAATTTATGCTTATCAAAGTATGGCTTCCACATTAAAACGTAAGTTGCAATTTTGATATAGAGCTATTGCGAAAAATCCTTTGCGACTGACTATCTTCTCAATAAATAGAATTCTGAGAGTAAAAACGGGACAACTCCAAAAACTTCAATAAAACCAGGCGATAACGGTATAAATACGAAATAAATAAATTCTAAGTTAAAAAACTCTTTTTCCACAAAAGTTGTTACTTCACTCGTTCCACTGCTACCACGTCTCTGTTGCGATAGCTAGTGTCAGTATAACGTTTACTTGGCCAGTTTGTACGTTGGCTTTAGACCTACTGTAGTTCATAGTAGAGTATTTCGTTTTTTAGTTGTTTGCCACGCACTGCTTTTGTGGTTTTATTTTTTAGCGCTGAGAATGACTTTTAAGGAAAATATGTTTGCTGCGCTTTTAGGTCTTATGCCATACAGTTTTTAAACGTACGATTTATTTATCTCAATAAAGTTTTAGTTTTTTTTTTAATCTTCAAGAAAATGTATTGGGATGTTGCAGAGAAAACATTTCGAACAGTTTTTTGGTTTAGGCCGGTGCAAGCGCTTTTCTTATGCATTTCGTTTTGCTGAAAAATAGTAGTTTTTGCTGCAATTCAGTCAGGTGTATTCGTAACCTCTAGTAGCCCCGTAAGTCAAGGTAGAAGTAATTAATTCTACTAGGAACAGTTTGCTCAGGAAGGGTTATTTGGTTTGGGGAAAAGGTCACAAGAATATATTTTTCTTAGCCAGACGTCTGATTCGCTGGGTTATATGGGTTTGAGTAATACGTGAATTTAAGCTCGATGCACTTTTGACTTGAAGAATATTGATTGTTTAACCGTGTGTAAACAGATTTTTGAAATGTATTTAAATGAATCGCATTTTGGTCGTTATTCATTTACCGAAAACCATTGCGCTTTATTGTTTACGCGTGGTCTGTGAAGTTTTAACTTTCTACATTGCTAAATTTCTGCTGTAGTAACAAAGGTGTAGTTTAAATCCTAGTTCCATGGAGATAGTATCGAAAGTATTTTATCCCTAGCCTAGAACGACAAGGACGATGCCCGAAATTTTCTATTCGAATTTGTTTTCTTCAAGCAATCAGCGTTTTTTCTCCCGAAAATCGCATGATTTTTTTTCTTGCACAAAGGCAAGTCATGTTTGGTTAGAAACGCTGTTTTTTGTTATAGTAACCGAAGCAGTTACGTTGCGCAATTTGGCAGAAATATTTTTCGGCAAAATATTCGTTTGGGCAGTTAGGTGTGACTTTGTTTTATAATCACTTTTCCTCACCTTGACCGCAACCTCGGTTTTCCTCGGCCTAATACCAAAAAATTGGATGTTGCTAGTAGCATTGAAAATTTAACCTCTATCGTACTTCGCCATTGAACTTTGAAGCATTATAGTATTTCAAATACTTTTATTCTCAATCTTCCCTTATTTTCAGCGGGACTCCTCTGCATTCTCGGTGCAACAGTCCAGTTGAAGACGAGCCCATCATTCAGACGCATACAAGCCGCCGACAAACATTTCCGAATATTTCCATATCTCGTAAGCACTTTTACAGCCGAACTTTTTGTAGGCCGTTTTTGCCGATCTGCATTTTTTTTGCATACAATTTTTTTTCAGTCATGCTACGTTGTGAGAAAGAAAAAAAATCTCTAGCTCCATTTTTTGATTTGATAACCACCAATGGATTCTCTCCCTGCAGGCCTGTACTATCTATCTTCATTGTCATATTTTGGTTGTGCAATGAGCATGTAAATTTCATGACGCATGCTCATTTTTTGTGTTCTCCAATAATACCGGTCCATGGATTAATCATTATGCTTTTCATACATATACTTATATTTTTCTTTTCAGAAGCGCAAAAGCTTTCTTTCACTTTTCAACATCATTCCGTCCATAAGAAATGTGAGTCATTTCGTATTTTGAGTAATAAACGACAGCATCTTTTAATTTATTTATTTATTTTTTAATTGTGTTTATTTTGCATATGTTTTTTTAATACACTGATTAAAGTCTTTTCGTTTTTTGATTGGAATTTGTGACGCATTTTGTTTCAAAGATTGCAACTTGGAATTTTGGAGTTTCTTTTAGGTTGCATGTCGAAAAAGATAACCAGTCGATTTTCAGTCTATTCTCCTGCATCATAATAAATTAAACAAGACCACAATGTTACGTCATCATATACTTGGAAGTACTTGAGAAATTGCACCAGCTGGTTGAGCAACGTCAAGAGTACCGGATCCAGATTTAGTGTTATTTTTTCCCTATAAATTTTTGGCTGACCTTCTAGTTGGTGTCCAAGTTTTCTCAAAGCAATTATGCCAAAAGCTGTAAAAGCATGTTAATGCGCTCTAAATTTTGCACCAATCTAGTATCAGAATATACTGAAAGTCATATTTCTATAAATTTTATCAATTTTTCTCCAGTTATGGTTATCATATTGGCCAAATTATTTGCTTGCGATCCAACAAATCGCTGATTTGCGGACAAAAATGGACTTAGTAGGAACACTGGGGTAAGACTCAAATTAAGATTTAGCTTTTCTTTGCCTTTCTTGGTTTTGCATGACGTGTTCTTGTTTTGAAACTTGTCGTTTTTGTTTTTGATTAAATCAGCTTTGAAGCTTGTTCTTTTCAGTTCCTACCATATCTTCTGATTATGAAAGTGATGAGCCATCGCCCATTGTCAATTCCAATCATTCGTTATTGAGATCGAAATCCGTTAACGATCCTCACGCTTATCCGCCTGACTCCACTCCGCCCGAACCAACTGTTAATAACATTGAAGAAGTAAGAAGGATATTAAGCTTGTTTTTGCTTGTAGAGCGCTAACGCCTTTAAATTAGGCTATCCAAGTGGTCAGATGTCGTTTTCTAGAGTTATCTAACGGAGCATGATTCCTAGTTTGCTTGACTGCGCACCGCTTTATTTGAATTTACGAGTTTTACTACTTGTTTTACCACTCTATTTGATTGAATTACTGCGTGCCACGTTTATTTGACTTAAGAGTTTTCCACCTTTGAATCACGTTTTTCTACTTTTTTTGGTTGATTTTAAAAGACATAAAAAGTGTTCTTCATTTTGCTGTGATACCTTGCTCTTCATTTAGACTAAAGTTATAATGCTGTATCGGTTGACCTGAGTTTAATCCCCAGTTCGGTATCGCAAACAAAATAAAAATTGGTATTCTTATCTTCCCTGCTAGACGTTTAACATTTTAAAGGTACAGTATAGGTGTGGTTCTCTCAGGAAAGTGGTGAACAGGTAGCAGCTTGACTCTGAAGACGAGATAGTCCCTTTCCCTCCCATCTCTTGGCCTCACTGCATGTAATACAGTAATTACAAAATTAGCTACCATTAATCAACGGAAAATGAATGTAAGAGTAACAATACTGCTATCGAATGAAAGATGCGGCAATTTCTGCATTTTCGTTCTCTTATTGCTCAGTAGATTTCAGAAATGGTCGTTTGCTTTCGGAATTGAGGTAGACTGTGTCATTTTTTTGATCGAATTTCAAGTACATAGGTCATACGTTTCATTAAAACTGCGTTGGAACAAAACGGTATTTTATAAATCAATAGCTATTGTAAACAAAATGGTACCGTTACATAATTTATTCATGAAATGTTGCGCTCTTGTTTTTGAAAATATCGTACTTTTATTAACTTTAAAATGACTAAATAAACGAATATCACTGAAATTACAAACGGATTTTCTTGCCAATGACGAGAGAAAAATTTGACCGGAAATTCTCATTGGCTTTCAAAATCAACTTAAAACGCAAACAGTTGAGGTTCAAATTCGAAAAAAAAATTTTTGTTGTCAATTATTGCGTGAAAATTGCGGGGAGCAATTTAATCTGGATGAACTCGCAGTTAAAAAATCGAAACTCGTAAATAGTGTAGGTAACCATGTAGCTTAATATATCGCGATTTGGCGACTTATTTGCTTTTTTTTTTGACGTCGAATAGATTGTCGTCGTTATATTTGTGGCCAAATTTTTCACGTAAAAGCAATTTTACGATCTCACAGTTTACATTTTTCGGTATCATTTTTTTAGCATTATCATGCTAAAAGAGTGGTTAGAGTAGAATTACATTTCGCTTAAAGTTGTAGCGGTGTAGGCTACGTGTCTATAAAAAATATACACGTAGGAAGCATTCAAATATCACGATTAGTATCTTTCAGAGACAATTAGAACAAACTGTTCGAAATCTGTCTTTTTTAGGTCTTGTGTGTAAATTTCGCTCTTCTACTGTTTGCTCTGCGCTACACTACATGTTTTCTGGATAGGGAAAGGGTTAGGGTGACAAAACACTAAAATTATGATGTTGTTAAAACACTGGATCGGGTGGTTGCTAGGTTTTGTGTGATGTGTCATTTGGGGTAATGGGGCTGGCTAAATGCGTTAAAAAAAATGGCAGAGGTCAAAATCAGCTAAACATATCAGATGAACACAATCGCTAAACATTTTTCAAAATTCATTTTTTGATAGACACAGTAAGCAACTTGACACGTTTCGTCTTCGTCTGCTTATTGACTGCTTGCCAGCTTGAACTTACACTTCTATGGTTATATAATTGATTATATAATTAGAATTAGAAAAACAAAAATGGTATTGTAGATTGTTATTTGGCAGTTCTGCTATACACAGGTAAACCGCAAGCATGTTTTGGATAATGACATAAATTAAAACTACTTGGAAAAGATGCTTAAATCTTTAGTAACAGCAAACAAGACATTTTTAATGATTTAATGTGTTTTTAGTTTTATCCACCTCGTGACGTCATCACTCCTCCTCCTGATGAGGACCAGGAAGAGCACGAAAACGTTCCGTCCTGTTACAGTAGAAGAGGAAGTCAGATGACGGATGAGGGATTCAATTTTTTCAAAAACTATCAAAACGGTTTACTTGAGAATGTTTTTGACTGGAATTTTCCTATCTTTGAATTAGCTGAAAAAACAGAATGCGTGCTAAGCCAGGTTTGTTTTTGGATAAAAATATGGGTTTATTATTATAGATTTACAAAACTTCTAGCTTTTTTTTTTTGCAGCACTTTGCAAGCATACCTGGATTAGTTGCGTTCCAAATTCACTGCCCTTGAAAATTTACATTTTCATTTTGGAAAGCTCTATTTTACCAGAAATTTTTGTCTATTTTTAAAATTTTGACCCAAATCTAACTTTAACTCTTCCTTACTCTAAAACTAACTCAAAATCTAACCCTAACCCTTAAACTTTACAAACCTAACCCTTAAAAAGCAAATGAAAAATGCATGGATGAATATTACTCATTTTCGTTTTGCTCTCTTGAACTTAAAAATTTCTTGTTGAAACAGTCACTCCTTTTTGTTTTTCCGTAAACATCATGAAATATTCACAAACATTTTGTAAAAGCGACAAATTTTGATGCACAATAGTCCAGGGCAAGTTTAGAGCTTTTTTTAAAATGATGTTGCTGTAAAACTCAAAAAAACATTCTGTTATAGGTTGAATGATTTAATTATTAGTGAGTTGTTTGAAAATTAGCGTTAATATTAATGCTTGTTAGTAAAATTTTCAGTGTGACGAAAAGCCATAACTTGGTCAAAGTATAAGCTGTCTCCGAAAGCTATCACTCTAAAAAAAGTGGATCGTTTCCGGTTATCTTATGTCAAAATTTCTAGCTTGGGAATTAAGCTTACAAAGGCTGTTTTGTGGATTGATACGTAGTCTTTATTTACTTTCGTTTTAGTTCAAGGTCAATGTCTGACAATTTGTAAACCATAAACCGAAAGTACGATGGGGGAAGGTTTATTCGCTATCTTTCAATGGTAGATTATCGGTTTTTCAAAAAGAAATCTTTTTTTAAATGGACACTATATAATCTCCGTCCCTTTCTAGCGAAATGTTTGTCTAAATTTTCAATGAAAACCTAAAGAAAGTAGATAATTTTTTCATTTTATTGATTTTTTGCAGATGGCTTTCAAGTTATTTCAAAGCACGGGCTTATTTGACGCCTTTCAAATCCCCAAAAGTAAATTTGTACGGTACATGAGAGCGCTTGAGAATGGCTATCGCGAAATTCCATGTAAGTGGTTAATCGTAATGTTAGTACTGCCTTGTTGTGCGCTGAACGTTTCCTTTAAAAGTATACGATTTTTCATTCCAAATAAAGAATTTAGTATCCCCCTTCTAGGAGATACTGGTTGGGTTGGTAAGCGTCTCTTCTGTGTATGAAGAGCTCGGTGTCACGCTATAGAACCTTAGTGCTCCCAAAATACCCAAGTTTGGGTACTGGGTGCCCATTGTACTTGCAACCTACTGCTCTGGATAGGTAGGTTCAATATGTGCTCCGAAAAAGTATCCATAGCTGTTCGGAATGGAGCCTCTTCATTTTGAGCTTTGAAAAGGTTGTAGTTGGGCGCGGGCCTTTTCCGCGTCATTACGCCCGGGCAACACAGCTTCTTTCGAAGAAATGTCGTAGCGGTGGCGAGCCGTTGGGAACACTGTGTTTGATTTGACCGGCCGAGATTTGAACCTCAAACCTCCCGTTCCGGAGACGAACGCGTTCCCACTTAACCAACTGGTGATCTAGCGGAAATGCTAAACCCAGCTAGGCCAGAGGCCCTGAAAAGGAATAAAGGCCATTTCTACATTACTCAAAGAGTAGGCACATCATTATCATACATCGGCACTGCTAATGAGTAGTTTTTGGTCGTCTTTGGCAATCCGCTGAGTGGACGGCTTCACTATTGTACTTAGAAAGAAGCACGGGAGACGTTGTAAGGTCGTTGTTTAGGCCTTCATCAAGTTTCTTCACTCTGTGGCGTAATCGGCAGGAAAAGCATAGGAGATTTTTTACAGCAGAGTAGAGGACGTGTTTGATTCATGATCACACAGAAAAAGAATTTGTCTTAGTTCTTTTGCATAACACTGTATCTGTCTGAAGATAGAAAGACCTTAAACCATTTTTTCAAAGAACTTGCTCCAACTTTTACTCTTGTTGCGAAACAAGAGCAAGCTAATTTGTTTGCTGACTCGATTAAGCTGGCTATTAGCGAGATAAAAGGGAGTATTGATAGCAATTTGCTATTTACAAGCTAGTAATTAGTGATCGATATATGATGTTGATCCTATACCCCACTCATATAGTTGTTTGTTCACAAACAAGGTCTTTGTTGGTTCAGATCACAACAAGATCCACGCCGCCGATGTTTTACATGGATGCTGGTTTCTTTCGACTCAGGAAATACCGGGATTTCAAGATAACTCTCCTCTCTGCAGCTCTGACTCTTCCGGTAAGATTTGGTCCGCTCGAAGACGAAACGAGTTTTGTTCGTAAGAATTACGGCCTTCAAATGGTTATTCTTACGAAATAAATACCAACGGCAACCGAAAATATATCGAACAAACATTTTAGCTCTATAACGGACAGTTTACTGAATTGTTCGTAGCGTGATAGGTCTGTAAAGCATTTGTTCGATACGTTTCGAAATGCGGACATGCAATGCATTGTGAAATTTACTCCGATTTATGAGTTAGGACAATCGGAGGGCTATTTATACATTTCCAGTTGCTTTTTGGACGATTTACACGGGGAAAAAAGGTTGACGTTTATATTTGGTCAAAAAAAAAAGCATCTTACCGTTACCAAACGACGCCGTTTTTATCACAATGGAAGATATAGGCGTAGAAAATTCATGGATAGTTATCCAACTCAGAAACGCAAAATTTGGGTTCGAATTCGCATCCAGTTGGTGTTTTTATTGTTCTGTTTATTTTATTTTTATTTAATTTTTGGGATGAATGTCCAATTCTGCATTAAAATTCTGGGATTGGGTTTCGGAAGCGGACCCAACATAGCCTCAATTTCACTTTTGTTTTTTAACTTATCAGATTCCGACAGCGGTACCAGCACTGTGAATCCTCGACAAGTTAATAACATTGGTCATGGCTCCCTGGCTCAAGTCATACCTGCTCTCGAGTTACTGGCGCTTTACCTTGCAGCCGCCATGCATGACTATGACCACCCTGGAAAGACGAACGCGTTTTTGGTTGAAACTCGCCATCCTCTGGTTAGTCTTTATAACGGTTTTGTTTTTACTCGCGGCTTTTGTCGTCCTACTGTGACGTCGTGCATCATTTTCCATTATAAAGTTCTGATTTGGATAAGCATGTAGCGTGCCAAATTGCCAAATTAAATCAAATCTTTTATGATACTTGCTGCATTTCGCCGTAGCGTCTAACGAGTTTGTGGGGCCCATATTCGCGTCATTGTCACTGCGGGCAACACAGCTCCTTCCGAACAAAGGTCCAGCGGTGGCGAGCCGTTGGCAACCACTATGGTCGATTTGACCGGCTCGAGATTTGAACCTCAGACCTCCCGCTCCTGAAAAAAACGTGTTACCGTTCGACCAACCTGCCGGTGCCAAATTGCCGAGTGAAAATTTATTTTCCGCTTAAACGGTAAATTTACGTTAAGGATGACGTTAAAAATGTTACTGTATTTGGGGGTCACTCCATTCAGTAAGGAATAGTGTGGATTGTGGTTATTTGATAGGTAGCGGTTATTTTTAAATTTTTACGAGCTCATGAAATAATTGTTTGGTTTTAGGGGCTATGGTTTATTTAGTTGCGCTCTGAATGACTCCTTAAAACTATCAGTAGTAAATGTAATAGGTCTCACATTTGGGAATTTTTGGGTCATTGGTCGTTTTTATGAATGACCAAAATAAATTTTATTATTTGTTTCGATCAAAATAGTTTGAAAAAAAATTTTTTTTCCCTTCAGTTATCTTTGCTGATTTGAAACTATCACAATTTTTTTTAAATATCGTTAAACGAAATATTTCAAATTCCACAGTTAGTTCAAAAGTTTTGAGCGAAACGATATTGCAACTAGCTTCAAATTCAAACAGTTTCCTACTATTTTCAGAAAAAAACTTTAAAAAATTATCTAGGCAATAATTTTGTAAAGCAGCTATTATCAATGCTGATTTACATCACATAATGCAGTTTTCGTTTTTATTTACTTATTAATTGCCTTAATTGCTTTTTCCATTTGCTCAGTGACCTATTTTCACTATGTTTACCACACCCAAGAGTATCTACAAATTAGTTGAAATGCGGAGTAGGCTACCTACGTAGTGACATATGTTGTTTCTTTGTTTAAGTGTTTGTTCGCTGTCAATACTTAATTACTACTTGGGTCGACTATAAATTCCTTTTGAGGCAGCTGCGTTATGTAAATTCCCCCCGTACAAAGCCATTAGGATCTCATTTTCCTGTACTTATGTCAAAATATTGCTTGTGTCGTAAATATCAATATCTCGCGCGCGGTAATTATTTGGCGAACGCAAAAACATGTCAAACACTTTTTCATTTTGTCCGCGGTAAACATATGTCTAAGATAACAAAAAATAGGACAATATTTTGGAGTCGATTGCTAGATCAAATCTCTAGTAAACAGCATTGCAATTATGCTATGTTGGTAAAAATTCATTTCCTTTTGTTTCTTCAGGAAGTTTATTCATTTATGGCTGTAAACCAAGTACGCTGCGTCTGTCGAACCAACGTATAGCACCCTCTTTCAGGCTCTGTTTTGCAAGTCATTCGTCCGGCTGGTCCATCACAAAGGGTAGACTGCTTAGCGATACTGGGAAATAAGCGTCAAGTGTCTTTTTAGAACACAATGATGTATTGACAGTTCGAGAATCGAAGGGGGGATTCCACCAACCTTTCGATCTTTAACCTGGCCCACTACCACCTGAGCTATCGTGAATATGAAATTATCTCAGATAATTAACTGCTTAACAGCCAAAGCAAATGCACAATGGTTTCACATAACTTGATTTTGTAGATCGCTTGAGATCCATGTCTCAACGTGCTTTTCTTTTAGGCTACGTTTTACAATGACCGTTCTGTTCTTGAAAATCACCACGCTTCAGCATCTTGGGAGTTGCTTTATTCCGACAAGAACTTTGATTTTCTCGAACATCTTGACACTGCCGAGTGGAAACGACTGCGATTTTTAATCGTGGAAGCGATCTTAGCCACGGACTTGAAAAAACACTTCGAAATTCTTTCTCAGTTTTCCAACAAAGCTCAACAATCTCTCTCTAGAAGTACCTCAATCGAAGATGGAGAATCGGATAGCACAAGACGAAACGGTAATTAGCGTCGAGTAGATCTCAATCCGGAGCTATATTTTTTACTCAGTAATGCAACAAGCACTGGTATCAGGAAGAGTGATCTACTGTTCTCGGTGTGAAAAGGCTAGATATTTTTGCGAAAACCACACGCTACATCACAAAGAGGTCTTTGCGCTAAATTGTACGGCTTACAACAGCAAGTATTTAACTGTAGGTTTTGCAGAAGTTGCTTGCAAGACGCAGCATTTTTAGTTATAATACTGTGTAGTGTGAGCACATTGCTGTACTCTCCATTGGTTTCGATGCAAGGCGCTAAATTGTGCTGATTTTCTCAAAGGTTCGCAAAAAATTCAAATTCCAAAAACAAAGTAGCACAATAAACCAACTCTAGAACACACTCATGTGAGATAGAACAGGAAGCTGTGAAGGACTTCTCGGTCTACGAGTCGAGCAGCCTCCCAACGTTTAGTCATGTCAAGCTGCTGGGCGTGCCATTTTTGATACTGATTATGCTGCATATGCATATATGTTCAAAATTTAATTTTTGTCAAGTTTTAATTTCAGAAAATCGTGAATGACTTGTGATTTAATAATAAACCTTTTTTATTTAATGATAAATATTTTCTGTATTTTGATTTAAATTGATCAAATTAAACAGAACGTTTTCTTTCAGGTATTAATTGGTCAGGAGACGAAGACAGATTATTGGTTTGTCAAATGGTTATAAAGCTGGCCGATATTGGAGGGCCGGCCAAACTTAAACCGCTTCATGTTACTTGGACCAAAGCTATCTGTGAGGAATTTTTTATACAGGTGAGCTAATTAGTTTTTGTATTTGCTTCTTTTTTGTTTATATATTTGCTTAACCGAGTATATGGATTGATCTCCTAGATTAGAATGTATAATCGTACCACTCCATGGAATTTCATTAAAAATTGCTTTTTGCTTCTGAGTTCCGAAGTACTTGCATATGAAGCAATGCGGTTAATAAGAAACTGCTTTGGTACCTACGCTAGTGATAAATGGTAACAATGTTACTATAAAGTGGATAAAGATTTGTCTCTAGAAGTCAAAAACCGCTGGGTTTTGACCTGTACGAACTTTTTTGTGTAGTTTGTTTTCTTTTACCTGCTTGTTTGAATTTTGATTGGATCTTTCCATGAGTCCATATAAGTCAAATAGAAGAAGAGAGTCTACAAAAAGTTATGACATTGTACAGGGAGACGAAGAAAGACGTTTGAATGTTCAAGTTTCTCCGTTTATGGACCGGAGTAACCCGCAAGTCGCGGAACTGCAGCGAACTTTCATCAACAACCTCATAACTCCGATCGTTTTTTCAATGCACAAGAGCGGAATTTTAGCTGGAGAAATCGCAGAAGATCACGGTAAGAGTCCTAGGAATTAAGATTTATCTTATGTGAACACCAGGCTCATTTTGCTCAGAATTTAAGAACAAATTAAGAACAATGCCAGTATCAACAAGAAAGAATAATGTTAAGTACATAGTTTGGTGCAACGTATTTGTAAGTAATCAGTATAGTTTTCTTAGCCTTTTCTGTATCTCCATTTTTAGTTTACCCAACATTCATTTTGATCTACTATGACAAAAAACTCCGGTAAGTTGATCAAGCGGTAACACGTTTGTCTCTGGTGCGGGAGGTCTGAAGTTCAAATCTCGGGCCGGTCAAATCAAACACGGTGTTGCCAACGGCTCGCCACTGTTGCGATGTTTCTTCGAAAGGAGCTTTGTTGCCTGGGCGCAATGATGTGGAGATGGGCCCCGCAAACTTGTTACACGCATCGGCGTAATACAGCGGGTGTAATGAAAGATTTGATTTGATTTTAACAAAAAACTACTTTTGACCAAACCGGAATAAATTTGTGTCCCTTTATTCTCCAATAAAGATAAGAACAAATCAAAAGCAAATGTGACTAAAAATTCGTGAAAATTTAAGAACAACCAACCTTATCTCAAAATTTCTGGTTCTTATAAAAAGAAATGTAAATAGCCTGAAGAAAGACGGTCTTTAAACGAAGCAACCAACCATAAATGCAGCAAAAAAGTTGCCTATTTTTGTTTTTTTTGTTAGTAGACTTGCATTTGCTTCTGAACTGCTATGTTGTTGAAAGGTAGCCCTTTCCTTTATCGACTAATTGCAAATTTTAATGCCGCAAGTTTTGATACCACATAGCACTTTTAGAAAAAGTGGGAGCCCCCATCAGGCAAAGACTATTTTTGAAAAGTCCACTTTTCGACTCAAGCCCTTTTTAATGTCATTTTTAGAAGTAAATTTTCGTTTTTAACCGAAATGGTCTATCTCAATCTCAAGAGGTCCTGTTTTCTGTGCCATTACTCCACCTGATTTTAAAATGTACCATTGTTTCTACGATGGCATTGCACTCACAAAAGCTTATGCAATCAGAAGAGACTAGTCATTAAGTGCTTTTTGGTTTCAGATTTGTTTTGTAAACAAGGACAAACAACAGACCAAAATCTCCTCGTTGAACAGCTGAATTCAAACCTGAATTTCTGGAAAACCAAAACTCCGTACTCAGGTTATGACGAAATGATGGAAGCTTTCAAATTCGCTTTACCTCACCGATTCAGCTTTTCAAAGTGAGTTGTCGTTGAACTGTGGTTTTGCTCAAAATGAATTACTTCCGAGAATTTTTTGTGTTGGTTAGTTGACGTTCGTCTTCCCCTGTGTTTTCACTTTGCTTCAATAATGTTGAATTCATTGTTGAAACATAACTCTTCATTTGGCTTTAGCATTGGCATTCTCAATTTTCAATCCTGGTTCTCATATTTTTTTTTTTGTTCTACTCTTTTCAATTTTTTTTTTTCGTTTTTAAGTATTTATCAAGTCAAGCATAAACTAGTGCAGTTGGAACTGAAGAAAATAAAGTCTTTTCAATTGTCATGTTTTTTTAGTTTTGCGCTGTGTCGCGAAGACAACGGTGTTTCGACATCGACCGACGGTACTCACTCCACAAGTGACAAGGAAAACTTCGATAACTCAGCATCCAAGATTGAAGAAGATGAAGTTTTTGACCAAATAAGGACAAAGCCGAAGTTTTCGTCGCGAGATTATTTGCGTAAATACGACGCGCGCTGAGATCGTTTTGCGGCGTTTTCAACGATTTCTTCTACCTCAAGCGGTACTGCCCCATGCCAGTTCGCCGGATGGTGACGTAACCGTGATGTAATGATGATGCAATGCTTAAAATGGTGAAAATGGCGTCGAGTGGAAACCAACCATACACAAGAAATGCTACCGCCATTGTTGTTGATGATTGACACTATACTATAGTGATTACAGTACTGTATGTTGATATTTTAGATTCAAGATGATAAAAGCTGACTTTCTAGTTTTTTGTCCTCCTAGGGTCGTGTGTGCCAAAGTCGATTGACTTTAATCCTCTGATCAGTTTTTTATCTTCTACTACACCGTTGAACTTATCAGATTAAATTAAAATAAACTAAATTTGCAAGTTTAAAGGAGCTGTTCTTGAATTACTGTAATACAGTAGGCTATCTGTAACACTTGTCCGGCCATTTGTGTATACTTTTCCCCCGCAAGTTTCGTTGATCTTTCGATTAAAGTTAATCCTTATTGGTGCATATGACACCTGGAATTTGCTTCCTTTTTTTTTGGTTTTCATGGATTACCAGCGCTGCGAGAGATCTATCATCTGTTTAAAGAGCAGCCAGGAATATCTGATTCATGTAACGGCAAAATTTCATAATTATTTTGCTTCATATAGATAAATGACATCCTACTCTGGCTTTTTCGACATAGAAAAAGCTTTCGATACGATGTGCAATTTATGGTGTCTAGATGGTTGGTGTATGATTTGATATTGCTATGTTGTGATTGACCAGTTTATTACTGTTTTCAACTCGGTGTTTCATTAAGTAAAGCTTTCATAAGAAAACCGAGTTTGATCAAAATAGTCAAATTTGCTCGCATTCAATTACCAAATCGCGTCCACTTGTAAACTTCTTACTCGTTCGCACAAAAGTTGTTTTTTACTGTTTATTAGCCGCTACTTTGCACAGACTCAAACTCTACTTTTGTGGTCGAAAAAGTCGAGTCAAATCTGTGACGACACAATTATTTGTTATTTTATTTTTATTTATGTTGTGATTTTGCTATGAAATTGCGTTCGTGCTCATTTTTTGTTGTTAGAGGGGTCTATTCACTTGTAAATAATCTTTTTTGTCGTCTTCAAACTTTTCACCTTGTGTTTATATTGACACTTTTCGAATTGTGCTATATCAAATATTATAAACTCTCAATGAAAAATCTGCTTTAATAAAACTAAGAAAGGTGCGGATAGATATAAGTTGAATGCCTTTTTTGTCAGAGCGTTAGGATTAACGAAGTAGATGCTGAAAAAGGGTGCAACACGCTAGACAGAGACACAACCAGGGGGAGGGTGAAGATACTCCGTTTAGCCAAGTCGTTTTAAATTTTTAAGTCGAATATGCATGCTTTTTGACACATTTTGGACTTGACTAGTAAAGCTTTTGGGGATGAAGAGACTAATCCTTCCTATTTCGATATCTATCTCACTTCTTTTTAAAATAGTTTTAAAAACGTGCGATGACCGAGTTAACCTAGATGCAATACTGACAAAGTTCGGCCCAGTCAACCTTTTAGTTACTTCGGAATATTGCTGATTG
This sequence comes from Trididemnum nubilum, assembly GCA_963965965.1. Classification (NCBI taxonomy): domain Eukaryota; kingdom Metazoa; phylum Chordata; class Ascidiacea; order Aplousobranchia; family Didemnidae; genus Trididemnum; species Trididemnum nubilum. The sequence goes on from OZ014490.1 coordinate 19,255,977, forward strand.
TTCGTACTTTTTGAAAGTTTCACTGACCCCAGTGCCGCAAGTAAAACGTTGTCATAGGGGGGGGGGGGGGGTTAAAACTTTTGGGCTGGTCTACTTTCCACCGAGTTCTCTGTTGACCTCAAAAAAAAAGAAAAAGGTCATCTCGCCAAATTGGTCAATTTTTTTCCGAGTTTTCTGTTGATCTCCAAAGCAAAAAAAAAGGTTTCGCACCAAATTGGTCTACTTTTCTCCGAGTTCTGTTGGATTAAAAAAAAAAAAAACACCACCTTGTAACTGCCGCAAGGGAAAGCGGAGTTTGGGTACGCATGCTGGGCAGTTTGCAGGAGCGGAATTTTTGTGCCCCCCCCCTAGTTGCGGCCCTGACTACCCCAGATGAAAAAAGACACATCATAACCCATGTTCGACTGAAACTAGGAAATACACAACGGTAACAACTAGAATTTGTAAGGATTTTCCTGCTGCAGCGGTAAACTTTGTTTTGCATTATGAAAGACAAGTGTGGCACCAGAGTTCTCTCTAAAGGAAACAATAAATAAGAGCAGTTTTTGGAAATGATAAACAAGATCAAAAACGTCATAACTAAATCACAGATTTCGAATACTTTCTTTGGTAAACTCGATCACGTGACTGCTTCTTTACGCATGAACAGTACTACAAATGCAATCAAGAAAAAAAATAATGAAGAAGTAAAAACGAGAGAGTTGACCAGCTTTTGAAGAAAACTGTGGTCTTGCTCTTGTTACCTGAGACATCAAAAAGCTCTTAGCTTGCAATATTATGACCAAGGCATAGTACTTAATCAAATCTTTCGTTATAATTGCAGTATTACGCAGAAGCGTGTGGCGAGTTTGCAAAGCCCATCTCCGCATCATTGTGCCTGAGCAACGCAGCTCCTTTCGAAGAAATGTTGCAGCGGTGGCAAGCCGTTGGCAACAATGCCAGATTTGACCCGCCCGAGGTTTGAACATCAGGCCTCCCGCTAGAGTTGCCAAATCGGTGGAAACGTTTTCAAGGACATTTTAATGTCTGAACTCTCTTACTCTTAGAAAATCACTAATTCAAGCGTGCTAAATGAGAAGAGGATTGAGCATTTTGTTGATAAGCTACTAGTAGGCCTACTACTGTTGCCAGATAAGAAATCATAGCTTTCAACAACTAATTATCAACCATAACAGACCGAAGTTTTTGGAAACTCTTATCAAGAACATAATGTATTATTGTGCAGGCAAAAACAATAAAACTAAAGGTATAATGCTTTGTGTCTGCGTAGTTTGTTTAAACGAAGCTGAATTTTACCATTGTTCGCTGAAATTATTACACCATAGACACATTGTAAGGAGTCTATGGGAGCGCACGTGAGCTCTGGACTAGCACGTCAAGCAGAGATTCCTCGTTATGAATTATTGAGAATGTTTATTATGCGAAAGCTGCGTTTATATAGCAAAGCACAAACAAAAATAGCACGTAGGTCGTGTGTAATATCCGGTCAAGTGATACCAGCTCGATGTTATCCGTGTGAGCCAAGGTAGTACATGATTCACTGGATAACTACGGCTTAGATTCCCATGACCAAACACTTTACACGACATATAGTCGCCCGGTCACTACTGAGCTTCCCCCCAGATTGGCAAGCGTGCAGGAAGGTCAGCACCTTGTCAATCGGTAAAAAAAAAAAAAAATGGAGGACCGGGCAGCGGGCAGACACTGCGAGATATGTTTGCATTCCCATCCTTCACCAAATGTCAATTTACCACCATTTTGGGATTCTAATGTAGAGTTATGGTTCTAATGTAGATATTGTTACACATAATGCGTATGCATTTAGCATTGAATATAAATATCCCAAATAGGGCTACCTTGTTAATTGAATATTTTGGTTGTTTTGATTTTTAGGTTCATTGACCAGTTTATAAAAACCAACAAGATTGGTTTGACTGTGTTACTTTGTAGGTTCAAGAACTTTAAGGACATATGTCCATTTTTCAAGGACCAAGGACACAGCGAGATTTTAATGCAAATTCAAGGATGATTCTTGAGATTTAAGGACGTTTGACAACCATACCTCCCGCTCCAGAGATAAACATGGTAATTTAATTGCAACAAGAGAGACCTCACAAATTTTTTTTTGGAATAATCTGATCTTAGCAGATCATCAGCAAGGATGGCAGTACCGTACGGTACGTTCAGAATTTGCGTACTACGTACCTCGCACCTTGAACAGTACCGTTCCAGCGTACCGTACCTCAGTTCAGTTTTTGAAGCGTACCGTACCATTAACGTACTGTACCCGTACCTTTGCAAAAAAGGTGTACCGTACTTCTTAGCAAAAATTGAGTGATACCATACCGTACTTACGTACCGTACTTCCATCCTTGCTTTTACAACTCGCAACTTTAACTGACTTTGAAATCACTAGCCTATAAATCAGCGATCTTAATTCGCACATTTAGCATCGGCTTCAGCTGTCTTTTTCTTCTGCATACAAAAACCCTGCGCAATGTGCAAAAAGTCTGGAATTTTTAATTCAAACAGTGTACCAACGCACCGTACCCGTACATCTACAAACAAAGCGTATCGGTACCGTACCAACATATAATACCCGTACCATTACAAAAAAGGCGTACCGTACTCTATTCCTAGTCAGGTCTTAGCAAAAATTGAAGCGTACCGTACCAACGTACCGTACTACCATGGTACTACCATCGTTGATCATTAGCAACTTTTGATCAAATTTTAAATTGGCAACACAAACTCGCCAAAAAGTTCCTAAAGATGCTCAAAAATCACGTTGGATGAAGCAATCAATGCATACCGTTGGTTAGACGATACGGTAGTCACTTAATATTGTAATCTTGAGTGACTATGGTTAGACCACAGCATAATTATAAATAAACGTACTGGTAGAAAAGCCGGTACCGTCGTTCAGACTTTGGTTGGGTTAGGCTACAGTACTGCAAAGTCTGAAGTGAATTAAAAAAGCTGTAGTCTGTAGCCAGCTTACTTTTTGCTCGGCAATAAAAGATTATTAGTTTAGGTAGTACTTGAGTGGTATGTGAGTTAGAGTTATAATCATTAGCCTAGTCTAACTCAGTAGGGTGGTGCCGGTACATGACTGACTAACCGACTAAGTCAGGTTGGCTTGTCTATCCTGTATCGTAATGCCTGTGTAATGTACTACACCTAGGCTACTAAGTGCAGGGACATGCGGTCAGGGGAGGCAGGTGAGGCCGTGCTTCACCTGTAGAATTGTGCAAAGGAAAACGCAAATAAAGTATATAATTAAAATAAAATGGTTTCACACAAATCAAAATATTTATCAAAAACTTTATTAATTTTTGTCATGTTTACTTTTTTTGTGTATTCACTGCTTTTATGTTATGTCTTTCGCATTAAAACGCCCTAACTATTCGGTGTAATATTGCTATCACTATGGCGTGCCATTGAGCATCGCTTCAAATATGCAAAGTGAGGCATTGTCAATTGTGCCTCACTTCAGCTAAGCAAATTTTAATGAACAAACTAAAAGTATGCCTTTTTTTCTCAGACAAATTGCGGACAACGCATAATGCTTTTAAAATCTGATTTTGCGGCGCACCTCACCTGTGACGTCCTAGAATGAGAAAAGTGTAAGCAGTTTTTTGTAGTCTTTCGTTCATTGCAAAATTGAACAAGTTATTTTTCTAGCGAAATAATAACAATTTAATGCGAGAAAATAAACTAAAATGGAAGAAAATTTAGTCTCAAAGCTGAGAGACTTTCTAAACTAAGTTTTTAATCTAAACTTGAGGTTACCATATAGCTAAAAGAAAACCGATTTAAAAGATTTGCTTGAGACATCATTACGAAGCAACCCCTCAATTCAGAAAGAGAATAACCGTACTCAAGAAAAGAATGGTTGCGCTATAAAAATCTTCATTTTTGCTTTCATGTTTTTAGCACATAATAATGCTGGGACTGAAACCGGGTTTTTGTGACTTAAAGAATTTGCCAACAATGCTTAGCAAGCACAAAAACTTCAATAACATCTACATTCAAAGCCAAATAATCGGCTAGGCTACCTTTATAAATTTTCGAAACTTCAAAGATTGATTTGGCTTTAAGTGAACAGCAAAAATTAAACGAATGATTAATTATTATATCGAAGAATTTGGTTTTCGTTTAATGGCTATGAAAACAATTATTTGCTTGTCATTTATTGTCTTTAATAATTTTTTTGCAAAAATGTTTGTGAAAAAAAATTGTGCCTCACCAACCAAAAGCCTCATCACACGTCACTGACTAAGTGTAATCATACCAGCATACTAGATAGGCCTACGTCTACTAACAAGTAAAGTTTAGGTAGAGGCTGCTTTTAACATTATCGGTAGGCCTATGTAATAAGATGAAGAATTAGTAGGCTAAAGCCGATACACTCTGCACTGTACAGGATGGGCTATCCTACTGTACTAGGCCGTAGTTCTAACCCAAACTTTAATCCTAACTCAAATTAAAGACCTACCGGTACTGGTGACTCAAACCCTAGCAAATAAAAAAAAGATAGGTTGTGAGCACCCACTCTTTATTTGTTGTCTTTCAATTTAATTTTAAGCATAGGCATGACCAGCAATTGGTAATGTGGCATTTGCCGTTTGTTTATATGCCTAGCCAACTGAGCCAAGGCTGGTAAAAAATCGAATTTACTTTCTAAGGCAGAAGTGAAACAAGTGGCAAAAATCGAGCTTCTTTGCGACCAGACCTGAGGCATCATGCAATCCAATGCCTCTGACCTCAAAGCTTATGTACACAAGTACACAATCTGCAACAAGCAGTCATCAGGCCCCCGAAACTGGTGCTTAATAAAGATAGGCTATGCTACTCAGTAACAAAACCTAAAAAAACTGACCTTACAGGCTTAACTGCAAAAATCAAAACAAAAATTTCTCGAGAACGAGTGACATCACTGGAATCATTGTTTATTTAAGGAAAAGGCTGCACACAATTTCTGTAGGATGTCGTTAAGTATAAGTCGTTAGCTTTATTTCCGAATCTCTGTGACCCGTGTATGAGCGTGCGTGCACTCTCGCTCCTCTCATGCGTGCACTCATTTGGGTTAGGGCTAGATTTAGAAAATAGCTTGGATCGGAGAGAAGGAGAGAACGCACATGTGCTCATACACGAGTCACAGAGCTTCCGTAATAAAGCGACAGCTCATACTTAACGACACCCTTTTCATGTACCAAATCACTTCATAATATTAATTACATTGATGGTTTGACGTTCAAGCCCACAGCACTGTATATAGATTAGGCTGCTTGTAATGTGCAATTGTGCTTTCTACTCCATGTGATTGTGAGAAAAGACACCATTGTGTAACCACATGTCCATTATAACGCATGTGAATTAGTGGAGTGGAAATTGTGGAACCTAAATTATTCTTAGTCGTATATTGTGCAGTATTTCTGATTTAATTTTCAAAAACAATTTCGAAGCTTAACCTGGTTATATATACTGTAGCCTAGTTAATACCCTTGTATACTTGTATGTTGGTGAAGTATAAAAAATTTTAAGTGGTTAAGAACAAGTTTATAAGAACACGAGGCTCAGTTTTGCTCAAAATTTAAGAACAAATTAAAGGACAATGCTGGCATTGGCATGAAAAAATAATTAAGAACACAAGCTAGCACAGTGCGTTTTTATTAGTAACCAGCAGGGTTTTTCATGTTCTTTTCTGTATTGCCATTGTTGATTTGTGTAACAGTACAGAGTAGTCACAATCTGTATAACAAAAGAAAACTTTTAAACAAGCAAGAATAAATTTGACAGTTTGTTTTTTGTATTGATGACTGCCTTAATTGGTTATTAGTCGGCTATGCTAGCCTACCAGCCTAGGCAATTTTTTGTTTATTCTCAAACGAAGCAAATTGCATTGCTATAAATAGCAATTATTTAAACCAATATTAATGTATTTTTACATTCAAAAAGCAATTTATTGTATCTAATTAAAGTCACAGCAGAAACCTGACAGAAACCCATCCTACCCTGAGACCTGCAACCTGACAAAGCTGGTTTAAAATCAGTAATGCAAATTTTGAATTAAATGTCATGTTGCCACAGCCAAATTTTTCCCATAAAGTCAAACAACTCTTTCCTGTTGAAGCTATTTAATATTAAGCAATGAAAAAATGGGACAAAAATATTGGTAATCAATTATTTTTCACATATCTAGTGTTAAAATTCAGATATTAGATCGCAGTGCCCCTTTAAAAATATTCATTTATTTAGGCATTGTTTTTACTGTATTTTCAACAATTTGTAATCATTATTAAGGAAGTGACTTGGCAAATGGAACACTCGCGGTATTTTTGTTCCTCGCGAATGGAGCATGCACTGTGAAAAGCTGCTGCACGTAATTGCTATCTCTCGGGCTGGCATCGCTGCCCCAACCCTAACTGTAATGCAAGGTTTTAAAGCAAAAAAGGTTGTTCCGTGCATATCCTATCCCGATTCTGCGTCTTTACTCCGTGATCTTCCATTCCACGCATTCGCACCTCACATGCGAATCAAACCCGGGTGCGATGTTTGGAAGCCGACCACTGTAACCCCCACACTATACAGCTTGCAACAGCATGGAGAAAAAATGTCGTATTTAAACCAAATGTATGAAGAAGGCAATGGCTCCATTTGCGAGGAAAAAAAATACCGCCAATGTTCCATTCACGAAGTCACTTCGGATTATTAATAGGAATCTGCTGGGAAATGAATCCTCAGCTTCTGAAAAACTTTGTACTGTATTGTATGGTACAGATAGCCTTAAAATAACTATCAAATGCCACACAGCTTGCTGTGTGTGCCAAGATTACATAAGCAACTCATGCCCAATCCCCATGCACCACAGATTGCATATGTCTGGCTTGGAAAATAAAACTTTGCAAACATGTCGTGGAAAAAATTTTTTTTGGAAAAATACAACAAAGGAAATGAAATTTTTGAAAAAATTTGACTGCCGCTATTTTGCCTCCAGAGGCAAGTGATGGCAAATGTTTACTTGCCAGGCAAAATCTCTTCTTGCCTGAAACAAACAGGCTCACTGAATTTTGGTGTTATTTTGAAAAAATGCGTTAGAACATCGAATTTGCATAATATTGTATTTGGAGAAAATCCAGTTCTTGTGTGCGACTTTTAAATCATATTGACGTAATAGATGCCCTTTTTCAATCATTCAATTTACAAAAATTGATTTTTGAATTGTAAAAGTTTCCAATGTTACATTAATAATAATTGGAGTGACCGACGCTCGCGTTGCATGTTTCTTTGTTTTTACTCAGCCATTTTTAAACTAATGAGTGCAAAGTTTCAGGCTTTTCTTATAAATTGAGAATTGTTAGCTACATGAAATTTTGGCAGCAGTTTGAGAATAGCAAGTTGTTTATTAGTACCAAATTTCAAGGTAGTAGGTCTCATGACTTCGGTTTTAAGACCCGAAAACCACTTCGAAAGTTTGGCTTAGAAAGTGGTCTCATTCAAAAACGACTTCAATAGTGCAAAAAATGTTTCACATGGTAATGTCTTAAGATACCCTTTTATCCCTACCAGTCCACTTTTGGCTGCAATGAGGTTTTTTTCATTCGTTTTTTGTTTTCTTTTTTTCTTCCTGATTTTTGTACACTCTTCTAAACCACAAAGCACCAAAATCTAATTTTTGTGTAAAGTTGTTGAGCTGCAAATGCAATTTTTTAAAAATTTTTTGATTGGCTCAAGCTAAGGCTCTAGTTTTTTTGGTATTACTAGATATTTATGAGACAAACATTTTAACTTAGCTTTAAGGCAATGCAGTTGCCAGAACAACCAAAGTGAGGGGGCACTAGCCAAAAGTGGGGGGCACTAAAATAAACTGAACTTTTGCACATAAAAACTAATATTTTATGGCTGCAAATCATGCGCTATTTTAACAATTTTGTATTCATGTCTGAAGAAAGAGACGTGTGAGGCCCGCAGCGTTTCTTAACTTGTTTCGTATCTGGCCCATATAATCGCTTGAAAAATCTGTCTGCAGCAGTGAATGCGACTAGAAGCGCAACCAGGATTTTGATAAGGGAGAGGGAGATTGAACCAAAAGTAAAATGTCTTTGCACAAAAATTGTTTAATTTAGGCCCTGTGCTGAACAAATTGATGCTACTCAAAGCATATCACAGAGGGTGTCTTGGGGAGCAGACTCTCCAGCAGCTGAACGATTTTTGTTAAATTGCTGCAAAAATGGCGAGTTTAGTGCCATTTCAATCACATTTTGCATGTTTTTGAAGCCATATGAATAACTACGGTAAATTCCTAAAATTCAGAAGTCATTGAAAGAATTAAATTGCCTAGCCCTTTCTGCCCCCGTTTTACTTCAGGTCAAGTCCAAAACATAATTAAATGCTTGTATTTTTGGGTTAAATCTTCTTAATGACTTGGCTAAAAGGGCCTGAACCCCCCCTTACTCATGGTTGCGCCTCTGATCGCGACCTAAAAAAATCTTTGAGTGTGTGCCAAAAAACAAAAACAGCTGGTCTTTTAAAAAAATGTTTTCATATATTGTTTTAGGTCATAAACACAAACAAAGTTCCAATACTGGTAACGATTGTGTAGGCTTACATTGCTCTTCAGTGACACATCTGTAAAGGCGTGTTAGTAAGATGGATTACTGTGTTGTCGCATTTAAGCATGGCAGTTGGTTGCCAGCAATTTCGAAAAGAACCAAGAAAACTTCAAACAAGAATTATGTTTGAACGTTATTATTTCTTTTTCGATTATTGTCTGTTGTCTTGTCATTAAGTGATGTTCCAAAAACATATTCTGAGTAAACCAAAACGGGGACCACAAGCAGTCATTAGGGGGGGCATGGCCTCCTGGCCCCTCCGTAATGATGGCACTGGTTTGGGGGTATCACCCCCCCCAGGATCCCCCCAAATGGATCTCCCCAAAAATCAACTTTTTAAACAGCTTAAGCTTGGGCACTTGTTTCTTTTGATTTCAGTTAACATGTAAGAGAAAAATATTTTGACATAGTTTGGGGGTACCTCTTCCTCCAAAACCCCACCAAATAACCCCCCAAAAATCAATTTTTTTGACAGCTTAAGCTAGACCAATAATGCTTTTTGATATCAGTTATTATTTAAAAAGGCAAATATTTTGACATAATTTGGGGCACCACCCTCGAATATATTCTCCAAAAATCAATTGTTAGAACATTTTAAGCTCTGAGGGTTTTCGTTTTTTTTAGATATCAGTTGGTTGTTATAAGAGACAAAAAATTTGACATAGTTTGGGGGTACCCAGTACCCACCCCTCAGGAACCCTCCCTAATGTACCCCCCAAAATCAATTTTTTTGAACAGTTTAAAGCAAGAGTGGTAATTCTTTTTGCTCTCAGTTAATATTTAAGAGACGAAATACTTTGACATAATTTGAGGATGCCACCTCTCCAGAAACCCCCAAATCTTTATTTTTAATTAGAGCCGAAACAGTTTTTTCTTGATATCAGTATTTATTAAAAAAGGCTAAGAATTGGAAATACAATTTGCCGTCTGTTCAAGATAAAAGTTTGGAATTGCTGTTATTAAGGTAAAAAAGAAATCTGGACCATTACAGCGCAGAGAGCCTTATATGAATTCAGTGAATAAATATGGTATATACATTAGACAAAAGATTTGTATGCATTTTGAATTTGCGCTAGGCTAAAAGAGTATTTAGATTTACAGTACTAATGTAGGAAGCTTTAACAGACAAATTCTATTCTGATAAAATTTAAAGACAAAATAATTTTTTTCGTTTTTGATTGTGCTTGGGCAGTATTGAGCTCATGCTGTGAGATATAACAGACAGCAGTTGCTGTTTTATTAGTTTTGATGTAAGCACGTTCACGGGAGGCCAATAGTTAATGTAGGTGATGGTATGCGAAACTGGTAAAACTCTTTGCAATTAGTTGATTTTGTTGAACATTTTGTCCAAAATTGCTGGGATTTTTTTTTGACGTGGATCAAATGGATCCCAAATGTTTTTTTTTTAGACAGCTAGAAGGAAAAATGTTTTCTATGTAAAAAATATGTAAGAGATAAACATCTATGCGGCCACAATTCAGAAATTCTCCAAATGTTCATCCCAGCAATTGATTATCAAATGGCTTAAGCTTGGATGGGACGTTTTTTTTATCAGTCACAATGTGGTCGATAAAATATTTATTTTAACCATGTTTATTCCAAACCCCCTGGGTGGTCCAGGAGAAAATATTTTTAATTGCTCTCTTAGCTGGAAAGCAAAAGGTTTTTTTGAAAATCATATTTATTCAACATGCATCGGTCTTCAATAGGCTTGCTTTTCAGCCAGCTCTCATCTAGTCCACGTGTTTTTGCTGCAAACCCATTGTCAACCATAAATATCTTGGAAACTGCACCAGCTAAAAAGCTGAATTTTTTTATAATAAGATAAAGTGTAGTAAAAAACAAAATTGCCAAATTTTCGACCTAGCTTTATTGCACTGGGTAGTACTTAAAATATCTGAAAGAGCGATATAAGCAGCAAATATGAGCAAAATCTTTGCTGGAAAAGAACGAAACATTTTATGCCAAAAAAGTTGCAAAGTGCATCTGAGTATCGAACGCATCTGCTTGTGATTAAGATGTGTTAATAGTCATTGACAATGTGCTTGCAATTAAACTAAGTGTTAATTGTGGCGACTGCTCGAAAATAAAGCAAGTAAACACATTTGTTACTAGCATTTATTTTATTTTAGCAAAATTGGCAATTTGCATTTCTAAATAATCTCAAGTTGATGTTCATTACTTCTTACGCTACATTTTATTTACTTGCCCACTGGGCAAGTAAAACTAGTAAAATGAATTGCCTGAGGCGATTTCAGCTTGCCTTTGCTATGTGTTAATTTCGAATCCTGATTACTGGCACCAATTTTATTAATTGGTACATTCAAAAAAATAGTGTGTACCATGCTGGTATACATGTAATACCAACGATACTTTTAAGCTAATAATCGTAGTGGTAGCCTATTGTAGTACTCTAATAGTAGCATTGAAACATTGGTACTAATTCTTAACGGTTTTGTTTTAGTCTACTCATTTTTTACTATCTTGTCTGTTGTTGTAAATTTTTCTACAATTGTTTGTGCTGTAAATAGTATGTCTTTGGTTCAGCAATCTGCTGTTTCTAAACATCGGCGGGAACATCTTTCAAGTAAACTTTTAACTTATGCTCATGAAAACAGAGGTCAGGAAATTTTTGATGATGTAATGCTTGAAGTGGAAAGTGAATGCATTCCTGCTAGTCGCCTTGTGCTGTCTTGCTATTCTACGTATTTTGAAAAGATGTTTAAGTGTCGAATGAAGGAACGGTATGAAAATTCAGTAAAATTAAGTGGTCTGGATGCACTATCAGTGAAGAGTTTAGTTAATTTTATTTATACTGGAGAACTGATCATAGATGGTGAAAATGTCATGGGTTTACTTCGAGCTTCTGACTACTTACAGCTCCATGATGCTAAAAACTTTTGTTTTGAATATTTGATAGATCGAATTACTTCTGAAAACTGTTTTGTCATTTTACCTGCTGCCAAATTATATGATCATAAAGTATTAACTAACAAAATTTATGATTTCATCAGCAATCATTTTGATAAAATTAGCGCTGGTATTGACTTTCGCAATCTGGCTCATGATCAATTGATTTCATGTATTTCTCACTTAGATCGAGATCAAGCCAAAGAATCATCATTGTTCTCTGCCATTATAACATGGACAAAGCAGGAAAAGGAATCCCGAATTGAAATTTTAGAAAGTCTATTACGTTTATTGAATCCTGACAAATTCCCAGATAGATTTTTGGAAGAAATTGTTGCATCAGAAGCATTACTTCAAGACAATATTAGACTCTGTAATTTGGTACTTGAGTGGCTAGCAGGCAGAATGAAGCGTGGTGGCATGACTCAAATCCAAGGCAAAATACTGACTTTACAAGAAGGGATTACTAACTCAAAATTGATTGAACTCTACAGCAAAAAAAGTGCATTTGACACTGACAGAACTTATCCTGAGCTGCCAGCAGTTTTCAATTCTTTTGACTTGTTTAGGTTGCAAAATTACCTTTTTTGCTTGAAAAAATTAAAAACTGTTGAAGAACAGAATAACATCATGTTTCAGTTGGACCTAGCCACATCAAATGGCCATTGGATAGATATGGAAGTTGATTGTTTGGACCTACTCAGAATTGGTGCTGGCAGTGCTGTTTTTAGTGACACCATTGTTGTATCTGGTGGGTTTGTTACTGAAGAAAATGAATTAAAAAGTTGCATTGGCTATGTGGCGTTATTGAATGACTGGAAAATTTTACCTTCTATGAGTGAAAAAAGATCAAACCACATCCTTGTCTCGTGCAACCATTGCTTGTATGCAATGGGTGGGAAAGCAACTAATCGTGGAACATCATATTCAATAAAATCAGTTGAGAAATTAAGCGCAATTGGTGGGGATTGGGATATTTGTGGTGCACTGCTAACTTCAAGGTGTGATTTCGCTGCTGTTTCTTGTGATCAAATGATTTATGTGATTGGTGGACATACAAAAGAAGGCAAACCGAAAGGTTGGAAAAGCTTAAAAAGTGTTGAAAAATTTGACCCTGTTAAAAATCAGTGGATGTTTGTGAGTGAAATGAAAGCAGAAAGACATGGACATTCTGCATGTGTGATTCATGGAAAAATTTATGTTGTCGGTGGTTGCAATGATCACGGTGATATCAATCGTGACATAGCCTGTTATGATCCATTGGTTGATGGTTGGAGTATTGTTGGGCAAACTAGTTTCGATTTGACTGATCACTCGATTGCTGCAATTTAATGCTACCATTTAACATGTTGGCAAGATTTTAGTTATTTGGTATTAGTCCCATTTTAAAGGTTATAGAGTTGAAGTTGAACTTCAAACTTGGAGGCAAAAAGTCTGAAATACAAAAGTAATTTTGGGTAGTTTCTGTTTCTTCGATCATACAATCATTATTAATTGCCTGTATGCTTATATGTTTCTTACACTATAGTGCATTGTATGTGTTAAAATTGATAAAAATGACCTTTTTGATTAGCATTGCTGTGTAACCTATACACTGATTTTTGTCTGTAAATCGTCTTTTTTGTTTTGTACAAACCAAGTGATTTTTGCTAGTTGCGATTACAATAATATGAAAAATGGTGATTTTTTAAGAACAAACAGGCTCACTAAAGCACAAAAAGTGTTCTCAAAACAAAGTGTTATTTTTGTAACCCTGTGTAAGAATACATGCTTCAATAATTTTTGTTGATTAATTTTTTTGTATTTGTGTGACAAAACACAATCAGTGCTGTTTGGATGTGTCCTGGAAATTTTGAGAATTTATGCTAGAGTGCTGTTGTCATTTTTAGGTACCAATTCTATTCAAGTCATAGCTCATGTGAAACGGTAGGCTTATAAACATTTTATTGAAAGCAATTTGAGTTGAAGGACTCTTTGAACATGTAAAATAATTTGATTTGAAGCAGTGGTATTAATGCATTAATTTGCAAATATGCCGTCTTTGAAAAAGAAATCGATGATAAAAGCGGTTCATTTTACTGCTATGTTAAATCTTGATGCAGGCACTCAAGCTAGATACTGTTCTTGCAATGCGTAAAACTAGTTCCAATGCCCCTCAATTTTTATTGCAATATAGCCAGGTTCTCTCAAAGAGTTATACTAGCTCAGTCACAACCAGTGCTCCCACTAAGCCGATTTGTGTCAGCAAATCAGTGATCTGCTGGAACAATGGCAAATTACTTGGAGAAATACGATAAACATAGCTTTAGAAAAGTTGAAAATTTTGCAAAAATATAGCATTTAGTGTACTTTAAAACTGGATTGGTACAAATTGTAGACACATAAACGTATTTTTGCAGCCTTGGGCTTAATTGTTTCTGGAAATTTTGGGCATCTACTGGTTACCCAAAAAGTTAGAGGGAACACTGGTCGCGACGAACCCTCAGCCTTATGCCTGACAGTGTAGTGTTTTAGGCGTTTTTATGAGCTGATAATATTAGTGTGATTATATTTTTGGTTTAAATCTTGAATGTGCTTCCTCTGCAGGAATTAACTTAGTTCATTAGATGTAGCTAGAGTTCATTGGTCTTAGCTTTGTCTTGACTAGCTAATACCCTAGATTATATTTGGAATAAAGTATATAGAGTTGAATCAAGCAATCCAAGACTTTTATAACATCTAAATACCTATTAGAATAGTCATCTAGTAACAGAAATATGGCACCCAAAGCACGCAAGAGAAGAAGCAATGCTCCAGGTTTGTATCTGTATGCTATCATAAAAGCCTTGCTTTCTACCAAATTGGCTGCGGTTTCTTTGGACTGCTTGTATAGTGTTACAATGAAATTGTTGATTCAGTAAGTATTGACATTTCCATTACTGGTATGCTAAAAAAGTATTCATTTCAAAGATTAACACAATTTTAATTGTAAAATTGCCATAAGTTAATATGGTTAATGGTTCATCAAAAGGTTTTGATTGCTGGTGATTTGTTATGATAGCCTTTTGATGAAGGTTGACAGTTTAATTATTTACTGATGCACTGTCATCAGTTTATCTGTAGAACTACTTAACACTTCGAACTTTTTCCCTACATGTTCTATTTATATTCTAAAAAAATAGACTGTGTGTGGCAGAAGTGGAATAACAGTTGTGAGAATTTCTGCTTAAATGTGATGGTATTGACTTGGACTATGTAAATTGTTTAATTGGGTAATAATTATACTGCAATGGAATCTCAGGAACATGGTGAACTGCGGAGCCAGGGCTCTATATCGCATGTTCAAGTTGGTCAGTAATAAACTTTTTAAAAAATACTCAAAAAAATTACCAGGAATTATGAATTTTTCAGCAAAGTTCAAGAAGCAAGTGTGGGGTTGTTGCTCAAACAGCAATAGTTCGCTAATTAATTTTTCTTATTTACTACTGTACTGTGATGATATCATTTTCCCAAAAATTTATAATCTTTGAAGATAGTGATTACCACTTGTGAAATGTGAATTGTAATTGATAAATTATCACTTTGCTTATTGAAGCCTTTAGTACAGACCGTGTTTTCGTGAATATCATATAATTAAATCCAAGAATTATTGTAGTTTGTTAAAGGGTATCTATTATTTTTTGTTACATTAAGATACAGTACTGTAATTAATGTTATTTTGTTTGTTTCAGAAGAAGCAAGTGATAGAAACACAAATCAAAATGGAGCCAAGATACATCCAGTAAGTATTTTTGCCTAATTGGATGATCGTTACGTTGAAATCTTCCTGCTTACAACTTAAAACTTATTTGAAGCCTAATTAAAGTAATAATTGATGCTGCACTATATACATACTGTATGTATATTAGGCATATGAATTTTTCAACTTTTGGAATAGAATCAAATTCCTGGGTTCGCAACCAATGAGCTTTTACCTACTAACTACTTTTACACCAATATTTTGTTCAGATGCACAAAAAAGCTCGCGCACCCATCTCATTGAAATTTTTCGGATTTTGGCATAATTTAGCCTTCCTGTTGCACTTTGTCAAACAATTCGAATGCATGTTTTACAGACTCTGTTTCGTTAATAGCCAAAAAAAGAGGTCTCAGTGGAAAGCTTTCGAGTAAATAATGTAGCTAACTCTAATTAAAAGTAAAAGCAAATAAAATGTATGATACTTAGAAAGTAAATAGTTTTGTTTTATGCGAACCGATCAATTACCGAAGTTTAATGTATTGGAGAAATTGCTTTATACTGTTAGGTGTTAGCAAACTTTCATTTTTCAGATTTGAACTGTTTGAAGCAGTTGCAACAGTACTCTATTTTTTAAGAACCAGTAAATTTTGAGTTGAGGTTAGCTGTTATTCATTTTTGCCGATTCTGAGCATCACTTGTTCTTAAATTTGGAACAAAAATGAGCGTCGTCTTCTTATGAAATTCTTCTTATCAAAAAAGAGTGTATTATATTTTGTACAAAGTGTGCAAGAATGCACTAAAGCTTTGGTAGCACACCAGAAACACAAATACAGGTGATGCTTGCTGTTGCAACCAACTTCTTCATTTTTATTATAGATATTTAATTGTCAGTAGAGCTTAACATGCTTGTATTGTATTTGTACTATTTATTATATTGAGTACCGGTACTGCAAAAAATGTCAAGACTATCTGAAACAGTGATAGACAAGATTGCTAATAAATGGACTCAAAATTTAAAAAGTGATGTAAAGCGAAGAGAAAAAATTCTCGTAATGAGTTCATTGACAGACTTGTGCAGAATGCCAAAAAAGAAGCAGATTATTGGTAGATTTTTGAGGTTATTTCAAGATGGCATAAAAAATAAGACCAAAAGAATTGCAGTAATTTCTGAAGAATTAGTTTGTCTCCTGCCAACGTTAAATTTTCCAACAGTTTCGAAGCAACAAGTCAGCGCAAAAATATCTAGGTTGGCTATTGATTATATCAGCTATCGCAAGAAGAAAACGGAAAAATTTGAAAAACAACTGAAAAATGTTTTTGATACCACAAAAATTGAAGGGTTTTGGTTGTGCAAAGAAGACAAAAATCTCTACAAAAAGCAAATGGAATCACAAATTGTATTGGGTACACTACATCAAAATTTGCAACAAAGCCTACAATTCATCCATCAAAAAGACCTAGAATGAATACAAAAGTGACTTATGGTTCTTGTTGTACAACTGACAACCCTGAAACATCTTACAATGAATCCACTGTAGAAAACAATGGCAGCTCTAGTTCTGAGTACATTCCTGAAGACCAAACTTCAAAACGGAAATACTATAGTGCCAAATCAGCATCTGGCCTGATTTCAAAATTTACCTTCTCAACAAGACAGGCTTCCAGAATTTGCCAAAGTTGAGCAGATGGTGGTGTGGACTTGCCGACCCCATCACAGACTGCAATTTGGAGAAGGGTGATTGAGAATGGAAAAATTAAAGCAGAAAAGATCAAGCATCTATTGCAAAATGAAAAAAAAACTTTTCCTCCACTTTGATGGTAAACGAAAGCAATATGTCTGAGAAGTCCAACCAGAAGCGTAAATTTATAAGCTATCTATTGTGATAGTGGATCTTCAGAATGCATTTTCACCGAGATAAAAAAAAATTATCGATGAAATTCGATGCTTGGTCCAGCATCCAAATGATAATTTGTGATTCTACATCAGTTAATACTGGAAGAAAAAATGGAATTGCCATTCGTTTACAAAAAGAGTTTGGAAACAAAGGATTTCAGAAGCCTCAATATATTGGCTGTCAAAATCATGTGTTGGATCTTATTCTTCGTCACTTGCTTGACTTCAATTTTCCTACAGCATCAAAAAAAACAAAACAGAAATTAACTATAGCTTTGTTGATGACCTTTTAAATGACAATGAAAAGTTGCAAAATGAATATATCGCTAATGATTCAGCAGAAGTGGCCGAAAGTGAAGTTTAAAACCGTACCTGGAGAGATGACTACAAGTTTTTGTTAGAATTATGTCAAGCCTTCAAATATTTCAAAACATCGGGGTTATTTTCAAAATTCGAAAGGAGAAAGCTTCCATCACTCCACAGTGCCAGGAATTCTGGAGCAACGTTTGCACTCTTAACCTTTTTCTTGATTCCAAGTCATCGCGAGAACTTGGAAAAAGTTTGCAATTTTATATCTAATGAGCGTGCAGCAGCTTGGTTTAGCAATCAGCATTACAAGAAACTGATATATCAAGACCTCCTCCGAGGCATTACTCAACTTTCTGGCCCAAAAGCGCTGAAGCTTTTTAGAAGCTTTGGGTAGGTATACCGTCTGCAGTCGAGGTAGCAAGATCAAACGTGGTTGCCGAAAGAGGAATCAAAATCATGGAAGAACTTTTAAAAAATTCAATGCATAACAAATATCTCGGTTTAAAATTTTTAAATAGTAATCTTAACATGTGACTTGACTCCATTTCGGGCTTTGTATGACTAGTTAAACTGATTCACTTGAAACTTCAGGGTTGTTTTGATGTGTAATTCAAATACAATTTTTTAGTGAAATATAAAAATTTTTCTGGTCATGGGTGCGTGAGGTTTTTGTAATGTTGAGCAAAATGAAAGTGATATTCATCCCTTACATGCAAAAGTTCATCACCTCCAAGACCAGGCATTTGTTTTAAAAAAAAATCATAACCCTAATGTATATTCTCAATCGCTGTACGGCCTGCCATTTCGGGTTTGTCCTTTCATCAGCAGGGAACAGAGAATATACTGGTTGGCTAAAAGACAGAGAGTCTTAAAGCCTGCATGAAAATTATCACTTGTGGTAACTTTCGTACCCAACCAGAGTGCTCGACCTGACCAAGTCGCGGATCTGATCATGTACATGGGCAAAGGCGTCGATTTTTTCTTGATTAATCAAATTCCGAGGGGGCGAAATGTTTTCGTGAAGTTTGGTTAAACTTAATGACGCTATTTCAGTTTGGACTTTAGCCCCCAAATTCAGGTAAAGACCACACAAAAAAAGGTCTTCGCCGCATTCTGGTTCTATTCGAGTTCGGAATTCCGGATTTCCTGTCGTCAAGTGGGTATTACTTGCCAAAAAACTGAGGGGGCCAGACAGACGAGACATATTTTGCCCCCTTCAGAGTCAGACCCGAGGGGGCGCCACCCCCCCAAAATCGACGCTTATGTATATGGGCATGCCGTATAGAATATGTATATATTCTCAATTGCTGTAAGGCCTGCCGTTTCGGGGATTATACTTATATTTTTTCAGAAACGTCGAACATCTAAAGAAAAGTCTTCTAAAGGAATACTTATGGTACTTATTGTTATGGTTGTTATAACATGGGCCATTGCGGCAACAGCTTATTTTGGTGTGATCAACTACAAAGCTTTAATAGGTAAGAAGATTTTGACCCACTTTACCTGTTGTTAAATTGAAGTAAACGTTAAACTGCTATCGTTATGAGGAATGCTACCATTTATTTCTAGATAATTATTAAATAAAAACAGATGCATTAACTAGTAGGTGCCAGTTGGTTAATTAATGCTTTTTCTAAGTGCTCTTCAAACAGTTATATCCAACCTACTCGAATCATGCCGTTTTTGAGTAATTAGCGCTAGTTCTGATAGTGGTTGGTACTGTATTGGCAAAATACTGACAATACTTTACTTTAATGTTTTTACTTGCTGTTAGATAGCGATTTTATTTTCATCTCAGCTCGATCCTCTTCTCTTACATCTTCTGATGTTTCTTCTTGTCTTTTTGTTCTCTATCCTTCCCAATATCAGGTTTTTAATCACCCTTTTCGATCTTTTGGACAAGTATTTATTAAATTTGATGAATATATTTCGTCGATCTTTCAAGCTAAAGGTATTTGTTCTAGTGTTGAGATTGCTATCCTGGATTGGAAAATGTTACTCTGTGTTAGTTCTTATTGGAAAATAGTTTTTTACTGTTAATTTATTCTTCCAAATTTATTATCTCACGAGAAAATTTTAGCAGTTTCAAGCAAAGATGCATTGATTAGGCAGCTTAGGTTTTAAATGCTTATACGACGTTGATTGGTTGATGGTTAGCGATTGGCAGCACCGTTGCATTGCAGTCTGCTCTAAAATGCAAGCTAACTTGGTACGTACTTACCGCAATTAAGGGATGCATTCTCATTAACCTAAACTTATCTTGAGTATTTACTTTTCATACAACAAGAGCAAGGAACATTGAAAAATCACGTTAGTGTCACATTGCTCATTTGTCTCAGTATAATTATATTTGAATAAAATTTTAAATACATTGCCCTCAATATGTATAATATCTAGTCTTCCTTTCTATCATCTTTTCTTTTCTCTTTCTTTTCAATATTAGAAAAACTGAAATATATCGACAAAAGAAGACCAGTTGCAGCAAATAATCCAATGCAAAAAAACTCGTACAGTATGTAAATACAGTATTTGAATTTATAGGTTATTAGATGTTATTCAAAAGCTATAAGCCCAGTTCACTATTTAAGTGTTTATACGCTTAGTTTATTTTTTTTATTATGATTATGTGGCTGAGGCCAAAAAGTAAATTTAGTTTTTACTTGTGTGCGATTAATGCGCTTTTTAAGATGCAATGCAGAGTGTAACTTTCATATTAATAAGCCGTGCAATTGGCAGATTTAATTTTTTGTAAAACAATAATGATATGCAGACTACTCTGCTTTGCTGTCTAAAGTGTTTAATTATTACTAAAATTCGCTGAGATTTATTGCGTAGTTGAGTTGGTTTATGGCTAGTTGTCTTTCTTATAATGCTAACTTGTGATCGAATTTTTTGCAGGTTTGGAAGATACTTCGAATATCAAACGCGACACCAGCAACTTTAAAAAAGGTACAGATGAAGAGATTCTGTTTCATCAGTTATGAAATTCTTTATTTTCTAAAAACAAAAAGATTTGAAACATTGTCTGCAATTCTTAACTCGGACCGACCCCAGCAGCTCATTAGATCTATATTTTTAAAAACGTTAAAAAAAAACAACTAGACCAATATTAGTTGTTTCTAAATTGAACAAAACTTTCCAGCGAAATGCTTTCTCTGCTTTTTAATGCAAACTACAGAGGGCTCTGCACGAGTTGTAATAAATACCACTTTTGAATGTTTGGATACCCGTATTTAAAACTCCACTGTGGTAGGACCTCTTTCAAAAACGGACAGAACAGCAATGACTTGATAACTTTCGAGGGAGAAAAGCCAGATATCAGAGTTAGGAACCCCTTACAATGGGATTAAATGACGAACAGTCATCCTTTTCTCTTCATTTATATTTGCAATTTTCGCTCTTAAGTTTTTCACACTTTTTGCTGTCTAAATCATGTTTTTTTTTTTCAGATTCAGCGACTGGCTCGCAGGTAAAATCGCAACACGACAATTTGAAATATTCTTTTGCTTATGATCTGTTTGAGTTTAGACGCTGTTGCATTGTTGCAAGTGCAGTCGTAGTAAGCGGTGGGTTCATCCGTAAAGCGCTCATCACGGCTTGTGCCGAATGCCATCACTGGGCAGTGTACAAAACCATTAGTAAAACTAATGCTTGCTTTCATTGGTCCCTGTCAACTGACCGCCGCAAACAAACTGACCATCAACCAACCTTAACCGTAATGTTGGCTGTCAGTTGACTTGGTTCGGCTTTCATTGTCATTTTCTTCTTAGCCGTTGATTACGTTGCTGTCGCTGTTTTTTTTGTTTTTTTTTCAAACTGATGAAACTAGACAACAGTTTAGAAGTTATTTTAACTGATTTAAGGCAACATTTAAAAACCTCTGTGACACTCGATATTTTTGACTAGAGATTTACACTTTCCTTTGTTCTCAGTAACCCTGTGTAATATCTTGCCTTTAAGCGATGTTTGAATATTTTTCAATTGCGTTTTGTTCCGTTTGCGATGGTCTTGTATTATGTCATTCCGTTAATTCACTTATTTTTTTAATCGTAGAAAACGCAAGAAGATACCACAGCCAAAAAAGGTATTTTTGAAATTTTTAAGTTTTTTGTCTGTTGTTCTTTTGTGTAGTTGTTTTTTCGTTAAAGCAGTAAAGCAACTCGTCAGGATTTGACTAATTACTGACACAGTAACTGTAGTGTTCTAAGTGCTGACTGCTGACCGCATTTTCAATTTTTTTTAACCATTCAGTGACCAACTGTTTTGGACTAAATAGCATCAGTATTAAAGATTTCTTGCGGAGTTGGTGGTATAGCTACTTGCCTTGCATCAGTTTTTCGTTGTTTCGATATTCAACTACACTATGTGAAGCCATAAGCTTTGGCAGTAATAACTTTTTTATATTTATTTTTTCAGAAAAACCAAAGCCATCGAAAAAGCCAGAAACTGGTAAGTTTTCAGTTTTTGATACAGTTATTCTCGCAGTTTTGCTTTTTACATGTAGTAAATTAAGTTAGGGTAACGGCCTTTCAAAAATAGCAGCAATAGAAGGAGGTGAACTTCAAACCATGCGAGTCGGAAAAAGAGTCTAATTCTGTGTCTTTGAACTGTTTCAAAGTACCTATTCCATTTTATCTCTTTTTGCTCAAGGTTTGACTTCATGCTTTAGATTATTTTGAATATCACATATTTACAGTTCCACTTGCTCTAATGCTTTTCCATGTTTTCTTTCTGTTGTGTCTTTCGATATTTTCTTTTCTGATATGGTTTTCTTTTCATCTTCGATTTTTTCCTTCTCCGTTTGTTACAGACTTCAAGCAAGAAAAATGCGATTTTTCTCACAATAAGTCGCTGATCAGTAAACTGCAAGCTGAGAATTTCGCAGACGAGTTTATTTCTAAGTTAAAAATAGCTGGGTTTCTGCAGTTTGTGGAAAAGAAATGCCATCAGTTTGGACCCGAAGTATTTCCGACGCAATTGCACGACGAAAACACGCAGTTGCAGTCAATGCTAAGCAAGATTTATGGCTTATCTGCAGTTAAATGGTTCGAAGCTATATTTCAACACATGGATCCTCGCAGCGCAAAATCAACCTCATCTTTTCAAGAATCCAGTCGACAGTCCAAGCAGCTCAATGCTAACTGGAAGAGCTACAAAACTGTACCTGAGAATTATTTAGTTAACAAATTGGAGCCCAGTTCTATACATAAGAATGTGAAAGATAAGTTCAATTCTCGCATTACTTTCCCTTCGTCTTGTGCTAATAAACCCCGAGATCCATTCTCAAAAGTCAAAACATCAAAATTTATCAAATCTTTTCGACGCAGCGTCAATCTTTCTGTGAGTAACAGAACTATATGGCGATTGCCTACAGTTCCTCAGAGAAGAAAACGCAAAAAACCTACCACCAATCGCTTTTCGCGATTCAGAAAACCATTGCCAGGACATCGATTGGCAAAGAAATCTCAAAAATTTGATCATTTGAGGTCCAATCATCAAAATGTCAAAGCTTCTACTTCCAGAAAAGTTACTGCTACAGAAAAACAAAGGCGATTGGGCTCTTCCAAGTGGGAGAATGATCGCGTTCGTTTTCAATTTCACAAAATGCCGAAGAATTCCAATGATTCTATTTGCCGAAGCAAAAGAGTACCATTTGTTAACCCGTTTAGCAAGTTCAAGAAACCACCTACCTCAAACAAGTTGCATTCGAAGAAAAATGCCAAAGGAAAGTCTCCAACATTTAAAAATCACATTTCATGTCGAATTCAAAATGAAATAACGTTCACGCAGTACCTAGAACTAACATCTAATTTCGTTTCCAGTTTGTTGGCCAAGTTCAAAAGTCTTGTCTTAACATCAATGAAGCAAACTGCCCATATCATTTTGGATCTAGCTTGTCGATTTAGCTCTTCGCTTTCACGATTCTTCATCAAGACTCATCGAATTATTGTAGTGACGTCAGCCATGATTTTTTTCTATCACGTTACTATGAACTATGTTATGGTTTAGTCCTCTCTAATTGGCGGATAAATTAGACCTTTATGATGGCCACCGTATCATCATTATATCTAAGACAAAGCATACTTTGCCTTGTGTTTTTGCAGTTGTTTGCGTTGGTGTTTTTGTGATATTGCGGTCGTCAATTTGGATTTTTGTTTGCACATTATTGGCGTTATTATAATCTTTTTGCAATTGTAACTTTTTTAAATTCAATTTCTATGCATGGTTTGGCTTTTCACATTTGATAATACACGATACTGTCTTAACGCTGTTTAATCGAATAAAAGTTTGAAAACCGAGTATATTTTTGTTCAAATTTCGAGTTCTGTGTCGATTAAGTCGTATTGTTTGGGCTAGACCATAGTGATGACTAATAGTTTTGCGGGTAAATGCTGCGATTCCGTTCTAGCTGGGCTTGTTGCTGAGATTGAAGTGCTATGGCTTTAACGATGAGAAATAGGAATGGTATGGAACGGGTTGATGCAGCTTGGCGATGCTTTTCTTGTTTTGGGTTGATGTTCATAGTTTTTTTTTTCAATCAAGTAATGCAGTCTGTTCTTACATAAATATTCCCTTTTTGCATGTTCCGCTGATTTTTTTGAATAAATTGCTGCATCTTTTGTTTATATGCGACATTCTACAATATATTGCACCACCAGCACTTGTTTTGGTTCTATTGGTAAAGATTTTGAAGTTCTTACTTTGATTATAATTGCGGTACTGAGTTCTTGTTTTTTTTCTTTTACATTGCCTAAAATTTGCTTGAAAAGTTTTTTTTTGAAATGCTTTAAACTTTTGGTCTTGTAATTTGAAACTGTAGTAATGTCTGATACTGAAATCTTTCATCTATCCACAAATTCGAGGAAAGCATTTGACGCCCAAATTGCCCATTATTTGGTAGTATAGATCTCGAAATCAGAATACTTAATTGCTTCTCCTAAACTTTGACGGATCGATGAACTTCATAATCAATTCTTCCGTTCCTCTTCTAGAATTGCACAAAATTTTAGCCATGGATTAACTTAACTCCACATTTAACTTAAAATCCACACCATAATCTATAAACTTTCAGCATTTACAATTAATGAGGTTTCAACGATTTCTGGGAGATATGTATATCCTTTTTTTTTTCCAGAAGCGGTTGATGAAATGAGCCAATACAATTCTGCAAATGATCAATCGATTTTGAAGGAGCTTGCCAAAGGCGAAGCACTTTTGAAAAAGAACAAAGGAAAAGAAGCCTTGAATTTTTACAAGAAATTGATTGCTACCAACCCCAAAAGCCCAAGAGCAATGTGAGAATTTAGAGTACCCACAAATTTTAAAGTCAACTAATTTTGTAGTTCAATGAAATCTTTATATACCTAGTTGCCACGGCTAAAAGACAGCGAAGGGACCTTTCGGTCTTCGAGTCAAGCTGCCACCTGCCTGCCTATCTACCACACTCGGTGGAGGCTTCACACTGTCCCTTTTAATGCTAGTCGTTAAGCAGGAAAGCTTTGTATACTATTTTAATAGTTTTTGGTTTAAGCGGACCGGGAATCAAACCCGAGTCTGCCGTTTCAGTTAAAGACATTCGACCCCTGATCGGTAGCTGGGGTGAATATTTTTAAATGTACAAGAGTCAATTTGCTGTACGTGAGTAATTTGAATCAGTGGAGGCAATTCCGTTTCACGTTTTGCAAAAAATAATTTCAGCACTAATTTTTCTAAAAATTATGAGGTAGTCATATTTATTCTTCATTCCAAGTGCGGAGTCGAAAGCCCTTTTTGCTTGGCAATAACCGTATGCAACGCTTTGACTGTGTCTTGTCCTAAACGGCTAAAGCTAGAGAGTGCAAAAGTTGAACGCTCGTAAATTTCAGACATTTACTTTGCCCGCCTAAAATTAGTAGAATCATGCCCTTGGGTTCCTCCCAATTGGGCTCCCAAAATTAAAAAAAAAATCGGACGGCTTGCGCTAGACGGCTGTATTGTGCCGTTTTTTTTTAATCGATTTTCGCCTTTTATTTTAAGGGTGAATATGTACCGTATTCTGCATGACCACTTCAACAAAATTTGCTTTTCTTAAGGTTTGGCAAAGCCCAGGCTCAGTTCATTATAGCCGACCAAGAGAGAAGCAACCAGATTATAGAAGAAGGAATCGCGTCATTGGACAGGGTATGAGTGTTAGATCCATTTAAATTATTTGTTTGAAAAACTTGCTTTACTTCCACTCTAAATTAATGATGAGATTCGCCATTAAAATCTGAAGTACGTCTTTTTGACGGTTCGGATATTCGTGGAGAAACTGAATGCAACTAAAAAGTCAACTCATAAATATTGTCAAATTTTCAAATACCGTGCAAATAAATTATCAAAGCTCTGCTTCATGCCCAAGTTGATCTGGTCAATGGTTTTCGTCTGTATGAGAATGTTAAATAAAAACACCGCTATCGGTTTAGATCTTGATCAGACTATGATTGAAATAATGCTCTATCAACGCGGCTATTCGCCTACAAAGACGAATGCTCTGATTTCCATGCGGCAAGTTTTGTTCTTAAAATATTTGTGACTCTACTCTTAGTACTGCAGAAGGTTCTTTTAATCCGCTTTTTTTTCTAGGTTGGAAAACAACCTGGTTGCCCATCAGAGCTGCACAAAAAGGCCATATTGTTGAAAACGGACAAGTACATTTTCTTAGGTTAGTTTTAGCTCTTTTCTTGCCGCACAAGTTAGTCGTAAGAAGGTTACGTTTAAAATAATAACTGTAATAGCTATAATAAACTCAAGGTAGGAAGCAGTCGATCGCAGTAAACCATTCTCGCTCCAAAATTTCAGCTTGTAAATATTAAACTTAAATTGTGATGTACATATAAGTTAGACCAAGTCCTTCTCCATATTGTCCAGTTAACGTTTATACTTCTTGAAATCGAATTCCGAAGCAAGTCAACTTAACGCCCACTTTAGGAATTAGGTTAGCTGGCGGTTAGTTGTCGTGTTCACGTAAAATTCGCTGGTCGATAATTTTTTCTCGAAACATGCTTACACATCAAAATGCCAATAGCTCAAGACTGCAAATTGAAAGCATAAATGACTGAAAACTACATTAATTTTTCAACCTATATTTACTTTTTTGCCAGTATTACAGTAAGTATCGAAGAGAATAACAAGATCGAGAAAAGAATATTTTCTTCCCTTTTTCTTTGTTATTCTTACCTTATTCACAGTTTTCCATTGTCGAATTTGAAATAAGAAATTGAAAATTGGATACACTTTTATTATAACAACTATTATGCGAACACCAGCCTTGTTTTTCTCCAAATTTAAGAACAATTCCGACCTTGGTATAAAAAAATAATTTGGAACATAAGTCAAATTAAAAACAAATAATTTCTGCCCGTACAATTTCGTATCGCAACGAAATAACCAAGTTTTATCAATCATAGCAGTGGACTGTACTGTTTTGTTGTAGCTGTGGTAGTGGACAAACATTTTTTTTGTATTTGTGCCACGTTATTTTCCAAAAAAATTTAAGATTAAATGAGGCTGAAAATTTCTAAAAATTTGAGAACAACCACGCTCAATTTCCAAAAAAATGTTTTGTTTGAAGTACGTTATTCTGAAACGCTCAATCATACATCACTACTAGGTTTCTTGTTGAGCATTTCAACATTAGATACTCGGGTTAAAACTCTGATAATTTTTCTAACAAATACCAATTGTGCTTTTCTGTATTCCTTCTGACTTTTTGGCTAATCTGCATGCGCCCAAATTTTCTGGAAACAACAATAGTGCTCAAAGCTGTAAAAAGACGTTTATGTGCCCTAAATTTTGTACCAATCCGGTATTAAGCCATACTAAAAGCCATATTTCCCCAAAATTGTGGACTTTTCCGATTTTTCCGTTCATGATATTGCCAAAGATGATTTTCCTGTAATCCAACAAATCGCTGATTCGCTGATAGAAATCGACTTATTGAAAACGCTGGTGCTTTTAGGAAGGATCGAACCCGTTATCACAGTTAAATTCCGAATTCGATCCATACTATCGCAGCTTCTATGAACCATTTCATGATCTATTTCTTCTATCGTTTAGGTCGGCACAAAGATAGCTTCCAAACAGCAATGGACTTGTACAAACAAATGCCCAAAGACGTACAAGTGATAAATAAGCTCGGTGTTTGTTATTTATATCTTGGAAAGAATGCCGCCGCAAAGCAAGTCTTTGAGAAGGTAAGTGTTATTTTTTGTCATCTTTTGTCTCACTTGCAGACTAAGATTGTTACAAGATATGTGGTCTTTGTTTCATCATTTGAGTTTTTATCATCATATGGAGGGGCAAATAAGAGGGACCATTAAATGGTTTTATCATCCAAGCTTTTGAAGGCTGTTACCCAGTTGGTTGCGTGGTTTTACTTCCTTACACCTCCTAGCGGTCCTCCCTGTGGGTAGCTGAAAAGGTATACAAACCACGGTTGACTGAACTTGACAGTGGCGCTGACAACGTTGTTTCGAACTGTTGCTTCAGTAGCTTCTTAAAACTGCTGAGATTAATTATCTATCTTGAGTTAACAGCTCCACGAAAGACACGAAGTGAGTATTTATTGCAGACAGTTGTATAGCAGTCGCTCAATAGAGCTTGTTTAAAGTTTCCATGTTTTTCTACAGGCTTTGGCAGAAAACCCCAACGACGGGTTTGCGCAAGTGCACTATGGTTTTATTGTGAAAGCTGAAGGCGATTGGGAAGCCGGAGCGAGGTACTTACAGATGGGAATAGAAAGCCAGGAACCAGGAACGCAACAAGGAAAATTCTACATGCACCTTGGGGATGCTTTGCACAGAACAAATAGAACGCAAGAAGTATGGCAGCGCCTATGTGTGTTTACTGTAATGCTATAACTGATCTGTGGTCGAGTGGATGGAGCGTCTGCTACTGAAACGGTAGACCCGGGTTCGATTCCCTTGACGTTCAGCAATAAAGCGGATTAGTGCGAAGCCTCCACCGTGTGTGGTGGACAAGTGGGCAGGTGGCAGCGTGACTCGAAGACCTAAAGTTCTCTTTAAGGTGTCTCTTGGCCCAGGCAACTTGGTGAATAAAGATTTAGTTACAATTAGTAACAATTTTGCTGTTTAAGAGTCATCTAAGTCTTGAAATCTGAAGCTGATCATCGGAATAGAAAATTTTCAATTAATGGAATTCAAAAACGTGTCTACACCAGCCTCAAACACACAGTACTTTCAAGATCAATGCCGTAGTTTAGTTCTTTAACACCTCGTAGAAGGACTAGTTGTTTACTGCAAAATTCTTCCCAACCATCTCTCTCAGTTGAAATTGTTGCTGTCTGCATTTTAAACTGTAGAATGTGATCTTTTGATTCTAACTTGCCTGGCATGTGATGTACTGGTATTTCATTTCTATATTTCTTTCAGGCTGAAGATTTATATCAGTTGGGAGCAGAGAAAGGGTTGTTCTTATCCAAATACCAACGGTCGCTTTATAATATAGACCGGCTTAAATCTCGACCGTTTTGGACTCCAGAGCAGGCGAAAGTAACAAGCTACGTTAATGTAAGTCGATTCAAATTCAGTTGTAGCATCGCTCATGTGCTGTGTGCTTTTAAACCAGTCATTGTGGTGTCGGCAAACCATAATAAAACGTCCAAACTATACAATGTGACATATTACAGTTTATGATTAGCAAATTCATACTTAAGAAAACTCAATTTTGCTAGTTTGATATATTTTTCAATTATCGATTTCTGGGTTAAAAAAAAAATTAAATAAACTCTTTCAGACCTTGGAAAAGAAATGGAAAATAATTCGCGATGAAGCGCTGAAGATAATGGACGTTGAGAATGGCCTCTTTCTTCCGGAGGAAGAGAGTCTAAAGAACACAGGAGACTGGAAGCAATTGACCCTCTACGCAAGAGGTATGCCGATTTAATTTCGAAGCTATGTTCTGAGTTGGAAATAAAATTTCGATTTACGGCGTCATTTTTTATCGCGCTTCCAAACCCAGATTTTTCACAATAATGAACTGGTGCTGGGATATTTGTTAGTACGTGTGATACGGTCCGTGCAATGCAATGAGGATTTTTAGTTTTTCTCCCGCGACGCCATAGCAATTTCTTGGTGATGCATGACCTTAGATCTGGATTGGAATTGCATTTGTAAAATTCGTATTCAAGATTTTTCGTTATGAAGTCAAAATTTGCTTGATTTTTTAACCCTGCTGAATTCGCTTCTTTAACCGTCTTGGGGTTGGAGGCTTAAGCTCTTTCACGCTGTTTTGTTAACCTATTTAAAAAAAATATAGAGCAGTGATTGCAATTTCCGTATAACTTAGAAAATCAAAACCTCAAAACTCCGATTTTTTATGAAACTGGTATGCTAAATTCAAGTATGTAGTTGTTACTACATAGTGCAGCAGAAATGCTATTCCGCGGAACCCACCTGGGCTAGAGAATCCCGGGAAAAGAAAAGTGGGTGCGCCA
This sequence comes from Trididemnum nubilum, assembly GCA_963965965.1. NCBI lineage: Eukaryota > Metazoa > Chordata > Ascidiacea > Aplousobranchia > Didemnidae > Trididemnum > Trididemnum nubilum. Next base: position 19,285,898 of record OZ014490.1, read on the forward strand.
CCACCAACCACAAAGGCGGCCACCGGTGATGGGTATCTGTTGGTCGCCTTTTACGACCAGCTTAATGGGCAGATTTGCTAATCGCCCCGAATGAACCACGGGTTAAAATTGGGATATCGTTTTGGAAAGCATTTGTATCATGTCTCACTCCATCAGAACACAACTTTTCCATAATTTCTGTGCACTGTGCAAGCAATTGCGTTATGACTTGCATTGTATGGAAATCAAAGATGGCAGTTGGTAATTTGTTCTGCACAAGCAATACTTTCGTACTTAATCATAGATAATCAACAAGACGTGTACTGCATACCGAATAGCCCTAGGGCGTCGGCGTCCGGTCTAACCGGTGTAGTAGAGAATGAGGCAAATAACAAGCTGTGGGCCATCTATTTGTATTATTAATGTTGCATTTTGGAACGACTGTAATTTGGCCGTTTTCCTGTCGACCACGTGGCAACGATTAAATGGTTTTTAAACTCTTGTTAGTGGCCTACAGGCTACTCATTTAGATCTTTCTTTAGTAAATGCAATTTCTCTTGTTTTTTTCACGATAATTTACGTACAGTATGTAGTTACACGCGTTTTAGTCTTTTCAAATTTGCATAAAAAAAGAGTGCGTGCCTACACAAGCTGAGGACAGATAAAGCCCACTTGCTGCTTTTAATTCCGGAAATTTGCTTTCAAAATTTAGGGCGAGAGCAGAAAGACTGCAAAAGGATGCCGAAGACTTGCGCAATAATTCAAAAAATGCCAAATGCGATTGGATGCAAGCGAGGACAAGTTAAATTCAGGTACTAAAAATTTTTGAAAATTCTCAATTAGTAGTAAGGATGACAATTTCATTTTTGCTTGATTTTTAAAATGATTTGCGAAGATAAGAATAATTAATCCGCGGTAAGTGTTTACTGTTGAACATGAACAATTGAGCATAGCATAAAATAAATGAAATTTGTAAGTTTAGAGAGGTTATCGTAGACTTACGTCATATTTACGACAATCTGTTGGATCGTTTTTCGACATTTTCTTTTGGAATGCTGTTAATCCACGGACTAAACTTAATCCTCGTTGGCGCATCATATTCCTAGATACAGTATCAGCTCGACATGATAATTTCAAGTTCATTAAAATGTAATTTGACTCTGATGTGGCATTAGGCTTTGCAACAACCACCTATGCTATGCTTGCGAAACCATTCTGCTGTTGCTAGTACAGTAGTTTATTAGGGGCTTTCAAGTAACTAGTTTTTTGACTTTAGAAGACTAAATTATCTATTGTTAGATGATAGGCAGGAGGGCTGGTCGCATTTTAGCAAAGTGTACCCATATATTTGCCATCTATTGCTTTTTTTCTCTTTAACTCGAGCTAAATACGGCACTTCGTCGATTCGACATCGTCGTGGTGTAGGGTTAGGGCGCGCGTCTTGCAAGTCTCGCACTCGGGTTCGATTCGCGCTGCGTTATTTTATTCTTTTTCTTCAGAACCTTTTATCAGAGTTAAGGTTCGGGCAGCGATGTCAGCCTGAGAGATAGCAAATCGAAGTAGAAAAAAGAGGGTACACTTTGCTATTATGCGGGCCGGTCAATCTTGAAAAGCAATTTATTCGTAGTTCAACATCTTTTGGTGTGAATAGTTTCTCTTTTCCATTAATTCTTTGCGCTGTGTTGGCTTCTCTTCACCCTTATAATGAAGTCAGTTGACTTCAAAACACGGGAAAGCTCCCGCGATTGGAGTTCCGCCTCATCTGCGTCACTAGGCGTTGAAATGATTAGCCATTTAGATGTGGAGACAGCATTAAGATGTTGTCACATGAAGTAGGATTGTAAGACGTGATGTCTCTGTGGACTATTAAATTAATTCTGTCTATTTCGCTTTAGGAATAATTTAACTAGTTTCTCTTTTCCTTTGACTTTCCTTAGCTGGTTTCAAGCAGTTTCTCAAAGCAGAGCCTCGAGCAGAGATTGGATGGTACTAGCATTATATCTCGACCGCACGTCCCCACTTTGGAGCATCACAAACCCTGCGAATTTCTGACGTCATTTTTGACGACCTCCAGTTTTGCTTTTGGCAAGAATCGAACCAGGTCCCACATTTAGTAAGATTTGAAGTCCGATCACTTAACCACTACACCACGACAAAGGGTTGCTTTGCCTAGTTAAAACTAATATTTAAATGTTCAGCATTATGCAACCTGGGACACACGTGTGGGCACACACTGGGCCTACCAATTGTAGGCTTCGGATGCATCTCGGACTGGTTGTTCCAACGACAGGAGAAGGAGCCAAAATACGATGTGCCGATCAGTACAAGTACGTACAGTGCTATAATTGATAATGTATTTATTTCATACAGTTGAAAGCTTTTGGAGTCGAAACTCTAGCCCAGATAGCGTTAACGGTTTTTCCTAGGCTTGAGTTTTTTTCAGGTTGGATCTAAGGGTTTCTAATTGGTATTCGCAGCTTCCCTGCTTAATGTTAATAATAAAACCCAAAAGCCCCGATTTGTTGTTACCTGGTCAGGGTAACCAATTTTTTAACTTCCGTAACACTTTATCCGGTTCTTTCCTGTGGATGAGAGCATGGTGCAACAGACAGTCACACCAGTTACTCCTGCGATGTGTTCGAGATCCAGAGGGAAGAGAGACCGGATTCCATTTCACTAAGAAAGTGGGTACCCGGTACCCTACAGGCCGGTTACAAAAATGGGTTAGCCATTTTCTGGTAAAAAATTTGAATGCTGTTTGTTTTGATGTTTTTTTTTTAACTTTTTTTGTTTAGGACTTGGCAAGAAGGGAAGGTTTTAATCTTCGATGATTCATTTGAACACGAAGTCTGGCAATACGCTGAATCGTACAGACTTATTTTAATTATGGATGTCTGGCATCCTGACATTACCGAGTCAGAAAAGAGAACACTGTCGCCGATTTAGTGACTGACAAGAAACTACGTTTTCGTTTGAGTGCAGCCGCATAGCATTACAGCCTTTTGTTTTTATGTAGCTTACCTATCATGAGATTTAAATCCACTATGTTGAAGCATTGCAATTTTGTGCCTATCAGAACGATCACATCTACTGACTTGCATGACGTAGACTTGACAACTTCATACCTGAAATGATGTTTTTTCCAAAAACATGGAAAATAGCCTCTCTGAAAGACTTTTTGCAGTAAATCGTAGAACACTGGTGCTTCGATTTTGTGCGTTTTTGCTACGACTAATTTCATGAACGTCGCTGCTTGGAATGATATTGATTCTCGCATCTTAACGCCTAGCTTGAAAACTTGATTAAGAGAGGTCTGACAACTTTGATAATATAACAGTGTAGCTTAAGCATTGAATTAAGTTCTTTAAAGAACAATCTTGAATTTATTCAAATGTATTTTGTGTTGCGTTTCTTCTTGACTCCCGGTTTGAAATTAACTGTTTGTGACGAAATAGAAAGGGATATTGCTACCTTCATAACTAAAACAAGGTATAAAACAGCTTAAAACGAATTACTGCATTTCAGTAAAAAATGTGTTCACTGTGGCAATTTTCTTGCCTAGTTCGCAATTTTATTGGCAGTTTTCACCACAAAGCAAGCAAATGAATTCAGATTTTGTGCGACATTTAGTTGGTGTTGTTGTGGTGCTTTGTGGCCACAGCTTTAGAAACGGCGCTGAGTGGTCGAAAAGTAGAACAATAAACTTTCTATCCATATCATCTGGTTCGAATTACGCCAGTGTTTTGTGGTGATTAGCTTGCATTATCTTTATTGAACGATTAATTAGGAGAGAGTTGGAGGAACCATTTTTTTTTCATTGTTGGTATACAGGGTGGGCCGTAAATAACGCACCAAACTGGAACTAAATAACACTGGAATTGTGCATCAACGCAAATGGCGAGCATTTTGAGCATTTGTGATTGTACCAGCGTGTACATGTTTCTCTGTTCATTTGTTAAGTCTTTCTTTAATAAAAACGTGTGTTATTATTATCAATATTGTTTAATATGCTTTGGTGCGTTATTTACGGCCCACCCTGTATTTCAGGGTCTCTTTTTTTAGTAAAAATTGGTTGCTAGCTTCACTAGTGTCTGAAATCAATAATGTTTTAAACTTTTATAATTTTCATACGAAAATCGCTGCATCATGATTTGAACAATTTTAAGCATTTATTCTGAGCGCTATCTTATTTACTGGTGAAACTATACAATCGTGTAGTAACCTCGTACAAAATATTCAGGTTTGTTGTAAATGCAAAATGTAGGTCTAACTTTTATGCAAACTTTGTGTTTTTTACTATTTGATTAGGAGCTTGATTAAGTCAGAAGAATGGAAAAAAAAAGTGGAAAGTGAAAGAAATGTCGTCGTACCCTTTTTTGAATGCGTTTGGCTGTATTTGATTACACGCTGAAGGTTACTATTTTGAAATGCATAGTTGTAAAGTTATTTTTTTGACTTGAAAGAAACTATTTTGTGGCCGTAGTAACCGTGGAATCTTTATCGAATTATTGTTCAAGTATTTCACATTCACATTCTTGTTTTTTGATGTACTGTACTTTTGTGGACCTTGTTTTTTATATATTGTTCATCTTTAAAATTTTTAAAGTGATTTTACAACTAAACACAACAAGTTTCTATTGTTTTATTACTAATTAATGAATGTCCAAATAGCGTTTCATGCAACGTTTGGGCAAACTCCGCACTTTTTTATTTTTTGCTAACCCCGTACGCTTACGGTTATTATGTTATATCACCCTCGTCTTATCATTTGACATAGTTGGTAAAGTATCATTGAAAATGTGGAAATGGACTTCACATTGTTCAAGATTTATCGTTACCTTTTAATGTGCCTTCTCAGGGTCGAAAAGTAGAACAATAAACATTACAACTTAGAGAAGGGGCATTACAACTTAGAGAAGGGTTCGACGCTTCCTTTGGGGCTCCTTTGCTTCCGTTTTCGGCTATTAAATATTCTGTATTTTACTTAGTGTAATGCGCAGTCCTAAACTTTTTGTCTCCAAAATCAGGTTTAAACTTCATAATTTTTGTAACACCCAGAGCGATGCTAACACTGAAATTTTTCGTCTGGAGTCTAGACTTTGATTGTATCTCATAATTATGTTCTTGTGCATTTTCTACAAATTAAAAGTGTCTCAACGGTTGCTGCTCTAAAGCAACGACCACAGCTGTATGATTCGTTTTTTAGGTTATATACGAGTATAAATTTAAGTTAAAACTTTGCCATACTAGTCTCCTATTCAAAACAACGTTTTTATTTACGGTTTTACATGTTTATCTACACCGCTAAAATCCGTCTTTTTATTCGTCGAATCGAAAAGTGCAGAAATAATTAGCAAATAAATGCAACAGTTTGGAAATTTTGTATGGAACGCCACAAAAAATAAAAGCAGCGCTAAGACAAACATTTTGTCAGTTTTTAAATTGACACTTGTCTAGCGTTTTATCAATAAATATAAAAAAGAGTATCGGTAATATAAAAAAGAGTATCGTTTTACTGTAGTTTAATTCAAAATTGGCTCAGTATGTCCAAAATACTTCGAAACCTTGTTTTTTACACTAGGTCCGTGATGTTACCTTCTATAAAAATGCAGAAGCGTTTTGCTGCATTTTTTGCATGTGTTTTTTTTCTGTGCCTATTCAATTAAAATACATTTTGGCAATTGTCAAATTCAGTATTTCAAAAAATGTTTGTTTTTTAGAGCTGGTTTTATTCGTTTTTTATATTTCGCAATAAACATTTAATTTTTTTTTTGGCATTGCATGCAAAGGTAAATATCTTGTTAACCGTGCATTGACTATAACGAACAAAGGATTAGCTTAAATTTTCCGCGTGTTTATTCTATGCGGCCAGTAATTTTTCTGCTTATACCGTACAAATTTTGCTGCATGCAGCCTATGCAAGATTTTTTTAAAGAAAGTTCGAACAGTACTCCACTCTTATAGCAGCATTTACCATTGTAAATTTTAAAGCCGCGCAGACTGTTTAACTTCTGTGTAGTTTGGATCATTGGGTTATTTTTAAAATGTTTTTGAAAAGTATCGACTAGTTTGATGCAGACAGCTTAGGGTTTTCAACTTTTATTGTATTTGTTATTGTAAAGTGTGCGATTTTCATGCTTTAGTATTAGCACTAAGCAGCGATAGATAGCGTTGTATTAAAAGAAACAATATTTCGGACTTTTTTTGTGTACGCACTTGCCAAGACTTCGGCGTATTGATGTAACTACCCTAGTTGCCCCCCAAAATTTTTCTTTGCCCCCCAAATAATTTTAGCTGAATGTCATTTTTAACAAAATTTTATGCATTTCTTGTCTAAGTACGTTATTTTGCCCCCCCAAAATTTTCTTTGCCCCCGAAAATTGCGTTATGGCTACGTGCCTGATTTGTACTGTTTAAGCACCCTATGACATAAGGTATAGATAGGACCTATGTCAATTGTGGAATAAATTAAAAGTTGTTGCATGGCTATAATATTTCCCGTATCAACAGTTTTTCCTTCGTATTTGATCACCTTGACTGAACTATAGTCAACATCCTTCGTCCATAGCTTTAGCAGCATTTACTATCTTTGCATTAATATAGTCGTTTGTTTTGTGACATTAAATTGTCTTATCAAAATTTGGATTTTCCATGTTTTAGAATTTGTAAATTTTGTTTTACCTGTAGTTTTTGTAGACGTTTGGTTTTACATACGCTTGTTCAAATGCTCATTTACACACGCAGTAAATTTGTAGAAGTTTATCTGTTACAGCTTTTTTTGTTTAACTAATGTAACATTGGTATCTATTTATGCATTTATTTAACCGTGCAACTGACGAAAATATACGAATGCGTGAAAGAGTGACTTTTGTAGATATCTTTTTTTAATGCGTCGAGTTACAGCTTCGTGATTAGGTTAAACTGCTTGAAACTTCACCCTACCAATACTGGTAATCGAAGGGAGTCTACCGAGTTAAAGTTTTCTACAATGATGGATAAGCTAAACTGATTTAGCGTATCTATCTGGCAGCCAGGAAAAATAGCAAAGCAAATTTTAAAAAAAGTATTGAACTTACTTGTTTGCCAAAAATCAACAAAAATTCTGCTAGAGCAAGAATGAAATTGCGTCACTTTTTTATTTTCAATCAAATTTAATACCAAATTTGGTGTGAAATTTAAGAACAGTCAGCCTCGATCCAGATTTGACTTGTTCTTTTGAAAAAAACGAAGTGAATGGTAAAAATCGGTATTTTTTTGTATTGAAATTGGTTCCAAATATCATTCAAATTAAGGGCTTCGTTTATATTGGACCCGTGTTTGCTATGTACTTAGATTTGTCCAGTTGAAAGTTGTGACATTTACTTTCAGCAACAAAGCGCTGAAAGGTCTGTACTTGAACATTGATGACGTCAGAGCATGCTAGTCTTGCGTTGATGAAACGTGTGTACTTCAGCGAGCCCGATTACGCTGTTGAAATGCGGTGTACTTAATTGCCTTCAACAATGAGCGCGCGCACATACACTCGCACTTCATGTACTCATGTGCCTGCGGCTTTGAGAGAAAATTACAGTACAGTCAGAACTCGAGCACTCGGCTATTGAAATAAGTACAGCGAGAAAAGCAACCAAAAATAGTGACAGATATTTACGATATTTCAGATTTGACTGGCCAGCGCGTGTAGAAATTAGTACTGTAGGCCTACATTTCAGTGCCGCAACTAGAACGTTGTTCGAAGGGAAGCAAAATTTGTTTCCAGGGTGGGTCCAAACTTTTTGGGTTCGTTTAGTTTTCACCAAGTACTGCGATGATCTCAAAAAAAAAAACGTCGTCGCGCCAATTTGGTCTACTTTTCTCCGAGTTCTCCGTCGGTTTCCAAAAAAAGCCACCATCTTGAAACTGCCGCAAGGATAAGAGAAGTTTGGGTGGGCATACTGGGCAGTTTGGGGAGGCGAAATTTTTGTTTAAGGGGGCGCCGCCCCCTTTTGCCCCTCTAGCTGCAGCCCTGCTACATTTACAAGTGCCAATGCATAAAAGTTTTTGTTTACAAAATTAGTTGTAGCCAAGTACATTTGCTGCTACTTATTCTGCTATTTAGTATTTAGAAATCAAGGAGTTTTAGCTTTCATTCCTATAGCCTTAACAGCGGCTGTTAATCGATAATTGTTTATTGGAAATCAGGACTAAAACAGAACATGCCGATCATATGGAGTCATTTTGATGACCCGGTAGATGAAAGCACAAAGAACTTTCGAGTCAAATGTAAGCATTGCGATACCACTCTTTCCACTGCACGTTCTGTTACTTCTAATCTCCACAAGCATTTGAAGGTAATGGTGGTAAGAGTATTGCCAGAATTTGACTGCATTGCAGCAACTTGTACTTAATGACGTACTTTTACAATTTTTTAAAAATTTGTTTTAATTTTAGTGTGTTTTGCTAAAATGCGAAAGAAGTCAAGTAGCGGTTTGAATAGGGACTTATAGCAACGGTTCCTAATATACACTTTGTTTCCTGATTATGACTAAAAAATCAAATAGCCTAATCTTATTTAATCGTTTAGCGTGCTTTTGGCCTAAAGGCTACCAGTGCGGAAGCCTAGGGAAGAGCCACCAGAACGGCGACTGAAAGTTGTCTTCCCACAGGATTCGAACATACAGCCTTAGGGTTACCGGTCCACTGCTCTACCACTTCAGCTGGAAAAGACGTCTCTTCGCAAGCTTAATTTTGGCTATTTAAACACAGCAACTTGCTTGTTCTATGATTTTTTAATAATAAGTCAATTATGATGTTTTTGACGTTTGCAGGCCAGAGTTTTAATATTTAATTTTAATATTTAAATAGCCAAAATTAAAATGTGAGGAGACGTTTTTTCTAGCTTAAGTGGTGGAGCAGTGGACCGGTAATCCAAAGGCTTGAGGTTCAAATCCTGTGGGAAGACAACTTTTACGCATTGCTTGTTTTAAGTAGTCGCCCTTCTACTGGCTTTTTCATAGGCTTCCGCGCTGGTAGCCTTTAGGCCAGAAGCACGCTTAACGATTAACTTTAAAACTCTGGCCTGCAAACGTCAAAAACATAATTGACATATTATCAAAAATAGCCTAATCTTAGTTGAAGTTACAATGCCTACAAAATTAAAAATGAAAAAAATCGTTTTAAACCTGCATTTTCATATCGTATTATGATGAGCTTTTTGGAACCCACCTGTTTTCGACATAAACCTTTTTTTATAAGAACCAGTAAATCTTGAGTTGAGGCTGGCTGCTCTTAATTTTTTGCCTGTTTTGAGCCTCATTTGTTCTTTAATTTTGAGATCATCAACGTCAATTTCAGTGACCAACTGACTATGTTTGCTAAACTGCTTAATTTCGAATGCTCTGTCAGCTTGAGTAAACGTTTTTTTGCTGCTTTTGCAGCATTCTAAAAATGCAAAAACGGAAAAGTGAGTTTTTTCAATATGTTAGCATACAACTTTTCTTAGTTGCCTGCGCAGCAGCACTCTATAATCTCGGAATCGTTGCCATTTTGCTTGCAAGTACTTGAAAATCACTAAAATTTTCTCGTTTTGAATCAGTGCAGAATTAATTTTTTTAGGTTTAAAAATTCATTCTTTTTCGTTTGTACGTAATTTTTTTTGCTCCAAGTGGCATTGTTCTTAATTTGTTCTTAAATTTTGATTTAAAATGAACCCCGTGTTTTTATAAAATTGTTCGTATAAAAAAATTGTAATACACTTTTTTAAGAGCAATACACAATTCATGAACAACTTTTGCAGAGGTGGGCACAAATAATAACATACCAAAAGCGCAACGCAACGAAGCGCAACGATATTTTGACCAGTAAAAGCGCAGCGCAAAATGCGCAATTTATTTTTTTAATTTCTGAAGCGCATCGCAACTTCTGCAATGAGCTTTTTGATTCAGTTGAAGCGCAACGCAATTCCGCAATTGCGGAACGTCATTTTCGTACCAAGTTAAAGCGCAAGCTAACTTCCGCAATTGAAATTTCACAACACAATGCAAATACCGCATTTTTGCAATTTTTGACTGAAAAGACGTATAATCTGCTAAAGAAGGCCGACATTTATCAATGTTTCAATCGAAATGCAACTAAATTAAGGTCAAAGTACAAAATTGCTTTACTTACCGAAAAAAAAAAAAAAATTGAAAGCGCAGCGCAATTAAAACGCAACAAATTTTTAAGACTTTAATCCGCAACGCAACTTCCGCAATGTTTCAAAATAAAAAATTAATGCGCAACTTCCGCTAATGCGGAGGTTGCGCTTTGCGCTTTTAATTGCGCTTTGCCCACCTCTGAAGTTTTGTGAGAACACGACCACACGAGGCTTATTTTTACTGAAATGTTTAGAACAATGCCAGCCTCAGCTTGAAAAAAAGAACACCGGCTAGTAGAACGTATTTGGCTGATTTGGTCCCATCGAGAAATAAGCGTTAAGGTATGTTTCCTCGGGACACAGCGAATCAACATTGCATGCCAGTTCGGGAATCGAACCAGGAATTAGTAACACTTCGATCACTGATTCGAAGCTCTACAACAGTGAGCTATCACTAGCGCCGCATTACCGAGCTTGATATAATCCTCAGTGTTATCACCGAAATACTTCTGAAAATTTGCTTTCATTTGTATTAAAATAATCCTGAAATATAAAAAACCCGCTAAAGTTAGGTTTAATATTAACTTTTTGTTGTAATATGCAGGCCCGGCGCCACGTGGGGGCATTCCGGGGCGGTGCCCCCCCAAATGACTGCCTGTGCCCCCCTCAAACGAAAATTGTGAAATAGCGAGGACTGTGCTCCGAAGAAATTAACAGAGTCGGGGCTATTGGAGTGCAAATCGAGGCCTAAGACTCCCAAGTTGGTGTTTACCGCCCTTATTTTCGTAATTTTTGTGGCCTCACACCGGATTTCATAAAACTTTTGGGACGAAGACCTTTTTTTTTGGTCTTCACCTTGTTCGTCTGATCCACACTGGAATAAATTTCTCGTGCCCGAGTGCCCCTCTCGAATTCACATAAATAAACTTTTCGAGCCCCCCCCAAATTTTATTTCTGACCCCCCAGTCATGCTATCTGGCGCCGGGCCTGATAATATATTTTTTGGCTGCATATTATGTAATATCGTTTAGCACCAGATCAGAGAGATCTCAACGGGGTCTATACTAGCGACATAACTAGAGGTTCTTCGATACTTTCATTTCAAGATTGTATTAGGCCTGTTTTAGTTCTTATGCATATTTTAAGTTCTATTTGTAAATGCTGCAACGTTTATGTAGCCTGATAAAATAAAAGCATTTTTCTCTTCTAATGCCAGAGGGGCCAAGCTTTATTCGAAATTTGCTGCTTTTTTTGTCAATTTTAGATGGGGATTTTTTCACTTTTGTCGTTTGCATTTTTCCACAAACTTATTGCACATGTTTATTTCTTGGGTTGCTTGGGGTCCAATTTCTTAGAAGAGGGTCTACGTCTGGAGGGCCCAAAGCAGGGGTGCCGAAACCCGGGGGGATGGAGGGATTTATCTCCCCAATAATTTGACTGCATCCCCCCAACAAAATGACTATGGTTTACATCTGCATACCCCCAAAAAATTTGACTCTTGTCTGCATCTGAGCGCTGGATGATGTTTGGAGCAGTTTTTTGGTCTTCACTTGAATTCGGGGAAAAAGTCTTTCATTTTTGGTGAAGAACTTTTTTTGCTTTTTTTTGGTCTACACTTGAATGCGGGGAAAAAACTTCCAATTTTGGTGAGGACCTTTTTTTTTGGTCTTCACTTGCATTTGAGGAAGAAACTTTTCCAGTTTCGGTGAAGACCTGTTTTTTTTTTTTGGTCTTCACTTAATTTGCTTACCTGAAAAAAAAATCGTTGTCAAGGTTCATCCCCCCAATGTTGAAAATAGGGCAAAATTGCAAATTACCCCCCCCCAATGCTGAACAAAGATTGGCACCCCTCTCCCAAAGGGTCAAATGTCCCTTTGCTTTTCCCCCTCCTCGTCTGTTACGCCAGTAGTTTTCGCCTCCCCTGCTCAGCCGCAACTGTTTTTCAAACGAAAGGAAAAATACGGAATATTAAAATTCCTGGTGTCTTGAAGTTGTATTTGTAATTTGTAAAGTAGCAAAATTAGACCTAGACCATTATGTTTTAAATAATGTTATTTAAAACATTTTGTCAAATAATACAACTTTTTAGAGAAAACATCCGGAAATTTACGCGCAATCTTTTCCGAAGTCTGATCTTGCTTTGACGTTATCTGATGTTACCTCTCCACCGGGATTTTCACCCCCAGAACTTTTGGATAGTCCACCAAGTATCATTCCAGCTTTATCTCTAAGCGAAGATGATCACAATCATGTCGGGTTTCTGCAAAATCTCAATTTGCAACCCAACCCAACTCAAATGCTCAACCCAGTTCAGCGAAAATCCACGATGGTCACAAACGAACTGGTAATGTTTTTGGCCAGCGAACTCATTTCGTTTGACGTACTTGAAAATAAACATTTCAAAAAATTTGTTGGATCTCTTAGTCCGGGATATATGCTACCGAGCCAAAGGGTTTTTGCTGATAAATTGCTTGAAGAAAAATACTTGGAAAGCAAAATCAATGTAATGCATATGCTAAAATGTGTTTCATCTCTCAACGTCTTATTGGACGTTTGGAACAGCGGTGGAAGAACGTATCTTGGTATTGCAGGACAATATTTAAAAGACTGCAAAATGCAGCAAATGGTGTTGTGCTGCAAAATGATAGAAAGCGATGACCCCGCTGAAGAAGCTGCTCATTATTTCGAAGAAACGCTGCAGTGGTTTGGCCTTTCATCCAAAATTATCTGTGTCATCACTGACAATATTGTAAATGCGGCCAATCGTTTTGCCCTTCAAGGTTTTGGTGAAGATGCATGTAACGACGACCAATTAGGTGAAAGTTACAGCAGACCACCTTTCGCACAAGATACGTTTGCGTTTCTGCCCATTGCATATTTTCCTTGCTTCGAGTATAGCCTTCGAGAAGTAATCACCGCCGGCTTTGAATCCGATAACGATCTAAAGGCAATCCTCCACAAAGTAGCCCAGTGCATATCCTATTCATCCCATTCAATGCTTGATGAAGATGAAGACATTTATGGATGGAATACCCATATTAAATTAATCAGGTTGTTTCTTAATTCCGTTCAACAAACACCGAATGAAAGTTGTTCCGATTTTGTGCTTAATTCTACAGAGAGAGATGTGCTAAAGGACATGTTAGACATTGTTGAGCCATTTGAAGAAGCATTCGCCTACTGTAAACAAGGCAGCTTATTGCCAACTGGTTATATTGTTCCTTGTATCCGAGGACTTCGCCATTACTTGGAAAAATTAAAGCCCAAGTACAATAAAAAACTCTTGTCGATTTTGAAAAGCAGACTTGACTTGTGGTTACTGACGCACGAAGCTTGCGGCCAATTTAAACTTGCTGCCGTTTTAGATCCTCGATTCAAACTCAACTGGTGTCAGGATGAGGATGAGCGTTTGGCTGTTAGATCTCAGCTTCTGCGCGAAGCTTCGTCTGCTAACAGACTTATTTTGACCGTTAAAGAAGAGCATTTGCACAATGCTTCACAAACCAGCAGCTCTGTTATGACCCCTAAAGAGGACAATGGGCCCCCATTAAGTAAAAAAAGTAAACTTTTCAGTTTTATGTACAAATCCACTGAACAAAAAACCAGTTCGGAAAATTTACGTCTTGAAAATGAGATTCAAAATTACTTAGAACAACCGCGCATCTCTGAAGATTGCAACATTTTGGAATTTTGGAAAAGCAAACAACAGATTTATCCTACACTAGCAAAGCTTGCAGAAAAATACCTAATCGTACCCATCACGTCTAACTCGATTCTTTCGGCGTACAAACTTCAGCGGGATGGTTTTCAACTGAACAGGTGTCAGTTAACTGGAAAAGATTTTGAAGCAGCAATGTTCATAAGATGCAATGACGTGGCGTATTAAGATTAAATTTTGATAGTAACTCACAAATTTCTCGCGCCATTTTTTCGATGTCAAGTCTTCTTTCCAAAAAATAACCAATGCAGCTCGCCGACTGGACAAATGCCAAAAGCCTTTTCATTGGTGGCCAACTGGTTTTATTTTAATGATGTGCTATTTCGTGCTTTGGTTAATTGTTACTTTGGACTCTCAGCTTAGTTTCTTTGTTTTGCGATGAAAAAGACATGTCTATTGAACATAAAAATTTTGAACAAAAACAGTCTTAAAGTTGGATTACTGTTGAAAAAGTCTGAGAGTGATTGGCGATTGTCTAAAGTCGACCCCCCACACTTCGATTCGCCTTTTCGAAATTCTAATAGAGAAGATACTATTTTGGGTCTCTTCAACGTAAATACAATGCATAATATTGAGTTAATATGGAAACCTACCAGTTGATCGAGCCGTAACGCGTTCGTCTCTAGAGCATGTGGTCTGAGGTTCAAATCTCGGACCGGTCAAATTGGACAAAATGCCAACGGCTCGCCACCGCTGCTACATTTCTTCGAAAGGAGCTGTGTTGCCCGATCGCAATGAGCCGGAGATGAGTACCGCTAACTCGTTACACGCTTCTGCACAATACATTTCGGCGTATAATAAAAGATATGATTTGATTTTAAGTTAATGTGGCTATTTTAGCGCGTTAGGATTCTACTCTTTGAGTGAAGTCGATGCTATTAAAACAGCAACTTTTTTTCGATTATCAGCCGCCGCTGCTGCTTTAAATATCGAAATTGTTTTCACAGTTTCTTTTGACGTTTAGCATTTAAAAAAGAAACATTATTAAGTTTCAGCCAGTGCTGGTAAACAGGTGTTCAGCCGGGACAGTTTAACTGCGACTGGGATTCTTGTAAGTTTCATTGCTGTATCCTTGCCCGTAAAGATGAAACGAGAATTTTTTGCTGTTGGTTAAGAATTTCTGTTAAAATTCTAAAAATTAAAATTTAAATACTACAGTTTAGTACTTGTAAATGTGTAGCTATTCTAGTTTGTTTAAATATATCTGTGAGACTCAGCAGACGTTTTATACGCGTTTATTTTTTCCATTTATCATAATTTTGATACTATATTTGATTACTATACATCATCAAATTACACTTTTAGAGTACAGTTTGACGTCAAACCAAATATGACTTTAATGAATGAAAGATCTTTTGCCATGTCAGGCTCTTTTGATGGAGTTACTGGGCTACTATAGCAATTACCGTTGGATAAAACGTAAAACAGTCAAGACAATATTTATAACTACTTGCCGATTGACAAATTTGTATGGATTTTTCAGGGACATCTATACAATCAGAAATCCCTGGGATTTTCTGAGAGCGACACTAAAAGCAAAGTTTCAGTTGTCTATTAGATGTACTACTAAAAATGACATCAAGCTAATTACGTCATAAGCAGTAGTTTAACCCTGCTTCACACGGGTTGATGGGGAAGGAACAATAATAATTATGCTCTCACTCTCGTGTTTTATGCTGAGGAGTTTCGGAGAAAAAACTGTTCACTTTGAACCATTTTCCTTTTGAGTCAATTTAGTTTAAATAATTTCTAAAAATTAGAAGTGCCTACTCGAATTAGAAAAAAAATTCATAATTTTGGCGCAAAATTAGAACCGCTTGTAATGTCAATAAAAATAACGTCATTTTTACCAAAATCTGACGTTACAACACTATAATAACCAACTTTTTTGAATGAATTTTAGTAATACTAACAGACCATGCACATGCCGAATTTGGTGTTCCCATGTTCTCCGGTTTGCGGGTGTCAAATAAGGTTTACCTTGATCAATTAGGAGTATAAGTACGCATTTCTGAAAGCAAAAGTATTGCAGAAGAGGTAAATGTTTTTTGTTCAAAAATTATTTAATTTAGACAAAGTGTTGAGCGAACTGATGCAACTCAAGCGTGTCACGTACAGACAGAGTCATGAGGGTCTGGGTTAAAGCCCCATACCGCAGAGGATTTGTGTGATTATTCGGCAAAATATTGCCATTTTAACCCTGAAGCTGAAGCCCCCGTAGCCCTCTTGGTTGCGCCACTGACTGAAAGACTATATGCCCCAAAAGTTAAAAGATCACTTTTATTCCAAATTTAAAAAAACTATAAAAAACAATTAATTTAAAAGTACATATGTCTCATTATCAAGCTAGCAATACAACTCAATAATTCGTGCTTTCTTTTTCACATTCTAGGTTTTAATCAGCTCTCAACTGCAGCTGTTATAAATTATTCTTTACATTTGAAAATAATGCTTTGTTGTGTCGATTTTAGTTAGGAGCGTAGCTACTTGACCCAAAAACCAAATTGGTTCCATCGCAGTCTTCCCTTGCGGCGAAATACAGAAAAATCTTAAAGCAGCGGGCAGTAGGCGATATCTGAATTGTTTTTATAGACTATACTCGTAATTATTTTGTTTGTTGTTTGTTTGCTTTCAATTTTTTACATGCATAAAATAAGCAAGTAACGTCTAAAAAAAAATAATGTTTAGCCTAATTATTTAAACAGCTCTTCCTGAGTTGCATCTGCTAATGAAGCGGTAAACTTTGGTTTGATTATCGGCTTGGTCAAGCCAAAAACTGCTAAAATAACTTTCATAATCAAAAATATAACAACATACACAGCAGTACGCTCACCATACAAATTAAACAATAATCCAGAATAGTGAGAATTCTCCATATGTTTAGAGTGGAGCTTGCTTGCGTCAAATGCTGTGAGAAAGCAACAGAACGTTGAAGAAGACAAGTGTTTTTCCCGAATACTGGTCGCATGATCGAAGTATAAAAATGCAGAAACATCCGACAACGGTACAGTTTCAAACTTACGCAAACTGAACCGCAAGCAAAGATGATCTACATCGCTCTTGTCTTGGCTTTGGGTAAGTTAAGTAGCCATTGATCCAGCGTATTCGACCAGCAGAATTCCACTACGGCATAGAAAAGAGACTAATTCCGGGATCGGGGTGCCTACGAAAACAAAAAGTTGTGGAATTTTGGAAACAAAAAGGTGTACCCACAACATAAAACTTCGATTTTTTAAAGAAGAGCTAACAAAAGCTATGGTATAAAGTGAACGGAGTGAGGACTTGGTGCACGGAACGTGTGCGGTTAAATAAACAAAGGTTCCGGTGACATTTCTCGTATTCCGAAATTTTTATTTTGACGTTAATGACATTTATAGGTTTCGATTTGGGTTGGAATTAGATAGGTTTAGGCTTTATTATGAAATGTCTGCGCTCCAAGCCTATTCCTAAAATAAATGTTAGGCTTATACGATACAAATCGACTCCTGCTGTAATGCAGCAGGTTTCCTACAAATAACGTTTAAGTTTTTTAAAAGTTTATCAAAAGTTTGAAAAATATCTTTAAATACACCACTCTATTAAGGTTAGATAAATACAGGGTGTTTCAAAAGTCACGCCCGATTTGATACAGTTAAAAAGTCAATGGATATTTTTCTATGATATTTTCTATATCTATGCTTTCTCTAATAATTTCCAACATAGAAATAACAACATAGAAATTACATTGCATTGATTTTTCTTATGGAATTCTTTAAGCACGTTTTTTCAAATTAAAAATCGGGCGTGACTTTTGAAACACCCTGTATAGACGTTTATTCAAATCTGAAAATTTTTTATTCAGAACTATCTTAATGGTTCTATATGCTTGTAATCATTACTTTTCATATTTGCATTTTTAGCCACCTCTGCTTTCTGCGACCAAAGAATCGTTGGAGGAAACGATGTGACCGACACCAGCTTCGCCCCATGGCAAGCCTCCCTCCAGGTCAGCGGTAGCCACTTCTGTGGTGGATCCCTCATCTCCGCCACCAAGGTCATGTCCGCTTGCCACTGCAGCCAGTCGTAAGTAAAGAGAATAACGAATACAAATATGGAATTTTAAATTGCATTTTGCTCGTGTGTTTTTTTTTTCAAAGAGAATAATTTTGCTCAGTGATTGTTTTAACGTGAAACCAATGGTAGCATATGAGCTTGTGTGACATAGTTTCACCCAGGGGCGGACTTAGGGGGGGGGGGTGGGGGGATGCATCCCACCCCACCAGCCTAAAAGTAACGATTTCGGCCGAAAAATCAGCCTCTATTTCGAAAAATTAGGCTCCATTTCGGGATGCATCCCCCCCCCACCAGTGTAAAGCTAACGGTATCCGCCGAAAAATCACTCTCAATTTCGGTGAAGACCTTTTTTTTTTTTTTTTTTTTGGAGACCACCTGATTTTGGGCGGAAAAAACGTTCAAATTTCCGATTTCGGCCCAAAAATCACTCTCAATTTCGGTGAAGACATTCGAATTTTTGAGGGTTTGTGCTTAAAATCCCCCCCACCAAAATTTTCTAGATCCGCCACTGGTTTCACCTAATATCATTTTGCCATTTACTATTTGCAATTTGTGAAATTAATCAAATGCTCTACAAACGTTTTTACAGCACGTTGTTCAAGAAAACGATTTTGATATAAAACTGCAAATATATTCAACAATTTTACATGTTCATTTTTCATACCCGGTTGCGGTGTCTGCTTCATTGCTGACTCACGACAGAAAGCGCCTAATTGTGAAGGAATCGCTGCAGGCAAAACGTTGAAATACTTGCAAGTAGTGTCGTTCTTTCACTAACATACCAATCTTTCGATTGACATGATTCTTTTGTAATGGAACACTTTTTTGACATGACTCAACAATAAGCAGGCACCGAAAACAAAGGAACTGAAAAGTGGATACGTGAAAACGCTAATTAATGATTATAGTTTGGTCATTTTAAAGCGATGTATTTAATCCTTCTCATTTTTCAAAAAAGTACTGCAATTTGAGTTTTGTCTTTTGTTATTTTTAATCTGCTGTAATTATGTCTTCAAACCCAACAAAAAGTGTATTATTGTTTTGTTAGATCCTTGACTGTTGTGTTGGGAACCACTGAGTACAAGAACCCAGGACAATCTTTCTTCACCACAGATTTCCTTTGCCACCCCCAATACAGCTCCAGAACCATTGATTACGATTTCGCCATCATCACCATCTCTGGAGCTACCTTGAACTCTGCTGTAAGTAGAAAGTAAACAAAAGGATTGTTACTTACTGTAATAGCAATGAAATAAAAGAGGCAACCAAAATTTCTTTAGCTGTAGTAGCCCATATTTCTCATATAGTTGCGGAAAAACAAGTAAGTCCTCTCTGGATCCGTTCTCTCATGGCTACGAGAATGAAATTACTGGATAACTAGCGCAGTGTAAATTATTACTTTTGATTTTTTTTTAAATTCTGAGTGATTTTTAATCTTGGACTGCATTAGCGATCAAAACCAGTCAATTATTTGACAAGATTGTAGACCAAGTAGTCTTGTGTCGTGGATGGAACGTCTGCTGCTGAAGCGGTGCACTTGAGTTTTATATCTGGCAGGACAAAAAAAAAATTCACTGCTTTTATGTTAAATGTTCAGTAAGTGACCTGCTGTGTGGAGTACCAACTATAAGTGGTAGACTTTATGCGTTCTGTACAGCAGCGTTGATTAAGTTTGATCCTAGGATTAACAAAGCTTTGGGGAAAAAGTTCATACAAATAGCCGGTCTAATTGATCTAATTATGAAGCAATTAAACCGTAGCATCTCTGACCTTGAGAATATAGTTTAATCTATTTAGTCCAATGATGTAGAAGATAGGAAGTTGATAATCCGAGTATCAAGGTCAATCTACGTAGGTGCAAACGATCCCGCGAGTAGCAGCTTGCCTAAAATGACTCGAAAACGTTATTTTTTTATTAAAAACCTGTTTTTTGTCCATTTGATGCGCATTTAAAAGTTGCACATGTTAAAATAAAATCATGTAGTTTACGGAAAATTTTTTTGGACAAGCGAACACAGTTATGTTCCTTCTCTTGTTTGAAAGCGTTCCTAGAAATACAAACTAAAATGATAATTCTTTGAAATTTTCTTCATAATTAGAAACTTCTCCCTAGTTAGCCACATGAAGTAGTTCTTACGTTTTACGATTTGACGTAAGTTATTGGAATAGTACAAATATATTAGCTTTCTAATCAATGATTTCTTTTCTCAGGTTCAACCAATCACTGTTGCCAGCCAGGAATACGCCGCCGGAACTCAAGCTTTGATGACCGGATGGGGAAAGACCTTCGGAGGAATCTTGGGACAGATCCCAGACAACATGCAATACGCTTACACTTACCTGATCTCGGAAGCTGACTGCAAAGCTGTTTGGGGTAACCAAGTGACTGATCGTATGCAATGTGGCAATGACAACACCAACAGCGCTTGCAATGTGAGCAAAAAGTTTTAATGTGGCTTTAGACGGTAAAGTTAGGTACAGTAGCATCTAAATTTTCCAAATTTTTTCAGCAGCTAGATTGGAACTTTCAAAGGTACAAGACGATTCAAAATAATAATTACTGTAAAACACAGTGAATAATTCTAATCAAATGCAGCCAAATACAAATGAAGAAATATTTTATTGCAAGATCTAGAGCTATGCACAACAAATCAGCCATAAATCCTTCACAATAGATTCGGTAACTTACGTAATTAAGTTGTAGAGTAAACGTTTTCGGAAGGTTAAAAAAATCAATTTTGAAACTTACCGGCCAATCGGTCGAGAGATAACGCGCTCGTCTCTGGAGCGAGAGGTGTAAGCTTCAAATCTCGGCCCGCTCAAATCGGACAGTGTTACCAACGATTCACCTCCGCCGTGACATTTTTTTGAAATGAGCTGTTTTGCCCGGGCGCAATGACGCGGAAATGGGCTCCGCAAACTCGTTACATGCTTCGACGTAGTACAACGAGTATAATGAAAGATTTGGTTTGATTTGCACCCTAAATTACCAATATTTTTTATTCAGGGTGACTCTGGTGGTCCTCTTGCTGTCAACGACAATGGAACCTGGGTCTTGGTCGGAAACACCTCTTGGGGAGTCAACGGATGCGATACCTCTTATCCATCTGCTTGGTCCAAAAACGTCGCTGTCTACAGCTGGATCCAAACCAACGCTGGAATTTAAATGATGTTTTAAACAGCCAACCGTATTACAATATTACGATTGAAAAATAAATTTTTTTGGAAAGTAAATAAAGAAACCGTTTGCTCTTGTCAGGTTTAAAATCATTGTAGACGACCGACTATTCAAAAATTGGTTAAAGGAAATGCAAGTAGTCAAAATTTTGACTGTTAAATGGGATAATAAATGTGATAATTTAAGTTAAGCCGAAGTGTTTAGCATGCCAAAGGGAGATAACAGGCGTAGTGAGATTTACCGTACGTTTTTGCCACAAACTTTCTTGTTTTGTGGTATAGGCAGAGCCTCAAGAGAGAAATCTTTTTAGGGGATACGAAGATTGATATCAGGCCCCTTTAATTGTTTAGGCCTTAGACCAGTGGTTCTTAAACTTTTTTGAGCGCGGCCCAAATCTGAGTTTTATGATTATCTTGCGACCCAAACCTTAAACGTACAAAAATGTTTTTTTAATGTTAACACTCTGCTATTCATTTAGATAAGACACAGACAACCAGTTATAGTCAGGGGTGCCGGAAAGTCGGTAGGGTAAGGGGGGGGGCGGCTTTTTTAAAGGGCACTTTCAATGCTGTACGAGGGTCATTTAACAAACATTGCTCTTTATTATTGTCAAAACACTTCGACAAAACCAAAGTACCGAGTACGTCGCATAAACACTACAAAATGGCAGCAAATGAATTATCAATTAAGTAAGGGCAGGATCAGCCACCGGATGCGATTGGAGGTTTGGGGGCAATACCCCCAACCGCTGGAGGCAAGGGGGTGTAGGGGTGTCGCGATCGTTGATACTTGGCTAGAGTACAACCTTTAATCCCTAGAATTGCCCACGTCGGCTGAAACTAGAGAACGACTGAGATGTTACAGTAATTGACGAATCAAAAATGGCAGTTGACAGTTCCTTTAGCTTCTTGAATCTCAGAAAGCAGCACATCAATCTTAAATTAAAACTTCCATTTAACATTGAAACACAAACCAACTAACTGAGAAAAATTGCTCCACTCACACCTCTTACTAAACGGCTTTGCGAGCCAACCCCAGATACACAAACTCAGCTTAACTGCCTACGAAACTAATACCTAAAAATCATCCACTTTCAGAATAATAGAATATTAGAATGAAAAACGACCCGCCTATTTATACTAAGATAAAAGCTGTCGAATATCCCAGAAAAATCCTTGAACGTCACAATAAAAAAAATACACGAGCTTACATAACAGATTTCGACCTGATTATGACGTCATAACTTCAAGTCTAAATATAGCAATTAGAAGTCGTAAACAACCCAAACATCGATAACTGCAGAAAACAGTAGAATGTACTAGAAAGGAATTATCCCGAATATATCGAATATTCTAAATCAAAAAAACAAAAAACGGCAGAAGTAGTAAATCAATCAAGTACACGTTAAAATACAACAAATAATTATACCTCAGGCATTCAAAATTATTATACGTGACATACGCCCCACCTTAAGAACATTATTGCAATTGATATTCAAAAACATCACAAATAATAATTGCCGAATAGATGCAATCCCAATTTATGCTTCTATCCCATTTATAATCGTCATTTCACAAAAAATCAAAAAAAATCACTTTTAAACTCTGTAAAAACAAATCCCACTAACCAGTACACAAAGAACAAGCAAAAGCACACAAAGTATATACACAATCACATTTCAATCAATTATCCGATTTAAAGTAGTCGGCAACAATATTGTCCTTGCCTGGGATACTCTCAACCTTATAATTATATCCTTGTAATGCTAGAGCCCACCTCATAATTCGATCGATTTGGAACTTGGCATGATTTAAATACCATAACGGTTTGTGGTCAGTTTGTAGTATAAAAGGCTTTCCTGCTAAATACAATCGAAATTTATTCATTCCCCACACAATCTCCAGGCATTCCCGTTCTAAAGTTGAGTACTTGCACTCGGCTGCAGACAATTTTTTGCTGGCATAAGCCACAGGGTACAGTTTATCACTATGCTGTTGCATAAGCGATGCTCTGAGTCCACAATTTGAAGCGTCCGTCCGCAAGATAAAAGGTTTTTGATGATCTGGAAGTTTCAAAATGGGCTTTTTCAGAAGGAGTTCTTGCAAAGTCAAAAAAGCTCTTTCTTGTGCTTCGCCTCATCGAACTTTGTTCGGTTGCCCCTTCCGAGTGAGGTCGCTCAGTGGTGCCGAAATGGCAGCAAACAACGGAATATGAGCGCGGTAGTAATTCACAAGTCCCAAAAATGATATAACCTCTTTCTTTGTTGTCGGTCGCTTTGCCAACCTAATTTTCTCAAGATTATCGTCGTTGACTGTGATCCAATCAAAGCCAACTTGATGGCTACGAAATTTAACTGATTTGGCCCCGAACACGCACTTAGGCGGACGAGCGGTCAGATTTGCTTGCTGAAGTCGATTCATCAGTTCATCCAGCACTCGAATGTGGGTATCCCAGTCCTCCATATAAACAATCAGATCGTTGATGTAGCTATCCACGTTCTCAAGATCGGAAATTAGCATTCTCAGTCCCCGCACTATGGTTGCTCCTAAATTTTTCATTCCAAATGGCATTCGTATAAACTCGTAATTTCCGTCAGAAGTGACAAAAGCCGTTTTCTTCACGTCTTCTTCCGCCACACGGATCTGCCAATATCCTTTACTCAAATCAGTCTTGGAGAAGTAGTTGCTCTTCCCCAAACGTTGGGACAGGTCCTCAGGAATCTTCATTGGCTCCGGATCGACAACAGTTACTTTATTCAACTTGCGGTAATCAACGCAAATTCGGTTTGATCCGTCTTTCTTCTTTACGATGACAATTGGAGAAGCGTACGGGGAAGCAGAAGCCGGAATTATTCCAAGTTCAAGCATTTCTTGAATTTCAGTCTTCAAGTTCTCTCTGATAGCATAGGGCAAAGGATAGGGTTTAGATCGAATCGGAGTGCAGTCGGTCAACGTGATTTGGTGTTGAATGACATTGGACTTCTCCGGCACATCGGTGAGCATACTGTCGTAGGCTCAAAGAACTTGCCAGACATTTTCTTCCTGAGATTTGGTCAACCCGAGACCCACCTTCACATCCCTTAAAGTCTCCTTTTGGCCGTGGCTCCCCAACTCTAACAGCTCTTCCTCATCAACACTGGGTCTATCGTCATAACTCGTAACTGTCAGATTCATATACCTCCGAATTGCTCCCTGCATGGTTCCCAGCAATACCAACGCTGGGTTGGATGGTTTTGGTTTCTTCCGGTTCCGTGGTGGTATCGCCAAAAGATTCAACATCGGACTTCCTTTCAAAATACGGCTTGAGCATATTTACATGATAAGTCTTTATCCTTTTACTAACCTCTACTCTATAATTGTTTCCATTTCCACATCTCTCAACTACAAATGGACCGCGCCACTGCAGCAGCAACTTATTGTTGTCAGAGGGTAGTAGAATCAACACCTTGTCACCAACTTGAAACGCTCTTCTTTTGGCCCCCCCGATCATACAGTCTTTTATTCTTCGACTGACTTCTCTTCATTTCTTCTAGGGCAATTTTCATAGTATCATCCAGCCTCTCTCTAAGTTCAAGCACATATTGGTAGCTGGTCTTTACTTCCGGGACATCAGTTTCCTTAGTCCACAATTCCTTCAGAATCTGGACCGCCCCCCTCACTGTTCTTCCGTAGAGCAGTTCAAATGGAGAAAATTCAGTGGCTTCCTGAGGAGCCTCTCTATAAGAAAACAAAAGTGGGTTTATGAAACGATGCCATTGTCGAGGCTGCTCGCTGCAGAGTCTTCGTAGCTTCTTCTTTAGAGTACCATTAAACCTTTCGACTAATCCGTTGCAGATAGGATGGTATGGCGTCGTGGTCAGTCGATTGATGGACAGCAGTCGTGACCCTTCCTGCATACAACTTGACTCAAATTGAGTTCCTTGATCGCTTAGGACCTCTTCTAGAATTCCGAGGCGACTATACAGTACATGTCCAGCAAAGCTTTAGCTACAATTTCGGTGTCGATATTTTTGAGAGGCACAGCTTCGGAATACCTCGTTACATAATCCACCAAGGTAAGAATATATCTATGCCCTCTTTCGCTTGCTGATGTTATCGGACCAACAAAATCCACGGCAACCCGTTTATACGGTGTATCAATCAACGGCATTTCGCCGAGAGGAGCTCTGGCAACAGTTACCTTGTCAACGGTCTTTTGACATACATCGCAGGATCGGCAAAATCCACTGACGTCATTACGTATTCTAGGCCAGTAGAAGTTAGTCTGAATTCTGTCTTTAGTCTTCTTCACCCCCAAATGTCTGCCAAATATCGAATCATGGGCGACTTCCATAACAGGAATCCGAAGGCTTTTAGGAACCATGATTTGTTTCCACGTTTCTCCAAATCCATCAATCCTGCGGCGAATACGGAAAAGTATTCCTTCAAGTTTCTCAAATTTCACTTCGAACTCCCCACGCTTTGTAAGATCCTTTTTTTTTTTAAAAAGCCTTTAACTCGTCGTCTTCGCTTTGCAGCTTACAAAGTTCCTCCCTTGACATAGAAAATCGAGAAGAGATTTCTTTCACATTCAGTGCCTTTACATTATCTCCTTGTCGAGCTCGCGCCCGTGTGATCGCAGCTGCAGCAAGTTTCCATTCCGGATCCGGATTGTCTGCCTCCCTGACTCCTGTAATGTTGCCAATAATCAAGTCAGCAACTGGCTCCTGGACACAAAATGCTTCTACTTCTCCCACGTAATACGGAGTGTCCACCTCAATTTTGGCGATCGGTGCTCTTATTAGCAAAGTTTTGTCAAAGGTTGTAACATAACCTTTTTCGCCAGTTAGCTCTCCTTGATTCACCAAATCTCGTTTGATTAGTACTCCAGTACAGCCGGTATCACGAATACCCTGACACACTTTTCGCCTACTTTTCCGGTGACTAATTGCAGCTTGTCTTTTGCATCAACATCCAAACACACTCCAGACTTCATCACTTCCATTTGCCCTCCATGTTTTAAGTCTAATAACTGAGTTTCTTTTTCTGAATTCATTCGAGACAGCTCCCGAATCTCAGCCGCACATCCCGCACGATGTACTGATGGTGAAGGCTTAGATCCGTTTGGTCCGGTACTCAGTGCATGGTGATTGCGTGGCGTAGAGCGACAATCTCTGCCTTCATGCCCATAACCTCCACACTTCAGGCATGAAAATCTTCTTTCGTATCCTTCTCCCTCTCTGTGACGCCCATCTGGCATCCTGAATACGCAATTACGCATTCTGTGGCATGATGTCCTTTGCCACCACATCGGAAACACTGCAACGCGCTGCGGGGTCTTTCCGAGTTTACCCCTTTGCTTTAATTTTTCAGATCTTCTCGTCTTGATTGCGAACTAGAGAGCTTTTTGTTAAGAGCCATTAAATACTGCTCTGCCCATGTCATTAGCTCATCTAGAGTTTTTGGACTCCTCTCATTCAAATACACTGAAAGCTCCTTTGGACATGCGTTAGTAAATTGTTCTCGTACCATCAATTCCACCACTCCATCAAAAGACTCTTCAACTTTAGCCAACTTTACGCGCTTGGTGAGGTAATTTTTCAATCGTACTATAAACTGGCTAGGACTTTCTTGTCCTTTTGGCTTCGCATCACGAAATCTTCTACTGTATCCGAACTCCGTAAAGTCGTACCTCTTCAACAACGCCAATTTCAGACGTTCATAATCCATCGCTTCGTCTTGTGACAGCCTTAAATAAACTTCCAACGCCCGGCCCGATAACAACGGGCTCAGCTGGGTAGCCCATGCCTCCTTTTTCCAGCCTGCAACTGTAGCATATCTCTCAAATCGTAAGAGATAATTATCTAAATTATCTCTGCCATCAACAAAGGCAGGCGCCAGTCAGCAAGTGCTAGTGGGACCCAGCTGGGCTTCATGTGGGCATCTTTCTGGGCCCCAGGAGTGGCTGCCCATGTGGGACCCGCAAAAATATGACCGTGGGATTTCGATGGGTCCCATGTGTGGCAGCCCATCTACAATATGGGCAGCCCATGTGGGACCCACAAATATATAATCGTGGGATTTCGATGGGTCCGATGTGTGGCATCCCACCTTCTATATGGGCAGCCTATGTGGGACCCAGCTTTGTGTGAATCTCCGAAATAGATAGGACCCAACCAGCTTCCACCTTAACCCAATGATTAATTGGGCTGCCCATTAACAATCTATGAGCACTGCTTTGCATTTCTGGGCTCCATCCTGATACACCTACGCACGTTGCGCAAGTGTATGCAGTAATGAGCAGTACAGAAAAACAAAGTAGCGCTCATAGCATGTCAATAGGCCATTAGATAGCACAGAATTTAGCTGATAGGTTTGCCCATAGCGTTTTTAATGCAATTTCACTATTGTTTCTTACAGCAGTTTATTGCAAACAAAAATCAAACACAAATAACACTGAACCATCAAAAATTTCAAAAATGCAAATCGGTATTACGTTCCTTTTTAGCATGAAAGTCCTGCAACTAATTAAATTACGAGTAACAATCAACCCCTCTTTCATAGGCAATTTCATTTCTTTTCTTGCTTCTTTTTTGCAACACCTGCAACATATTTGAATAAAACAATTTAGTTAAGTTAGATTACACTCTAGTCATCTTGCAATGCTAAACTTTTGAATTCGCCAAGCAAAATAACACAATTCTGGTGATAACCTTGAGAACGTAATGTTGGCAATACCCTACTTCTTTCCAGAAACGGGGGCGCTGAGAAACTTCAAGAAGAATAGACCAGCTACACCCCATAATTTTGAACAGGAAAAAACGAAAAACGCTCCATAAGAGATGCGAGTATTTAAACATTTAGAAAGAAGTAGCCAGCTCATCATGAGGATAGTGATTCAGCCCCCCCCCCCTTCAAAAAAAGGGCCAAGGTTGCACTGGAAGGACAGCTTCTGCTACAAACTTTTTTCGCTCCTAATGCATCCAGAAAACTTGAAGCCCAAATAATGAAATATTTTTTCAGTTAACTGTCAGTGAGTAATAAACATAATCCAGTCACTAAAAGTCCTTTTCTTCAGTACTGGCAGTTATCTCCTTTTAATCACTGTATTGCTTATCCAACGCTGTCTAATTATTATTAATTGTCAGCTCTATGCATAGTCCCGTTCAGGCTGTTAAAGCATGTCTGTTTTCCAACGCTCACGTATCCCTCAGAAATAGATGCCACCAACCTTGTGTTCCCCACCTCCCAAAAGATACACCTATCAGTTACGGTAGATTCCTAAAGTAACAATGCAACGCTGGGTCCTCCGGAAAGACACTTATTTATCATTGCACCCAACACGGTAACACAGTTTTATGCACATGAATAAACTGATATTGAAAAAAGCGGATTAGCATCAAGTCTGACAACTGCGATAAGCAATTTTTTCCATTTCGTGAAAGGCGTTAAGTTATATTCCGCATTTTCTCTCGTTCAGTAGAAAACAAGACTAACCTGACCTTATACAAAAAATATTTGAACTATAATCGCAATCATACTTAGTTGCTTACCATAAATAGGATCACAGAAACATTTCTTGCTCATTTGTTGCATGTACTATAGCCTGCCTGCTGTCATAAAGTAGTTTTTGTGGCATACGAACTCATCAGAACAAGAATCTGTAATTGTAAAAACGTTGTTCATTAATATCAAAAATTGGACCAAATCCTCAATTTACAGCAAATACCGTAGGTTTATTTTTGGTCAATCACTGAAATTTTTAGTAAATAACCAAATAAAAAAAATTTTTTTTTTCATCACAATGACTGAAAAGCTCAGTAGTAGGACCAATCTTAGAACTGACATCACAGCTAACTGAATGATAAATAGACAAAGTTATGCATTTACAATTGCAAAAATGACTTCAAGTTTTCAAAAATATTTTTAAATATGTGCATTTGATAGAAAATTTTAAGCAAAAAATAAACCCAGACATAAATCAGTTTACAAAAGAATATTATGTGCCATTATATGTATATCACATGAATGGACCATTAAAGTTTAATTTAAGTGGTAAAGGTATTACTTGGAAAATAGCTCTATGCATCTAATTTACAGTAAGTTTGTATCCAATACATGCCTTACAAAACAAAGTTATCGTAGAATGCCGAATAGCAAAAAGTATTAGAAGCAGGTAAACTTGATACCGTAATTAAAATGACTCATAAAAAAAAAAGAGTAAATATTATGCTGCGAATAATGTCCTAATCATAATGTGTGTGTACACTGCACATGATGTTTTTGTCAGCTATAATTTTGTTCAGTTATCCCAACAAACCCTTTATCCAAGCCACCACTAGTCTCAATTAGTTCAGATGATCAGCAATCTAATCATTTCAGTAAGCAAAATTTTTCTTTCATGAAATGTGATTTTGAGGTAAACCAAAAGTCATTCAAAAATTAATGTTTATCTAACAATGCCTAGTTGCTGCCGTAGCATGTTTAGAAAATTATTCCAATGTTTAGAAAAACAACAATGAATAAATGGCAGACTTAAAGCTTAACCATCTAAAGATAAACAATTAAACATAGAATACATGTGTAATAGTAAAATGCTTAGTGCAGGATGCCCATCATGCATTTAGCGTTTTGCATCGTTTACATGTTACATATTGTGGTATCATATAGCAAAACTTTCTGTTGCACACAACATCAATGGTTATTTTTGACATTTTTGTTTTTGTCATGCAGAAATCAATTCTAAAAATAACATTAACCAACAAAATAAGATAGCTATTATCTACAGATACTGCATTATAAAAAATTAGGATGCTTCATTCAAAATTCTAATCATTCGATAATGCAGTAAATCGAATGATTGATGATTGAGATTGATCACAATAAACTTTCACAAATCTCAAAAAAATCACCGTTTTTTTCAAGGAAGAGGCTGCTGTTACGTTACATGAAAATAAGAATATCGCTATCCTATCCTAACCCCAGGGTTGCCACAGAAACTGCACAATCAAATTCCAGGACTTTTTAAGGTCATTTTGCAAGACTGTTTAAAATTTTTTTTACAAGACTTAAAATTTAATTTGGGCTATTACTCTTTCATGCACCTACTTTTTTGTACTTGTCATTGACCAAAAATTTTGATGTAACGCATTTGCATTCCCAGTACTGACTACAAGCCAGGAACAAAGCCAGAAATTTGCTATGGGAGGGATCTGCTTTCGGGTATGGGGGCAAGAGTCCAGCTGCCGGAAGCCACTGGGAGTCTGTTGCCCCCAGCGCTCAAAATTTTTGCAATTTTTTGCAATAATGACTTATTTTCAGGCCTAGTTTGGTAAAGATTATTGCTTTTGAAAAGCACCTAAGAAATTAGCATTGCAAAAATGTGGTTAAACTGGTTGCATAAAAGGGTTAACAGTATGTGGGTGATGGCGAGAGCTCGACCAGTACAACTTTTTCAGGCTGATAGCGACTTATCAATTACCACATTTTGTCATTATTTTTCACTTATCTTGACACTAAAAGCTTCAATAATCCTCCTCCAAAGAAATACTATTTCAAACACAAGTCATACTAAGCAAATAGAATGCAAGAGTGCTCGTGCTTGCTCTAAAAATGAACTGTTTAAGGTAATTGTGCTAAGTCAATATTGTATCGGCGTAGAGAGCCAGTACGATATACCGGCTTGGCCCTGAGATCGCCTGGTATATATCAGTAGACCAAATGTATCGGTCGAGCTCTGGTGATTGGTAATGGCAAAACTTCAGTCCTTGCTCTATTTTCAGCCAGTAAATCATAAAATCCAATCATTTAAAAAGAAAGAGTTTATTTGATCGCCAGTGCACAAAAAACGCTATCCTAGCCCTAACCCCAACCTTAAAACTTAACCCAAACTGTAACCTTAGCTCTAACCCTAATGTTAATCCCAACCCAAACTAAAAATCTAAACCCCACCTAACCACTTACGATAATAATTGAAAAAATAAAAGAGTAAATGAGCAAATGAGCACCCATTCTTGTTCTCTTATTCTCTATAAGCAGAGCTCATTTGCTTGCTAAAGAGTAAATAGGCACTTTCTTTGAAAAAACTCACAAGTATATTAAGCCAATTGTCAGTATTTTATAACGCAACAAAAAGATATAATTTGGGAGGAGGGGTTAACGAAACGAGATTTGAGAGAGTTGATTGGTAATTAACAGAATTAAATGTTGAATAAACCCTTTTTTCTACCAAGCCTATGTTAAGCATTGTGCATTATGCGATCAAATGAATTGTTTATTTTTAGCTAGTTGTTACTGGTTTATTTTTGACCAATATTAGCCCTTTCCCAAAATCATGTTCCAACAGGGGCTTTAAATTACTTTAGTGTCCTTATTACTGCAAAATAATGCCTCAGAAGTATAGCGAAAAAAACGTCATATTTTTCTTATTGTACATTTTGGTCAACCAGCCAAAGCGGGTCAACAACAACTGACCACGAACCAACAGATAACAAACAAACTGATCGCGAACAAACTGACCGCAAACAACGCCGATTGGCTGAAAAGGGCTATCCTGAATTTATTTTTACTATCCCCAGAGCCATCTTGCCTAAACTCTCACTTTGTGACGAAATCACTGGAACGAAATCGTTGCTTCACAATCAGGTAGTCGTGGTCAGTTGACTTGGCTCAGCCAAAGCTAAGCTACTGCTACTAGAGTATTGCATTGCAATAAAATTATAGTCCATGAATTCACTCTTTCTAATAATATTCAATCATTTATACATACTGTACAGCAAAGTTCAAATTTTGGCATTTTAAAGAGAAGTGCTAATATGTACTCTAGGGTACTAGTAAGAACTGCTTAAAAAGAATAAGAGAGCAAAGAGCAGAGGAATGGGCACTTATACTAACTTTAGGGAGGAGCTAGGGTTACAGTTTGGTTTAGATTTGCGGTTTGGATAGGGCTAGGATGGCGATTTTTTTTTTTGTGGACCAGCATAAAAATAAGCTCTGTCTTTTAACAATAAAGCTTTTTGAACAAACTTTACAAAAGAAATTTTTTCAACAATGGCTTTGTATAATTGCAAGGTACCAGTTATTATAAAAAAACAACAACTTTACATTATGTCCAGGTAAATTGCGAGAAAACTTGATAAATATTTTTCCAGGAGTAACAAACAAAATTCAAGGACTTTCCAGAACAGCAAAAAAAATCAAGGACTTTCCAGGACTTTTCCAGGATGTGGCAACCCTGTAACCCCAACCCTAAACTTTACCCAAACTCTAACCCTAGTTCCACCCTAACGTTAATTTTAATTAAAAATCAAAATTTAACCCAAACTCTAATGATGCTCTTCTAATCTCTTTATAAGCATTACGTGATGTAACACCAGCGACGTTTTTTTTTTTTCGAAACAAGCAAGAAAAAAAAGCAAAAAGCAGTCGACTTGCATCCAATAAAAATGCTGATTTACTGATAAAAATTATCTGATGCAGGGTTCAAAATTAATGCCGGCCCACTTGCCCAAAGCAAGCTCAAATTTCCTTGGGCAAGTTATTTTTGAGCTTAACTTGCCGGACGGGCAAGCTAGCAAAATACAGCATCTTAACTAACATCAAGATTATTTTGGTACGTAAATTAGGCCTGCTTTTGTCGCAACAAAATAAAATGTAAGTAAAGAAATCTTTTGCTTTATTTTAGCAGTTGGTGATCATCACAACTAGCACTTTGTTTAATCATATGCACATCATTTATCGCAATTTACACAGCTGAATCACACACATATTCGTTCAATACTAAGATGCTCTTTGCAACTTTTTGACACAAAATGCTGCGTTCTTTTTTTGAGAAATATTTTTCGATACTTACCGCGTTAACCGTTCTTTCAAATATCACTAAGTACTACCCAGCGCTGCATATAAATGACGTCAAGAATTATACATTTGTTTTTATAAGTATTTTAAGATCTTTTAGATCCTCTACTTTTTGCAAAAAATTCTCGCTTTTTAGCTGGTTTAGTTTCCAAGATATTCGCCATGAAAATGAGTTTGAGACAAAAGGGCAAAGTTAATTACTGTTATTATAATGTAATAATTGAAATAATTGCAATCAAAAGATCAATTTTTGTCTAAAGCATGATTGAAAAGTTACTTATTATGTCACATTTACAAACCAGTCACGTGCAAAAACTTCATTCTCATAGATAAGCAAATTTTACAAATTAAGTGTTTTTTTGCCAAAAATAAGTACATATTACAATTTTTTTGAAGTGAAACAACTTCTAAACTTATTATGTCTATTTGTTTTGGGCAAGCTGGGACTTCCTCATGCGAGTAAACATTTAATATCACTTGCCGACGAGCACGTTGATAAAAAAGTTAATTTCGACCCTTGCTGATTGTTAATAAAAACCAACACACATATCTTCTTACTAATCATAATAAAAGCACTATTAGTTACAAACAGATTTACCTGCATTGATTAATGAAAAAATTGTTTCTGTAGTGATTGTAATTTCAGCTCACATCTCAGGCATCTTTAAAAATTATATATACCAGTATATTTCTGGTAGGTAGAGCAACAAAAACCTACTGGTAGCAACTTTTGTTTTGCAAACTAGCTTTTAATTCTGAAAAATGTTTCATTAGCTTTATACGTGGGATATGACTCAAAGGCGGAAAAGTAGAAAAAAGCAGTTGGGGTTCATCCAAACGTAACCCTAATCCTAACCAAATCTAACTCTTAACCAGCTTTCTAGCATAATTTCTGCCTTTTCCTACTTTTCCGCTGTAGGAAAAGGCGGAAATCATGCTAAAAGGCTTTTAGGGTTAGCCTTAACTCTAACCCAAACCTCAAATGCCCTTTCCTTCTTTTCTGCCTTTTAGAATGATTTCCGCCTTTTCCGTCTTTTAGTCATGTCTCCATAAGAGTTTAACAACAACTTTAGAAAGACATTAAAATGTTCAAAAGTGTCAAGAGACTCTTGACTTCAATCGATACTACATCTCAGATCTTGCACAGTACAAAAAGTGCAGACTTAGTGTACACTAATTTGAAGTAGAATAATATTTAAGTTTTAGCGAATGGTGTTGGTAACAAATACTAAGTTTTCAAGCTTCAGTTTTCATTTTTTTAAAGGCAGTGTCTGCTGCACCGGCCCGGTTTCCAACATCTAATCGCTGCTGCACTGGCGGCGGCGGTTGTTTTATTTAGCTGTTCAGTTTACTATCTCTCAGCTGGCATCGCTGCCCTAACCTCAACTCTAAAAATAAGATTTTAGAGAAAAAAAGGATTATGTAGCGAAATAGCTCTCTAGAGCTATATTTAAAAAGCGTGTCCAGCGGGAATCGATATCCCAACCCTCGCCATTGTAGCCAGACGCTCTAACCACTACGCCATCAGGGCTTGGCAGTTGATGTGTCAAAGTGCTGTATTTAAAGCGAATCAAGGAGAAAAGCGCAATTTGATTGGCTGCCGGTGCAGCAGCGATTTGATGTCAGAAACCGGGATGGTGCACTAGACACTTTCTTTTTTAAATTAATTTAGCAAAAATTTTGATCAAAATTGTATTGGTAAAATTTTTAGTAGATTGGCATCAGAGTTCTTTGCAAGAGATTATTAGTGAACTCCACCTATCACCATTCACCAATGAAGACTACAGCACACCATCAACAACATCATAATTAAATCAAGGACTTAAGCACTTTTATTAATAAACTTGATCACAAGACTGCTTTTTTGTGCATGAGCACTACTGAACATTTAAAAAAATAAAATAAAAGTTATAGCTTAGGTTAGGAGCCAGTTTCGATAAATCTTACAAAAAAGTCTATTAATAAACTTACCAATCTTTGCTTAATTAAAAAAAAAAACTAGAAACAAAGATCAAAATCTCATCATTTATTACATACAAAAAAACTTAAAAATCATTTTACTTGAAATTATTTATATTGTGTCAGTTTCAACCAGTTTGAGAAAAAAAGCTACGCTATCTTATTTTGTACTAAAAAACTAGCTATGGCAACTGTTTTCGACTGTTTTTGTGTATTTTATGATGCCATCAATTTTGCCAAACTGCATGAATACTATGACAGTCTGATATTCCGTTGAATAAATAACTGCATACAACAAATTACAACACAAAAAAATTTTCTAATCTGGTTTAAATTTTTGACAAAGGCTATTGTTATTTTCAGTGTTCATATACTAAGCTGATTTTTGTTAGTGAATCAACAATTTTTTGGATCAAGAGCAAATAATTTTGGTAGTGTCTAGTGCACCAGCGCGGTTTTGCACGTGAAAATGCTGCTGCACCAGTCGTTTGTTTTTGCACTTAGATGTAGATGGCATTGCTGCCCGAACCCTAACTCTAATGTAAGATTCTGAACGAAAAAATAAAATTAGAAGAAGCGCAAATCCACAATATCGCAACATTTGACAAGAACACTCAGTGCAAATTAAACCCGATTGCGTGACTTGCAAGACACATGCCCTAACCACTACTACACCGAAGTGACGCCTAGTATTAGTCAAAATGCTGTATTTTAAATAAAAATAATGAGAAAAAAGCATTAAAAGATCGTAACGTCGGTGCAGCAGCTTTTTCATATTGAAAACCAGACCAGTGCACTAGAAACTACCAATGGTTTTTTGCAGCTTGATACAGTTGCTTCAGAAAACTCAACAAATGAGACAAAATATGATTTCAAATTTTTCTTAACAGCTTAATAGGCTACCAGATTAGTACAAAATTTAGAGCACATATAAATGTACAGTACTGTACAGGTGTAAACTGTAAATTTATAGCTTTGGGCACAATTGCTTTAAGAAAACTTGGACACTTGCTGATTAGTCAAAAAGTTAAGAGTAAACACCGATTACTTTATGTTTGCTTCAAAAAACAACAATATCTTTACCCCAACCCAGGTTGGAAAGTTTACCAAGCCTACACTGCACTAGATTTTTGCACCAATTTAAAACCCACATCTCAGATCTGACATAAATTTTGTGTCAGTGTCCTTCAAAACCAAACAAAGTGTGAAGAGCGTGCTGATACAGACCAGAGACATATGATACTGTATAAGAATTTTCACAAACTCCTAGTTCTGCAACTTGATCTCTAAAGAGAAAAAAAAGGTCTACATTTCACTAGTTTCACAAATTTCAAATGGCATTACCAGGCTGTAAAGTCCTTGAATTAAAAAAAAAGGAATAAATAATGACTGCTGAATATAAAATAATGACAAATAATGTCGATTGTCAAGGAGAAATAATGACAAATAATGACAATTTTATTTTTAAAGGATCATACAAGGTTTTTTAGGTGATCTCAAAAAAAGGTCTTCGGGTAGTTTTTGCAAGATTTTTTGGTGATCTCAAAAAAAAAAGGGTCTTCGTGTAGTATTTGCAACATTTTTCAGGTGATTTCCGAAAAAAGTCTTCATTTCAATAAACACGCGATTTATTGCAATTCATCCAGTGATCTCAAAAAATATCAGTAGATTAGGGTGAAGTCGGGTAATTTCGGCAACCAGAAATTTTGGCAGAAAACCAGAAATTTTGGAAGGTGTCAAAATTTAAGGTTTGATGCTGGCAGGTCTTTCTAGAAGTTAAAAGATTTGTAAAAATGGTTTTAATATTTCCTATTCGAAGTGACTTGGCGCACGGAACGTGTGCGGTTAAATAAACAAAGATTCCAGTGACGTCATTCGTTTTCGGAAATTTTTATTTTGATTATTACACTTGTAGGTTTGGGTTAGGGTTTAAGTTAGGCTCTGGGTTAGGGCTAGGATTAGGGTTAAGGTTAGGGTTAGGGCTTAGGGTTAGTTTTTTAGGCTTTATATCAAAATGTCTGCGCGCACGGAACGTGCGCCAAGCCTTTTCCTTTCCTATTACCTAATATTCTGCAGAAAAATTTGACAATCTTTGAAGACCTCTGCATGTTCTTTTCTGACAGCTACAATATTTCTGTTAATAATAGAATCGAACTTTTAATAACGTTTTGAAGCGTTTGGTCTGTTGCTACCTTTCTAGGCTGTGCTGTAGCCTAACTTTGTAGCTGGTCAACTTGTAAACAGATTTGTTAAAAATAATCCATTCCTCCCTATCCTAAAAGCATCAAAAGCAGAAGTTTTGCAACGTTAACAGAAATTGTAAGAATTAAAAACTCATTTACTTGATACTAATTCAAATTTAAAACAGAAAATTTTTAGAGAATGCAATTGTAATTAAAAAAATTAATAAAAACACAAATTTGTAAAATTTTGCTAAATGGATTTTAATTTTGTTTGGGCTATTGTAAGTAGAATCATAGATCGTATTTGCTGCCTTTTTTCAGCCTTTGAGCCTAGCTGAGCAGCATATTTTGTTCGAATTAGTCAAAAATCTGAATAAATTTTATTCGATTTAACCAAATTTAACACTAAATAAGCAGCTTAGATAATTAGAGCAAAAAACAAACATGATTTTTTTGCTAGCCAAAATTTCTGGTTTTACCAGAAATTTTGGCAACCCTTATTATGTCATATACCGGTAGCTAGCGAGCATGACGTCATAGTATCTCGATGTTGGTTCGAAAAAAGCTGCAAACGAAATACTGCACAGATGGAGTTCAAAAAGAGTTAGTGTTTTCTGAAAATTAAAAATAAGTGAGAAAGTTGCCGAAATTACCAGACTCTACTACTCTATTTAGAAAATAATAAAATAATGACAACAGCTCCAAACTAATGAAAATGAAACAAAAATAATGAAAAAAATGAAATAACGACACACTTGACAGCCTGGATAACTAACCTGCAACCACGAGTAGGTATCGCTGATATTTGCATCACGATACTGCCTACCTCTGGCCACCAGTACCACTACCCGGCAGGAAGCTATAGCAGATAGGCCTACCGATTTCAATGTTAGTCTGTGGTCAGGTAGTAAGCTCTCTAATGTGATAGGACAGTAAAAACTAGCCAATTGTAGTGCATAATTTTAGTTAACCTGTTAATGGCTAATCTAAATCTTACTGCCAAACTGCTAGGTCAAGTGTCACTGTCAGACTGTACGCTTTTTTAAAATATGCTGGTATTACATTAGCTGATTAGGACCGTATCCTATCCATATTGCTTCTCTAAGCACAATCAAAATAAATACACAACACATTTCTTAGCCAGAGTTTGAAGCAATTTCTCACTTAACGCCTACTCGTGATTCGCGTAACTTAGTACCGGTAACCTACGGTACTTAAGGAAGTGGCTACGGTATTTTGCCTCTACTCTAGAGGCAAAATACCGTAGTGTTTTTCCTCTGTTCGGGTTAGGGTTGGGATTAGGGTTAGCATTGGGCTTAGGGCTATTTTGGCACTTGCGGCAAAATAGCTGTTAGGACTATTTTGCCTCCAAATGGCAAAATAACATGGGGCTATTTTGCCTCTAGAGGGAAAATAGCTAGGCTACTGCTTTTCCTTAACTTTGGCACTTCTGATCAATTTTGCTTTTGATTTTACCAGCACTCACGTGACCATTTAAAAATTTTTTTCATTTTTGCAAGGTTTTGTAATTTTAGCATAATCGACTTTCATTATATACTGCAATTTTTCGACAAATAACTCACTCTTTGAAGATGGAAACGTTTTCCAAGTTTAGTTTTATTATTAATAGTAGGCCTACTTACGCTAATTAGGTTTATCTGTAACACTGTACCTGTTTCATCTGCTAAGTAAAATTTGTGCTTCCGAAAACATTGTAAGTAGGCAATTCTATCAGTTTTATCCGAAGTAAGACAACCAAAATGCTTTCAAACAACAACAACAACAAAACTCCAACTTTGAAAATCTTACATACAGCATACTTAAATATAAAAAGTGCTTTAAAATAACCAATATAAATGCTTAATGGGCTGTCCAATAAAATAATGCATGGGTAGCAAGTACAAATTTTAAGTGGGCAAAGCCACAATCCAATCACAAAATTTACTAAAATTAGAAATAAAATGTACTCTAAGCACTTTTTTAAGAAAAGTTACATCATACCTATTAAAATAAACGCACAATAACAAAACTAATCGATAAAAATTTCATGCGAGCATACCCAATTGGGGCCTATATAAACTCATGGCAATATTACTTATGGCGCCAGAAAGTAAAAATGCGGGTATTGGTGCATACAAATTATGATTCTCAAGGTTGCTAAAACTTTTTTGGGGACCAATAAATCCCCCTAACGGATAATTTGTTAAAAATGTGATGTTGTTCATATAAATGGGCTACCCACATGAATTGCATCTGGGCTTCGCAGCTCGTAAGTTTTTAATGGGCTGCCCAAGTAGGATATAACTGGGTTGCCCATATGAACAAGTTTACGTGGGCAACCCACATACAAAACAGATTCTTGATGGGTTGCCCATGTGGTATTGACATAAATGCCAGTGCGGTAGCCCATTTGCACAGTTTGCCCACCTGCCCACCTTACACCACGCATGGGGCCTATGTGGGAATGCTGACTGGGGGTAACTCGGGCAATTGTGCAATTCTAGCACTTCGCCGTACCACTTCTTCGGCAATCCCCGCCGGTCGAGCTGCAGTTTCCACTCTCTCGGCTTCTAACTCCAGTTTTAGCCGTTCCAATTCCATGGCGGCTTTCCTCTCTTCTGCTTCACGCTCTGCCCTCCTTTCTTCCGCCTCTCGCTCGGCCCTCTTTTCTTTCGCCGCAGCCTCTGCTTCGCGCATTTTGCGCCATTCCTCCATGAGGAATTTGCTCTTGGATTTCTCATCTAAGCCCAAAGACTCCACTTGCTTCTTTGATTCCTCGAAAGCTTTTGAAACAAACGTCGCCATGATGATAGTCAACCAACAAGTAATTCCACGACGAGCCCCCAGACGTCGCGGTCGTTGATACTTGGCTAGAGTACAAACCTTTAATCCCTAGAATTGCCCACGTCGGCTGAAACTAGAGAACGACTGAGATGTTAATTGACGAATCAAAAATGGCAGTTGACAGTTCCTTTAGCTTCTTGAATCTCAGAAAGCAGCACATCAATCTTAAATTAAAACTTCCATTTAACATTGAAACACAAACCAACTAACTGAGAAAAATTGCTCCACTCACACCTCTTACTAAACGGCTTTGCGAGCCAACCCCAGATACACAAACTCAGCTTAACTGCCTACGAAACTAATACCTAAAAATCATCCACTTTCAGAATAATAGAATATTAGAATGAAAAACGACCCGCCTATTTATACTAAGATAAAAGCTGTCGAATATCCCAGAAAAATCCTTGAACGTCACAATAAAAAAAATACACGAGCTTACATAACAGATTTCGACCTGATTATGACGTCATAACTTCAAGTCTAAATATAGCAATTAAAAGTCGTAAACAACCCAAACATCGATAACTGCAGAAAACAGTAGAATGTACTAGAAAGGAATTATCCCGAATATATCGAATATTCTAAATCAGTGTTTCTCAACCTTTTGCGGTTCACGACCCTTTTTAAGAGTTCTATAAAGCCAGCGACCCCCTTCCTGTTCTACGTTTTACGCGAATAGAAATTACCACAAAAAACACTTCAAAGATATTTAATTTCAAATAACTGATCAATTTTACATCGATTAGTGCAACAGTAGACTTTGCAACTACAGAGCTAATTTAGGAATTCGTGGTTTAGTGCTCGATAAAGCCAATCTTATATCATCTTCAAATTTCCTTTGATTTCGTGCTTTCGTTTTTGATATGTGCAAGAGCTGCAAAGCCGCTCTTGCAGAGGTATGTTGTGGCAAATGTAAGTAATATTTGAAAAGGCAGTTCGGATACTTATGGGTGGGATTCGCGCATAGCACACTAGAACTGAGAGCAGGGGCGTATCTAGAAATTCGCATTGGGGGGGCTGTTTTGGGGGTCTGGGGGTTAAGCCCCCAGTCAACGGAGGAAGGGGGTGTGGGGGCAAAGCCCCTAGCCACCGGAGGCACGCGGGTCTGGGGGCAAAGCCCC
Source organism: Trididemnum nubilum (assembly GCA_963965965.1). NCBI lineage: Eukaryota > Metazoa > Chordata > Ascidiacea > Aplousobranchia > Didemnidae > Trididemnum > Trididemnum nubilum. The sequence continues at coordinate 19,326,878 of OZ014490.1, forward strand.
CAGCGCTTGAAATTTTTGCATTTTTTTGCAAAAACAACTTAATTTTAAGGCTATTTTGATAAAAAAATAATGCTATTAAAACATGGCATTGAAATTGGCAGTGGAAACATGATTAAACCGTTTGGGAGGTGGCTAATGGCAAAATTTTTATTCTCGTATTTAGATGATAGTAAATTATAAAATTGTGTAGTTCAATAAAATTCACATCGAGTAATCTATTTTCCCCTCAGCTTATAGAGAAAAATCATTGAGGGGGGGGCTAATGAAGAGATTTGAGAGGAATAATTGGTAATTAAATAATACTGAATATCCCCCCCCCCCCCCTATTCCTAAGGGTCCACGACAACTGACCGCGAACAACGCCGATTAGCTGGGATAGGCAATCCTAAATATATTTTTACTATCCCCAGAGCCATCTTGCCCAAACCCTTCTTAGTGACGAAATCATTGCGACGAAATCAGTGACGAAATCACTGCAACGAAATCGTTGCTTCGTGGTCAGTTTGTTCGCGGTCAGTTTGTCGCAGTCAGTTAACTTGGCTCGATTCCTCATTAAGTTTATGGTATATTTGTTGATGACACCTATGTTTAGCATTTTACACTAGCGATCAAATTTGGTTGATTATTTTTGGTCATTTTTCAAAGTTTTCGTGTACTTGTGAGTTTTATTTTTGACAAATTAGCCCCACCCCCCGAACGTGTGTTTCAAAGGATGTTTTAAATCACTATTTTAATCCTTTTCAGTGTATAAAACAGTCTCTAAAAGCGTGGTATTTGTCTTATTCTGCATTTTGGTCGATATGCCAATGGGGGGGAAGGGGGCTGTAGCCCCCCGCCCCTGGCTATGCTACTGACTGAGAGAGTGCCATTTTTTGAAAAACATCACGTGCGGACGAATGATTTTGATGATCATAAAATTGGTCGTGTAATTCATCGGGAATATCACTAACATTCAAAGCAGTTGAGAACAGATTCCATGCAAAGGCGCGGCTTCTTGTTTTTTAAGCTCGGGAACCTTCATCGAATTCTTCATCTTCTTTAATAGCACTGGACAAATTTTCAAACATGGCGATATTTCATTGTATCACTTAGCAAATTTGGCTTTCCAACTAAGCAGCACATGGTATTGTAATACTTGCAATAGTAGGTCTTCAACCGGTTGACAACTTGCTACGATATAATTGAAAAGCGATCGCTGCAAAGATTTTGAAAATTTCAAAATTCTTTGCGACTAAAGAAATACCAGAATTTTATGAATAACCTTACGACCCCCTGAAAACACCTTCGCGACCCCCAAGGGGGTCGCGACCCCCAGGTTGAGAAACGCTGTTCTAAATCAAAAAAAATACAAAAAACGGCAGAAGTAGTAAATCAATCAAGTACACGTTAAAATACAACAAACAATCATATTTCAGGCATTCAAAATTATTATTCGTGACAGGGGACAAAGCCCCCAGCGCTCGTATATTTTGCAATTTTTTTCCAAAAATAACTTAATTTCAGACCTATTTTAGCAAAAATTAATGCTTTTAAAACGTGGCATAGGAATTAGCAAGGCAAAAACATGATTAAACTGGCTGGACAAATGGGCTTTGAGAGTGGTGGTTTGTGGTAAAATTTCAGCCTTTTTATTACAAGTTGGTAAGTCACAAAACAAAAAAAAATCACAAGTTTTAACCTAATTCATCTGCATTTACAAAAAAAAGATAATTTTGGAAATGTTCATCCCCACCCCCATGGAGTATTTTACAGTTAAGTCTGGACAGGAAATGGATCTTGCTCATGTTGTTGCTGTGAATTTTATGTGTCAAAAGTTTTTTTTGTATTTCTCCGGTTTGAGCAGGGGTCTGGACTCCTAAAATCCGCCACTGGTAACGCCAGTCTCGATCGTTCTAAGTAAGGCTACAAACAAACTTAAAAACTTGCATATCATGAGATTAATGTTATCACATTGTGAAGATATGTATCACATTGTCTCAACTTTTGACATTTAGTCTCCTGTATTTGTTCGTCGCCAGACCAGTCACGTAAGAGACTATTTTTTGATTTTGGCTTTTGATTAACCTTGATTTTGATTAAGAGACATTTAATTACTGAAGTAAGAGTCAAAGCTAATTTTTTAAACTTTAGTCATTCTTTGATTTACTGTAGACCATATTTTTTAATGACAAAATTTAAAGATGAATTAACCGAACCTTTCCATTCCACTTTACTGTAAGTGCATAAATCTTATATAATACTTCTCTCTACTGCTTTTAAAACTAAACTAAACAACGGTTTTGTGTATGCTATCCAAGTGCAGTATTTGTACAAAAAAGATTCATACAGGCCAGTTTGTTTTGCATTGCATTAAATGCTCAAATTGTCAACATACCCATTGTTCTAAATTATCAAAATCACAAACTTTATTGTACTTAAATTCAAATGAAGGATATTTTTCTAAGATATGTCTAGATAAAACCCTCCCTTTTCGAAAGCTGCATGACTATGAATTTTGAATTTATCAAAATGTTTCAGTATCACTATAATATGGGTGTCAGTAAATTAATAACTGATTGTTTGAACAAAGAACCAAGCCTAGACACTTCAATAAAAACTGAATGCAAATATCGCAGTGTAGGATGGTACAAAAAGTCTTTGGCAAACTCAAAAAAACAAAACTTGTCCTAATTACATTTCAATGTCAGATCAATTTTTAAAAATACACATCTATTAGAAGAATTCCTTCATGATAAAGATCAATGCCCATCAATTCTTGCAAAATTTGAAACTAAGCTTAGTGATAACAAAGTAAACCAAGCCTTGATTCCAAATTACAATTTTTTATTCTCCCACTCTAGTACAAACGCTGGAGGTGTCGGTCTGTATGTCAGAAGTGATTTGATGGGTATCAGAAGACAAGATTTGGATTTTGACTCAAATGAATCTGAAAACTTATTTGTTGAAATTAAACTAACTTCAAAAAAAGTAGTGGTAATTGGTGTTTTATATCGACATCCAGCAAGTAATTTCAGCAAGTTTCAAGAACAACTATTACAAACATTAGATAAGTTGGGACAAAATAAACAAGACTTCTTACTTCGCGGAGAATTTAATATTGACCTTTTAAAACAAGAGTTTAAGTTGTGCATTAATGATTATCAAAATGCAATTTATTCAGAAAGTTGTTGTAATATCATTAACAAACCAATTTGAATTACAGAATCCAGTGCAACCTTAATAGATCATATATATACTAATGCTACCAACAATATAACAAGTAGGGGAATTTTAATTTTCGAAATCTCAGACCACATGCCGACATTTTGCACTCTTTCACTAAGTCCTATCAACAATCCCCAAAAAGTTCTAATAAGAGAAATGAAAAATTTTGACAAAGAAAGTTTTTTAAACAATGTTAATGATTTGGCTATTAAAACCAATAACTCAATAACAAGTTGCAATGAAAATTTGGACCTCGATGAAACTATGGACATGTTTCTAAATAATTTAGTTCAAATATTAAACCAACATGCCCCAATAAGAGCTCAAACAAGAAAAGAATTTCATTTAAGCCAAAAACCATGGATAAGTAAATGCATTTTAAAGTCTATTCAAACCAAAAATGGTATGTTCAAAAAATGTTACAAAAAGAACGATGCGCTTTTGATTGAAAAATATAAGAAATATACCAACAGATTAACCGCAGTCAAAAGAATTGCCAAACAAAATTATTACACATCATTGATAGAGATCAGTAAAAAAGATTTATCTAAACAATAGAGATTAATAAATAAAATTTTGCAGCGAGGTGGCAAAACTAAACAACCAATAAATAAACTTATAACTGAAAAAAACGAAATTCTGACCAGTCATGAAGATATTTCTAGTGAACTAAATAACTTTTCCACAAATATTGGTCCGACCATGGCAACAAAAATACCTACTTTGCAAGAAAGTTCCAAAACCAATATTTTACAGAACATAACCTCTTCGATAGATTCCTTTTTTTTCAAACCTTGCTCTGAAAATGAAATATTATGTGAAAATATGCATCTAAATGATAAAAAGGCAATTGGAATTGAAAATATACCGATTAAAATAATAAAAATGGCTGCTGAACATATTTCACCTGTATTATCCAATCTTTTTAATAAATGCATACTAAAAGGAATTTTTCCTCTCAATTAAAAATTGCAAAAATAACTCCAACATAAAAAAAGAAGTTTTCACAAGGCAACAAACTATCGTCCTATATCGGTTTTGTCCCCCTTTTTAAAAATTTTTGAAAATATCATTCACAAACGACTTGAAAATTATTTTACATCTTGCAATGCTCTATCAAACGAACAATTTGGGTTAAGAGCAAAACATTCTACAAATCATGTTATATTAGATGTAATTACCACACTGAAAAATGCACGTGACAACAAAAGATTTACATGCTTAATCCTGATAAATTTATCAAAAGCATTTGATACTGTTAATCATGATATTTTGATCAGCAAATTAGAAAAGTATGGTATAAGAGGAAACTCCTTAAAATTAATTCAAAATCATTTGACGAATCGAAAACAATTTGTTTCAATCAATAACAAATCATCTAAGAAACAAAATATCTCCTCTGGTGTACCACAAGGTTCAGTTTTGGGACCATTATTGTTTTCCATTTACATTAATGATTTGCCCAAAGCTTCTAATTTTGAAACTCGACTTTTTGCAGATGATACAGCTTTGTTCCTAACTGACACTAACCTAAAATCTCTCAACTACAAAGTAAACATGGAACTAAGCAAGGTTAGCCTTTGGATAAATGCCAATAAACTAACACTGAATCATTCAAAAACAACATAGCCTACTTATTGATAAAGCCCAAATCCAAATCACCAGACTTAAGTGACTTTGATGTATCAGGAGGAGGAATTGCTATTAAAAAATGCTGTACAGCAAAATATCTTGGAGTAATTTTAGATGAAAATCTCAATTGGAAAGCTCATGTAAAATATCTACAGAAAAAACTATTTTCTGCAGTTGGAATAATTGCTAAACTACGCCATTATTTAAACCACAAAAACTTTTAAAGTATGTACTATGCATTCTTTCATTCACTTATACTATATGGTATACTTGGTTGGGGCTCTGCTACTAAAACCACATTAACGCCTATTCAATTACTTCAAAATAAAGTACAAAGAATAATGAACAAATCCACATGGAATGACCGTATTAACAATAACTTATTGTATCAAAAGTTCAGTGTTTTGAAAATTACCAAATTGTACCAATTTGAATTAGGAAAATTTATGTATCTATGTCATGTGAAAGCTCTTGAACCAGAAATATTCTTAACCTATTTTTTACCACTTCATCAAGCGCATAGTTATAGCACAAGAAGTGCTTCAAATAAAAATTACTTCTTAGATAATATTAGAACTAATGATGGTAAATCTTCCAATCAATTTAGCGGAGTTCAACTCTGGAATCAAATCCCCTTATCACTAAAATCATACTCTCTTTATCGCTTTAAAAAAGAATATAAACATTCATATTAGAAAAATACAACTAAAGTAATTCCAAACTGCGTAAACTAAGATTTTTTTTATTGCTTAGTAGGTTGCAACCCGACAACGTACTTGGTTTTCTAGAGACTGAGTCTTTCATTGTTCATTTGCCGTACATGCAGATACTTAAAAAAGTAATGTCAAAATCATAAAAAAACACAACCTCGTTTATCGTAACAGTAGTAGTATTTACGTTATGGTGTTATGAAGGATATGTTCATTCAGGGGCGTTGCCAGCTTTGCGAGATCGGGGGGGGGGGGGGGGGGAGGGGCAAAATTAAAATCAGGGGGGCAAAGCTGAAAACCAGCGTTGAATTTGACCCAAATTTTTATTGTTCCTGAATTGGATTGAGGCTAAGTTTCAGCGAAAATTTCCAAAAAAAAAAGAAATCCGTAGGCTTTTTTTTAGCCGAAATCACAAATTTTAACGTTTTTTCCGGCCAAAAGCAGGTGGTCTCTCCCCCCCCCCCAAAAAAGCTCTTCGCCGAAATCCGAAGGCTTTTTCTGGCCGAAATCACAAATTTTAACGTTTTTTCCGGCCAAAAACAGCAACTTTTTCCTCCCAAAAAATACCGTCGGGGCAAGAAATAAATCGGGGGGCAAAAACGAAAATCGGGGGGGGGGGGGGGGGGGGCAATGCCACCCCGCTGGCGACGCGCCTGTGTTCATTTAAAACTTTGAAATGTGAAGATCTGATATTGCATGCTTGCCGAAGAGGAAAGTGGACAAGTTTTTAGCGAAAAGATGAAATAGTCCTTCTGTATCATGAAAGCACCTATGTGCAAGTAATGTGTATATAATCTGTATATATGTACATAGATTTTTTACTGCTTGAACGAGCCTATGTTCCTTTTTTCAGTAGATGTCAATCTACCATTTGCTAATTATTGATACCTTGACTCTAACTTCGAAAAATATTGGTAGGTTGATAAACACTTTATCATTCCAAAATTATACTTTATATATATATTCCTGTGAACATTAGATTCCATTCTTGTAATTTTAATTTAATTAGCTTGCAAATTGATGTAACAGTCTTAAATCCTGACAAGCTCAGAACTACGTGGTTGAATGGCAGTCTTCTAAAGGTAGCGTATTAAATGAGAGTGGATGCAGTTGACATGGTGAGGCTTTACTCTTTCACTGCATCCACGGTGTGCATTTATTATGGTAACACCTAATTTGTCTTAATTGCTCTTTTGCGAATGACGAGAGTGCCATTTTATGATTCTACTTGCATACTGAAAAACTAAAACTACTTGACTTGACTTAATGCTTAAGCCTACAAACATAGGATCCTTGAGTTCTAAATCTAAAATTTTGTAGCACCATATCTTCCTAGCGTCAGTTTAAACTGACGGAACTAAATCAGAAGTCACAGGCTAATCAAATTCATTCTACAAGATTGCTCGTTTACTTTACGTTATTTAGAAATCATTTAAAACACGCAGCTTGTTAGGTAGTGACAATTTCACTGAAAATGTTCAAGTTAATGAAAATAAAACAAAAGTGAGAAATATTTATCCACGCTTTTTTCATTTCATTTTTAAGGGTCAAAAGATTGAGATTTGAGTTAGGGTTTGGGTTTAAATTTAGAGTACGGTAAGAATTTGAGCTGGGTTAGAACAAAAAAAAAACAGATAAAAATTTCCGGTAAAAAACTGATTTTAAGGAAATTTTTAGAGCCACGTAATGGAGAGTATTTGTTTATATCAAAAAAAGATATTTTTTCATAAATTAAAAATTGTAATGTATTAAAAATTTTTGGATCGACAAAAAATTTTTTTAATGTTTTATTTTTAGAAAGGGCTCTTTTGGTTCACAAAATACTAAACTTTAATCACTAGAATATTTTTTGCAGCTCCAGTACTCTTTTGCGTGTCATCACTTTAGTCGGGCAGTACTGCCCCTCCTGGTAACAGGGCAGAGGGGACAGCTGCTAGCTGCCCCCCGTTCTGGCACCTCTGGTTATAGTAGACAGTATTTTGACACAATTTTTAATAATAATACCTGCAATTTTAACTACTTCACTATTATAAAAAGTGATTTCGGCTAGTTCTGCAGCAGCTGGTCTGCCATTAAAACTTTGAGAAAATAATTTATGATGCAATGATCTTATTTTATTGAGATGAATCCAACTAAATGTGTATGATGTACTAATTTTGAAAGACTTAATAAACGGGGAAAAAACAAATTCTGCAGATTTTGAAAATTCTGATCTTGCAAAAAATCGTTGTAAAGGATTTAAATCACCTTGGCGCGACCCATTTTTTAAGTCTTCGCGGCCCATGTTTGGGTCGCGACCCATACTTTAAGAATCACTGCCCTAGACAGAAATTAGGGGTAAACCAAAAAAAGGCCTTCACCAAGATTTGGCCTCCACACCGAACTACTACTAATTAAGTGCAGATGCTATTAACGCGAACTTAAAAGTTCTCCCGGGCCCGGGTACAATGTACCCCCAGAACCTCCTCTCGTAGGGCTTGGATAAGGTTTGTGTATTTTGATTGGCGTAAAATAGTGAGCGAAATTCGGTGCATCTCTGGCTGCTGTCTAACCACCGCGTATACCACATGCATGCATAAAATTTGTAACAAAGACAGAATTGACGACTAAAAGAATCTACCATAGTTTTAATAAGTATGTTTTGTGCACGGTTCTGTGAAATGGTCCTACGTTGAATTTGCAGGCCAATGGAAACTTGGATGAAACGTTATCATTGCTACTCGCCAAAGCTGCAACAGCTTATTAGAATAAGTTGTTAATAATAATTTAACTGTGATATTTGGGCTTTGTCGGGTCAGAGTTTAAATATTTAATCGTTTACGTGCTATCTGACCCAAAGGCTATACCAGCGCGGCAGCTAGAAAAAAGCGTTAAAACATCACAAGTTACATCACAGTTGAATTCAAAACACTACAATTAAATTGTTACTAACATGATAGTAAAAGCAAATTGCTGTGTTTTAATAGCCAAAATTAAGCATGAAAAGAGACGTCTTCTCTAGCTCAAGTGGTAGTGTAGTGGACCGATAATTCAAAGGCTGCAGATTCAAATCCTGTGGGAAGACAACTTTTTCGCATTGCTCTGGCGGCTCTTCCGTAGTCTTCCGCGCTGGTAGTCTTTCGGCCAGATTGCACGTAAGCGATTAAACAGAATAAGTTGTGTTATAGCCAAAGTCAATAACGCGAAACGGTTTGCTACAATTATTGCTTGCAGTGTTTGCATGCTTTGGTTTACAGAACCAATATGGGAAGACTGAATTAGAAGTGGTTTAATTGGAAAGGTTTTTGTTGTTGTACTTCTATCGTTAACATTTAAATGAAAAAGATTTCCTGATAAAGATCGATTGGTTCAAGCTCAATAGCAATCATTTTGCATCAAACGAATGTTTTCAAAGTACAGTACAACGTTCGTTTCGAAACAAAATTAAGCTGCAACATCGTAAACCTTGCGTTAGCCTTATTTTACTAGGTAGAGGGGAAAAGCCTACCATTTCGGTTTTTTCGTGATACAGCAGTGTGCGAATTAATTTGGACAAAACTATATTTTTTCATTTTTTGAATTTTGCTTAGGTTAGTTTAGGGAATGTATGATAGATAGTATTGTAATGATAATTAATAAGCTAAGTAAAGAACATGAACCAATATTTACTGCTTTTATGCTTCTTTTTTTCAGATTAACAGATTTTTTTATATTAAATTATAAAGTAAACTTATTCGTGGCCAAAAATTTTGTTTTGATTTTTGCGTATTACTATCTGCCTGCTTGCAATAAAATGGATATCGCTCCAAGAAAGAAGGCACAAATTGTTACTCTACGACAACACTCAAATATGACGATATGAAAAATAGGAGAGTAGCTGAATGTGTCAAAATCAAATGTAGGGCGAATTTTTTAAATGATGGATACTAATGATGACGCCACCACAACTAAAAGGCGGGATCAATGTGAAAAAAGCGTAAAACGACCACTCGTGATGACAAAATGATATTGCAAAATACTTTAAAAGACCTTAGGAAAACTATAGTAAGGACCTTCAAAGAGATTTAGCAACTGCAGGCGTCAACGTGGATTCGTCAACCAAAGAGACTTTTTGAAGCTGGAAGAAAAGCTAGAAGTCCCTGCAAGAAGCAATTGCTAACAGTTGCTATGAAAAAGAAACGCCTAAACTGGGATAAAAAATACAATAAAAGGGAAAAGAGGAATGGAGAAAAGTTGTTTTTCAGATGAGAGCCATTTTGAAGTGCATAAACGCAAATCTCAATACGTAAGACGAAGTGTTGGAGAACCCCTCAATACCATTTATATTCTACAGGCCCCGAAACACCCCTCAAAGAAAATGTTTTGGGGTTGCTTCACTCTTAATCATACTGGAAGATTATGTACAAGCGAAGGAATGATGAAATCAACTAAATTTTGGAAAAAGGCTTGGTTTCAACAATGCAAAAATCATTCTCAAATGGCAATGGTGTTTTTCAGCAGGACAATGTACCATGCCACACTTCAAAAAAATGCAAACATTTTTTTGAAAATCGAAATTAATTTTGCTAGACTGGCCTGGCAACTGCCCATACCTTAACCCCATTGAAAACTTGTGGGCTGTCATAAAAAGGTGTCTTTAAACATGTGACTGCACAACTAAAACCAAACTCAAAGAAGCCAAAATACAAATTTGGTACCATGATGAAGAAATTAAAGATATTTGCTCAACCCTAGTTGATTTCATGCCAACACGAATTTCAATGCTCTAGAAGGCAAAAGGAGGACATATCAACTATTGAACGTGCTAGAGTTGATATAATTTGGATTAAAGACGCGTTTTTGAGAATTTTTCTAATTTTTTGACACTTTTCGTTCTGTCCCAATTAATTCGCACACTAGGCCGTGCTTCAGGTTAACGGTTTTTTCTTCAAACTAATTTGAATTTGAGTCAAATTTATTCACAAATAACCTTAGGTGGGCAAGTTAATGCAAAACGTTAGCTTCGTTAACCACTAGTCCGTTAACAAACTTTACACCTCCGTTAACGTTAATCCGTTATTTTCAGCTTTAATTAACGGAAGTTAATAAAGTCCGTTAATTCGTTAATATTTTGGGCGGAATTTACTTTTCTTTTTATTCACTCGCTTCTAGAACTCGTATTGACGCTGTTGAGCTGATTGTAAGGAAATGTTTATTGCTGTGGTGGTCTTTTTGTGTTTTGGAAGTTACATTTTACAGTCTAATCTAATTTCAAGATAAAAATAGGTTTAAATGCACTAACGAAGATGCGATCGGAAAATCTTAGGAAATTGTGAACAGCGATAATTAATAGATGTATGAGGCTGCAGCTTATTTTCCACAAAAAAGAGCTTCTTTCTTCGCTTTTATCTAGTATAAAACTCGTACTAATACGCTACAAGTGTTACCAGTGCAAACTGGTTTGTACTGGTCCGATGAATGAATGGTGCAAAATTTTAACGATAAAAACTTTAACGGAAGTTAGCAGAACTTAACGGAAGTTAATTTAGTCCGTTGACACGAAAAAACTTTTTAACGGATTAACGAGTTAATGAAAAAGTTAGTTTCGCTATTAACGGCTTAACGATTGACGGACTTGTGCCCAGCACCTATGCAAATAACTCGTAAAAATTTTTAGTTGTCAGAGTAAGCCGATGTTTCCCAATTTTGGTTAATTAAAATGACGTCACAAGACGTTTTCGCGACGTAATCATTTTGATTTAAGCATATTATGATTGATTCAGATTCAAAAACAAGTCCATGATTGGGCAAATTTTAAACCGCCTATGACGTCATTGTAAAAATAACGCCATTTTGCCAAAATCAGTCGTACGTCACAATGATGACGCCATCAACTCAAAACTATATTTCCCAATACATTTTGGAGAGCAACAAGCAGCATGCCAAATTTGGTGTTTCCATGACCTCGGTTAGGTTAGGAGTTTGGTAGAGGAAACACTTTTACCCCCACACTGTACATTGTGTACTATGCGTAGGTCAAAAATAGTCACAGTAAAAGAGGATTCAAGGATCCACAGTTTAATAGTCGAATTCTGGCAGTGTTTTGATAAATAATAACGTAGACGAATATTATTATTTATGACCAGGAGCGGACAAACCTTTATTTTTTACTTTGCTTATTGCAAATTATGTCCGTTTCGTAACGCACAGTATTGCAGTTGAACAGTGGTGACGTTGGGAAAGGGGAGGGGGGCTGTGCAAATTAAATGGGGGCCTCTTTATTTTTACACACCACACTTTACCATGATTTATCTGCATTTGCAATTAAGCGCAACAATGCATTTCACAAAATAAATACCAGAAGACCAATGCTATTGCAGCCCTAATTAAATCAAATGTTTGTTCATAAGTTCCTCTCATCTAGCATATCAACTCAATTATTTGCAGTAAATTAACGTAAACTTTTAGCAATTGCTTTCAGTATGCTAGTGTTATTAAAGAATATGTTTAAGTACTTAACAATAATAGTTGAATGCTTTATACTGCTTAGCATATGATAAACTGCATAACTTAGTCAAAAACCTACTACTGCCAGTTGCTGAAAGCAGTTGAAAAAAAAACGAGGAAAAACTACTACCTGAGTCATAGTCGTCGCCAGGATTATTGATTGGAGGGGCCTAAACCACAAATTACATGCAATGACGTCATAAGAAACTTCGAAAGAAGAATTTTTTGTGGGGGTAAAGATATCGTAGAATGGAAAATCAGAAGCCGTGGCCTGGTGTTGGCACGTAACTAGGAACTCCTTCGAGGAGAGAGCTTAAACCAATAGTTAAAATGCGAAAATGTCTAAATTGGAAGACGTGTTTGAGTAAAGAAGTGTACTGTAATTGAAATGTATCAGAGACAGGGTCTGGGGGCGGAGCTACCAATGCCGGAGGCTATGGGGGTTTGGGGGCAAAGCCCCCGGCCGCTGGGCGATTTTTCGTAATTTTTTGAAAAAAAAGCTATTTTAATACCATTGGATCACATTTCGCACGTATTCAGAGCCATTCGAAAGGAGGCCTACTAGATTTTTAACACTTGAAAGCCAATTGAAAAATTAAGTTGTTCAGTCCTACTTTTACTCGCAATTTAAGTCCAAAACACGTTTAAAATCTTGCATTTTGGGGTTAAATTTTGTAAGTGATTTGGCCCAGGTAGGGGGGAGTAAAGTACGTTGCCTCCTGCAATATTTAGCAGTAAATAACCTATTCGATTATTTTCCTTAAAGATTATTGTTTTGTCACGAAAACAATCAGTTATAGAAGTACATACACGGCCAGGGGGCCCAGGCCCTCTCAATCCAAGAATTTGTTCAATGAGCATTCCCCTTATTGTAGTTAATTTTTTTAAAAGTATTTTGTTGCATAAAAACTGGCGAGGTGGAGGTGAATTGTTATTGCAAAATGTACAATAGATGGTTACGTCTACAAACCATGCTATTGCCCGGGCCGGATTTACATTGAGTAGTGCCCCTGGCACTTTGAGCTTTTTGCAATATTTTCCTGCCAAATACAGGTGAAGACCAAAAAAAAAGTCTTATCTGAGCGCGGGGTTCCTGGCACCGTGCCATATGTTAAATCCGTCCCTGGTTATCGCATTACATTCATAAAAAAGTTAGATAAGGGCCTCAGTTAGCAACTTTTAGGATAAAAACCCTTAATTTCACTCGGGTCATGCATTCAAATTGGTTGGCAAACATAAAATTGAAGGGCCCAGGGTCCCCAGAAACAATATTATTGTTTGGAACCCATTTAAATTGGGGGACATTTAAATGATTATTCTTGTAGGGGGCCCACTTCAATTGGTTGGCAAAAATTAAATTGAGGGACTCGGGCCCTCTGGATCGATATTATTGTTGGGTTTACCAAGTTGACTTGACCAGTAAATTTTTATTGTCTGTTTACTACATCTGACTTAAAAGTTAAAACTAATTAATATTGTCTTGGAAGGGGATATGTGTAATAGCACTTGAAACAAGTGCATCTTGAGGGAGGGGGTATATATGTAATGACACTTAAAATAAGTGCATAAAATTTTTGTCATAATTTGCAATAGTTTTCACAATCAAATTTTTTCTGCGCGCGGTAGGTCAGATGGGGAGGCCCCTGTGCATTTGCATCATTTGCACATTCCTAAGACCACTACTGCAGCTAAATTTTAAAAGCAAAATATGGTTGTATTACATTAACACACTTCGTTTAAATACAAAAGAATGTCATTGTTTGTTGGAACGAGAGTGCTGATTAACTAATATTCATTATAAAAATGCATAACAAAAGCGATCTAACTAAACTGTACCGAGAAAAACAAACGATACAAAACTCGCAAGTAAAATACTGTACGTGTAATGTTCTAACACCATTTAAAGAAGCTAAAAAGCATTACTGGAAGTTGGTTTTTCCCCAAGCAAGCTATCAATTCCAAAGGAATAATGGCCTCTGTTGAGTCTCTTCCACCAAGTTTAAGCGAAACGGTCCGAATAGACGTGTAAAAGATGGCGGTCTGAGCATATCGCTTGTTTCCATTTCGTGTCACGTTCGAGAAGTTCCTTTGATTTGAATTGAAAACCCGGGTCTTCAATCATTTGGTTATAGTGACATAAAAATTCCCACAAATTTCCCAAGCCGGCTTCATATATAGGTGAGATATTTTCGACTCGGAGTTCTTTGATTAAACCTCTGTTTCGAAGTTTTTTATTTAGTTGCTTCATGATGTCTGCAATGATAAGTCTAGTAAAAGCAGCGTAAATGCGAAGTTCAAGATTTTTTTCTGCTTTGCCGTTGCTCGTTATGAGCACAAACGCACCCGAACCTAAATGCATTATGTCATCCTGCCGATCCATTACTTTTATATCATTGCAATCGTAATGCAAACTTGCAACAAGATTGGCGAAAAAAGCTGCTTGTTTAACGAGGCGAAGATTGAATCCGTAGTTTTCTAGTACGAACCTTCGCAGAATATTGGCGGTATCAAATTTTCTATCTTTTAGCAAGCGCCAATGAACTGAAAATAGGAGGTTGCAAACCGTAAATGCCCAGTCAGCTGGCAAACCATTTCTAGCAACCATATCTCCGATATACACATCTGCTTGAACATCTTCGAAGTCAAGAGTGTTTTTTGCATCTTTCTCGACTGTAGCACCCATATGCATGGCTCCCAACTGTTGCAAAAAGTTCAATTCTTGCGATCCTCTGAAATCCACTTCAAAAAATATTTGTTCCATTCTCTTATTTTCCGCTTGGTCATAGTAATTTTCGAATTTACAAATAATGCATAGATCTGCAAAAGTGAAAACGATCAAAATATTTTATTTAAAAAAAAAGGTTTCGACTAATTACTTAAATCATTGTCAATCTTATTCAAATAGAATGTATTATTTCCAAATCAAACTAGTATGTTGCAAGTTACGCCTAAACCAACATAGCTAATTCTTATTTATATTTTTCATTAATTATGCAAGATTAAGCCGATGATTCCAAAAATTGGCGGCGCTTCGGTGCTACTCTGGTCACCAAACATTTACGTTGGTGGTAGTGCGAAATTTTTCCAAGCAGATTCTGAAAACTAAGTCGATTGTAATGATAATAACATCATTCACTACATTGCCTTGGCCAGAAGACAAAGGAAGGGATGTTTCGGTCTTAGTGTCAAGCTGCCAACTGCCGTCCTCTTTACCACACACAGTGGAGGCTTCACACTGTCCTTCTTTATTGCTGAACGTTTAGCAGGAAAGCCGTGAAAACCCTTTTTTTGGTCTTTGGTTGACCAAACCAGAAATCGAACCAGAGTCTAAAAGGAGTGAGCAAACTTACGAATAAATCAATTATTGTACTTATCGTAAATTACATCGTAAAAGTAGGATGGTTGGCTTGCAGTGCTATCTTTCCATTGTTTGAGACATGAGATTGCTTTATTGAAAATCTTCCAAGCAAGATCGTTCTTTCCTCTCAAATGATGCAGCTTACCGGAGAGATAAAAGTGCAGGCCCAAAAGAATACATGGACATGGTTTAGTTGGGTTGTCTCGATGAAACTTAAAAACGTTGGTTGACTTACGCATTGCTAGCTCAAAAGGGTTTACTTGTTTTGTGGATGGTGTGGCAATGAGAAGAGCAATGCGTATCGCTTCACTTAAAAATACCAGCTGGTATAACTTACGAGTAGTTATGTCAGAGCGTTTTGTAAACTGGACGACAAATTTACAATATTGATCGCTTAGTTTGAAGTAAAGGTTTTGCTCTCTCCTTGGTATGGCGTACCTATGCATTGCATCTCTGGCATAGTTATACATCGTAAAACCAAAGTCCAGCAATATGACGAATTGATCGCGCCAATCTTTGACATATTTGTGCAACTGATTTAAAAAATCGATTACCCATTCAAGGGTTCGGATTGAACCAGTAACTGATTCGTAGTGGAAAGCTTCGAGAGCTATCATCGCGTAAAATTGATAGTAGTCTCCTTTTTCAAAGGAATATTTTTCAATGTCGTCAAGACTTTCAAAAATATCCTTAAGTCTTTCGTTATTGTCATCGTCGCGTAATATCAAAGTAGCTCTTCGAACAAGTCGGATTACAGCTGTCACGAAGCAAAATTATAAAATTTAGGTTTAGTCATAATTCAGTTAGAAAAAGTGACTATTTTACCGAAAATTTTATCTTAAATAGAGCAAAATGAAACTATGAAATATTAATTTATCTGCGCATTTTTAGATTAAGGTTTGAGTTACAGTTTGGGTGAAGATTGAATTTGAGGTTAGTTTTGGAGGAAGGATTTGAGTTTGGGCTCGATTTGAGTTTGAATTAAAAAAACACAGATTGACATTTTCAGTAAAATAAAGACTTTCTAACGTATAAATTAAACACTGATATAAAAATAAAATTGCATAACACAATGAAGCTATTTAAATCTCGCACAAACAAGAAAAAATTGTGGTATCGCACAGAATTCAAATTTACTTTTGAGTATCTACAGTAAACCTTTAATCAGAGCAAGTTTTTGCAAAGTTGCACCGGATTGCATTGTGTTTCTAACTGTATGCTAAAGATACTCAAAAATCAAACCTCATCAGTAATATTTTGCTACAAACATCAACTAACCTTGATAATTTGTGAACGGTTTGATGTGGTCCACCGCTGAAAAAAAAACCAAGCATTTCTTGTAAATCGAAACATCGAATTAAATACTGAAAACAGCCTTAACTGCGATATACATGCATAACTTTTCCAGCATTTTTCACGCAGTTAAACGCGTTCAATGGCTAAAACGAAAATTGTCCTATGAGCCAATTGCTTTCTGCGCATAAAACAAAAATATACGTCTTTGAAAAGTCAGGCAAATAAAGCTGGATCGTTTTACAGCTGTCTGGTGTTTAATTACGCAGATGTTTGTTTCATTCTAATTACTCCATGCTTTTGGGGTACCATTATGTACACTTTTATTCAGATGACATTGCAGTAGGAAAACAAAGCCTGATTGTGCATGCAGTATGTACCCTGCTGAAAACTGCCTGTTCTATCTCATTTCGAGACTAATTTTTCAATTATGCTGGTTGTGCTATGCTGCCTACTGACAAAAACTTACATGACTTAATCATGACGTATGGGTTAAATTGGCGTTCCGTGGAAGTCATGGAGGTTTCTTGCACGCAAGATTCCACGGGTATTTTTTTCAAAGATGCTTAAAAAAAACAAGAAAGTTAATTACGGTTGCTCTACAGTCTGCAGCATACCGGTACTTAAACTTTGACATTACGAAGTGGTGGCAAAGAGAAGGGAATAATATTGCTCTGGGGTGACAAGAGCAAAGAGAAAAAAGAGTGAAAAATATCTTCAGCATACTACATAGCATCGAGCGACCTGTTTCCGAGCTTATCAGCAAAATTGTAGGTGTATTATTGACAAAGATCTTAAAAGGTTTTGAAGAATTTGTTCCATGATAGCTTCAATTAAGCAACAGATGCTATAAGAAGTAAAAAATAAAACAAAAAACTTCAAAAATAGCCAACGCCTAATGAGCAGTGCAGATTTGTTCTCAGGATAACATCACCTTGCTGTCTCATGCAGGAAAAAAAACAAACTTACACGGCTTAGACGGTTGTGTTTTTGAGGTAGTTTGTTGCTGCGTTTCACATGCTGCAGCTGAGATTCGGCGGTACTTGCTCTTGATGATTTCTTTGAAAACAAACATAATACTGACGTGCGGCACACACCTTAAGATGATAAACTCTTCCAGTACGCAATAATAGTTGTCAATGGAGCTGTAATATTATCCTTTTGTCCCGTTCTTCTTTTTTTCGCTAAATTGAATTCTTAAATAGTTAAAGTAAATTAAATTGAAATTAAGCATTAATTTTAATTTACCAAGATGCTTTGGCTAGGAGCAATGTCTAATCACCAAGCTATGCGCGTTACGTAGTTTTGTCCCAACCCCACCTTTTTTAGTTTTTAATTTATTTTTTTGACGCCAATATTTAGAACTTTGCATTACAGTGGCGATCCGAGAGGCCGAACCCTCCTCCTCAAAATGGAGAAATACAAGCAAAATTTTAAATGCAGAAAATTCATTGCAATAACTAGAGCAAGATCTATTTCTTGTCGAGATTGAACAGTAGGGTACTCGGTAGAGATTAGGAAGGGGAGATGAACATCACCAAAATTATCTTTTTTTACATTACGGACGAGTTTGGTTTTTTAAGTTTATGATTTACCGGCTTGTGATAAAAAGATATAAATTTTACCATTAACTACCGCCGTCATTGCCTATTTGCGCATCCAGTTTAATCATGTTTTTGCACTGCTAATTTCTATACCACGTTTGAAAAACGTCAATTTTGACTAAAAAAGGTCTAAAATTAAGTCATTACGGAAAAAAATGCAAAATTTCCAAGCGCTGGGGGAAGAGCCCCTAAAACTCTTTACTTTCTAGATTGAAGTGTTGCCGGCAAAACCTCAGCCTCCAACGGCTGGGGGCTGCCTAAATTATAGCCAGTATACAAAAATTTATTTCGAAATAACACATGGTAGCTGGCTGCACCTGAAGCAATTCAACTGAACAGATACAGCTGTCGAATACCTGCATGAGCAATTGTCTTTCCAGCCTCTTCAGCATTCTTTACTTCTTCTAGTTCTTGTAGTTTTTTGTCACCTTTTCAAAATAAACCAAAGTGTAATGTCGTTATCCGCCACATTCCCATGTTCTATTTCAATGTTTCATAACTGTCGCGATCGTTGATACTTGGCTAGAGTACAACCTTTAATCTCTAGAATTGCCCACGTCGGCTGAAACTAGAGAACGGCTGAGATGTTAATTGACGAATCGAAAATGGCAGTTGATAGTTCCTTTAGCTTCTTGAATCTTAGAAAGCAACAAACCAATCTTAAATTAAAACTTCCATTTAAGATTGAAACACAAACCAACTAACTGAGCAAAATCGCTCCACTAACACTTTTACTAAACGGCTATACGAGCCAACCCCAGATACACAAACTCGACTTAACTGCCTTCGAAACTAATACCTAAAAATTATCCACTTTCAAAATATTAGAATAATCGAATGAAAAACGTCCCGCCAATTTGTACTAAGGCAAAAGCTGTCGAATATCCCAGAACAATCCAAGATCTATCACAATAGAAAAAATATACCCGATTACGAAAACACATCCACATCGTAGCATAATTGTGACATCACAAACTTCAAGTCTAAGTTTAGCAATGAAGACATGCAGGCGCGTAGCCAGGATTTGGAAAAGGGGGGGGGGGGCTATTTTGAAAGAGTGAGAAGTGTGCAAACGACCTTGACCCGAATTTTCATTGCTCTTGAATCAGTTTCACACGGTTTGCACGAAAATTGAGACGAAATTTCTCGGAAACCTCGGAAATTCAAAGGTTTTTTCCGCCCAAAATCAGGTGGTCTCCAAAAAAAAAAAGGTCTTCACCGATTTTGAGACTGAATTTTCGGCCGAAATCTCAAATTCAAAGCTTTTTTTCGCCCAAAATCAGGTGGTCTCCAAAAAAAAAAAAAAGGTTTTCGCCTATTTTGAGACTGATTGTGCGGCCCAACTCGGAAATCCAAACGTTTGAGGGGGGCTGTTTTCCTATGGGGGGGGCTATTTTCAATTTTTCACTGAAAATCGACCTCAAAACCACCAAAAAGGTGCGATTTTGCATACTTCACAAAACAATGGGGGGGCTCGAGCCCCCCCCCCCCCCCCGCCCCCCTCCTGGCTACGCTACTGAAGACATGTAAATAACTAATAGAATACAGTAGAAAATACTACAAAGGAATTATCCAGAATATCCCGAATATTCTAAATCAAAAAAAAAAAAAAACAGCAAAAGCAAGTAAATCAGTCACGTACGCATTAAAATACAGTAAATTAATAATATATCAGGCATTCAAAATGATTATTTGTGACAATAATGTTTTTACTTTTTTTTTTTATGCAACTTTACAAGAACCTGAGGCTCATTTTTGCTCAAAATTTAAGAACGAATTAAGAACAAAGGCAGCCTCGGCACCATAGGCGTAGCCAGGATTTTTGATTGGGGGGGGGGGCCCAAACCACAAATCACATGCAATGACGTCATCAGAAATTTTCGAAAAAGTAATTTTTTGTGGGGCAAAGATATCGTAGAATGGAAGATCTGAAGCCGTAGCCTGATGGCACTTTGCCAGAATTTTGGAAAAGGAAGAGGGCGAAAACTAATTGTTGAAAAGAGTAAAAGTCTTACTTGGAAGACGTGTTGAGTAAGCTAGCGTACTCAAACGTATCACAGACGGGGGTCTGGGGGCAGAGCCCCCAGCCGCCGGTGGTTATGGGGGTCTGGGGGCAAAGCCCCCAGCCGCTGGGCGATTTTTGTAAGTTTTTGGAAAAAAAAACTATTTAAATCCCATTGGATCACATTTTGAAAGAGTTCAGAGCCATTTCAAAGAACTAGATTTTTAACATTTCAAAGCCAATCGAAAAAATTTAGTTGTTCAATCCTCTTTTTGCAATTAAATCCCAAAACACGCTTAGAATCTTGCATTATGGTGTAAAATTTTAATTGTAAGTGATTTGGTCTATAAAGGGAAGTAACGAACATTGCCTCCTGCAATACTTTAGCAGTAAATAATTAAGTTTATAATAACGTTAAACGAGGGCCTGGGGTGGCAACTTTTCGGTCAAAACTCTTAGATTTCTCACAGGTTTTGCATATAAATTGTTAAAAATTTGCATTAAGGGGCCCCTGGCCCGGGAACCTTGGTCGTCAGTCAGGGGCTCTTGGGCTCCCTGGTTGCCAGTTAGAGGCCCCGTAACCCCTTGCTTGTCGGTTGGGAGCCCAGGTCTCCTGGTTGTTAATTAGGGGCCCTGGGGCTCTCTGGTCGTAAGTTAGGGGCACCGGGGCCCCCTGGTCGTCAGTTAGAGACTCCAGGACCTCTTGGTTGTTGGTCAGGAGCCCTTGGTCGTCAATTAGGAGGACCCCGGGGCCCCTCGTTGTCGGTTAGGGGCTCCTGGCCCCCTGGTTGTTGGTTAGGGGCCCCCTGGTTGTTAGTTAGTGGCCCTGAGGCTCCTTGGTTGTGAGTTAGGGGCCCCGGGGCCCCCTGGTCGTCAGTTAGGCACTCCGGGGCCCCCTGGTTGTTGGTTATGAGCCCTGGGTCCCCTGGTTGTCGTTTAGGGGCTCCCTGGTTGTCGGTTAGGGGCCTGGGCCCCCCTGCTTGTCAGTTAAGGGGACCCCTGGTTGTTGGTTAAGGTCCCTTGGTTGTTAGTTAGGGGCCCTGGCGCCCCTGGTCGTCAGTTATGGGCCCCCTGGTTTTCAGTTAGGGGTCCCAGACCCCTGGTTGTCGGTTAAAATTTCCAGGGCCCTCTAGTTGTTAGTAAGGGCCCCCTGGTTGTTAGTTGGGGGCCCCAGGACTCACTTGTTGTCATTAATATTATTGTTAATTACCGTTATGTGCGTAATTACTGAAAAAAAAAACTGCAACTAAACATCGCCAGGCTATGTTGTCATAACTTTTTGCCGTTAGTGGTATTTTGATTGGGGGGGGGCCCGGCCCCCCCCCCCTGGCTACGCCTATGCTCGGCACCACAAAAAAATTAAGAACACAGGCAAAAAAAGAAACAATTTTCGTTCCACAGTTACATAATTACCTTAATAGGTTTCAGCAATCATAGCCAGTGGGGTGTTTTGTTTTATTTATGTAGCTTTGACAATTTACAAAAATTGCTCTTTTCTCCACTTTCCAGTTTTAGAAAAACGCATTTGCTACGTGAAAAAATTAACTACAAATGAAGCTAAAATTTTAAAATTTCTAACAACAGCCAGCCTCAATCGAAAATTTACTGGTTCTTATAAAAAGTATATTATTAATTCAAAGGTGCACAATTGCATATTTGGTTCATTTACCAAAAATGCCATAAGTGAAAGTACAACATAGTACGTTGAAAGAAAGATTACTGTAAGCACTAACCATTAGCAAATCTTTAAAAAATAGAGGAACAGCGTAAATTACGAAATTTCCATCGTTTTTTCGTCTCTTCGTGGTAATCGATGATTATGTTAACCGCTTTGCCGAACCATCCTTCCTCAGCATCAGATTGTGAAGTGGCTATGGATCTGCAACAAAAAAAGTTTAAGCAATAAATAATTCTTAAAATCAAAGTCAACAAGTAACCTGGTCATAAAGTTCTATCAGTTTATTTGAATGCAAATTATCAACAAGTAAATCGGGTGAAGACAAAGAAGGTCCCCTTTGCACTCCCCTTACCAACATTTGAGCTCATTAATTTGTATGTCAAATCCTTTTGACACTGGTTGTTTTTTTTGGCTGTATTTTTACGGTAGTTTTGGTATCTGTCATCAAAATCGTCATTGTAATCATTGAATCACGTCATGAGCAAAACACGACTGTAAAGTTGGCCAAAGGTAAATACAAACTTCAGTACTATATTAGACTGAATGTGACTGAAGCAATGCGTTTTCTCATAATACGTTTTCACTTGTGGTCCAGGAGAAACAATGCAATTGATTAAGTACTTTAAAGAGATACTGCTTGACAGCGGTTTTATTGAAGAAACGACAGTTAGCCTACATACTTGAGGAAATAAAAAGGTGCTCCAATCCTTGTTCCACTATACCCCTTATCCGCTAAATTAGATTTAATCCGTTTGACTCCGTATCATTGGGAACCCTGCGTTTCGAACTTTCGTGACATCAAAAAGCGATCACTTTGTAAAATTTCTTGCACATTAAACAATGCGATATTTCATGATTGAATATCGTGCTGCATTTTCTGCAAGATATTTTTGCAAAATCATTCTTTTCTGATGTTACAAACGTTCGAAAGCAGATTCGCCATTGGAACCAAGTCAAACGGTTTGAATCAATTTTCGCCGATAAAAAGAATATAGTGGAATAAGGCTTGGAGCACATTTTTATTATCGTACCTCAAGCAAGCCAGGGGCGTCGCCAGCTTCGCGAGATTGGGGGGGGGCAAAATTAAAATCAGGGGGCAAAGATTTTCGCCGAAATACGAAGGATTTTTCTGGCCGAAATCACAAATTTTCCGACCAAAAGCAGGTGATCTCCAAAAAAAAAAGATCTTCGCCGAAATCCGAAGGCTTTTTCTGGCCGAAATCGCAAATTTTAACCGTTTTTTCTTCCCAAAAACAGCAACTTCCTCCTCCCAAAAAAATACCGTGGGGGGGCAGGAAAAAAATCGGAGGGGGGGGGCAAAAACGAAAATCGGGGGGGCATTGCCCCCCCTACCCCCCGCTGGCGACGTGCCTGAAGCAAGCTTAGTTCCTATTTCTTCAGTAAAACCGATCTTTAGCATAGTTGTAGCCAGGATTTTTGATTGGGGGGGGGCCAAACCACAAATCACAAGCAATGACGTCATCAAAGATTTTTGAAGAAGGAAATTTTTATGGGACAAAGTTACCGTAAAACGAAAGATCAAAAGCCGTGGCCTGGTTTTTTACGTAAACAGGAATTCGCTGCAGAGAGAGGGCTTAAACCAAAACTTAAAATGTCTTAATCGGTAGACGCGTTGAGTAAACTGGTGTACCTGAAGCATATCACAGACGATGGCCTGGGGGCAGAGCCCCCAGCCCAGCCGCTGGGCGATTTTTGTATTGTTTGAAAAAAAATAGCTATTTTAATGCCAGTAAATCACATTTTGCACGTTTCTAGAGCAATTTTAAAAGAAGTAGATTCTTATCATTTGAAAGCCAATTGAAAAAATTAAATTGTTTAATTCTCTTATACCCACAATTTACATCCAAAGCACGTTTAAATTCTTGTATTTTGGTGTTAAACTTTGTGATTTTGCCGACATAGGAAGCAAAGTACATTGCCTCGTGCTATGTCGTAGAAGTAAATAATAATCCACTAAAAGATTTGCTTTAAAGTTTTTTTTTTGTCATGAAAATAACCAGCTACAGGAGCACATGTACGGCCAGGGAGCCTAGATCTCCTTAATTCAAATTCAATAATTTGTTCAATGAGCATTTCCACTCGTTAATCTTTTTTTCAAAAAATTTTGTCGCGTAAAAACTGGCTAGGTGGAGGCGAGTTGTAATTTTAAAATGGTACAATAGATGGTTACGCCTAATACTTATGTTATTTACCGGGACGGATTTACATTGCGCGAGCCGGGGCCTAAAGGAACTTAGGGAGTTTTGGCAACATCTTCCTGCCGAATATAGGTGAAAGCCAAAAAAGTCTTACCGGGTACCATCTGTGCACGGGTCTCCTGACACTGTGTACGGTAAATCCGACCCTGGTTATTGGATTACGCTCATAAAAAGACTAGATGAGGGCCTGAGAGAGTAAATTTTAGAACAAAAAACCCTTAATTCACGAGGGCCATACATTTTAATTGGTTGGAAAAATTACATTGATAGGGCCCGGGCCCCCTGGTCGTCAATATTATTGCTAATTATTGTTGTACACGTGTACTGTTGTACACGAAGATGCTAAAAAAACATGAAGCCGAAGAAACAATAGGCTTGTTTCTCACATTTTTGTTATTGGTGATATTTTATTTGTAGGGGGGGCGGGCCCCCTGGGCCCCCCTACGCTACGCCAATGATCTCGAGAAGCATCTCTTTAAACAATCAACAAAAGTAACAATATTGTTTTTCGTGGTATATTCATTGTTATTCTCTTCTTTGTTTTCACTGTTGTTGTTTTTTTGCATCAACTTTAGGGATGTTGCGAGAAATTTTTAATTTCGGACT
The DNA here is from genome assembly GCA_963965965.1 of Trididemnum nubilum. Taxonomy (NCBI): domain Eukaryota; kingdom Metazoa; phylum Chordata; class Ascidiacea; order Aplousobranchia; family Didemnidae; genus Trididemnum; species Trididemnum nubilum. The sequence goes on from OZ014490.1 coordinate 19,351,649, forward strand.
TGGAGACAGATCCAAAACCAATGGAAAACTACTTCTCAACCAAACGGCAAATTTACACTTCGGACATAAAAAGAAAGCAAAAACAAAACAGCGAACTAGAACCGTTTTTCTCCCAAATTTTGGGTGTAATGTTTCTCAAAATTTCGCAATCTTTGCTTCAGATCAAACTTCAACCATCATGGACCCTGTTATCAGCCTAGGCCCTACCAAAAAGTACCCGGCGTCGGGCCGAAGTATTTCGTCCCCAGAGCTGTTGCCAGAGCAGACAAAGTGAAAAGACAATAAAAAGTCAATTAAACGTTTTTACATTAAAAATGATTTTGTACGGCTATAAATTACGCGGTATTTAAAAAATTCTGCTGTATTCATGTTTTCAAAGAGACATAAAATCGGCAACGCTTTTTATCTGTTATCGTCTGCGGCCCATATGCTCATAAAAAATCCATCTCCAGCAGTGACTGCGACCTAAGCAATTTTGAGTGTGCTCTAAAAAAAAGGAAGCAGAAACAGCTGGTCTTTTAGTAAAGAATGTTTTCACGTATAGTTTGAGGCCACTTACAAAGTAATGATTTTGCGTAGGTCTACATCTCTACTTCGTGTTCCAAAAAAAAGGATATTGAGTTAACCAAAATGGAAGACACAAGCAGCCATTAAGGAGCAATACCCCCTGCCGCCCGGAGCGACAGCACTGTTAGTCCGCTTTTGCCTCCTCTGTACGGTCCTGATCAAGTTTTGTTGCTGGCTTTTAAAATGTTTTAACGTTTCAAATCATTATCTGGTATATCGCATTGATTGAGAAAACTTTTATTTTCACATGAAACTTACCGAGATGATATTTCTGGTGCTGCTGTTGAGTCCATAAAAACAACTAAAAAATGACATAAAATCTACAACCAAAAAATGGAACAAAAAGAAACTGTCTTTTGCCAAACTAAAACAACATAAAGATATCATACAGATAAAGCTGTTCAGGAGCTCAACCAGGATTTTGATAAGAGGAGACTTGAACCGAAATAAAAACTACTTGCATTGAAAATCTTGTTTTTGTTTTGTTCTTTTTTAATACTTCGTAGGGTTTGATTTGCCTCGAGTTTGGCTTTAGTTCCAAGCTTGTTTTTTTGTTCACCAAGAACTAATTGCGTCAGTCAAAACACACCGACAACACAAATTCAGGGTGTGGTAGAAAGGTGAACAAGTGGTGGCTAACCTTGAAGACCAAAACGTGCTGTCGAGAACATGAAATTTTATTTCACCGCAAAATTTTAGTTTTTTCGCAAATTTTACCCTAAACGTTACACTAACTCGTAACTTTAACCCTATTATTAATCCAATTCTAGTATAAACTATTATATACTATTATAAACCGTAACTTTAACCCTATTATTAATCCAATCCAATTAATCCAATCCTATTATTAAACAGAATTAACCCAAATTCTAGCTCTCATTCTAACCCTAACCTTAGGCTTAACCAAACTTTTGCAGAATTCCGCTGATTTTCAAATTCGAACGTTAGACATGGCACAAGTAAAAGATGCCACTGCTTGCCGCGTTTTTTACTGACTCGAATAAGGATAATGTAGAAACGTGTGCTGTTCATTGCCTTCCCTGTCACACTACGGTGCTATCAAAAACACAGAATTTTATTAAACCACAAACTTTTTTTTCGCAAATTTTACTCTATACCTTACACAAACGTTAACCCCAATCTTAACTCAAATTCCAGCTCTCATTCCAACCCTAACCCTAGCCTTAACCGAACTTAAGCAGAATTCCGTGCTAGTAAAACTTAAGTGTTTTCGACACTGCCCCACTTTATATCTTTTCTTCTATTTTATCATCCCTGCTGATTTTGGGCAAGCTTGATTTCATCAAAAAAGTGTAGAACTACAGTACTTAAATTTGATCCAATTCTAACTCCCAGCGAATCAATCCAAACCTAAACCTTAACCCCTTAAAACAAAAATCCCTCATTTGTCTTTTTACTTTCTTTCAAAGAAAAAAAAGAAAAGAAAAGAAAGTAAAAGTAAAAAAAAAGAAACGAAAAGAAAAAGAAAAAAAGTTAAAGTAAAAAGAAAAACGAGGAATTTTGGTCTTTAAAGGTAAGGTTTGGATTTCAATTGATTTGCTTAAGTCTAAAATTTTCCGGTAAAGTAATGGCTTCATTTTGTTAAGATATGGAATAGTTAACCCTTTCCAACTATAACATTTTCCAAGTTTTCTTGTTGACGTTTTTGACTTCTTCCTATGTAAATTTGCTGCTAGTTCCAAGCCACTAAGCAGAATAATCATTGTAAAGCGTCTTATTCAAAGACGTAACAACGTGACCAGGATGCGGGTTGAACCTAGATCATGCAATGACTGAAAAAAATTGAATAAAAAAAATTGACTGAATTTTATCTTGAAAAATGACGTGATAAACTTCATACTGCGGAAGAGAAACAAATTGGCCAAACCTATTTGTATACAAGCGTGGTACTGCAAAAAGCGTTCTTCAAAAGTTTGCAAGCACAACACTTTGGGTAACGTATACTCGCTTAACTGCAGTAAAAAGCATTCACAACGTTGAGAGTTCAATTCCCTCATTCTCGGAAAGCTTCCGGTAGCCGAAATATCAAAAATCTTTGGTGTGCATTGTTTGGTTCCATTAACCTCTAAACGCGGTCAACACTGCGCGTAAAATCGTGCTCGTTCGTGAGCGTATTCTTGGTTTATTTTAACGGCAAAGGCATTTAAAGTTGAGTGGAACTGTGGCAAGGTAATAGTACCAAATTTCTGTTTAAAACAAACCAAGGGTGTGCTCATGCGCTTACAACTTTAAGCACAGAATATAGACAGGTCTTTTTGCTAAGTTTCTTTCCGCGCTTTGTGTGCCATCAGGAGAAAATGGGTTTATGTTTTCAAATATACCGTAAGTGAAGCTGTTGCATGCCAGTCGGTTGTTAGCATCATAATTTCAAAAGTAAAAGCTTTATGAGACACTGCTGCAACATTTCTCTGAAAGGAGCTGTGTTGCTCGGGTGCAATGACGCGGTGATGGGCCCCGCAAACTCGTTACACGCTTCGGTGTAATATAGCGAGTATAACAAAAGATTTGATTTGAAAGGCGTCATGAGACCAAACATAAATCACAGCTGAAAGAAAGGTCTCGAAAAGATCTCATCCTTTCAAAGCAAAAAGTACCACGGTATTTGTAATTTAAAAGTAGTACAGATGCAGGCTACCAGTGCAGATGCAGCGGTAATGCGTTTTTCAAAATACCGAGTGCCAGTACTGCGATATATAGGCGTAGCCAGGATTTTTGATTGGGAGGAGGCAAACGGAAAATCACATGCAATGATGTCATCAAAAATTTCGACAAGAGGGTTTGTATGGGACAAAGATAAGGTTGAATGGAGGATTGGAAGCCAGAGCCTGGTTTGACATCCAGAATTTATTGATACAATAAATCCATCAATTGATGCAATAGATAATCACTAGTCATGTTATTAAATTAAGTTGTTAAAAAGGTTAAATGAGGGCTTGAGATTGCAACCCTTAGGACAAAAATCTTGAATTTCTCGCAAGTTATACATTAATTAAATTGGTTGGCAAAAATTTGAATTGAGGGGGATCGGGTACCCTAGTTGTCAATATCACTATCACTGTTTATTAGTGTTGTACGCAAAAATCCTACAAGAACCGAAAACTGAAAAAACAATAGGCTTTGTTGTCATTATTTTTATCATTGGTGGCAGTTTAATTGGAGATGGGGGCGGGCTATCCTTGGCTGCACCTATGCTGCGATACTTTTACAAAATTGGCAGCGTGGCCGAGAGGGTAAAGGCGTTTTTTTTTACGACGATACTGATTCCATGATCTAGGTTCAACCCGCATCCTGGTCACGTTGTTACGTCTTTGAATAAGACGCTTTACAATGATTATTCTGCTTAGTGGCTTGGAACTAGCAGCAAATTTACATAGGAAGAAGTCAAAAACGTCAACAAGAAAACTTGGAAAATGATCTGCTCCAAAGCGGGTGCGGATACGTCCAAAGGAGAAAGCCACCGTTGCTTTCTCGTGATAGGAGGATAAAGATGCATCAATCAATCAAAGTACCGTGTCCACCTTAGCTATGCAACCGATCTAAACGAAAGATCGTCACACAAACACAATGTGGCGTCTACAAAAATTAAACGCTTGAGAACGGAGTCGGCCAACATAGTTTATAATTTTTGCTCAAGCTTTTTTCATTTTTAATCATTAATAATTATTATACAAAAATTGAACTTCATTTCTTTTTAATTGAACTTCAGCCTTTTTAGCAGCTGAAGTTACGAGATGAAGACGTTAGCCTATACCGATAGCTTGGTTATTCAAATTTACCGGTTGAGTTAGCCTAATTCAGGGATCAAAATTCTTTGCATTGTGTCGACTCCTCTTCACACTGATGATGAAGTCAGTTGACTTCGAAACACGGGAATGCTCCCGAGATAGGGAGCTCCGCCTCACCTGCGTCACTAGGGGTTGAAATGATTACCCATTTCGACGCGGAGACAGCATTAAGGAGTTGTCAAATGAAGTAGGATTGTAAGACGTGATGTCTCTGTGAACTATTAAATTAGTTCTGCCTATTTCACTTCAGGAATAATTGAACTTCATTTCTTTAACGTACGTGAAAAAATGATGTCATTTTTGACATTAGTATTAAGCGTTTTGTTTTACTGGTAGTTGATTATATTAATCCGTAAGGGCACTCCTATTTTGGCAAGCTGCTGTTGGAAGTTTTTCCCCGCCATCTGGCGTTATTGCACTGCCATTATCATTTCGCTTCAATAGTTGATGCGATATTACGCAGCATAAGCTAACAATCTAAAAATAAAATATAAGCTATTTATTTTGCTAAATAAAGCATTGAAACTCAGCGACAAAACCATGAGAACCTACTCATCTGTCCATAAAAACCAACCATCTGCTCGTGTGTGCGACACAGAGAAGGAAAACTAACACATGCTTTTCTCGGTGTATAAAAGCCTTGTAATAATGGAGGTAGGCACCAGTTTCGAAGACACGCAACTGAACGACAACCAGCATGATCTACTTTGCACTTGTCTTGGCTTTGGGTAAGTTCTACGTAGTAGCTACTTACAGCGCAGAGGATTTATTTACGAGAAGAGTGAAAACTTCACTTTTCGTGTATTGCATAGAACCGGAGGTTCTTACGTTAGCACGCGTAGAAATTTCATCCGGTTCGCGTCTAGAATGCTAGTTTGGCATTGCTATCAAAGTCATTGCCTGTTATCGTGGATACTAAAGATACTAGCGTGTAGTCCTCAGGGGCGTATTTGGGGGGGCCATTGGGCCCTGGCCAGGATAGTATAATTAGCATAGAATAGTATGCAAAATTGCGGCATGCCCCCCCTTTGCAAGTTGGGCAGAAGCTTTGATCACACAATAGGTCTTCCCTATACGTTTGTTTTAGGCTTGCATCCAAGTTTGGGCAAAAAATCGGACTAAATATGAGTGAAGACCTTTTTTTTGCTCTTCACCTAATTTTGGGCAAAAAATCGAACTAAATTTGAGTGAAGACATTTTTTTGCTCTTCACCAAATTTTGGGCAAAAAATTGGACTGATTTTGGGTGAAACAATTTCTCATTCTGATCTTTGTTCTTCTCTAATTTTCTGAAGTTCCTGACCCCCCCTTTTTTTAAAATCCTGCATACTGATAGTCTTCACCGCATATTTTTGGTCTACATCTAACAACATAAGAGAAAATTAGGTCCAAAAGTCGAAAAACTTTTTGTCTTCTCTCATTTAGGTTTTCGTGACCTTGAGTAGCCCACATTCGACCTCATTGAGCTCAATTTGGCTCTCGAAGGAAAAAGTTTAGGTACCCCGGGCATAGAAGCATCAAGATGGCTTGTTGTTTAAATTGGCCCTCCAACCCTGCTAAGTTTAGTTAAAAAAACAAAAAGTAATCTTTATATAAGACGTCAGTTAAGAATTGAACAAAACACAACAATGATCGGTTCATTGTAGACTGAATTTTTAATTGTAGAGGTCTAAATTAGATTTATTAAGATCAAACCATTTACTGTATCTTAGTGCAATGTTTAGTATAAGTTAATTGCTTCTTTATCTCATTTTTAGCCACCTCTGCTTTTTGCGACCAAAGAATCGTCGGTGGGGACGATGTGACCGACACCGACTTCGCCCCATGGCAAGCCTCCCTCCAGGTCAGCGGTAGCCACTTCTGTGGTGGATCCCTCATCTCCGCCACCAAAGTCATGTCCGCTTGCCATTGCAGACAAACGTAAGTTAATGTTTTGACAAATAGTAGTTTCTGACCTCAAACAAGAAAGAATTCAGTTAACCAAGGATAGGTCTGGAAATTTGCTAAAAATAATTTAATTTTTTGTTTCTAAGATCAGGTATTTTAATATGTTATCTTGTCCGACTGTTGGGAGATTCAAAAAAATACAAAAAGATCTAAGATCAGAATGACAACACTACTCACTCCACCTTTTTACAATAGGCTTTGCAATGCTGTTCATGAAAAAAACCAACACCATTTCGTCATAAAAAATTTCACGCTTATGAAAACTTTGTTGTGGTGATATTCCTGGTACAAACTACGGTGATATTCGTGATACAAGCTATAGTGATGCAATAACGATGATTTATGACAAAACATTGAAATTTTTTACCAACACCAAAGCAAAATCTCACGTAAAAAGTTAGACAGCCACTATACATGTATCTATTTTTCTCCTTTAATTTAATGATGAAAATCTACAATATCCTAAATTAAAGAAAAAATAAATATAAATAAATTTATGTTTCTATTATTAAGTTTTGTATTAAACCATGCGTAATTTCTACGCACATTTAAATTTTTTTACTAATATTTTTTCGAAAAAAAAAAAAAAAACAACAAAAAAGAAACATTTTCTTTAAAATCGGAAATTTATCCTAAACCTTAAATGTCCATTGTCCAACTCTCTGCTAGCGCTAGGTAAAGAATACTGCACTTTTTTGTTTTTATCTTAGCCAAATTGCATTGTTATAATATAATAATTAGTCATTAACCTACACTCTTACAGTCTTATTAGAGCTTGAAATGTCATTGCAGATCCTTGACCGTTGTGTTGGGAACCACTGAGTACAAGAACCCAGGACAATCTTTCTTCACCAGAGATTTCCTTTGCCACCCCAGCTACAGCTCCAGAACCATTGATTACGATTACGCCATCATCACTATCTCCGGAGCTACCTTGAACTCTGCTGTAAGGGGCAATCATTTTACCTTTAACTTAATTAATTTTAGACAAAAAAAACAGAGCCAAGATATAATGAAACATTTTATTTACGAGACATTTCGATTTAAACTAAAGTCATTATCAATCTTATTAATTAATTTTGTTTAAACAAACTATAATACTCAACTGTGGCAATAAGACGTAAATAACTATTTTTGATGGATTTTTCATATAAAGTATTAAAGATTAGAAAAGATACGTACAATAAAATAAATCAAGGACGAAACAAAGCAATTTCGCCAGAGCCATCATCAGTCAAACTTGTTTGAACAAGACTGACAATAATCATTTGTTTTTGATAAGATAGACAGATGAGATGCACAACCAAAACTATGATTAACAGCCTAAGACTTATTGTTTTGGGATCAACGTTCGTCTTCTATTCTTCGTCAGTCGTCAATATAACTGTGCTACGTACACTATAAATGATGAAGTGCAGCATTCCAGAAAACTATGTGGAATATTGTATCCAAATCTTTCACTGTAATTTTATGGTTATAAAGTGACTGATAATTAAATTGCTCGAGATTTCTTGGGTCCAAAATCATGCAATATTTCATCATAAACACCAAAAATGTTACGACCGTGACGGGTAAAAAAGTCCAATGCATTTAAAATAGAGCCGCATTAAATCCATTCTATCATAAATGATATTTTTATAGGTTCAACCAATCACTGTCGCCAGCCAGGAATACGCCGCCGGTACCCAAGCTTTGATGACCGGATGGGGAAGGATCTTTGGTAATGGACCAATCCCAGACACTTTGCAATACGCCTACACCAACTTGATCTCTGAACTTCAATGCAAAGCCACTTGGGGCAACCAAGTCACTGCTCGTATGCAATGCGCCAATGACGACACTAACAGCGCCTGCAACGTAAGTTGAAATCATCCCTGGTTGAAATACTATGGTGATGAGTATTTTTCAGTAAAAAATTGAATTTCTATTATTTCTGTTTATTATCATTAATAGGCACATATGCTTATTAATTACAAATTTCAAATCAAAAACCTAAAAATCTAGGAAAAAAGTTTAATAAGTGCAAAAAACAAAAGCAATCTTTATAGTGATTTTACTGCTCTCTTTCTGACGAAGCAAATACCGAAAATGCGGCAGTTCCTTTTTTATCAAACTTTTCTTGTTTCGTCATCATTAAAGCCCAAAATAGTGTAAGGCTGAGATCTACTTAAACCATGCTAAATGCCTTATTAAATTTTTAACTAAAACTGTAATACCAAACCATTGTTTTGGTCAGGGCGACTCTGGCGGTCCACTTGCTGTCAACGACAACGGAACCTGGGTCTTGGTCGGAAACACCTCCTGGGGCGCCAACGGATGCAGCACAAGCTATCCATCTGCATGGTCCAAGAACTCTGCTGTCTACAGCTGGATTCAAACCAACGCTGGAATTTAAATGATCATTATACAAAGGGCAATGATACTAATTGTTGTTGATGCGATATTTTGAAAATAAAATTTTTCTGTAACTATCATTATACGACAAACAGTTGTTTTCTTAATATTACATTTGCCCAGCTTAGTTTGCATTTACAGAGAACATTTGTGGTTAGCTTGTAGTTTAAACGATATTTTCCAGCATAAAAGCGAGACATCATTGTGAGTTTGAATTTTTTTTCTTCCACTTTTTATGAAAAACGAAAAATAATGTAGTGATAGAGAAACCACATTATTTGCCTTCTATTGTTCGTCAAAACATGAATCGCATTCGCCTTCTATTAACTCGTAGATTTTTTGGCTGCTTTTGCAATTTTCTGATTCGCATTAAGAATAATTAAGCAGCACTATTAAGCAACGCGATGTTCCAGCGAACTCCATCGATCAAACACTGCGTTGCTTTATTTAGCCAGAAATTTTATGCTTATTAGCCGAAAATGGGGATAAGCGGACCAAGGTTTAAGGCACCTCTTTGTTACCTCAAGTAGTTCTCATTTCTTTACTATCTCGTGATGTAATAAACCGATCTCGAGCAGATCTCTTTCAGGTTTACAAAATTTTAGGCTTAATTCGATTCTGCCGCCCAAGATGTGTCTTGTGTATTAAACGTTACAAAAACATTAAAAAATATCAAAATCATAAATCTTTTTCTTTCTTCATATCCCGCTTTTCCGTGAGGGTTGCGGGGAAAGCAGCTCGAGCTTAAGCCGCCACATTTCTCGATTTTCCATCACCTCCATCATTTCGCTTGGGTGAAGTCTCAAGCGATTTCATCCAAAATCTTCAATGTAATTGGTCCATCTAATTCTAGGTCGTCCAACTGGTCTAAATCAGGATGATAAAAAATAAAAACGTAAAAATCAATTTTTTCGATATATTAGCAGTATAAGCGTATTACGCCGAAATAATATAGCCACAAGCTTATCGGGCATATACGAAATCAGTCGTAAATATACTACTACTTTATAATATAATAAAGTAGTAGTATATTTACGACTGATTTCGTATATGCCCGATAAGCTTGTGGCTATATTATTTTACTGATCCCTAAATGCGAAGTCGTCGAAACTTCTTCTTTCTTCTCCTGTGTGTGATTTTCAACCAAAACATGGCCTCAAACAATATTACGCCGAAACGTGCACTACCGAGTTTTCGGGGGCCTATCTCGACGCCATTGCGCCCGGGCAACCCAGCTTCTTTTGAAATGTCGCTACCTGGAGGAGACGTTGTGCTCTGTTTGACCGGCTCGAGGTTTGAACCTCAAACCTTCTGCTCCAAAAACGAACACGTTACAGCTCGACCAACTGCTATGGATACAGAATAATCAAAACAACTTGGCTCTATACAAATTATTATTTTTGCATCACAATTTATCCATAATCCATGACTAGTTTTGTTCAGTATCCTTACACGTTACACCTCGCAGAAAAACACCTCCCAAAAATTCATTTGCCGGAAAAACATTTCTAGAACGTTTTTTTTCGGAATTAGCATTTTTCAGAAACATTTGCCAGAATTAACACTAGCTAAAAAGTGTATGCCGTATTTTCCGGGGTATAAGTCGAACTTTTGACACCTAAAATTTTTGTTTAAATATCAAAGTCGACTTACACGCCGAGTAGACTTTCAGGGTACATTGAAAAATTATTTTCAATGAGAAATATTTATACATATGCACCACATATTTACACTACAATTAAAATCTAACGAATTCATCTTCCTCATCGTCCGATTTAAACAGTTCTAACGTTTCCGCATCAGTAACTCCCGTCAGCACATCATCGTATGGGTCCCATTCTGCTTCGGCAACAGCAGTATCGTCCTCGGCACCCATATCTTTCCATAAATATATCACCCATATCTTTCCATCTTGAAATACTGTTAGTCTAGAAAAAAGGGGGTCGACTTTATTCCGCGAGCATAGCTTGAAATTCTAGTTTTTAGGCTCAGAAATTTAGGTCGACTTAGTGTATCTCTCGGATAGACTTATACCCCGGAAAATACGGTAAGACTATGCTAGATTGAACACTTGCCAAAATTTACATTTCCCCGAAAACTTAGTTTCCAGAATTTACACTCGCCAGCAGAGGACGGTGGAGTCGAGGACACAAGGCTCGAGGCCAAGGCCAAGGACACAAAAAAATCCGAGGCCAAGGCCAAGGACAGGAATGCTCGAGGTCAAGGCCAAGGACCAAGAACACAAGCGCAAGTGCTCTTCGAAAAAAAAGGTCTTCACAAAAATTTTTAAGACGATCTCCCGAAAAAACGTCTTCCAAAAAATTTTTCAGGCGTTCTACAAAGTTTTAACAATTCAAAAAATAGTGCTGTCCTCGAGCCGAGGACAGGCCAATTTTCGAGGACTTGAGGCTTCAAGGCCAAGGACTTCAAAATGTGTCCTCGAGGAATCCACCTCTGCTACCTAGAATTTACATTCAACCAAAATTACATTTCCTCAACTACTTATCTTCTACAATTTACACTCGCTAGAATTTATGGTTGGTCGAAATTACATTTCCCCGAAAACTTATTTTCCAGAATTTACACTGTCCGAGAAATTACATTTGGCAGAAGTTACATTTTCCCGAAAGTTATTTTCCTGGAACTACTTCTTGATTTTCCCGTCTAAACTAGTCGGTTTTCATTTAGTTTGCGAGTGAATGTAGCGTGCTATGACGTCATTGTGCCCAGTTTGTCTGGTTTGCCAATCTTAAGGGTCGGTCTACACTGTGCGTAAAATCGTCAGCTTATGAGCGGAAGGAACCTTAGTTTATTTTAAAGGAAAAGTCCGTAAGCCCAGGTGTACCACCTTACGGGCGTAGCACCTTACAAGAGTAAAATTGCCAGTTTTCGCTGGTACGCTCGTAAGCTCGTTAGCTCACGATTTGCGTGAAATTTCAAAAACTGGTTTGCCAGGTCTCAGGGTAGGCTAAAATTAGGTTCATAAGTTTTGTTGAAAAAAAGTTGATTTTCAAACGTGAAAGTATAAGTGTTGGTTTGAAATAGCCTAGTTCAACATGAAAATGGTCAATTTGCGGCTCTATGAGGAAAAACTTGCCAAAAAGAGACATAGGTCGACAGACCCAAAAGGGAATTATAAATTGTTAGTTGTTATGTAAATTTGGTTAGCCTATTCCAAGTAAAGAAATTTGAAAATTAAAACTGATGTGTGGTGTGGCGATGCAGATCACAGTCCTGACCAGGGGGACTAGCTTAGGCCAAAACCAGTGCCAATAGGCCAACCAGTATGGTACGGTAGGTCTTGGTGGTACTCGTACCTACGGTGCAATATACCACATTGTTAACGTAAACTAGTAGTCTTAGCCTGATAGCTGCTGGAGGCTAGTTTAGTTCAAAAGGTTTAACCTACTGGTGCTCTTTGCAGGTGCAGTGATGCTGTATTATACCGGGAAGAGATACTGGTATCATCATCATCATCATATTTATTTATTTACCAAGTGACGTCATATCACAAGAAAAAAACTGCAACTTCCTCTAGGTCTATCACCAAAGCATCGAAATATGCAATTCCTTTAAAACCAAACACACAAACTTGCAGAGTCAAAGCAATATTTAGTTACTTGGTGAGGAGACAGCGAAGGATCGAAAGGTCATCTAAGTCTACTGCCACCTCACCAAGTTAAGGTTAAAAAAAAACAAAAAAAAAACAGCTTCTAGATTTTCTCAGTCTGCTACTTTCTATGATAAAAAATTTTACGCAAAATTAAAACAAAAGTGTTGCAAAGATATGTACATTTTATACAGTGTATACACAAAACTCACAGTCAACATGTAAAGAAAATGCAAGACAACATTAGAATTGTTCTAACTCTAAGCATACTAAAAATAAAAAAACAAAAATGCTGTAACTACAGATTGGATAGAAATAAAATTAATACAGTTCATAATGCTTATTTATGTTTTATAGAATTTAAAGTGGGCAATTGGAGTGAAAAAAAAACCTCCTTGCTTTGTTTTGTATTGTTTGCAAATATGTCATTAGTACTAGTACAATTTCCAATACCAGTATATATCAACCTCAGTCAGTTATTGCAAAATTACTGATAATTCAAGGGCACATCAAAAATGAGAGATGACGTATTGTAATAAATGTGTGATAGATGAATGCACCAAACTCATGCTATTCAAGCATTAGAATAGGTTATTGTTAAACTCAAGCATAAATATGCAACTATGATTCCTGTAATTACTACTGCATTGCTGATAGAAAGCTGTTATTCTAGCTTTTATCGGTTTCATAGTTTGATAAAAAATGAGCTTTAACAGCTTTTTTAAATCTGTAGAATGAAACTTCTTTCATACTGCTAGGAATTTCATTCCAAACTTTAATTCCTGCGAATGATAGAGACTTTTGCCCTAATCTTGTTCTAGTTCTTGGAAGAAAGAAGTTGTTTTTGTGGCTCAATCTTGTCTTATGTGTATAGCAGTTTTTTATTAGGTTAAACTTATCTGAATTTGCAAAAGATAATACATTATTGTGAATTTTGTACATTAGCTTTGCAGTTTCCAAAGAGTAAATATCCTTGAGTTTTAAGCATTTAGCTCAATAGAACAAAGGATTAGTATGCTCACGATATCCACTTCCAGTTAACAATCTGATGCTTCTTTTTTGCAGAATAAAGAGAGGTGCTAATGTTGATTTTGAAGCAGTCCCCCAACTACTTATGCAGTATTGTAGATGAGAGTATATGAGGCAGTGGTAAACAGATCTTAAGGTTTGCTCATCTACAAAGTGTTTTAATCCCCTTGCTACCTTTGAACATTGTTCCTTGATTTGTTGTTTCCAGTTTAGATTGTCGTCTATGAGAACACCTAGATACTTTATGTGATGTGATTGCTTGATTGGATTATTATCTATTGATACTTTGAGTTCAGGTTTATTTTGTTTTGTTGTCACTACCATAAACTCAGTTTTATTAAAGTTAATTGATAATTTATTCACCTTGAACCAATTGCTTACATTGACTAATTCATCATTAATATTTTGTTGCAGTGTTGAAACATTAGAATGGGAGAGAGTAAGGTTTGTGTCATCTGCAAAAAGATGAATTGTGGAATTTGAGGCAAGTGGAAGATCATTGATATAAATAGGTAAGCAAGCATCTTACGGTAATAGCCTAACTGCCTAAGCTACTGTCAGAAAATATGCGAAGTTAGAAAATTAGTCTGGCGATAAAATCTAGGCTCTGATTTTTTATATCACTGAAACTCAAAAGTATTAAAGCCTACACTATTAGTAAGCCTACAGCTACAGTAATAAAAGCAGAATTAAAATGCTGTAATCTAGGTGTACCCTGGTACTAGACTACTGATTTGATGGGCTGTGCAGTTACAGCTATATAGGCATGTAAAATTCAGAGGTGGAGTCGAGGACACAAGGCTCGAGGCCAAGGACACAAAAAAAATCTGAGGCCAAGGCCAAGGACAGCCTTTCCGAGGACAGAACCTCTCGAGGCCAAGGACAGGAATGCTCGAGGCCAAGGCCAAGGACCAAGGACACAAGCGCAAGTGCTCTCCAAAAAAAAAAGGTCTTCACAAAAATTTTTTAGGCGATCTCAAAAAAAAAAGTCTTCACAAAAATTTTTCACTAAAAAACGTTTTCCTAATAATTTTTCAAGCGCTCCACGAAATTTTAACAATTCAAAAAATAATGCTGTCCTCGAGCCGAGGACAGGCCAGTTTTTGAGGCCTCGGGGCCAAGGCCAAGGACTTGACCTTCGAGGCCAAGGCCAAGGACTTCAAAATGTGTCCTTGAGGACTGCACCTCTGGTAAAATTATTCTATTTCAAGATGTGCTCACTTATTATTCAGTAACTTATGGGCTTATGCTGTTCATTATTGTGCAATTCTGTGTTATTTTGGTATTTTTATTGGCAACAAAAATAAAGTGTTCTGTTCTGTAAAAACTATTTTATTGCCATGCATATTTTATGGGGGCATTATACGGATGAGTGAAAAAAACACAAAAAAATTAACAAACTGTTGTACCGAATAAACAAAACGGCTATTAGAGCTGTGTTTAATGTTAATAGTAGATTGAGTGAACTGATCCTGGGAACTCCACCCATTGAAATATTGAATAATATGAATGTCATCAAACATTTCTTAAAAATCATAATGGTTGCCAAACAACATCCAGAAGATAACAGCAATGACTGTTTATTTATACACATTAAATTTCTTTGTTTGTCCGAATCAATTCCATCAGCATTATATCGACAATTAAAGCTTTTCTATGAATTTTTAAACTGGAAATTTAAATGCACACCAGAACAATTCATAGCAGCTGATAAACAGATTATATCTGAATTGGAATACAGTAGCTACGTACCATTTGTTGTCAGCAAAAAGTTGTACTTATACAAAACAAATGTTTAAACAATTTTTGAAAATTTGTTGGCAAAAATCTACCACAAACTACTTCATGGCAGAAGGTTACCACCAACTGCCTAAAGCAGTCACGGATCCTCTAGCATTTCCTGTTGGAACCACCAGGGAAACAGAGGTTTTGGTAATGAGTTTGTTTTACTATAATAATCTTCTGAATGGCTCATTGCACAGGCTGTGTCCTACAATATATAAGTCTCCCCTGCGTGACTGTGGAAAGGGTGTTCAAGATAATTACCATGTTTTACTGGAATGTGAGGCTGAGAGCAAAGACTCTAATAATTTTATTTTTGAGTTAAAGGCATGTTTTGCCAAGAACAATGAAGTACGCGATGCAGGGTATCACACGAACATTCAATTTTTAAATGCTAGTAGGGATGCGTTAACTCTGAAACTTATGGTTAAAAGAATAACAGTTTTAAGTGACACCCTAAGGAAAGCAATCAGTCTGTAAATATACCTGCAAAAAGTATTATACATCTTACTATCATGTGTATGAAGGATTTTATAGTTGGCATCAAAAAAAAAAGTTTTATGAGTAGTAATAGCATCTTACAACTTGGTCAAAATTTAATTCAAGTATCCAGGTGTTAGTGAAATCAAACTTCAATTCTTCAAGTATCTTAAATGCCACTGTGCAAGTGTTTTAGCTCAAGTGTTGTAATTACTGCACCAAAATTGCAGCCATGATACATCTTTGTACTGTATTTCAAGTGCTTGCAGTGTTATTTTTATGCTTTTCTTGCTTGAATTTTTCCTTTTTGCTGTGGTTTATTAGTTGCCTTGGTGCTATAGCCTACCCTGCAACATAAATCGCAGGTAGAAGCTGCCATGCTAAGAATGTGTGTAATGGTGATTGTATCCTAAG
The DNA here is from genome assembly GCA_963965965.1 of Trididemnum nubilum. NCBI lineage: Eukaryota > Metazoa > Chordata > Ascidiacea > Aplousobranchia > Didemnidae > Trididemnum > Trididemnum nubilum. The sequence goes on from OZ014490.1 coordinate 19,367,677, forward strand.
GTTTGTCAGCTGGGTGTGGGAGTTTAAAGATGAAATCTTACAGCGTATAATATTAAAAACAGCACAGTCGTATACCATGCCAGCTTCTATCTGGATACAAGTTGTGTTGAATAATTAAATGCCAAATTAGTGCTAATTCTTTGCTATGATCTCCACTCTGATAATGGTCACACACCATCAGTGGTTTCCTCAAATGATCATTATGAATTATTTGAACAGATACTGTTGTATCTCAGATTAATGGTTGGAGTTGTACTAGTAAAGTAGATGACTAAGTAAAGTCACCTGCAAATGTGACCCAACGTAAATGGTAGCGGTTGGCTTTTTAACTCATATGTGTGTAGTTTAAAAAATATTGGTTGTTATTTTGCTCTACGTAAAGAGAGATGCCCTCAGAATCTATATATATATATTCAGTAACTATCAGGTTTTAAATTTTAAAAATATTTGAGTGGAATTGCAGACACTGCCAAGCCAATAGGTTTGGCTTACTGTCATGTCAATAAGATAGTGAAATCAAAAGTTTTTCTATTCTGCAATTGCTTTTCAGAATTGTAAATTAAGACTCTATTAGCAAGTATTTATTGTAATGAACAAAATATAGTAACTGTATGTATTTGGAATTTAACAAATTTATCAATAATATGGTACTTGGTCCAGACTCAAAGAGACTCATTGATGAATTTATGAAACAATGTAGATCTATAATGATCAAAGATTTCGAGAATGATAACCAATCTCAGATCTAACAGTAGCATTGTTAGGTTTTCAAGGTTAGCTATGTGTATTTCTAGATTGACAATCTTTACCAGCTATTTGAGGTTTTATTGGAAAAAAAACTTCAAGCGTTTTCATAATGAAAATGAAAAAAACAAATTTGGAAGTTTTATCTAAATCATTTTCTTTTAGTTAAAATAATCATTTAAAATTGGCAGTAGACCAAAGAAAATTTGTCACTTTTAAAGTTTTTTCTACTGTGATTGTGTGACAAGACAATAGTCACATCACTGCAACTTAACTACACAATTTCAAGTTTCTTGTAACATATGAGTAGCATTGCTTGTTTTTTTTTAGGTGCAACTAAGATTTTTAAAGTGTCATATTTTTCAAACCATAAGGTGCACCAATGATTTTTTAAGAAATCCAACTTGTGCCTTATACTCTGATGCATTTAATCTGTACTTCGGTTATGCTCTCTTACGGCCAGTTGATCAAGTGGTAATGCATTCGTCTCTGGAGTAGAGGTCTGAGATTTAATTCAGCCTGGTCAAATCAAACACAGCATTGCCAGCAGCTTTGTATCACTGCAACATTTCTTTAAAGGCAGCTATGTTGCTCGGGTGCTATGATGCTGTGGTGGGCCCTGCCAACTTTATGCGCTTCGATGAATTACAGCATATACAATGAAAGACTTGATTTGATTCCTTAATTTCATTCAGAGTTAAACCATGTAGATTTTAAAAAGTTTTTTAGAGTTTAATAAATTTAATGTAATGTAGTGCATCTTATTGTTTGGCACACATTGTGCCTAAAATCAAAAGCTATAGAAGCCATTTGGTGCGCTTATGCTAGAAGATAATAATTATAGAAGCCATTTATCGATACTATGACAGCGCGACAATTAACAGTTGAATGTTCCAGTTCGCTGCGCCTTATGGTTCAAAAAATGCTATAGTGATATCTTCCCTAGAATTAATTTTGATAGAATAAAGCATTCTTTGTTTAGTTAAAAAAAAAAGTTGTTTTTTTTGCCTTATTTTTGCTAACTTGATTTGATAGCTTTGTTCTGTAGTGTAATACCGGTACTTTTTTGAGATTTAATGTGACCACTTTGATGCAAGAAAATTTGACACCGCAGCGATATGGTTAGGGTTTTGCGTCAAACATCTTTCGGGTCTGGCTCAGATTAAGATTAAAGTTGGCCAAGTTAATCATCTTGTGTCAACTGGTTGCCTCTAAAAATTTTCGACTCTTCTCTGAGTGCTACTGTTTTCTGCATAATTGGTCCGTTTGTTTGATATGTCTACTGCTAATGATGGTTTTGGACACTTTGCAGAATTTTAAACTTTTTTTGGTAGGAGTTATTATTATTTGTTTTACTCTAGGTTCTCCAATGAGTAGAAAATAGTTGGAAAATTGTTGGAACTGCATGATTGAAAACCAGAAGCCATCAAGTTCCATTAATGTTTGTTGTGTATTTCTACAACATGCTTTATGGTCATCACAACCTACTGGAAATTGATCATGGTTTGGGTTAAGCTTGTTGACTAACAGTATGACATTTTCTCCTTTAGTGAATAGAGTGAAAAGCAGAAGTAAAGCCATCAAATTTCATTAATGCTTGTTCTGTATTTCTTCAACACGCCTCATGGTCAACACACCGCAATGAAAATTGCTCATGGTTTGGGTTAAGTGCTGTTGGCTGAACTTGTGACATTTTCTTTTCCCGCCATGAAATCAATCAAGACATTGGTGATTAATGCTTTAGAGTTGCTGCTTGACTTTTCCAGGATCCTGGCATTACTCATTTTCAAGTTATCTGCTTCCTGAGACTGATTGGACATTGGCATTTGGCATCCTTTTGAATCCTCTGGTTATTTTTTTCTACAAGTTTTGATTAAACTTATGAGACAGCTTTTGCTTTAAGCAAAAACTCTGGAGATGAACTTTCCTACAAGTTTTGATTAAATCTCTAAGGTAGCTTTCGCTTTACACTTGTTTATACATCAATACCATCAATAATAATATGTGCTTGTCTAATCTGCACTGATATCTACGTAAAGCGACAACCAGATGGAGGGTTCCTCACTCCCTCCGAAAACATTACAATCGTAAGAGATGCCCGATGTGTTACTTTATGAAATATTTACTGCTTTGCACTTAAAATTTTGTACTTTTCTTTGCAACAAATTTAGTTTATTGAGTTTTTGAAAATATTGAATACAGTTGTATCACAAAAGTTGCAATATCTGTCTTATTGAGAGAATACAAAAGTTCCTCCTCTGAGTACAGTAAACTTATTGAATGCTCTAATCGCACAATCAATTTTCTGCAGTTTCAGTGGTAATAATATTACTGCAGTATAGGGTAATTGAAATTTTTTAGCTACCATAGTTCGCCCTATTTATGTTTTATGAAAGTGCAAGTAGCTGGACATCAGTGAAATTTCTCTCAATCTTCGGCTAATGCTGGGGTAAGCATTTCTCCGAATAAGTTTAGGTTTAGCAGGTGAGGGATTGAATCCAAAACTTTTATTATCAAATTCTTGTGCGTTATCGTGATACAAAACTACCAGAGTGGTAGTACAAAAAAGCGTTCAGTAGAAGCGTTTGTGTGAAAAAAGAAAAGATGAATTGTGCAATAAGCATGTCAACAAAAATTTTAGTTATGAAATCACGAGTTATAATGCAATAATGCAATTCAATCTGATTGATTACAAGGAGTTAACTAAAACCGCTTTGGGGGAGGAGTCAATACAATAATGATAAAATGCGTGTTGTTTTTGCAGAAAGGATTAAATGCGGAAAAGATTGTAGTTTAATGTGTTCGCGCACTCAAACTGACAATTCCAGAGAATAACCTACACCTGCATGCTACGCATCATGCACCGTCTATTGTGTTTCCAGGGGTGGACTGAATAAAGTTTATATAAAAGCTGATATGAGAAGGAGGCGAAAGAAGCTCAACATTTGGCCTAAACGGACACGGGACAGAGGTGGAGTTGAGAGCACAAGGCTCGAGGCCAAGGACACAAAAAATATCCGAGGCCAAAGACAGCCTTTTCAAGGACAGATCCTTTCTAGGGCAAGGACACAGATGCAAGTGTTCTCCAAAAAAAAAATAATAATAATATCTTCCCAATTTTTTTTTGAGGTGTTCTCAAAAAATAAAATCAAAAAATCTCCAAAAAAACAAATTTTTCTACAAAAAACGATCTACAAAATTTTAAGAATTCCAAAAATACTGCTGTTCTCAGGCCGAGGACAGGGCAATTTTCGAGAATTTGAAGCTTTGAGGCCAAGGACTTCAAAATGTGTCCTCGAGGACTCCACCTCTGTAAACGGAATGTATCAGTAGAACCATAGGTGGGCAAGTTAATGCAAAACGTTAGCTTCGTTAACCACTAGTCCGTTAACAAACTTCACACTTCCGTTAACGTTAATCCGTTATTTTCAGCTTGAATTAACGGAAGTTAATAAAGTCCGTTAATCCGTTAACATTTTGCCTGTAATTTACATTTTGTTTTACTCACTCATTTCTAGAACACGTATTGACGCTGTTGAGCTAATTGCAAGGAAATAATTATTGCTGTGGTGGTCTTTTTGTGTTTTGGAAGTTACATTTTACAGTCTAATCTAATTTCAAGATAAAAATAAGTTCAATTGCACAACGAAGCTGCAAGATATTAACGATAAAAACCTTAACGGAAGTTAACAGAACTTAACGGAAGTTACTTTAGTCCGTTAACAGCACTTAACGGAAGTTAATTTAGTCCGTTAACATGAAAAAACTTTTTAACGGATTAACGAGTTAGTGAAAAAGTTAGCTTCGTTATTAACGGATTAACGGACTTGTGCCCACCTACGAGTAGAACTGAAAAACAGTTGAAAGCTGAAAACAAAATGTACCCTGCAAAACATTGTGATCAGATTTTTCAACCGAGTCACTCTCCGCTAAGAGGAAGAACCAGACCTTTGAAACCAGCCTCTAGTGCCCATCAGTGCAGGCCCAGCGCCACGAGGGGGCATTCCGGGGCCGTGCCCCCCCCAAATGACTGCTTGTGTGCCCCAAGTGAGGACTGTGCTCCGACGAGATTAACAGGCTCGGGGCTACTGGAGTGCAAATCGAGGCCTAAGGCACCCAAATTGGTGCTTATCGCCTTAAAATTTGTGAGCAAAAACTGTTTTTTCGTAGTTTTTATGGACTCACACCAGATTTCATGAAACTTTCGGGACGAGGACCTTTTTTTTTTATCTTCACTTCAGATTCGTAAAAAGTCGCTAAATTTTGAGATGAAAACCAGAGTTTGTGAAAATGTTTGAACTGAAGACCTTTTTTTATGTCTTCACGTTTTTCGTTTGCTCCACACTCTTAAGTTCATGTAAATAAACTTCTCGTGCTCCCCCAAAATTTATTTCTGCCTCCCTAGTCGCGCTATCCTGACGCCGGGCCTGCATCAGTGACCTATAAGTTAATTTTTGTAATTTTGTTGTATTCACCAAGTTGCTTTGGCCAGGAGACAGCAAAGAAATCTTTTGGTCATCGAGTTAAGCTGTCACGTTTTGTCTACCACACACTGTGGAGTCTTCATAGTGTCCCTTTTTATTGCTGAACGCTAAACAAAGAATCGAACCCAGATCTAGCTTTTCAAAAACAGACACTCGATCACGTTATCTTTTTTTTGTTATGTTTTTTTGTGAGGATAGAAAAAATTCACGTTTAAATTATCAAAAAGACAATACTACTTCTCGTGATGCATACATAATCTGACCCAAATTTAACCGCAACAACAAAGAATTGTAATAAATCTGTGATTTCCGTCATCCAATTTAGCATAATATTATGGCCACCCACAGAATACGCTGTTAAGCTGTTACGCTCGTAAGCGCCGTTTTGTATAGTGTAGACACCCTCGACGTACGAGCATAAAAAATTTTGAAATTTCGTACGCACAGTGTAGATCGGCCCTAAGGGCTAGTCTGCACTGTGCGTACAAAATTACAAAAGTTTTTACGCTCGTACGTCGAAGGTGTCTACGCTATACAAAACGGCGCTTACGAGCGTAACAACTTAACGGCGTATTCTGTGGGTGGCCATAATATCCCAGCATACATGGCTATGCATGGCCTGTAAGGGTTTAATGCGGGCAGTGCAGGCCAATGAGGGCAGCGGAAGCCTGTGCGGGCCAGATGCAGGTACTGCATCGTAAAACCGAAAGACACACTGCTACTAAATGCGCTAATCAGGACTCGAGACGGTGTTGTGTAGCGGATATATGCTTGTCTTTATTTGAAAATCACTACTCTTATTCACAAGGTTCTCTAAAATAACCGTGCAGGTCTTGTGCAGGACCTGTGCAGTTTTTTGGCTCAAACACTTCTTTAAGAAAATAAAATAAAGCCTTCAAAATTTTTTAAAATATAGATGACAGTTAATGCTGCTAGGTCAAATTACACTTGAACACACTAACGAGCAGGGGTGTATTCTCTTAGTAATTCAAGGTGTTCAGCGCACACCCTGCGATATGACAGCGTAAACGCGTTAATTACATTTGACTAATTGCTTTGTTTTTCTCTTTCTAATCTCTGTAATACCAACGCAGTTTGCGTTCTTTTTTCTTTCGATGAATAGCAAATTGCTTTTTTTCAACACAGACAATGACGTCACACTCTCTGTCATGACAAGTTCAATAGATATCGTTGAACGCAAGGGAGGCAGAGCTTTCCATTTTATTCTCAATTGCATTATATAGCGGAGAGTGATTTTTTCTCTTTTCATGCAATTCAAATGCCAGAAATGTTCAACTTTGAGATTGAACCAGATATTACGTCACAATGCATTTCCAATCATACGAGTGTCATCCTACTGTAGTTGTATAATGCGGTTGTGGGTTATTGCGTGTCATTTTCGAAAGTTTGGCGGTCAGTTTTTATATTTTAAAGTTATAGGTAGATCAAATTTATTCTGTAGAATGAAATAAGCGTTGACAGTATAATTAAGAAGCCATTTTCTAGCAAAAATTATTGGAAATAGTAAGAGATTATTATTAATCATTTAGTATAAAAGCAAGGAAAAGGAATTCTCTCGTCATTTAAATCCGTCGTTATACCTAACATAGATTGGCTATCGGGATCCAGTATTAGGTCTAAGCTGTTTTTCTGGCCTTGTTTGCTTTTTTCACCAAAAACTAGCGTAAGCGTTTGATGTCGGTTCGCATATCGCATTAAACTTTCGAGCTCTTCCACATGAATGCCGGCAGGCGGAAGCATGTATTGGAGTGGCACACACCTTTTAAAAATGCCTACTGTACGCCACTGCTAACGAGTAAAAAAAAAACTCTCCCAGATAAGCTTATCAACAGAACAAAATTAAAACGTCGAAGTAGTGATTTTGTGCAGGTAAACTTTGTTTGGAAATGTCTTTAAAATATCAAAGAAAAGGGCATAAATTAAAAAAAAAGGCAGTGGCTAAGAGTACCGGACCGGCATCGTTTGTAATCATTCGCGATCATCTTTTGCTAGACGCAAACACGTCATATCTCGTGAATCTAATTCCTAACCCCATGAATTCTTAACCTTTTTATAAAACAATGATTATTAAGAAAATAATCTTTAGCGCCAACACTTCACTTGCTCAAACATAACCAACGAATGACAAAACGTTCGAAAAATTTAAAATTTGTATTGAGTGCACATAAGCGGAAAGTTTTCAGTCGCTGTATAGCCTGATCAGTATTTCGCCTTCGATTTCTTGTTTGCGTGACAGCGAAAGGAACAATCCTTTTTATAAAAAAAACCCATTAGACTAAGCTTTAACGACTTTGGTTTGTCTGTTTCCATGTTTATTTAAAACGTGAGCCGGGGTAAACTCACAGGTTTGTAAGGTAGCGTGCTTCCACATCAAGTCAAGATTTACCGGTACGGCTAGGCCTACTGGACACTGCAATCTTATTTTAGCTTGGTCCAGAAAAGGAGTTTGATTTAAGCAGAGGCCTTTGAAAATGCAGTTTTATTAAGTCTTTTAGGAGTAGGCTATACCTAGTGGGCCTAGATCAAATAGGCTACCAATATTGTACAATGCTCAAGTCCAGGCTACTTTACGATGCACTGATACACTTGGCTAGATAAATGCTATGAAACTAGTAGCCTAATCGCTAGCGTATTTTAATTCCATCCTAGCATATCACAAATTTGTCAGTTTAAGGTTAGGCCAGCAGGCTACTGCAATAAGTTAAGTGCTAAGAAAGCAGCCTTGGCCCCGCATACACACACCAACTGCACAGCTCAATTTGGTTTAGTGCTGAGTAGACTTGGCTAGTAGCTTTTTCACTTAAGATTCATGTGAACTTTTTCAGCTACTAGTAGGCAACTTATCCTATTGTTCCAGACTGGCTGCTGAACATTTTTGCTGTGAAGTTTACTGGATACCGGTACTTTAGCTAATAGACTACAACTGGTTTAGGTTTATTAGTCAGCAGGCTGATTAAGTCAAACATTTAAATTTTAACCCAATTGAGTTGATTTAAGCAAAACTTAGTTTAAAGCTGATACAGTTATTACTGTACTACTTTTCCTGCATAAAAAGTAACAAAAACCTGTTTATTTTTCCATACCAACATTTCAGAGAGTCTAAGCAAACACCTGATGATTAACTTTCTCCAAAGCCTGCGTTAGACAAATGCTCATAATCTTAGACCACCTATTCCAGTAGGACCACCAAAGCCTATGATTGAATGTACAGTAAGATCTGTACTATAAACAATTGAATTGAGTAATATAAGTAATGAGTAATTGAGTAAGATCTGTACTATGAAGCTGGCTGTTGTTTATCGGTACTGTTAGTTTGCTTTGCACTCTGTCACAGTGCTGCTTCCAGAAATTTTGTTTTTAACTTCTTGGTTCAAGACACGGCAGTATTTTGTACTGATATTTCATTAGGCAAAACCAATTGTTGAGACTGCTGGCAGTGGCGCATGTTCCGGTACCTGCATCAGCTACAAATTTTCTTTATGTACGTTTGTTTATTCATGATCCTTTGAATCAAGTTGTTGAAGAGAAACGGCATCTGCAGACAGGTGCCTGTTGTTCGCGATAGAATTCACTTAGCATTATAACTTACTATTAATCTTTCAATATTGACAAAAGTTTTTAAATGATTAAAAACATCAAATAAAGAATTTTACAAGCATTCAATTGATTTTTGTTAGGAAGGCTTTATTTCACCGAAAATTTTTATCTAGTTTTATAGTAATTCTGACTCAAATCTAACCCAAACTCATATGCTTCCTGTAAAACTATTCCCAAATTGAACCCTAACCCAAACTCTAACCTAAACCCTAATCTTAACCCCTAAAAAAGCAAATGAATAAAGCGTGGATGAATATTTCTCATTCTCGTTTTATTCTCTTTTACCTGAAAATTTTCGGTGAAATAGTCACTACCTTTTTGTTATTGCAAAAATTTTTTCTTATCACTGCACTTTCCCTATTTGATGAAAGAATTTCATACGTTTATGCCTATGGTTGAGTAAGCTATTCCAATTTGCCTTGAACGCAAAATGTTCTAGAAAAGTTTGCAAACAAAGCACCATGAGATAATAAGGTCATTAATTTTTAGATATTGGTTACATATATTGAGTACACTTATTAGTCCACAAAATTTTTATCATGTCAGATATTGTTTATCGCAGTAAAAGAACCAAAAGACGACATCTTCAAAAGAATATAAGTTGATGATATTTTACGTGGAACAAATCAAAAAGTACCAAAGCTAGCTAACAACAGACTTGTTGTAAGTTCCACCAGTCGTTTTTTTGCTGATAATGTATCAGCTATACCAGAATCCATGACCACAACCCAACCACTACCACCTGGTCTAATGCAAGTGGTAGTAAATAACAAGAATACCAGTAGTTTCAAGGGTACGTGTGCTGGTATGGTTTCTGAGATTAACAACTGTTCTGATAAAGATGATGGTGAAAGCTTTCAACCACCTTAGCTTGCTGGTATGCATTCTGAAATTGAACGTTCTGATGAAGGTGATGATGACAGTTTTCAACCACCTCTTAAATATAACATACGAGAACATTTTGCGTTATGGGCGACAAAGTTTAATATAACTCATATTGCTTTATGTGCGTTGCTGATCATATTGAGAGAACATAATCTTGATATTCCTTTAGATGCAAGAACACTTTTAGCTACTCTTAAAGAAACTAAAATTCAAAAAGTTGCTGATGGTGAATATTATCATTTTGGAATCAACAACATGTTGCATTTAGCTTTAAAACTGCTCCAGAATTCTCTCAAATTTTCACTTGAGAGCATAAAGTCTTTGACAATGCACATCAACATTGATGGCATACCTTTAACAAATAGTACAAAAACCTGCCTGGGGCCAATTTTAGCCTTGATCAATGAAATTCCAGAAATAGGAGTGATAATGATCGGTGTGTATCTTGGTACATCAAAGCCTACTAATTTATGTGATTACTTGCATGATTTCATTTGCGATCTTAAAACTGCGGTAAAAGATGGGTTTGTTTTTGAAAACAAAGTGTTTCGAGTTAACATACCTGATGCTTTTATCTGTGATGCTCCCGCTCGTTCCTTTTTAAAGTGCGTAAAAGGACATGGAGGTTATTATGGATGTGAAAGGTGTGTGCAAAAAGGAGAGCATTTTCGAAGCAGAATTATTTTTCCTGAGACAGAGGCTTCATTGAGGAATGATAAACAATTTGCAATTTCTGTCAAAATCAATAAACTGGTACCTCTCCATTTCAAGACCTTAAAATTGAGATGGTGAGTCAATTTGTTCTTGATTATATGCACTTGGTGTGCCTAGGAGTTGTTCAAAGGATTATTAATTTGTGGGTACCTTCACGAGGCGCTGGTATATTGCCAATGCGAATTGCAAATTATGTTTCTGATGATCTTCTTTTTTTTAAAAAGATTGTTGCCATGTGAATTTTTCCGTAAACTTCGATCATTGTTTGAGTTTCAACAGTGGAAGGCAACTGAGCAGAGGTGGAGTCGAGGACACAAGGCTCGAGGCCAAGGCCAAGGCCAAGGACACAAAAAAAATCCGAGGCCAAGGCCAAGGCCAAGGACAGCCCTTCCGAGGACAGAACCTCTCGAGGCCAAGGACAGGAATGCTCGAGGCCAAGGCCAAGGACCAAGGACACAGGCGCAAGTGTTCTCCAAAAAAAAAGTCTTCAAAATTTTTTTTCAGGCGATCTCCAATTCGTTGGCGTACCCAGAATTTATTGGGATAAGCCTAAACCACAAATCGAATGAAATGACGTCATCAAAATTTTTCCAAAGAGGAAGTTTTTGTGGGATAAACATATCGTAGGATGGAAGATCTGATATCGCTGCCCGTTAGCACGTAACCAGGATTTTGCAAAGGGATAGGGCTTAAGCTAATAGTTCAAAAACGCAAATATTTAACTTTGGAAACGTGTTGAGAAAGCTAGTGTAACTCAAAGGTATCACAAACGGAGGGTCTCCATTGGACGATTTTTTGTAATTTTTTGGAAAAAAAAGCTATTTTAATGCCATTGAATCACATTTCGCAAATGTTCAGAGCCATTTAAAAGCACTAGATTTTTGACATTTGAAAGCCAATTGAAAAAATCAAATTGTTTAATACTCCTTTTACTTGCAATTTAAGTTTAAAACATGTTTAACATCTTGTATTTTGGAGTTAAATTTAATTGTTAGTGATCTGGTCCAGCTAGGGTGCGTTGTCTTAATTATAATGTGCATTGTCTCTTGCAACATTTTAGCAGTAAATAATAATCCACTCGAGGATTTTCTTTAGAGATTTTTGTTTTGTCATGACAATAACCAGTTATAGGAGTATATGTTCGGCCAGAAGGCCCAGGCTCCCTCAATTGAAGTTCAATAATTCGTTCAATCAGCATTTTCCATGGCTAATTTTTTTTTAAAGTATTTTGTGCGTAAAAACCGGCGAGGTTGGAGGTGAATTACTGAATTGTTATTGAAAAATGGTAAAATAGACAGTTAACTTCAACTAGCCATGTTATTGTCGGGCTGGATTTACATCGCGCTAGGCCCCTGGCGCTTTGGAGATTTTCTTAACATCTTTCTGCCAAATATAGGTGAAGACCAAAAAAAGTCTTACGATTTTAGCTCGGGGCCACTAACTGATACTCAGGCTCGTAGCCAGAAATTCGCACTGTGGGGGCGGTTTGGGGGTCTGGGGGCGGGGCCCCCAGTCACCAGAGGCCAATGGGGGTGAGGGGGCAAAGCCCCCAGCGCTCGAAAATTTTGCATTTTTTTGCAAAATGAACTTAATTTTAAAGCTATTTTAATAGAAAATAATGCTTTTAGAACGTGGCATAGAAATTGGCAACCCAACATGATTCAACTATAGTTGCATTAATGGGCTATATGGGAAGTGGCTGATGATAACATTGCAGTTCTCTTGTTTACCTGCTGGTAAATCAAAAAATCCTATTATTCAATAAAACTCACACGTAGAAATCTATTTCGCCTATATTTTATAAAAATAATTGGGGGAAGGGTTAATGGAAAGATATTTGAGAGAAGTGACTGGTAATTACCTAACACTGAATAGCCCCCCCTCCCCCATATTCCTGAGTTGATGATATATTTGTTGATAAAACCCATGTTTGGCGTTTTTAAATTAGCGATCAAATTTGATTGTTTATTTTCAGGCATTTTTTCAAAGTTTTCATTGATTTGTAACTTTAATTTTTGACAATTAGCCCCCGTTGAATATATGTTTCAAATGATGCATTAAATCACTTTTAGTCAATTCCAGCACAAAAAACAGTCTCAAAAGAGCTAAAAACGTGGTTTTTCCTTATTCTGCATTTTGGTTGACAGGCCAATGGGGGGCTATAGTCCCCGCTTCCCCCATGGCAACGCTACTGCTGGTACTGCGTCATATTATGGTAAATCCAGCCCTGATTAATGCATTACGTTCACAAAAAGGCTAGATGCGGGCCTGAGATAGCAACTTTCAGGACAAAAACTCTCCGTTTTCTTCGGGTTATACGTTTAAATTGGCTGGGAAAAATTGAATTGAGGGGGACCCGGAGCTCCTGGTCTTCAATATTGTTGTTAGTTATACTGTTGATAGCGAAAAATGCTAAAAAGAAACTGAAACTGAAAAAAAATTAAGCTTTTTTGTCACATTTTGTCATTGGTGAATTTTCAATTGGGAAGGGGGCGGACCCCCTGCCCCCCTCCCCTTGGCTACGCTTATGTTCCAAGTGAGGAAAACAAAAAAGGTGTTCGCAAGTTTTCTGCGAGGTTTCTTGCGTTTTCCAACAAAATTTCAACTGTTCAAAAAATAGTGCTGTCCTCGAGCCGAGGACAGGCCAATTTTCGAGGACTTGAGGCTTCGAGGCCAAGGCCAAGGCCAAGGACTTGACCTTCGAGGCCAAGGCCAAGGCCAAGGACTTCAAAATGTGTCCTCGAGGCCAAGGACGTCCTCGAGGACTCCACCTCTGCAACTGAGTTTAGATTATTTCTTTTGTACACTGGACCTGTTGTTTTAAAGGAAAACTTACACCAGCATTGTACAAAAACTTTATGTGTCTCTCTGTTGCAATTAGGATTTTGCTAAATAACAAAAGTAACAGTGAGTCATATGACTATGCCGAGAAACTGCTGAAGTGTTTTGTCGAAGGTGTCTCAGAGCGTTATGGCGATGAGCAGTTAGTCTATAATGTTCACAGTTTGATTCATCTAGCTGATGATGCAAGAAAATATGGCAGTTTGAACACAATATCCTGTTTTCTGTTTGAAAGTTTTTTGGGTCATTTGAAATCTGTTGTTCGCAGACCTCAAAATCCAATCAGCCAAATTGTTCGTCCGATATGCGGAAAAACTTCAGGCTAATGAGAATCTTGTTGCTGAACATCATAGCCCTGATGTTGCCCTGAAATGCCACAGACAAAAGCACAATGATGGTCCTCTCCCATCATCTCACAGTGAATTTGACCAATATAAAAAGTATCTGGGGAAATATGTTGTATCTACAGTATAACAAGCCCGAATAATTGTTTTGAAGTTAATGGCAGTATATATCTTGTGAAAAACATCTTGCTGAAGCCCACTGAAGGCACCTTTGTTGTTCTTCAGAAATTTTGCAGAAATATTGATTTTTTTGACTTTCCAGTGAATTCTTCCAGACTTAACATTTGCGCTGTTCATTTACTAAATTCCGGTAGTGATTTTGATGTTTTTCCTGTTGAAAATCTTGGTTGCAAAACGATTCTACTTCCATTTAAAGATGTTTATGTAGCCATTCCATTAGTTCATACGGATCATGGAAAATTCCAGAAATAGCTCATAGTTTTATACAAGAGTACATATGTTACCAGTGTTCTGCTCATTTGTGCGTATTTTATCTACTGGTACTAGCTAAAACACTATTTTTATTAGGTGAGAGCTGCAATTTTAATATGCAATTTTTAAGCCACCCTATAAATGCACCATTTTTGCAGATAAAATTTTTCCCTGATAATTTGTAAACACTTCTGCGTTAGTGTACTAACCAGAGAAGCTAACTATCTACTGTTGATAGGTAGGCTCTTTTACCCTCCCTTATATACAAATTATTAGCATAGATGGGCACAGCTAACGCAAAACTAGCTCCGCTAACAGCTATTCTGATAAACGAAAAGATTAGTTTCGCTAACGCTAATCCGATGGCACGAATTTTCCGTTAGCGGAAGCTAACGCTAATTCGCTAACTAACCATGTGATTATAAATTCAGACAAAAACAACAAAAAATTCAATTCTGTAATTCGACGCAATTTAATATTTTTTGATTGCGCTTTATTTTTTGTTTGCAAATGTGACTCGCAAATACATCAAATACTACTACTAGGGGCGCAACCACTCCAGAATTTTCTTACAGGGGGCGGAAAAACATTCATGTCTTTATTGCTTTGAAAATTGTCTTGTAATAACTTATCAAAAACCTAGCAAGTGATCATTAGGAAATTTGGAGGAGCGTTGTAATCTACCCCAACGGAGTCCGGGGAGAAGCACCGAAAGCCTTCGATATTGGTGTGTTAAGTCGTGCAAAAATTGCCGCTAATGGTACCGTATTCCTACAGTAATAGGATGTTTAAACCACTCACTACTTATTTGCTGGGTTAGACATCTTTCATTTCAGGGCCTGGTTGTAGGCTTGGGTTTGACCCGACCAGGAATCAAACCTTGGTCTATACTTGAAGTAAATTTTTTTTGCCGAGCAAAACGGCTAATTATGGTAAATTTTAAGTCTATGCTTTATTGAAACCACGGTTGCAAGTATTCTTATCCTAACAGATTGGCTCAAAAATATAGCTTCGATAAACAGTCCGCTAACATTTTTGAAAGTTATCGGAACCTCTAATCCGCTGGTGAAAAAATTAGCTTCGCTAATTAGCGGTTTATGCCCACCTATGATTATTAGTAGTAACAAACTTTTCTGAATGGTTTTACAATACTTTGGTGTTAATACAGTGATGGCGGTGAAGTATCTGTATTTGTGTATTTTACGTAGTGAGTTTCCCTGGCCAGGGAACAGCAAAGAACTTTATGGCTTTTAAGTGAAACTGCCACCGAAATTTAAAGAAATTGCAGTATTCTCTCTTCGGTGGCAGCTTCTTTTTTGTAAAGTAAAGCTGCCACTAAAAAGAGGATACTGCAATTTACAATTACTTTAAATATTAATTGTAAAGTATTTTACAATTAGTACTTTACAATTGTATTAATTGTAATTCTTGACAATTATAATTAATATTCTCATTGTAAAGAATGAGAATAGGATAAATCCAAAGAGAACGAGGGTTTATCCTTTTACCAGCTCCATGCTGCTGCGCTGTTTTGAATCAGATGTTGGCAGTGATGGTACTCCGCCAGCATCGTGTGTCGTCATCCAAAACTATTCCTGTATGTGCCCGGACTACATATTCCTGTGTGTGCCGCATGTCGAATAATGTGTTTTTTAGAAATGTATGCAGTAGTACATTAGTAGAATGTATGCAGTAGTAGAATTTATTGAGTCGAATTCTTCGGCTGTAATTCCAATCAATTGGTTCGTCAATAATGAAGAGGACGAATGCTATTGGCCAAAAAAGACCTGGACTGCTAACAGGAGAAACAAAGCGGTCGAAGAGCGGTGGGAAGTTGGTGAGAAATGGAACAAATTCAAAATACGCAGTCTTGGAAAAGCAGGTAAGTTGCAATCTAAGGCTACGTTTACATGAAACCCGCTATAAAAACCAGGGAAAGTGAAGATTCTAGTTTAAACCGGTTTGCGACCGATTTTGACTTCACCGCGAAAGCAACGGAGCTACATAACACCGTGCTGGGGACTGTGGCGTCTCATTTGGTTGTGACCGCTGGTCATGTACGCAAGATGAAAGTTAACATTTTTAAAATACCCGACCGACCGAATTTTGAAACCTCGACCGAATTTATAAAATAGCAAAGCAACAATACAGATTGCAAATGTCTCGACAGCGGAATCGCCGGCGTCTGCAACCTGGGACCTGAGTCGTATCATACAGTGCTAACAAATGCGACGCCAATTCTGGTAACAAAGCTATTACTTTCATTTTGCGTGCATGACCAGCGGTCACAGCCAAATGAGACGCCACAGTCCCAAGCACGGCGTTATGTAGGCTTTAGTTATTATGTGTTGGTATGTTACAGTAGATGTTTGTTGCCGAGAAAATATTTATAAAAAGGGATTGCTGCATCCATCGTCATTAGAGCTCTTTTGTTGTTAATCTTTTGTCTAAATCCTTAGTTTTGCCATATATTTTATGTGTTTCCAAAGCTGTTTCATTTAAGTTGGTTTAACCATATAGAAACTATATGTGGCAAAAGTTCCTGGATTCAAAAGCATGCACTGAGAATGTTATGATTCGAAAGTCTGCATCAAATCGCTGTAGATCTATTTACTTCACTTTATTTTCGTTACTGGTGCTATTTTTCCAACTCGTCAACATACCAAGTCGTTTGTGTTTGAAATTCGCTCTCAACTAATTAAATAATTTTATGTAGAAACTTATGTCAGAGCACTTCAAAAATTAAAAATGTCCTTAAATACTTCGGACATCAATACAGATGGAGCAGAGTGTCAAACACCCTCACGAAAACGACCACGGAGGTATTGAGTAAATGTGGAAAATTATTATCATTTAGTCTACTGAAGCATTTTTAAAGACTTGCCGCAAAAAATTGATAAAGATAAATTAGGCTACATTAGCATTTCTATACACAATGCGTAATGTTTGATGAAGAATAATTCATTGATTGTAACCAGAGGCGCCCGCAGAAATTTTTCCAGGGGGGGGGGGTCAAGCGACGTATCCAGTATCTACCCGATGAAATAAAACCTTACAGCTGCAACAAGCTTTTTGGAAAGGGGCTTGGAACCAGAAGTTAAAATAATCCTGCTCAAAAAATGTTGCAATTGGGCTGCATGTTGAACAAACTGATGCAATTCAGGTTTATTGTTGACGGGGGTCTGGGGGCAAAGCCCCCAATCGCTGCGCAATTTTTGCAATTTCTTGAAAAAAATTACCATTTTACCGTCATTTGGATCACGTTTCGAACGTTTTTTAGACCATTGGAAAGAACAAAGTTGCTGGGATTAGGAATCTACTTGAAATTCTTAAATTGCCCATCCCTTTTAGTCCTCTTTATTTCCAGATCAAATTCAAACTACGTTTAAACGCTAGCATAATTACGTGAGTCAAGTTTTCCAAGTGACTTGGATAAGGAGAAGGGGAGGCTAAGCTTCCTTGGTTGCTACACTGACTGCAACCTGAATTTTGCTAATGGGGGTGATGGGGCTTGATTTACCTAAAGATTGAGAATTTTTGCTTCAAAAATGCCTCAAATTTGCTTCAAAAATGCCTCAAATTTGCTTCAAAAATGCCTCAAATTTGCTTCAAAAATGCCTTTAAAATAGCAAACAGGTGCAACTTAAGCATACCACAAACCAGGGTCTGGGGGCAAAACCCTAACTTGTGGGCACTTTTTGTGATATTTCAGAAAAAAAAAATAGCTATTTCAACGTTATTCGAATCAAATGTTGCATCTTTTTAGAGCCATTAAAAAAACTACAAAAATACAATTTAAAAGCGATTTAAAAGATTTGAATTGCTCAGCCTCTTCAACCCCCTACTTTATTCACAGGTCAACTCCAAAACGTGTTGCAATTAAATAGATTAAATGCTGAATAGCCCCCCCCCTATACTCTTTTTTTTTAGAAGCTTACGTTAAGCATTTTGTATTAAACAATCAATTTTGACTGCTTATTTTTAGCCAAGTTTAGAAGTTTTTATCAATTAATTTGTAAGCGGTATTTTTGACAAATACGTTAATACCCCTCCCCCCAAAAAATAACAATGATAATAAATGTTTCAAAAGTGGCTTTAAACCACTCAAAGACCATATCACTGCAAAAAACTGCTTATGAAGGGCAAAAGTTGTGGTATTTTCCTTATCGTCTACTTTGGTCTACCGGTCAATCCAAGGGAGCACAGCCCTCTTGACTACGCTACTGATTACAAGTTTGGTTTTGATTTCGGTTTCTGAGCAAAATTAGTTTAATGGCAAAGTAGTTATTATCTTAGTGTTTATATAAGCACCGCGTAAATTTGAAATATCAAACGCTGTATTGTATTTAGATCCTGATAAGAGTTCAATGACACGGGCGCGTAGCCAGAAATTCGCAATGGGTCTGGGGGTGGAGCCCCAGCGCTCAAAAATTTTGCATTTTTTTGCAAAAATAGCTTAATTTTAGGACTATTTTGATAAAAAAAATATTGCTTTTAAAACGTGGCATAGAAATTGGCTGTACAAACATGATCAAACTTATTGCAAAGATGGGCCACATGGGAAGTGGCTAATGGTAAAATTTTAGTTCTCGTATTTAGATGCTGGTAAATCATAAAATCGTATAGTTCAAGAAAACTCACACGGAATAATCTATTTCGTCCAGGTTTTATGTAGAAAAACAATTAGGGGAGACTAATGGAAAAAGATTAGAGAGAAGTGATTGGTAATTAACTGATACTGAATAGCCCCTACCTCTCCAATCCTGAGTTTACAGTATATTTGTTTATGAAGCCAACGTTCAGCATTTTTATATTAGCGATCGAATTTAATCGCTTATTCTTGGCTATTTTTCAAACTTTTCAGTGATTTGTGAGTTTTATTTATGACAAATTTGCCCACCCGCCTGAATACAGGTGTGTTTGAAAAGTAACGGGACTGTGCACGCTGCACGAACAACTTTTATCGCAGAACAAAATGCACTGCTTTCTATGATGTCACAATGTCTTATGGTTTCGAAAACCAAATTTCAGCTTTCTGTGACAACTACATTCTTTTTTGCACGTTTTTCTGTCAAGGCACTTTCTTTGTGATCGTTTTATGAAAATTTAGGATTTTTGGCTTTTTTTTCTTTGGTGCAAAGGATGAGCGTCGAACAACGAATCAACCTAAAATTTCATGTCCGTCTTGGAAAAACTCCAACTGAAGCTCTAAAGTTGCTTCAAGAAGTCTATGGTGATGACGCGATGTCAAGAACTCGTATTTTTGAGTGGCACAGTAGGTTCAAAGAGGGAAAAGAGGAGGTGGAAGATGATCACAGGAGTGGGAGGCCATCCACAAGCTGAACGGATAAAAATATTGAGCGTGTGAGACAAAAGGTGCGGAGCGATCGCCGTCTTACTGTTAGAATGATAGCAGATGAGCTGGGTATGAATAGGGAGAGGGTATGGAGGATCATTACGGAAGATCTGGGGATGAGGAAGATATGTGCAAAAATGGTACCAAGGTTGCTGAATGAAGCACAAAAGGAGCGGCGTGTGCAAGTGTGTCAAAACGTTTTGGAGCAACTCGAAACTGAACCCAACTTGCTGAAAAGAGTTGTTACTGGCGATGAGTCATGGATCTTCAAGTAGATCCACTCACCAAACGGCAGAGCCTTGAATGGAAGAGCGCATTGTCACAAAGACCCAAAACGTCGAGGGTGTTCCAAGTCCAAAACCAAGGTGATGCTGATTGCTTTTTTTGATGTCCATAGAACTGTCCACGCAGAATTCTTGCCACATGGTCAAACTGTTAATCAGCACGTCTACAATAACATCTTGTGACGTCTGATGCGCTCAATGAGGGAGAAAAGAAGAGAACTGTGGGAAACGAGGTCATGGCTGCTTCATCATGACAATGTTCCAGCTCATAATGCCTTGGGAATTCGGGAGTTTCTTGCCAAAAATAACATTGATGTACTGGAGCAACCACCCTACTCTCCAGACCTGGCCCCTTGTGACTTCTTTTTGTTTCCCAAACTCAAGGAAGTCATCAAAGGAACTCGTTTTCAAGATTTAGAAGCCATTAAAACAGCCGTGACGAGAGAGCTCTGAGCGATTCCGGAGGAATCTTTCCAGAAGAGCGTGGAAGCGTGGCAGAGGAGTTTGGAAAACTGCATTGGAGCTCGAGCAGATTACTTTGAAGGCGACATTTCGTAAAATTTACTTGTCAAATAAAACATTTATAGACCCAGTCCCGTTACTTTTAAACACACCTCGTATATGTTTCAAATGATGCTTTAAATCATATTGAATCCGTTCCAGTGCAAAAGGCTGTCTGAGAAGTGCAAAAAACGTGGTGTTTTCTTTATTCTGCATTTTGGTCGACAGGTCTATAAAAGTATAGGATGGTGGCTATAACCCTCACTTCTTCTGGCAACGCTAGTGCAATGACAGATGGTGATATGTTTAATATTGATTATTCAATCAAACGATTTATTGCTTAATTCTAGGATGGTGCTTACGCTCGTTTTTTAGAAAATGCTGTATGATAATTAACGTAACATGGCAATCCTGTTCCTTCTGCCCCCGCCCTCTGCACTAACGCAAAAATGGTAAAAAAGCTCCACAAAGTGTTGTTTTCTTAGTTTAGATAGATGTGTTTAGACTTATTTTTCAAATTTAAGCATAAAAAATACATGACATCTCAATTTCCATTGGGAGGCAAGTGCCCCCCCCCCTGTGGGCGCCTCTGATTGTAACTCGCTGCTATTGCTTTTTGCCCTACAGAATATGACGTGATGCAATTACAGCTTTGCATCATACTGAGAGTACAAAGAAATATTTATCCCGTTTAGAGCGTACGATAATTTCTAATCAAAGAAGAAACTAGCATAGCTTGTATTGCAGGCTTAATGCTAAGCATATATTTGATTCATCTTCATCTGAAGACGAAGATATTGATCCGCCAACTGCACCCACAGAATTGCTAACAATGGAGTCGGAAGTGCTGTTATCAGCAGACACCCAATCGCTTTTGACGAGTGACAAAAATGCCAGCACACCTAGAACTGTATCTGCAGTGTCTTCCTCAACTGCTGCTACTGGTAAGTCGAATGCGATTTGACTTTCAAAAATGTTGTTTTAATGGTTGGTGGTTCGGTTCCGAGTCGGGACAAGCTAAAGATTAAAAATTACGTATTCACGGCTTCCTTGCTTTACACTCAATGTTAATGGGACGGTGTGAAAAACAAACCGGCAAGTTTAGTTATTTGTTTTTGGGAAAGCACCTGCGGGTTTCCCCGTCATAAAATGGTAGACAGATGGCCGGTGGCATCTTGACTTCAAGACAGTAAGGTCTCTTTGCTTCCTTCCGGCCCACTCCACTTGCCAAGTAACTAAACTAAACGAAACAATACAATCAAATCTTTCAGAGCCATCTACCTCAGAACATCTGCTGATACAAATTTTAAAAAATCAAGAAGAACTAAAGGCAACCCTAAAAGTTCACTCTTCTTTGCTGATAAATATGTTAAAAAATAATGACTCGAGCAGTGAGGAGTCCTTCACTTTACCCTATAATCTTTCTTTTCCAGTCAAGATTATTGAAAAGTTTGTGTAAATGGAAATCAAACTTGGAGATCCTAGTTTAAAAAAAAACGTTGTAAGCTTATGCTAACAAATCTTTTGTTTATTTGCTTTGCTTGTTAAAGTGCCACTACGCATTTCTAAGTTTCTAACTGAAGTTGCGGAGTCAAACTTTGAATTTTGGTGGCTCTTCCAAAGTGAAGAGTCTTGCTCAAAAATTGGTACCGGTAGTTACATTTTTTTTAAACACTTGTTTTGTTTTAATCGCTAACTCATTTCGAGCTGAGTGGCACTTTAATATGTAGTTACTATAGTTAGTATAATTAATTAGTAAATAGTAATGTTTCTGCGCGCAATTTTTTGTTGTTTACGTATCAGCAAAACTTAAATTCTGTTGACTTTTCATTTTTAAAAGCTACAGAAGTTTAATGAATGTGATAAATTTATTCTCAGTTATGAATTATCGTTGTTTTCTATTTGCTTCTTCGCCTCCTCCCTGCTGAGAGTTCTCCGAGCAGAATTAATCGTTATCAAGCATTTTATCTAACGACGTATCAAGAAACTTGGGCGAGAATTGAACAGAATTTCATAGTCGAGTTTTTTGTATATTCGCAAAATGCAGTCACTGTGACGTGGTAGGATTTCAATCTGCCTTTGAAATAATCGGCCCATATCCTCCATACGCCAGCACGGATGGACAATAGAACATCTGGAGTTTCAAGCGCACATGTTTGACAGACACGATCGAGCCTAGCAGCATAAACATTTAATGGCAAACATGCTGTGTTACTAGCAACGTGTAATCTCTGAAATCAGAAAAAAAAACGCTTGTTTAAGTCTCCTATGTGTTTGCAATCTTACGCAATCCATTTTTACAGGTTTTTTTCTTAAGCGATATCGGCGGGATATCGTTAGATGACGTTGTTTGGCGGGTTTTATCCTTTCTTTTAACCAATGACGTTGCATTGCAATTCAATTTTATTGGCCGACAAGACAAAAAAGAATTCCGGGTCACGAAGTTTTACGAAGTTATATTCGGTTTGTTTTTGTTCTTGTTTTACTTTACCGTTATATGTTCTTTTCTTAGTCAATCTGACGAATGACTAAACTCGCATTAGGCCTACTGTTAATTCGAAGTTTGCAAAATGATAAACTGCCCAAGATTTTCTTATGTTTTGAAAGTGTTATAAACTTATTGACAAATGGTCGAGTGTCTCACTGAGTAGAGGCCAGAAGTAAGTTAAAAGAAATAAAACTGATCTTTTCCCTCACAAATTTGTTTATTGGTTACAGAGAAAGATTGGCTTGAAATTTTAAGAAGTATCTTCAAATTCTTCATAGAGTAACGCTGAAAGATAAGGCCAACACTTTGAAAAAGTTGTTGCTCTATACTTTGTGCTTTTTTAATTGGTATATTCTTAATATTGCAGATGCGGTGAAGAAACATCCGCCCACGAAGGCTTCAACACGCGACGAAGTTGCAAAATCCGTTGCGAAATGGCTCCGCGGAAGTCGCGATCGCGGTGGTAGAAGAGCCCAGAGAGCCAGAGTTAGCTCATGAAAACTGGATAAAATAGATAGATTCACCTGATTCTACTACAAATGGTTTCCGTACAACTGGGCCCCGAACAAATCGATCCTGTACAGTTGCTTTTATGTTTTCTTTTAATTTAGCACTATTCATCGTTGCAATTCATCACCTCTATCAGTTTGAAAAGTTCATTGGAAAGCTGTAAAAAGAACTTTACGTCTGTAAAGTTATGATATTATGCTACTTTTTTTACAGCTTCTAACAGCTTCATAAATACTCGTAATATATATATATACACGAGTATTTGGGAAGCTGTTAGGTTTGGTGTGTTAAAATGGTTCCCAAGGGCATTGACGTAATTTATCGTCAGAAATAAAATTGTTTTGTAAAAAATACTGGTTCTTCCTGAAATGTTCATAAGCAAGATAAAGCTCGAGTATGTTAGTCGTGTTTGTTTACAGTATATATGTGTGTGTAGTAGCCTATAGACTACACTTACAGTTACAGCTATTAGAATGTGATCAAATTATTTTGATGTTTTGAAACTCGATCTACTTGTCAGGGTCATTAATTCGTCACCATACCACGATAAAAAAAATGTGACACTGCATGTGCAAATATGTATTGGCTGTTGTCTGCATTAAGGATACGGTTAGCCTGCACCACACCCTGTGTAAACCCGTATACGGTTAGCCTGCACCAGCCACTGCGTAACCCGCATACGGTTAAACTGCACCAGCCAACACGTAAACCCGTATACGGTTAGCCTGCACCAGCCACTGCATAACCCGCATACGGTTAGCCTGCACCAGCCACTGCGTAACTCGCATACGGTTAGCCTGCACCAGCCACTGCGTAACCCACATACGGTTAACCTGCACCAGCCACTACGTTAACTGGTATACGGTTAGCCTGCACCAGAAACTGCGTAGCCCGTAGACGTATACGGTTAGACCGTACGAGCCACTACGTAACCCGTATAGGCAGCCTGCACGGGCCCACTGTAACCCCTGCGGCCAAAACGATACGGGCCCTGTTCAGGCAACCGATAAAGGGCCTGTATGGCTGCCTGCATTGGACCTGTAAAGGCCCTGCATAGCATTGTTGGCTGGGATTGTGCTTAATTGGATAACGGAAATCACAGATTTATTACAATTCTTTGTTGTTTCGGTTAAATTTGGGTTAGATTATGCATCACGAGAAGTAGTATTGTCTTTTTGATAATTTAAACGTGAATTTTTTTCAACCTTCCTCACAAAAAAACATAACGTATGGCCAATCAAAAGTGTTATGGTGGTTATTAGGTAGCGAAGGCTATGTTGGATGAAGAAAAAAAAATTGCACCAATCAGTGATCGAGCGTCTGTTACTGATATGCTATTTTTGGGTTCGATTCCTTGCTTAGCGTTTAGCAATAAAAAGGGACAGCGTGAAGACTCCACAGTGTGTGGTAGACAAGACGTGGCAGCTTAACTCGATGACCAAAAGATTTCTTTGCTGTCTCCTGACCAAAGCAACTTGGTGAATACAACAAAATTACAAAAATTAACTTATAGGTCACTGGTGCCGGCCCGGCGCCAGGATAGCGTGACTGGGGGACAGAAATAAATTTTTGGGAGCACGAGAAGTTTATTAACGTGAATTCGAAAGTGTGGATCAAACGAAAAAGGTGAAGACCAAAAAAAAAAGAAGGTCTTCAGTTCAAAAATTTTCACAAACTCTCTGTTGTGTCTAGAAACGTGGTCTCTAGAAATAGACTAATCTTTCGCGTTAGATTAATCTCAGATTTCTATTTGAACAGGTATACGGTCTGTCAGCGCTTGACGAGGGGTGCCACTCCAGCTCTGAAGAACAGCAGACTTTAATGAGTTTACACACGCCACACGCCAATTGACCACAGTTACTCTATAAACCTACACTCCCTAGTCTAAGCCTATACTAACTGAGAGATGCTAAAGAATGCTTAGCGTATCCTACAACATCAATATCAGTAACACAACGTATACAGAAGTCAATTACTTAACCAATCAGCCAACAACGGGAGTACACTGTACATAAATCAACTAACGGTATAGGCTACTGCAGAAAAATTGTCTCCAACACAACCAGAAGCCTGGTCCAAATTACGTACAGTAGTTCTCAACACAGTAGGCTAACAGCAAGAGTGCGTAACTACATCATATAACTGGCTGCATTAGATATATTCACACTCGAGCAGGGCTAGGCTAACTGCCTAACATACCACAAAACTATCCAAACCGATAATAGGCAAAACTAACTGATTTCGGTAAACCTAATAAGCTCTTACGAAACATGCATCTGACACTAGGCTGCCTTGCTGCAATTAAATGCTAAATGCAAGGAGCGACAAGATTACGAACACGTAACAAAGGTTGCCATGGGAACAATCCAAAGAAAATTCTAGAACATAATTGCGCAACAGAGCATGGCATTGTGCAAGCACATACACGACAGCTATGAGCAGGGTGTCGAACCGTTTCAAATAACGGTTCGGGTTCAGGTTTAGCTCCTGCTCAAAATATTTTAGCGGTTCAGGTTTGGTTCGGGTTCACTTGAGCACCATTTTCGAGGTTCAGGTTCACTCAAGTAAAATATTACTGGTTCAGGTTCGGTTCGGGTTCATTGACTTAAACTTTAACTGTCCTTACTCGTTTCGTCCAGAAAAAAAAAGAGAAATTGATGATCACCACTGCTCTTACTGTGCGTGTACCAGCGCCAGCGGCATCCGGATATGGAAAAATATATTCTTACTTTTGTTAGGGGTTCAGGTTCGGTTTGGGTTCACTTGAGCACAATTTTGAGGGTTCAGGTTTGGTTCAGGTTCACTGAAGTAAAATTTTGCTGGTTCAGGTTCAGGTTCACCAAAATGAAACGGTTCATTCGGGTTTACGGTTCGGGTTCAGGTTCGGTTCGACACCCTGGCTATCAGTAAACGGTGGCAAACTATAGGCCTACCTCGTCAATATGAGCGTAACACTCTGGTTTTCATCTCAAAATTCTTGCGATTTTCCACGAATCCTAAAATGAAGATAAAAAAAAAAGTTCTTCAGTTCAAAAACGTCCACAAATTTTCGTAGTCATCTTGCGATTTTCTACAAATTCTAAAGTGAGGACCAAAAAAAAGGTCTTCGTCCCCAACGTTTCATGAAATCCGGTGTGAATCCACAAAAACTACGAAAACACAGTTTTTGCTCGCAAATTCTAAGACGATAAGCACCAGTTTGGGAGTCTTAGGCCTCGATTTGCACTCCAGTAGCCCCGAGCCTGTTAATCTCTTCGGGGCACAGTCCTCACTTGGGGGGCACGGCCCCGGAATGCCCCCACGTGGTGCCGGGCCGCACTGATGGGCATTAGAGGCTGGTTTCAAAGGTCCGGTTCTTTCTCTTTTAAATTCCTCTTAGCGGTGAGTGACTCGGTTAAAAGATCTGATCACAATGTTTTGCAGGGTACATTTTGTTTTCAGCTTTCAACTGCTTTTCCGTTCTACTGTTACATTCCGTTTACAGATGTGAAGTCCTCGAGGACACATTTTGAAGTCCTTGGCCTCAAAGCTTCAAGTTCTCGAAAATTGCCGTCCTTGGATCGAGGACAGCAGTATTTTTGGAATTCTTAAAATTTTGTAGATCGTTTTTTGTAGAAAAAAAAATTTTTTTGAGATTTTTTGATTTTGTTTTATTGAGAACACCTGAAAAAAAATTGGGAAGATCTTATACTTTTTTTTTTCTTTTGGAGAACACTTGCATCTGTGTCCTTGCCCTAGAAAGGATCTGTCCTTGAAAAATCTGTTTTTGGCCTCGAATATTTTTTTGTGTCCTTGGGCTCGAGCCTTGTGCCCACGACTCCACTTCTGTCCCATGTCCGTTTAAGCCAAATTTTGAGCGTCTTTTGTCTCTCTCCAATATCAACTTTTATAAAAACTTTATCCAGTCCACCCCTGGAAACACAATAAACGGTGCATGATGCGTAGCATGCAGGTATAGGTTATCCTCTCGAATTGTCAAACGGTTTGACTGCGCAAATAATGCGTAATTAAGTGATGCAATTTCACATTCCACTACAATCTATTCTGGATTTAATCCCTTGTGCAAACACAACACGCATTTTATCAAGCCTATTATTGTGTTGACTCCTCCCCCAAAGCGGTTTTAGTTAACTCCTTGTGTAATCAATCAGATTGAATAGCATTATAACTCCTAATTTCATAACTAAAATTTTTGTTGACATGCTTGTTGCACAATTCATCTTTTCTTTTTTCACACAAACGCTTCTCCTGAACGCTTTTTTGTACTACCACCACTCTGGTAGTTTTGTATCACAGTAACGCACAAGAATTTGATAATAAAAGTTTTGGATTCAATCCCTCACCTGCTAAACCTAAACTTATTCGGAGAAATGCTTACCCCAGCATTAGCCGAAGATTGAGAGAAATCTCAGATGCCCAGCTAATTGCACTTTCATAAAACATAAAACGAAAATAGGGCGAACTATGGTAGCTCAAACAGTTCAATTACTCTAAACTGCAGTAATATTATAACCACTGAAACTGCAGAAAATTGATTGTGCGACTAGAGCACTCAATAAGTTTACAGTAGTCAGAGGAGGAACTTTTGTATTCCCTCAAAAAGACAGATATTGCAACTTTTGTGATACAACTGTATTCAATATTTTCAAAAACTCAATAAACTAAATTTGTTGCAAAGAAAAGTACAAAATTGTAAGGGAAAAGCAGTAAATATTTCATAAAGTAACACATCGGGCATCTCTTACGATTGTAATGTTTTCGGAGGGAGTGAGGAACCCTCCATCTGGTTGTCCCTTCACGTAGATATCAGAGCAAATTGGACAAGTACATATTACTATTGATGTATAATTAAGTCCAAAGCAAAAGCTACCAAAGCAAAAGACGCAGAAATTGTCTAATCCTGCATGGCCTAAGAAACCTACCCAATATTCATAGCAACTATTACAACTTTGTGGAGTATATCATTGGCACTATCAATCATCATCTAAACATGAACTTAACCCCACAGGATGTTGATATTGCACATCCGCTCCAAAAAGCAACAAACGGTAAAACCCCAGTCATCATCAAATTTGTTAGAAGATCAGACTGACATGCAACTTACCAAAAGAAAAGACTGCTTGCGTCATCCGGGCTAGCACTCACAGAGTCCTTAACGAAAAAAAGATTAAATTTGCTAAATGAAGCCAGAACTCTAATTGGTGAACAAAATGTATGGACCTTTAATGGTATGATCTACTGCAATATTGACTCACAAAAGAAAGTGATTAAATCACAGAGGGATTTGTATCATCTGATTTCAAATTTACCTCCATATTGACCTACCACTCAACTGCTCAATAGATGCACAAATTCAACAACAATTTTCATCTTTTCAATGCAACTACTGATGAATGCCTAAGTCATGAGACATTATTCAAACTGCAAGAAGAAAGTAGTAAGTTATTAACAATGTTAGTAAACTTACAAACAAAGCTTATTTTACAACCATCAATAAAGGTAATAGTTTTAAGAAGTTTCAACATTATTGTAACTGTAGCCTCTACATTAAGGTGGGCTACCACTGAAGCATACTGTAGGTAATGTTGGGTTAATATAGTTTAGCATTTCGTGCTTCTGCTAATGATTAAATTTTTTCAGTGGTAATGTGATCAAAAATCCTCATTAAATTGAAAAATTTTATTGCTGCGATAGTTTTGATGATTGCTTTTCTTTATGAAACATTAATACAGGGTTAGGCTCCATTTGACCTTTTTCTGAACAATCCACCAAAGTTCATAAAAGATTAGATAAATACAATATGTTGTAGCGATAACTGTGATAAGGTACACCAAGCAATGATGTAACATCAAATTTCAGCAAAATCAAGTGGGATTCCCTAGGCATCACACGGATGACCGCTTACTGATTAATAAAATTTCACAACCTGATTTATAGCAAGCACTCAATTAAGGATGTCGCATTGACAATATGGCCTAATAAAATAGGCTGAAAGCATAGAATAAGTTGTGTTAGTTTTTAGTTGCACTGCCAATATACTGAATCAATACCGATATTATGCTAGTCATTTGCTTATCTGGATCATTGAAATTGCCATGTCTTAATTATGGTTATGAGGAATGCGTGTATTTACAAAAAAAAAAAAAATCTTAGTGTTGTAATATGTCTGTTGTAATATGTGCCATTTGAAACATCTTTTTCTTTGTGCTACGCTGCACTGTCTGTTGTTGCAAGTTCAAGTTATATCATAATCAGTAACAGTGGCTAACCTTCCAGCTACTAAATCATTAAAGGAATATGATTGATTATTAGGAGTAGACTGTATAGGACAACATCCAACCAAATTATTGCAGGATGCTGAGGAAAATAAGAAGGGTTTAATTGACCTTAGCTAGTACCAAGAACAAAATCAGAACCAGTATTTATTATGTGTAATTTACTTGTCTTATTCCTTGTGCCATTGATAAGTTAAGAACACCTAGAGAGCTATTTTAATGATTAAATAATAAATCTA
The DNA here is from genome assembly GCA_963965965.1 of Trididemnum nubilum. Lineage (NCBI taxonomy): Eukaryota > Metazoa > Chordata > Ascidiacea > Aplousobranchia > Didemnidae > Trididemnum > Trididemnum nubilum. Next base: position 19,397,392 of record OZ014490.1, read on the forward strand.
ATTACTAAAATAACACTTATAGGTATGCTAGACTAGCACAAAACTGGTAACCTAATTATTACTGCATTAACATGCAAAGAATAAGTAACTATATTGAATGTAGTACTTGTGAAAAGAGATGTGGCAAGCAGTCTAGTGTGAAGTGTTGTAATTGTTCAAAATATCAGCATGTTAAATGTACAAAACTTACTAAACAGCAAATGTCATTACACCCTAATTTGAATAAAAATTACCTTTGCTTTGCTTGTATGAAAACAATTTTTCCCTTTCAACAAGTTTGTGATGCAGAGTTTAAGGAAATGTTTCAGCATCATTGTAATATAGGCACTGATAAATATATCATTAATACTCTCAATGATGAACCAGACATAGATGAAATAACAAACACAGACTGCAAATACCGAAGCATAGAATGGTACAAACAATCTATATTAAACTCAAAAAAGCAGCAAGGTTTATCCATACTGCACCTTAACGTAAGATCAATTGTTAAAAACAAGCATGTTATAGAAGAATTGCTAATCGAATTGGGTAGCTGTCCTGAAATACTTGCAATAACTGAGACAAAACTGAACGATGACAAATTAAATTATACATCAATATCAAATTATAGCTTTGTGTGTTGCAATTCAAGCACAAACGCTGGAGGTGTTGCTTTTTATATACTTAATAGTCTCAAATTCAACCGAAGGGAAGATCTTGAGTTTAACTCAGACGACTCTGAAAATCTTTTTATAGAAGTCAATTTAACTAAAAACAAAGTCTTTATTATTGGAGTAATTTACAGACATCCTACTTGTTCGTTACAAAAATTTCAGGAACAATTTTTGCTGACATTGAATAAACTGGCACATGACAAATTAGACTTTATAATCTGTGGAAACTATAACGTTGATCTCCTAAAACATGAAATAAAGCAAACCGTCAATGATTATATTAATGCTGTTCACACTGAAGGGTGCTTTAACATTATCAACAAACCAACGCGCATTACTGACACTAGTGCAACTTTGCTTGACCATGTTTACACAAACGTATCTCAACACATTTCAAGTAGGGGAATATTAACTTTTGAAATATCAGATCATTTGCCTACATTTTGTTCTCTAACGTCAAAACCGATTTTAAAACAAGAAAAAGTTTTAATAAGAGATATGAACAAGTTTGACAAGACCAAATTTCTAGATGATGTCTACAGTCTCACTCAAGAACTTAATGATGCATACAAAGATGACTTTAATCCAAATAGTGCTATTAATCAGCTTTTAGACAAGTTCTCAAATTTGATTAATCAGCATGTACCATTAAGACCTCAAACAAGAAAAGAAATCAAATTAAGCACCAAGCCATGGCTAAGCAAAGGGATTTTAAAATCAATTCGAAATAAAAATACAATGTTTAAAAAATGCTACAAACATAATGACGCAGCCTTGACTGAAAAATACAAACAATTTGCTAACAAATTAACTACCATAAAAAGAGTCGCAAAGCAAAATTACTATGCTGCAATGATTGAACTAAACAAAAAAAATCAATCAAAACAATGGCAATTAATCAACCAAATTTTACAACGTGGCCATAGAGTTAAGAAACCTCTCACCAAATTAATTACAGAAAAAAATGAAACGTTGACAGACAACGAAGATATTAGTAATGAACTGAACAATTTCTTTTCTACTGTTGGTTCAAATATGGCATCTAAAATACCTTCGGTTGCTGCAAATGTTGACATGCTAAAAACGATTCCTTCTTCAATGGGTTCTTTTTTTTGTGATCCATGCTCTGTACATGAAGTATATCATGAAATAATATGCTTAAATGAGAAAAAGGCAGCTGGCATTGAAAATATTCCCATCAAGTTCATCAAAATATCATCTGAATGCATATCAGCAGTACTATCCAACATTTTTAATAAATGCATACAAGACGGAGTATTTCCATCAAAGTTAAAAGTTGCAAAAATTACTCCAATACATAAAGGTGGATGCGCTTTTAAAGCCACTAACTATCGTCCAATTTCAGTATTATCACCATTCTCTAAAATATTTGAAAAAATCATCTACAAAAGACTCAACAAATATCTAATGAGACACAATATTCTAGCAAAAGAGCAATTTGGATTTGGAGCAAACCATTCTACAAATCATGTTATCGCTGATGTCACTAACAAACTACAAAATTATCGTGATAACAAACACTTCACTTGCTTAATTCTGCTGGATTTATCAAAAGCTTTTGATACTGTAGACCATCAAATTGTACTAAGCAAATTACAAAAATATGGAATAAGAGGTAACTTCTTACAATTATTTCGTGATTATTTGACCAACCGCAAGCAAGTTGTTTACATCAATAACACGTATTCAAAGCAACAAAATGTATCATGTGGAGTGCCACAGGGATCGGTTTTAGGACCGTTATTATTCACTATTTATATAAATGATCTGCCAAACATATCAAAATTCGAAACCAGACTTTTTGCTGATGATACAGCACTGATCCTTTCTGATAAAAACGAGAAATCTCTTAAAGTTAAAGTAAATTCTGAATTAGTCAAGGTAGAACATTGGCTTAATGCTAATAAGTTATCATTAAACTATTCCAAGACAAAATACTTGTTAATAAAACCTTTTGCTAAAAATTCATATACTGACGAATTTAATGTGTCTATAAGAGGAATTCAACTAGGAAACTGTCACTTAGCTAAATACTTAGGAGTAATTATAGATGAAAATCTTAATTGGAAACCACATGTTCAATGTTTACAGAAGAAACTATCTACAGCAGCAGGCATTATAGCCAAAATGCGCTATTATCTAAAAGAAAAAAATGTTGTTGCGTTATATTACGTTTTCTTCCATACATATTTGCTGTATGGAATACTTGGTTGGGGAAGTGCAACTAAAACCACCTTACACCCCCTTCAAATACTTCAAAACAAAGTTATGAGAATTATCAACAAAACTACGGTGGAAGATCATGTTAAGAATAACACCTTATATCGAAAATATAAGATTCTTAAAATTAATGACGTATATAAATTAGAGCTGGGAAAGTTCATATACCTTTATCATGTAAACGATCTACCAGAAATTTTTGAAACATACTTTTTATCCATTGACAATGCTCACCACTACAATACAAGAAGTAAGTCAAACGGAAACTAGTTTGTCAACTCTGTTAGAACGAATTCTGGTAAAAACTCGATTAAATTCCTTGGTGCTCGACTCTGGAATCAAATAGATTCTCAGCTAAAATTAAATTCATACCATCGTTTCAAAAAAGAGTACACCAAGCTGCTATTAGGATGCTACTATTAATTAATTTCATTGAACTCTGCATCGACATTTACTAGTGCTGTAGCTTGCCAATAGTATCGTAAACAATTTTTTTTTTTTCATTTATTTTATTTTTTTGTGCTCGACATATGATTGCTTGCCTTCAATCTCTGCAGAATGTTACTGCCATTTGATTTTTTTTTGTCATCTAGACAATATTGTATATAGCTTGTATATATATTCCTGCTATTTGTGCTTCGACTTGATGCTTTACTCACGGTTTGTGCTTCTGCTTTGGCTTGTGCCTACTGTATAGTTGTCTGATGAGTGTTGTAATGTGATACCTTTTTACTGTTAAATAATTCTGCTTTTTGTGTTTTCTGCAAGTGTAAATTGCATTCATGTGTTTTTTGTAAGTATAAGTGGGTGCAGTAGCTCGGTGAGCTCTGCTCTTCTGCTGCATCCACAGTGTGCATCTTTATGTGCGCTGAACAATAAACTTACTTACTTACTTACTACCACAAGGATGTAATCAAAACTTGTAGGAAAGTTCATCTCCAGAGTTTTTGCTCAAAGCAAAACCTGTCTCATAGGTTTAACCAAAACTTGTAGGAAAAAATAACCAGAGGATGTCAATGTCCAACAAAAGGATGTCAATGTCCAATCAGTCTCAGAAAGCAGATATTTTATTATTGATGGATTGCAGCTACGTCATAGCTTTTTCCTGCCAAAACGATTGGACGTCAAAATGCCATTACAAAGCATTGGACGTTACATACCGTATATCAACGTATATTTCCTTCAGTGAGCATATTTAAAGAATTTGATTGTAAAGTAACACTTTTGTAGATAGCCTGGCCTTAATTGATAGTTACCAGGAGCGATTTAAGCAGCTTACATTGCTTAGCGGATCTGAAAAGTTACGCTTTTTGTAAATTCTCATTCTCCATTGCCTGCTATCGTCCACTTTGAGCGGTTTTTAGTTTTGGTTCAAATCGTAAATTCGGCCATATCCTAAAATACTTAAAATTCTATGTCACAGCAGTAACACATGGCCGATTAATGTTTAGTTTAAGCACTATTTATAAATAATATTTAACATCACTAGCTCAAGTCGAAATAAATGCAAATTAAGACTCGATCAAAGTTACACCGCTACACTGAGACCAGTTAAATCATTAGTTTAAAATTTAAATGACATACAAAATAACTCAATGAAAACAACTGCTAATGCATTTTAACTCCTAGCAACCAATAATCATAGCGATAAGCCGCTAATGACTACACGAAATCCAAAAAATTACCAAGAGCCTGCAAAATAGACTTCTGAAATTACAAAAGTTAAAAAATACGTTAATTTTGTCACAAATAAAGGAGATACAACTGTTCCATTATAGCACCATCAATAGTAAGTCACGAATTTGATTACCAAAACTAGCTACCACCATCCACATTACATGATTCTAATGGGTTACTTAACAGCAAGCCGAATTTACGTCACCGAAAAAAAGCAAACAAAACCGAATTCTTACTGATTAAAATCTTTTTCAGTTTTTACAGGGTTTGGCCTAACATTTAACTTTAATGTTACAAAGAATCAACTCTTAAATAGCCTGAAAATATGCTCCATATCTTCGCTGTCAGTGTTTTTGCACGTATTTACATAGCGCCGATTCGCGATTTTGACGTCCAGCAATTTGGCTAGCAGCGCGATGACGTCACGTGCATTCCAGCAATACATCATCAACATTTCGATAACAAAACTAGGAAATGAGTAATGCCTGGATCCTGGAAAAGTCAAGCAGCAACTCTATCAAGCATTAATAATCATCTACGGCTTGATTGATTTCATGGTGGGAAAAGAAAATGTCACAAGTTCAGCCAACAGCACTTAACCCAAACCATGAGCAATTTTCATTACGGTGTGTTGACCATGAGGCGTGTTGAAGAAATACAGAACAAGCATTAATGAAATTTGATGGCTTTACTTCTACTTTTCACTCTATTCACTAAAGGAGAAAATGTCATACTGTTAGTCAACGAGCTTAACCCAAACCATAATCAATTTCAAGTAGGTTGTAATGACCATGAAGCATGCTGTAGAAATACACAACAAACATTAATGGAACTTGATGGCTTTACTTGTGGTTTTCAATCTTTCAATCATGCAGTTCCAATAATTTTCCAATTATCTTCTACTCATTGGAGAACCTAGAGTAAAACAAATAATAATAACTCCTACCAAAAAAAGTTTAAAATTCTGCAAAGTGTCCAAAACCATCATTAGCAGTAGACATATCAAACAAACGGACCAATTATGCAGAAAACAGTTGCACTCAGAGAAGAGTCAAAATTTTTGGAGGCAACCAGTTGACCACAAGATGATTAACTCGGCCAACTTTAATCTTAATCCGAGCCAGACCCGAAAGATGTTTGACGCAAAACCCTAACAACATCGCTGCTGCGTCAAATCTTTTTGCATCAAATCAGTCACATTAAATCGCATAAAAGTACCGGTACTACATTACAGAACAAAGCTATCAAATCAAGTATATAAGCAAAATTAAAGCAAAAAACCAACTTTTTTTAACACTAAAAAAGAATACTTTATTCCATCAAAATTAATTCTAGCAAAGATATCACTACAACACTCTTTACACCATAAGACGCAGCAAACTGGAACTTATAACTGTTGATTGGTGGCTGTCGCAGTATCGACAAATGGCTTCTATAATTACTATCTTCTCATCATCATCATCATCATATTTATTTATTTACCAAGTGACGTCATATCACAAGAAAAAAAACTGCAACTTCCTCTAGGTCTATCACCAAAGCATCGAAATATGCAATTTCTTTAAAACCAAACACACAAACTTGCAGAGTCCAAGCGATATTTAGTCACTTGGTGAGGAGACAGCGAAGGACTGAAAGGTCATCTAAGTCTACTGCCACCTCACCAAGTTAAGGTTAAAAAAAAAACAAAAAAAAAACAGCTTCTAGATTTTCTCAGTCTGCTACTTTCTATGATAAAAAATTTTACGCAAAATTAAAACAAAAGTGTTGCAAAGATATGTACATTTTGTACAGTGTATACACAAAACTCACAGTCACCATGTAAAGAAAATGCAAGACAACATTAGAATTGTTCTGACTCTAAGCATACTAAAAAATAAAAATGCTGTAACTACAGATTGGATGGAAATAAAATTAATAAAGTTCATAATGCTTCTTTATGTTTTATAGAACTTAAAGTGGGCAATTGGAGTGAAAAAAAACCTCCTTGCTTTGTTTTGTAGTGTTTGCCAATATGTCATTAGTACTGGTACAATTTTCAATACCAGTATATATCAACCTCAGTCAGTTATTGCAAAATTACTAATAATTCAATGGGCACATCAAAATGAGAGATGACGTATTGTAATAAATGTGTGATAGATGAATGCACCAAACATATGTTATAGCATAAAGCGCACCAAATGGCTTCTATAGCTTTTGTTTTTTTGGCAGAAAAGTGCACCAAACAATAAGATGCACAACATTATATTAAATTTATTTAACTCCAAAAGCATTACCACTTGATCATTGAAAAGCATTACCACCTGATCAATTGGCCGTAAGAGCATAACCAGAAGTATAGATTAAATGCATCAGAGTATAAGGCACAAGTTGGATATCTTAAATAATTTAAGTATCATTGGTGCAGCTTATGGTTTGAAAAATATGACACTTTTAAAATCTTAGTTGCACCTAAAAAAAACAAGCAATGCTACTCATATGTTACAAGAAACTTGAAATTGTGTAGTTAAGTTGCAGTGATGTGAATACTGTACTGTCACACTATCACATTAAAAAAAACTTTAAAAGTGACAAATTTTCTTTGGCCCAATGCTAATTTTAAATGATTATTTTAAATAAAAGCAAATGATTTAGATAAAACTTCCAAGTCTGTTTTTTTATTTTCATTATGAAAACGCTTGAAGTTTTTTTTTTTTAAATAAAAGCTCAAATAGCTGGTAAAGATTGTCAATCTAGGAATATATATAGCTAACCTTGAAAACCTGACAATGCCACTGTTAGATTGATCATCATCCTTGAAATCTTTGAGCATTAAAGATCAACATAGTTTCATAATTTCATCCCTGAGTCTCTTTGAGTCTGGACCAAAAGTACTATATCATTGATAAATTTGTTAAATTTCTAGTACTCACAGTTACCATATTTTGTTTGCAATAAATACTTGCTAATAGAGTCTTAATTTACAATTCTGAAAAGTAATTGCAGAATATATAAACTTTTGATTTCACTATCTTATTGACATGACAGTAGAACAAACCTATTGGCTTGACAGTATCTGCAATTCAACTCAACTATTTGTAAAAGTCTAAAACCTGACAGTTGCTGAATAATAACTGTGTGCATCTTGAAATAGAATAATTTTACATGCCTATATAGCTTCAACTGCACAGCCCATCATATCAGTAGGCTAGTACCAGGGTACGCTTAGATTATTGCATTTTAATTCTGCTTTTATCAGAGGTGGAGTCCTTGAGGACGTCCTTGGCCTCGAGGACGTACTCGAGGACACATTTTGAAGTCCTTGGCCTTGGCCTCGAAGGTCAAGTCCTTGGCCTCGAGGCCTCAAGTCCTCGAAAATTGGCCTGTCCTCGACTTGAGGACAGCACTATTTTTTGAATTGTTAAAATTTTGCGGAGCGCTTGAAAAATTTTTTAGAAAACGTTTTTTTGTGGAGATCGCTTGAAAAATTTTTGTGAAGACCTTTTTTTTTTTTTTTTGTTGAGATCGCCTGAAAAATTTTTGTGAAGACCTTTTTTTTTTTCTTGGAGAGCACTTGCGCTTGTGTCCTTGGCCTTGAGCATTCCTGTCCTTGGCCTCGAGAGTGTCTGTCCTCGGAAAGGCTGTCCTTGGCCTTGGCCTCGGATTTTTTTTGTGTCCTTGGCCTCGAGCCTTGTGTCCTCGACTCCACCTCTGGCTTTTATTACTGTACGCTAACTAATCAGGGTGTCGAACCGTTACAAATAACGGTTCGGGTACAGGTTTAGCTCCTGCTCAAAATATTTTTACAATTCAGGTTTGGTTCAGGTTCACTTGAGCACCATTTTCGAGGTTCAGGTTCACTCAAGTAAAATATTACTGGTTTAGGTTTGGTTCAGGTTCACTTGAGCACCATTTTCAAGGTTCAGGTTCACTCAAGCAAAATATTACTGATTTAGGTTCGGTTCGGGTTTATTGACTTAAAATTTAACTGTCCTTACTCGTTTCGTCCAGAAAAAAAAAGGAGAAATTGCTGATCCTGTAGATGATCACCACTGCTCTTATTGTGCATGTACCAGCGCCAGCGGCATCCGGATATGGAAAAATATATTCTTACTTTTGTTAGGGGTTTAGGTTCGGTTTGGGTTCACTTAAGCACAATTTTGAGGGTTCAGGTTTGGTTCAGGTTCACTGAAATAAAATTTTGCTGGTTCAGGTTTGGTTCGGGTTCACCAAAATGAAACACTTCATTCGGGTTTACGGTTCGGGTTCAGGTTCGGTTCGACACCCTGTAACTAATACTATAGGCTCTAATAGTTTTGAGTAGAGCTCTACCAATATATTGGTCAGTCGATATATATCGGCTGATATCAGGGTCAAGTCGATATATCGTATCGGCTATCTACCACCGATAAAACATCAGCTTAGCACAATTACCTTGAACTGTTCATTTTTGATAGCAAGCACGGCCGCTCTTGACTATTGATTGGCAAATCGTTGTATTTTTGGTTTGCTTTTTCATTGAATAATACTGGAGTGTGACTTGTGTTTGCAATAGTCTTTCTTTGGAGGGGAATAATTAGTGAAGCTTTTAGTATCAAGTTAATCGAAAAATAGGGACAAAATTTCATATTTCATAAGTTAATATATCAGTAATTGATGTCGGTATCGGCCGAAAAATTTCCAAAATAGCAATATTGGTATCGACCGGAAAAAGTCATATCGGTCGAGCTCTAGTTTTGAGTTTCATTGATTTAAAAAATCAGAGCCTAGATTTTATCGGCAGACTAATTTTCTAACTTTACATATTTTCTGACAGTAGCCTAGGCTATTAAGTTGCTTGCTTACCAGTATCTCTTACACAGCATCACTGCATCTGCAAAGTGCACCAGTAGGTTAAACCTTTTGAACTAAACTAGCCTACAGCAGCTATCATTACCATTTTTTACCATTTCTTTATTTTTTTCATCAAGCACAGCGACTGAATTATGCGCATCACACAAGCAGTTATACAGTTTCGAGATAAATTATGTACATTAGACACAGTTCTTGATGAGGTGATGGCGAAGGACTAAATGTCATCGAGTCAACCATCACCTGCACTCAGTGACGATCGGTGGCAAAAAGTTTTGGGTATTCAATTACAAATTTATTGCGTCGTTTATTTTCGTACATGAAGTAATTGCGCATCCGGTCTGCGCATATAGAATTATGTCCATACGTATAGGTGGCATTTGATATTTATACTGTTTATGTACTGTACCATTTAAAAATAAAAATTGAAAGACAAAGTTTGACTGGGGGGAGTAGCAAAAACACGTTTGGGAGTAAAAAGTTTTGGCTCAAATTGAGGGTAGCGTAGCTGAAGTTAATTTTTCTCGTCTCGCTTCAGCTGTTGAGTGAAATAAGTATAGTGAAGGTGTAGAAATATAAAAAAAGATAAACTATAACTTCTACACTCAATTCAAGCAATTGATTAAAACTTTTAACACGCCTTTACCTCATCCAATGATCAGTTGCCTGCAAAAAGCAAAGAAATAGTACAAGCTGAAACAGCTTTGGCCGTTTGATTAGCAATTCAAACAAAACTGTTTACTACAAAAGGCAAAGCACTAAAATCGGCAAAGTTTCAGAATTACTGCAGATGCAAGAAAGTCATTTAAAAGTAAATTCCATTCGCTTTTCCGCTGAAGCAAATTCAGTTATTACTGAATCCTGAAAAGATTTGGTTTCCATGACTCCTGTCAGTGATTGTGACTCGATGTATATAAGGCCTAAATCTGAAAGTCTGTCTTGTTCCATTTTATTTTGAGAAAATGATTTGATACCAGAGGTGGAGTCGAGGACACAAGGCTCGAGGCCAAGGCCAAGGCCAAGGACACAAAAAAAATCCGAGGCCAAGGCCAAGGCCAAGGACAGCCCTTCCGAGGACAGAACCTCTCGAGGCCAAGGACAGGAATGCTCGAGGCCAAGGCCAAGGACCAAGGACACAGGCGCAAGTGTTCTCCAAAAAAAAAGTCTTCAAAATTTTTTTTCAGGCGATCTCCAATTCGTTGGCGTACCCAGAATTTATTGGGATAAGCCTAAACCACAAATCGAATGAAATGACGTCATCAAAATTTTTCCAAAGAGGAAGTTTTTGTGGGATAAACATATCGTAGGATGGAAGATCTGATATCGCTGCCCGTTAGCACGTAACCAGGATTTTGCAAAGGGATAGGGCTTAAGCTAATAGTTCAAAAACGCAAATATTTAACTTTGGAAACGTGTTGAGAAAGCTAGTGTAACTCAAAGGTATCACAAACGGAGGGTCTCCATTGGACGATTTTTTGTAATTTTTTGGAAAAAAAAGCTATTTTAATGCCATTGAATCACATTTCGCAAATGTTCAGAGCCATTTAAAAGCACTAGATTTTTGACATTTGAAAGCCAATTGAAAAAATCAAATTGTTTAATACTCCTTTTACTTGCAATTTAAGTTTAAAACATGTTTAACATCTTGTATTTTGGAGTTAAATTTAATTGTTAGTGATCTGGTCCAGCTAGGGTGCGTTGTCTTAATTATAATGTGCATTGTCTCTTGCAACATTTTAGCAGTAAATAATAATCCACTCGAGGATTTTCTTTAGAGATTTTTGTTTTGTCATGACAATAACCAGTTATAGGAGTATATGTTCGGCCAGAAGGCCCAGGCTCCCTCAATTGAAGTTCAATAATTCGTTCAATCAGCATTTTCCATGGCTAATTTTTTTTTAAAGTATTTTGTGCGTAAAAACCGGCGAGGTTGGAGGTGAATTACTGAATTGTTATTGAAAAATGGTAAAATAGACAGTTAACTTCAACTAGCCATGTTATTGTCGGGCTGGATTTACATCGCGCTAGGCCCCTGGCGCTTTGGAGATTTTCTTAACATCTTTCTGCCAAATATAGGTGAAGACCAAAAAAAGTCTTACGATTTTAGCTCGGGGCCACTAACTGATACTCAGGCTCGTAGCCAGAAATTCGCACTGTGGGGGCGGTTTGGGGGTCTGGGGGCGGGGCCCCCAGTCACCAGAGGCCAATGGGGGTGAGGGGGCAAAGCCCCCAGCGCTCGAAAATTTTGCATTTTTTTGCAAAATGAACTTAATTTTAAAGCTATTTTAATAGAAAATAATGCTTTTAGAACGTGGCATAGAAATTGGCAACCCAACATGATTCAACTATAGTTGCATTAATGGGCTATATGGGAAGTGGCTGATGATAACATTGCAGTTCTCTTGTTTACCTGCTGGTAAATCAAAAAATCCTATTATTCAATAAAACTCACACGTAGAAATCTATTTCGCCTATATTTTATAAAAATAATTGGGGGAAGGGTTAATGGAAAGATATTTGAGAGAAGTGACTGGTAATTACCTAACACTGAATAGCCCCCCCTCCCCCATATTCCTGAGTTGATGATATATTTGTTGATAAAACCCATGTTTGGCGTTTTTAAATTAGCGATCAAATTTGATTGTTTATTTTCAGGCATTTTTTCAAAGTTTTCATTGATTTGTAACTTTAATTTTTGACAATTAGCCCCCGTTGAATATATGTTTCAAATGATGCATTAAATCACTTTTAGTCAATTCCAGCACAAAAAACAGTCTCAAAAGAGCTAAAAACGTGGTTTTTCCTTATTCTGCATTTTGGTTGACAGGCCAATGGGGGGCTATAGTCCCCGCTTCCCCCATGGCAACGCTACTGCTGGTACTGCGTCATATTATGGTAAATCCAGCCCTGATTAATGCATTACGTTCACAAAAAGGCTAGATGCGGGCCTGAGATAGCAACTTTCAGGACAAAAACTCTCCGTTTTCTTCGGGTTATACGTTTAAATTGGCTGGGAAAAATTGAATTGAGGGGGACCCGGAGCTCCTGGTCTTCAATATTGTTGTTAGTTATACTGTTGATAGCGAAAAATGCTAAAAAGAAACTGAAACTGAAAAAAAATTAAGCTTTTTTGTCACATTTTGTCATTGGTGAATTTTCAATTGGGAAGGGGGCGGACCCCCTGCCCCCCTCCCCTTGGCTACGCTTATGTTCCAAGTGAGGAAAACAAAAAAGGTGTTCGCAAGTTTTCTGCGAGGTTTCTTGCGTTTTCCAACAAAATTTCAACTGTTCAAAAAATAGTGCTGTCCTCGAGCCGAGGACAGGCCAATTTTCGAGGACTTGAGGCTTCGAGGCCAAGGCCAAGGCCAAGGACTTGACCTTCGAGGCCAAGGCCAAGGCCAAGGACTTCAAAATGTGTCCTCGAGGACGTCCTCGAGGCCAAGGACGTCCTCGAGGACTCCACCTCTGTTTGATACGTTTTAAGGCAGAAAACGATCTTTCAACGGATTTGGGTCTACCAGCAGCAACGACTGCTGTTTTTTTCTTCAAAAGTTTTTTGAGTGAAGGAACATCTCTATAAACTATCCACAGCATTCTTTGTGTTATATTGCTGTTGTAATTTACTTTGACGAATTTTAAGTTTTCCTCTTATTAGGTTATTTTTGCTAAAAAACCTTGCAAGTCTTTTAATGTCAATTGTTTGATACGGAGAAAGTATTATGATGTTTCAGGGTAGTTAATTTAATTGACAGGTCTGTAACGGTCGATCACGCAACCACAAGCGCAGGCAGCTGAAGGCAAGGTAATCACGCTCGCTATCTGAAAACCCAGGATGACGTCAATCGTGACGTTTCTTCACTTGACCAAATTTGATTGGTTAATACAGAGGCGGGGCGTTACATGGTTTCATTTTACCACGCCATTTTGGGTTTTCACAACTTCGCTTTGATACCTTTCAGCGCAATCAAGCTACAGCGACTGCATACCAACGTTTAGCGCCACAATGCCAAAACTCAAATAATTGACTGCCTGCCACTAGGTTTCGCCAATTGCTACTCAGAATACGCTATGCTTGTGGCCAACTAGCCATGAAAGCAAAGATAACCAAATTATAAAATACCATTTAAAAGATATATTACTTTTATAAATACAGATGAGATGATTTTGTTTGGGTATTCAAAGAATACCCTGATGCCCCTCACCGATCGTCACTACCTGCACTTCCGTCTCAAAATATAGGTCTGGTATCGTTACTATTATGATCTAGATCGGCCAATTCCTGAAAAGCAGTAGGGATGAGTCTTTTGTTGGATCAGTTAAGAAACTTGAAATATGACTTTAAAAACAAAAATTTTTTTTTTCTAAAATTCGATGTGAAATGTAACTTAAATTTAATATTAGCGAAATTGAATTTCGGAATTCGTACCGTAGTTTTTTGTACGCAAGAATTTCAAACTTGAAAAGCTTTGAATTTGATCAACCCTACTAAAAATACAAGCAATTATTATAAAGCAAAAGAAGACTAAAAAAAGAAAAGAACAAGAAAAAAATATGTACACTAAATACACTATTTACAGTTCAAGGATGCAGCAGCTATACTCGTATAGCAGAAGGTCATGACTATGTTACTAGTAGAAGCGATGAGGGATTTACATTGCCTGATCCTACTCTAACAAGGTCATGGAGTCTGTTACAAAACCAAACATAAATAGAAAATATTATGAAACAGTGCAATAACGATTACAATATATACCACGTACATTCAAGGATCTATAACAGAATGTCGTAAAAAATGGCTGGCGTTTTATGCACTACAAAAAGTAATAAAAGAATAGCGATGACAGAAACGCAAAGATTAATCCTATTCTAGCAAAGACAGTGGCGCTTGAAGGCAAACAAAGAAACTGTTACGAAGGTTTGAATTCCCACTTTTATACAGAGTAGTTACAAAACATTTCAAAATCAACCGTATAGTAAGAATCTGGCAGCCACCAAAACTGTTTGGAAGATAAGGTATTGCAAAATGTTACCTTCATAGTTGTCAGCAATGTCAGGTCACGGTCAGGTTGTAGAATGGTACTTAAAAATTAATTGATTTTTGAAAGTTTTCTTAAATGTTCGAAATGATAATTCCTTAAGCTGTTTGTTAATGCCATTCCATATTTTTGTTCCTGAAAAAATTGTCATTTTTTGAGCTAATTTAGTTCTAACTCGAGGTAAGCAATAATTTCGGTTGTTTCCCAATCGTGTTCCGTGATCATGACATTGGCTAATTAACTGAAAATCGTTGGCTTTGGTTGGAGATATCATGTTGTTATTTATTCTATACATTAACTTTGCCATTTCTAGCTTATAAATGTCATTTAATTTTAAGCATTGTAACTGATGGAACAAAAGTTCAGCGTGTGCTCTATATTTACTACCTGTTATTATTCTGATACTTCTTTTTTGAATTATTTTCAGAGGATGCAACGTAGTTTCTGAAGCACTACCCCAGCTATTTATACAACATTGAAGGTGAGAATACACTAGACTGTAGTGCACCATTTTCATTGTCTGTTCATCGACGTAGTTTCTAATGTGATATAGAGCCCATGAACCTCTTGCAATTTTTGAGCAAATTTGCTTTACTTGATGTTTCCAATTTAGTTTGTCGTCTATCAATATACCTAAATATTTCACAAATGATTTTTTCTTTATTTTATTATCCTCTATAACTCCTTCAAATTTATGTTTGAATTGTTTCTTTGTTATTATCATGAATTCTGATTTACTGTAATTTATTGAGAGTTTGTTAATTCTCATCCAGTTAATTATTTTTTGCATGTTTTCGTTCAGTTTTTGTTGCAATATTTCAGGTTGGGAATGCGTCAAGGTGAAATTAGTGTCATCTGCAAATAAATACACTTCGAAATCAGAAGCCAGAGGTAAATCATTAATGTAAACTGTGAATAGCAGTGGGCCTAGGGTGGATCCCTGAGGAATACCGCAAAGCACTTTATTTGTCGCCGATTTAGTGCTCTTGATGGTAGTGTATTGTTGCCTATTCGTTAAAAAACTTTCTATTAATTGTAAGGGTACACCTCTTATACCATTTTTCTCTAACTTTGCAAGTAATATTCTACGATCAATGGTGTCATATGTTTTAGCCAAGTCTAGAAAAATGGAGCACGTTATTACTTCATTTTCTATGTTTTTAATGAGGTTGTTATATACGTCCACTACAGCATCTGAGGTTGAGCAATTTTTTTGAAATCCGTATTGTTGGGAACTAATTAGGTCATTTTTGATAAAAAATTTGTTGAATTGTTCATGCAAACATTTTTCAAAAATTTTTGCAAACGGGCTCAATATTGAAATCGGTCGATAGTTACAGCAATTTTCTCTGTTTCCTTTCTGAAATATTGGAACTATCTCTGCGATTTTTAATGCTTGAGGGAAATATCCTTTCTTTATGCAGATGTTGAAAAGTTGTGTTAGTTTCGGAGTAATAACAGTAGCTGCCATTTTTATGTATTTTATAGGAATGCCATCGATGCCAGTACTCTTGGAAGAATCAAGTCCTCTAATGTGCATTCTTATTTCATCTTCTGCAATTGGTTGGATAAATATAGAGTTAATGTTGCTCTGTATCAACGACGTTATGTTAAATTGCATTGTACTGGTTTAAAAATTTTAGCTGCCAGATAATTAATACCAACATTGGTGAAATAATTATTTAACATGTTGCTGACACACTATATCAAGCTAGGATTACCAGTTTACTTTCACAATGTGGTATAATACACGCTAGGTACGAGTACCACCAAGACGTAGACCTACCGTACCATACTGGTTGGCCTATTGGTTTTGGCCTAATCAAGTCCCTCTGGTCAGGACTGTGATCTGCATTACCACACCACATATCGGTTTTAATTTTTAAATTTCTTTACTTAGAATACGCAAACCAAATGTTACATAACAACAAACAATTAATTCATCATAATCAGTACTTAAATTGTAGGGGGGACGCATCCCCCCATCGAGAGTTAGCGTCCCCCCATCGAGATTTAGGTGTCCCCCCTACCGACATTTGAGCGCTCTGGATGATCAGACAAAAAAGACCTAATTCTGGAAAAAAAACACTTTAATTTCCAGCGAAGATCTTTTTTTTGGGGGGGGTCTTCACCCATAGGCGTAGCCAGGATTTTTGATTGGGGGGGGCCCAAACCACAAATCTCATGCAATGACGTCATCAGAAATTTTCGAAAAAGGAACTTTTTGTGGGGCAAAGATATCGTAGAATGGAAGATCTGAAGCCGTAGCCTTATGACACTTAGCCAGGATTTTGGTAAACGGAGAGGGCGAAAACTAATTGTTAAAAAGTGTAAAAGTCTAACTTGGAAGACGTGTTGAGTAAGCTAGTGTACTCAAACGTATCACAGACGGGGGTCTGGGGGCAGAGCCCCCAGCCGCCGGTGGTTATGGGGGTCTGGGGGCAAAGCCCCCAGCCGCTGGGCGATTTTTGTAAGTTTTTGGAAAGAAAAACTATTTAAATCCCATTGGATCACATTTTGAAAGAGTTCAGAGCCATTTCAAAGAACTAGATTTTTAACATTTCAAAGCCAATCGAAAAAATTTAGTTGTTCAATCCTCTTTTTGCAATTAAATCCCAAAACACGCTTAGAATCTTGCATTATGGTGTAAAATTTTAATTGTAAGTGATTTGGTCTATAAAGGGAAGTAACGAACATTGCCTCCTGCAATACTTTAGCAGTAAATAATTAAGTTCATAATAACGTTAAACGAGGACCTGGGGTGGCAATTTTTAGGTCAAAACTCTTCGACTTCTCACAGGTTTTGCATATAAATTGTTAAAAATTTGCATTAAGGGGCCCCTGGCCCGGGAACCTTGGTCGTCAGTCAGGGGCTCTTGGGCTCCCTTGTTGCCAGTTAGAGGCCTCGTAACCCCTTGCTTTGCGGTTAGGAGCCCAGGCCCCTGGTTGTTAATTAGGGGCCCTGGAGCTCCCTGGTCGTGAGTTAGGGGTCCCGGGCCCCCTGGTCGTCAGTTAGGGACTCCAGGACCCCTGGTTCTTGGTTAGGGGCCCTAGGGCTTCCTGGTCGTCAGTTAGAAGGGCCTCGGGGCCCCTCGTTGTCGGTTAGGGGGCCCCTGGCCCCCTGGTTGTTAGTTAGGGGCGCTGGGGCTCCCTGGTTGTGAGTTAGGGGCCCTGGGCCCCCTTGTCGTCAGTTTGGGACTCCGGGGCTTCCTGGCTGTTGGTTAGGGGCCCCCTGGTTGTCAATTAGGGGCCCCGGGGCCCCCTGGTCGTCAGATAGGCACTCCGTGGCCCCTTGGTTGTTGGTTGGGGGCCCTGGGGCCTCCTGGTTGTCGTTTAGGGGCCCCCTAATTGTTGGTTAGGGATCTGGGGTCCCTGGTTGTCAGTTAAGGGGCCCCCTGGTTGTTGGTTAAGGGTCCCTTGGTTGTTAGTTAGGGGCCACCTGGTTTTCAGTTAGGGGCCCCGGACCCCCTGGTTGTCGGTTAAGGATTTCAGGGCCCCCTAGTTGTTAATAAGGGCCCCCTGGTTGTTAGTTGGGGGCCCCAGGACTCACTTGTTGTCATTAATATTATTGTTGATTACTGTTATGTGCGTAATTACAGAAAAAAACTGCAACTAAACATCGCTAGGCTATGTTGTCATAACTTTTTGTCGTTTGTGGTATTTTGATTGGGGGGGGCCCGGGCCGCCTGGGCCCCCCCCCTTGGCTACGCCTATGTCTTCACCTAATTTTGGCAAAAAAAACACTTCAATTTCCGGCGAAGACCTTTTTTTTGGTGTTCAGTCAATTTCGGCTACGGAATTACGTAATCTTCACTAAAGTACTTTCGCTGTGCCAAATGTGTTTGGTCAAAGCTGCAAAAGCGTCCCCCACCCCCCATCCCGTGCAAAATTTTACAATTTAAGTACCGGTACTGATCATTATTCACTTTTGGGCCTATTGACCTAAAGCCGCTTTTTTGCAAGTTTTTCCTCATAGAGCTGCAAATTGACCATTTTTATGTTAAATTAGGCTATTTCAAACCAACACGCATACTTTCACTTTTGAAAATTAACTTTTTTTTAACAAAACTTATGATCCTAATTTTAGCCTACCCTGAGACCTGGCAAACCACTTTTTGAAATTTCACGCAAATCGTGAGCTTACGAGCGTATCGGCGAAAAAAATTTGCTCGTTTAGCAAATTTTTTTCGCTGGCAATTTTACTCTTGTATAAGGTGCTACGCCCGTAAGGTGGTACACCTGGGCTTACGGACTTTTCCTTTAAAACAAACTAAGGTTACGCTCGTAAGCTGACGATTTTACGCACAGTGTAGACCGCGGCCCTAATGCGTGCAGTCCGAACATAGTCACTAAGGTCCGAATGAGCGTTGAAGCAATGACGGGTTGAAGTATGTATGGACGCTGAGAGCTGAGAAAGGCTAACCTAGATAGAGAAGAACTTTTTAGGTTTTTTGTGAGGCAAATAGGTTAGGCCAAGTGGGTTATTAAGGTAAGGTAAGGTTAGGTAAATTTACTTTTTTTTTACCGCACAAAGTACACAGAAAATAAAGAGTAAACGCAAAACAACACAAGTATAAATTCCAAATAATGCGGAAGGAAGACCGCGAAGTGACATGAAGTCTTCGAGTCGAGCGGCCAACCTAGCATATAATAAAAGAGATTTATTCTCAGTCATTCTAATGATAGTCTAGACATAATCGAAATAGTGCAGACTAACGTCGAAATTATCTGATAAAATTATAATTTATAGTTTTGGATGAGATTGGATTTATATTCAGAGGAAAATTTTTGAAAAGGTAATTTTTTTTTAATTTAACGATAGTGAATTTCACAAAGTTACACCCTGATACTTCACAGATTTTTGAGTTCTTGACGATTTAAAAATAGGGACTTTTAATTTTTCTCATGTTCTAAGACCAGAGGTGGACAAAGTAGTCGAAAAATCTACTTAAGTAGAAGTATTGTAACTTACTCAAAAATGCCTTTCAAGTAAAAGTAGAAGTATGGCGAAGCATTTCCACTTAAGTAAAAGTAGGAAAATAGTCAAAATTAATTCTACTTAAGTAATGAAAGTAGAAAGAAATTTCGAATTTCACGTGTTTGTTTATTCTTCGAAGGTTTGCTGTTGTGACGCTTACGATCAGTGTTCAAGCAAAGCCATACTTACGGTAGCATATCAAAAAATCAAAGTTTTATTATTCTATTGAAATTACACCGAAGCGTGTTACGCGAATACGATTTAGTAGGGACTCTGGGCTCATCTCCGCGCCTGGACAACACAGCTTGAGAAGAAATGTCGCAGCGATGGCGAGTCGTTAGCAACACTGTTCGTTAACCGGCTAGGGAATTGAACTCCAGACGGGCCGCAGCAAACGCAACGCCGTTAACCGCTAATCTTTTTCGTATGAACCAGGAGTAATGCGCATGTCTAGTTTGTCTACTGTACCATGCTAATCAGGGTTCGGTATGCTTTTTTTTGTTTAGTGAGACTGAGTCAACACCTGGTATTTGATGCAACGCAAAAACACACTACCCTAGATGACCTGTAAATGAATCATCGTAACTATTCAATAAGTTTCGTAGTACTGTACAGTAAAACAAACTCGATACGTACTTATTGTACACGTTGTGAGGTGGAATAATGTACACTACCTAACGGTCGAGTTCAACAATCCATTTAAACTTTTATTGGATTAAACCTGCTATGTACAATATGAAGTAAGCCAATCAGCAGGTCACCACAGATTCGTAACATCTAATTCGTACAAATCTTCAACCGGGTATACGATATACCAATTGGTATGCGAAACGGTAATTATGGTACTCAGTATACAGAGGGTATACGAAACAAAACTGCGATCTCCAAAAAAAAAAAGAAAATGGTCTCCACTTAAGGTGAATTTACACAGTATCCGTTTTTCGTACGTTTTCGTCCGTTTTTTTACGTTTTTGCTTCTCCTTGACAAAGTATGCGCATTTTCATCCGCATTTTTATGTGTCCATATCCGCACTAACCAGACAGTCACATACTGGACAAAAGTTTTCCACAAAAAATTTTTGTAAAGGGGTACAGCTTTATTTCGAAATATCGCTCTTATCGTTCATACACAAAATTTTTGAACAAAATTTTTATCTATATATAACAGTCTACTTAGTGCGGATATGGACTTATAAAAATGCGGATGAAAAAGCGCATACTTTTTCAAGGAGAAGCAAAAACGTAAAAAAACGGACGAAAACGTATGAAAAACGGATACTGTGTAAATTCACCTTTACATTCGGGCTAGATTCGGTCCAATTTCGCCCAAATCTAAGCATGAAAAATCGGATCTACAAAAAAAGTCTACACCGCTTACACGGACTAGAATTTTTTGTGGAGTATACAAAGTTTTCGAAAATCGCAAAAGGTATACCACGTAAAAAAAGGTTGAAGAGCACTGATCTAAACAACGCATTACTCTGCTCGGATGGCTAATTGTATAGCTCGCATGCCTCTAGAGCGGTAAATGACAGTCACGCAAATGACACTAGGCTGCTAAGATAGTTCAAATACTGGCTAGTCTAAATCTTATGATTTATCAATGCTGGTACTACGATAGTAGCCCAAACGCTTACTGGTATATACTGGCAGCTATAGGCCTAAGTGAAGGCTTTCAACTACCGGGTGGTATCTATCTGCAATACTTCTTTGGAAAATCTAACAAACAATAAAGTACACAATAATACTGCGCCCGCCTAAAACAAAGAAATTCAAGAAAACCTTGCCAAACCTCAAAATTGCGGCTCATTACCGGTACATAGACTGTAATCACAGCGTACCAGACTTCTGTTTCGCGTCCTGTACAAACATGTTTTCGATAAGCAGAGTTGCCAGATATAATGAGACAAACAAAAAAACTTCAAATCGTGGTCATTGGTCAAATCATCATCAAAAAGGATTGGCTAGGTGTTTACTTCTACTTTACATAAAAGTCATTACTACTCAAGTAGCGTTACTTCGAGAGGATTTTACTTGAAGTAAAAGTAACTTAGAAGTATCAGAAATGAAAAATACTTAAGTAAGTCGCTCGTTACCGAAAATACTACTTAAGTAGTCTACTTAAGTAGAACTACTTCGTTACTGACCACCTCTGTCTAATACCTAGTATTGAGATTTAAATCATTTTTCACATCGTCAAAAAAATTCAGTAAAGGTGTAGGTAGAGTTTTGTTTTGTACATGATGCATGAATTTTGCAAGTTCATGTTTATAAATATCATGAAATTTTAAAACTTTAAATTTATAATATAGAGGAGAGGAACTTTCATTCCACTCTGCACCACCAACAGCCCGAACAGGGGCGTATTTAGGGGGGGGCCATTGGGCCATGGTCGCCAGGATTGCAAAATTGCATAGAAAAGTGAGCAAAATTGAGGCATGCCCCCCCCCCCTTTGCAAGTTGGGCATCAGGCTTTGGGCTCGAAATCACCTGATTTTGGGCAGAAAATGGGACGAAATTGGAGTGAGGACCTTTTTTTTTTCTTGCTCTTCACCTGATTTTGGGCGAAAACTGAGACGAAATTTGAGTGTGACAATTTCAAATTCTGATCTATGTTCCTCTCGAATTTTCTGAAGTTTCTGCCCCCCCCCCCCCTTTTCAAAATCCTGTGTACGCTACTTAGCCCGAATTGCTTTATTTTGGTGCGATGATAATTTTTCTAAGTGTGATTTGTATGTTGATCCCCATGTGATGATGCCATAGCTTAGATGTGTATGCACAAGGCTGTAATATACACATAAGAGAGTCGAGGTTGGAAGAAAATTTTTAATCTTGTATAAAATACCGAAACTACGTGAAATTTTTGCCACAATCGATGTGATGTACTTAAAATTTAATTCTTCATCAATGTAAATTCCAAAATATTTTACTGTAGAGGTTATGCAAATTTCAGATTTTTTTGTTTTTATATTGTCGAATTTCCCTTTATCTCTTAATTTAGAATTGATCAGCATAACCACGGCATAACATTTGATTTAGATGAATTCAATGTCAATTTATTTGCATAATTCAATGTCAATTTAGATGAATTCAATGTCAATTTATTAGTCAATTCAATGTCAATTTATTTGCATATTAGGAGGTTAGGCCAGGAGATTAGCTTCCTGTTGTTGTTTGATTCTAAGTAATTTTTTGTAGGCTTATCAGCAGTTTTTAGAGCAAGTTATTAGTTGACCTAAAGTGCGTAATTGAAGCTGACTGACAGCTAGTGCTTTAGTTTTTGCACAGTGATTGACTGTGAGTTGGACAACGAGTCTGGTCGAAGAATTTTAGGTGAGAGTTAAGTTTATTAGTGTATAGTTTTTGTATGAACGACGAAACTGCCTAATTAGGCTATGCCGACTATGATAATATTATCTACCGTGGGGTCAGTTAAAACTGTACTGTTAAGCTAGCTATAACTTACCACTAGAGTGCTATAGACTGCCGTGCGAGTAGGCCTATGCTTTGTGTTTTTGTGTAAATTTTGTTTTTTTATTTCTGCGTGATTTATGTGCTCGATTTATCGTAATTCGTGTTAT
Source organism: Trididemnum nubilum (assembly GCA_963965965.1). Lineage (NCBI taxonomy): Eukaryota > Metazoa > Chordata > Ascidiacea > Aplousobranchia > Didemnidae > Trididemnum > Trididemnum nubilum. The sequence continues at coordinate 19,420,394 of OZ014490.1, forward strand.
TTTTTGTGCGCGGAAACCGCTACCGACATCGCTATCGAACAGATGTCAAAGGCGCGTTTTCAATATCTTCAATAAATTTCTGCTACAAACGAAGAGCGTGTGTCCGACCAAACAATTCCCAATTTGGAGTACTATTAGCCTGTTTACATGTGCAGATTTGGGAACCAGTTCTTAGTTCTTGTGCCTGAATTTTGCTGAGTCACGCACAAAAAAGGTTTTGTGTGTGACTCAGCAAACCTTTTTTGTGTGTGACTCAGCAAAATTCAGGCACTTGAACTAAGAACTGGTTCCCAAAAGTGCACATGTAAACAGGCTATAAATTATGTGATTTATACAGATAAGGAGTCCTAGCCCAGCCTTTCGATGGGTTGAAGGACTAAAGTTGCAAAATACTTGCAGGGTAATGTAGTGATAATACTTTAGGGGTGTCTAATAGGGGTAAAGCTCCCCTTTAGCCAAGTCGCTTCGAAAATTTAACCGAAATATGCATACTTTAAAGCGTTTTGAACTTAAACAGGAAGTAAGGGCGCTAAAGGGTCTGAGCAATTTAATTCTGTCAAAAAGGCTTCCAAATCCTAGCAATTCGCTATTTCAAGTGGCCCTACAAACAGTGGTGCCGATCTTTGTTGAGCATTGGGGGGATAATTTGCAATTTTACCCCAATTTTACCCTATTTTCAACACTGGGGGGATGAACCTCGACCACGATTTTGCTCAGGTGTAGAAATTTAGTGAAGACCTAAGAAAAAAATGCAAATGGAACACTTTTTCTCCCCGAATTCAGGTGAAGATCAAAAAAAAAAGGTCTTCATCAAAAATAGAGCACTTTTTTCCCCAAATTTTCGCTCTGATGTAATACCCATTTAAAATATTGGGGGGGATGCAGATGTGGACCATTCTCAAACTATTGGGGGGGATACAGCCAAATTATTGGGGGGATATATCCCCCCCGGGTTTCGGCACCCCTGATACAAACGCTCCAAATGTCATCTAAATTGCGTTAAAATGGCTGTTTTATTAAAAAAATTGCCCAGCGGCTCCCCATCTCTGTAAGACGTAAGCAAATTTTAGCTTTGAGTTTAAGTCTCTCCTTAATCAAAATCCTATTACGGCCTTTTATACCCAAAACCAGAAAAGCCACTCTGCTTTCCACCCCTTTTTCTTCGCAAAATCCCGTTGCGCTACTTTTATCCACATTATTAGAAAAATCGCACAGCAGCTGGAGGCTCTGCCCAGAGATGGAAACTGGTCGGGTCGAGATTCTTCGACCGGCCAGTCAGGCCGGTTGAGACACCGGTCAAATTCTCCTTTCTTGCAACTAAAAGACATCTTAGCAACAACCAAAATATACATATATATTTTGTTATAAATAAAACTTAGAAAAAACAGTATTAGCAAACCACACCTTTTGAAAACACTTGTTGAATGGTTTCAAGCTGTAACTAATATGCTGTGACCATTAAGACATGCACATCCTGGGTCGTATTTAAGGGGAGGCATTGTGCCATAGCCTCCCCGTTTGGGCCACGGCACAAAGCAAAAAAATGCAAAATATACGTTGAATCGCGTAATCACATTATAATAATGCAAGCATGTGGAAGAGGCTTACGCTACCTGGCATTTTAGCATCATTTTAATCAGCTTGAGAGTAGAAGTGGCGCAGATTTCAGATTTTTTGGTAAATGCTAAAATCTTGCCGCTTTGAAAAGCTTTTTTCAACGTAAATTTACCACATTCTATATTGGGCAAGAAAGACATAGCTGTTACTTTTTTATGTCTAACTAGTCCTGGCTTGTTCTGAAGTAGCAGTTTTTCTACAAACTGATGGAGCACATTATATTTCGAATACTTTCTAGCCAATGTCATAACAGTTTGTTGTTTGCTGTTCGGCAAATTGCAAATAATCTGTCACAATACAGGCGCGGCGCCAGGATAGCGTGACTGGGGGGCAGATATGAATTTTGGGGGGGGCACGAGAAGTTTATCTATGTGAATTCGAGAGGGGCACGGGGGCACGCGAAATTTATTCCAGTGTGGATCAAACAAACAAGGTGAAGACCCCCCGAAAAAAAAAGGTCTTCAGTTCAAAAATTTTTACAAATTCTGGTTATTGACTCAAAATCTTTGCGATTTTCTGCAAATAATTAAGTGAAGACAAAAAAAGTCTTTGTTCCAAAACTTTTATGAAATCCGGTGTGAGTCCACAAAAATTACGAAAATACGGGCGGTAAACACCAATTTGGGAGTCTTAGGCCTCAATTTGCACTCCAGTAGCCCCAAGCCTGTTACTTTTTTGGGGGCACAGTTCTCCTTTGGTGGGCACAATTTTCGTTTGGAGGGGCACAAGCAGTCATTTAGGGGCCCTGGAATGATCCCCCTTGGCGCCGGGCCTGTCACAATAGCTAAAAAATTTTAACTTCTTTTCTTGGTCTTACGCATAATATCATTAAAAAGAACGTCTAATAGATTAGCTTGTGCCCTCCAGTTCTTTTTATGCTAATTTTGTGAACGTTTTGCGTTGCTCAAAACAGGTTTTTCAAACCGAAATTTAACCTAAAAAGGTCTTAAAATTGAATTATTTTTGCAAAAACGCAAACATTTTTTTGCGTTTTGATTGTGAGATCCCCGTCCGAAGTCACAAATTTTAACACTTCACCCATGGCCCTCCCCTTTTGAAAATTTTTCATTAGATGCATTATACAGTGAACAAAAACCTTCTGTAAAAAAACTGGTCGACCGGGCCGGTCAAAAGCCGGTCGACCAACCCGGTCAACCGGTGTAAATTTTGAAATTTACCGGTCGGGTCGAGAAAATCTTGACCGGTTCCATCTCTGCCCCCGAACCCTCCCTGCGAGAAATGCGGTCAAATTTTAGCTTTGAGTTCAAGTCCCCTTCTTCGTAAAATTTAGTTACGCGCCTACCCGGTAATATCGCAGTTTGTTTCTTTATGATTTTGTAATATTATCTTTTTTATTAAAAACAATGTACTGAAAAAATTAATAACAAGCTATAGACAGTATACAGAGTCTTATAGGCACGGTCAAACCTTTGATCAGCAGCCTAAGACATACTGTTTCGGAATCGACATTCGTCTTTTATTCTTCGTCAGTATAGCTAGGACTACAGGTATGAACATGAGTGTAGAAAGGCAAAGAATCGCAAATTAACCAGACCATGACACACTTTTTTTTCCCAAAAATATAAAGTAATCACAATATTACGAGAGATAATTCTGATAGTTTAATTCAAAATTACCTTTAATATTTCTATTGGAAATTATTTTGAATTAAACTATTAAAATTATCTCTCGTAATATTGTGATTACTTTATATTTTTGGGAAAAAAAAGTGTGTCATGGTCTGGTTAATTTGCGATTCTTTGCCTTTCTACACTCATGTTCATACCTGTAGTCCTAGCTATACTGACGAAGAATAAAAGACGAATGTCGATTCCGAAACAGTATGTCTTAGGCTGCCGATCAAAGGTTTGATCGTGCCTATAAGACTCTGTATACTGTCTATACATTATATTTTTTGTTTTTAGCTTAGTACAGTGCCTGGTGAAGCCAGCTACTATGGGCTGGTAAAATGTTGCAGTAACTTAAAAACTTGCGCCAGTTGAGCAAAGCTAAATAAAAATTTTCGATTGCTTGGTTGTGGCTCCTTACAATTTGATATTAGAAATTTGACTCTGGAACTAAAAAAGATTGAGAACCATATGTCTAATGGAATTAAAAAAGGTTGAAAACCATTGGTCTAAATGTACGTTTACATTGGACACGAAGCAACGCAAAGCGAAAGTTGGCAATTTTCGCGAATGGCAGCTTACTTCACTTGCTCAAAATAGGCCAACAACGCGTGAGCAACGTTGTCTAACAAAAGTTAAGCAACCGCTCTCGAAGTTTGCGACCGGTTAAAACTTTCCCCAAGTTGTCGATGACGTCAAATTTTGGTTGCTCCACATCTCTTCACGTTGCTTCGCTTCACGTCCAGTGCATACGCACCTTAAATTAGTACAGGTTTGTGGCTTTAATAGTCCTCTAACTGGGGACGTCCCGCTTATGTTTTTGCCTCCAAAGCGTTTGAGTGTTTTAATCTCTCAATTAAGATCCAAATTGAAAAAAAATTGGGTAGGTTTTTTCAATCATGCTGTTAACATCGCAGATATAAGGCCAAAAAAAATTCATTTGACAACACGGAGTGGTCACACTACTAAAACCTTATAAATCGTATAACTAACATGCTTATTGACATGCTATAAAGCAATTTATCAACTTTAAACGTTGATTAGAATCATTAGATTGCTATGACGCAGGGGCGTATTCACTGGCGTACGCAGAATTTTCGAAAGGAGGAGGCCGGGAAATTCGAGAATAATAAAGACCAAAAGAAAATTTCTTCGCTCGACCCAAAATTAGGTAAAGATCAAATAACAAAAAAAGGTCTTCACTCAGATTTAGCCGGTTTTGAGCTCAAACTTTCTGCCCAAGTTACAAAGGGGGGGGGGAGACATGCCGCAATTTTGCATACTATTTTATGCTAATTGTACTATACTGGCGATCCAAAGTGGGAGGGGCCATGGCACCATGCCCCCCCCTAAATACGCCCCTGGGCGTATTCTCCATGCATGCCTAGTCATTTAGGCAATGGTAATACTAATGATTTAAACAAGTACAAGTAAAAACTTAAAACAAAATCAAGCTAAGTTACCACAGTTACGGGCATTATAGCAGTGGAACTTAGCCAGAATTTGGGTAAAATCGTTCACTTCCGAAATAAAGTGTGAAATTGGGCACAAACCTTCCCCAGGGTGAGTATAACGATTTCCGAAGGGGAGCCAAAAATTGGGCTTGGGCAACTCCTACAAACGGCCCCTAAAGATATGCTCTAGTTCCACATTGTGGTTAGATGAAATTTCGTTGTTGTAAACAAGCTTACAAAACCAACTAGTAATTTTATGATTTCATTTTATTGTTTTTTGCAAACTAGAATATTTTGGCATGCTATGACGTTACAGATGACGTAGGTATGACGTCATTTTTGCCAAAAATGTATCATGGCAAGCAAAATATTGCTCCAATTGGTGGAGTCTCTCATTGATATCAAACTCTGTTATTTGTTTTAATAATTAGACAAACATCTTGCGTAGTCTAAATTACGTAACTTTTTGACGTAATTATAACATTATGTTTGCCACAAATTCCAACAAAACAACAGCAATAAATTGCTAATTAAAAATATTAGCTTATGACAAAATTTTGCATTCAGCGTATTAGTTCAAGTTACAATTACTGCTTGTAGCAGACAACGTCATCTTATGACGTCATGTTTGCCAAAAAATTCCAACAAAACAACAGCAATAAATTGCTTGTTTTAAAATGTATTAGTTTAATGACAGTGTTAAAACCGTTAAAAATAATCTGCCCTGCTTTTCAACGAGTGGCTGAAGACACAATTTTAAATCTTTGTTTGTGCATTTTGGTCTGATAAATTATTGGGTTTTGCAATCTTGTGACTTAAATCGAAAAGGTTATTTGTTATTGTCTAATCGGTGTTTAAGTCAAATTACTGAGTAATTATTATTCTTTGTTAAAAATAAGCTGTTAATTAGCGCAACTTCATAGGCCGTATTTTAGAATCGTTGTTTTAGAATGTTTTTTTCGTGCCTTATTTGTTTTTCGAGACGACTGTAGACTGGCATCTGACAACCTTTGTTTGTTAATTTCTGGCCTTTGATGCTAGACAGAGGCGATTCCCCGTGCTTTTACTGCTTAGAACTATTTAAACGTGCTTGGAGCCTGGTAGCTCAGTAGTGACAAAGAATGAGTCAAGTGAACAGAGTCAGTTTTTGGTGAGACGTGTAATATGCTGCTTGACTTGGCTAAATTGCGTTTTGCGATCCCTTCCCTTCCTCTCCATCTTTGTTTATGGATTTGACTGTTGACTGTGAGGGAACAGTCTTGTAGATTGGAAGAAAGGGCCCTGAGTTGGCCCTTACATCGTATTTGAGACTACTTCGTTTTTTCTGTATTTTTCTTTATTCAATATAATAATAAATTTTATTAAAAATCAGTGAATCAAGTGCTCAGTTGTCAGAAGGAGAAAGGGATTGGGAGAGTTTGGTATGGCTCTCCTACACGTTATTGAAGTTGGCTATACAGTAATACTCCGCATCGTTGCCCTGCAGTAAACACAAAACGGTTCTGATTGGCAAGTCTTAGCAGATATTCAAATTTAAGAATTAAGCTTTTAAGAAACAGTTTGGCAAACTGACACATATCGCAAGACCTGGTTATAAAAACTTTATCGTTCGTAAAGACAGCATTTTGCAATCAGCGGATTAGTTCAAGATACAATAGCTGCGTATAACTGATAATGTTATTTGGTGACGTCATCATGTCTGGTGATATCATATTGCAGTGTTTTGTCCTTTGCTGCAAAATTGACAAAAAAAAAGATGTGCTTTGTCTAGGAACAATGAAAGGACGTGGGCATAACAAATTACAAATTAAGACCAAACTTAAATTGTCAAAACGTTGTTATCTATACCCCGAGATGCATTCAAGGTTGCTAGGCAGCAGCAGCTTTTCTAGATTTTATCCCTTTAATTGCCGTTGCCACTTCTTCTGCAGTCAAAACTACCTCTTACCCGAAATGTATCACTTCGTGTGTGTCACGAGTCAATGCCTTTACAGGATTAGTGTAAGTATTGCGGATAATCGCACTCTTATATTTAGCTTACTGGGTGTTTTCGTTTAAAAACTTCTGCCGTAAATACCAGTAAGGTATCATCGATAAGTTTTAATTTTTTTTCACTGCAATTTAAAATAACAAAGTCATTGAAAACCAATGCAAAAGAGTCTGGTATATTTCCCGGAGTACATCATAGAAGAAGATGGTTTTTGCGCATTTCTTCAAAAGTAAAGAAAGTTGACACTCAGTTGTTTTTTTTTTTATAAAATTAGAATGTTTGTGATATTTTGGTATATAATCCAGCTAGATCGGACATCGGATTAAGAATGCAAAAAGCTGTCAAAAGAAAATGTATTACCCTCTTATTTTATTACGCTAAAGTAGCTGGTCACTTGTTGGCACCATGATTAACATTCTTTCTTCACATTTTTGTTCAATTTACGCATTTTTCCCGCTATACTTAAAATTGCCTCTGTTACTCCAATTCAAAAAGCTGACGCATAAACAAAAACTTCAAATTATCGTCCAATTTCGGTACTGCTTTGCTTTTCTAAAATTTGGAAAAATTGATAAGACACGACTCAATATTATTATCGTTTGGGGAAAAACTCCGCATTTTATATCCAAAACAATTCGGATTTCGGACAAGAAGTTTCTCTATACTCATGCTGGGTTAGGTATTATCAGTTGTTTGTTTGACAATATTAATGATAAAAATTTTTCGTGTCTCGTCGTAATAGATTTTACAAAGCGTTTGACACCGTATCACAAGAATGACTTCTTTTAAAATTAGAGCGTTGTTTGTTTTCTACCAGCTTTTCGCATAAGTGCGTGTTTGTAAATTACATTTAAAATGTATTCAATAAACTTATTAAGTTCATCGTTAAAATTATCAGAGTTAATTCTAAAAGTACAATTCATTTGTAACTTGAACTTTTTTCCATTATCTACTCAAAATTTGTATGATTCAAACTTGCGGATACTACGAACCTGGAATGTTTTGGTTTCTTTTATAGATTTTTTAAGCATGCTGTTAAGTGAATTTGTTAATATGGCAAAATGTGAAGTCATAATCTTGAGATTTGAAAATCAATTACGCCAGGTGTTACTTCAAGCGTTGTTTGTTAACTAAGATATGATTCAACAAAGTTTTTGAGTGATTTGTCCCACGAGTCATTGTTGTAATTATTGTTGATTAGCAGCCGTTTCTGTTAAACATCAAGTTATATGTTTTAGCTAGTCTTACCTGGTAGTAGTTAAAAAGAATATTAATGTTCATGTCACCAAGAATATATTGTTTAGAACAGGGATGTCGAAACCCGGGGGGATATATCCCCCTCAATAATCGTGAGTATGGTCTACATCTGCATTCCCCCAATAATTTTACTCTGGTGTGCATCTGAGCGCAGGTCTCCACTTGAATTTGGGAAAAAAAAGAGTTCCACTTTTGGTGAAGATCTTTTTTTTTTTGGTCTTCACTTAATTTGCTCACCTGAAACAAAATCGTGGTCGAGGTTCATCTCCTCCCCAATGTTGAAAATAGGGCAAAATTGGGGTAAAATTGCAAATTATCCCCCCAATGCTCAACAAAGATCGGCACCCCTGGTTTAGAAATGAAATTTAAATGCACTGAACGGTCATTGAGTAATCCAAAAATATTTCAGTGTTTTGGGATTTCAGCCTGTACGTGCAAACAAGTATACAGGTTTAGTGTCTTCGGGAAAATGCTTCTGCAGGAAAGCGATATTTAAAAGCAGAATACTGTAAATACTGAATTGCTTTTATCAAAATTTTGTTGTTCAAAGAGCCTTGACAAACATAACATTAATGAATACAAGTCCGAATTGAGCCCAAAATTTTGTCAATCTTAAGCCCGAACCTCACCCAAGAAGTCCGGCCCGACTTACTACTATGGGTTCTTGACAGCTGATTTTTCCCCAACAGAGTTATAAATGGGCCGACTAGATTAGGCCCGAACCCGAAAATATAAGCCCGAACCAAAAACTAATTTGAAGCCCAAATCATGCCCGAAAAAAACCGAAAATTGAGTTTGGTCTAAAAAATTTAGTAATGTTGCCAAGTTATTTTGATTATGCTTTTGTGCACCTAAAACAAAAAGCACGTCTCAGGTTTGAATTAAGCCCGAACTTTTTATCAACTTTAGGCCAGAACCAGACCCGAAAAGTCCGGCCCTACTTACAACTCTGGTCCCCAAGCAGCTTTTGTTGTTTCAAAAGTAATTTTAAACTTCTTTTCAGTAGTGCCAAATTAGACTATAACGTCAAAGTGTCGGTAGTTAACAATCGTTTGTTGGCACTGCGCGAGCCAAAGTATCTTCAATGTGTAAATTAGGTCACAAAAAAGCGAAAACCGAAAAAGTTTGAAGGGCCACTGCATCCTAATTTTTGAATTCTAGCACTAAATATGTAAAAAATAATTGATTGCCTACGCTTTTGTCCCGTTTTTTTGTTCTTTGTTTGACGACGACGAAAGAGATTTTGAGTTTACGGGAAAAAAAATTCAGCTGTAGCAACATGGCAGCATCAAATTCGCATTTCAATGTAGAAGTCAAAGTATCTCCGAAATTAGAGCCTAAAAAATTAAAGAAAAAAAAATACAATTTTTTGTGGCAATAAATCAGTTAAAATCATACGTCAATGCAGCTTCAAAGCATTTTGGGCCAGAAAAAGTTACAGATTAAAAGATTGTCGGCCTATTTGTGGGAGGATTTAATCACAATTTTGAAGGGTAATAAGTTGACAGGAAAAAACGAAGACCAGGCGCAGGCTGCAGAAAATTTTGTCGGACCGTAACTGAGCACATTCAAGCAATGAACGATGCCTTTGATAAAAGCAGTAAAGCTACGAGCCAGATGAATTGTGAGAAATTTTTCATCTGTTCGCTTGAATCAATAAGCACGTGCAAGTGTGTGAAAGGTGTTGAAATGGAAAGTTAGCACGTGTTTTTGTGGCGTTTGTCACATCATTTTCTAATAAAAGTGCAGCAATTACCGAGATAGGTACCAGTTTCGACGACACGTACAGTAACTGAACAACAACCATGATCTATTTTGCACTTGTTTTGGCTTTGGGTAAGTTATAAAATACTGAACAAAGCAGTTTTCGGACGTGGAAGAATCAACTGACTACTTGTTTGATGATTAAGTGATTGTGACATAAAAACAATACATGAAGGGTGGTAGTAAACCTGATGACCCCTTGATTTTTTTCATTGTTATCCTAATCGAAAACCAAATTAAATCCCTATCAAATAATTTTAATTATCTTTAGTCATTACTTTGTGCCATATTTTTTCGAGCGTATAGTTTATTTGATCAACAAATAAAATATTTTTTTGCTTTGTTTCAGCAATGACGGGAAAATATTTTATAACTGAAGCTTAAATTTCTCTGAAATACATGTACAACTGTCATCCGATTTTGCATTTTTTTCAAGGAATGTTTATTTCTGATTTCACAGATAATAATGACTAACATTAAGTAAAATCTAAAAATTTGCGTAATATTGAAAAAGAAGTTAAAATTAGTGGAAAAACGTTCTGTTTGTATGCGTGGGTGTTTCCCGTCTGTTTGTGTATGATAGGTGCAGGGTTCTTGGTGGTAGCAATTTGTAAAGCTTTGTTGCATACTTCCAAGCAATGTTTGTTGTTTCACAAAATATTTTTCAGCCACCTCTGCTTTCTGCGACCAAAGAATTGTCGGTGGGGAGGATGTTACCAATATCGAAAATGTTGCCCCATGGCAAGCCTCTCTCCAGGTCAGCGGTAGCCACTTCTGCGGTGGATCCCTCATCTCTGCCACCAAGGTCATGTCTGCTTGCCACTGTAGACAATCGTAAGTAAAGAGAAAAAAGTTATTCTTTTCCAAATGAAATGATAATAGTGTAATAAGTAAATCGAAGCAATATCAGATCTCAAAAAATGCCAAATTGAATAAGTTGTTATGCAATGCAAATCAACGAAATTTTCAATAATTTAGCAAAAGGTCAGATTGATTGACTGGTATACAACTGTTTCATAATCTTAGCATTGTGTTCAGTAAATCAGATAAAGTACTCGATGACGAATCAGAGCGAAATATTAACTAGTTTCTGACCACCACAATTTATCATGCCCCAACAGTCCGTTTGGGCTGTATGGGCTTTTCATGGGGCTAAGATTTAATTCAGTTTTATTCAAATAGAAATTAAATTTTAATTAAGTCTTGTTTAATTTTGCTCCCCTGAAGAGCCGGCGTAACAGACTGTTGGAGCATGACAAATTGTACTGATGTTACACGGACTGTTAAGTAGTTAATTGTTACACATGTTAATTTCTCAATCGCTTTTCGTCCTACTGTTTCCAGGTGATTTTTTAACAGTAGTAAAAAGAGTTGACTGGCTGGCAGAAAAACATGGTTTTGAAGATTTGACGAAAATTTTCACTTGTTTAACTTTCGCATCCAGCGAGAGTGCTCTACCTGACTAAATCGCACATCTGATTAAAGAAGCTCTATATTTCTCAATTGAGGGCTGCCCAAAGTGCGGCCCGTACAAGTTTTCGCGGTCCACGACTGGTCTAGCGATTTTTAAGTTTCTTTCGATGCTTGTACTAATTTCACTCAAAAGTTGTTTCTTCTGTCAAATTTGTTGACATAAATTTTTTCAAACATTTATTTCAATAAATTTTCTAAATTTTATTTGGTTAATATAACGTCAATGGATGGGACTAGATTAAAATGTAGCAATTGTTCAGGAAATCGCAACCATTGGAAAACATGCGTTGCGAAAAAACTGAGGCCTCTCTCTTTAGCCGAATAATTTAGTAGGTTCTACCTTACTAAACCTAGCTTTTAAACGAGGTTTGGATCTACATGTACCAAATGAGGAAATGAACTTTGCAATTGAATTTTTTCTAGTGGCTCTAAAAATTTGCAAAATTTCTTCCAATTGGCGTTAAAGTTGCTAGCTTTTTCTCTAAAATCATTTGGCGGTTCATAATGCGTTTGAGACCCGCAGCAGGTTATTCAACATTTTTGGTCTTCTAGTTCTGAATTCTGTGCAATGTGCATACTGCATATTTCGAAAGCTCCTAACTTAGCAAAATCCTGAATATAATGATATGTAATACACAAAAATGTTGCTAATAAAAAGTGCGCAATAAAAGTTTTTGCAAATACATTTTGATGCCAAGGGTAATTGCTAATACAATTTGATGCCATGCGGAGACCATGGCGATCTGTCGCTGGGCAATTTTTGTGATTTTTGCAAGAAAAAATAGCCCTCTTAGCGCCATTTGGATCACATTTCGCATGTTTGCAAAGCCATGTGTAATAAATAAATGGCAAATACTTGAAAGGCAGTTGAAGATTTAAATTGTCTAGCCCCTACAGCTCCTTTCCCCTTTACTTACAGGTCAAGTCCTAAACACATTCAAACGCTTGCATTTTGGGGATAACTTTTCTAGGTGATTTGGCTAAGCAAGGCCTCCCCGGGTTGCACCACTGCTCTATCTTACCACAACAGCAAGATAGTTTATGTGAACTTTTCCACCATTGAACGCTGGTGTAAAATATGAGGTTCCATTTACAATTGAGATAAAATTGTAAGCGGATAATAATTGCATTTTTCGTTTATTTTTATTAAAGAATTCAGCACGCAACGCCCGGTAGGTTTGGGAAGTGTACCTTCATACTGTAATTTCAATCAATTGCGTAGTCTTTATCTCAAGTTAGATACAACACATTGGCAGTTTAAGGTTAAGCAGCAAGTTTGGCGAGTTTCGTACTTAAGTTAGATTCTTCTCTCTTTTATTGATTTTCTACAGAGCGTTGCATTAAGCGTAAGAGTTTGGATAATATTGACAGTCTAAAAGATAACAAACAAATCGATTTGCTAAAAGTAAATGAGTACACTTCGAAAATATGCGCCTGGCCTATTGCCTTACCAGCAGAAAAGTTACATTGGACTGCTGAAATATGTGCAAAAGAAACGCTATAAGCTCGTACGTTATGTGTTACCAGGCGTAAGAATTAAGTAGTTTCTTGAGATATCGGTTTATGCCCATTACGCAATTGCTTTTTTTTTTCAGATTAACTGCTTCCTTACACTGTAAGTCTTCAACTTGAATATTGTGTTTTTAGATCTTTGACTGTTGTATTGGGAACTGAACAATACAGAAACCCGGGACAATCTTTCTTCACCACAGATTTCCTTTGCCATCCCCAATACAGCTCCAGAACCATTGATTACGATTTCGCCATCATCACCATCTCTGGAGCTTCCTTGAACGCCAAAGTAATTAATTTTGTGTTCAAAAGTTAGAAATTATTCAAAATTAACAAAAAAGTATATTGAAAGCCAATTTATTATGACATTGACTGACTGTAACCTGTGGTTTTTTAGTTATTTAAAAAACAATATTTTTACTAAAAACAATATGAATAATAAATCCATGTGCAATTTGCCGTATGCCAGTTCAAGGTTGTGGAACATCCAGCCAATTCTGGTTGTTTACAATCGCTAAAATCAAAAAATGAGCCTTGAAATTTTTTGTTCTCATTTTAGGGTTGCAGTTACTAAGATATTCAACACATTCAAGGACCTATTCCCTTAAAAAAGTTTTTGGAAACCCTGAATCTGTTCTCTCAGCATTAATTTTTAGGGGAAAAGAGAGACCGAATAACATTAATTCTTTTAGTCACATTACGTGACTAATCCAAATTGGCAAATCCTACCCTTTTTCTGAAAATTCTAACTGCGAGAATAAATTCAGGGTTTACAAAAACTTTATTGGGGGATATCTCTTTGGGATTGTTGAATATTTTTGCAGCGGTAGCCTGAAAATAAATCAAAAAATTTCAAAAATTAGTTTTTGATTTCAGCTATTGTAACCTACCGGAATTGGCTGAATGCTTTAACCCCTTTAAAACAGCGCAATGGAATTTTGATCAGTAACTGATTAAAATTGATATTATTAAAACGCATATTTTACCTTTGCGGTCAGCCTCTAAAGAATCTAACGGCGAAACAGACTGATGGGGAAATCATTTTATTGCTGTTTTATTGATTTTCATTCAAATTTTTAAGTGCAGAAAATGTTCTTCTCCTGCACAACAATGGAAACTAAATTTACAAATTTAGCAATATACATCAATATCCTTAATTTTGAAAACAGAATTTTAAGCTTCTTGGCAAAGCATAAAATAATACCTGCTAGTTTAGGAGCTGCTTGGTTGCAATTTACATACTTTATCTTCTTTTTAGAATTAGTTAGTGAACATGTTAGTTTAGGACAAAGGACGCTTTTTTAGCATTAAAACTTACAGAAATGCAGTTATTTATCAAGTTTGGTAGAAAAAGTGATTAGAGTTAATTTTTTCGACAGGTTCAACCAATTACTGTCGCCAGCAAGGAATATTCTTCCGGAACCCGAGCTGAGATGACCGGATGGGGAAGAACTTCCGGCGGTGGACCAATCCCAAGCACTTTGCAATATGCTGTCACCTACTTGATTTCTGAAACAGAATGCCGAGCCACTTGGGGCAGCCAAGTAACTAGCCGTATGCAGTGCGCCAACGACAATACCAACAGTGCTTGCAACGTAAGTTACAGTTGTAGTTCTGGGAATAAACTTTTTGATCAACTAATGATTTTAGAAAAAAGACCATTAGTTTGTTGGGATACTTATCGTGGACATTGTGTTGTCTTCTACACGTTCAGCGTTTGCAAAGCTATCTTTGCAATGTAGCACCTCCGCGGTCGACGCAGCTGCTTTCTCCGTGCTTTTCCGAAACAGTATCATTAAAACCGCTTCACCCTCATCATCCAAGTCGCTTATAACAGCATTTAACCCAAAAATACAAGCGTTTAAACGTGTTTTGGACAAAATCTGCAAGTAAGAGGGCTGGGAGTTAAGAGGCTTGGCAGTTTACTTCTTTCAAATGACTTCCGAACTCTACCATTTCAGTTCTTTTAAATGACTCTAATAACGTGCAAAATGTGACTCGAATAGCGCTAAAATAGCTATTTTTTGCCGAAAAGCAACAAAATTGCCAAGCCGCTGGGAGCTTCGGCCCCTGACCCCAATCTGTGATATGCGGCTGAGAGGTTCGTCCCTAGACCCCATCTGTGATACGCTTGAGATGCACCAATTTGCTCGGCACCACGAAAAAATCAAAAAATTTTCGAAAAAAATTTGTTTAACTTGTAGTTCAAGCCCCTTCCTTAGCAAAATCCTTATTGCGCGCATGAAGGTGACCGAAACGTACTTATACACATTGACGGCTTTGTTAGTGATAAAGTGCCCAATCTTTGAGTGGCGAGAAAGGGCCCCACTTTTTAATGACCAGAAATTAGCAATTTTCAGCACAATACTAGATATGAAGTTTTAAGGCGCGTAGCCAGAATTGTGCAATGGGTAGGGGCTGTTTCGAGGGTCTGGGGGCGGAGCCGCCCAGAGTTGTAAACGGGCCGACTAGTTCAGGCCCGAGCCCGGCCTGAACCCGAAAACATAACCCCAAACCCAGCCCAAACCCGCAAATTAATTTGAAGCCCAAATCATGCCCGAAAAAACCCGAAAGTTAAGTTAGGCCTGAAAAATTTGGCAATGTTGCTACGTTATTTTGATTATATTTTTGTGCACCTAAGACAAAAAGTACGTCTCAGGCCCGAATTAAGCCCAAAATTTTTGTCAACTTTAGGCCCGAACCCGACCCGAACCCGGCCCGAACCCGACCCAAAAAGCCCGGCCCGACTTACAACTCTGGAGCCGCTGGTGCTCGAAATTTTTGTTTTGTTTTGTTTTTTTTTGGCAGAAATAGCTTAATTTTAGGCCTATTTTGATAAAAATTAATGCTATTAAAATGTGACATAAAAATTAGCAATGCAAAAACATAATTATATTGCAGTTGTATATATGGGCTATGTGGAAGGTAGCTATAGCTAAAATTTCAGTTCTCTTATTTAGAAGCTGGTAAATCATAAAATCCTTTACTGGTAGTTCTATGAAACTCTCAAGGAGTAATCTATTTCGTCTATATTTTATAGAGAATGATATAATTAGGGAAGCTAAAGGAAGAAAGTTTGAAAGAACTGATTGGTAATTAATTAATTAATACTGAGCAGCCCTCTTCCCTACTCCTGAGCATATATATTTTTTGAGGAAACCTATGTTAAGCATTTTTCAATGAGCGATCAAATTTGATTCGCAATTGTTTGCCATTTTTCAAAGTTTTTTCAAATTTGATTACCAATTTTTTGCGATTTTTCAAAGTTTTTCCTGATTTATGAGTTTTATTTTTGGCAAATTAGCCCCCCCTAAATAAACGTTTCAAAATATCCTTTAAATCATTTTTTGAGTTTATTCAGTCTCAGAAGTTCTAAAAACGTGGTATTTTCCTTATTCTGCATTTTGGTCAGCATGCCAATGGGGGGCCGCAGCACCCACCCCCCCACCCCTTGGCTACAAGTTTTAATGTATTAATAGACCTGCTTTATGTTATTAAATCTCGAAAGGAGTCGTTTATTTCTAAGCAGAAATTCGACACGCTTGGCTTGCCCTATCTTTCTTGCATAGAATTTGTCAAATAAAACAAAGAAAACGCTTGTATGCTTAGGTGATTTTATTGCTTTTGTTTGAGTTGAGTATTAAGCAACTGAGGCAGTTACAATAGTTTCCTTTGATTTCTTCCCAACTCTGATCAGTCTGGTGTGGGATGCTCTGTTACAACAAACCAACATTCAAAGAAAAAAGTTAGATAAATCTAACTTACTGTAATTGCTTCCAAACGATATAGATACACTTTGACTAAAAAAAAAAACAGAGCCAAGATAAAATGAATCATTCGATTTACGAGATGTTTTGACTTAACCTAAAGTGGTTTTCAATCTTATTCAAATTGACTTAAACTGAAGTCATTTCAATCTCATTCAAATAGGTTCTATTTAAAGAAGATTGAAAATGACTTTAGTTTAAGTCGAAACGTCTCGTAAATAGAACGATTCATTTTATCTTGGCTCTGTTTTTTGTCAAAGCTTTTCGCATCGTCCCGTTATTCTGCTCCTATATATGCAATACAGTGTCGCTACTAGAGTTGGATTAAACTTGAATTTTGAATTTAAACCGCCCAAACGTTGTTGATGAATTTGAATTTAGTTTTTTTACAGTCAATGAATTTGAAGTTTAAAAATTGAAACAAAACAAAACAAAAATTCGACCCTGGACTTGCTAGGTTATTAAACTGTGGCATCATTCAAATAGGTTCTATTCAAATAGGGTCGATCTCATTCAAGCTCATTCAATTCAAATCTCATTCAAATAGGTTCTATCTGTGGCTGTTAACAACCAGCTTTGCTCCGCTATTCAGAGTTGTAGGTCGGGCCGGGCTTTTCGGGTCGGGTTCGGGCCGGACTTGGGCCGCGTTCGGGCCTAAAGTGACAAAAATTTCGGGCTAAATTCGGGACTAAGACGTGCTTTTAATCTTAAGTGCACATAAATATAATCAAAATAACTTGGCAAATTTGCTAAAATTTTCAGACCTAAATTAACCTTCGTTTTTTTGCGGGCATGATTTGGGCTTCAAATTAATTTTCGGGTTCGGGCCGGGTTCGGGCCTGAACCAGTCGGCCCGTTTGCTACTCAGCCGCAGTCTGCAGAAGTTTTTTTCAAGTTGACCTGTCCTTTTTTATACCGCTTTTTCGTGCACTATGCCAAAGTACCATACTGGGTAGCTGGATTCTAATATTCAAAAGAGTGTTGGATTTGGGTTGAACTTAAATATTAAAATTATAAATAGTATGCAGTGTGTTCTGTTTCTAAAATGTACATCAACAAGTGGTCTGGTTTTAAATTTAATATTTTGAAAATTTTAGATTAAATAACGCACTCACAAAAAAGATGTATACGTCATACAGTTATGCTGCAATATTGCACTGTATTGTAAATGATGAAGCAAAGAAAACAATTTTCGGTACTCATTGCGCGGCAGTTTTATTTAATTTGATTAAAAGCAGTAAAGTTTTATTTAAAGCAGTCAAACTTTTAAACGTTTCAGACTCGGCTACGTCCATCGTCAGCAAAAAATAAAATCTGAAATATCAAAAGTATGAAAAATTCTGTACTTTTATTCGAGATTTGTTTACATAATTTTAATGCTTTTTGATGTTTTAGGATTTTATTTTTTGCCAATGATAGACGCAGCTGGGCTCTAAACGTTTAAAAATTTTACTGTTTTAAATGAGACTTATTTATTTTTAAACAAAGAAAACAATAATTTTGGTTCTTTCCAAAATTAAAATACAATATATCAATGCACTGTATTTTCTATACTGCCGTTAAAGCCTTCACGCAGGACAAAAGTTAAATCAGGAGCTTTAAAGTTTAACCAATACATTAGTCTATTCTGTTTTAGTTGATTTTTGTCGTATTACTTTAAACCAGTGGTTCCCGAATTGTGGCACGCGTACCAGTTGTAGCACACGAGAGTCTTTTTTGGTGGTATTCTAGGAAATTTAGCTAACTTATAAATTTGCGAAAACATTCAACTTTTAAAACTTTTATACTTCTTAGTTCAAGCAATTTCGAAACCTTTCAGATTGAGTAACTTGCAATGTTGCGTTTTAGTTTCTCTTTACTTTGAGGTTTCGTGAGTTTATGACGCAACACGCAACTTATTTGACATAAAAGCCATATAACTTGTTAGCTGCATTAAAACCTTTGTAAAATACAGTACTGGTACAGTAAGTTGAATATGAGCCGCGCTTCATACCTCCAGTTGCGAAGACTAACTGGTGGAGAAAAAACAACTACATCCATCACCTTGAAACTATTTGGACTGATGTTTGTTTATTAACTTTATTACAGCTACAGTACATGCTAATTTTCCTTATATTCTCACTAATGTATATTTTTTAGTTTGAGATATTCTAGTCAGATAAAACTTAGGTGGTACACAAACACTGTACAAAAGCTCAAAATGGAACGCGTGTAAAAAAGTTTGGGAATTACTGCTTTAAACCATTAAAACTTGCATAACCTGGAAAACGTTTTCTTTTTAGGGTGATTCTGGCGGTCCTCTTGTTGTCGAAGAAGGCGGAGAAAAGGTCTTGGTTGGAAATACCTCCTGGGGAGCCAGCGGATGTCTCACAAGCTACCCATCTGCATGGTCTAAGAATTCTGCTGTCTACAGCTGGATCCAAACCAACGCTGGAATTTAAATGATTTGTCATTTAGAGACGTAGATCTTATCAATGTTGATCAATGATTTAAGAAAATAAAAAATCTATGCGGAAAATGAATTTTAGGCTGCTTTTTTGTGTGACTAAGAAAGTTGAACCTTGCACGAAAAAAAACAAATCAACGTCACATACTTGCGTCTGATACCTGCTGCAGTTTGCTGTATAATGTGTAGTACTCCTGTACTCGTTTTCCATTTTGTAGATCAAGGTTCAAACGAAATATTGAAAAGAAATGTTTTAAATATTCGTGTATGTAATCTCAATAAAAAGCAATAAGCCAAAACTTAAACGAACATTTTACTGAACGTTTCGAGACTTTAGCTGTTTCATCATTAGTAGATTGATAATGATTAAGTTGTCATTGTCTTGATAATCGATTATATGCTGATGATGAGACTAGTAATGTCTTGAAACGTTCAGTAGGATGTTCGCTTAAGTTTTGGTTCTTCGCTTCGTATATTTGAGAAAATTTGAATTTTTAACTTGCGCGGAGTACAATGATCTATCGCATCCTCTGAAAGTGATGCACAATTGCACATGGAGTACAGCAGAGTTGTAAGTCAAGCCGGGCTTTTCCGATTGGATTCGGGCTTCGGATTGACAAGATGTCGAGCTTAATTCGGGTTTGATGTATACGTACTTGGCCTGTATTTTAGACTTTTAGGTGCGATAAAAGTGTAATTAGTAGGGCAAGTATTTGTTGCACTAAAATTCTGAAAAGTTTCATTTCTTTTTTAAAAAAGTTGCGCTAAAAAGTTGCATTTGTTTTTAACGAAAGTTGCTGTAAAAAGCTGGATTTAGGCCTACGCACAACGAGTTTAAACAACACTGATTTTGTAGCTACTCACTAGTTACCACACAGTTATACTTTTCAAATAACCTTGGTTTGGTCAAAATAAAAAACAAAACACAAACAGCTTTTCTACAATCAAATCCATCCGAAAAGAAAAACATGCATACAAGTGTTGCCATCAAACAAAATTGAAAACCATTAAACTAGAAAAGGGGCAATCGCTATAGTTTAATTATTCAAGAGATTTCCAAACATTGTCTGGAGAAAAATGGAGATCGTTTGACAACAGTTTCCGCAGCATGCGGAAACTTCGCTCCAGGGAGCTTGAAGATGCTTAATTGGCAGTTTAATAATTTAGCATAAAGTTCAGGGCAAATGTTTGGCCGAATCATTTCTGCAATGGCTCCAGAGCCCTAGTTCTGACACTATGGTGCTAGTACTTCTACGGTTGTAGCTGAACCTCTTTGAGCAAACCAAGTTGCATCATAGATAACATTGAGACGAAACACAAATCAAAGACAATACCAGAATTAAACTGAAATACTGTAGCTTCAAAGCATTTTTTCAAAGCACACCTTTTACTGCACATTTTGCACAAAAAATGATAAAAGTTGCAATAAAAAGTTGCAAGTAAAATCGAAAAAAGTTGCAAAAACTTGCAAAGTAATTAAAGTCTGAGTGATTCGGAGGCTGTGGGAAGCTGTAAAAAAAAGTTGCAAAAACTTGCCCTAGTAATTAACACTGTATAGCTTTGGAAACTGAATGACGACTTTGTCTAAGAATCAATGCGATTATTATTGGTTGTTACACAAGTACTATTATTGCGTCACAACTCACAATTGATCAGCAGTTTAATTTGGTTTTAGTTTAACCGCTTAGTAGCAATAACCGTACACATTTTTAGATTAACTTAACTTTCGGGGTTTTTCGGGTCTGATTTTGGCTTCAAATTACTTTTCGGATTCGCACCAGGTTTGAGTTGGGATCGGACCTGTATCATCGCCCCGTTTACAACTCTGCGCAGTAGAGCGGCGTTAATTGCATCAAAAAATAACCCCTCGATTAAAGCGAAGCAAAGGCTAGAAAAATTAAGAAAAAGTAGACAAATGAAAGATTCGTCTCACTAGCTTTTAAACTGGGTTCGAATTTCAATTTGATCAAACCAATAACTATAAGAAAAGTGTATGCATTCTATTTGAGTAAGACAGGTAACATTCTATTTGAATAATAGACAATATTCTATTTTAATAATCTATTTGAATAAAATTCTATAATAGACATGCATTCTATTCGAATAAGACAGGTAAAAGAGGTTAAACGGTAGACCTAGTGATAGTTGGTGGTAGAATCTTTTAACTTTTGGTTCAAGCCTTCCCCCTCTTTGGTCAAATCCAACTTTTTCTTGAAGATTTTATTGCAGTGAAGCCAGATGGTGTTCAGCGGGGTTTAGTTGGCAAAATAATTTGCCGTTTTGAGGAGAAAGGTCATAGGCTTTGTTCCATGAAAATGACGACTGCCAGTAAAGATTTGGTAGAAATGCACTTTGCAGATCTCAGTTCAAAACCATTTTTCCCAAAACTTGTTGAATTTATGTTGTCTGGGCCAGTTGTGGCAATGGTTTGGGAAGGAAAAGGAGCAGTTAAAGCTGATCGTAAAATACTTGGAGAGACTAACCCTGTTGATTCTAACAATTCGTGGATATTATTGTATTGATATTGGGAGAAACATATGTCATGGATCTGACTCTGTGGAAACAGCAAAGAAAGAAATAGCTTTATGGTTTAAAGAAGGTGAACTTAACAATTATTGCTGTGCTAACAACTCTTGGGTGTATAAATAAGAAGGCTACTTCAACCTCACACTCAGCACTCTTTTGGTGTTTTGTGCCTACATTGCAGGTTCTGACATTTGTAGTTTTTGTATTTTTGTGTACATAGTTTGGATCTGACTTCTTTTTTTTTTTTTCTGTACCTTTCTGTCTAAATTTATAATTACCAGTATATTGAAAGATACTTTTCACCTGTTTTCATTTTGAATTTAAAACAACTTTTTCTGCGAATTTTGTGGCTGATTCTAAATTTGCTATTTTGTCTAACTAGTGTAGAATCTTTCATTGGTTTGACTGCTTGATAATGCCAGTTAAATGTCCATGTGAAATATGTTTAAGACCATGTAAAAGGAACCAGTGTGCTATTCAGTGTGATATGTGTGATGGATGGATTCATCTCAAATGCACAATCATTAGTCCCCTTAAATTTCACACTCTTTGTTCTTCTACTGAACCATACCTCTGCCAAAATTGTTTCAGTGAATTTTTTCCTTTTCAAACCCTAGATGATAAGCAATTGTTAAATGAAACGAGAAATGATGACAAACTAAACTTTGATATTAATCACACAAATAATTCGTTTTTCCCTGCTAAATGCTTACAGGTAGACAAGAAGATAAAAAGCTTACTAAATGATTTAAATTCTGGTTTGGTTGACTCAAAATACTGCTCACAGGCCGAAGCCAATATTATTAACAAAAAGAGTAAATTTTCTTTGCTTTGCGTGAATATAAGAAGCTTAAATGCAAATTTTGATAAATTGAATGAACTTTTTACAAATTATGATATCTTACCTGATATCATTGCTATAAGTGAAACCAAGCTTAAATTGTTACAGGTATACAATGCAAAGTTAAGTGGGTACCATTTTTACCACAAAGGCACAACTACAAGATGGGGAAGAGTAGGATTTTTTATTAAGGAGTCTTTATCAATTTCAATTTGCAAGGAGTTTGATTTAAACATTCCTAACTGTGAAGATATGTGGATTCAACTAGATTTAGGGAATAACAAAAAATGTATAGTAGGAGTAATTTACAGACACCCTAAACAGAAATTATCAGAGTTTTGAATCAACCATTGAAAAATTGAATAGTAGAAAATTGATGTATTATATCGGAGGAGACTTCAACGCAGATTTGTTGAAAAGTAACTCTGATATCAATATTAAAGATTTCATGAATTTAACATATAGCTTAGGCTGCATTCCCTTAATTACACACCCGACAAGAATAACCACTACAAGTTCAACTCTTTTAGATCATGTTTATATAAACAATGTAGTGGGTGAACTCAAAAGTTTTATTCTGGTGGAAGATGTAAGTGATCACCTGCCAGTAATGGTGTGTTCTAATTTAAGCCTGCCCAAGAGTGAAAAATCAACTGTCACCCTAATTCGTGATACAAAAAATTTTGAAGTAGAAAAATTTCTAGACAAATTAACTGAAGGAATGGAGCTATTAGGTGATATCAAAGAGGAATGCATTGATAACTACACTAAAAAGTTTATTGACATTTTTCATAAGACATTAAACATACATGCACCATTACGAAAACAAAGCAGAATGGAAACAAAACTAAAAAATAAACCATGGTTATCCAAAGGAATCCTTAAATCAATCCAGTAAAAAAATTTATTGTACAAAAGAGCCCTTAAATTAAATGACAGTAATACATGGGCACAATACAAAGTCTATAGAAATAAACTGACTCATATTAAGGAATAAGCAAAACGACTTTACATTAAAAATTTAGTGAATGATAATAAGCATGACACCTCGTCGCTTTGGAAAATCATAAATAAAATTATTCACTTGAAAAATGTGAAGAAAAATAACATTCCTAATAAAATGTATGCTTCCAAAAGTGAAAGTGCACAAGGTCCACAGGCCATCAGTAACTTGTTCAATAAATATTTCATAGAGATAGGAGTTAACCTTGCGTCTACAATCGAAACACCAGCTATAATTGATGGCAAATTTAATGCCACATCTTTGATTCAGAGTAGTTGCAATTCGTTTTTTCTAGAACCAATAGTTGAAGAAGAAGTAGTAAATTACATCAGAGCTATGAATCCATCAAAAAGTACAGGAAGACATGGAATTCCTGCAAAGTATATAAAAATGTCAGGCTCTGTTATAGCTCCAGTTCTAACTAACATTTTTAATGCATGCATATCAACAGGATATTTTCCAAAAGTGTTAAAAACTGCTGAAGTTGTTCCAATTTTCAAAAAAGGCGAAAGAGAGTTATGCAGTAATTATCGCCCTATTTCTATTTTAAATCCTTTTGCCAAACTTTTTGAAAAGTGTCTGCTTGATCAACTAAGCAATTATTTTGTGAGCAATAATTTGATTAGTCCAAACCAGTATGGTTTTAAGAAAAATTGCTCAACAAATGAAGCTGTTTTAGATATTTACAATAAGCTACTTGACAATATGGATAAAAAGCTCATTACATGTTCTATTTTCTTAGATTTAAGAAAAGCATATTATACCATCAACCACACGATACTGATCAAGAAACTAGAAAAGTATGGAATTAGAGGATTACCATTACAGTTGCTATCAAGTTACCTGACTGACCGTCAACAGTATACAATTGTAAATCAATATAAATCCAAGCCAAGAAATGTTATTTGCGGTATTCCTCAGGGCTCAACTCTAGGTCCGTTGTTATTTAATATTTATATCAATGATCTACCACTTGCCTCAAATTCCACAATTCATCTTTTTGCAGATGACACAAACCTTACTCTCTCCCATTCTAATGTTTCAACACTGCAACGAAATATTAATGATGAATTAGTCAATGTAAGCAATTGGTTCAAGGTGAATAAATTATCAATTAACTTTAATAAAACTGAGTTTATGGTAGTGACAACAAAACAAAATAAACCTGAACTCAAAGTATCAATAGATAATAATCCAATCAAGCAATCACATCACATAAAGTATCTAGGTGTTCTCATAGACGACAATTTAAACTGGAAACAACAAATCAAAGACAATGTTCAAAGGTAGCAAGAGAATCTTTGGCCCTTAATCAATTAAAACGCTTTGTAGATGAGCAAACCTTAAGATCTGTTTACCACTGCCTCATATACTCTCATCTACAATACTGCATAAGTAGTTGGGGGACTGCTTCAAAATCAACATTAGCACCTCTCTTTATTTTGCAAAAAAGAAGCATCAGATTGTTAACTGGAAGTGGATATCGTGAACATACTAATCCTTTGTTCTATCGAGCTAAATGCTAAAAACTCAAGGATATTTACTCTCTGGAAACTGCAAAGCTAATGTACAAAATTCACAATAATGTATTATCTTTTGCAAATTCAGATAAGTTTAACCTAATAAAAAACTGCTATACACATAAGACAAGATTGAGCCACAAAAACAGCTTCTTTCTTCCAAGAACTAGAACAAGATTAGGGCAAAAGTCTCTATCATTCGCAGGAATTAAAGTTTGGAATGAAACTCCTAGCAGTATGAAAGAAGTTTCATTCTACAGATTTAAAAAAGCTGTTAAAGCTCATTTTTTATCAAACTATGAAACCGATAAAAGCTAGAATAACAGCTTTCTATCAGCAATGCAGTAGTAATTGCTGGAATCGTAGTTGCATATTTACGCTTGAGTTCAACAATAACCTATTTCTATTGCTTGAATAGCATGAGTTTGGTGCATTCATCTATCACACATTTATTACAATACGTAATCTCTCATTTTGATGTGCCCTTGAATTATCAGTAATTTTGCAATAACTGACTGAGGTTAATATATACTAGTATTGGAAATTGTACCAGTACTAATGACATATTGGCAAACACTACAAAACAAAGCAAGGAGTTTTTTTTTTCACTCCAATTGCCCACTTTAAATTCTATAATACATAAATAAGCATTATGAATTTTATTAATTTTATTTCTATCCAATCTGTAGTTACAGCATTTTTATTTTTTTATTTTTTAGTATGCTTAGAGTTAGAACAATTCTAATGTTGCCTTGCATTTTCTTTACATGGGGACTGTGAGTTTTGTGTATACACTGTACAAAATGTACATATCTTTGCAACACTTTTGTTTTAATTTTGCGTAAAATTTTTTATCATAGAAAGAAGCAGACGGAGAAAATCTAGAAGCTGTTTTTTTTTAACCTTAATTTGGTGAGGTGGCAGTAGACTTAGATGACCTTTCGGTCCTTCGCTGACTCCTCACCAAGTGACTAAATATCGCTTTGACTGTGCAAGTTTGTGTGTTTGGTTTTAAAGGAATTGCATATTTCGATGCTTTGGTGATAGACCTAGAGGAAGTTGCAGTTTTTTTTTTCTTGTGATATGACGTCACTTGGTAAATAAATAAATATGATGATGATGATGATATGCAGCAGCTGCTACTTGACAGTGGTCATTGGAGAGAAGCACGGAAACGACAAATAATCAATCATTAGAAATTTAATGAAGTGAAATCATTGAAAAATTACCATCAAAGCAATTTACAAACCAAGTAGCTGAAAACACCATAAATGCATTTTCAATGCATCTACAGCGCAATAGTACATCTTTTGAAAATTTTTTAAGGAATTTTTCTAAGCCAAAAGCTCAAAGTAAAATTTCGATTTTTGCTTTATGTAAAAAAGATTTTCATACTTTCACTGATGTCATTAACCGCTTAGAAATATGTAAATCTATTTTGTTATGTGCGGTCATATGGCCTTCGAGAAAAGTTTGAAGATATAATTTTCTTTTCGTAACATTTAAACATATTAAATACCTGCCAGTGACGTTATTTAGGTTGTCAAAATTACAAGTGCGACAACCTACAGCAGATAACCGATTAATCGATAAGTGGTCGAGTGTATGGAGCGTCTGCTACTGAAACGGTTGACTCGGGTTTGATTCCCGGTCGGGTCAAACCAAAGACTATAATAATTGGTATTCACAGCTTCTCTGCTTGACGTTTAGCAATTAAAGGGACCGTGTGAAGCCTCCGCCGTGTGTGGTAGACAGGTGGGCAGGGTAGCAGCTTCACTCGAAGACCAAAAGGTCCCTTCGCTGTCTCTTGGCAAAAGGCAACTTGGTGAATAAAATGTAATTACAAAAACAGCCGATAGAAATATCGTTATCTTGATATTGTTCGACACAAGCATTGACTTTTCCCCAAAAATATATTATGTTGTTTTTCACTAAGCCTGTAAATTGCAAAGAGCTTTGGAAGTGGAAGAGTCGAACCTACCTGACGCAAAGATATCTGCGTCCGATTTCGTTTGCGTTTGTTTGTTTTAAAAAGATTGAGTTAGTCCAAAGGGAAGCTTTTTTTCTAGTAGATTTTTACTTTCATTGTTCTTAATTTTAGTATTTTAAGATACATTATTAGCAGTACTTAAATTGTAGGGGGGACGCGCCCCCCCATCGAGAGCTAGCGTCTCCCGATCGAGAGTTAGTATCTCCCCCATCGAGATTTAGCGTCCCCCATCGAGATTTGAGCGCTGGATGATCAGACAAAAAAGAGCCAGCCAGCACGAATAAATTCTTCAAATTCCGGCCGAATATAGTCCCAAATTGCAGCGAAGACGTTTTTTTTTTTTATTTGGTCTTCACATGATTTCGGGGAAAAAACATTTCAATTTTCGGAGAAGACCTTTTTTTGGTCTTCATTCAATTTCGGTGACGGAATTACATAATTTCCATTAAAGTACTTTGGCATGCCAAATGCGTTTGGTCAAGCCCGCAAAGGCGTCCCCCCGTGCAAAATTTTACAATTTAAGTACTGATTATAAGCCAGCATTAACAATCGTGTTATTTTCTTGTTTTCCTGCTGTTGCCTTTTAAAACAACCAATAATTGAACTACTAATTTTATGAAAAAAAAAGTTAGTAACTTCTGCTCATTCCTTTTTACCAGCATTTTTGCATTCATGTTTTGAAGCTGACCCAAGTTCTATTTGCTAATCGCTTTCCGTATATGATGGATCTTTTCTAATATCACTGCCATTAGCAAGGTGGCCGAAAGAGTAATGGCGTTGGTTTTTCGACGACCCTGATCGCATGATATGGGTTTAACCCTCACCCTGGTCACGTTGTTGCGTCCATGAATAAAGCGCTTTTGTGGTTATCTCCGCTTAGTGGCTTCGAACAAGCAGCAAATATACGTGGAAACAATTAAACAAAAACGGGAAAATTCAAAATAAATATAAATCACCTGAGGATTTACAACTCAACGAACTTAATAAGAACGGAGAGATGAGGGTGACTGGGAAGTGAGCTCGCGCTCTTGGAGTCTCCAGCTACCCGCGTATGTGTCGAAGCAGGCGGCCTACAGCCTTAATCGAACTCGGGTCGCAGTATTGCTTACGCAATAATCAGCGGTCAGTTCCGCTTGGCCATGCTGCTGACAAAAAATGGTCAACTTGTAAACGGAGGAGGATTCATCCAAAGAAGAGCGCCACGGTTGCTATCATCGCGAACAAGGAGCAAATCTACAAGCAAAGAAGCAAAATGTCAACCGAAAACTTGGAAAAATGTTGGTTACTGTATCTTTCAAGTAGGCGCGAATTCGCTCAAAGGGTAGCACCACTGTCACTTTCTCAAAGCAATGTATATCACCCAATCAATCAACTATTAGCTATTAGTTTTTTTACATTGTAAAACCTTCGATTAACCGCAAAAGAATTGAGTAAAATGATGTAGTTACGATGGTCCCGCAAATGAAGTTTTACTTGTTAGAAAATGAAAAATGAGAGATTCAGCTTGCAGTCTCTTTAAGTCTTCTTAGGGCATTACCTGAGGTCGAAAAATGTTATGCTCGGTTGTCTCTCAAAAATTTTGACACATCTGAAGACTAACTTCCCTGAATTTGAGCTTTTTACGGCTTTTTATTTTCAAGATATGACAAGTTAGATTTTCCCTCACAAAAGCTTTTTTTCTTGGAAATTTTGGCGGAAATGCTAACTACATGAAAATTTTTTAAAAGTTACAGCATGTTTGTAACTCTTAATCAGTGTTTTCGGCACTTTTGTTGTCAAAAGATTGTTGTCAAAAGATCAAAATTGTGAATTAGCTTCTTTTCAAGTAAATTTAGCTCAACTTTCCAAAAGGTAATTTTTTGTCACGGTATACTGGCAAAATGGTTACTCTGAAGTAAGAGGAAAATTGTTCACTTTGAACTGCAATATCTTGAAAACAGCGTAACGTAAAAAGTTCAAATTTGGTGAAAATGCATTCTAGGCTTTCCTCAACATTTTGATCAACAGTGAAAAACTTGACTAAATGCCCTTTTAAGCAAAACAAAATGTTGCACATCTCACGCTCTCACATGCGCAATACACAGATATACTGATATAAGTATGCTAAAATACAATGCATGGAGTTTGACAGTTTGTATTCAACTAATTCAAATAAGTGTTTATAGCTGCTTTGGCGTGAGCAAATGTCATGATACAGAATGCGCCACATGTAAAAATTAAAAATATAAAACCCTACAGAATGTTTCATCCCAAATCGGAATTAATAGAGTGCAGGCGCGTAGCCAGAAATTCGCATTGGGGGGGCTGTTTGGGGGTATGGGGGCGGAGCCCCCAGCAGCCGGAGGCCAATGGGGGTCTGGGGGCGAAGACCCCAGCCGCCGGAGGCTGGGGGTTTGGTGGCAAAGCCCCCAGCCGCCGGAGGCACGGGGGTCTGGGGGCGGAGCCCCCAACGCCTTGAAAATTTTGCATGTTTTTGCAAAAATAACTTAATTTTAGGGCTATTTTGATTAAAAAATAATGCTTTTAAAACGTGGCTTAGAAATTGGCAGTGCAAACAAAATTAAACAGGTGGCATAAATGGGCGATTTGGAGGTGGCTAATGATAAACTGTTAGTTCTCTTGTTTAGATGCTGTTAAATTATAAAATCGAATACTTCAATAAAACTTACACGGAGTAATCTATTTCGTATACAGTTTATAGTGAAAAATAATTGGGGGGGGGGCTAATGAAAAGAGGTTTGAGAGAAATGATTGGTAATTAACTAATACTGAATAGCCTCCCCCTATTCCTTATTTTATAGTATATTTGTTGATGACACGTATGTTTAGCATTTTTATACTTGCGATCAAATTTGATTGCTTATTTTTTACCATTTTTCAAAGTTTTCATTTATTTTTTGGTTTTATTTTTGACAAATTAGCCCCTCCCCCCCGAACATATGTTTCAAAAGATGTTTTAAATCACTATTAGTCCACTCCAGTGCATAAAACAGTCTCAAAAGTGCTAAAAACGTTGTGTTTTTCTCATTCTGCATTTTGGTCGACATGGCAATGGGGGGGGCTATAGCCCCCCCCCGCCCCCCCCCCTGGCTACGCTACTGATAGAGTGTGTTGATGTTTAATGGTTAATGATGACTCCTTCCTGTTAATTAATGATGGCACCCCTGCTGACCCCGATTGCGGGTGAAAGAGGTTGTAAGTTTTTGAAGTTTTTAATTTTGCATGTGACGTACACTGTGCTATGACATCATACAAATACGCAACTTCCATTGAATAACCTAGAGTTATTGAGTCAAAACCTGCAGCAAAAGAATAAATATTTAAAGTGATTTAAGCACAGATTTGCTCAAGAATACAGTATACATTCGACTTGTCAAATCTTGTGCAAAAGCACAACACATTGTCTATACGTGGGGTTAATCCTGTACAAAAAAAAAAAATCCTCTAAATTAAGGAATAATCCACTGTAAACAGTGCGGCCAAGTTGATAAAGGCGTCGTTTTTACGATAACTCTGATCGCTTGACCTGGGTTCCATCCGCACCCTGGCCTCGGTGTTGCGTTTTTGAATAAGGCGGTTTACAATGCTAGTATCTGTGCTTCATGGTTTTGAGCATGCAGTAAATTAACGTGGAAAATGAAACGACAATCGGAAAACTTGGAAAATAGTGAACTTTTAAGAGGATGCGGATTCGTTCAAAGGATAGCGCCACCGTCGCTTTCTCCTGCAGGAGGATAAAGATGAAACAATCGATCAAATTTTGAACTCATTCCGGTCCCTTGATTTCGTGCCTGTTAAGCTAATATATGTGTTCGGTTTGTTGCAAGGATTCCATCTTTTTTGCTGCTAATTTGAATTCTAACTTCCAGCGCCGTGAGAAACATCCATGTGTTTTTTTTGTTTTCTTTTTTATGTTTTTTCCCAGCATTAAAACATTCTTCGACAAACAACACTTCGTGTGCATATTGTTTGTTCAATTTTACTCAATATGCTGTACTATAAGTGTACAGCTTATACCTTTTTTCTTTTTGTTTGGCTATACTATAGAGCAGGTGCGCAACCAGAATTTTGCCAAGGGGGGTGGGGGGCTTAATAATCCCAAACTGGCTTGACCAATTGTGTTCCGCCGTAGATGAAGATCAAAAAAATTTCTTCATTAGATTTTGGCCTGAATGCAGATTTGGATATAGTTTAAATGTAACCTGGCTAAGGGTTAAAAAGGGGGCTAAAGCGTCCTTAGCCCCCCACTCTTGGTTGCAAAACTGCTGTAGAGCGAATTGACAATGAATACTAAAGAGCGAGCTTAATGTGCAGGAGCGATTTGCTTTGAATAATATCAAATTTTCAGAATTTAGTTCACTGGGTATAGCCTTGTTAATCCGTCAATCCGAACTTGAAGCTAGATTAGGAAGGACAAATTTGAGGCAAAGTTTTGATTATAGGCTAGGGAGAAAAGGATTAGACAGATTGCACTGGTTTTCGAAGAATAACGAAATTAACCTTGGTACATTCAAATTCTTTCCTCTATTTTTAAGATGTTTTGAAGCGAAATCCTATTCTTAGCTCTGGCCATATAGCCTTAATACGGCCACGTTAAAACTCTCCGTCAAACTGGTCCGTCAAAACGTACTGATCCGGTGGCGCACGGCGCTCTTTTTAAGCATTAAAATAAAGAATAAGGACTGAAAACTTTTTTGCAGAAAAACTGAAACACAGCCGTCTATGAGCAAATAAAAATACTCTAGAGTCCAGATTACGTTTTAGTGTAACGTATTTGTCAAAATAGTCATAAATCCACAAGTGACAGATATGATCATCTGCATTCTTCTAATTTTTGGATTAGGTAAACTTAATAAATTTATCATAATAAATAATTGGTAGTTTTTGTTTCTTTAATGATAATTACGCTGGTTGATTTATTATAACGTAAGAAAATACCGAACAATTTATCCCATATTCTGTCAAATGTTTGAAGTGCTAGAGTTATACAACAAAGCAAACAGCGCAGAGATAGAAGTAAATACTGAAATTACAGTGAGCAAGCAAAAAGAACCATGCAGATTAAAACATATAGGGAACAAAAAAAATATTATAACTGGTTATCTTGCACACATATGAATAAAAACACTTCATATAGTCCGGAAGAAATACGACAAAATATGTACATGCAAACCCGGAAAAAATTTATAATAAGCTAAAATTTGGCACGATGACTCAGAACCATGTCCTGAGCCACCAAAAAAAAATCCCCATGTTTTGGACATGGGACTTTCCCCTTTATCGGCCTTTAAAGTCTGCCATCTAGTCTCAAGGAGTCTTTACTGTCTAACAGCCAATCCAAAAGTTATGGAAAAGCCGAATTCTAAATCTTAATTGATTTTCAAGTGCAAGTATAGACAAATTTATTTTAAAATTGAAGACGTCATTGTTGGTGACGTCATTGCCAAATTTAAGTTTTGGAAAAATGACATATTCTGTATTGATGGCTCAAATTGTGAATGAGAGTTAGCGTTTTGGTTCCAAACCAAAAATTGCTTGAATCAAAGTGATGACGTCGCAAACGTTTTGATCACGTCATCTGCCAAGAGTTTTGATCGTAAATTTGAAAATGAGTGTTTGACCAAACCAAACATTGCCACACTTTGAGAATATCAGCATCATTTTGAGGTTCTAAGGCATCTTCGAGTCCTTGGCCGAGGACTTGCATCGTCCTCCTATATGCAATGGTTCTAAAAAAATAATAACCAGCGTAATTATATGTAAATTAATACGAATATGTCCCAAATGTGATATACCCGATAAGCCAAAATTTCTACCGTTTTGCAATATCTGACAATATTATTATCTAACGTGAAATACTATGTCAGTATACTTCTACAATCTGTGATACTAAATGTATTCTAGAATAGGCCTGGCATCTGAACCAAACTTATCTAATTAATCTAAATTCAGAAACTTATCTAATCAACCAAGGTTCCTGAATAACATCTGAACAAAACTTATTTAATTAATCTATAATAAACACGCTAATATTTGACAATTTGCAGCGTTAATAATTAATTTTTTTGTCTTTGCTAATGCTTGCATTTTAAACTAAAATTAACTTTCACTGCGCGAGGGAACTTTTGGATAAACATTCATAGGCTTTCTTGCTCTAACTACAAAATGCATTATTTTATTTTAATCCCATATTGGGAGGTTTAAGTTTTATCCGATTGACTACTACCACCGGCGTAGCCAGAAATAATAAAAGGGGAGGTACAAAATTTTTTGCTATGATTAAAGCATATGCAAATCGAAAAGTTTTTCTTTAGGCAAATTGTATCAAACTACTGTACAAAGGTTAAGCGATAACAAGTAGAAGTGCTGCCGTCATTTATGCAGCAGACGCATTAACAAATAAATAAATAAAAAAGAATAGAATTAAATTGGTTTCACGGTTTTACTTTATTTGACGATGCAACAGCGGATACAAAAAAGCGCGTTTTTTCAAGTAGGCCATAGAAGAAAATCGCTGATTGCCGTTAATATTCAAGCTACTTGGCATAATATTTTAATTTTCGAATAATTATTAACTACATTTTATTCATCAAGGTGCCTTGGTCTGGAGACAGCGAAGGGATCTCTCGGTCTTCGACTCAAGCTGCCGCCTGCCTATCTTTCTAGCACTGTATATTGTAACAAATTAAGACCAAAAGAAATGCACAATTCGCAAAAACATACGAACAACCCTCGCCTAGACCCGAAAATGATTGTTTTTTGAAAAATTAGCCCTCCCTGTTATTACTTATGTTAATTGACATTAGACACCACATACTGCTTGCTATCTTTAAACAGAAAAAAATGCGCAGTATTGTGGTTTGCCAGCAAAAAGTTTTGTTTAATTGTATACTGTACTGTTATTAATATTGTTGGTAGGAAATTGGGATCTAAGCATTTAAGCAAGAATAATGCAATAGCGACTGACTAATTCCGAATGTGCGGTTATCTCCATCAAATAATGCGAATCGAACGCAGCGTTCGCGGAAAAATAGTCATAACGAAATACAATGGCTTTATTTTTGATTATATGGCACGCTCGCAAACAAAATTTGGTTCGCGTAGATTATTGCGTATAGAATGCTTCCACAGCGAATTTTTAGGCCAGGCCGTAAAATCGTGAACGTGCAGGTATATCGTTAGTTTGTTTAAAACAACTGGCTGCTTCTACACTGATAAGGCCATGCATGCACCGCCATGCATACCGAATTTTAGTTTATAATAAACTAAAGACGAGCTTTTGCGCCAACAATTTTACGCACAGAGTAGTTCGGGATTAGGCGGACGGCGTCTGCGCGACTTTTTGCTCGCAACCAATCAGCGAGCTCAATTTAGATTTCAACACAATTTGGGCTCGTCACCGGACTCGCTGCTCTGATAGACAACAAGAACATTGTTCATAATCAACACAGCTATACGGTGTAATATGTAGCCACAGAAATTGATCGACAAAGATTTCCTAAAAATAGATTAGCGTACTATTTACTGTATTAAACACTTGACATTGCGCAGATTGGAGAAGTGAAATTAATTCAAACCAGCCGATCGCCGTTCCCCAACTCCATCTAAATAAATTAAACTGAATAAATTAAATTAAACGAATAAAAAATAAAATTAAACGATCAAGCTGACATCGTAGTTTCACTTTGGTAGTAAACAAAAACTTATTGAGTAATATTATTTTGATTCCGTCGTTTTTCAGATAAACGGGCTCACTAGTGTGTTGGTCCTAATCTAGGCTTACGCAAAGCAGTTTAGACCAATTACGTCTGATATCTTATTCCATGTGAACGCAAAAAAAAAGAAAGCAGGCAAAATGCATTCAATCAAATGACA
The DNA here is from genome assembly GCA_963965965.1 of Trididemnum nubilum. Classification (NCBI taxonomy): domain Eukaryota; kingdom Metazoa; phylum Chordata; class Ascidiacea; order Aplousobranchia; family Didemnidae; genus Trididemnum; species Trididemnum nubilum. Next base: position 19,455,057 of record OZ014490.1, read on the forward strand.
CGCCTATATCTATACACATACATACGCGTGTTCGGTAAAACGAACTTAATACAGTATAATTAAAACATCAATTTCGACGTTTAAAATAAACGGAGAATCATTCTCTTAAAAAGAGATTTGCTTTCCGTGTTTTTTCCGACTATTTTCAGATAAAATGTTCTCAAAATTTATAAGGGTCGAAATACGATTCGATTATGGTGACACTTAAATCTTGTACTGATACGCATCAGATCTCGGCAACCCCAAAGCCTCGTTTGCGTTCTTTCGCAAAAGCTGACGAAACATTATTATTCCAAGACAGCGTGATCCAACAGCCTACGCAATGATCGAACATTTTCAATAAATATCAACACTGACTATATACACACTCCCACTTTTTGGGTTTTGTTTCTACCCTGTGGTGCAAAAAGGCAACGTGGCTAAATTCTTGTTTCAATAAAATCAAGCTTTTATGCGCGATTGTTATATCAATGTGACATAAAAGATAACTTTTTCAATCATTTTTACCAAAATCGATGTTTTTGTAGTAAGTCATTTCCATTGCTTTTTTGCTACAAAAAAAAACTAAACTAAAAAGCTAAACGGTCGACTAGTTCAGGCCAGAACCCGGCCCAAACCCGAAAATATAAGCCCGAATCCGAAAACTAATTTGAAGCCCAAATCATGCCCGAAAAAACCCGAAAGTAAAGTTAGGTCTGAAAAATTTAGCAATGTTGCCAAGTTATTTTGATTATATTTTTGTGCACTTAAGACAAAAAGTAAGTCTCAGGCCCGAATTAAGCCTGAAATTTTTGTCAAGTTTAGGCCAGAACACGGCCTGAACCCGATTCGAAAAGCCCGGCCCGACTTACAACTCTGTGAGGATCTTCTATGTAGGCCTAACTTTTAAAGTGTAATTACAATTACGGTATCTGATATCAAGTAAATAGAGGGTCCGCTACTTAAACGGTAGATACCGGTTTGATTCCCGGTCGGGTCAATCCAAAGACGATGAAGATCGGTAGCGGTATTCACAGCTTTCACGCTTGAAGTTAAGCCATGAAAAGAGACAGTGTGCAGCATTTACAGGATGTAGGAAACAAGTGGGTAAGTGGCAACTTGACTCGAAGACCGCAAAGGTCCTTCGATGTCTTGTGGGCAAGGCAACTTGGTGAAAAAAGATGTAATTACAACTACAATGTCAACCACTAAGCACTGCAACAGACACAATGAGCAGCATCAGGATTGTTCTTTCACGATCTACGACATAAGGGCGCAGGATATAAGGGTGCAGGATATAAGGAAGCAGACATAAGGTCGCAGGGACATAAAGGCACAGGGACATTTGGTCGCAGGGACATAAGGGCGCAGAGACGTAAATCTGTAATCAGCGCTAACGTTTTCGTGCTTCGGAAATAATTATGTAATCAAAGAAACGAACTTAATTAAATGAGTATTTTGTTTGATTTTTGAAAGTTAAGTTTTGAAAGAAGTTTTTTAAATTCGTTTCCTGCCTTCAGTTCTCAATTGTCGCACAAAGCACTACCCTTAAACTGTTTTTAGGTTGCCGTGCACTAATTTTGAACAAATATTCAAAAAGAAATTTTCACTGAAACGACCGACGCTCGCATCGCGTGTTTCTTTGTTTTTACTCGGCCATTTTCCAACTAACGAGTGCGAAATTTCAGACTTTTGCTTATAACTCAGGAACGGTTTGGTCTAGCTACACGAAATTTTGACAGTAGCATGAGATTAATGAGTTGTATGTTTGTACCAAAATTCTAGGCAATAGGACTTTGGTTTTAGAACCCGAAAACCGCCCCGCAAGTTTGGCGTAAAAAGCAGTCTCAGTCAAAAACGGCTTAAGTACGGCAAAAAATGTTTCATATGGCGGTATGTCTTAAGATGCCCTTTTATCCCAACCAACCCACTTTTGGCCGCGATGAGGTTCATTTCTTTTTCTTTCCTTTTTTTTCTTCTTAATTTTTGTACGCTCTTCTTCTCCTAAACCACAAAACATTGAAATCTAATTTTTGTGTAAAGTTGTTGAGCTGCAAACGCAAATTTTTCTCCCGAAATTTTTTGCGGCAACTCCACCGGAAACCCCCCAAAATAGGGCCTCAAAAAATCAATTTTTTTAACGACTTAACTTAGAGTGCCAGTGTTTTATAACATCAGCAGATATTTAACAGACAAATATTTTGACATAGTTTGGGGGCCACCCCCCCAGAGACCTCCCCAAAAGGGCCCCCCAAAAATTAATTTTTTTAACAGCTCAACATAGGGTGCCAGTTTGTTTTGATATCAGCAGATATTTAACAGACAAATATTTTGACATAGTTTGCGGGTGCCACCCCCCGGGGACTCCCCCAAATGGCCCCCTCAAAAATCAATTTTTTGAACAGCTCAACTTAGGGTGCCAGTGTTTTATGATATCAGAAGGTATTTAACAGACAAATATTTTGACATACTTTGGGGGTGCCACCTTCTCGAGGACCCCCAAAATGGACCCCCTAAAAATCAATTTTTTCTGCAGCTTAACTTAGGGTGCCAGTGTTTTATGATATCAGCAGATATTTAACAGACAAATATTTTGGCGTAGTTTGGGGGTGCCACCTTTTCGGGGACCACCCAAATGGACCCCAAAAATCAATTTTTGAATGGCCCAAGCTAGGGTGCCCGTGTTTTATGATATCAGGAGATATTTAACTGACAAATATTTTGACTCTACTTTTCTAGAGGTTCCATAATCAGATATTTTTGAATAATTGCTGATTTTACGGTAGACGAAAAGTTCTTTTGAGCGTCACAGCATGAGCTACGCGTCGGTCGTTCACTGGGTTTGCTAGCAAACTCCCATCTAGTTTTTAATGAGTTTATTTGCTTTACGTAACCACGTCAGCGGTTGTTTTCAAACGCAATCATTTACTGTTTTCAAACGAGGGTTGTACTTAATCTGTTAAGCAAACAATTATAATTAGTCTTTTGTCCCGCTGCGAAGCAAAATCAAATCAAATCTTTAATTTCTCGCTCTCTTACGCCAAAGGCGTGTAAGCACCAAAATGTTAGCGCAGATTGCAGATTTACGATTCTGCGCCCTTACGTCCTGCGACCTTTTGTCTGTGCCTTTGTGTCGGGTTTCGTTCTTTCATCGCCCCGTGAACAGAATCGCTGGTTACGACTGAGTAGCTGCGAAGTCTATTCAGATATTTCAACCTCTGTATTCATTTTCAGCCACCTCTGCTTTCTGCGACCAGAGAATTGTTGGAGGAGAAGATGTGACCTCAGCCAGCTTCGCCCCATGGCAAGCCTCTCTCCAGGTCGCGGGTAGCCACTACTGCGCAGGCTCCCTCATTTCTACTACAAACGTCATAACGGTTTGCACTTGCCGTCAATCGTGAGTATTTTATGTCAAGTTAAAATTTGGGAGAGGCTATAACACAAGGGTCATAGTCACGAGATTCCCGAACCAAGAGTGCTCAAACCACTTGATGAACGTAAATCAAGTCCAATTAAGGGGGCTCAGGACACGAGTACTGGGGACATTGTTTCACAAAATGAAAAATAATTTAATGACAATAAATGGAATTGAGCCGTTGCGACTCGTTTCGTCCTTGCCCAATGGACTCATCACGCGACAAAGGCAAATTTTGTTGTATTAGCAAGAGAAAATTGTAACTGAAATAGGCCCCCACTTTTTGTCGTTTCTATATGTCTCCCAATGCAGTATTGCTAGTTTAAAACTTTTCCCTACAACTACCCACCATCGTTACCCAGTATCTACTCAAAACCTTCAAAATTTAAAAAAAAAATTTTTCCTATGTATCCGAGCCCTTCTTTAAAAGAAGTTGAATTTTTCTCTTGGGGAATAATAATTCCCATAATATAAGAGAGTCATAATTCAACTCTTGCGTCCAGAACCGATCCGCGCAGTCCCCACGCTTGCCACAGTTCCCAAAACACAAAAATAAATGATCATATTCTTATCCTTTTTTTAAACAAACAAGATTCGCATGTTTTCAAAGTAGAGTGCATGACCTGTTTTGTAGATCCTTGACTGTAGTGTTGGGAACTGTAAACTACAAACAGCCAGGGCAATCTTTCTTTACGAGAGACTTCGTTTGTCATCCCCAGTACAGCTCAAGAACCATTGATTACGATTATGCCATCATTACTCTTCCCGAACCGGCAGTTTTAAACACGGATGTAAGTTACCTCCTGACTTTGTATTTGAATTTCTTGATGGTGATTTTTGCGTTTAGCAGCAGAATAAAATTACATATAAAATAACACTACGATAGATAAATATTAATAATAATATCATCCTATTTAATTTTTATATTCATTCTTATTGTTTTTATATATTTTATTTTATTTTTTATATTTATTATAAAATAATTTTCTGCGTAAAATGCGACTGCTGCTGCTGGTTTTGGTGATTGTCACTTTGCTAGCAAAATTTTCAGCACTAAAAAACTTAGTTTCCAATTTTTTTCTCTAGTTGCAATATTTCACCGTCATATCACACTGCAATGATTCGTAACAATTGGCACAACCTTGGTAAAATCTCTCCCTCAACAACTTTTTTTGCTGCAAAGCTTTTCGTATTTTTTCTGATCAGAACTACCCCAACTCGGTAAAAATCAAAACCATCTGCATTATTGTTTCAAATGCTTTCAGGTACAAACTATCGCTGTTGCTGGACAAGATTACGACGATGGTACACAAGCTTTGATAACTGGTTGGGGAAAAACTTCAGGATCAATTACAGGGCAGATTCCGGACACTCTTCAATACGCATACACGTATTTAATTTCTGAAACGAGTTGTAAAGAAGTTTGGGGGAACCAAGTCACTAATCGCATGCAATGTGCAAACAACAATGCCAATAGTGTTTGCGATGTAAGTTTTAAACTTTGATTCATTTATTCGGCTTCATGGTTGAAAAAGAACTTCTTTTGAATAGAAAATGATGTCTAATTCGATTTCGACAAGGAAAAAGGGATCTCCTTGTTTAATGCTCCGTTGGCATAAAGCATAATTTGAGTGCTCAGTTATTGGCAAAGGATTTTTTCGGTGGTGGTGCACAGAATGGGCTTTTCTGAAAAGTTTCGATTCTTTTGTACAGCAAATTCTATAGCTGGTACAACACATTTTGCAATTACAAATATCTACACAAATTATGATAGCAGTTTGCTGGAAGCCAAGTCATTGTAAGAAGCTTTTAGCCACAACGGGTGTAGCGGCTATACCTTTGAGGATAAGCCGTTTGGTTTCGGACTTGTCAGAATTACTAGCCCAGAAAATCAACGATAAGAGTTTTGTCTAAAGCTTTGTTCAGTGTTTAGTATCGCAATTCGATCTAAAAATCTTGCAGTAATAAGTGTGTCGCTTTAACCAATTCTTTTTCGATATTGCGCTGATGGGGCTGATATCTTAAAACATAAATGAGAAATTGGCGTTCTACTACTTAGATAACTGCCATTATCAGCTCTCTAGCCTAGCTGATGAGCCTCAAAGTTAGGCGAAAGTTGTCCTAAGCAATAGGCTTGCAAATGGAAATGATTGTCCAGTTTGAATTTCTTAACTGATCGTCCTTAAATTTTGCCAAATAAGTTTTACAAATATTCATGCATAAACTGAGTAATCAATAGGTGTGATTTCTTTTGTCATCATATAATAATTGAAAAGAAAAAATGATTTTTAGGTAATTTCTTTTAAACTCATTTCTATATGATGACAAAAGAAATTGCACACTTTCAAATCTTGATCCGCTTTGCTTCTTATTTTAAATACATTTTGTAAATTTAAGGGAGACACCGGCGGTCCTCTGGCTGTGTATGATCTTTTTTACGAACTCTGGGTGTTAATCGGAAACGCCTCCTGGGGAGTCAATGGTTGCAGCGCAAACTACCCATCAGCTTGGTCAAAGAATTCACCTGTTCAAAATTGGATTGAGACGAACACAAACGGAGTAGTGTTTGTTCCTGACGATGTCTCTAAGAATATCCTTTAACAAGCAACTTTAACCAATTAGTGCAAGCAATAAAGCGAATTGACCATAAGCATTGAAAAATATCGAAAATGTGTACGAGTGCGTATACTCAATAAATATTACTGTCAGTATTTATTGAATTAGTACTACAATAAATATTCAAATGTTTACAAGTGCGTACTCAATAAAAGTTTATAAAACAAATTCTGGATTAGGAAAACACTTAGTCAGTGTAATTATTCAAAACATTCTTCACTTTGAATAATGCCATTACACTAAAAAACTACTTATTGAACGTATACATTATCATCAATATTAATTTAATTACTTTTGACCAAGCAAAGTTTTATCAATTTTCTGAATCTCCATTTTCTATATAACTTCTTAAAGGTGCCACTTTTCTTTCACAACGCTTATAACGGAAAATTGTCGTTGATATACTGCATATTTATGCTCCTGTCATTGAACTGCGGCAGGTGCTAGCTATTGAACGATCCGTACACCTTTCATTGCAAGAATTATACTTCTTTCTGGGAGGAATCCGCATCTGCTTAAGATTATCCAGTGTTCAAATGTTCCTATGGATTTCTTAAACTTTTGTACACTGAATTTGCTGCTTGTTCGAAGCCAACAAGTAGAGATAATCATCATATGGCGTCTTATCCAACGATGCAACAACGTGACCAGGGTTTGGGTTGAACTCAGATCATGCGATTTTGGCAACGTATTTGATCGTAGTGAAAACGACGACTTAATCCGTTTTCTTGGCGACGCATTTGATCAGAACTCGGCAAGGTTAATCAAGCGCGAACACGTTTGTGCTGAATGGTTGATGGTAAAACAGTATACGTGCAAAAACTACTAAAAAAAGAGGAACTAGTTTTGCCATATCACCTAGCAGCAAGCAACTTATCAGCTAAAATGCTGTATAGTGCACATGCAGAAATGACGCTGATGGTCATGCCGCTTGCTCTTATAAAAATACTGTAGCAAATGCAGCGTTTTACTGTAGTGGCATTAAACAAAGAAATTTGTCACTTTAAAGCAGAACAGAATAATCGATCTTCGTCACAAAATGAGATGTCAGCAGAAAAGAGTTCCTCGTTGCAGTTCAAAAACACTATAAACTAAATCGTCTCAGAAATATGCTGTAGGTGATTATATGAAAGTTTCAAGAGCGAGTCTTTCGGCCTCCATGTCCTTTGCTTTGATTATTTGCTTTCTTGTCATTCCTGCAATCCTGTAATTAGTGCTGCCGTCGAGGATAGGCTCGGCAGGCTCAACCTACCAGCAAATTTTGTTCCCAGGGTAGGCTCAGGTAGACTCTAAATTGTTTTGCCTCGCTATTACGCTACATTTTCGTTGGGCCCCATCTCAGGTTAATGGAAAAAGGCAGCAAAATTTTGGCAAAGACCAGCTCACCTAAAATTGACAGAAAATTGCAACGAAATTTCGGAAAATACCGGCTCCAGTTGGACGCCACCAAACTACCCTTGTCGATACTGTTGAATCATCATACTCAGATATTTGTTTAGGATGGCGGCACTGCCTGTGGTCAACTTACAGCAAAGGCTTATTTCAAGCTAATGTCAACTTTCTAAAACAGGGTATTCCTATTTAAATTGTGCTTTCTTTCATGTCTAAATTGAGAAAATCAGTCCCATGTGAAACTTGTTCTTTGCCATCAAAACCAGCTTTTGGGTTATAAATCACTGGATTAAGTTGTTCGACAGAAGAAGCCTGGTCATCGTCAAAAATACTTTCTTTTGACGATGATTCGGAGATAAATCGCACGCGACGAGGTATTGGGCTTGGTTGATCAACTGAGAACTGCTTCTTTGGTCGTCTTACGTTGTTGTAGCCGAATTTCGGAGAATTATTCACCAGTGACTTGATGTTAAGCAAGCTCCCTGAAAAAGTTAAAGCTTTGATGAAACACCGAATCTTAAGCTTTCAAAGATATGTTAGTTTTCAAAAATATTAAACACAAGCGATTGATCTATTGAAAGAGAGGTCAACCTAATTAATTCTATGTACTCTGAAGCTTTACACCTCGCAAGTATGCAACTGCAACCATAATACCGTAACACAATATGTGCGCATTTAAATTTGAGGTTGACTTGAAAGTTGATTGCAACCTTACTGTAGGCTACCAAAAAAACCTAACAAATCAAAATTGTTTCATAAAACGCTTTTAAAATCAGACATAATGTTATGCCGCATGCTGAACATAACTCAAATTCAACTTTCAAGACTTTAAATTATTTATAATTAAGTTGCAACATTTAAATTTTTGATTTTTAATAAATTTTTGCTCAAACCGTTAATACTTATATATCTCGATACATTTTTATTCATTGCAAAAAAAAACACCCAAAAATTAATAAATTCCTTGCCGTAAAAAATTGGACAGTGAACAAGCTCTTTGTCGTACGTGATTGAGGAAAGTGCAATAGAAGATGTATTGTTGAAACTGTTGAAACATACCTAAACTTCCCTTGATTGAATTGGCTTCATTGGATGAGCTTGGAGGATCAAAAGGTGGTTTCTTTTTACACAATCGACATAAAAAGTTACTAAATATGCTGGAATACAGCAATGGATTTAAAGCGCTGTTGACGGGCAAGAGAATTACTCCTAAAATAAAAAAATGTAATTTGATACTTTTAATTTTAATTAGCTATAATTTTGAAAACCTAAACCGCGAAATCAGGTAAAAGATAAAAATATAACCAATTAACCATAATGGAACACAAAAAAATAACACTCCGTGATATTCGAACCAGTTTTGTAAAATTGCTGATGGTGTGCGTTTTGTTAGTGACTGCATTTACTGCGACACGCGTGATTCGATTCGTACGATACGAATTGCTGTCTCTCTTGAGTGTCTACAGGCATTGTGCTGTAGTGTTTTGGTAGAAGTGTATTTTGCTATTTATCTTTTTATTTCGGATATGTGTTAGTAAGTTAAATGAAGCTAATATTACATTATGATTGTATAAGTAGTCTCGCCACGCACAAAATACTGTAGAAAAAAGAAAAGCAGTAATAATTTCCATTGCAAACAAAAGAAGAAAAAAAAACAAACATTCTAGTCAAAACTGGATAATAACAGCAATAAGCATGCAGAAAACAATAAGAGCTTTTTACCCTTATAACCAACCATGATTCTCACCTGTAATTCCATGTACAACGGGATGTAGAGAAACCCCAGCCAGCTTTAGAATAGTGATGATACATATAGGAAGCCAGCATGCCATATCCGTAAAAACTAAAAATATTCAATCATTCATTTTAAACTGCCTTGCAATTATCTGAATGCATTTCTATAAAGCTGTATATTATGTGGCATGTACTCGAAAATAGCAGGAAAAAAATAATGTTCTATTGTTCTAAACATTTCAAAAGGACTTTTAGCAAAGTCGACTTCGTGTAGCTTATTGCGAAAGCTTATATGAAAATAACTTTGCTAAAAGTCATTTTCAAATAAATTATTTCCCAATTATGTTGGCCTCATTTTTAGTTCAGATATGAAACTCGGGCAATTTTTTGTAAGTATCATCTCGTGATATCACAAAATACAACATTTTAACTAAAAATAACTTGAAAACTAATGGTTAAATTTTTTTCATACTGTAATGTCCAGAAAAATATTTTTGTGAACGTTATTGGACTGTCCAAAGTTAGAACTAAAACAAAATTTTTTATTAAAATTTAATATTTTCGCATATTACTAAAATATATATTCATAAGTTTTTTCCCTTATATATTCATAAGTTTTTTTTTATCATAATTTTGTGACATAATCATTGTTGGAAAATTGGAATCTTTTATCCAATGCAGCATAAGCGCAAAATAATATGAAAACTCACGCAATGAAACTAAGACTGCGTTTACCATAGGCGTAGCCAGGGGGAGGCCCCCCAATCGCAGTGCCAGCAATGATGATCTTGTGACCTTGGTTGGTTTTCACCAAGACTTCAGACCGTGAAAACCTTTTTTTTTGGTCTTTACCTAATTCACAGAACAAATTCAGCTCTTCAACCAATAAAGACCGTTGTTTGTTTTTTTGGTCTGCACATAATTCACGGGACAAATTCAGGTCTTCAACCAGTGAAGACCTTTTCTTTGGTCATCACTCGGGATAAATACAGCTCTTCAAACCTTGAAGACCTTTTTTTTGTTTTTTTTTTGGTCTTCATCTAATTTTCAAGACAAATTCAGCTCTTAAGCCCGAGAAGACCTTTTTTCGCCGTTTTTTGATGTCGGACTCCACGTTTCCAATTGTGGTCCCCCCCCCCAATCCTAAATTGGTCTCCAACCAAATTTCAGCCCCCCCCCAGATCAAAAATTCTAAATCGGATTGTGAAGACCTTTAGTTTTGTTTTTTTGGTCTTTACCTGTGTTATTTGTGGTTTGGGGCCCCCCTGCAATCCAAAATCCTGGCTACGCCCTTGGCGTTTACACATAGTGGATTTCGCAATCAGCAATGAAACTTCAGCTATGTGTAAACGAGTTTTCTCATTGTGAAACCAGGTTTCGTACTTTTAATTTTTGAGCGGTTTTCGTGCCTGGGTTTCGCGCCTGGAATTGTCAAATTTCTTGTGTAAACGCTCTTGACACGAAAACCTCGATCACATGATTTTTATTGTGTGTTTTTGGGATTAAGGTATTTGACGCGATAACATCTACAAATACAGCTGCAGCGCAGTAAGTGCTTTTGTTTTGCTTGCGACGTTGCTTTCGCACTTGTAGAATGCCTTTCAGGTTTCAAAACCTCGAAAAAGGCAGATTTGAAAACCGGGTTTAAACACTGGTTTTCGCTACTTTTCATCGTTTCCACATGCGCAAGGTTTCGTTCCTCGTCGTCAAAACCGCTATGTGTAAACGACTTTTTTGTCAAGTGTAAACACGACAGGTTTGACAATTAGGAGCGAAACCTAATTGTCAAACCTGTATGCAAACGCAGTCTACTTTCGCGGAACCACGGGTCGGCAACTTTTTGGAAGTCGCCGACCAAAAACAACGTAAGCAAGGTCTCTGCAGACCGAAATATAGTTTCACTAACAATTTGGTCGAAAAAGTGTTACTTTTGGCAGTTTAAGGTAATGACAGTTCGACAGAGGTGGGCACAAATAACATTATATCAAAAGCGCAGCGCAAAATGCGCAATTTAAATTTTCTACTTTCTGAAGCGCAGCGCAACTTCCGCAATGAACTTTTTGATTCAGTTGAAGCGCAACGCAATTCCGCAATTGCGGAACAGTATTTTCGTACCAAGTTAAAGCGCAACCTAACTTCCGCAATTGAAATTTCACAACACAATGCAAATACCGGATTTTTTTTAAATTTCAGACTGAAAACGAGTAAATAATTTGCTAAGAAGGCCAACATTTATCAATACTACGATCGAAATGGACCAAAATTAAGTTCAATGTATAGAATTGCGCTTTTAAACGAAAAAAAAATTTGAAAGCGCAGCGCAATTAAAGCGCAACAAATTTTAAAGGCTATTGTGCCGCAACGCAACTTCCGCAATGTTTCAAAATAAAAAATTGAAGCGCAGCGCAACTTCCGCAAGTTGCGCTTTGCGCTTCTAATTGCGCTTTGCCCAACTCTGCAGTTCGACGTAGTTTATCTGAATGTGGATTCATTGACTCGGCCGCTTTTTGACAAAACTAACAAAGCGTAACTCTCTCCAAATTTGATAAAAAGGAACAAATGCTCGTGCACATCTTTGTGTTGGTATCATTCAACAAGCTTAAATTAATTTTATTTGTCATACTTAGAAAAAAGATTTTTCGTTGCATCTTTCGATTGTCGTTTCGCCATTGCTTTGTCCGTTTTCTGACACTTTTGCGGACACAAGGCCGAGAAGATGCTTTGTATATGACCAGATAAGCAATCGCTATGTAGAGAAAGGCAAAAAAGTTGAATACCACAATGGCAGTCATGTACTCCCACCCGGTGGCGCCGGTGTTTGAATAAAAGAGAGGCTGACAGATTGGATAATGGGTGTAAAATCCTGCAAAAGTTAGCGTTGTAATGCAATGTTTGACTGCGGGATCGCTGACATGCATTGATTCCTGACATAAACTCTCTTTTGCCAGTCCACTTTTGGTACGTTTTAGATTTTTAGGATCTTTTTTCTCAGTCTTTTTCGGTTCTCTAAATCAAAATGTGCTAGAAGTGGACGTAAAAGAACATGCATAACAGAAAAACTAGATAAATCCCTACAGCCAAACCAAAAAGCGGTCCAAAACGTAAAAAAAAAACATTGGAAAAGACACTTTAAAGCAAAAAATTAAATCACAAAATACAAAACCGAAATTGAATTGACCAAAAAAAAAAAAAAAATTACCGGAAGCAAAAATACACAAATTGATTAGAGCTAATCATACTGTGCTTTTAATACATGGATTGTTAAACAATTCATTGGTATGAGCCTCAATAATTTTTAATACAGCATCATAATTAAATAAATTTATAAGAATTTAAGCGACTATTAGGATTTACCAACATTCTATGCTGCAAAGGTAGCAATACAATAATGTTGATAAGTAAATTTCTCACGAAACCATAATCAATTAATCAATTAGTGAGGTTGACTTGATTATTAAAAACTAATTTGAAATTTGGCTTGATTTATCAAAAATAAAAGCATATAAATTTATTTTTATTAGATACCAACTAGTTTACCTTGCACTTTTTCAAGGCAATCATGCGTTACTTGCCAAATCGATTAGCCGTTAAACCATGCCAAATTTATTAACTTTGTTGATAAGTGTTCAAATATTTCTTTTCTTTTTTGTCAGCGCATAATTAAAAATACTTATACGTCACCGATTCCATTATTATGGATAAATTAATAGTTCGTGTTTAACAGAAAGTCTAAGAATAGTCATGAAAAATTCATGCTGAGTTTGTATAATAATGTTATTGCAGAATTGCAAAGAAATAGAATAAATATGCAATCGCTCAAAAATTATTTTTTCAAAAAGCATTGAACAAATCATGAAAAAAGCTTCAAAAACTGATCTTCAATGCACTCTTTAATTTTAATCACAGTATCTTATGAAAACAAAACTACAATACTCTATTGCATAATGCTCCATAATTGTTGGTAATTTTGAATTTGATTCGATGCCTTCGTTAAAAATTGCGATTACAAGAGACCAATCAGCAATTTTAACCGACATAGAATTTAAATAGCATGTTTAAAACTGCTGCTGAATATGAATGCTTCTAACATTATATCCGTGTTCAAATTTTTCACTTGCCAATTGGAACGACAGATTTTTTGTTCCAAGATTTATGCATGGCAGTGAGATTGCTTTTCCACAAAAATTCAATCATAGTCCTCCATCTCAAATCTGCAAAATATTGTTTCATTGAAAAGTACAACGGCAAACTATTCCAAAAGTCCCTGATTTCATGATTCGGGATCAACCCCCAGTTTGGTTATTGTTTGAGGCCATGTTTTGGATGAAAATCACACACAGGAGAAGAAAGAAGAAATTCCGACTTTGCATATAGGGATCAGCAAAATAATATGTAGCCACAAGCTTATCGGGCATATACGAAATCAGTCGTAAATTAATATACTACTATTTTCTTAATTAAAATCGATTTCACCCCAGTGGGGCATCATCAGTAAGATCTTCTGATGATGAATTAGATCTTTTGAATTAGATCTAACTGATGATGAATAAGATCTAACTGATGATGCCCCGCTGGGGTGAAATAGATTTTAATAAATAAAATAGTAGTATATAATTTACCCAGCTTGGTTACGTTGTTGCTTTCTTTGATAAAACGCTTTGTGATGATTATCTCCGCTTGGTGGCTTCGAACAACAGCAAATTCAGTGTACAAGAATTCAAAGCAATCCAAAGGAAGATTGGATCGCTGGAAACTTTTGAAGCAAGTGTGGATTTCTCGTTCAATCACAAAGTAATCATTGCAATGAAGTGTACGGATCGTCCAATAGTTAGGGTCTAACGCTGTCCGATGAAAGGAAAACAAAATGTGCACAACAATAAAGGAGCATGTTCGTAGCAATTGTGCTACTTAGCGTCATTTTTAGAAAACTTTTTATTGTTACAGTGTATTCAAGCAATTACCTGGTAAAGGAGGTCTAGTTGAATTAGAGGCCAAAGTATAAATATTAAGTACTAATTCTTCCATATCACTGCGGCTTAGCATATCGTGGCTCACGAATGGTACCGGAAACCAATATCGCTCCGTAAAGTAATCGGACGTAAACTGAAACTAAAAAGAAAGAAATTTAAAAACCAAAAGTCCAATAAACAAAATACTTCGATCACTTATAGGCATAACAAGCTGCCCAGATCAAGCAAAACAGAAGAAATCTTTTCCTCTGTTTGTAGTTGTTAAGATACCATAAGCTAGCATAAATATTCAGCAAAGCTAAATGCTGTTTTTTGATCCAACAAACCAGCATGAAGCAATTACATGTCGTGTTACGATGTCAGTAACCAAAATACTGCAAACAACTTACTTTAGTAAACCGAAGAGTGGTCGAATAAATATAGAGCGTCTGCTACTTGAAGAGTTGAAACGGTAGACGTGAATTTGATTAAAGACTTAGATTTAATTGTAGATTATACTATAGATGGGTCAAACCAAATACTATAAAAACTGGTAGGTTTGCAGCTTCCCTGCTTGACGTTCAGCAATAAAAAGGCACTATGTGAAGCTTCCGCTGGCTGCAGACTTTGAAGACCGAAAGGTCAACTCACAGTCTCCCTGGCCAAATTAATTCCTTATTTCAATTGTTTTGGTTACATTATGTGAATTTTGTGGCACAAATAAACGAACTTGAACTTGAACACCGTGTGTGGTAGACAAGTGGGCAGGCAGCAGCTTGACCGGAAAACCAAAAGTTTCCTTCGCTGCCTCCTAGCCAAGGTACCGCAACTTGCTAAATATAGTTGTAATTACAATATAACAAAATTATGATACTATGGTCAGCTATTGTGGTATCAAATTTTGGTCAGCTAAGGATCAAAGAGTGGTCAGTTAAAACTTAAAACTCAAATTGTAATCAATTAAGGTTCGAATCAAAATAATTTCCATGCATCTCAAGACGAACGTAAGATTTGAAAAAATTGTTTCAAAATCAGACTCTTTTGAAGTTCAAATTAAACTAGCATTCCTACGTAGTGAACTATTGGTATAAGAACTTTTGTAGTGGGTTATGCCAGCAAATATACTTTTTAGGCGCCATACTTGTGTTTGGATATTTAATATAAAAACTTGAAGGCCTATATTCTGTCTGGGTAGAGCAAACAAATTTTGAAGCAATGAAGTAACCACATGAAATGAACGTGCAAATAAATAATGACGTACGCTACAAATTTCAACACAGAATCTGTCTTAAACACATTAATGATGATATCACAATGATACGTATGATATTAGCAATGCTAATACAGTACGGTAAAATATAATTCATCATTCCAAAGCAATGATTTTTATGCTGATAAAATCTTTTTTTTTTTCTAGGAGAATTTTCAAATCCAGCCTTTCTTCTATCATCGCTTTTTTGAAAAAACGATATTTTGTATTTTGTAAAAACAGAAGGATTTGTATCAGAGTGAAGATCACGTGTTATGAGCATTTTATGTGCTATCTTGAAAACGTATAGTACATTAAAAAAATTTTTTGATATCGAGAATTAAATTACTGCTAAAGTTTTTGTGATTTTTGTATATTTTGTTGCTAAAATATTGCACCAGCTTAATGATTTTTAGCTACATATTAATTTTTTAACCTGTGGAATGACGGCGATTGCCATTGAAACCACCCAAGCGACAACGGTAGCCGCGGTTGCTCCTCCTATTAATCTTGACTCTTCCACTCGAAAAGGATGAAGAGTTCCGTAAAGACGATATGACGTCATCAGGAGAAGAATGAAAACAGATGTTTGAGAGGAGCATTGCGTCAGAATCCCCATTAACACGCACAAACGACCAGAACGCCAAGCCCGATCATTAACGCAGTAACTGTAATGACATAGGATCAACGTGTCATTCAATTCCAAGTGATGGAACAATAACTTGTTAAACCTTTCATGGTACTTTAAAAGATAAAATGGCAGATCGTTAATCCCATTCCTATGGAGGAATAAAAAAAAAACACAACGCAAGACAATGACTTTTAACGTGACATTTCATTTGAAGGGATGAAATATCAACGTGTTTAACTCGTATGTACTAAGTCCTTACTTATTGATGACAGTGCTAACTCATTTATGACTATAGCTTTCAACGCTGAAAATTAACAACATAAGTACTAATAAGATTCTTTTTGAATCATATCCCTGAAGGTCCTATGCACGTGGTGTACAACAATCTGCCAAGTGTGAACTTTTTGTTTTTCATATGTTACAAAAAAATATAAATTCTGCATTCAATTTTGGGTTGTACAGCAGCAGACGAATAGTTATTAAACGCTAAAAGAATGATTCTACAGTACAGCGCAGTAATACTCATTGTAATGTTGATTCAAATCACAGTATGTTATGGGAATCGTACCTACTTGTTTGACATTATAGCTCCTTCAATTGCAAGGATAAAGAGCGAAACCCCCATCATAAAATCAGCTACTGAAAGATGCAAGACAAAACTTCGATTACATTTTGCCAGTCTTCCTAAGGATTCAGCTTTCCGATCCTTCCACAACTCCTTGGAAGTTGATATCATCACCAAAATGTTACCGGTCAAGGCTATCATGGCTACAATCCAAACCAAAATTTGAAGAATGGGATGGCGGACGATCTGATCTCGAAGGGAAAACTTTGCTGTGTCCTCCGTAAAGGAAAACATCCCGGAGCATTCATCACTACCGTCTTCGCAGTCTTTGACGCCATCAAAACGGGAATTTTGATTCACAAAAATCGTTTTCCCACCTGGAATAAGAAGCATTTGAACTATTTTACAGAAATGATTTTTGATATTTTAATATTGCCGTTTTAATTTCTGTAATTATACTGATTATTTTTTGATTTTGTTTGCTGAGAAAACTCTCCATTTCTTTTTAAACACAAACGCCAAACCATAAAATAGCAATAATATAAAATCCTGTGGGAAAACAAACTCCTAACTTAGCTGAAACTATGAGTTCTCAGTGAACTTTCAGTACAAAGTTCAAGTTAACAATTTAGAATCATTCCAGAGTTTTAAAGGTACAGAAAGTGCTCTTTACTCAAAACCTAAAACAACATTAGTTAGCTTACTCCAGCAGTAAAAATGAGATGATTTTGAGCAAAATCTTTCATCATTTGCAGTAAAAGGACAATTTATTTCTTGATCACACATCTGCTCATGTCCTGTCACTAAATTGGAAATAGTAGAAGAATTCCATTTTTCGCTGTTCAACGCACAGTGGAACCGGTTTCCTTCTACCTGATTGCAATATTGCGGACGATTCCAGCACTCAGAGCGACATTCGTCACTAAAATCAGAACATGTAACTCGACCGTCACAGGCAATAGCCTCCTCAGCATCATCTAAAATGAATACATAAGCAGAACAATTTAAAAAAGTTACATCACTAAAGTTGTTATTGTTATCATCAAAGCATAATCAAACTCTTGGTATTTATGATAAAGTTTTGAACTTTTTCTAATTGTTCCTATAAACTGTTGAGATTCTGAATCCCTTCCACACACAGCTCTACTGCAAATCACTACCACAAGTACTTGATTTAACATTTGTTTCACTGAAGAAACTAATAAAAATAAAGAAAGTTGTTTGTTTATGATAATTGTCCTTAATTATAAATTCATAATTTTACAGACCATATCATAACATTTTGTGCAATGGAATAAAATGTTGGAAAACATCAAATACACGCACTATATCTATAAAGTAAATGCATTCAAACTATCAAACCTTACTTGAGCACATTACTGCTTTGGTGCAAAACAGTTCATCTTCTCCTTTCGGACAATCAGGGACACCATCGCAAACTCTATGCAAACCCAAGCAAGTGGAGTTTTGAGATATTAAGAGGGATTCTGAGAGGTTTGAAGTGCCGCTGAACATAGGCGATGAACATTGAAACTCTCCAATTTCACAAATTTCACACGTGACTTGTTTCCCGATGTTTGTTGCTAGTGAACCTGGGGCGCATATGTGACTGCAAATTGGATTTTTAGTGGAATTTGTTGAAGAAAAAAAGTCCTTCATGCATAAACACTCGTCAGATAAATCGTCGCAGTCCATAACACCGTCACAAACCTGTAACGTTTTTACCAAATTAGGTAAGTACATCCTGCTTTTTCTTTTTACATTATACTACGTTTGCAACTTTATCCTCCAGGGACGAAAGAACTGATGAAAATGCTACTTTTTGGACGAGTCTACTTCCATTAAAAAATTGACCGTTTAAGTTTTTCGGTTGATTTTCGACTTTTTCGATAGTACACCGTTGATGCTTCTCGAACTTTAGGTAGCCAAGCAGAAATAATCGTAATAAAAATTTTTCTCCACAAGCGCACCAGTTTAACAAAGGATGCGAGTTGAACCCCGATCATGTAATCAGGATCGTCATAAAAACGACGCTTTTTTCTTTTTGGCTGTGCTTCCTGCTTTAAATTGCTCTTGCAATTGAAAGAGACGGCAATGATGATCTAAATAAATGCTGTAAGCTTTAGCAGACTAGTACTGTAATATCATTGTTTGATCTATATCTACATCGGATTTTGAAAGTTTTACTGGGTGGTCACAACAAACATTAAAGTGGAAACATGTTTGTGAATAAATATTTTAACAAAAGAAGAAGTTATTAGCTTGCGGTTTGTGGCACTTATGATGTAGTTGTTTTATAGTTTATGCAGTGAAAATTTACTTTGAAGATTACAACCAAAGCTAAATAGTCGATCGCAAATCAATGTCCTAATTCAAATACTTCAATTTAATAATTATATCATTGCATTTTCAGAAAGTTGTCATTTTTTTTTTTGCTTTTATGCAGCAAACGACATATTTTTTTATTCAACATACTCAATTTTGTGCAGTGTAAATTAATAATACCTAGTTTTACGTTACTGCAATGCATAGTCCTAGGCATATTACTTTATTTTAGCTTAGAAAGAATACTTACAATTACAACTAAACCGTAGATCAATGAGTGATCATATTTATGCATGTCCACTTTTTGACACCATTTTATTTTGTTTATGTTTTTTAAAAAGGGGGATAAAAGATTCCCGAAAAAATGACATCAAAAAGGGCATAAACATTAACTACGCTCTACAATTTACACAGTCGTTTTTCTTACACATTGCCGCTACATTTCCATGCAAGAACATTTTGATTGACGAAATTTGTCGTAGAAATCACGTTTTCTTATTGCGTTATTACGGTTATTGATCTTTATAAAGCAGATAAAGCCTAATACGTATGGCTAATTTGCTATTATGATGGACTTGAAAGCAACTGAATTGGTTTTGCACTTCCAACAAGATTACTTAATTGAAATATCTTCACATTATCTGTTCCAAATAAAAAGTTATGGTGTCTGAAAACAAGTAACTGTAATCATCCAAACTGCAATCCAAATGAATACAACAAAGAAATTTTAATTTCAGCAGAAAATTTGATCTGCGTTTGCACAGATTCTTTAACCTTGATCTCACCTGATGTAACGCTACTATTTGATCTCCATTTAAACACCGAAAGCATTTGTGAGAGTTCAACTGTCCATCATCAAAAAAACATAGGTCGGAGTTGTCCACGCAATCCGCCATTTTATCTTTTAGTAAAGATTGTGGTATTACGCACTTTCTAAAACAAAGCATTGCATCAAGGATGGTGTGAAATATCGAAAATAATTTATCAAGCAGCGATCGAGTGGGGACAAAGCGTCTGCTATTCCTAGTCAGGTCAAACCAAAGACAATGAAAATTAGTTTTCACACCTTTCCTGCTTGACGTTTAGCATTTAAGAAGACAGTGTATAGCCTCTACCGAGGTGGCAGACAGGACGATGGGCAGGTGGCAGCTTGACTCGAAGACCGAAAAGGTCTCTTCGCAGTCTCTTGACCAAAGCAACTTGATGAATATAAGTGTTACTGTGATTACAAAAAAAACGGCACCTTTTGCTGTGTTTAAGCTGGCATTTAAACCCTTTTCCTAAATATTCTTCATCACTTCCATCATCGCAGTCCGAAATGCCATTGCATAACGACGTCATCAAAATTTCGCTTCCGTCGGGACATGAACATGTTGAAATCTTGTTTTTGGTCCGTCCAAGGCTGAGCATTGACAGCAAAAACACTGTTAAATAAAGTTTGAATTGAAAATCTGTATGTGTAGTTCAATCACCAGCATTTTTCAGCTGATCCATGATCATACATGGTTTGTAATATTGATCAGTTGAAAACAACTTTTAATTGCATGAAACTTGAGCTAATTGCTAGGAATACAACTAACTACACTTAATTTTTTTTAATAGCAATTTTATAAGAACACGAGGCTCCTTTTTGCTCAAAATTTAAGAACAAATTAGAGGAACAATGCCAGCCTAAGCTTGAAAAACTAATTAAGTACACGAGTTTTAGTACAATGCATTTGCATGATTTGTGAGTAATCAACGTACGTTTTTTGCCTTTTCTATTATTCCATTTTTGACTTGTTTAACAGTAATTATGAGCAACAGATAATTATGAAAACTTTTATCTAAGCTAAAATATATTTGTGTTGCAGTACTCTCCAACTTCGTTAAGAACAAATTAGGAACAAATGAGGCTGAAAAATCGTGAGAATTTAGAAACAGCTATAGCCTCAACCCCAAAATTACTGGTTTTTATAAAAAATGTAAATGGAGCAAACAGTTATTAATTAAGCACATATGCATCTTTCTTGTTTAAATTTTTGGGTAAAAAAATTTTTTTTAATTTATTATTTCATTCATTCCATAATCTATTCTTTTTTGATTTTTTTTTATTAAAAAATAAGAAATTGTCGTCAATCATGCAGCGTTAGAGGATATCCTGTCTTTTCCTTTTATTGTTATTGATTGACCATTTACCAGTACAGGAAAAAGATTGCGTCAATTTGCAACACTGGACAAATGTGATTTGTCCCATGCATGGTTTAGGCTGAGCTGTCGGTTAAAACGCCAAATATTTCTGGATTAGCAACGTTAATCAATATTCACGTATAAATATTGAAGCATTTAGCATTTTATTACCTCATTAATTTCACTACATGAGCCACAAACCTGGGAAACAAGGGAAACCACAGATAAAAATCGATATGTCTTCCAAAATTATTTCAATAGTATTTATTTATATTTGCGTTATAAATAAAAAAAAAAGTATCTGGTTAATAACAACAAAAGTTGCGTACTAATAATCGTATGTATGTGTACTGATAATCGTATAAGTAAATTTTTCATTCAGTGTTGCAAAGTTATTTTAATTAATTTTTTTATAGCACCTAAAACACAAGACACGTATCAAGCCTGGAATATACTCGATTTTCTGTAACCTTAAGCCCGAACGTGACCCGAAGAGCCAGCCCGACCTACAGCTCGGGATCACTTTGAACACTAGAAATTCCAATTCAAAAAATGTACAATTTTTTATTGGAACAATTTTAAAAGAATACGAGGTTCATTTTTTCTTAAAATTTAACAATAAATTAAGAACAATGCTAGACTCAGCTTGAAAAATCTAATTTAGATTACAACACAGGCTGGTATAAGGCATTTCTAAGTAATCAGTAAAGTTTTCTCGGCAGGCCTTTTCGCTTGAGTCGTTATTGATTTTCCCTACAGTAATCAAGATCAATAACAAGAAGACAACTTTTAACACAGCAAGAATAAATTTGTGTTACCCTACTCTCTAATAGAATTAAGAACAAACTAAGAACAAATGTGGATGAAACTTCATGAAAATTTAAGAACAGCCAGCCTTAACTCCAAATTTATTGGTTCTTACAAAAAAGGTGTTGTATGCAATAGTGATTTAATTCAGTGATAAAGTCGAGGGATACGACAATGCATCTGGAGCAGAATACCTTTGGAACAGTTGAGTCTGGGAGAATGAAGTTAACACAAACATAACTTAATAGTATTGCATTAATTTTAGACACCCCGTTGATTTTGCCTGCAGTTTTCTTTCAGGCTTTAGTGGATGCGACGAATTTTTCTGGAACGTAAGGATTAGTCGCGGGAGTGTGCAATACCGCAGAGTTGTAAGTCGGGCCGGGCTTTTCGGATCGGGTTCGGGCCTAAAGTTGAAAAAAGTTTCGGGCTTAATTCGGGCCTGAGACGTACTTTTTGTCTTAGGTGTCCAAAAAATAATCAAAATAACTTGGCAATATTGCTAAATTTTTTAGACCTAACTCAACTTTCGGGTTATTTCGGGCATGATTTGGGCTTCAAATTAATTTTCGGGTTCGGGCCGGGTTCGGGCTTATAATTTCGGGCCGGGTTCGGGCCTGAACTTGTCGGCCCGTTTACAACTCTGCAATACCGCGCAAGACATTTATGCGCCATTTAGTCGCAGTGATATTTATGCAATTGGACGATCAGAAGCTAAGTTTGTTTCTTCCTAAAATTCAAAGTCTAAACACCGACCTGTGAAATAAGGTAAAGCGTCCAAGCTTCCGTACTTTTTCAACAAAAACTTTGTAGGGGTTTTGTTGGCTGGTTTTTATTTACAGTAGAATATGAAACACAACCCTTGTCTTGTTAAGAATATAGTACTTTGCCCTTCTGGAAATAAAAGACTTTTCGAATATCAAACCGACTAAAACATTCAAGGTCAGCCTAATCGACATATAGCATTAATTTAATTACATTGAATTAGCAGCAACATGCTTAGCAAATTGAATTAAATGCTGAAAGGCAAATTACTACATAACTACAGACGGACTAGCCTATAGAGTATTAGATAAGCGTTTACTTGGACACAAATCAATTACAAAAAAGCAATAAGGAATAACAAAGAGGCGTAAACCAACAAAAAACAATCGAAATATATCAACAACTTTACTTACCTAGCCCCAATATCTTCATACCATTCGACAGCACACTTATCCTCTCATTATATGCGCTATTAATTAATACACACAGTTGTTCTGCACAAAAACTCAACAGATGTCAATACTTCCGAAATATCCCTTATTTGCTGTAAAATAGATAGTAAATTATCCTAGCTTCAAAGGGCATTTAAGTCATGTTTAAGTCATGTTTTCTACTCTTGACCAAAATGTTAGGATAAGCCTAAAAGGCATTCTCACCCAACTTGAAGTTTCTACGTCTTGCTTTTTCAAGATATTGCGGTTCAAAATTAGCCGTTTTCCTCAACTTCAGTGTTGTCATTTTGTTAGTATTGTTACAGAAGATTAACTTTAGGAAAGTAGCTTGAACTTATTGAAAAGCAGCTATTTTTATAGTTCTAAACCTTTAGTTTGTTTTACAATAACTCTGCGGAAAAATATTTTTTGAGAATGAAGAGTACGTAGTAACTTTTTTAAATTTTGTTTCTAATTGATTGGCAACCCTGGCAAAATTTCGAAGAGGAGAAAGCCCTTTAAGGGAAAATCTAATCTGTCATATCCCAGGAACGAAAGGTCGCAGAAAGCTCAAATTCCGTGAACTAAGTATTTAGATCTGTCAAAATCTTTTGAGAGAAAATTGAGGAAAAAAAATTTCCGACCTGAATATCCTATTAAGCTGATAAAGAAATAGATCTCTTTGGGTTTAATTATTCATTCGTATGCATTAGGTATTCTGCGAACCATTCTGCAAGGTTTTTCGTCAGGCTGTGACACCACAACGGGTAAACTGCTTGACCCTAATCCGAGATTCTTAAAGTTCTCTCGGACACAATGACGCATTGCCAGTTTAGGAATTGAACTTGGAGCTAGTCTCCTGGTGTCAACTTGTTCTTGATGATTGTGGCTTACGTAAGCAATCACATTCACGTTTCAGTGCGAATAAGAAACACATCACAAGCCTAATAGACTTACAGGCGGTAAATAATACACCTTACACACATCCTGGTATGAACCAGGAAATAGTAGGCTGCTTTGGAAACCTCTGCTGCTTAAGCAAAAAAAAACAATATTGGCGCGTAGTAGCCTTCTGCTACTTAATGCAGAAACCTGCATACAGCGTCGATAATAGCGATAACTTGCATCGCGGTTCAATTGCTGCGCGTAGCATTGTCCAAAAATACTAAGGAAGCTTGACGTTCATGGTAGTCGACTCCTGGAAAGTCATAACGATTTCCACTCGATTTGTTCCAGTAAAACCTCTGCCACTGTGCAAGCCATTAGCGTTTGCCCAGTTCGGCTGAGAGGTGGCTGGGAAAATTCTTGGTTTAAGTGCTGAGGACTGGTGATGAGAGGTAAAAGCTATAGATACAACGTTTTCCAGTTTCTGAGCATAGTCCAACAATGTAGGCGTAAGATTTGAGAGTACCGGAAGTTTTTTTGGTCTAAATTACCACAACACATGCTTGGTATGCTATTTCATTCATGTGCCATTTTGTGGTCTGCTAAAGCAAACAAAAATGGCCCGAATTTCTTATCTTACGAGACAATAATTGTTTGGGCTTGTTACATTACATTGCATCCTAACACAACGACACATTTTTTTCGAAGGGATGACATTTAAGAATATGTTCCTATTTTTCGTGACGTCATTAATTCTTTTGTTGAAAACCAGTAAAATTATTTGCAATAGGAATTATTGTGACATGGTAGGTTAGAAGAGCTTAACTGGTTGATAGCCAATTTAGTAGAGCAAAATTGTTAAAATCTGCAACTTACTTTTCAATCTACAGCACCTAACACAAAAATACAAATATCTTAGAATTTCACAGACGTTTCCTCAGTAATACAAAAAGTATTTTCGTATTTTTGATTAACTGTAAATTCAGATTTTGCGTTAATTCTGATGTTTGTAGAAAGCAAAAATTCATACTGAAAAAGTCGCATTTTTTGCAAGTAATTTAAAAATAAACGACTCGAACGCAGTGGTTGACCGATAACTTCTTGCAAAACAAATGCATAAAACAAAATGAAGGTTTCAGATACATAAATTACCCTTCTTTCTTTTGCTTACTTCTTACAAAAACTGACACTTATTTCAGTACAATAATTTTTCGGCAACAGCTGTTGTCACGTTTCGTTAGAACAACAATCGATATCCATCCTAACTTTAAACCTATCCCAAACTCTATTCCTACCTTAATTCTAACCAAAACTTTAACCTTAATCTAAAAAAAAAAAAAGCAGTAAATGAGCTAATTCTTTGCTCGCTAATTCTCTTTGTGGAACATCTAGCCACTTTCTAACTTTTGTGTAGATAAAATAAAACTTAGTTGCTTTTTCTTCAGAAGATTAACCAGTCACCAATGTGTTTGCTTTCTATACTATTTAGTTAGTTACAAAATCTTTGACATCCAAACATAAAAAGCCAAAGCTAAAATCAATATTTGACTTCCACAAACGATTTCGCTTGAACTCGAGCTTTAATTCAGTAATCGTGGACAAGAAATTCTTCATAAATTTTTCGAAAAGCTTTCGCACTAAGTAAGATTGACATACTGTATAAATTTAACGATCTTTCTAACACGTAAATTTGCTATAAAACACGTGTGCACAATACTGCATGTAGGAAATGTAAAATTTAGACCTACTCTATTTATGTCAAAGGCATTAAATATTTAAAAAAAGGCTTGTCTTCATTTAGGTAAAAGTGCTTTATGGTTCTTAAACATAATAAACTGCTGATTCTTCGCAAAGAAATAATATCTCCGCCTAGAATCAAAATCCTTATCATGATTTATTGAAAAACCTAACAAGTTCTTTTGGCAGCTATTTGAGTTGAAAATTATAGATTCTCTTGTCCTAATTAACTATGTTTTACTGTGTCGTTGTCAGAGACAGAACACTTAAACAATTACAAAAACTTTTGCTGTTCTGTTGTACTGTTTATACTACTAATATTTACACACTATATATGCATTTGTTTGATGTCTTGCTAAGCAGCTCTGCAGTGCTAACTAGATAAGAATAATTATAACCAGAATAGTTCACATCTTGCAGTAATCTAAACGCATTGCATAAAGTCAATTAATTAAAATTGCAGTCGCATATGAAAACAAGGGGAAATTGGAAGCCAAAAGCGGCCTATATTTTTAAACAAAGCTTTTCCTTGTTTAATGATTGGCAATGCAATTTATTTTAAAAATTTAAATGTAGGTTAAAAATGTCGAAGCTTTTGTCTGTGTTGATTTGCGTTTTGGGCTTGATTATTTCAGTACAGGGAATCAAAGGTAGCAGAAAGTGGTGAACCGGGGTTAATTTTTATATTTGTTTTTATGAACCCGCTTCTCCCCTGATCCGGTCATTAAATTGAAACAGTTTCTTTGCATCAAAATAGCCTAAACTATTTTATTTAATCCATATAGTTTCAGTCTACAGAAACATCAGTCTACAGTAATAATGTTTTAGAGGCCAAACTTGCTTATTTTCCGATTAATATACCCCAATAGCCTTTGCGTCTTTATCTTACAGTTAAGTAAAACCTGAATTTTCTTTTTGCTTGTATTTTTTTTATGAGCTTATTTTTTTGGATGGGTTTCACAAAAAGCATAGGATTAAAAACCGTCTTAAATATAATCGTACAACCATTAATTTGGGTAGGACTATAACAACAGGTTAAACAAGTCCCAAATGAATATGAATATAACGTTATTAACCTACCAGTGGGGTTATTAAGCAACTTATCGCAAGAATTACGACGTCTTAAGCCCTTTGAAACAAACAACACTTGCGATGTCGTAACTCTTACGAAACGTTGCATAATACGGACCCAGTGATCTAGTGGATAGAGCATCTACAGTACTACTAAAACGGCAGACATGGGTTTTGTCGAGTCAAACCAAAGACCAGAAAAATTAGTATTCACCGCTTTCCTGAATGATGTTCAGCATTAAAAGAGACAGTGTGAAGCTTCCACCGCGTGTGGTAGACAGGTGGGCTGGAGGCAGCTTGACTTGAAGACCAAAAGGTTCCTTTGCTGTCTTCTGGCAAAGCGATTTGGTGAGTAAAGCTGCTATTACAATTATTATTGAAGCGTTAGATTCATGTTCGATGCCAAGTCGGGGTCAAAGGACACGCTTGAAATACAGATTTTCAGGATGGTTTGGTTCAGTAATTAAAAAATACCGGTAATCATAGTTCAGCAATTACCAAAATATCACGTTGAGAGCTGAGCTAGACTGGCGTGATTGTTCAGGGACATCTTGAGGATCAAACCCAGACCGAAGAAGTATAAGATCACGATTTTGTGGAGACGGTTCATAAATGATTACTCAACGTTTCATCATGATGAACAAAAATGAAAAATTTACTCCGGAGCTTCTCAAACATATTGAATAACTCTTTACAAAACCTGAAGTTTGCTACAACAATATTATTGCTGAAGTAAGCTACTGCACTTTTTTTTTATTCCGCGACAGATGCAGACCAAAACGAATTTGAGGCGTGTCGAATTACATCTGCCTGATCCAAATAAAATTTTAAGAGGATTGCTGTTTATTGGCTGATCAAGGAATAGTATCCAAAATAAATCAGTACCTTTGACCTTTCTTCTGTTCTAGTCTGCCATTGTTTGCTGTAAATCAACATCTACTACTATAATCGCACTGCATGATAATGCTAAAATTGGAAAAGGTTGTCTAGTCAACCTACGGTGCTAACTGGAAATTAAATAATCAATATCGTTTGTTTTATCATTTGCCCTGGACGCTGTACAATATAATTTCGGTTATTACTTTTACAAAATCCTTGTATGGGTTGCGGTTTGCTTTCACTTCTTATACGAATAGTGTACAGAATAATATTAGGCGACATGCGCTTAAACAATCACCGGCCATTTGCCTAGTCAGAACACGGAATAGACTACGGCTGGGATAAAAAAGCAGCATATTGCATTGCATGGTTGAGTTTGTTGCTTATTTTCGGTTGATAGAATTTCACGTATTTCCGGCTTCTACCTGCCTCCTCTTTTATTCCCGTTTGAGTTATTTATTTCCATAATAGTCTCTTACAATTTTACCAAAATTCTACTATCGTTTTTTGTTTAAATTTAGTTAGATGATTTGGCATGATGGAGCTACAAGCCCGTAAACAACATATGAGCTAAGCTTTTAACTTGGGCAAGATACAGTTTTTTATAAGAACAACAAGAACACGAAGCTCATTTGTGCTCCAATTTTAAAAACAAACTAAGATCAAAGTCAGTCTCAGCATGAGCAAAATGATGAAGAACACAGGCCTAAATTTCAGAAAATCAATTTTTGTTATACAGTGCTGTATCGTTGCAAAATAACCTGATTTTTGCAGTCATGGATATAATTCCACTATACCGCGTTTTGTACTTGCAGCTTCGACAATCGACAAAACTTTTACACAAAACACTTTTTTACCAAACAAGAATGAATTTGTGGGACTTTATTCACCGATAAAATTTAAGAACAAATAAGGCAGAAAATTTAAGAACAGCTAGCCTTTACCCCAAATTTAGTGGTTCTGAGAAATAAAACAAAATAGCGGCAAGTTAATAATAATTTGGGTTGTCAAGTTTTTGCATTTTAAGTGCATGCAGTCCAGAGTTGTAAGTCAGGCAGGGCTTTTCGGGTCGGGTTCGGGCTTAAGATTGACAAAATGTTGGGCTTAATGCGGGCTTGACGTACGTACTTCCCTGTTTTAAAAGCGTAATTAAAATAACTTTGAAACGTTGAAATATGACTTCGTTTGAGCATCATTTGATTATTGCTACACAAGTATAATTATTGCGTCACAATTGATCAGTAGTAAGTAGTCTTATTATAACCGCTTAAGAGCTACAACTGACAACCGTTGACAATTGACATTTTTTGGACATAACTTAACTTTGGGACTTTTTCGGGCCTGTCATGTCGGCGTTTACAACTCTGATACAGTCCAAGTCACTGTGCAGCGCCGCACGTGCATCAAGACAGCCCTCTCTTTGGTCGTACCAAAAAACATTGAATGCTAGTTATTTTCATTAAAATTGTTACGCTTATAACGTAGATCTCTAGCGTCACCGTTTAATGCTAACTCGTTCTGACACAAGTTCTATATACAGTTTAGTTCAGATAAGAATAAGACGGAATCGAATAAATTATTTATATTATTATTATTATTATTATTTTTAGTTGTAATTTTGTGGAATTTTGAAAAGCTGTAGATTTTTGTGAACATAGCAAAAGTGCTCAAAAGCACCGCAGACACCTGTAAGGCATCCACAGTTGTTCTGAGCCCTATAAATACTTGGTTTACCGTTGACAGCGCTCTAAACACTGCAGACGCTTTTCCGCATCCACAACAACTCAGAGCGCTGCTGGAGAGAAAATTTAATCACTTAATGTGGTAAAAGCAACTTACAAACAAAAATGATCGCTCTTCCTTTCACAACAATAGTACAAGAGTCCAGCATTAACTGGGTTGATCTAGCATAAAACCCGAACTCACACTAACTGGATCTTAGCTTTTGACGGTTGAAAGTAATTGGAGCTTTTTAGTTGCGAGTACTCAAATCTGGGAGCTGGCTGCAACAATATAGACAATTAAAAGTTTTTAAGTTTGTGGGACTTAGAAAGAAAATCCTTCTACCAAAGCCTCGGTGATTCAATTGGTATGAAGCAATGAGCAACGGACACTGCGCAACGTACAAAGAAACTGCTGTGGTGTCGAAAGCCAGAGTGCTTGAAAACGTACCGGTAGCCAGCACTACACTCTCTTTTTATAAGAACCAGTAAATCTTGGGTTGCGGCTGGTTATTCTTAAAGTACTACAAATATTTAGCCTTGCTTGTTTTGAATTTGGTTTTAACGTAATAAGCCAAATGCATTAATTTCACAAATATCTCTTTAGCAACGGAGGATGATCATGACCGTTAGAAGAAAAAGTGTAATTAGCAATGACGTCAATTGTTTAGCTTGAAGAAACGTTTGTAAATAACGATTTTACATCAAAACTGACCAGAACTTGGTTAGACTAGTGAACCCGAAATTGAATAGGCGAGTGAACCAGAAATTGATTAGACGAGTTCACTTGTCTAATCAATTTCTGGTCAGTTTTGATGTAAAATCACTATTTGCAAACGTTCCTTCAAGCCAAACAATTGACAATTGACATCACTGCTAACTACATTTTTTCTTCGAACCGTAATGATCATCCCCCCATTACTAAAGAGATATTTGTGAAACTAACGCATCTGGCTACTGAATAAAAGTTTTTAACTAACTATAGAATAAAGTGACATAAATTTGTTTTTGCTTGGTCAAAAGTTGTCGTTTGTCTTTTGTTAAAGATCACGATTACTGTAAGTGAATCTTTGGTAAATCAATAACTGCAATACAGAAAAGGCCAAAAGAACTTCACAGGTTACTGACAAATGCAGGGTACTAATCCATGTTCTTCCATGATTTTTTGATACTCAGGCTGGCATTGCTTTAATTTGTTTTTAAATTTTGAGCAAAAATGTGCCTCGTGTTCTTCTACAAAAAGAGTGTACTGTAGCTCTAAAAATTACTTTGAAATCTGAAAGTTATTTTGAACCGTAATATTTAAGAATGTGCTGGTGTTTTTGTTAAAAATATGAAAGAAAGAATTTCAAAGCACCCCACAATACTGGTCGTTATTTGCAATGCTACAGAGCCACAATTAATTTTTATTTTAACTTGAAACAAAAACTTTGAGTCACAAAAAGACAAAGAAACTTTTGTCTACAACCAGCTATTAGCATTTCCAACGGAACTTCAGAAAAAAGCGACTAACGGATCTGGTGAGGTTCTTACCGTAGGGTACAATATCATTAAAGATAGGGAGCGACAATTTCACCACAAAATTTTTAGAATAAAACAAAAATGAGACATATTCATCCTTGCAGTTTTCATTTGCTTTTTTAAGAGTAATGAGTGTAGAGTTTGAGTTAGATTTAGTTAGTTTTAAGAGTAATAATTTGAGTTTGGGTTAGATTTGAGTTAGAGTTAACAAAAAGTAGATAGACATTTCCGGTGAAATAAAATCTTCCTAAAGACAAAATATCAGACTTTTATGTCACAACTTTAAGCGTTTGATTTTCTCGATCGCTGCAACAGATTGTGTTATGGGTCATCAATGGTTATGCACAATATATTGTAGATCAAATCTTACTTAAGAAATACAGTAAAATATTTCTTTTAAACTCTACAGCATTTTTTTTTTGTATGTCTTTCAATAATCATGTCTTATTATATATCCTTTTTCTTCATGAATGTTTTTGTTCTCCTTATTAACTCCAAATGTCTATTTTCACTCCCGAAGTTTGTAGGAAGCGTAGACAAAATACCACAGGCTCTTGCAAAGAGATTATTATTGGCCTTTCAGAAGAGTAAGCCAGTGCGATCTAATATAGTGTGATTGATAAGAGCAAGCCAGCTGATAAAAAAACCCTTTCCAAACTACTTGAGAGTCGAGGGCTTGAAGTGTTATTCACACTGCAAAATTTCGTGTTCGCTATCACAAGATCTTCAGAGAAGTTGTAAGTCTCCTGAAGTAGGTTACATGTAGTACTATTTGGAGTTAAAAAGCACAGAAGCTCTACCAATGTACGGTAATCAAAGAAACATTTTCTAGGTTGCGATGATGGCTGAGATGTCTTTTTGAGTTAAAGTCATTCTGGTAAATTCTAGTTCAAAATTATACAGCTTTAATTTTTAATATTTGTTTGAGTTTCAATGTGCAACAATGAATTTCGACTTTTCTAGTTATTGATTTTTGAGTGCAAAAAATTCAAAATTTCTTTTCAATTTTTCATTCCCTCGCGTAAATTCTTTAGTTTTTAGCTTTCCATATTATTGAATGAAAAAAAATTGAATTGAATATTTTTTTGCATTTAAGTTTGAGTTCGAAATTCAAAAAAAGTTTTTGCGTCCCTGTCGGTGCTTGAAGGGCTAGCTAAACAATGGATTGTGACGGCTAAAAAAGGGTTGTAAGTAAACGCTAAGAAATTAAGCAAGATAAATGAAGGAGAAAAAAAATCAAAAAAATGGCTTTCTGATTGAGAAGAAAAACAAAAATGTACAGTATTAATTCTTTTGTTTTAAACAGTCTTTTTAGCAAGATATTTCCTCCAGTAAACATTTTTTCTCATCGTTTATTTCAATTTTTTAGGGAAAATAGCGTCTATGAAGCTAAGGAAAGCCATTTTGATATTTGAGGTTGAGAAAATTTTTCCTTGAAAGTCACGTTGTAAAATCAATCAATAAATAAATCAAAAACTTATTTCGCTTTAAGGTTTGATTTTCTCAGAGTAGTATACACCAACGTGGATTTGATCCTCGGGTTAGCAATTTCTACCTTCCACACCGTTCAACTTATTGGATTAAAATAAAGTATATTCGCAAGTTCAGAGATGCTATTCTTGAATTACTTCGTAATTAGAGCAATCGGCTTCCAGTCTATTGGTTTAAATTTTTCCGCAAAGTTTTGTTAATCCTTGGAACAAAGTTAATCTACGTTGGTGCAAACGACACTTAAATCACTCGTAAAGTCCAAAATTTGCAGCTTCACTTCAGATTAAATTTGCGATATAATTTTTTGTATTTTTTTTAAATGTTAGATTCTTGCACTGGATTAACTGCTGGAATAATTTGTCCTTTGAATTTAATCCTTATAGCCTATGCAGATTACTGAATTCTAATAATTTCGCAAAACTGATTGAGCGCTTGATCATCGTTGGAATATAACAGCAGAACAAGGATGAGTGGGTAAGTAAAATTGTAAGGTATAGTGCTGTATTTTGGCGCTACCAATAAACTACTGAATAAACTATACTAAAAATCGTGATTTGTTTAAAAGAATTAATAAATTATTGGGTTGAGGTTGTTCTTTATCAAATCAAATAAAATCTTTCATTGTACTCGCTGTATTACCCTGAAGCGTGTAGCGAGTTTGCTGGGCATATCTCCGCGTCATTGCGCCCTACCTTTCGAATTGTTGCAGCGGTGGCGAGCCGAAATTTGAACCTCAGACCTCCTGCTTTTGGCAAATTTTTACTTCATTGTTCTTAAATTTTGAGAATATCGATGTCATCTTGTATGACCATGCTTGTATATCACCATTTACTTTTTGTACGAATATTGCTGGATCGTAGTCGATCTTTCAAAGTGAAAAGCGAGCGTTCAAATTTCAACAACTGCCAAAAAGTTGCTGAGCCGCCTGCGCAACTGATATAACTAAGGGGGGGGGGGAAGGAAGCACATGCTCCATCCGGCCCTTTAGACGTGGGCCCCCCTATTAAAAAATTCCCCCCAGGAGCAACGAATTTCTGGAAACTGTTCTTGACCTAAATCCGGCCGGTCGGATAAGACCACCAGATTCTTGATGAAGAACTTTTTTGGTCTCCAGCCAACTTCAACTAAACAAACCGCCGAACGTCTGGTGAAGACTTTTTTTGGTCTTCACCTAAATTCCATCGAATAGTGGGCAATCTGGAAGCTTGCCGCCTGGCTCACTGGCACAAATCTCCACCTCCAGTTACGCCGCTTACTGACACTAATATCGGTATTCTATTAGCTGCGATTTTGCACGTATGAGAAGCATAAAAGCCACCAAAACTTTATCAATTTGGTGCAATAAACAGGCTGTCCACTGTCATTTTTTAAACTTTTATTCTTTTTTTCTTCATTTTTTAACCTTAACTTTTTTTTTTCATTTTTTTCAACAAATTTCTTTTTTTTTTTTTTGAAGCTAATTTTACTTTTTTCTTCTTTTTGTCAGAAATTATCAACTTTGATGGTAGAATTTTCCTAAAACGCAAATGTACATGAATTAAAACATTGTTTGTGATTTGTATAGTATGATGCTCTTCAACCCTTTGCTATCGTAATAAATATCCCATTGTTGCTAACACGTTTTTTTAAACAGGCATAGTAGGCATAGAATGGCATAGTAAAACCCTAACCCCAACCTTAACCCTACTTTGCCTATTTAGAACAACCTGTTGTTATTACCAGTCGTTTTATATAGGCATCCTACGGCAAAATTTTAGAATTCAAAGCAGTATACCTATAGTTGATACTTATAGGGGGTGAAGCATTTAGCTAGGGTTATGCGCAAAAACTTAAAACATAATCCGAAACACATCTTCACATTTCACAGTATAGGTAATCTCCCCATCGCTTATCTTTTCGAAAATATTGTTTTTAGTTATCTTTCACAACTGGTTTGAAGGCACCTGAATACAAAGCTTCATCATGAATTAGTGTTGCAAAAACTTTTACAAGATTGGTGGGATATCCATTTTCAAGAAAATTATATTTTAACTGGTAACACTGAGGGAGATTTCTTAAACACACGAAATATCACAGAAACGATAGGTCTTAGAAAGTTGAAACTGGTGAAGATATGTTTTGGACCAGGGTTCGACAACCTTTTCGGCATCGTGGGCCACATCCAGACCCAGTAAGGTTCTTGCGGGTTGCCCAATCCAGAAACCAAATTTTAGGTACTTTTAGGCCGATTTATTTGAGAAGACAAAAAAAAGAAAGGTCTTCGCCAGACTTTGAGATACTCTTCGGCTAAGTTATTGGTGAAGTAAAAAGAATAAAACGCTTTTCGCCCTATTACAAACTGGTTTTAGATTTCCGATTTCCAGAAGCCACTTTTCCATTTTCCAGTGTAGGTGTCATGGAAAATGAATGAGGTGGATGGATAAATGGTACTGCGATTTAAGGAAATTTAAAAAGTCGGGGGCCAGATGAAGTTCCTTGGCCGGCCGGATTCGGTCCGCTGGCCGTAGGTTGCTGAACCCTGTTTCAGCTGTTTCTTTATTTTTTGCACATAAACCTAAAGATGGATGCTTCACTTCCTGTAAAGGGGTCTTTTAAGAATAAAGCTTTTGGTCATCCCCTCACCCCCTTGCTAACGTAGCATAGTTAGTTATGTAGACCCTTGATTGAAATATAGGAGCTTAGCGAGGCTGTATTTTCTGTGTTATGTGCTAAGGTTGATTCATGTGTGTGCCTTTTGTGGATGCCGATAAACATTCTATGTACGTAAGTTTTTCTGTATGAGTGGTTTGTGCTGTATAGATGACATATTTTTTTGAATCTACAGAAGAAAGCTTGGTTCTTTGATGCAAGGTTGGAACGAGGCTCTTTCAGTGACTCGAGTTACTTTGATATGTCACTTGAGAAACGAAATTGAGTAGAGTCACTAAAAAAAAACGACTCGAGTTTTAACTAAAAAACAAAACTACGATGGACAAAAAACAGACTTACGAAAAAAAACTAGAATCGTCCATTTCTGCATGCTCTGTTGCTGTGGAACTGTACGTTTTTCGTAAAGGTCTAACTGCTGATACTTTTGCGAACTAAGTATAGGTACATCAGTACCAGGCGCGCGACCAGGATTTTGTTATTGTAGGAGGGGTTGAACCCAAAAGTAAAATTTTTTTCCCGAAAAATGTGTCAATTGGGTAGCATGCTAAGCAAACTGGTGCAACTCACACGTATCACAGACCGAGGTCTGGGGTTGGAGCTCCCAGAGGCCATGGGAGTCTGGGGCCACTATCAACTTCTGAGATTTTTCACAAAAAATAGCCATTTTAGCGCTATTCGGATCAAATTTCGTACCTTTTTGGAGTCATTTGAAAGAACCACATAGCTACGATTAGGAAGGGAATTGCAGAATTAAACTGCCTAGCTTTTTCAAGCCCTCCTAACTCACAGGTCAAGTCCAACACATGCTTAAACGCTTGCAATTTTGCGTTAGAATTTCTACGTGGCTTGGCTAATGGAGGGAAGGAGGTAAACCTGCTTAGCCCCTCTGGTTGCGCCATCGATCAGTAGCGATGACAGTGCATTCGAATCTCAAAAATTTGTGTCTTGTAAATTCAAAAACTTATACGAGAAACACTAATTGGTATATTGTAGAGGTTGTAAATGTGTCAGTAGACTTGTTTTGTTGGAGGGGGATGAGGTAGTCTTAAAAATCGGGAGCGTTTTTAGGGAGAGCATTGTGCAGTGCTGTAGACCTACCTCTATTATATTGTAGTTTGGGTCATGACCTAATAATGCAAAGGCAGAATAGTCTGTTAATACAATATCAATTCAAGCTCGTAGTCGGGGTATCTATTTCGAATATTTTGCATCCATTCCGCGCTAGCTGCAGGCGCGTAGCCCGAAATTGCAATAGGGGGAGGGGGCTGTTGCGGAGGTCTAGCGCCATAAAAAAAGGTCTTCACCTTGAATTGGAACGGTTTTTCGGACCGAAATCAGTTGAAGACAAAAAAAAAGATCTTCACCCGAAATTGTAACGGTTTTTGTGTCTGAAATCAATTGAAGTCAAAAAAAAAATCCATATTCTGCGTGCCAATAGGGGTCTATTGTTTATTTCAGCGCAGAAATCAGTCTCAAAAGTGCTAAAAACGTGGTATTTTCCGAATCGTGCATGCCGATGGGGGGACTGCAGCCCCCCCCCACCATGGCTAGCTGTCGTACTTTTTGCATGTGAAATAATTGTCACTAATACCTACAAAATCTCTTGTTTCATTTCTTGGTCATAAGTAAAGCATGGACAGAAGCACAAGAAGGGGCAAAGGATGGGCACTAAGATAGCTTACACTCTTCTAAATGTTTTAATACTTGTTTCGCATGTTTTGCAGAACGTTGTTCGAAACAGAAGTTTGAACAAAAATACCGTCAAATTTGAGTTATTTTAAAAATTACAGAAGTTTTTCAGTGCTGGAGTTCTTCCTACTAAGTCCTGACCTCCTTCCTCGACTCCGCTTACTGTGATTAAACCACTTTTCAACGTTAAGTTTATTTAACATGCATGAAGTTGTAAAAATGTATTCTACAAAAAGAGCAGTTCAATTTCA
The DNA here is from genome assembly GCA_963965965.1 of Trididemnum nubilum. Lineage (NCBI taxonomy): Eukaryota > Metazoa > Chordata > Ascidiacea > Aplousobranchia > Didemnidae > Trididemnum > Trididemnum nubilum. Next base: position 19,491,978 of record OZ014490.1, read on the forward strand.
AACTGGCTGAGAAACCTGCCCTGAAAACTACAAAAACCTTTTTTTTATAATTTTACATGATAAAATCGATTTTGACCCAAGCGGGTCATCCTCAGTTATTTATAAAAACAACAAATAATAAAAAAAAAACATAATTAACACTACAACTGCAAAAGTATAAAAATACGCTAAAACCAACTTTCATATTGGGCTAAAAATTTTTTAAAATAATTTTCTAATCAATTTTTTAAACATTCTAGAAAAAGAAGCATGGTTGTGATTGATTCTTAAGTGCGAATAAAATCTAAATTAGGTCTATGAGTCGAGTTTTTAACATTAATGTGACTCGAATTGAGTCCAAGTCATTCAAAAAAAAAAGAAAATTACTCTAGTCCGGTTTGAGTCAAGTCACTGACTCGAGTCATCTCAGCCCTGCTTTGATGATGTAAAGCTCCATTGGCATCGATTTTTTGTTGATTAAGCAAATTCCGAGGGAACGAAATATTTTTGCGAAGTTTGATTGCTAAATAATTCTATTTCATTCCGGAATTTTGCCCCCAAATTCAGGTGAAGACCAAAAAAAAGGTCTTCGCCGCAATCTGGTTCCATCTCAGTCCGGAATTTCGGATTTCTCGTTGCCAAGTGGGTATTACTTGCCGAAAAACCGAGGGGGCCAGACATATTTCGCCCCTTCAGTGTCAGATCTGAGGGGGCGTCGCCCCCCGGCTCCCCCAAAATCGACGCCTATGTAAAGCTCCTATTTTTAGGTGCTTGAATGCAGTATTTTTCGTTTTCTGCGAAAGAATTTTTGCTGATTTAGTTTGAAAATGCTATATTTATTTGTCAAACAGTGTTTGCGATGTAACTTGGGTACAAGTTTGCGATATCTTTGTTTAAGTGGCATAGTTGTAAAATCTTTAAAATGTGAGTAGAATTACTAAAGGATTTTGACATTTGTTTTTGATTTTTTTTTCACCAACATTGTCTTTTTTTAATTTTTTTCACAAATATTGCCTTTTTTTTCTTTTTTTTCACAAATTTTAGTCATTTTTTCATTTTGTTCTACATATTGCTGTCATTCTTTTTTCATTTTTTTGCTCATAGTTGAGCGGGCAGCCTAAATAAACAATGCACGAGTGTTGCAGCAACAAGTTACTAAACTACAATTAAGCTATCAAGATAGAGAGCTCGATTGCCGGTCTTTTATAATTTAGACACCATGCAAATACCAATGTTATACTACTCTTGTGGTAATATTTGATTGACAACTGAAAACTTGGAGGCTTTGATACCTCAATAGCGTAGCTTTCATTTTCTTTTTTGTTTTTTTTTCAAAAGTTTTTTTCGTTTAGTGAAAAACTTCAAGCGACTTAAGAAAGCTGAATAGTGGATAATGGATATTGGATTGTGAAACATTGGCGTTTACGCAAAATCAATCAACAAATTTTCAAAAACAACTAAATTCATTTCACATTTTACAAAAATAATATAACCGAATTAAGTCTTAAAAGCAGTGGTGCCAATTTTTGTTGAGCATTGGGGGGATAATTTGCAATTTTACCCCAATTTTGCCCTGTTTTCAACATTGGGGGTAATGAAGCTCGAGCACGCTTTTTTTCACGTAAGCAAATTAAGTGAAGACCAAAAAACAAACAAAAAAAACAACATAGGTCTCCACCGAAAATTGAAGAGTTTTTGACCCCGAATTCAAGTGAAGACCAAAAAAAAGGTCTTTACCGTAAATTTCAGCGTTTTGTGGTGAAGTCCAAATGTAAGGTCCAAACATCATCCAGCGCTCAGATGCACAGTCATCCAGCGCTCAGATGCATACCACAGTCAAATTATTGGGGGGATGCAGTCAAATTATTAGGGGGAATATATCCCCCCCGGGTTTCGGCACCCCTGCTCAAAAGACCATCGTCAGTTTCTCAAAAGAAAAAAGAGAAACAAGTTTGGTAATTAAATAAAAAAATTAAAAAAAAAACGGACGAAAAATATTGTTACTACCTCTGCCGTAAATTTTGCTGAAAAATAATGACGTCCAAGCGCAATAGATTGAAAGCAAGCACAAAAAAGAAGAATATTGGATAAGCTACACTTACTTTTTTTATAAGAACATATTTATAAGAATGTGTATGACAAAGAACACGTGTTTCGTTTTGACGTAAAATTTAAGTACAAAATAAGAACAATACCAGCATCAGCATGCGCATTTATAAATAACTAGCTAAGTTTTCTGTTTTTTTCTGTATTGCCATTTTTGATTTGCCCAGCAGTAATCATGGTCTGTAACAAAAGACCATATTTAACCCAGCGAGAATAAATTTGTGTCAATTTATTCTTCTATAAAATCAAGAACAATTGAGGCTGAAAAATCGTGAAAATTTAAGAACAGCCAGCCTCAACCCAAAATTTATAAGTTTTTTATAAAAAAAAAGGTGTAATTGACCATTAGGTTCATAGAATGCCCGCTCAACGTCGGTTGTTGCTCAACGTAGCGTAGTTCTATTTCTTCTAGACTTCAAGTTTTGACTCTTTGACAGTGCAAGTCGCGATTTTCAGTTTATACTTGATTCGAAAGTACGTCTAAATTTAGATATGAAAGCTACAATACTAACGTAATAACTACACAAACTTGGAACTGTTTTCAGCCATATTTATTTCACCAAAGGCTCTATTTAAGTATTAACCGCATTAGCGACTTACAAAGAATAGGCAGCGCCGCCCGGCCTCCCATTCCTTTCTTCTATTCGGTTTCTTTTCAATGGGTACAATGGAATGTTTTTGTATCCTTTTGTATTGTTTTGTTTCAACAAGCTTACAATCACTAGCAGAACGTTATTAGACTGATTGTGACGTAACAATTACTGCGTTTGTTGTTCTTTCCCCGCCTCACTCGTCTCCAGTTACCCTGTCAACCATACAAACAAACGCTTGATACACTGAAAATACTACGACTAGTAGATATGCAAGTTTCATTTAGCAACTCAGTATCAGAATGTTTACATTGTATACATTGAGGGTTTTGAAGACTTAATTTTAGGCAGAAAAAAGCTTCATTAAAAATATAAACTCTTTCAACGGTAATATTTTGAATGAAAATTCGGTAAAAAAGAAGCGAATTTGGAAGGCTGGAGACAAGAGTTTTTTCAACTCCTTTTTTATCTTCTGTAGATCTGCTGTTGTTGTTAATATTATTCTGTTTCTGCTCACTGCTCAGGCCTAACTTAAAAATAAGAGTAATGAATTGAATGTGAAGAAAAGTTTGTTTTTTTTCCTTGAAAAAAGAGAGCCAAGAAAAGATGAAACATTTTAATTTTCGTTTAAGGTGGTGTTAGTGTCGATTTTGATTTCAAAGAACCACCCTAGGGATTTTATTCAAATCGAATCCTTTTCGGTGTGGGTTCGATTTTCTGTGCATCCCCCGTAGATATTCAGAGACGTTTCGACCAAAAAGTTAAAAAGATATTCTATTAATCTATTTTAATCAAATGCACTTTTTTTATAAGAACAATTTCATAAGAACGCGAGATTTATTTTTGCTCAAAATTGATGAGCTATGCCAGCCTCAGCAACAAAGAATAAGATTAAGAACAACCGAAAAAGAATAAATTTCAAATAACAAAAAGAAACTAAATTCTGTACTGATTCAAAACAATGAAATCTGAGTGATTTTCTGGCATTTACACGCAGAGCGCTGTTGCGCACTGCGCAGGCTACTAAGAATTTTTTTGGCTCTCGTTCAAATGAAAATACTCGCTTTTTCGCCTTTGCAATTTTTCGATGCTGCAAAAACAGCAAAAAAAGCGTTTACTAAAGCAGACAGAGCATTGGTAATAAAAGAGTTTTACAAACATGGTCGCCATAATTGACATCGATCCTCTCAAAATTTAAGAACAAACGAGGATAAAAACTGGCAAAAAATTAAGAACAGCCAGCATCAACTCAAAATTTTTTGGTTCTTATATAATAAAGTGTTGATTATCGAGTACGGTATATTGTGTATCCAGTACGTTTAGGTTTTCTTTATTATTGGCTTAAAAAAAACGTTTGGATTTTAAAATGTCGGAATTACAACGAACCACTTCGGCTGGTTACCGATTGCCGATGGGAAACACCACGGCTGTTCATCGCGCTGTTTCTAGGCCGGAGGCATCACAATCAGGCGGGATAAGAAAAGCAAGGGAAGTGCAAAGAATAGACGAGGTTTCGTGGAATAAAATTTGGCGGGAACAAATTCAAAACGAATGGAAAGGAGTACACGACTGGTAGGTGCATTATACTTTTCTAATTACCTAAGTTTTATAGCAATCGAGTGATATCAGCTTTTAGTTCTAAATAATTAACATGAAAAATAAACTACTTTAAACGATACAACAGTACTGCGCTAATAATTTCAAGGAACCCGGCTTACAGCAAAGTTGAAATATTCACAAAATTAAACACCGATATTGTTGCTAAAGCAATTCTGAATGAGTATATGGAAGACTAAGCTAAGCAAATCAAATCTTTTATTATACTCTCTGGATTACGCCCGAAGCGTGGAACAACTTGGCGAAGCTCCACGTCATTGCGCCCGGGCAACATAGCTCCTTTCAAAGAAATGTCGCAGCAGTGGCGAACCATTTGCTACACTGTGTCCTATTTGACCGGCTGAGATTTCAACCTCTGCCTCCCTCGCCAGAGACGAATGCGATACCGCTCGACTAACACTAGACAACAATCGCGATTTAGCATGAAGCGCAAGCAATTGCTTCAACTTGCTTTATGTTATGCGCTGTAAGAAGCGCTTCGACACCAGATGTGTTCGGATTGGCTTATTTCGTATGTTCTCAGCAAAACAACACATATAGTTCGCGCCAGCAATATTCAAAGCAGAAAAACAGACATAAACGCATCTCAAGCTCAGAGATAATTAATTTACAATATGAAAAAACAAATTTCTGAATTGTTCGTTAATCGATTATAAAAGTTTTGAAAATTTGTAACAAAAAATAAGCGTCTAGCTCAAATAATTCTAAATATCAACTAAACATCTAAATATCAACTAAAGTGGGGTCGGGTGGATAGAGCGTGTGCTACTGAAGCGTTCAATTCCCGGTTATGTCAAACCAAAGACTATAAAAAATTCCATTCATAGCTTCCTTGCTTGACGTTCAGCAATAAAAAGACTCCACCGTGTGTGATTGACAGGTGACTGGTGGCAGCTTAACTTGAAGACTGCAAACGTCTTTTCGCTGTCTCCTCGCCAAGGCAACTTGGCAAATAAAGATGTAATTACAATTATTACAACCTTTCAAGATGTTGTACTTCAATTCTCTACTTATTAATATATTTTAACTTAATATAAATAATATTATGTATTGTCATGATGTCATCGAAAACAGCTTTTAAAAGCCAAAATCAATCATTTTTTCAGGAAAATTCAGGATTTCGAAGTAGGCCTACTTGCTGTTTTATCAAAACCGCGATGAAAACATTTCCTATAAATGTCGGTCAGTCCGTGTCAATTTATTCATGTACCATTACAAGCAAACAAGACAAATTCTAAATTGGATTACACTAATAAACAATCGCAGTGCGATACATTCGGATACCGCGAAAGATACCGCGAGACGCTCATCAAGTCCTGGCCACCCTAGATCACACAGCTTTATAAAGCAGTGCACAGCATTTCGTTTTAAGTCATCAAAGAAGATAACATACATAGTAGTAGTAATGGTTGCCTTGGCTTTTATTTTAATCCTAAACACTCAACACAGAAGCGGTAGCGGGATGCTTTAATTTTGAAGAGTAGCGGCGCCACTTGCCTAAAAAGTAGAGGCGCTAGCACTAAAATATAGCGGCGGTAACACCCACTTCTGCAAATGCATTATACTGACCCGTTTTCTAGCAGAAATTATTTTTTTCATGCCGAGGCTGGAGTTCTTAATTTGCTCTTAAATTTTGAGCAATTAATCTCGGTGTTCTTATGAAATTAATCCTATAAAAATAATGTAGCACAAACTATAAGCATGCAACGTTAAAATATCGCAGTTTCGTAACTTATTTAAAAATTTTTGAGAGTATTAGAGGTTATTAAGCTCGAACCTGTAAATTAAAAAAACGATATACACTCTTTTTTTTAAGAATGATTTTATAAGAACCCGAGGCTCATTTTTTCTCAAAATTTAAGAACAATGCCAGTCTCAACAGCAACAAAAAAAAAAAAAAAAATTAAGATTTAACGAAAAGGAATATATTTCAAATCAAAAAAGAAGTTAAATTCTGTACTGGTTCAAAACGATAAAATGTGAATGATTTTTCAGCCTTTGCAAACAAAATTGCAACGATTCTGAGGTTATAGGTAGCAGTTAGCCTACTCACTGCGTAGGCAACTGAGAAGATTTTTGGCTGTCGTTCAAGCTGAAAAAAGCTCGCTTTTTCTTTTTTGCAATTTTACGATGCTGCAAAAACAGCAAATAAAAGCGCTTAACAGGGGTGCCGAAACCTGGGGGGGATATATCTCCCCCAATAATTTGACTGTATCGCCCCCTATAATTTGAGAATGGTCTGCATTTGCATCCCCCCAATAATTTGACTCTGGACTGCATCTGAGCGCTGGTCTTCATTTGAATTCCGTGAAAAAAAGTCTTCCATTTTCGGTGAAGACCTTTTTTTTTTGGTCTTCACTTATTATGCTTACCTGAAAAAAATCGTGGTCGAGGTTCATCCCCCCCAATGTTGAAAATAAGGCAAAATTGGGGTAAAACTGCAAATTATCCCCCCCAATGCTCAACAAAGATCGGCACCCCTGGCGCTTACACAAGTAGACAGAGCATTAGGAATAAAACAATTTATAAACATGGTCGCTTAAAATTGATATCGATGCTTTTAAAATTTAAGAACAAATGAGGCTGAAAATTGGCAAAAGTTAAGAACACCCAGCCCCAACTAAAAAATTACTTGTTCTTATAAAAAAAAAAGAGTGTACCACAGTATATTGTTTTTGTTACTGAAAAACCAATAAAATTATTTTTAAAATCAAAATTTTGTGTTTAAAAAAAGATTTACAGTATCAAGCTGTTAAATTTGAAATACATCGGAAAAAGCATTATAAGAACATGGCAATCATTATTCATTTTTGCTCAAATAATCTAAATGCCGGTGATATGCAAGTGTGAGTATGCAATCAATATTACGCAAGTACATTAGCGTAGCCAGGGGGGAGGGGCGGGAGGGGGCTATAGCCCCCCCCCCCCCCCGTTGGCATGTCGACCAAAATGCAGAATGGGAAAAACACTACGTTTTTAGCACTTTTAAAACTGTTTTTTTGCTCTGGAGTTGACTAAATAGTGATTTGAAACATCTTTTGAAACATATGTTCTGGGCGGGGGGCTAATTTGTCAAAAACAAAACCAACAAATAAATGAAAACTTTGAAAAATGGTAAATCATAAGCAATCAAATTTGATCGCAAGTGTAAAAATGCTAAACATAGGTGTCATCAACAAATATACTATAAGCTAAGAAATTGGGGGGGGGCTATTCAGTATTAGCTAATTCCCAATCATTTCTTTCAAATCTCTTTTCAGTAGCCCACCCCCCCAATTATTTTCCTCTGTAAACTGTATACGAAATAGATTACTCCACGTGAGTTTGATTGAAGTATTCGATTTTATAATTTACCAGCATCTAAACAAGAGAACTAACATTTTACCATTAGCCACCTCCCAAATAGCCCATTTATGCCACCAGGTTAATCTTGTTTGCACTACCAATTTGTAAGCCACGTTTTAAAAGCATTATTTTTTAATCAAAATAGCCCTAAAATGAAGTTATTTTTGTAAAAACTTGCAAAATTTTTAAGCCCTATGGGCTCCGCCCCCAGACCCCCTTGCCTCCGGCGGCTGGGGGCTTCGCTCCCCTGACCCCCATTGGCCTCCGGCAGCTGGGGGCTCCGCCCCCAGACCCCCCAAACAGCTCCCCCCATTGCGAATTTCTGGCTACACACCTGCGCAAGTATCATATCAGTATGCAACTGCAAGTCTCTGAGTCAGAAGTATGGCAAAATATTATAATTTAGAAAGTCTTTAAAATTATTGCATTTTCTTTTTTTCTCTTGAAACGTTAAGAAAATAGTTATAGACGTGATAAAGTTTACATTATTGAGTGCGCAAGCCGCACGAACGTTTTTAGTCGAACAGTTGTGTCGCATTGAAGTTTATTAAAGCAATTTTATGAAGGATTTGTCAGTCCTCGTTAGTATAGTGGTAAGTATCCCCGCCTGTCACGCGGGAGACCGGGGTTCGATTCCCCGACGGGGAGCTTTTTATCAAAAAAAAATCTGGAAGTTAGCTTTATTGTTTGATGTTTTCAAATAATTATGATTATTTTTTTAATTAGGCCAGTAATAACAATGTGCAATTAACAATTACAAATACCCGATTTTTTTGCCATGGCTATCATGCTATCACCATACAATTAGGGACGAGACTTTGCGACGAAATTTATTTAGAATCCAAATTTTTATTTATCCCGGAAAATACGTAACATAGTCTCAGGATTTTGGTATTGACCAGGCAAACAACAATTTAACAAACGATAACATAGATTAGCAAGCAGTGGTGTAGATAGAACTAGACAGAAATTACAGGACGGCTGGTAGCCGGGCTCACAGCGCTCAAAAATTTTGTATTTTTTGCAAAGATATCGTAATTCTAGGACTAATTTCATAAAAATTAACGCTTTTAAAACATGGCGTAGAAATTTACAGTATAAAAACGAGCTTATAGCCTGCTAGTTTCATAAATGAGGTATGTGGGAGGTGGCTAATAGAAAAAATTTCAATTCTCTTATTGACAAGCTAGGAAATCATAAAATCGTATAGTTTAATAAAACTCTCAAGGAGTAATCTATGCACAGAAATGGACAGTGCTGTATCGAGCTTTTAGCTCTCATTAGCAGCCCCCAGTACATCTAAATCAAGAGTATTTTTTCTATTACAACAAATTACGAAAAACGAAACAAAACACAACATGTCTCAATAAAGCAAATTTAATATACCGGGTGGGCCAAAAGTTATGGGGCAGTGATACACAAAAGTGATACACAAAACTGCCCCCTAACTTTTGGCCCACCCTGTATTAGAGCATTAAATAAAAATTTCAAAATTTGACTATGCTTTTTATTTAATCGAGAGTTTTCAATTCGTCGCCTAGAAAATAACACGCTTTTAATTTCTTTGACCCAGTCTGAATCAAAATTAACTTTGCTGTGAACTATACTATTTCGATGTGTCCAAATACAATATTTTGTGGCACTATGGAAGAAAACAATTCCATTTATGATTAACTGTGAATGACAATGTTGGGCCGTCAGGAAACTAAAATCAAAATACGAACACAAATTCAAAGACAGCGAGGGCAAAGAATACCCTGTTGATTTAAAAATCAAAAGCATAAAGAAGTTCCACACACTTTGCAACTTGATGCACGAAAAAAACATATGGGACTCAGTTTCATCATGCTGATTACAGAAAGAACACAAACTTGTACCATGATATGTAGCAATATACGGTTTAGATTTTAATGGCATTAAGTTCCTTATTATTTTATAATCAAAGGTTTTCAAAAAGTTAGATAATATATCTTTATGAATATAGCAACTATGTATTTAGTGGGTATTGGCAATCATGACTGACATGTGGTGTAACTCATGGGGTGGTTCATTAATTGTTTTTTGACTTCTTTTCAATATTATTATTATTTATAGTTACACTGTTTCACGTCAGAGCACTGAGTGTAGTGTAAACTGTATGCATCAATTGTTTTAAGTTTTTTTTTTTAATTTAAAACTTTAGTTTAAGTTTAATGTTGTAGCGACAGCGTTGACAATTTCACGTAAAACTTTTAAAAGAATAAAACAAAAATGAGGATCATCCGTCCACGCACTTTTGATTTGTGTTTTAAAGAGATAGGATATTGCTCAATAGATCAGTTGTATTATGGTTTTATTGAAAAAATGAGAACTAGCCTACTGTACTTGAGGTATGCCGGTAATAAACAGATGCACAAAACTTTGTTCTAATCTTCCCTTAACTATGAAAATAGATTTGATCCATTTCGCTCCGAACTATTAGCGACCCTGAGTTTGGAAATTTTGTGACATCAGAAAAGAATGATTTTACAAAATTTCTTGCAGAATAAGAAAGCGAAAAATCGCGATTCCTTATTCTGCAAGAAATTTTGCAAATTGCAATTTTTTTGCAGAATTAGCATCGTGTTGTTCGATTACCCATTGGCCTTCGGCGGCTGGGTCTGCTATAACTTTCGATCCGGACCACCTTTTTTTTGAAATTTCTGCCTAGTGCTACCTACACCACTGCTTGCTAATCTATGCAATCGTTTGTTAAATTGTTTTTTGCCTCGTCATTCCCGAAGTCCTGACACTATGGTCCATGTATTTTCCGGGATTAGGATTTCAAATAAATTTGGTCCCAAAGTCTTATCCCTATTCTATGGCGATAATATGATTGCCATGGCAAAAAAAATTGCGGTATTTGTAACTGTTAATTGCATGTTGTTGTCACAGTAGAATGCACTTAATACGTTCACCATAAGCCAACCAATTTTAGATTTAATGAGCGACGGATTTAGTAGCCGAATTTTCAGTAATGCAATCTAAACCTTCCTCCTAGGGGTAAAATGCACTCAATTTAACAATTTTCATCATTTATTGATACAAAAAAGGGTGCTATAGCAGAACTTTTCTGCCGTCCTTTTATCTCGTCTCGATTTCTTTATTCTATCTTGGATCCAGTCAAAAACGCCTACTTTTAACTGCTTTGGTTTTAACGAAATGATTTAAAATTCTCGTAAATTCTATTTCAAATTCGGTTTGTCTTAAAGACAATTGAACCGTTGTTTTTCGACAATTCCCAATTGCTGTTTATACGCACATTATAATAACACATTACCAACGATCTTAACAAAAACTAGATTTATTTAAGCGTAGGTTGGATTTATTAACCGAAGTTTTTTCTTTGGAAAAAGAGCTGGAAAATTTCTTTCCAAGAAATTTGAATGCAAAGAGCGGCTGCATTTACTAACCGTTGATGCATTAAGCGGATGCTACTGCATTAGCCTCATTATTAAAATCATTATAATTTGAAAACATCAAACAATAAAGCTAACTTCCAGATTTTTTTTTTTTGAAAAAAACACTCCCCGTCGGGGAATCGAACCCCGATCTCCCGCGTGACAGGCGGGGATACTTACCACTATACTAACGAGGACCGACAACAATGCTTTACTTCAAGCGTACTTTGTGTAAAGGTTCCCGAACATTAAAATTTTGGACCCGTTTCTGCCTCTTTCTATAAAATTTGGGTCTTTAGGGTTTACGTTAGGACCAGTTTTTACAAGTTTTGGGGTTTAGCTTAAGGCTATGCTAGTTTAGGAATTTTTTTTTTATTGTAATTTTATAGCGTAACAGCAACCTCTGCCAAAAAACACCGCTTGCACGTTTGAATGCAGCAATGAGTGAATGCAGCAATGAGACCAGGGTGCGAGATAACCCCAGATCTTGGAATTGAATCAGGGTCATTATTGCAAGCTGAAACGTAAACTGGAAGCAATGTTTAGCCTACAAACAGCTAGCTACTGGACGACGTTGCTTTAATGATTGGTTGAGCTAAACCGCTAATAGCATTATTGTAGCAGTATCATGGCATGGCGTTATGATAACCATCCTCAAAACATTGCAGTAGTTGTAATTACGTTTGTTTTGAATAGCCAACATTTTGAAGCCACGAAAGAAAAAATAGTAAATTTCAGATTTTTGTAAAATATTCTTCCCGTCGGGGAATCGAATCCCGGTCTCCCGCGTGACAAGGGGGATACTTACCACTATACTAACGAGGACTCTCGAATCTGTTATACTTTGAATAAACTTTATTTAAAGATTCTTGGGTGTTGGCTTCTGAACTTGGAGGTTTTTGTTGATTTTTGAACTTTGGACCAAAATTTGGACTTTTGATTACAATTTGAGGGGGGTAAAAATGGGCCTTAAATTAAGATGACGTTGTAATAAGAAGGCGTTTTCGGAATTCGTACAACTTTGGCTTAATTGTTAGATGTTTTTGTTTTATGATCCGTATTCAAAACGAAGCATACACTATGCGCAAAATTTATCAAATAGCTTTTCTTTCTGAAAAATCGTCTCTACTAGTCTGCGTCACTTTAATACGTCATCAATGATTGAAAAATAGATGCAACTTTTACCAAAAATCGTCCTCAAAAATAAAAATTACCATGCTAAAAAAATGCAATGCTTATAAATTATTTTCATAATTAAAAAGTTAAAATTATTTATTTGAAACCATCAAACACTCCCTTTCTAATTTTTTGTAAAAGATTTTCCCCGTCGGGGAATCGAATCTCGCTCTCCCCCCTGACAGGCCGGGATACTTACTACTATACTAACGAGGGCTGACGACGAAGATTTACTTTGAACGAACTTGTTTTTTTTTTTGTTGATTGGCGCCTACCATATTCAGGACTTTTGGGGAGGATGAGAAATTGTGCTCCTAAATTAAGATGACGTTATAATTAGACGTTTTCAGTATTCGAATTACTTTGGCTTGTTAGGTATTTTATGATCCATTAACAAAAAGCAAACTAATGTGCGAAATTTAAATCGTTATTATTATTACTTAAAAAGTGACGTTATTCTCGCCAAAAATCGCTATGATACGTCATCGATTATTGAAAAAATGACGCCATTTTTGCCAAAAATCGTCGCCAAAAAACAAAAGTAATCATGCTAAAAAAACGTAATTGTAATGCTTATAATGATGCTATTAATGATTGAAATTATTACGTAATTGAAAACACCAAACACAATTCTGGCAAAATGTCAGCACTGAAGAAAAAAAAAATTGTTGACTTTGAACTGCAATATCGAAAACCAGAAGTCATGGAAAAATTAGATTTGGTGAAAATGCATATTTGGCTTCTCACAACATTTTGGTGAGCAGTGAAAAACTTAACTTGAATGCCCTTTTAACCTTTAAAATATTGCAATAAAAAAAAAGAATTTGAAGTGCTGTACAATGAATTTGAATTTCAAATTTTCGAAAATGATTGAATTTTCGAAAATTGTGTAACTTCTCTATATTAGTAATTTGAAGGGGGTGAAGCATCCAGCCAATTGCGGTAGTTTACAATAGCTAAAATCGAAATATAATTTTGAATTTTTTTCGCTCTCATTTTGGGTCTGCGGTTACAAAGATATTCACTGAAAACAAAGGTATATCCCCCTATAAACCTTTTGGAAACCCCCAATCTATTCTCTTAGTCTGAACTTTCAGGGTAAAAGAGAGACTGAATAATACTAAAATTAATCTTGAATAATATTAATTCTAGAGAGACGTCTAGTCACATCACGTGACCAATCCAAATTTGGCAAAACCTCCCCTTTATCTACTAATTTAAACTGGGATTTCAAATTCAGGGTTTCAAAATTTTTTTGTGGAATGCTCGCTTTTTGTTTTATAAGAACACAATGCTCATTTTTGTTCAAAATTTTAGAACAAATTAAGAACAATGCCAGCCTCAGCAGCAAAAAAAAAAATTAACAAAAACTAAAAAAAAGTAAATTTTAAACTAAATCAAAAAAGAGACTAAATTTTGTATAGTGTTTCCTAACGATGAAGCTTTAGTAATTTTCTGGTATTTGCGAGTGCAATTGCAACTATTCCGAGATTATAAAGTGCTCTTGAGGACTGTGCAGGCCATTGAGAAAATTTTTGGCTAACGTTTAAATTGAAAGAACATGCTTTTTTGGCTTTGCAATTTTACGATGCAGCGAAAAGTGTTTATCAAGCAGACAGAGCATTCGGAATTAAACAGTTATACAAACATGATGGTCCCTAAAGTAACATTAATGCTCTCAAAATTAAAGAACAATGAAAATTGGCAAAAAATTAACATCGGCCAGCCTCAACTCAAAATTGACTGGTTCTTGTAATAAATAGTGTATCTATTTGCAATTTTGCTAAATATTTTTGCAACCACAGCCCCAAAAGATAAACAAAAACTTTAAAAAATTATATTTTCACTTAGGCTATTGTAAACTACCAGAATTGGTTGGATGCTTCATTCCCTTCAACAATATTTCGAGAGAACTGGAATTATTTCAACAACGAAGAAAATTTTATGCAGAAGACTTTAGCCTTCTGCCGGCTGCTCAAGTCTAAAGTTTTAACCTTCTTTGCTTGCGTTTTTTGTCAAAAGTTGAAATTTGAAGAGAAAAATTTATTATATGCTACTTTTATAGGAAGCGAAACTGGGGATTTTTGAAAGATTTTGATCCCAGAGGAAGACCAAAAACTCCAAAAATCCTTCCGGAAAAGGAATCAGTTTATACCGGTTCAGTTTCTCCCACGCAAGGTCACATGTACGGAAGTAGAGTCTCAACTCCGCTCGGAATGAAAATGATTGACATGGAGTTTATGTTTCATTCATCGAACCGCAAACGCCAAATGGGAAATGAATTTATTTGCTTTTGATTTTAAAAATTATCTAAAAGTATTCTCTCCCAAATGACGAATGAGACCAACAATACTGGATTCAGAGCCATACGGGTTTCAAACATTTAAAGGGGAATGGCCAATCAAATAGAAAAATAATCATTTAAAAATGTACAGTAGTTTATTGACCAGTTTAACATAGATAGAGATATAAGTTAGATCCGTTTGTAGGGAAAAATTATTTTTGATTATCATCTTCTTTCATTATACTCGCTATGTAAAGCCGAAGCGTGAAAGGAGTTTTTGGAGGCTCATATCCGCGTCATTGCGCCCGGGCAACACAGCTCCTTTCGAAGAAAAATGTTGCAGCGGTGGCGAGTCGTTGGCAAAACTGTTTCCAATTTTCCGGCTTGAGATTTGAACGTTTGACCTCCCGCTCCAGAGACGAATGCGTTACCGTTCGACCTGCTGGCTAGCTGAGCATCTAATCAATTTGTTCCATCATGGTTCGCATACTGTAGGGTATGTAAGATTTAGGCCCAGTCTTAAATGGAGTAAAACCGTAAGAGTAGGAGCGTAAAGCATACCGGTATTATACAACTATATGCATGGCCATGTATTGTGCTAACAATATTATGCAGTTCAAGTTCTCATTGTCTCAACGACTCGACATTTAGTAATTGTTTTTGGTTTTAAACTACTATAAAAGTGAACCTGCAGGCCTAATGTTTTTGTCTTGATTTGTATAATCTTTTTCTACTTTTTTGATGAAATTAGTGATGAATGTAATTTTTAAAATATTGGCTGCTTGCCTTGAAGGACTTATTTGTCAATGTAGCTGGTTAAACCAAAAAACTTTTGATGATTCATGGGGAAAACCTCCCAAAATGGTGTAATGGAAGTACAGTCTTACGAGTGCACTGTTGTATATCTCAAAAGGCATTGTGCTAAACCAATAATCAAAAACTTTTAGGCATTATAAGCAGAGATGTTGTTGAAATATATGATTGGCTAACCATGTTGGGCAAAAAAGAGTAAAGAGCCTTTGATCACTCCAAAACTTAGGTTAGTACACCAGGAGAGCCATGTTCGCTGTTAAGCCTTTTTGCAAACAGTATCAATTTTACTGTCACTGAAACTCACTTATTGATGCTTTGTGTAAAACTGTAGCTTAATTTTTTTACCTATCAGCTTTTTATTGTGCAATTTGATTTGGTATACTTGTAGAATTTTCAGGTCTCCCAAATTGTGTTTGTTTTCTGCCGTTTTGTGTTTCGCTTAATTAGTACAGTCGAGCGTTCTATGATACGTGTGGAAACTCATTTAAGATAACAGTTATCGCTTTTTCTCGAAAACAGCAATATCATCTATCATTCGAACTGCAGCTGTTCTCTAACGCGAGTTTCTTTAAAGGCCACCTAATGTCTGCAAACCAATGCACTTATAATGCAATAAAAAAGTATTACTAATCGAATGCTGAAAACCTGGTTTAGATGCACGTTCTCAGTTTCAGGCTTTCGCGTTTTTAAAAAGTGACATGACGTCATTAGACCCAGGAGTTTGGTGCCTTCGACTTCACTTTGAGCTAATTACGCCTTTTTTGCACAACACTTTTTGAGTAGCAAGCTGCTATCAACATGCCTTTCCAAAATCGCCTCTCCTCTGCAAAGATAAATTAGTCGAAGGCACCAAACGCCAGGGTCTGATGACGTCATGTCACTTTTTAAAAACGCGAAAGCTTGAAACTGAGAGCGTGCATCTAAACCAGGTTCTCAGCATTCGATTAGTAATACTTTTTTATTGCATTTTAAGTGCATTGGTTTGCAGACATTAGGTGGCCTTTAATAAGTTTGGTAGGTCTTGTCCCATGGACGCCTTTTTCTCTCGTTTTGACTAAGCTAAACCTTGTAAAATCATTTTCTAGTTTTGTAGTAAACAGTGTGATACCAAAAGGAGTGTTTGGTTTGGCTGCTTTATTTTAGGACTGTAAACTGAATTTGAAATTTGCTATGGAATATCCTAAATTTGCAAGGTCGTTTATGGAAAAATTTGTAATCAAACTTAACCGGTTTGTACTGTGCTTCGTATTTTGTATTTAAAGTTTACTGTTTAATTTTTGGTAATTTAGCGCGTACTGGAAGTTAGCTGATATTTTGATGGTTAAAATTAATGCATATTTAAATGCTTTTTATGTAGCGCCGTTTGTGTTATGGGGCGCCGTTTGTGTACCCTAATTTGTGCAGTGTGTTTTTTTGCATATTTAATTAAATAGTCATTTTAATTAAATATACAAAAATAAATATACAAAAAAAACTAGTGCAAAAATAAATATGCAAAAATTTTTTGTGCGAACTTTTTTTGACTATTTATTTTTGCGATAAGAAAAAACTGCCGCAGAATAAACTGTTGCAAAAATAAATAGTCAAAAAAACTGCGCACAAAATAAAGCGTTGCAAGAATCCGCAGCAGACATTTTTGTATATTTGTTAGTGGAGCGTGGCAAAGCGCTCTCGGCTGCTCATAGAGCGCATTATAAGAACAGCCGATAACGCATCAAAGAGCAGCTTTGCCATGCTCCACTAACAAATATACGAAAATGTCTGCAGCGCATTTTTGCAACGCTTTATTTTGTGCGCAGTTTTTTTAACGATTTATTTTTGCAACGCTTTATTTTGTGCGCAGTTTTTTTGACTATTTACTTTTGCAACGGTATACTCTGCGCAGTTTTTTCTTATTGCAAAAATAAATAGTCAAAAAAAGTCCGCACAAAAAATTTTTGCGTATTTGTTTTTGCACTAGTTTTTTTTTGTATATTTATTTTTGTATATTTAATTAAAATGACTATTTAATTAAATATGCAAAAAAACATTGCACAAATTCGGGTACACAAACGGCGCTCCATATTGTGTACCCTTATTTGTGCAATGCTTTTTTGCATATTTAATTAAATAGTCATTTTAATTAAATATACAAAAATATATAGTCAAAGTAGGAATAAATAGTCAAAAAAACTGTGCGCAAAATAAGCCGTTGCAAAGATAAATAGTCAAAAAAACTGCGCACAAAATAAAGCGTTGCAAAAATGCGCTGTAGACTTTTTGTATGTTTGTTAGTGGAGCGTGACGAATTGCTCTCGGCTGCTCTTTGATGCGCTCTCGGCTGCTCTTTAATGCCCTCTCGGCTGCTCTTTAATGCGCTCCAAGAGCAGCCGAGAGCGCTTCATCACGCTCCACTAACAAAAATGCAAAATAGTCTGCAGCGCATTTTTGCAACGCTTTATTTTGTGCGCAGTTTTTTTGACAATTTATTTTTGCAACGGTTTACTTTGCACGGTTTTTTGACTTTATTTTTTACAACGGTTTATTTTGCGCAGTTTTTTTGACTATATATTTCTACTTTGACTATATATTTTTGTATATTTAATTAAAATGACTATTTAATTAAATATGCAAAAAAACATTGCACAAATTATGGTACACAACCGGCGCCCCATTTTTTTTTGAATGCCCGCAGTAGCTTTGACGCTGAATTAATTTAATCTAGAGTTGATTGAATAACCGATAATGTGTTTGTTAATTTTCAGCGTTTATTTGCAGTGCTACCCTGTGACCGTTTGTCTGTATCGTCTCGAAATTCTTGACTGCGGACCGATCATAAACTGGTAAATTGATTTGTTTTAAAATGACGTCTATCTAAAGTTTGGCATTGACTGTTACTGATGTAATTTACAGTATATTCACGATTAACTATGTTGATGTAAATTTAGGTGACAATGTGTTTTAATTGAATGGTTTGTGCATTTGAACATTAAGTTGGTTTCTGTTAAATTTGAAGTTTTTTGATTGGCGTACGTTGCAGCTAAATTAGTGTAGTTTGCATGTCTTGAAACTGTTAGATATCCACTGACCAGAATGTTTGTGTTCTTTACAGAAAACCGTCTGAGCATACATCTACGTCTCCGTACTAGCATACGTCCCGTCTGCTTTTACGTCTTAATCTACGTCTTCGTAACTGATTGTTTCTGGATATCAATACAAGTTTGAATTGCTTAAAGACGCGTGAAAAGGTTTATGAGATCCGACAGCCAAGGATTATTAAATTCTACAATACTGCATTGTAACAATAAAGAAAAAACACCTATAAAGGCTACTAACTTCGGGGCCGACATGACAGAACGTGCTAGCGAGCTCGTACAGGCCATTCTCGCTCGCTAAAAAGCACTAACGAACAAAAAATCTTCGTAGACAAACTGCCATTTCTGAGCCGTCTCGCCCAACACACGCCAAAACTGCTCGCTCGAATTTCTTTGCTAGATGTTCGTAACTTGTGTTAGTTCCTAATAGACATCTGATTTGACGTTAGATGCATTTCTACTTCAAAATAATGCGTTGAAGCATACTGTATGTACTGCATTGTTATGGAAAAGGATACTATAAGCTATGCGTTATTATTCTAAGCGAGCAAATTCCTCAACTGATAATAATTAGTAAATGAACGACAGAATTTAATTATATTATTGGATCGATGTGAAATAAGAACAACTTTTTCCAAACTATAATTTTTTTAAATGGCGTAAAGCGCCCTTGAGGTTGTTGGTGGGTAAACTCATACGTTAACAGCAACTTTAGGTCTTTAGGTTTCAAAAAATTTCAAAAGTGAGCAGGTCGAAGTACAATCTTTCTTTTTAGAACCGGTAAATCTTGAGTTGAGACGGACAGTTTTTAATTTTTTGCCGATATTCAGTCTCATTTGTTTTTGATTTTGTAAAAATTTTGAGAACATTGATGTCAATTTTAGCGGGCATGTTTGAAACACTGTTTACAGTAATTCATATTGCTCTGTCTGCTTAAGAAAAGGCTTTTTTCTTGCTTTTGCAGCATCGTAAAATTGCAAAAGCGAAAAAGAAAGCTTTTTTCAAGTTGAACAACTGCCAAAAATTTTTCTCAATTGCTTGCGCAGAGCATCAGAGCTTTACGAGTATAATCTTGAATAGTTGCAAATTTTATCGTTTTGAATCAGCACAAATTTTAGTTTCTTTCATTAGTTTGATTTTTTTTTTTGTTTGTGTTTGGTATATTTTGCTGCCAAGGCTGGCATTATTTTTAATTTGTTCTTAAATTTTGAGCAAAAATGAGCCTTGTGTTTTGGAAATCGTTCATATAAAAGGAGTGTATTGCTATTTTTGTCAACTGGCACTACTCAACATCTTTTTTATCAGTCAAAACAGCAAATGGTTCTCAATGCAATTCGCTTTTTTTCAGCAGTCTAATAGCAAACATGGCGACGATTTTAATTAATTTTCGGCAAAAATTCGCTTTGGTTAGAAGTTTTCAACATTTCGCCTTTAAATTTCTCAACCAAAAAGATTTCTCGCACGCTTAAAGAGTGCTGCAAGATCCTCTTTACGTTGGCGAGGAAAATGTGACGTTTTTTTCTCCAACTGCTTTCCGTAATCGCTCGAAACAACTTAGCGAGAAAGAATGACGTAACGGATTTCGCAAGATTTTACATACACGTACAAAAATGACCTCTTACGTTTAGCGAGTATTTCGTTCGGTAGCGCCTCTTAAAAAAAAACTCGTTAATTAAAGCGAACGAGGAAATTTTTGTCATGTAGGACTTGACTTGCAGCATGCTTGCACAATTAATTCGTTTTTTCATTTTTTACAAAGCTAAAAAGAATTGGCAAGTCTCCTTGTGAAAAAGCTATTTGTTTTACGACGGAGTTTTAATTTAGATAACAGCTTGAAAAAGTTTGGAAACCACTGGTCTTTTGAGTCTAAGTCAAAAATTAAATTTGGAAAAAGTTAGAAAATACAATTTTTCTTTAACAAGTTTTATTTTTCTGCGGAAAAAATAGTTGCGGTGCTCTTCAGCAATTGATAAATTTAAACTGCGCATTTTAAGCTGCGCTTTTAGCTGTTAAAAAAAACAAAAACGAATTAAATCTACTTTTTCGGTAAAGGGAAATAGTGGAACAAGGTTTAGGGCACCTCTTTAATGCTTCAGGTACCGGTAGTTCTCATTTGTTCAATAAAATCGATATCGAGCAACATCTTCTTGAGACGGTTACGTGCCTATCGTAACAGCAGTATATAGCGCAGCAAGAGGACTAGAGGGCTGAACTACGCCTTTAGCCTACTAACTGGCCTAAAGTCACTTGTTGAACACAAATCACAAATACATCCTACCGGCTTTTAAACGTGTTTTGAACTTGGCCAGTCCTAACTTCTAGATTAAGAGGATCTGAAAAAGCTTAGTAATTAAATTTTTGCAACATGAGTTTCATAACTGTACGTGAAAACCTTTTTTTGTTGAAATAAAAGTTCAGCTGTTTTCGTGTTTTTAGAGCACACTCAAGATTATTCAGGTCGCTGTGCTGTTATGAGCAGCAACCAAAAAGAGTTAAAAAACGCTGCGGGCCATTTACGTCTTTTTTTTTTGACACAAATACAAAATTTTTAAAAAAGAGCATAATTCGTAACAGTATAAAATGAGTTTAAAGGTACAAAAATTCAGTTCATTTTAGTGCCCCTTCTCTTTTGGCTATAGTGCCGTCTCACTTCGCCATTTGCTCTGGCGATAGCACTGATTGAGAACAAGCCAAGCGTCAACTCTCATAAGCTGGTGCGGATAATTTGTCCAAAAAAAAGTATCACCATCGCTTTCGCGTAACGGAAGAGATAAAGATGATGCATTTTTTAAGCCATCAACCAAAAGGAGATAACGATGCATTTAATAAAATTTTACGACGCTAAAGCAAAAAACTACCGGCGGACTGAAATTGTAGAAGCAGAAGCAAGCCGAAGTCACTATCAAAGAGCAATTTTGGGAGGCCGAAGCTAAAATAAAATCTCCTTTGCTTTTCTGACAGCAATAGCTTACATCATAGTCAATTTTCAAAGAGTCAAGTTTATGTATTGTAGTCAAAAGTACGCAGGTAGGAAGCAGAGGTGGAGTCGAGGACACAAGGTTCGAGGCCAAGGCCAAGGACACAAAAAAAATCCGAGGCCTAGGCCAAGGCCAAAGACAGCCTTTCCGAGGACAGACACTCTCGAAGCCAAGGACAGGAATGCTCGAGGCCAAGGACCAAGGACACAAGCGCAAGTGCTCTCCAAAAAAAAAAAAAAAGGTCTTCACAAAAATTTTTTAGGCGATCTCCAAAAAAAAAAAAAAAGGTCTTCACAAAAATTTTTCAAGCGATCTCCACAAAAAAACGTTATCCAAAAAATTTTTCAAGCGCTTCACAAAATTTTAACAATTCAAAAAATAGTGCTGTCCTCGAGCCGAGGACAGGCCAATTTTCGAGGACTTGAGGCCTCGAGGCCAAGGCCAAGGACTTCAAAATCTGTCCTCGAGGCCAAGGACGTCCTCGAGGACTCCACCTCTGGTAGGAAGCCGCAAAAAAATGCGGTCATCTACGTCAACTGCACCAAATAGCAATAGGCTACTTGAACAGTAACCGGCGTAAACTTAAAGGCGGAGAATCATCTGGTCAATTCCGGTGGTTTACAATAGCTTAAATTCAACTATAATTTTTGATACTTTTTGTTTTGAGTTTGGGGCTGTGGTTGCAAAGTTATTCAACAAATGCCAAAAGATATCCCCCAAAAAAAGTTTTTGGAAACTACGAGTTTTTTTCTTCCTGCCAAAACCACAGTACTCTAAACTATTAGGCCTACTGTGGTTTTGCCAGGAAGAACAAAACTCAGAGCTTCCAAAAACTTTTTTGGGGGGATGTCGTTTGGCATTTGTTGAATATCTTTGCAACCACTGCCCCAAACTCAGAACAAAAAGTATCAAAAATTATAGTTGAATTTAAGCTATTGTAAACCACCGGAATTGGCCAGATGATTCACCGCGTTTAAGTGCAGAGTTACCTTTATTATAAAAGCTTGTAAGAAAGTGTTTTAATTGCTTTAGTTTGGTCCTGCCTGAGATTGGACCCGTAATGACATGCTAATCAAAAGTGGTTTTACTGAAAAAATGAGTACTACTTCAAGTAATAAAGAGGTGCCCCAAACTTTTTCCGCAATTTCCCCCTATTCACGAAAATGCGATTTAGTCCGTTGACTCCGTACCATTGGCAACCCTGCCGGCATTTTGCAATTTCGTAACATCACAAAAGGCTGATTTTGCAAAGTTTCTCGAAGACTTTAAGCTATCGCTCCCTACAGTATAGCCCTATAACAACATCAGCCTGGCCTACCAGTCCTATTTTTCCAACTCTTTTTTACTAAGCCAAGTTATTGTACCACAAAGCAACAAAATAATAGAATATACTGTGTACTGTAAGCTAATCTCAGATCTGTAATCAGGGGCGTATTTAGGGGGGGCCATTGGGCCATGGCCCCCCCCTTTGGGTCGCTAGGATTGCAAAATTGCATAGTAAAGTGAGCAAAATTGAGGCATGGCCCCCCCCTTTGTAAGTTGGGCATCAGACTTTCAGGCTTTTGGCTGGAAATTTGAGTGAGTTCGGGTGAAAAACGGGACGGACCTTGAGTAAAGACCTTCTTTTTTTTTTTGCTCTTCACCTAAATTTGGCCGAAAAATGAGACTAAATTTGAGTGGAACAACTTCTGATTCAGATCTTTGTTCTTCCCAAATTTTCTGAAATTTTTGGCCCCCCCCTTTTCAAAATTCTGCGTACGCTACTGTCTGTAATCAGAAACTACCGCGATAAAACAGTACTGCAGGCCTAACCTAATGCCTATAGCTTGTATACCAACAGGTATTACAGTTGGTAGCCTAACCAAATCTGAAAACTTGGCTACTGGTACCTGTAGACGTAGGCTGCCACTATTGATCTACAGACAGTAGTACTTTTGTGATGTCACAAAATTGCAACATGCAGGGTTGCCAATGGTACAGTGTCAAACGGATTAAATTGTATTCTAGCGAATAAGGGGAATTGTGGAAAAAGGTTTGGGCACCTCTTTATTACATCAAGTAGTTCTCATTTCTTCAATAAAACCGATTTTGATCAAATCGAAGCCAAGTGATCTCGTTACCATTCAGTTTTGTATGTGGAGTACAAAGGAGTATTTATTTAGTTTAGTAGGCTATGTAATTCTTAATGATGATGGATCTCAAAAAGGCTTTCGATACAGTTAATCATGAAAAGTGAACTCCTCACATCTTATCTCTCAGGAAGAAAGCAATTTTCTATATGCAAGCAATCTTCAATTTAAACTTCAGCAAGTTACATTTGGAGTCCCGCAAGGTTCCGTATTGGGGCCATTACTCTTTTTAATTTGTATTAACGATCTTCGAAATGTTTTAAATTCAATTGGAGATGGAAATGACACTTGGAGATGGAAAGTCATCTTGATGACTTGCAAGTAACCAGCCAGTTGGTCGAGCAGTAACACGTTCGTCTCTGGAGCGAGAGGTCTAAGGTTCAAATCTCGGGCCGATCAAATCGGACACAGTGTTGCCAACAGCTCGCCACCGCTGCGACATTTCTTTGAAAGGAGCTGTGCTGCCCAGGCACAATGACGCGGAGATGTGCTCTGCCAACTCGTTACACGCTTCGGCGTAATCCAGCGAGGATAATGAAAGATTTGATTTGATGACTTGCAAGTTATATCTAACAACGCTTTTGATAAATTAAATCGCTGATGTGACCGTAATGAATTGACTATAAATCCATCAAAATCTACATTTATACTAATTCGTCCCAATTCGAAACCAAAATTTGAAGAAGATGTCATAACTTTATACTATAACAACGCGCAAATAATTAGAACTACTGTAGTTAAATACCTTGGTGCAGGGGCGCTGAGAGCCGAGGGTGGGCCCAGGGACAGCTCAAACATTACGCATCTCTGGTTTTAAGCAGTCCAAAGCAGGCAAGAAAAATGGCACACTTTTCTCCGGATTTTCAGGTGATCTTAAAAAAAAAAAAAAAAAAAAAAGAAAAGGTCTTCACCAAAATTGAAAAGGTTTTTCTGTCCAAATTCAGGTGATCTCCAAAAAAAAGTAAAGGTCTTCGATGTTTCATTTCGATGATTCATTCTCTCATGGGCCCCCTAAAATCCATGTGCCTCGAGGTCATTGTCCCCCCTCTTGGAGGCCCTGCCTTGGTGTCACACTTGATGATTTGTTAAATTTAAAAAATCATTTAAGTGCACTTCAAAGTAAATTAGCTAGGTGCTTTGCCTATTTGAGCTTCTACGTATCCTACATATTTAAAAAGACTGCAAGTACTTCAAAACAAGGCGATAAGAATAATCTCCGGAATTCAGCCTAGGGAATCTATCACAAAACATTATTTTAACTTAAAATTTTTTTAAATTGAAGAACTGTACAATTTTGAAACTGCGAAGATAATGCACAAAGCTTCCACAAATTCTTAACCGTATCCACTTAATTTATATTTTAAAAAAGTAGATAATGTTCACAATTGCGCTATCCGTAGTTCTTTTCATAAAAACTATTTTCTCCCCCGATTTAAAACAAAAAAAAAATCAACGCTCAATGAAGTTTCAAGGTGTATCCATTTGGAATAAAATCGATCTTGAAATAAAAAAATTGCATTACAAAAAATTTTGTAATGTATACAAGACAATTCTATTGCAAAAATATTGCTAAAATAGAAAATACGAACACATTCTTACTTTTGCTACAACTGGTTTTGTGACAGTTACGTTAAAAGTAGTGTTTGTAGCTTTTCCTTTTTTTCCTTTCTTTTTTTCTTTCTTTCTTTCGGCTGTTTATAGGGCACTAGATCTAATGAAGATATAAACTTCTTGTTTTTATCATAGGTGCAGGTGGCTGCTCGACTCGAAAACCCTCTTGGGTCACTTCGCAGTCTCCTTTCGCATTGTATATATCTGATATATAAGTTTTTGAGTTTGAAATTTTAGGTAGTGCGATAAATAAACTATTCATTCCTTCATTTATTTATTCATTGGTTACCGGTACAGTTTTTGCATTTGGCATAAATACTGCGCTTTGGAAGTGACGAATAAAAAAAATTATATCCTGATTCACGAAATCCATTCCGCATTTGTCATCAAGCAGTTCCCACGGTGTGACATTTCGAACACGAAACAGGAAGCTGTTGGAAACCAACAAAACGTGAGAAGCAGCAGCACAAGCGCTAGGCCTACTGTGAATATGCTAACAGACGAGATTTTTTCAAATCATTTTATTGTTTTTGCGAAAGTAAATTAGAAGAAATGCTAATTCTAAGCTATGTTCAGTGTTTTAATTGTAGACTAGGACTGAGCGTGATAAAACCTATCGGAATACAGTAGAGACTAATGGTAAAACCTTCACCAGTCTACCCTGTACCGTAGCTACGGTACCAGGGTACTGGTACCAATGTTACAAATATGATCTAATCACAAACAATAGGTTTAGCTTAAGCCTAAATACTGGTCCTGTAAAGCATATTTATTGAAATGTTTCAATTATTTTCTTTAGGCCGCTTTCCATGTTATTCAACAGTTCAAACAATGCAGAGTTATGATAGATGATATTGATGGAGTCATGAGTCAGACAGTAGCAGGAGGCTGTCTAAAATATATTGGTGATCAGTCTGTCAGAGTTATGATAAAACAATGCAGAGTTATGATAAATGATATTGATGGAGTCATGAGTCAGACAGTAGCAGGAGGCTGTCTAAAATATATTGGTGATCAGTCTGTCAGTGGGGGTCTTCTTTCAGTTCTAAACTGGTTTGTATCGCCGACCTAAATGAACTGAAAAGTGAAAGTAGAACCTGTGGTTAAATTTGCATGTGTAGATTTCCTGCCTTTGGTAAAAAGAAAATAATCTGACGCTATATTTCAGATTGAAAGGTCAAATCAAAGCCTGCAGAAAAGAATTTTTTGAACCAATGCAGATTGAGTAGCTTTAAATTTAATACTGTAAAGTTTGCCCTTTCCAATTAATTCAGCAATATTGGTTTTATTTGTTAGAAAGAGACTAGGCCTACCATTTTTTACTGTTTACTTTAATCTACCTTTTTACCAGATTAATTAGTAATCCTGATCCAAATCTGCCAAAACCCTTACTCTAGTAAAAGTAATCCCAAATTTAGAACCTATCCTAACTCCAACGATATTCTTAATTAACCCTTAAAAAAAAACTAATGTAAAATGTGTATCAGGTAAATAGCCTACAAGTACAATGATACGGTATGAATATTCTTCATTTTTGTTTTATTCTCTTTAACTGAACATTTTTTCCGTGAAATATTGCTAGTTACTTCGTATTTGTTAAAGCTAGTGCTGGACTGTTGGATAAGGCTGTAATAGCTGTATAAGATATTAATACCGAATCGGTAACCACTAATTTATTAAAAAAGTTAGGAGTGAATGTTTAAATTGTTGCTAAAATGACAACTCAACCTAATCCTGTCCAAGCACCCACCACGGCTGTGGTAGGAGTCAAACAAGGAAGAGGAATTGTGAAGCAGGTAGGTACTAGTTTTTTTTGTAGTAATTCATATTAATTATTATCCTCCAGTCACTGGACAGCGTCAGACGCTCACTCACTCTGTTAGACAATTTGCACCTGTTTCATTGTGATACTGGATGATAGCTACTTCATGCTTGGAGTAATCCACTCCTGCTTCAGAGTGTCTAGTGATCTAATGTACCTGTGGATTTCTTCGAATTCTTGGCCACTAGATTTGCTACTTATTCGAACCCACCTAGCAGAGATAATCATCATAAAGCATCTTATCCCAGGATGGTCAGGGTCGTCATAAAAATGATGCTTTTGCCAGTTTGCCCTCTTGTCCAGGCTGCTCCCAAGATAAGTACTACATTCTAATGTGGTTAGTGATAGCAAACATCACTTGTAACCAGGGTTGGGAATCGATACTCAAAAATGTTAAGATTTAATCGATATTCGATAGTTCATCAAAAAGTAAAGAATAATTCGATTTCGATGGCACTTCAAAAAAGTAAAGAATAAAGAATACCATAACCGATATTCGATTCCGGGTATTTGGGAAAATGATAGATGGAGAGCGATGGAACATGCAGACGCTTTTCGCTCACTTTAGCAATAAGCATCAAAGTATCGGAGTTCCTTGCTCAAATCTCAATCAAAGCAGTCAGACAAACAACAGAAAACGAGCCAATTACAGCTTCCAGATCATAATAAAATATGGAAGACAATAAATGGTTTCAGCTGTCTAAAACCAGGAAATGCAAGTGGTAAATGTAACAATTAGGCTATCAAAGCAAATCTACTCACCAGAAATCAACTTACTAACGCTAGGCTAGGCTGCTTTCTTAGGCCTAAACTGAGACTACACAAAGAGGTTTAAACAGTTAAACTTCTAAGAAATACTAAACCTATCAGATTTTTATTACTGCCTTTACTGAAAATAACGCAGTTACAGTTCACTTATTTTATTTATGAGTTCAAATTACCAGAGTCCCCTGCATAGCAAGTACAGTACTTCCTCGATTATCCGGTCTAGTTGGGACAGCATTTCTTCAAAACCTGAACGGATAAGTAAAAAAACCGCATAATTGAATTTCTTTATTTAAACCAAAACAACGCAGCAAGAAGCAGATTCGAATGCACCAAAACTTAAATGAGGTTCAACATCAAATAATGTACCGCATTGAGGGATCTCAGTACTTTTTTATTGAAAGCAATGTAAATTTGCATGATCGTTAAAATTACAGTAGGGCTATCTATTGCCCCACATTAACTGGAAAAGTGTTAGTTATATCATAAATTATTATCTGACCCAATGGACGGATAATCGAATGCCGGATAAACGAGGTACGGATAATCGAGGAAGTACTGTAGGCAGTATCGTCTTAGCCTTTAGCGTCTAGTCTGTCACCTACCGTACATCATTGCACTATGCCTGCATTGACAATCACTGCTGGCCTAAAAATCACTCAACTGTATCGGAAATACAACTCCGCTTATATAATTAATTAATAATCCTCTTCGGAGTGTTTGCTGATTTGCTGCTGCATAGCTTTCTGAAAAAAAAAATCGAATATCGTTTTAACCTGGAAAAAACTAAAGAAAACAGCATATTCGATACTCATTCCAAAAAGTAAAGGATCTGGTGTATTCGATTAAAAAAAAGTAAGGAATATCGAATATTGATTATAATCGATTTTTCCCAACCCTGCTTGTAACCAGTATATCTGATTGGTTTTTTGGTGATATAGTCCCTCTTCATTGTTTTAAATTTTAGTGCTGCTGACCTACTTACTGTAGAAGTTGCATATTATGGTGTTTGAACTTTTTTTGCAAGTTTTCAGTTGCTGTATGTTTTCTATATAACCTTAAATTTTATCTGTTATACTGCAGTTGTTAACCTTTGTGCAATACCAGTCAGTGTTTTCTTTAAGCGCAAAAAAGTGTGAAATATTTTAAGACATTTTCACCCAAATTTTTCACAGTTGTAAAATGATGTTTAATTCTGGCATTTTTCATTTTGAGAAGGGCAAAATGACGTTTAATTATGGCGTTTTTTTCTATGGAAACACGCTTTCTGGCGTGGTATGAAGATTTGGTAATTTTTTTTTTAGTAACGTCCCGCAAAGCACAGAAAGCAGCAGGTTTGTGGCTCAATGACCTTTTTTTGAGATCACCTTGCAAGTTGCAGATAACACTGGGTCTGTGGCACTATGACTTTTTTATTTTTTATTGAGATCACCTTTTTCTTGAGATCGGTGTTGTGAAAAGGTGACATCGCAAAGCCTGAGCTACGGCATTTTCGCAAAAACTTCAGGGCAGTTTTGCACATTTTCCAGAGCTTAAGCAGAAGGTGAGAAGTTAGAGAGAACACTCGTACCAGTATTGGCAATTGAAATTTTTATTTGCTCAATTGTTTTAGCCTGGAGAAAGCAAAGGAACTTTGCAGTGCTTGAGTGAAGTCACTACCTGTCTACCACATATGTGGTGGAGGCTCCATGCTATTTCTTTCAAAAATTAATGCTGAATGCGATGAGGAAAGCTGTAAATAACTCCTAATTTAACTTAAACCAATTCTTAACCCTTGAAAAAGTAAATAAAGTATGTGCAGATAAATAAAGCATTCTTATTTTTTAAAAACAATTATCTCTTTAACTTAAAAGTTCTCAGTGAAATAGTCACTCTTAATTCCAGTCTACCTTTTCTGACTTCACTGCTCCAACAGATAGGATAAAAATTAGCGACATTATAAAGTGCTTATGAGTTTCCAATTATTTGTGCTGCAACATAACTATTTTGGGTATAAACTCGATTCTGGTATTTTAGGTACTTTCAGGTGACATCATAATAATTCGTGGCCAGCCGAAAGGTGGACCTCCACCAGAGAAACAGCTTAATTTGTCAAACATTGTGGCACCAAAGTTGGCTCGTCGAAGCAATCCCAACTTTCCTGATTCAAAAGACACAAATGATGAGGTGAATAGGGTTTTATGTTTTATATAAAATGGGTTATTATTTTGTTTGCCAGCATGTTTTTGGCCTCTGCTTCTTAATGATAGTATGTGCAATTTATTTTTTTACACTAATTTTAGGAATGTACTTCTGGCTAAAAATATATAATAATAGTTTCTTACTTTAGACTGCTAATTTTAAGCCTATATACATATATTATTTAGTTAGTGTCACTTGGTCCAGTTAGCTCTAGTTGTAAAATAGTAATTAAAATAAACTAAATTTTCATGATCAAATGTTGCAAAATCTTGACAAACTTAAGTGAGAAGGCTTTGACTATTTTTTTATTGTTCTGTATCCAATGCAACCATTAAACTGATATTTTTATCAGTGATCAGCATTATTATAGTGCACAAGAAACTCATTTTTGATTTTATTGCTTACTGAAAAAAAAACACCGATTTCCTTGGCAGAAATTGACTTCCTAAAACTAAAAAAAGAAGCACTGAATGTATATTTTGTTGTTTTTTTTTTTTGTCAAGTGTTTCAATTAAGTTATTTCATTGATTAGCCATTTGCCTGGCAATCAAGAGAAAATCTTCGCAAAGCAATTATTGGCAGAGAGGTATTTTTTGTGGTTGATTATGCACCTTCAGCCGATCGATGTTACGTCACTGTTTACTTGGGAACAAGTAAGGACTATAAGTTTTTGTGCATTTTTTTTTATCAATGGATTTCGTTTTTGACTTCTGCGTGAACCTGTGAGTTAAATTGCATTTAAAAGGTTTAATGCAAATGGTCATAAGCCTTAACTTCAACTGGAGTAAACTTTGATGATGGTTTCATTTGCACTTTGCTAGATTTCATAATATACAATTCACCAGCTTAACAAACCTTTTTTTTATTCAAACTGACTAAAGTGTTTATTAATCTTGATTTTACAGAACCTTAAAACATTTATTTTTGTGTGATTTGATAAGCTCAAGAATAGTTTTGTTAATGTGTGCTACACCTAAGGGAATTCTCTTCAATAAGGAATTTTTCATAGGCTTATTCTGAAAAGGTCTAGGGTCTGCTGTAGTTATTTCTGGTGTGCAAGCTATATCAGCTTTTTTTCTCGCCTTCACTCGTCATTTTGTTGAGAGGTTGAGTAATCAGCCATTTCTCTGCTGAAGTTTCTTATTTTTTACAGATAACACTGGCACAAATCTCAATGAATTGCAGGTTTTTGATGGAATGGCCGAAGTGAGAAGAGCCAATGCTAGGAGTGAAAAGTAATATTTTACAACTATTAAGCCTCTGCTGTAGCAATAGTAATCGCTAGCACCCGTTTTGCTTTACTAGTGTATAGCGTTTTCTTTTTATGAGTCAAATTTGTCAATTTGCATGTACAAAATTTTGCTTGGCAATTTCATAGAGTGATATACTTCCCAACTAAAAATCGATTAAAATTATACCTCTTCTGTTAAGTACTATTGCTGATTTGCATTCAATCAAAAGAGTTTAGCGGCTTTTACCGAAAGTCCGTATTTACGCATATGCGCAAAAAAATACGGATATGCGTATAAAAAATACGCATATACATTTAAAATTCTTACTCTCATTGGTTTGTTTTATATTGCCTTTTACCGACTATGCGTATATACGCATGCGTATTTCCGCATGCGTTTTTTTTACGCTTGACAAAGAATAAAATAGGGACACGCTATGCGTATTTTTCAGGCATTTATAAAGAAATTTTTTTACGGTATGACGGCACTAGGTTGTTTAGTGTAGTGGTTATGATACTTGTCTCTGAAACTTTCGACCCGGGTTCGGTTGTCACCAAAATCTAAGCTTTTTTTACATAAATGTAATAAACTTTTTTTTGCAATTATTTTTGGGATCTTTTATTTCCATATTTTTACAAAGTTTCTAAAACTAGGCCTAATGTACTTAATTAATCGAAGTTTTTTTTAAATTTTTAATTCCAATCAAATCCTATCTTTTGTTCTCGCTGTAATACGCCGAAGCGTGTAACAAGTTGGCGGGCCCATCTGTTTGGCAATCAGGGGTGCCGATCTCTCTTGAGCATTGGGGGAGATTATTTGCAATTTTACCCCAATTTTCTCCTATTTTCAACATTGGGTGGATGAACCTCGACCACGATTTTGTTCAGGTGAGCAAATTAAGTGAAGACCCAAAAAAAAGGTCCTTACCAAAAAAGGAACACTTTTTTTCCCCGAATTCAAGTGGACACCTACGCTCAGATGCACACCAAAGTCAAACTATTGGGGAGGATGCAGATGTACACCATACAGTACTCAAACTACTGGGGGGGATACTACCTAATCATTGGGGGGATATATCCCCCCATCCGGGTTTCGGCACCCCTGTTGGCAATAAAAGGTTACTAGTAACCTACTGCTAGCCTACAGTGTTTTTGCGAGCAAATCAAACCGAATCCTACGGAAGCAACTCAGTCGATGTTTTGCTTTGATTTTTCAGATAAGGTAGTTGCTCTCACGGCAAACCGCAAACTAGGCATTTCCAAGTTTTACGAGTTGTTGAGCGAACCACAAACTAATCAACCACAATTCATAATAGAATGCTTTCATTGCGTTTGTAAATATCCTTTGTTGTTGCAAACATTTAAAACATGCGATTGTTCACATGCAAGACGTAGGGCGATTGGACGTATGGTTAAATTACTGTGCACCTACGTTGCTTTTGTTCTGGTTTGGGTCTCTAGGATCGAATACCACCAAGGACAACAACTTTTTTACAATTAGTTACAGAATTTTAGAAAATAAAAGGTTGTTTTTTAAAATGATGTATGAAATTAGGATGAAGCAAGTTTAGGGAGAATTAATCAAGAAAAGTACAATCAGATATTCTATTGCTCGTTTCAGGTTTTGTTATGGTAAGTTTAATTCCAAAGCCAAGAAAAGTTTGGCCCATGGCCTAATTTTGGACCTAGCATGACCCTTATAAATCAAAAGCTTAAAGCAAAGTTATATATAATATACCCAGTACTTAAATACTTAAACTGTAAAATTTTGCATGGGGGACGCTTTTGCAGCCTTGACCAAACGCATTCGGAATGCGAAAATACTTTGGTGGAAATTATGTAATTCTGTCCCCGAAATCGAGTGAAGACCAAAAAAAAGGTCTTCATCGCAATTTGGGACTATATTCGGCCGGAATTTGAGGGATTTATTCGTGCTGACAAACCTTTTTTCGTCTGATCATCCAGCGCTTAAATCTCGGTGGGGGCACGCGTCGCTCATGCACTTTAGGTACTAGAGGGCCACAGGCTGCAAATTCGATTAAAGATTTATATTTATGCTAAGCTTTTATAACATGTAACGTTACACTACCGCTTTGAAGCTCCCGATAGGTTAGTGGCGTGCTCAGGCGTCAGGCGCGCAACAAGGTTGCTAAGAAAATGTAGCGCTGGAATCTGTAACGTACGCGTCAAAAGGACGCGTCCCAATGCGTCGACCGGCTTGGTTGAACAACGATCGGGGTATTCTCCTGGTTGACTTATTAATCCACATACCCAATTGCACTTCCATTTGTGGTTACGTTGGAGCTGACGCTACAAATCCAAAGCAAAATTTTCTCGTATGAAAACTGTCTAAATTGAGCTAGGTTGTTGAGCAAATTCACGCAACTAAAGTGTTTACTTATGGAGGCTCGAGAGCGGAGCTCTGAGCCGCTGGAGACCAAGGCCTCACGGAGAAATTTTGTCAAGGAGTGCCTTTACGGAGACCGAAAATTACAATTGTGTTCCACCGGAAATGAGTGCTATGATGAATGATCACGCTATAATTATCACTACCACTAATTGAGTGCGTGAACTTATACCGGTAAGATCTTCCGCCGCCCCCTAAACCCGGGTCGATGCGTTGGTCGAATTGGTCCGGCCACATGTTTTCATTTACGATGTCAAAAGCGATAAACACAGGGACGGACAACGCTTACAGAACGTTTGGGAAAGCATCAGCATGGAAATGGGAGTTGATGGCATGGTTGGTAAGTGCAGCTATAACCACTCAAGAGTGCGAGAAAGGAGTTTAAACCTTACCAGGGCCAGTGAGAAACATTCGATCTGGGCCTGGGGATAGATCCAAAAAAAGGAAGTATTATTCTATCCAACTGCCATTTTATTTTTCGGTCTTAAGATGAAAACAAAACAAAATTTATAAATTTATCACGGAAAATTTCAAAAATAATAATATATTCTTTATCATATCAGTCGTCTGCCACAATTTTTTTGTTTAATAAATTGTAATAGCTACATAGAATGCCATTTACGCCCTCGTGTGACTGTCAACATATTTGATGATGTGACTTTCCGATTGAGATGTTATCAGCGACATTTTTAAAATCAAATAAAAGGTGATACCAAACTTACAAGCCATTTATTTCATGCTTTTGAAATACGCTTGCTAAAATACGCATACGCGTATTTCCGCATATCAATAAATTATCCTGCGTAAATACGCATATCCGTATTTACGGATATGCGTTTTTTATACGCGTATGCGTAAATACGGACTTTCGGTAAAAGCGGCTTTATGCAGCATTTAGCGCTTATTGATTTGAATACGTTATCTATTTCAATGCAACTTGGAGAAACGTGGCAAAAACATTGTATGAAATTTCTGATTAATCAGTTGGAAAAATTTGTAATATTTTCACTTATCAGTCGTATTCATATTTGTAGTGCTGATCTGAATCGTCTGATTGACATGGAAGATCAAGCTAAGAAAGCTGGCAAGGGCAAGTGGGTTGAACCAAGACCGCAGAATGCCGTTCGTAACGTTCATTGGTCGATTGACAATCCCCGAAACTTCGTTGATTCGTACCATAGCAAACCAATACCAGGTACTTGGCTAAAAAATTTTCAAAACAAAGCTCAAAAAGCGCCGTACTTTGGTGCTAAAACACCTTAAATTGTTGTGCGTGTAAGAATAAAATATTCTGGTAATATTTATCAACTTATCAAATTTTCATTAGATGATACATTATCGATCAGCATGTTCAGTTTGTTTTTCGCTGAGTTTTCAATTGTCGGAATGGAGAATTAATTTTGTGCCATTTTGAAGTTGCTTGTTTTGTGTGATCGCATTCGCAATTGCTAACTTAATCTGACTTTTGAACACAAGCATTTTTTAATTCACCAAAATAAAGCACCGAAAAATTTAGATGGCTGACTGAAAAAACTGTAGTTCGCCAAATTTATGCTATAATTTTTTGATTCAAGTTTGTTTTTTTTAATCAAAGATAACTTAAATTTTTATTTTTGTTCAGCTGTTATCGAAATGGTAAGGGATGGATGTACCATGCGAGCATTTTTGCCATCTAACCATCTTGTTACCTTCATGCTTAGGTAAGAATCGATTAATTTTTAAATTGTTTATTCAAGCCTGTTGGGTGATTATTTCAGTAATACTGCAATTGCCATATTTATTAACCAATTTAATTTGGCTTAGCCAGGTACCGATAGCGAATTATTTCGTTTTTCATAAACTATCGCCTGTCTAAATCTTCGAATGAAGGTATTTTTTGTTGAAGATGCTTTAAGGTTTAGTTTGCGTTACTGTATAAGTAATTTGCACAGTATTCCATTTACTGCGATAACGCGAAACTTTTCCTCAAACAAATGCGAACAGAAACGATTAAAACTGTTTTTCAGTTTGAGGTTCTTCTTCGAGATACGATTTTCCTCAAACGAAAATGAACAAAAAATTATTTCACTCTTTCAATCGACTTGAAATTTGCCTAAAATTTCCACCTTTTTTTACAACTGTGAAGCCACTGAGTGAAAAAAACTGACAACAGAATACACTTTTTCAGCGGTGTAAAATGCCCGACGATTCGGCGTGACCCCGATGATCCGAAGAAAGAAACAGCTGAGCCTTTTGCTGCCGAGGCGAAGTTCTTTGTCGAGTCTCGTCTGCTCCAACGTGATGTGCAGATAATCTTGGAAGGAGTCTCGAACCAAAATATATTGCTGGCTACTGTTCTTCATCCTGTGAGATGTTGTGGTGGTGATGCAAGATGCGCGTTTCAAGCATTTTTTAAATTAATGTTTAGGAAAAATGAGAGGATAAACCCAAATTCATCGTAATTTTCACAATATTTCAAAAAACTAGAACCCGCGAGTTAAATTTACTAGTCGAATGATGGTGTTTTAAGGTTGCTACAAAGTTATTTACATTTTGTACTGAGTCATTGCACCCTTAAGGGATTTTAAATATCATCTAAATGAAATCCCCATTTCACTCCATTCCTTTGCCGTTTTCACACTTACGATCAACTTCAGAAAATACCTACTCCGACACTTTTTGATCTTGTGTCGGCCAGGCTTTGAAGGCGACTTTCTTGTCGAGCCCTTCGAGATTGTCGGGAAATTTGTCCCGCCATTTCGACCGGCCCGCATTTGGGAGAGCTGCACCACGTAAGAGCGGCGGACGTGGCGCAGTGATCTTGCGGTCGCTTGCAAAGTTAAATAAGCTTCTTTCTGACTGTTTGAATCAAAACTTTTGAGATGATGTAAACCTTTTTTACAAGCTTTGGTCTTTTATTTCAGAATGGTAATATATCCGAGATGCTTTTAAAAGAAGGTTTCGCCAGATGCGTTGATTGGAGTATCACCTCTTACTCGCAAGGACCAGAGAAGCTTAGAAACTTGGAAAAGTAACTCACTTGTTGCTTTAGGTGTTTGATATCGACTAAGAAAGTGTTTTACGTCTTCTTAGAAAAATGGTTTATTTTGCGACTCCGTGTCGTTCAAAGTAATTTTTCTTACTCTGTCTTGTCTGTTTACTTCTTACACCGTCTTGATTTAGTTTATATGTTTTAGTGGACTCCCGCAAGCTAGAATATCTCCTGAAGTTAATCTCCCCCGAAACTTATATCAGAGCTACCCATTAAAACTGCTTTGAGTACTCAATGCTCTTTAAAAATGCTCTAAAACAGAAGTAGTTAAAAGGAATCGTATATTTAGCACACACAGATAAAACATTAAAAACCCTACAATCTGTTTTCCCATTAACTGAATCTTCAGGGTTAACATTCAAATAGCTACGTATTTTATGAATTTAAAAAAGAGCTACGCAGTGGTTCAGAGCTATTAGCAAGTACGGTTTAGTATGGGCCGGAAATTGACGTAAAAGATCTCCCATTTCAGAGCTTTTCCATTCCCGTTTAGGCTCAATATAAACAGCTTTTGAAAGATGATTTTGTTTTGCAGGAAAGCAAAAGAGCAAAGGATTCGCATTTGGAAAGATTATGTTCCGAAGAAGCAGGATTTCAAACAAGAAGAAAAAGAGTTTACTGGCACCGTGATTCAGATCGTAAATGCTGACGCCATCGCTGTCAAAGCATCCTCTGGTGTCCGAACGGTCCATCTGTCCAGTGTCCGGCCACCAAGGTAATTTGTAACTATACGCTTACATTGAAAATTTGTTTTGCTGAATTAACTCAACCACTAAGAATTAAATTCCATAAACTTGTGTCAAGTTCAGTGTTTGGAATTGAATTTCTAGTGATAGCGGAATTGGTTCGATTCTCGCAAAAGCCACTCATTCATCAAAGGAACATCCGATTAGGATTGCTTCAAAACAAGTCTATTGCCAATATGATGTCGCGTTTGAGTGCTTACTTATTGACGTATCGTAAGTGCTACCAACAATTCAACACCCCAATGTTTGAAATCGATTGAAAAATGAAATAGAGATGCTAAATACAGGGGTGGTTGAATTTCAACC
Organism: Trididemnum nubilum; assembly: GCA_963965965.1. Classification (NCBI taxonomy): domain Eukaryota; kingdom Metazoa; phylum Chordata; class Ascidiacea; order Aplousobranchia; family Didemnidae; genus Trididemnum; species Trididemnum nubilum. Next base: position 19,529,588 of record OZ014490.1, read on the forward strand.
ACACCCAGTCTTAACTGTCTTTGCGCTTTTGTTAGAATTGAATCAAACCTATGACTAGGAGCCTCAGTTATTATCTGTTTTTACTTCTAATTGATTTAAATTTGTTCTACGAAAGACTACTTTGGCCTAGAAACTTAACTTTGAAAATGTTTTCATAAAAATCAGGAAATTTTGTAATTGAAACTTCGTAATTATCCCTTAGTAATTACAGTGATTTTCTCTGGCCGCATTAAAGCTGTAATTATTATTAAGCTTTTAAAATTTTCACCGATTAATGGAACTAATATTAACAAATAGAATAGTTTTTGAACATGCAATGCACGTATTTTTAGAAGCCTTTTGTTGTGTAGCTTCCAGTTTAAAAATAGGACAAATGTTTCATGGAAATTATCTTCGAAATTGGAAAACATCTTCAACATTTAGGCGTGCTAATTGGACTATGGCACGGTTTTATATCTTTATTTTAAATTGAAATAATTGTTTTATTTCTAGGTTTGACGACCTTGCCTACAAGCACGCCAAAGATACGTCGCACGAGTCAAAAGGGAGAACCAGGCCATTATATGACATACCATACATGTTTGAAGCCAGAGAGTTTTTACGCAAGAAGTTGATTGGGAAGAAGGTAGGGTTTTTATGTATGTAATTATTTTACCTTTTGCTGCAATTTTTTTGCGCGACTATCTCAAATAGCTGATTTCTAGCATTATGCTTAGCCTTGTTAGGCTTTCCACTCAATCTGCTTTTGATTTAAGCAGTCATTTTGTAATATAAAAACTAAGGTTTAATTTCTAGCATTATGCTTAGCCTTGTTAGGCTTTCCATTCAATCTGCTTCTGATTTAAGCAGTCATTTTGTAATATAAAAACTAAGGCTTAATAAATATTTAGGTGTCGGTGAGCATCGACTACATCAAACCATCCAGCCCCGCTACTGAAACCGTATCGGCTTTTCCTGAGCGTACATGTGCCACCGTGCGATGTGCGGGAGTGTAAGTATTGCGTGGTTAATATCAATGCAGTTATACTACTTGAGATTGAACGGAATTTCGAAAAACGGTTACACGAGACGAGATCTGATCAAACCTATCCGTTTTCACCCTCGTTTTAGGCTGAGTTAGTTTATAGTTAGTTTTTTTATTTTGAGGTGGGGGGGCTGGCTTAGTTTTATTAAATTCTTTTTGTCCGTTTTGCTTGCTCTTTTTTTAAACGATATTCATGATATGGAATCCTTGTTTCAACTGTCGACTCATGGTGTTTTGATATGAACAGCGAGGTGTTATTATATGCTATATCGTCATTTGGCGTATGTTTCCTTGTTTCTAATTACAGGACTAAAGTGATGCGCGAAATTGTTACTGGATTGGAATTTTAATTTTTTTTGTCTTTTGCCCCCGAGTTACTGCAGTTAAAGGCAGTAGTGTTGATGTTGAGCATTCTTATATCTTATAACCAAAATACGAAGATTCTACTATTTCATCTGAAAGTGTGATCTTTTTTTTGCAAATTTCAGCCATAAATCTTAGCCTTAATTCTTGCATTAACTTTTACTTTAACCTTATCTTTTGAAAATGGTCGCTAAAGATAGGCACTGATCCAATGGGCAGATTTTAAAATTCCCCCAATTTTTTTAAAATTCATATGTTCGCGTAAACACAATAAATCGTTTTTTAAATCTTCTTCGATTTGCGATAGTTTTTTACGTTGCAGTTGTACAATGTACATAATAGCGTCGAAGTAGGTAAGTTTTTTTTGACAATTCTTGATTGTAATTTACTAATTACATCTTTATTCATTAAGTTGCCTTAGCCAGCAGACATTAAAGGGACTTTGGTCTTCAGGTCAGCCTGGCACCTAGCTACTACCATCACGCAATTTTTTTTTTATTGCAGAATGTCAAGCAAGGAAGCTGTAAATTTCAATTTTTCTAGGCTTTGGTGTGACAAAACCGGGAATCGAGTCCAAGCCTACCGTTGCAGTAGCAGACGCTCGACCACTAATCAGTTTGTATAAGACAAATTTTGTATGTCTAATTTTGTATTATCTCCACAGCAACATCGCTGAAGCTTTAGTTAGCAAAGGACTGGTGAAGGTCGTGAGGCATCGTCAGGATGATGACTCGAGATCTGCCCACTATGATGATTTACTCGCTGCTGAGCAAAGGTAATAAAAGATATAATGATTGTTAATAATGTTTTAGTAGAGCACTTCTGTTGCTTGGTACTGCGTAAAACTAAAGTTTTTGGTTGCCTAGCAAGGTAGACTACTACTTACTACATTCTACGGAGGTATTCTTTAGAATAGGAACGTGGGCGGTGGAAGCGATTTACTTCGTTCACCGAAAAGGAAATTTTTGTCCGTATTAGTGGTGGTTCTAAGTATAGCATTTTCTAGACTTATGAGAACGTTCTAAAGAAGAAAAAAACGAGAGGAACATGATCAACTCTTTTAGCTTGGTTGAGGCTTACAGTATAAATTATCTTTTCAAGATTTCGGTTTGTTAAATTCCCTTTTTTTGTTGAAACAAACTTGACCACGATTTCAAATAGCTGGTTTTCAAACAGATATAGGATGTTGTTTATACTGCGATATTCTTCAAGTACTCTACTGCACGCCACTACTAGATTATGTTTTTTCGAGCGTTTTCAATTAACTTCTCTTGTAGAGCGATCAAAAGCGGGAAGGGAGTAAACAGCAAGACAGAACCCCCTATTCATAGAGTGGCTGACGTATCTGGCGACCTTATGAAAGCGAAGCAGTTTCTACCTTTCTTACAGAGAGCTGGGCGGTACGTCGTCTTCAAAAATAATTTTCTTAAATTTTTTTTACATACTAATTGCATTGTTCTTTGATTAGGAAATTTTGTACGGAACCCTCATTATTGCAGTCTGTGTGTTTTCTATGTTTTTGTGTGGTTAGAATGTTTGTAAGCTCAAGTTTCTTGGTGTAAAATTCTTGGACATGTTTTTGTGGTATCACTAATTCAGAGCCTGTGCTCTTACATTAGTAATTGGCAAATTCCAGTAGAATGTCGAATTATTTCCAGCTACTAATTGTACGTCTAAATTGTTCTAGCATCAGCAATCTTTGTTTCAATCCCAACGCTTTGACTAAGTGAGCCTACGCTTGCGCTCATTTGGCCGCAAAATCTTTATTGGGTTCGATTAAACCAAAGACGAAAAAAATTGATATTCACAGCTTTCCTGCTTCACGTTCAGCGTTAGAAAGGACAGTTTGAAGCCTCCACCTAGTGTGGTAGACAGGTGGGCAGGTGGCAGCATGACTCGGAAGATCAAAAGGTTCCTTCGCTGTCTCCTGGGAGGAAACTTGGTGAATGAAGGTGCAATGTAGTTATAATTACAGTTATCACATCTTTTAAAGTCTAGTTTTGTACATTTCTTGTTTTTTCCAGATCTGAAGCAGTTGTTGAGTACGTTTTTGGCGGATCCCGTTTGAAGCTTTATATTCCTCGTGAAACCTGCCTAGTCACCTTCTTGCTTGCTGGTATGTCAAAGATCTAGTCTGTGTAAGGTATTTTTTTCCTGATGCCCAGTCTGCTTTGCAATTACACAACTAATCCAGTAAGTGTTGCAGGATACTCGCTCCCTGCTTACGCTTTGATAGTAGCGGTTTTCGAATTGAAATAATTTATCGATGGATTTATTTGTCTTCCGTACTTTTTGTGGAACCATTCACACTGATTTTCTAGGAATTGATTGCCCACGTGGAGCGAGAAACGGCACACACGGAGTTATAGAAGCGGATCCATTTTCGGACGAAGCTCTAGCTCATACCAAAGAGAAATGCATGCATAAGGAGGTAACAGTTCTTACCAAGACTTTCGCTCAACAATTGAAATTTTTCAAAGAATAAACTAGTATAAAATACATCATATTTTACAGTAGCCTAATTCCATTCTTGAAGTAGTAATTGGCGAAAACACTGTTAAAGTTTAGAGTGAGACCACAAGTAGGAACGCGTGCGTTGCAAAACATGTCCGAAGTTTAAATTCTTTAACGATTTTGATATCGCGATAAAATCAATTGCATTTTATTCCGGCACACAAAACGACTCAAGCACGGTTGTATTGATGATTCAAATTTATGTCATTGGTATTGGAATACAACGAAGTTGGCAGTTTGCAAATGTTTCAACCGGCATTTTTTCAATAGCAAATACAAAGGCGAATCTATCACATTTTGCCACTAGGTGGTGTAATGAGTTGCTGATGTAGTCTGTCACTTTGCTTGTGGCAGCCATTTTCTAAACTGCAATAATCTTATCTTGTCCTTACATGTAGCAAGCACGTTAAAATCGTTTTATAAAGCAGCTCTGATGTCGTATTAAAAATTTGAGCGAGAAAATAAATGCAATAATAACGAACATCAAAATATGCGCTTTAAATAAAAAATGTGAAATTAAAATAAATTGCCCAAAACTGAAATAAAGTTTGGAAAATATCCTAAATTTTGCAAAGTAGTAAGCAGTTTGCTGAAAATTAAATAAATTTTGCGAAATAAGAAATCAAATAAAATTGTGCTAGGGCAAATACAGTTAAAAAAGATTGCATTGAAATAAATATGTCACATGAAATCTGCAGAAAATCTCGTTGTTAACGCTCCGTCGATTACAGATCATAATGGTGTCTTGCGTTTTCGATATAAGAGTAGATTTCAGCCGTAAACCAAATCTTCATGGTTTTATTGTAGCCTTTTAAATTAGATGATTTCTACATTGTAGTTGGACTACTATGCAATCAATTACTTGAGATGGAGGGAGGAAGATGTTTGTCAATTCTTTTGCAGAATTTATGAATTAAATAGCTCGTGTATATAAAAAGGATGCATAAAATTGTTGGTGCTCATCGCACAGTCTTTTCATCGTTACCAGTTTCTCAGTTTTATCGTCAACGTTTTGGACTTCACGCCATTATGGCTTCATTCTCAATCTTTACTTCTTCAGAAGCTTCAGCAGCCAAAAAAACACTAGATTTCAGTTTCTTTGTGGTCCAGTAATCCATCCAAGCTCTTTATTCGTATTGATTTGGACTTCGTTGGTTCTTCTTTGCTCATCTTCGAACAGTTAGAATTACCTGTGAAAATTTGCTCATTAAGTCCTTTTTTTTTTTTTAATTGCAGCGGAAAAATGATATTAAACTATAAATAAAGTCAGTATTGTTTGTCACCGAAAGGAACAAGCAATGTCATGCGGGGAACCATGACTTGACAGTTTTACTGTTGAATTAACATGCAGGAAAGAAAAAGAAGTTTCCTTTTAACTTTCTTTATTTTTTGTGAATGTTTTGGACCAAAATTGGATGCTGCTACCAACATGGTATGTTTAATTGTTTATGCAATCGCACCTTGCTAATGTGCTTCTTGGGACCATTGCAACGCTTTAAATAGCACCGGATGTCTTTCTTTACAAATACGGTGTAGTGATGTCGGCAGGAATCGAACTCGGTCCTGCAATTAGTAAGATTGAAATCCAGTCACTGAAGTGTTTGATGTACTGTCCTTCAATTTCCGGAAACATGTATTGCATTGTTTCACCACTAGTCAGTATTACAACTTACCCTTTGCTGCTTGTGGCCAAATCTTGTCAGCATCAGTAGGTTGTGTGAGATTTATGCAAGACTTCGGTCGTAATTGCGTCGATTGTGTGTTGTTTGCCGTATCTTTAAATGAGGTTTTGTTGTTTGGATCTCTGCGTTTCATCGCTGATTTTTCTTTACATCTCTTTACAGTCATTTTACTATTCGAATACAGTCCGTGGGCAGGATTTTCTTCTGGGCTCTTATGCAGCTCACCCAAGACCTGCATTTGGGTAGTATGGGTTTGAGCTGGTAAAGTTGCGCTTTGATGCTTATTAGTATGGTTAGGGGTGACAATACTACCCAAAATCGGTTCTTGTCCCCACATTTTTCGATCATGTTGTTGCTCGTGGTTTTGAAACGCTGGGGCTTGTCTTTCTCTTCCATTCTCAGCTCTGAGTTCTTCAAGTGTCGGCGGCAAAACGCGGACGGCACTTGAAGGTAGGCGCACGAAATTTTCTCCCGGACCGTGTTCCGGTAGCATTGCCACCCAGGTTCCGGTTACCGATTGCGTCATTGCGCTTCGGCTCCCACTGAAAGTTAATAAGATTATTTTGCATCAAAATTGTTACTCTAAGGAAAAAAATGGAGAAAAGATTGCATAATACCTACAATAAAACTTTCGTCTACATCCCTCTATAATGGGATAACTCACATAGCAAAATTGCGGCTTTCAGTGTGACATACTCTTCAAGAGTTCAGAACTAATAGTTCTAAAGCAGACTGGAACAAAAGAAATAGGTACAATTAATTTTCAGATGATTGTATTTTTTTAGATGAAGTCATTCTGATCGGATACAAAAGCTTTTCAGATTAACAATTTTTTTGTATTGTCTGTACGTGGAAACGATTGATTGGAGAAAATGAGCTCCGTAGAATGAAATTAGGCAGAAAATCTGTTAAACTAAACATTAAGCAAGCCTCATAGCTATTTTAAAGATACGAATATTAATAGCTCTAGGACAACAAATTGTCGCATTACGCTTCTTTCGTCAGCTTTTGACTAAACAATTTACCGCTCTCAATATCTAAAAAGTCTTTCAGTTTGCTATCCTGTTACTACTAACATGGATAATAAGGTTATTCCCATTTGCGCGTCAATATGCCCCCTGCAGCACAGCTTTTCACAGATAATTGCCACTTCGACTTTGGCAACTTTCTAATCTGATTAATACTGACCCTGGAATTTTAACCAGGACCTCCTTTTCCAGAAGCGAGACCCTAATCACTTGGCCATAAATCGACTGCTGTCACACATGATAATGACTAACCTTGGGCGGTGTTCCGGCGATGCCAAATTATAATCGTAGTGTTTCGCGTAATTTTCGATAGCAGAATCATTATTGTTTGCTTGATTGTTCGAATAATCGCTTTTGTCATTTTCATCTGAAATTCCAATCGATATGATTTCTCTTGGGCTTAAGCCGAAAGCGTAACATTGCGGAAAGCAAACGTTACTGGCAAGTACAAGCAAGCCACACGGACATTTTCTGCCGTTTTTTTTTTTGCATGTTCGTATTGAATGTGTTAAAGCATATCGCATACTAGGCGTTGAGATTATGTACTAGGGCCAATGACAACGATAAGTGGTAAATCTTCAGTTGGCTAGACAGCTTGACAAAATAAGATCAATTTCTCATTATCGGCGTTTTCAGTCACCGGCTATCCAAGAGTTAATTTTTCGTTAACCAACAATAACCAAATCAATTTTTGGACCAATGCCACGAGTTTTATTATGTCTAGTCGCAATCAGTACAGTTCTGGATTTATTTTTCTTCCAAAACCTTACGGTCAAATATTCGAATTTGAAAATAGTTTTTTTGGGTCATTTTGAAAACATTTTTCAATTGTAACTATATTTATGATTAAGCGTTTTTGCGAAAATATGCATAATATATGGGGCGCCGTTTGTGTACCCTAATTTGTGCAATCTTTTTTTGCATATTTAATTAAATAGTCATTTTAATTAAATGTACAAAAATAAATATACAAAAAACCACGTGCAAAAATAAATATACAAAAAAAACACGTGCAAAAATAAATATGCAAAAATTTTTGAATATTTATTACACCATAATTTGTGCAACGTTTTTTTGCATATTTAATTAAATAGTCATTTTAATTAAATAAACAAAAATATTTGCCGCAGAATACACCGCTTCAAAAATTAATAGATAAAAAATTGTTACTCAAAAATTTTTGCATTACAATTGTTTGTGTCACAAATATTTGTACATTTATTTTTGATAGCAAAGAAACAACGCAAGCCGAAATAAATGTGCAAAATTTTGTGACGCAAAAATGTTGATGCAAAATATCTTGTCGCAAAAAAAACGCGTGCAAAAATGTGTCGTCAAAAATATTTGACTAATTAGTTCGTGTCCATAATGATAAAAGGTTGGAATTATGCTGGCTGGAAGGTACCGGCAAGGTATGAAACTGGAACTTCAAGACGAAAGCTTCGGGAGGTATGGCAGCCTATAGTAAGGTACTAGCCCGCTTATGAGACCTCTCGTTGGGCTGGGTAATGAAGGTTCATTCACCCGTACCTTCCTGCCCGCATAATTCCAACTCTTTATCATTATGGACACGAACTAAATAGTCAAATATTTTTGACGATTTATTTTTGCGTGCGTCTTTTTTGCGACAAGATTTTTTGCATCAACATTTTTTACGTCACAAAATTTTGCACATTTATTTCGGCTTGTGTTGTTTGTTTGTTATCAAAAATAAACGTACAAATATTTGTGACACAAACAATTGTAATGCAAAAAATTTTGATGCAAAAAATGATGTTGCAAAAATAGATCCACAAAAATTTTTGTGGATTTATTTTTGCAACAATTTTTGTGTCAAAAACTTTTGCGCAAAAAATTTTTGTGTAACAATTTTTTGTCTATTAATTTTTGCAACGGTGTATTCTGCGGCATATATTTTTGTATATTTAATGAAAATGACTATTTAATTAAATATGCAAAAAAACGTTGCGCAAATTATGGTGTAATAAATATTCAAAAATTTTTGCATATTTATATTTGCACGTGTTTTTTTTGTATAGTTATTTTTGTACATTTAATTAAAATGACTATTTAATTAAATATGCAAAAAAAGATTGCACAAATTAGGGTACACAAACGGTGCTCCATAATAGTATTTCCAATTTTTCTGGTCATTACGGATCGAGAGAGCTAAACATTTTTTCTGTTTTTGTTCAAAGTTTAGGTCATTAGATAACCGAAAAATATCAGTCTAGGTACAGTACTCGGTTTACCCACACTTCACCACGCGACATTTCACCACGAGACTGTTAATCACGAATTTAGACACTAAAGAGCGTGCTAAAGTGTCTCTGTGATAAAATTTTACAGTGATTAAACGTCTGTGTGATTGCATGTCTAGTGCTAACCCTAACCCATTGATTAAATGTCCGTGATTAACAGTCGGGTGAATAAATGGTAGGTGATGAAATGTCTGTACACCACAGTACTCCTAACCAATTATGGATATCACATTGTCGCCATCGAATTGAATCTTTTTGTTACGTTCTCAGCCCGCGGTTCTTGATAGAATTCTTGAATACCTGATGAATGTGAGCTGCTGTTTTTGGAGCCGCTGTAGTTTCGTTTTCTTAGCTTGTAGAACATGATCAGTAAGATGGCTGCGATGAGGGTCAAGCTGACGAAGCATCCGATGATAACGTTCGTGGCACCTAGAACCTAGAAAGAACAAAAAACTGAGTAAATTGACGCCTTCAGTTCGTCCGTTACGTCGCGTTGATTTTTCAAACGAAAATTGATGTTGTGACGAACCATGAAATCGTCGTAAACCACCGTCGGATTCCGCAGGGGCGTTTTTGTGTCGAAAGTTGTAATTGTAATTACGTTTATTTGGCAAGTTGCCTTGGCCAGGAGACTGCGAATGGGCCTTGTGCTCTTGGAATCAAACTGCCACCTGTCTACCACACACGGTGTAGGCTTCACGCTTTTCCTAGTTAATGGTGAATGCCAAGCAGGGCAGCTGTGAATACCAGTTTTAGTAGTGTTTGGCTTGACCCGACCGGGAATCCAACCCGTGTCTACTGTTTCAGTTGCAGGCGCACTATCCACTCGACCACTGCTCGGTTTTGAAACTGGACAATCAAAAACGAAATATACCTGAATCAACCAAAATATCACACCACATCATCGCTTCAATTTTGCAAATCAAACGAGTTATTTCTTTAAAAAAAAACAGAGACTAATTTACTAATTTAAACATCTTTCTAACTTTCATAACTAGGACCATTTTTATTTTGAGTAAAAAAATTAATTTTGACGTTATTTTTGTTAAATTTTGACTGAAAAAGTTTTGTAATAATAACCTTCATCACTTTTTTGTTAACGGCATTTAGATCAGAGATAGAAATTTCAATCAGTCAGTCTTGTGATTAAAGCCACCAAGCGATGCAGGACAAGAACCTGAAAAACTGCACTCATTTTCGCTTCAATTAAACTTTTTTAATAACCAGTAAATTTTGAATTGAAACTGGCTATTCTTAAATTTTCACGAATTTTTGGCTTGATTTGTTCTTAAATTTTATTGGAAAATAAATTGACATAATTTCACTCTTGCTTGTTAAAAAGTTCTGTTGTGTGAACGTTTTGTCGATTGCTAAAGCTGTAAAAACACAACAATACTGTCCTAAACTTTCAAAAATCTGGTTATTTCGTTGCGATACACCGTATTGCATAAAAGATGGACTTTTGATTTTTAAATTTGGACGTAGTGCTCTCAATTTAGACACATTCATGCCTAGGGTGCCATTCTTATTTTATTTTCAATTTTTGAAAAAAAAGAGTTTTGTGTTTACATAAAATTGTTTATATAAAAAAGTTAATGCTGGCAATTGTTTTTGTATCATATTGCAACTAGTTACAAAAGTCTGAGTAGCAAGACTTTATTCAAAGAATGAACATCATGCATAAAATTGCGCATAAAGTTTTGATTGTTGCTCAAGAAATCAGAAAAAATCTTTGTTTGCTTTTGAAAAAGAAGTTTTAGCCACAGACAATTTTGACCTAACCAATATTTTGAACTATAAAATCTAGGCAAACTGACTCCATAACCCCCGGAACTAATGCTATGGTGTATGTTTGATGATACAATAAGGCCCTGAAAAAATTTTTGACTTGATTGACTTTTGCGGGCCCTACTCATAACACAGAAGCGATTGAGCGAAGGTCTGATGTTTATTTTTTCGCCATCGCATTGAAGTTTTTGCGTTTAACATCCTAGATCTATTCATACTTCTGCTTCCTTTCCTTGCATTGCATGCGAGATGGCTGACTGCATTTTTTGATTAACGCTCTTAATTTAACTTATTGACATTATAAGTTAATGGCCATATATACCTGATTTGTGTTGCTTTTTGAAGTTGGTTTACTGGGTAGGGGTTGCAATGCGGTAATTCCAGGTTGGTTTATTGGTTGATCAATTATCCTCTTTGTGGTTGTACTTTGTCGCGTTGTTGTAGTGGGAGTTTCAGTGAACCGGGGTAATAATGAAGTTGTTTTCCGCTGGGATAAAAAATACAATAACCTTGGGTCTGTGATGATTTAAAGCATTATTTTCTCAACTTCTTGTATGTGACTACGAAAAGTAACTCCGAGCTGGGAAGTACAAGTATGCTTGAATTGCGCTTGGGCATCATAAAGAAACACTTAACGTGACAACTCTCATGGTTAGACAAGACCCCGATGCAGTTTTGCCAATGACACGCTTATTATTTAGGAAATCAAACCCGACGAAGTATTCCCCTGGAATTGCGGACAGCCACTTATCATGTAGGTCTTAGACGCCCTAAGAACGAAAAAAAAACTGCTAGACTCAAGACTACTAAGGTGGAGATCTTCTATTCGACTTTTCACTAACAACCTCGCGACAAAAAATCAAAATCCCTACCGTAGTAGTTGCTGTTGTGGTAGTAGAAGTTGTCGTATGCGGCTTCGTCCGTGTGGTAGTTGAGCTGGGGCTATTTGGTCTTAACTGTGTGGAAAGCCAAGGTCTACTTGTGGTACTGCTAGTGATAGTGGTAAGGACGGAAGTAGTATAGTATCCGATGCTTTGCGGAGTCACGTTCAGAATCACGGTTGAGTTGTGTGTTTGTTGATTCGGGGCCGTTACTGAACACGTGTAGGTTCCTTTGTCAAGCACTTCAGCTCTGGTGATATTAAGAGAGCCTGGAAAATCATCAAAAAATTGAATGCTGGAGTAATTCGTACAAAAATCCAGTTAAATCAAATCTTTCAGTATACTCGCTGTATTACTCCGAAGCGTGTAACGAGTCGGCGGGCCCGTCATTGCGTCTGCTGGCAACACAGCTCCTATCGAAAAAATGTCACAGCGGAGGCGAGCCGTTGGCAACGTAAAATCCAGTTAATCAACTACTTATTTGATGAAAATCAAATATTTTTTATAATCATTGAAAGTGCTATTTTTAGTTTAAATGGCGTTTTTAGATCAAACTGCGAGTATTTAATTTTGTCAATAATCAGATGTAACACTATTTTTGTGCCATTTGACCATTCCGCTCCCTTTCTATCTAAACTGATACATCCTGAACACGATGAAATATATGCAATAAAATTCACATGTGTGGCACTGTGCCCACCGTATTTTTATGCTGCAGTTTAAAAAAAAGTGACTTCCTTGGAACAAGAGCTAAAACCAAACACTGTTTTTCTGATGCAACCGTGTAGTTGCAACTGGAAAATGTTTTAATTAGAAGGTCGCTTCGAGACGAGAGCTAATAAGTGAATTTGAATCAGAATTGATTTGAATTGTCTATTTTTCGTAGAAGTGTACTGCAGATCGATAAACTGTTTGGAAGAGATATTTTCAGATTTTTTGAAACTATCTGACCTTTTCCGTTTGACTAAAAAGCAAATCGCAAATATTTCAAGTTGATGTATTGTTATTGACCACAAGCCTAACAGCGATATTCGGCTTTAAATAGGTAAAAACTAAAATTTTATTCAGTTTATTACTTCAAGCGGTTTTGGTGTGATTTGTTACAAGTTGATACAGCTCCCCGAGTAAGCCCATAAAAGCAAAGAAAATACTAAAAAAAAAAGTACAGCTTTTTGTTACATCTAACCACAATTTTCTTATTTTTTTCGAAGATTTTGGTTATTATTCATCTACATGGAATGACGTTACTCCGCTAGTTTCCTACTTGTAAGTAAAGCCGAACAATTAGCAGGCAAATTGCCATTATCATGAAGTGAATATACTAATAAAGGATTTCCTCGATGAACTTACATATTCAATTTATTTTCTACCAATCAGTTTAACTGTGTTGAAGGATCCAAACTGACAATCCTTGGGCACTTTGGATCTGGCAGCATTTCGCATTTCAGTTTACCCTAAGTATTTGGGTCTATTTTGGCTCACAAGTTCTTGAAAAATTTGTTCTTTGTTTTTTTCACTCTTTGCACAGGACTAGTATGGAAAAAATACTACACTGGTAACTCAGTGTATGTAGCACGGCGACTTGTTTACAGCCAGCAAGTATAATTACGTATATGCAGCGCTTTTACAGCTTGTATCGTGGTGAGGCTACTTTTATTCGAGGCGTGTTTATACAATTTTTACGCTTCTTTGCTATTTCGGACACAGCTAAGTGCGAAACGTTTAGAAATTGTACTATTTCAAATAAGGCTTTACTGTTTTTAAATCAAATTAAATAAAATTGCCGTGCAATCAATACCGAAGATCGTTCTTTTTTATTTCAACCTCCAAAAATCTACAATCTGCTATTGCACTTACCGTTGGGAAGGATCTTTATTCCCACTTTGTAATTGCCATGGGTGAGTTGGGTTCCTTTTGGGAGGTGCCACCGTACGTTTGGCAGTGGGTTTGACCCTTCTTTTGACCCCACAGTGAGGCATGGAAGCTTTATTGGATTACCCGCCGATACATTTAGGCTGATCTGAGCTGTTAAAAAAAAAGTTGTTTTTGTGGTCTTTGCGAATTTTCAATCTTATATAACGACCAAACTGTTTAAAATAGGTTGGTCAACCTGAGCTTTTTCTAAAATCTTATTTTGGTTGAAAGCAAAACTTGTAATGGATTTGATTAGATCAGAAGTACAATAGAACATTGGCTGAAAAATTTTTAAAATCTTCTCTTGCATCAACTCGTATTTTGGTATTGTTTCGGACTTGATGAAATTAAACAATAAGAGCTTTTTCGTGAACCCAGACTTTCGTGCAAGCCCAGCTTTTTGAAAAAAATTGTGTAAACGTGTGGAAGTTTAGCTTCTGCCGTCTGCTGATTCTTCGACGACTTCCTAGAACAAAATGTAATCAGCGCAACGTCATTGTAATTCTTACAAATCACCAATTCAGGCTATATCTAAGGAATAAAAATTTGGAAAAGCGTTGTTTATTGTAGTTCCAATGCATTTTTTTTTGAGGAGAGGGGTCAGTTTATTACTTTTTTTCTGCATTTGGGTCCAAGAGCTGAAGTAAATTTGATCGTTTTGATTTTATTTGGAAATTATTTAAGTTGTCGCATCTCAAACACACGAAATTTGGGACAGAAATGCCAGAATGATGTCATAACTTTGTCTCGCGTATTATCTCTTCGTTCAACGGGCGCATTGCACAAAGGCATATATATGTGCAGTACTTACGCGGGTCAATGATGAACGCTGCACATGGTGGAGTTTTATCTTGTAGTAGCATTGTAACGGGTAAACCTCTCGCAGAAGCTGGATCCTGACAAGCTGGGCAGTCGTCATCGGAAGCACAAAAGTTGTTATCATTTAAATATCTGGAAAAAAAAACAAAGCAAATGATTTTCTGCTCACCCAGCGAAGGAATGAATATCGGAAACCTCAATCGAATTTCCGTATACCTTGAATACCTCTTGCTGTTGAATATGCCCTGATAGAATCTGTCTTATTTCACTTTATTCTACGTGAGTTAGTTGTCCAAGCATTTTACACAAAAAAGAGGGCAAACATGCTTCTTGAAATTTTGCACGAAAGTTTGTTTTTGAATGGATCACGAAATATCTAAGGTAAACTATACATACCGCAAAAGCGCTTCATGGCGTTATTTGAGTTAAATGTGGGCCAAAAAATGCCCAAATTTTGGCGAAGCAGTTTCGATAAACCTCAAAATTGGAAACTTCTTTCCTTTACCTCAGCGACGTCAAAGTTCCAAGCTATTTGTCAATAAATTTGACTCAAAGTTAACTTTGTTCGAAGTAGAAGCTTTTTTTTCTGTTGGGGTTTATTACCAAAAATCCAACAGTAGAGGAAATTTGGCTTACATTTGCTTTTCTTCGCGTTTACAACACGTTGCAAAAAATGTAATGACCCATATGCGAATACAGTACATGACCAATATCTAGACTTACCATACGTCCCGGTTTTAAGGCCATGTCCCGGGGTCCCGGCCGGTTTGTCTAAATGTCCCGGTTTTTATCGAGTTGAAGATCACCTGATAATTGGAAAAGAAACGTGGGCGGCTGGAGTGATGACCCCTTTTTTTTTTTTTTTTGGAGATCACCTAAAATTTGCGCAAAAAAAACCGCGGGTTGCTGAAGTGAAGACCTTTTTTTGGGGATCACCTGAAAAATTACGCAAAAACTACTCGAAGACCTGATTTTTTTCTTCCTCTACAGTTTCGTGCATTTGGAACACTGCGGTTTTCCCGGTTCTCTGTCCGAAAAATATGGTAACCTTACCAATATCCTCTTCAGATTAGATGCCAAGCTGTTACTCCTTCTCACTCTATTCATTACTCGCTTTCCCCTAAATATGCGAGGGCAGCACGTCGGTATCAAGCCGCGCACTTCGTTTACTTCCACTCATCGAATTTTGCAATTAGTCTCACTCACCCGGCTAATGGCATCAGGTTGCAGTTGCACAACCAAGAGTTGTGTTTGAGGTAGAGATAGTGGATGTTTGTACTGTTGTCAAACACCGTCACTTTCAGAGTCGTTAGGTTGTTTCGCATCAAGTTTAAGGCCTTTACAAAAACAATTTTTCATAAGTCGGTCATCTAAATCTAATTAATGAAAAGATACACTGTGGACTGGAAAACTTCCACCATTTTCGCTGGCAGGTGGCAAGTGGACTAAAAAGTCTCGAGATGCTTGGGCTGTTTCTTAACTGAGACACCTAGCTAAACATTTGTATCCATAGTAGTTAAACCGGCCCAGCGCCAGCATTTTCGCCCAGTAATGTTCAATTTCCGGCCAGTCAAATCGGTTGCAGTGTTGTCCACTCAGAGCTGTTAACAGACCGACAAGAGCAGGCCCGATCCCGAAAACATAACCCCGAACCCGAAAAGTGGTTTCAAGCCAAAACCAGGCCCAATAAAGCCCAAAAATTAGGTTAGATCTAAAAAATGTTTAAGGTTATTGCTCGGTTACGGTAAAATAAACTACTGATTGTTGGTAAATTGTGACGTAAAAATAATAACTGTATGGTGTGCAATAACAATCGCGTTGATGCTTAAACGAAGTCGTCATTCAGTATGCAAAGTAATTTTAATTACGCTTTTATAGCATCTAAAAGACGAAAACACAAGATAAATACGCATATCAAGCCCGACATTTAGTCCGTCTTAAGCCCGAACCCGACCCGAAAAGTTGGCCCGACTTACAATTCTGTTCACTTCTGTGACATTTCTTGAAAGGAGTGATATAGCCCAGGCGCAAAATCAAATATTTGAACCCAACAGTCTTATTAAAATCTTAGGTGAAATACAGCTAGTATAAGACTTGACTTTTTTTTTTTTTAGGAATTTAATGAGAATTAGCAATTTGTTATAACGTTAGAGTACTATACCTGCAATGAGTATAAGTTCGCAAAGGCTGTGTCTTCAACTTGAGTGATTTGAGATGACTGAAGCATTAACCTTTCCAGCGTGTTAAGGCCAGAAAACGCTTCCGACGGAATCACAGTGAATCTGTTTTCCGATAGGTTCAAGTCTCTTAGGTTTTTCAATGGAAACAAATCAGGAATTGACTGTAGATTGCAGGAATCCATATTTAGTCTCTGCAAATATCATAAATAGTTACTTATAACTGTTTTTCAAATTTCAAAATTATTTTTATTATTTTTAGTTACTAGTGGATTTAAGAGGGCTGAGGGAGTATCGCTGGCTTTCTCACAAACGTAGGAATAAGGCCTGACAAGTCAAAATTTAGTGTTTTTATGACTACCATTTTTTAGCCTATTTTCAAGCAACTTTCCGTTTTTAGACCATTGATTGACTCGAAGTTTGTTATAATCAAATAATTTTAACTATCTCATAGTTTGTGTTAAAGTTTTCTGTAGCCTAGTGATGGTTTAATGAGTTAACAGGTCCTTCAGTCTTCTATTTCGTTCCTCACTAATGATTGCTCCATACTTCGTTTTTAATTTTGTCTGTTCCCGGTTACTTATCCTTTATCATGATTTATTTTGAGTTGGGTCTCAGGCACTTAGCGTCCGAATTTGTGGTTTTGAAGCTATTTTTGATTTTGAGTATCCAATATACCTCTACCTCCCTGTAACAAACTAACGAAATAACTCCAATTTTATATCGCAATTTAAAGTGAAATTGAGGTGGGGGCGAGAGATTTGTTCATGCTTATAGATGCATCTTTAGCTCAAATACCGACACCAGTTAGTGTTGACCTTTAAATATTAATGAGATATTGATTTCAATTATGGTAGAATTTATAGATAGTATGGCCACGCTAGTACAACAAAGTGAAATCATTGGAAAAGCCGTTCGTTTAAATTTGCGCGGCTGTGACTCGGTTGTGAAAGGCCAAGATCTGCATGCCAAAGTTGTTTGGCAGTATGTATTATTGATGGCACTCTAATAAGACTTCAAGGCAAAAACATGTCGTAGATTTATCTTTAGTGACAAAGACACCGTTATTTGTACACAAACATAATTCCTACACGCTTGTATCCCATTATTTCATAAAAAGCATCCTTGCAATGCCTTAGTTCATCGCAAGCTAACCACAGCCTCTACTATATGATCATCTAAAGGGATCGGGTACCTTGACATTTTATTGCAACACTCTGAATGAAACTAATCATGGTGAAAGTTTTTCATACCATCTCTCACGTTCGACCCTAGATTACTGATAAAACAAAGATTGCATGAAAATTGTCAGGCGTGGTTTAAAAAAGTTTGGCTTACTTACTCTTTTCAAAGTAATTTTTTTGGTCGATTCATTAAAAGTTCAACGTTTGGTTATGTGTTTGTACGTTTTTGTTTTTTTTCTTTTTTTCTTTGTATAACGTTTTGCCCTGAACGGACTTCAGCAAAGTCTCTGGCAATTTCGTTCAACGAAAACAACACTTACAGAAACTGGAAATTAAAAAAATTAATTTCGGTCAGTCAACATCTTCCAACTTAGCATTCATAGCTTTACCATTTGACGTTCTCCGAAAAACAAAAAGACTGTATGAAGCTTCCACAGTTTGTAGTGGACACCTACCAGCTTGACTCGGAAAATCAGCGGATCACTAACCTATATACCTGCAAACTAAATAATCCATTGAAAGCTTCTTTTGACACGTGGGTCAAATGTCGAAGTTCACCGATGTCAAGGGTCACAAGAGTGGACCGAACTTGGATGAAATCAAACGCAAGGATACTTGTGATTGGATTCTTGCGCAAGATCAGGGTTTGCAAGTTTTCCAGGTAGCCCAGTGCTTGTTTCGGAACTTTGGTCAGTTTGTTGTGGGATAAATCAAGTCTGCGAAGATTTCTGAGCCCGTAGAAGGCGGTCAACTAAAATTCCATAAGTAAAATTAAGGTTCTTCATACGTAACTGCTATGAATTTGAGTTAAATTTTGAATTTTGCTGATTTTACGAAGTAGGAATCAATTAATTGTAATATTAGTTTTCCAATGTAAAAAAGAAGGTATTCAAAATGCTGCCGAGTTAAAAATTCTGACGATATATGGGTAAGAAAACAGCAAGATTGTTTAACCCTAGTTTTTATGTTCATTGAATTAGAACAAAAGACGTTTCGATTAACTGCTGAAATCATTGTCAGCCGTTGCAAGCGCGAAGTTGTAGTCCTAGTGCGGCGAAAATAAAAGTCTTCATAATAACAGCGCTTTGCTTTGATCAACCGAACCTGACGGTGAGGCAGGCCTTAGGTGAGGCAGTACAACAACAAGCATGTCCATTGTCCACTAATCTAGGTTGAAATATGCAAGGAATGCTAGGCTTTAGATAGTATGCAAAGTGTTGTAGACCAGGCTTCACTGTTGCTTAAATTAGCTTGTTTGTTTACTTTTGACTTGAATTTCGTGTTTAATTTCCCCAACGTTCAAGTTTTCTGCTTTGATGCATAGTCTCAGTTTCAAAAATCGAGTTTTTCATGACACTTTGACTGTAATATCGATTTGGATGAAACAAAATCAATAGATGAAACAAATTATTTTGTTTCTCACCAAGTGGCGGACCACTTGGCTTAGTGGATGGAGCAAAAATAGACTCTGGTTTAGTACCTGTGTCCGCTCAAACCGAAGACTTAGGAAATGATTTACGGTACCAGCTTTCTTATTAAATGCTCAGCAACAAAAAGTCGTTGTGTGCCTGGAAGCCGTATTGAATAGCAGATTATATCTTCATGCAAAGTTGCCCTAGATCAACGCAACTTAAATGGCTTTATCATGGTTTACGTAGAAAACCACGGGCCAAGACCTGCTTAGGTTATATTTCTTACTACCACTTCTAGAAGTAACATTTGCTCTTTAGAACTTTTTTTCTTAATTGTCACTCCTAAATTTAGGAAGCACTAAGGACCTTCGAGAAAATGACCGCGAATATTATGAGGCGGTTTTAGGGGGCTAAAGGTTACTAAATTTTGAGAATCACGGGACTACACAAAATTTGCGTCTTACTGGAATGTTTGAAATCCTGTTCTGTTCTAATTGAAGTAGTTCCAAATTTATCAAACGCTTGAAAGCCGATCGGTCCAATGACCTAACGTTATTTCCAGTGAAGAGTAGCTTCACTGCTGAGCTGGGTATGTTTGATGGAACACTGTTAAGATTTAGGTTCTGACAGAGAATATCCTGCAAAAACATCGTTATAGTCACTTAGGGCTCGTAGTATTAAACAGCGTATGTTGAACAGTGGTGAAGGATTAACCATCTCAGTTTTCACAATTTAGTTAATTCTTGATTAGTTTTTTGTTTCACGCATAGGATGGATCCTATTACTAGTGAACAGTGCTAGTATTCCAAGAAAAAAGTGATACAAGAGTTTTGTTAAAGTTGGGCAACTCCTATTATATTATATGTTTTGAGTCTTCACCATTAACTTCACTTTTGAACTATCTTTTGTTACAGTGTAGAACTTCTGATGTTGAAGTAACTTGCACTTGTAACACGGGTGTGATTCCACAAAGTAGATAAATTTACGGCATCTGACGTAGGCATGGCTTTCACTCAGATTTAGTTGTGATCTATAATTGTCCTCGATGGCTCAATGTACTAAAAAGACATTGAAGATTTCATTCCTAATCAAGTTTGCGTAATACTCGCTCTGTTACGTCGAAGCGTGTAACGAGTTCGCGGGGCACATCTCAGCGCCATTGTGCCTGCGGGCAGCACAGCTTTCGAAGAAATGTCGCAGCAATGGCTATTCGTTGGCAATTCTATCCGATTTGACGGGCCCGAAATTCGAACCTTTGACCTCCCGTTTCAGATTCAACGCGTTACCGCTCTACCAACTAACCGGTAGTTTTCATTCCACTCTCAGTTAATTTCTTCTGAACTGGGTGGATGAAAGCTTAATCAATACTGCTTTAAACAGCAAATCAATTCTTACCTTGTATGCGTCATAGCAAGAACATGGTTTAGAACACCTCGATTGCTGATCTGCTGTCACTACGATTGGCACACAGTTGTCGACATTACTACACCACCATACAGCACACATGACTGCGAGTTTTGAAAAATAAGTGGCAGAAAATTGTCTGTTCACGGACACTCGGATCTTTTTCTTGCGTTCTAACTTGCTGTAATCATCTAAAGTTGTTTTTTGTTTTCCTATGAAAAATTTATGCCACTTAAGGAGCTTGGAAGTCGCGGTTTTATTGCACCGGCGTTTGCAGTCGTTTTTTGCTTTCCTATTTTTTGACACTTCCATTTTGGATTGTGAAATTGTTTTTGATTTTCTTCACGTTTTTACTCTCTTGCGGACACAATTCCTTGTTTCTTTTCAGCTCCTTTGAAATCAGCCGTCAAAAAATATACCCAAGCGACTTTGTTATCCAGCAGAAATCAATGCAGTTCATTATGATCAAAATTATCCATGAAGTGTCTATCCAGTCGCTGGCCCAATTATTATTCGAGCGTTTTCAAGATAATATCGATCTTATTTTAATTGCTTGGCTTTTTGCCCTTATGACTGAACTTGGTTCTGTCAAAAACAAAAAAGATATTACTGAGCATAAAGAACCTTTTTGATTATGTGATAGAAAAGAAATTACTACGAGTATCATAGCTGATTCGATTATAGCGTTGACCTGCGGGGTACTGTGGGGACTATGAAACTGGGTTGCCGTCGGTCGTAATAGTTTAGGCCCAATCACCCCTCAAGCCTGAAGCTAAAGTGGAACACAACTCTATATGAAGTGTAAATTGAGCCCGAAAAACAAAGCCTACGTCACAACCGAAACAGTTCCCTACTTGAAAGACTTTAAATGAGGTGGCACTGCGTTTGGTACTGATTTTTTTGGAAGGTCGCTTGCAACCTCTGATTTTGGTCAAGGTCTCTGAGGTAGCTTCAATCTTATAGAAAATGTTAATTTTTGCATCGTGGCTTGCAAGACTGAATAACACATAGTAGCACTGATTTCTCTTAACCTTTTATCATGTTTAATCGAAGCATTAAGATATGGAGCTGTCGTTAATTTGGAATTAACTTATTGAGTTACAAATGTATTTCCAAGACGATTAAGTTTCAAAAAAATATCAGTAAACTTCAATCTATGAATGGGAGAATGCGCGTGAAACAAAACGGGCGGAAGTCCCGTATTATTTTCCTCAGCAAAATAAAATCTAGTTTTGTTAATAGTTAAATTATTTTTGCAACGACCGCCATGCATTTTCAAATCAGGAATTAATTAATCTCTTGACAAGTATTTTGCGGTGTTTGATAAGTCTGTTCCGTAATGCAGTATAGTGTGTTTTGTCATGATAGATATTCGGCTCTTTGCAGCATCTAGCGAGTATAATATTTATACGTCTCTAATCAACAATAAAAGTGCGTTATCAACCGTCTCACCGAATTTTGAAATACTTTTAAAAGACCAGTTTCTCAACAACAGATAACCAATACCATTTTGAAATAGTATCTGGTTACGGTTACTGCTGTACTCAAGCTTTTCTTATTCAAATTTATGTTTTGCGTCGAAATTTGCTGCATTTGCGATTGAAAACGGTCGCACTTATCGCCAGAAAGCAAATATTGAAGGGTTGTGCATGAGTGTAATCCAGTTGAAAAACTTGTTGTATGGATTTATGTTTGTTTAACACTCAAGCATACAAAATTAAACGTAACTACAGTATAGGCTAACTTCAATAATGCAGTGAAGTCAAGAAACAAATAAACCATCCCATGAATTACACCCAGTGATGCTATTCAAATTTTCCAGGAACCGGTTCTTTTTCCGGCAGTGTTCCCTCTTAGGTTTTGCTGAGTCGGCCTGCGCCCAAGAACTCGGCGATTTTTCAACAACAAACAATGGAAAATCCAAGAATGAGTCGGCATATACCCAATAAAATCGGCTTAATGGTTACACAGGTTACCAGTTCTCTTAACGTGGTAACTGGTTCTCCTGAACCGACTACGTAGTACCACTGGTTAGTTGTTGCACCACATGTCGGTCTTAATAGCCTATCCACAAAAACACCACCTTAGTTTAGCTGCTATTATGACTAATATCACCTCGTTTCAGTATTACGTTGACCTATCACCTCTAAAATGACTGACGTGTTACATGGCAGAGTTGAGGGCAAGTCTATTTTAGATACTGTAGCTCAATAAGCCTTTATTTTTGGAGTCGTAGTTACTGATTTCGACTCTTTGCTAAAGAAGCTACAAATTGAAATCACTAACCTCCTACACTATTTCGTTATGGTTACGCCTTTCAGCTGCATAAGACATAGTTTTAATAAATAAAGCTAGCAGGTTTGTTCAATGAATTCGAAACGTCTTTCCATTAAGAGAACAAGGAAAAAGTATTTGTAGTTACTGTCTAGTATCTATTTTTTGGCGATGGGACAGTTGGTTTCGTTTTAGCTCAGCTAAGCATCTGCTAACTAATGATAGAAAATTGTTTAACCCAATATTTCTGTTCAATAATTAGCGGGTATCAATATTTTAGCTTTAAGGCTGTGAAACAAAATTTTCGAAATCTTAATCTTTGCCTTTTATTGTCACTTGCAGTAGAAAACTTGATGATGGTTGTGTTTGAGTTTCATTCGCTAGTAGAAGAGCCCAACGAATTTTATCAGGGCGGAAGAAGCAATGAAGAATCTTTAAGATCCAACTGGTTGAAAGGCTGAGTTTTGATAGGTGTTCATAAGAACTATAAAAGACAGCGTTGTACAACTCTGTAAACTTTGACTTTATTGATTATTTATTTTACGTATTTGCGCTTTTTTGGTATCTTCAACGGAATTGACGTCTCATTTGAACATCGCGATTTTCGAATAGCTTAAGATTTTGAATTTTTTTTTTTAAGTTTCAGTTATTTTCGCTTAATTTACTCTTAACCTAATGACGCAGTTAGATACTGAAAATATTGCTTGCATTCACGTTCTAGCTTGTATTATTGATTTTTTCTATGTAATTACATCTACCTTAAAATAAACAAAACTCTGCAAAATTATCTATCCTTCTAGAACAAAATTTGCTTAGAAATAATCTACGTTTCAAAAATCTTTGGTTAAGCTAATTCTTACTGTTTTTTTCTGCTTTCTAATGAGCGTGTATTTTGATTCTGCGAGTTCAGATAAACCTCTGTTGTAATCTGGACCATTTTCTTAATGCATAATTTATTACATGTTCTTCTCCGTTTTTTTTCTAATGATTAAACTCAACTGCAAAGTAAACTTTTTGCTCTGATGTTTGTAGCTGATCTTTCCGCTAAAAGTGATTTTTACGATAAAATTTGTCGATGTGCAAACTTAATATATTTTTCAAAAAAAGTGAAATAGTGGGAATTTAATAGCTCGAAATTTGATGTCCTCAGCTAAACCTTTCAGTCTTCTTGGAGCTGAAAGGATGATTTGATTCGAAGTCTTTCCAACTCGATTTTCTCTCGAAAGTTTATCATGATCTTAAAAATTATCTTTAACAAATTTGAGCTTTCCATCGTCTTCCTTATCAAGATATGAGATACACTAAATTAAAGGCTTCTTGCCGTAAAAATTTTCAATTTTGCTGTCCTCGATTGAACTCTGTCTTACCGAAACATCAAATTTTTTCGTTCCTTTTAAATACGCTGACCTTCTTAGTTGTCATTAATACTCGAATTTCTTAAAACTCTTTAACATTTGATTCTGCTCACTAAAAGGCGAAATCTTGTACCGAAAAGTCGATCTAGTTTCTTTTCGTTAATGCCTTGTTAAAATTTCTTGTTGTTTCTGTCGCTGTTATGGTCCACCATTTTTCCCATTGTGATAACTTCAAGACTGTACTGTTTTCAGCTAAGAACACCACTTACTAGTGTTTTCCCAAATTTTGTTCGTAAGCATAATCTATGAGAGCTCAATGGCTAGTTACTGGTTCCGACTATCGGGCTTGATGCACAGTATTTGGAGCACTTGAGTTTGATATATAGTATATTTGATAAGACGGTTTAATTGGGTGATTCATTTTCAAAAGTCTCTTATCTAGACTTGCTTTTAGTCTTTCAATACAATTAATTCTATCAATTTATCAAGTCCACATCTTTTTCTGTTCTATGTCACTTCACTGTTTCGCTATGTTCACGATGATGACCGCTTTTGATTAAGATTTAAACGCTTGCGCTTGTTTGTTTTCTAGAGTGGCGCATGCTTTTCCTATCTCTTTATCTTTAGGGATTTTAGTTCGAATGTATTGTTGAAAACCAATCTTTGAACCGATTTAGGCTATCATAAATCTTCAGTAAAGGTCATTTTCTTACATATCCCCGTTTCCCTTGAGAAATCCAGGCGATGATTATACACGTGCGGTCTTCAAGATAATTCAAAATATGTCGAAAATAATATTCGACCCCCTAATTACGGTTTCGCCGCGTTTTGTGCATTAGTAATCTGCTTAACATAAAGCCATATTTCAATAATATTCTCAAACATCTTTTCACCAATCTGGCGTGTAATTAAAGCATTTTGGTCATTAATGGAGATACGCCTTCAGAAAGTTTTTTTAGTGGTCTTGTATGGTTGATAAAGTGTCTGCTACTTAACCGGTACACTCTGGGTTGGATTTCCAACCAAACATTTAAAAAAGTAGGCTTTATCATGCAAATTCATCCAACTGGTCTTATCTTTTCTTTTCTACTATCTTTTTTACCTGCTGTTAGGTGTGGATTATGGAGACAACAGCTCGAGATCATTACAGCCTTCATCCACCTTTTTTTTTTATTTCGCTTGGAACAAGTCTCAGGCAGTTATATTTTTCATTACAAGTTAGGCGTTGATAGGTAATCTCTCTCATAATTTGTGTCGTATCTAGTTCCGATTTGGATGTAGCTTTTTTGTCTTCCAATGTTTAAGTCGGCTGTTTTCTCTATGTCTCGTTTGACTTCGGTTTCTATCCGTTTTCCTGGGCTTTTTTGATGATTTCGAAGTCGATAATAATAATTTTTCGGGTCCTAAGAGTTCATAGGACAAGAGGCTACTCGCGATAATTATAAATGAAGATTAAAAATCAGAAACAATTCCCCGCGATTTTTTGCCAGATTAAAATAAAAGGAATAACGCTATGAAATGCAACAGTTGAAGGGTTGAAGGGTTATAGCGCAATTTATCTTTGACCGTGCACAATTGAGTATGTAATGCAGCTTTGTAAGCTATAAATTAATGCGCAAAGGTGACGAAAAGTCTCTGGATAACATGTTGCAATCATATTGTTTTAGCGCAAGGGTGTTAATATATTTCAATGTTTCTGCGCTGGTACTATATGCTGGAAGAATTGTTTAGTTTAAGCGCAAGGCTGGATAATGATGTTACTGAAACAAACGATACTGTAGTATTGCCAGGTAAACTGATTGCTCGTTTTTCCGTGTCTGTAGGAGCTTTAAAATACAGTAAATGTAGGCTTCGCCATCGATTAGAGCGTGCACCAACAAGAAACAATTTTCATAATTTTTTGACTTGCAACGCTGGATTCTTGTCATTTCCAAAACTGAATGTTTCAACGAACTTTCTGTAACCCTAAATGCCACTGTTGTTATAGAAACCAAGTATATAGTATTGAAACTGCATTTAATGAAAGCACCACTGTTTTTGAAAACGTCAATATTTGCTATGACTGCATTCAATATTTTCTACTTGTTTCGAATGGCCAAGTAGACAACATCTTAAGATCTATGCATTTATAGTATGTTGATATTAGAGTCAAATTATCGTTTTGTAAAGGAATTTAATAAGAAAGTCTTGTATGCTGATTCAACTTCCCTATTGTCTTTTGGGAATAGCTTATGAACTAATTAAGCGTAAATTAGTGTTGTAAAATACGATCTATTGCGTAATAGAAAAACATCTCTACCTCGCATTAGATTTCGAAAAGCGTTTACTTCTTAGCCTAATGGCTCTGTTAAGGCGCATTTTGAAGTCCCATGCTGGCCGTAATGTGTGGGTAAAACATAAAATGCATTTTTAAGCAAGTGTAATGCGGTTAATTTCTTAAATGCATGACACGAATATCGAACCCGAGCGATAACGCGTTAGTCTATGGAGCGGGAGATTTGAGTTCAAATCTTTGGCCAGTCAAATTGGACCCAGTGTTACCAACGGCTCGCCACCGCTGCGACATTTCTTCAAAAAGAGCTGCGTTGCCCGCAGGTGCAATAACGCGGAGATGTGCCCCGCAAACTCGTTACACGCTTTGACGTAATATTGCGAGTACAATGAAAGATTTGATGTGACTCATTTACTTTCAACGATCTCATTCCGTTTAAATTGAAACAAAGTTGGAGTTTAAAAAGGCTTTTAAACTTTTCTCTAATTTTGAGTACTTTTCCTTACTCCTGACATCAACCACATGCTAATATTTTTATCATTCCAATGTTCTCTGTAAACTGCATCTACTTTTTGCTCCTTTATTGCTTCATCTATGATCCAACAATCTAAACGCTTTCCATTATCACTCATTACTCAGTTAAAATTCCACGCGATTGCAAGTTCTGATGTTACCTCGCCATCCCCACGAGGCTTATGTTGTTGTACAGTTGAACTGCCAGCACTAAAATTAATATCATTATGACTGGAATTTCATTACGTAACCGGTTCAATAGTAGTTTGTTTTTGGTAGGCTTTACTTGTATTTGCGAAAGTTGTTTAGTTTAGACCAGAGTTAAAAAAGTGGCAATTTTTGCACGTAAGTCATCGCAATCCTTGTTTATTTTAAAACATTTCTTGCTCACCAAGCCATCGCCTTAGAATGAGCATTGTAAGTTAGGCCCTCATTTTTTTCAAATTTCCGTAAACGTTTTATCGAATGGCCAAAAAAACTTTCAAGTTGCACATATTTCATTTCAATAGAAGGTTAGCTTGATTTTCTGATTTGCTCAAAAATTTGCGTTTGTAGCCGTGAAAATGACCACTAAGTTTTCAAAATGATCGAAAAATATTTTTATGTTTGGTTATTGACCAAAAATACCGCACGAAAAAATGCCCCCAGTTTAGGCCTAGGATGGTTTCTGGTTGGGGTAATGCTAACTAACACCTACTTAGAAAAAAACAGCGTTTCATTATATTGTCTAGTTTGCTGCGAACACTTGGATTGAAATGTGATCGCTAAATTTAGTTGAACCAACGTAGCTTTTTTGTCTTAAAAAAACAACTTATAAAATTCAATTTTGTTTCATACGTGTATTGATTTATTGCTTTGGCGATGCTTTTTGTTCTCAAGATTTTATTGCAGCATCGTCCTATTATGTGACCGTTAAATAATGCTAACGTGAAAACGGTCGAACATATATTGATTGAATAAATTTTTAATGATTTTAGTTTGTCCTTGTTGAACGTTTTTACGTCTCGAGACCTTTTTTCACTCTCTCTCTAACATGACATCTTTTGCAACAACGATATTTTCGTGAATAAATCTTGCAATCAATTGTAACATGTCTAAGTGGTGTATCACTCAAAATGACTATCAATCCATTAATCTTTTGATTCTGCTTGTTTTTTTTTTGTAGTTTTTTTTTCGGCTTAAGTTAAGATGTCAACAGAAACCTTCCATAAAGTAGAAGCAGGTTGGGATTTGGTTACAGTGTGTTCCCTCTTTACTTTTTGGCTAAGTGGTGGGTGCGCAAATTTTCTCCGAGCAAATGAGCTCAAAGCTGTAAAAATACATTTTTGTGCTCTAAATTTTGTGCAATCTAGTATCAAAGTATTGATATTTTAAAAATCATAAGTACACAAATTTGCCGACTTTTTAAAAACTACGTTAATCATATTGTCAAAAATTATTTGACCTTGATCCAACAAACCATTGATTTACTGACAAAAATCGACTTAGTGGGCACACTAAAAAATAGGTAGTGCCGAGCTTTTTAAGAGAAAAGCGACCTTCAAAAAGCAAAACTGCTTCTCCAAAAACGTATTACACGAATAGCTACTTCTGGGCATGGATCTTTTTGGGTATTAATTAGCTGATTTGTAAACACTTAAAAGAATATGAGAGATGAAGTAAAGTATGTGCGCACTGCTGCTACTTGACGTTGTTGGCCGCTAGGCAAAAAGTTAATTACTTTATCGTGTGGAAAGACATTGGCACCATTTTGACCAACTTTTAGGCTAGGTTGGTGGTAGTCTAAAGAAGCTACAAGTTCTTTCTTGGTTTGAAGTGTAACTATTAATTACGACTGGTTAAAGTTTAACAAAGCATTCAATAGCGTTTTTCGATTGCGCCTTGTTCTTTTTCAGCTTTACAAATCAAACAGCAGACAAAATCGATTTTATAATGAACGTAATCCTAGTTAAACCTCGCGACCGAAAATTTCATGTCAAAACTTCTGTCAGTCGCCGCAAAACCAGATCATTAATGCCATATGAAAAAAACACTGTTATGTCTTGTTCTTTCAAACACCATGTTGCCATTTTACAGTATCATTGGCGGTAAGAACTAGGGGCGTGGTGCGAAACCACAATTTGCTGATCTATACTTTATATTAAATTGCAATGCTAATGCTTAAAACTGCAGCCTTAACTCAGATTACGCAAAAAGTAACATTTTGCGGAATGGAACTCATTACTTTTTGCTTAGAAGCAGGTCAGGTAACACGCTGCACCAGACGTACTCGACTAGGTAGCATGCGAGAAGCGCATATTTATTTTGGTAGATGACTAAAGTTAGTGTATAGGTCTGCAAATTGTAATTTGGCATGCTGTGAGATAAATTTCTCGGTTATTTGACGGTCGTTGATATAGATTTTTTTTTCAAACAATATAAAATTGGATATTTCGGTTAAAAGAAAGCAAAAAAATTCATAGAAAATTTCCAAGTACTTCTCGAACATTATGTCCGCGTTGCAAAAATATCATGATTAAGTTCATTTAAAATCACCATTGTGTTCTTCAGGTATTTGTCGAAGTGGAATCCATGGATCGAGCCGGAAATTTCATCGGGTGGTTGTTCGTGGAAGGTACGAACATGTCTCAGTCACTACTGGAACATGGACTTTCCCGCCTTCATTTCACCGCTGAAAGAAGCAGCTATTATCGAGCATTACAGCAAGCTGAAGAAAATGCCAAAAACAAGAGATTAAAGGTGAGTTTTACTTTAAAGAAACAGCACACCTCAAATTTTTAAAAAACCGACTCGAGTTCAGGAATCACTTTTCAAGATTTTCAAACTAAGCGCCAAAGCAAATTCCGACTTCTGCTTAAAACCAAGACAATATAAACAAACTACTTAAAACTAAACGTTTCTTTTCGAACACCAACGAAATAATGACTGGGATACTCGATTTAGCAAACATAAACACCCCTAGCCAATCAATAATCAGACAAATCGTAAATTCTGGAAGTTATTGTTGTTTGTCTGATCATTGCCTGGTTTGGGGTATTTTTGTTTGCTAATTTGAGTATCCTAGTCATTATTTTGTTGAGGAGTCTTGAACATTGAAGAAGGTACGTGTCAAGTAGAATTGGGGTTCGAATCCACCCGTAGTCATTTTTTTTCCGTTGGCAGGTCTAATTTTCAACGTTAAGTCTTCTGTTTTCATTCGAAATGATTGGTGAAGAATATCGAGTTATACCTTTAAGCGATATTTAATCAAAAAGTAATATGTAATTAAAAACGACTTAAAACCGGTATGTTACGTCATTAGAGCTTTTGAAATTGCAGTATTTTGAAAACTCGAAATTGATGCTGAGATACTACTTTTTACTTTAAGTTTAACTCATGCTATTGAGAATTACGGAACAAGTCCATAATTACGGTTCTTTGTAAATTGTATTTGCATCTACCACACACAGTGGAAGCTTGACACTGTCCCTTTTAGTGCTGAACGTCAAGCAGGGAAGCTTTGAATACTAATTTTTATAGTCTTTGGTTTGACCCGACCGGGAATCGAACATTAGCCTGCAGTTTCAGTAGCAGACGCTCTATTCACTCGACCGCTTAAGCATTTCATCGTATTCCACATTGCTTAGATCTGGGAAAGCTACGAAGAACCGAAGGAGAAAACGACTACGGAAGAATCGAGCGAGAGAAAAGAAGTGTTCAAGAAAGTCTACGTCACTGAGTTGTCGCCACAATTGAAGCTCTACTGCCAGTTTGCTGACAATGGAGCAAGTTTGGAAATGCTGCTGAGCAATGTAACTGCAGTTTGCCTTTGCTATTTTTTGGTACAAATTTAAAAGTCTTGAAGTTACTTTGGGACCCATTCAAACAGTTTTTATGTTCTATACATTTCGGACGAAACATCTAAAGTAAATATTCTTCTTTAACTTCTAAAGAGAGTTGTATTACTAATGATTACAAGTTGATAAACTGCGCTTAGTTTTTCACTTTCTTGTACGAAAACTACCCCAATCAAAACACTGAAAAAGTCTGGATATTATCACTTTGATTTTTATACTTTAATTATTTTGCTTCTAGATGCGACAGATGCTGATCACTGATCCTCCACTTCCTGGTTCATACAAAGCAAGAAGAGGAGATTTCTGCGTCGCTCAGTTTTCGAGCGACAACCTCTGGTATCGCGCCCGCGTTGAGAAAGTGGAATCCCCGGAAAAGATCCACATCCACTTTATTGATTATGGGAACGTAAGTTTTTGCGGTAAATTTTTTACTTTGCATGGTTTTCATCTCATTTCAATTTTGCTTCTAGTTTTGAACAAGTTGTATAACTGTGTATGGTTTTTCCTATTAATGCAGAAGCAGATATCGGAGTTGATAAGCAGCTGAGGTTGTGATGAGATAGTGATTTAGCTAAGCATATTTACTAAAGATCTGTCTAAGAAAAAATACCGCAGATAGATTGATTGTTTACCCACATTTGCCGGTGACCATAGCTGTACTGATGGTTTCTCCCGTGCTTGATTCATCAGTTCTACACACTGATCGTCTGAAAGACGAATTTACGTAATGCTAAAATCACAAAATTCGCTTTGAAATGATTTTAACCGTAGAAAACAAATTCGCTTCCAAAAACGATTTTAAATTCTCCAGTTTTGCAACATTTGACTATTTTTCTTCCTCTTTTAAAAGAAAAACCAGAAAATATGTAGAAGAAATACCAGCATTTAACACTAGCTTTGGTGTTTACAGAAAGAGGTTATGCCAATCAGCCGGGTTGCTGCTCTTCCAAGCACCTTCAATACTCAGGTGCTTCTGCCGCAAGCCCACGAATACGCCCTCGCTTTCATCAAAAACCCAGAAGATGTAAGTAGCTAGAACCAGTTAAAACTCACTTTTATCGTGCGATAGTTTTATTAAGTTCTGTTTCCTAATATATTATGAGTTATGCCGTTTAATTATCAGCATTTATTTCGTTTAGATTCAATGTTGTCCTTGTCGTGTATTAAGGTTTTGTAACCAAGTTGCACAGGCTGGTTGATCAAGCGGTAACGCGTTCGTCTCTGGAGTGCTAGGTCTGAGTTTAAATCTCGAGCCGTCAAATCGGACACAGTGTTGCCAACGGTTGCCACTTCTGCGACATTTCTTTAAAAGAAGCCGCGTTGCCCGGGCGCAATGACGCGGAGATGGGTTTCGCAAACTCGTTATACGTTTCGGTATAGTACGCGAGTATAATGAAGTTTTTTTTTAATTTTTTAAACCCAGCTGTAGCAGTCTGTCCTTTCTCTTTAGCGGGTTAAATATGCCATTTCGACCAATTGACAGCATCATCTCGTGGCGTAATGCTAAAGTGCGCGCTTGTTTTGGTTTTTGTTTTGTTGTTTTATTCTTTTTATCCAGAACCTTGCATTCGAGTTAGGGTTTGGGTAGCATTGCTAGCCTTAAAAGGTCGCAAAACTGTGTGGTAAAAAAAAGGTTAAAAAACGTAACTATTATGTTTTCCAGTCATTGGAGGTGGTGGGGTTCATTCCATCGTTGTCTCAAAACACGAAGCGTTGCAATACTAGACCCTGATTCAATTTCGTGTCAGTGCATACGTGTGAATTCGATTTTGAGATACCAAATCACCAGATAACTGCTTTATAATGTGCATATTAGAACTATAGCCTACTAAGACAGTAAGCAGCCATGGTCTTTTTTTGTAGTAGATTTATTTGCTGCGAGTTGTTGCTTTCACAATTTTAAATAACGTAGTCAACTTCAAATGATATCTTCCAAAAATTTGAAAACTCATGTGCACTTTTTTTTACTGTTTAGCTGGATAATCTGGCTGATGCTTACCAGGCACTTGGTCGATTGTTAGGCAACTCTCCCCTTCAGCTAAATGTCGAATATACTGACAACGGGATAGAGCACGTTTCGTTGATTACGGTAAGATTTAATTATTGTCATACTTCAACAATTGCTTTTCTCAGCAATTCTTGATAACACCTAGGGCTTATACATTGCTCTAATGGTGTCATTTTAGTGTTGTGATGTGCGAAATTTTGTGTATGTTCACTTCGTCAATTTTTTCCTGATGGCAAAGACCGCGAACAATACAATGGCATGTTTTCGATACCCGTCGTAGGCACCCGCACTGGAATGGTAAGAACGAAGAGAAAAAGACGTGGTTGGAGAACATTGTCTTGCATCTGGCCGTCTTATTTGAGGAACAATTACGACTGCTCAGTACTTGTCCGTGGACCAAACCCCTTATTACGCTGATTTAAAACTGAAAATAGAAAACCTTTTTTTTGATCTCCAAGAAGTCCACAAAAATGCAAACCAATGGATCTGCTGTACCGGAAAATCAATCCAATAACTGTTACAGAAAAAACAGGTACATGGGTAACCAAATTTATTGTTGTTACTCTAGGACGACAAAACTAACATTGGCGTTAGTTTGGTGAGTGAGGGATACTGCACAGTTTCAAAGCGACGAGAAAAGAGACTACAGAGTCTTCTCACTGAGTTTCTAACTGCTCAAGACCAAGCAAAGGGCAAGCATGTAAGTTGGTTTTGTTGTTATTGTGGTGCATATTTATCCACTTTTCACTGAATAGCGTCAGACGCTAACTATTGGAAGATCCGTGCACTTTTCATTGCAATAACTTCTTCGTGTTTGCAGAAACCCGCACCTTCTTAGGAGTTTCTGATGATCCAATGTCGTTGTGGATTTCTTCGAATTCATGTCTACTGAATTTGCTGCTTGTTCGAAGCCTCAGAGCAGAGATAATCATCACAAAGCGTTTTATCCAACGAAGCAACACCGTGACTAGGGTGCGGGTTGAACCCGGATCATGCGATCAGAGTCGTCGTAAAAAACGTCTTTGCTCTCTCGGCCACGATGCTACCGTTGTGTTAACTTGCGGAATTGCTGTATTTCAAAAGCACTATTTAATTTGTCTTAACAAGGACGATGTAATGTTTGGTTTGTTTTTACGTCCTTGTTGCTGTAATACAGGTAGGAAATCAATATAACAATTTAGATTTCCCCGTAGAAAGGCTTTTTCCCTTCGGAAATTTTGCCAGGGTTGCCAACTACAAAATTTCGAAAAGTTACTGCGTGTTTGTAACTCTTAATAATGGTTTTCAGCAGTGTTGGCTGTTAAAACAAAGTAAAGTGCCAGAAATGTAACTTAGCTGCAGCTTTTAGAGTAAATTCAAGCTAACTCTCCAAAACTAAATCTTCTGCCACTATACTGGCAAAATGGCAAGAGGAAAATCGCTAACTTTGAACTGCAATATCTTGAAAACTCAAGACCTAGAAAGGTTAAATTTGGTGAAAATGCATTTTAAGCTTTTCCAAACATTTTGGTCAGCAGTGAAAATTTGATTTGAATGTCCTTTTAAATTTCCATTTCTAATCCAACTTGACTTTTGCTTCTCGTGGTACATCGGTACGGAATTGAAAAATACGCCAATACCTGAAAAAAAAGGATTTTATATTTGTATACGTGTACAACGGTTTGGTTAAGGATTATACAGTAATTGGATTATGTACGATTATTATCAAGTCAAAAACTTATATCAGTATCAAGTAATTTCTAATCGCCCCAAATGATCTTAATCAGCCCAGCTATTGGGTACGTTTTTTAAGCTGCAGTTTGTTCCAAATTTCTGAGTTTTCCCTTATTGTCGTATTTGAATTATCTGCTTTCTTGAAGAAACAGATCTAAAACGACGAATAAAAATAGCCGAAAAATAATATCGAAAATTGCCGGATGCGAACCAACCAGGTGGTCGAGCGGTAACGTGTTCGTCTTTGGAGCGTGTTCGTAACGTGTAGTAGCGGTTGTAACAGTAGTAACGAGCGTGTTCGTAACGGTAACGTGTT
The DNA here is from genome assembly GCA_963965965.1 of Trididemnum nubilum. Lineage (NCBI taxonomy): Eukaryota > Metazoa > Chordata > Ascidiacea > Aplousobranchia > Didemnidae > Trididemnum > Trididemnum nubilum. Next base: position 19,564,326 of record OZ014490.1, read on the forward strand.
CGTCTTTGGAGCTTTGGAGGAGTGAGGTTCAAATCGGACACGGTGTTGCCAACGGCTCGCCACCGCTGCGACATTTCTTCGAAAGGAGCAATGCTGCTCGCAGGTGCAATGACGTGGAGATGGGGATCCGTAAGCTCGTTACTGGCTTTGGTCTAATACAGCGAGTGTAATGAAAGAGATAAAAGATTGCCTTATGCGTGCTAATTTATGAATATGATGTTTCAGCTCAATCTCTGGCGTTATGGGGACATCACCGAGGACGATGCAAATGAGTTCGGCTATAAAAAGTAAACCTTCCCACTAATATTCGATGTTTTAATTCACCGACATATACGTTATTTTTGGTGTTATTTCGTGTGGATTAGATTTTTTGTCTCTGCTGCTTTGATCATGACGTAAGTTCCAATAGAAAATCTCTTATCTGCCTACAAAGTGTTCTTTTTACTTCTAAGACGGATTTGCTCTGGAGTTTGCGCTAGAATTTTAATCTTATAATCGAAAAAATCAAAAGCAAACCCGCTCTAGGTCGGAGTAAGTTGATAGCATGTGAGGTCATAAATCAGTCGCTTGCTTTGTTTTTTTAAGCCTGTCTTTGATAGGCTACTATGGAGTAATTGCGTTACAACTTTTTCACTTTCGTTTCAAAATTAGCACATTCTCAGATAAAACTTAACCAAGTTCCATAATCTGTGTTGATTAGGATTATTGCTTACGTTTGCGTGATTTTGCATTACAATATCTTGATACTGAGTTGAGAATTAACCACAAGATCTGAATTACCGTACTACGTACATTCCCAAAATTTCAATGTCAAAGTTTCGCGTTTTGATCCAATTGATCAAGGATTGTGTCAAGATTTTTATGATATTTATTTAATGTATTTTTCGATGCAATTACTTCCGGACTTAAATCTCGATTCGCCTTATGAGGATGATCGTTGCCATTACAATAAATGTTTTCTATTACCATGTTGTAAGCTTTTAATTTTTATGAAGTTTTTCCTTAATGGAACTTACGAAAAAATGCTTTCATTTTATGCAACTCTGAAGGATTTGTTGTGGCTTGCAAGATTTTACCGAATGCTAACTGAAATTATGTCTGGCACTGTGCTGGAAAGTACTTTAAAGATTTGTTTTATTGCTGCTGAGCTTAGTCGAACATTTGGCTCTATTGATTTGACTTGATTCAATTGCGTTACCCGCTAATGTGTTTATTGGATGCTACTTATAGGTCATTACAAACTCCAGTGCAATCCTCGAAGTTTCCTAGTTTTGTGCCGCGTGTCAGAGTGCCTCTTTCAATGAAATGTTTTTGCGGAGGTCATATTTACTAACTTATAAATTTGGTAGATATTTTCTGGTTTTTGGTGAGCTTGTTAATGCAGTCTCATTTGCGCCCGGTGTGTAGTGAATTGATTGTTGTAAATAAAAAAGAAAACTGGTATTGCCTGCTGCTTGCTTGTATATGTTTTTCAGCATTCGAACGTTTTTACTAATAGGCTTGTATGCCCTGGAATCAAACTATTCGTTTTGGACTAAAATTTTGTGTGGTAACTTTTTGCCTTCTTAAAAATAAGTCGATAGCAAATGACTTGATTTCGTAAACCATAGCAAATTTAGATTTTCAAATTTTGGTTTTTGTTGAAAGCTGCAGAACTTTTTTAATTGATACAATGCATCGCCAAGTTAAACAGTAAGTTAATTGCTATATTGAAAAAAAGTTTTCCAGAATTGGCAAACACTTTAAACAGGACTCGGCTTATTTATTATCGTAACAAACTTTCTCCAGGCTTTAAGATAAAATTCATTTTCATCCCAAATGGCAAAAAAAATTTTCTAACTTACCCCGAATGACTGAATTTGGAAAATTTTTGTTTGAGGGGATGGGGCCAGTACAAGATGATCATGTTGGCGTGTTGCTAGTTTTTGAAGAAAAATACTGCGGCTCATGCAGCAAATTTGGTGCTTTACGCTTGAAATGCGCATTACACTTCTAAATCTTTTCGGGCATCAAAATTTAGCTGAAGGAACGGATCATGCAGAGTGCTCTATGTCGGAACATAGTCACCAAATATTAAACCTAATATTTAGTGCTGTCGTTGGAAGTCCTGGAACGGAATGCAGAGAATAAGTTAGTGCATTCAGGCGCACAACCAGGATTTTGCTAAAGTGGGCTTGTACCAATATCTAATATTGTATATTGCGTCGAAAGATTTATCCAGCAAGTGGCGTGTCAAGTAAACTGATGTTCAAAGCGTAACACTGATAAGGGAATCCCTAGCCGCTGAAGGCTGCTAGCCGCTTTTTGTAATTTTTCGGAAAAGTGGCTATTTTAACGCCATGTGGATGACATTTCGTACGTTTTTGGAGTCATTTTAAAGAACTATTGCACGTTTTTTGAGCCGTTTGAAAAAAGTAGTTTGTCAGCACCGTGGCCGAAAAGATGCGGTAAACGTGGTAGTTAAAGGCATCGTTTTACGACGACCTTAACCGATCAGTGGTCGAGTGGATAGAGCGTCTGCTACTGAAACGGTAGACTCGGGTTCGATTCCCGGTCGAGTCATACCAAAGACTATAAAAATTGGTATTCACAGCTTCCCTGCTTGACGTTCAGCAATTAAAGGGACAGTATGAAGCTTCCGCCGTGTGTGGTAGACAGGTGGGCAGGTGGTAGCTTGACTCGAAGACCGAAAGGTCCTTTAGCTGTCTCCTGGCCAAGGCAACTTGGTGAATAAAATGTAATTACAATTACATGATGACATGGTTCAACCCGCATGCTGGTCACGTTGTTGCGTCTTTAGATTAGGCTCTTTACTGTGATTAAGCAGAAAACTTTATGCAGGTGTGCCCCTTTTACCAGCACTAGCATAGTCACTGGATATTGTAATAACTTGCGCACTGTCTTTTCAGTTTTCACAGTGCTCAATGGACATGGGCCAGAGCCAATGAACGGTGCAAGAAATTCAGTTAGAAACTAAAATGATTAAAAAGTTAAAAACCCCACTACAGGCTGTTTTTCCCTAATGGGTTTGTCAGGTGGAGTAGAAACTTGTTCGAAAAGCTTATACAAAAAAAACAGAGCCAGGATAAAATGGATCATTCTATTTCGATTGTTCGAAATTCTATTTCTAATTTCTAATCATTCTATTTCCAATTGTTCGAAAAGATTAAAGAATATTGTAATAAGTTATTTTAAATTAAATCGCTAAAATTTTCTATGCTTTGGCCAAGAGGTAGGGTTCAGCTACTTAGCCCTCCTCTCGGTTGTGCAACTGAGTACACTTGTGTTGAAATGTAACTGGTCAGGCGCTTGCCATAAATTTGCAATGAAGAGGCGAAGCCCCAAGCGCTTGGAAATTTTGAATTTTTTTTTGCAAAAATAACGTAATTTTAGGCCTATTTTGATAAAAATTATTGTGTTTAGATATTAGCAGTGCAAAAACACGATTAAACTGGTTGCATAAATGAGCTATATGGGAGGTGGCTAATGATACAATTTCGGTCCTCTTATTTACAAGCTGGTAAATCATAAAATCGTATGGTTCAAAAAAACTCGCAAGGAGTAATCTACTTACTTAGTCTACATTTTATATAGAGAGATAATTAGGGAGGGGCTCATGGAACGAGATTTGAGAGGAGTAATTGGTAATTAACTAATACAAAATAGCCCTCCCCCCTATTCTTGAGCTTATGTTTTTGATGACTTATATCATGTTTTTATTGATTTGTGAGTTACGGTATATTTTTGACAAAATATTGTCCCCCGTACATTAACATAAACCTTTCAAAAGATGCTTTAAGCATTTTTGAGTCCATTCTAGTGCAAAAAAAAAACTCTCAGAAGTGCTAAAATTTTGTAAATACAGCTTTATTCACCAAGTTGCCTTGGCCAGAAGACAGCGAAGGGACCTTTCGGTCTTCCAGTCAAGCTGGCACCTGCCCATCTGTCTACCACGCACGGTGGAGGCTTCACACTGTCCCTTTTATTGCTGAACATCAAGCAAAGAAGCTGTGAATACCAATTTTGTAGTCTTTGGTTTGACCCGACCGGGAATTGAACCAGGGTCTTCCGCTTCAGTAGCAAACGCTCTATCCTCTCAACCACTGATCAGTTAAAAAATGGCAAAAATTGGTAAATATAGCAACCCTCCCGGCTACGCTATTGTAACTGGGATAGCCCATAGCCGTGTAGGAAAAAAATCACATAGACCTTGATCTTGATTGCACAAATACCGCTATTATAAACAGGGGTGCCCAAACAAGGAGGGATGGGGGGATATATCCCCCAATTAATTTGGCTGTATCCCCCCCAATAGTTTGAGAATGGTCCACATCTGCATCCCCCCCAATAATTTGAATGGGTGTACATCTGAGCGTGTAAATTTGGGGAAAAAAGTGTTCTATTCTTGTGGAAGACCTGAATTTGGGGAAAAAAGTGTTCCATCTACTTATTTTTTTTTTGGTCTTCACTAAATTTCCACACATGAACAAAATCGTGGTCAAGGTTGATCCCCCCAATGTTGAAAATAGGGCAAAATTGGGGTAAAATTGCAAATTATCCCCCCAAGCTTAACAAAGATCGGCACCACTGATTATAAAGCACCAATATTCACGATACTAATAAATGAATAGTGCAAAATCTGTGCGGTATGCGGTATCTGTGCGGAATTGTTACATTCATGTACTGTATTGACTTCGTTAAGTATTATGTTGCTAAATCTACCCATCTGCACTACAGCCCAATGTCCATTGTTCACCATAGGGAATTTGCAGAACAAGATAGAGCTGGTGTGAAAACTAAAGGGCGATAAGAGTGATGGGGAATTTTCACAGCGAGTTGTTTATTACAGTAGGCCTATGCTTCATGACTTTAGATATTATACTACGATTGTCAGACTGCAGGCTGCAGTTTTAATCATGTTTCAGTACTTACTGGTAGACTTAGCCTCCAAGGCTTAGGCTACCGGTACTAGTATGGTAGGCCTACCGGTACTGAGGCTAAGTATACACTACTCGTACGTACTAAACACTACTACCACTGTAACTTACAGGTGCGCAGGTAGAAATTTGCCATGGAGAGGTGTCGTGGGGGTCTGGACTCTGGAGGCGGAGCCCTAGCTGCTGGAGGCCATTGAGGGTCTGGGGGGAGAAGCCCCCAGCTGCTGAAGGCACGGTAGTTTCGGGTCAAAGCCCCCTGTACTGGAAAATTTTGTATTTTTTGCAAATATAACTTAATTTTACTTTTAGGCCAATTTTAATAAAAATGAATGAAGTCTATTTAAAACGTGTCATAGTAGAAATTAGCTGTGCAAAAATATGAATTAGCGGTATGATTAAACTGGTTGTCTAAATGGGCTACCGAAAGGTGGCTTCTTTGCTAATGGTGAAATTTCAGTTCTCGTATTTCTATGCTGTCAAATCATTCCGGTAAAATCCTATACCGGTAATTCAATAAAACTCACAAGGAGTAGGCTAATCTCAAGGGTGCCGGCAGAAAAATTTTCAGGGGGGCCAATAAGAATAGAGCTAGTATCAACTACTAAAAATGGTATAATTTTTGAGATTTGGGAGGTTTAAGAGATAGTTTGCGAAAATCCAGGGGAGGGCAATGCTCCCCCCCTTTGCTGATGACTATGGGTAATCTATTTTCTTTTTTGTCTATCTGATATCAGATATGTTAGAGAAAGATAATTGGCGGGTACGGTATGTAACCATTAGGCTGATTTTCATCAGCGTTTTTGTTGGGCGCATGCCGCCTTATTCTTGGATTTTCCATTGTATACTACGTGCTACTGTATAGGTATATACTGGTAAATCGCCAAATTTTTGGGCGCAGGCCGACTCACCAAAATCTAAGAGGGAACAGTGATTGGCCAATTGATGGGACTAATGGAATAAAATTTCTGAAAATTGATTTGTATCGCCAATGTGATACCGTAATTATGGTAGTACGGTAATTACGGTAACTTCTGTAATCTGATATAGCTCCCCCCCATTCCTGAGCTTGTAGTGTATTTTTTGGTGAAACTTAAGTTCAGCATTTTTCAACTAGCCTAGCGATCAAATTTGATTGCTTATTTTAGGCCATTTTTTAAAGTTTTTGCTAATTTGTGCGTTTCAAATTAGCTTCCTGGGCTAGGCTATGCTACTGGTAACTTAGTACTGACAGTTAGTGCATACATAGCAGGCAAAATCAAACTTAAAAATTTTCCTCTAGGTTACCAATATCAAGCAGCAATGTTACCGTATTATGTAGTGAAGTCTGAAGTCATATATCTGATAAATGTAAGGAACTGAGAACTAGCCTAACCAAAACCTGTTTTTAATTGTTTTGAACTTAAACTAAACTTCAAACCTACCAGTGGGATAGACGGACGTCGTTAAGTAGAAGCCATCTGCTTTGTTTTTGGAACCTCTGCGACCCATGTACACATGAGTCTGCACATGCTCTTCTTCTTTCATGCGTGCACTCATTAGATAGAGTTAGGGCTAGATTTGGAGAAATAGCTTAGATTGGTAAGAAGGAGAGACCGCACGTGCGCTCATACACAGGTCACAGAGCTTAAAAAAAAAAAACGGATGGCTTATACTTAACGACACCCGATAGAGTAGGCCCACTGAATTTAGTTAAATCATAATTGTCTTGCACGTTACTGGTTAGCAGTGAGTGCATTTCTGATTTTAACAGGTTTTGTTTTTGAGGTACTTTTGACTATGTAAATTTTAGTTTGCATTTGTGTGCTTTTGGTATCGTTATCAAACTTTTAAGCCATTTGATTCTGGTAAGTTTTTGCTTTAATTTGAAACTATGGAAAATGGATCAGAATTGTTAGTTCGCAAAGACCAAGGTTATGCATCGGAAGTAAACAGCTGTGATAGTGGACAAGAAGTTGTTAGCTTACATGATGAAATTATTCCAGAATATTTAAAGGGAAAAGAATCCGTGGAAAAATTAAAACAAGAACTTGAAAAGACGAAATTGGTATGTTGTTAATGATTTGTATACAAGATCGGTTAGCATGATCTTGAATTCTCTGCTTGTTAAGTGATATTAGTAAGTAAATTTTTTTTTCAAATGACACTTATTTAATTAGGGTACCAGGCTACTTTTTACTAAGTAGCCTAATAGTCTTGTATGTATTTACTTTTATTCCGCTTGCTGTCCAGCTTTTTTAACAGTTTAGTTTTCAAAAAAGTTCTCTCTAGAATTAAGACAAAATATCGTTTCAAAACTTGCTAAATCGCACCGTATTAGGCTCATAGCTACTTTCACAGCAGCATTGCCAAACAAGTAATGTAAGGGTATTATTTTATGATTGCCCTGATTGTTTGATCAATGATTTGGGTTCAGGGTTCAACCCACTTCCTGGCCAGTGGTCATGTTGTTGCATCCTTGGGTAAAATGTTACAAGTGAATTGGAAAACTTAAAAAATTAAATAGTAAGAAGTTATGGAATAATTGATTATTCCAAAGACAGCTCCACTGTCACTCTCTTGTGGCATGAGAGTAAAATTGCGTTAATCAATTGAGCTAATAGTATTTTGCTCATAATTGTTATTTTTTATCAGTACCAAACTACCGGAAGTGGTTCTTACTTCATATTTCTCATGTTGCTTTAGCCAGTGTGCAGCCTAAATGACTTCGAAATTTATAGTATTGGAGTTAGGCCACCATCTCAGATCTGTACCATTTCAAATTTGCAGTATAAAGTACCATATAACAGTACAGATTCCAAACTGTATGATATCCTTTTAATGCTGATTGCTGAACTTTGCAGAAAACTGAAAAAGCTTTTTGACGACAATATTTAAGTGCTAAATGTGCAGACTTACTTGTATGTCAGTAATAAAGCTGTCTTTTTATGGCTAGTTGAAATCACTGTAATAAAGGTTGATGTTGATAATGAGTGCTTCAAATGTAAAGTCTTATGTTGGTTTTTGCAAACACAACTGACTTTTTCTATGAGTACCGTGCCGTACCAGGTTTTTCAACAAAAAATTTCAATGGTCATCCAGCTGTCCTTTGTGGACATTTATATTCTGTAGAAATATTTTGAAACATATTAAGTTTTGATTTTGCTGTTAAAATTCAGAAATACAACTACTAATTAAGAGTCTCGAGCAAGTTTTATTTGACTCTTTGATAATTTTCAGGCTCTTCATCAAAAGACAAGTGAGTGTGAAAAATTGATGCTAATCAGAGAAAAAATAGAGGCTGAACTGGAGGATTTGACAACAAGTTTGTTTGAAGAAGCAAATAAAATGGTTTATGAAGCCAACCTCAAGCAAGACAGAGCTGAAAAGAAACTTGCAGCAGCTGAAGGAAAGGTGCTTGGACTTTATGTGAAGAATAATTAGCTTTTTTTTTCGATGATTTATGTAATGATAAAAAAAATACCACTTTTTTGATATATCTTGTAATTAGGATTTTCTGATCTTTTTTGCTTGAAATTATATTGATTTTTGATAGTATGTATGTAAACCAAAGTGACTAGCTTATGGAGATTTTGATAATGTAATTGCCTATTTTGATTTTTAAAAGCAAAAATGGGTTGCAGTACCTACTGCTCAGTAACAGTAATTTTTACAGTAAATATATTCAGTATTACAAAAATAAACCACCATCTTTAAGTTGAAAAGGCCAGCAAATATCTGGCAAGCGTTTGAAATAAATGGTTGTTTTTAAGATTGATGCTTTGGAAACAGAAGTAGCTGCTTTGAAGTCGATAGTGATTACATCAACTCCAAGTAATCCCAATCCTAAATCACATCCACAGCTTATTAAGAAAACTGAAGGTACCAGTAGTATTAATCTATACAGTACGTAATTTAGCTGCATTCAAATGCGATTTTCAAAATGCTGTTGCTTACAGTGGCTTAGAAGTTTTCAGATATGACCGCAGCCAACTTGGATCACTCTTAGAGTTGCAATTACCTTTCAATACAAGCTTTAGAACCTATATGACTTTCAGGACTTCATTTCATGTGTAACAGCATTTTAATAAATCTTATATGGTTATCGGTTTGAGTTGAAATGAGGTGTAAGAGACTTTCGTATGCTCAAAACAATTGTATTAAGGAAAATTGCAATATGCAGAATAATGGTTTAAACAGCGATGATAGGACAGTAAGAAAATAGACAGTTTTCAATGTATTTTATTTGCAATTACCTATACTACCACGTTTTTGCTTTTGCATAATCCAGATTAATAGATTAATGATGTTTGTTCAAAACAAGTTAAAAAAAAAAGAATTAAACTCAGTAAAACACGTATGAAAATAATTCCCCCAAACTGTCTATTTCGTCATTAGCTCTTCATGCGGGTGACAGTAAATCTTTTTCAAATAGAATCTGTTTGAATATCATTTGTTGTCATCCCCTAAAGAGTTTAACGGTAGAACTGCCTGTTGATGTTGGGGCATTATTTGCTTCATTATTTAATGTAGGATCAAAAATGTGTATATTTTTAGGTTCACCAATTCGAGCAAAAATTCTCAAAAATAATGTTTTTGATCATTTTAAAACTGAAGCTAAAGACACAGAGGAATATCGAGTTGAAAAATTAAATGAACCAACAACTCCGTCATTCACATATCTACGATTGAACAAAGAGGTGATGAGTTTTTTAGCAAGATTTTTTAAAGAGGCTCGGAACAAGATTCTATGTTCTAACTAAAGGTTTTTCTCGAGACCATAACTTTCCTTTTTGTTGCAGCATAGCAAATGAACTATACAGCAATTAGACCCGGTCAGTATAGAAAGCTTTAACAAAAATGAAAGCCAAGAATGTATAATATGCAATTAGAATAATTGTGTGTAAATGTATTTAGATTCCAAATAGCGGTAAATAAGTCTGCTTTTCGCTCGCAAAATTTTAGCTAATTGTAGGAACATCTTTGGCGTCATTAGTTTGTTTACTTCTTGTGTAACAAGAAAAGTTCGTGTAGTTTTTCTGCTTCGAATATTTGCTACTTTTCACAAAGATAAGATTCGCAGCAGAAAATTAGCAACTCAGAGTTAATGTTTTCGTGAACTTTTTCGTTGCCTGAAGCGCTGTACATTAGCACGCCTTTAAGTTCTTGTTATGAAATTCATTACGTCATTTTAATTCGTTAAGTATCGATTTAATGCTTCATTGTAATCCGTTAGATCGCCAATGCAAAACAAGCTTTTTTAAACCCTAGTTTTCAAAATAATCGATTCCGAAGCATAGACAATAGAATTATCTACTTATAGTCGTATGCACCGAAGTGGATTAACTTTAATCCAAGGATCATCGATTTTCTCTCTTCATCGTTGAGCTTGTTTTATTAAAATAAACTGAATTCGCAAGTCGAAGAGAAGCTGCTATCGAATTACTTCGTAATCACAGCAATTTACTCAGCCATTTGTTCAGAGTTTCCCCTTAAAGCAGTGGTTCCCAACCTTTTTTAGTGTCGGGGCCAAATTTCAAATTTTAGAGTACGTATGGAGCCGCATGAAAACACTAAAGTAATTATAACGAAAATTATAAAGCATGAAAGCACGTAGCAACGAATAGCAACACTAACAAAAAAATACACAAATCAATTTAATGTCCAACTTGGCATTGGCTTTGAGCTTTAATAAGTTTGTCAAAGCGAGGCGTAATAGCAGAAGATGCAGTGCGCAGTAGCTGCTTGAGGTGGTCATCGGTTAATCGATTGCGATATCGATTTTTGATTCTGACCATTTTGCTGAAAAGTGCTTCACAGACGTAAGTTAATCCAAATACAGAGGCGTTTTCCTGGGCATTGGTTATCAAGTTGGGATACTTTCCCTCTGGAACTCGACTCCAAAATTCAAGTAGGTCTTCACTTTGAAATAATTGCTGGAGCCCGATATCTGACTGCATGTCTAGCAACTCCAATTGAAAATTATCAGGTGCAGTGGCCACATTAACTGCAATAGGGTTTGAAAACATTTTCATCATGGGCAATAAAGAATTCATTCCGTTAATGCGGCGGTTGAACTTATCAATCAAGCAACTGATAATTTTGTCGTATGCTTCAAATGATCCATTGGTTCGATGATTAGATAGCGTTGGAAAATGTGCTGTAACACCACCTGCAAGCTGTGTTTTCCAAAGACAAAGCTTGTTAATAAAAGCGGTTGCTGTGCCATACAAATCGTGACAAAGCTTGTTATTGCCTTGTAGAGTGCGATTTAAAGAAGAAAGGTGTGTAGTGATATCAACAAAAAACGCCAAATCAGCAACCCAAACTTCGTCGCCAAGCTGAGGGATGTCTTTCTTTCCTTCAGCAAATGTTTTAATCTCTGGAAGAAGTTCATAGAATCTTTTGAGACATGAAGCGCGGCTTAGCCATCGTACGGCTGTGAACATGACTACGTCACCATACTTAGCCTCAGTATCTGCTAAAAACTTCCTGAACTTTCGATGATTAAGTGCGTTGGCTCTAATCCAGTTTACCGTTGTTGTTACCACATCCATCACATTAGACATGTTGAGTGAGTTAGCAATAAGACTTTCTTGGTGTAAAATACAATGATGCCATGTCACTGGAGCAAGATGATTTTCGTATCGCCATTTATTGATGAGCCCTTGAAGCCCACGATTTGCTCCAAGCATGGAATGGCAGCCATCCGTTGCCACTCCAAACAACTTTGATGAGTCCAAATGTGCTTCTTCAAGAGTAGCACGAAATTCACGAAATATATCCGTTCCTTTAGTTGAGCCATGAATAGAACGCAAAGTGAGATATTCTTCGTAAATCGTAAAATCCGGCATGACTCCCCTAATAAACACAGCTAATTGCTCTGTATCAGTGAGGTCTTTTGAGCTGTCAAGTGCGACAGAGTAGCACACAAAATTTTTTGACTTCTCAAGAAGCTGATCGTGTTGGTCGTTTGATATACATTCAATGCGCCGAGTTATTGTAGTATTACTCAGCTGTAACTTTTTGGCCTTTTGTTGTATGGCACTTGAACAACATTCTGTTGCAAATGTAACTATCGCCTGCTTCATAATTTCACCATCCGAATATGTTTTCATATTACGAGCAAGTAGATGGCTCACTTTGTATGATGTTTTGGTAATATCTTCAGATTCAGTACTAGCCTTGAACATATTTGTTTCCTTATTCCGTGCTGACTTAAGAGATTCCAACTTCCTTTTCCTTGATTCTCCTTGGTAGCAATCATATTTTGTAGAATGAGTTTCGTAGTGCCTCTTAATGTTAAAGGATTTTACACTACTTATCACCACAGGACACAAAAGGCAATGGGCTTTGTTGTCTACCTCAACTTGAAAATACTTTTCTTCCCAATCGCTTTGAAAAACTCGATTTTCCTGCTGAAGACTACGTGCTATCTTTGAAGGCTGATCTGACATAATTTTAGGGTTGAATATATCTAAAACTTAAACGCTTGGCTGATTATCCTATTACAATTTTATAGCGGCAGTGACTAGTTTAAAATTAACTGCAATAAATACTTCACAAAAATAGAATAGACTCGAGAACAACTGGACAGTTGCTGCTAGGTTTTACTTTAACTGCAGCTGCTGCTCCTTCAACTAGACCAGAAAGTTATGATACATTGGTTTGAGAAAACAGTGACGTAACAATAGCAGCTTTTTCACAACTTTCCTTGCCTCTAATCGTAACTATGAAGTAAAAACTCTTTTCCCAGCCTCCAAACTAAGCAAGGGTAATTTTCGAATACGAATTTTTTTTTTTTTATTATTACAATTAGATTTTTTAAATATTTTTTGTGGGATTTTCAAAGGTCAATGAGAGCCGCAAGAAGGCTAGCTGGGAGCCGCATGCGGCTCTCGGAGTCGCGGTTGGGAATCACTGCCTTAAAGACTTGTTGATCCGAAGACCAAAGTTAATCCACGCTAAGTGCATACGACCCTTACTGTTTATAGCGCTTGAAGAAACACAGTCCTGTTTGTTGACAGAGGACTGAATGCAAAATTAATGAGGATTTCTAAGGTTAGGGCAATCCTATTAACTTAGACTGGCGTTAACTCCATCCTTCTTGACCAAGCCGTTGCAGAGATATTCTACTTCAAACACGACGTAAGGGCCTCTCTAATCAAATCAAATCAAAATCAAATTTATAATATGCTCTCTGTAATACGCCGAAGCCTGTAACGAGTTGGCGGGGCCCATCTCCGCGTGATTGCGCCGGGTCAAAAAAAATGTCTCAGCGATGGCAAACCATTGGCAACACGGTGTCTGATTTAACCGGCTCGAGATTTGAACCTCCTGCTCCAGGGACGAACGCATTCCCGCTCGACCAACGGGCCGTTACCTTCCTAATCATGATTTTTATTTGGAACTCTTGATGTTGATAACATGGGCGACCCAATCTTGGTTTTACCTAAAAGGCCACCTAATGTCTGCATACCAATGCACTTAAAATGCAATAAAAAAGTATTACTAATCGAATGCTGAAAACCTGGTTTAGATGCACGTTCTCAGTTTCAAGCTTTCGCGTTTTTAAAAAGTGACATGACGTCATTAGACCCAGGAGTTTGGTGCCTTCGACTAATTTATCTTTGCAGAGAATAGGCGATTTTGGAAAGGCATGTGATAACAGCTTGCTAGTCAAAAAGTGTTCTGCAAAAAAGGCGTAATTAGCTCAAAGTAAAGTCGAAGGCACCTCACTCCTGGGTCTAATGACGTCATGTCACTTTTTAAAAACGCGAAAGCTTGAAACTGAGAACGTGCATCTAAACCAGGTTTTCAGCATTCGATTAGTAATACTTTTTTATTGCATTTTAAGTGCATTGGTTTGCAGACATTAGGTGGCGTTTAAAACAACGCCGCAATTAGACTAAGCCTTAGAGGCCTTTCAACCTATGTATAGATTAATATAGCCCCCTGTGGGCTGGGCTACTGCATTAAAGTGTCAGGATTGCCAATAAAAATTGTAAGTAAGGAGGCCTCTACATGGTGTTTGATGTAGAATTTCTCTGGAACGGCTGGGTCAAGAAGGATGAACTAACGCCAATCTAATCTAATACGATTGCCCTAACTTAAGATACCCCGATTAATTTGCCTTCAGCCCTCTTAATGTAAAACTTTTTCAATGATAAGCTGTAGACACTAGACGACCAGGTATTCAAAAAAAAGTTTTATGGGCGCAGCTGAAGCTTTGATTAACAAACCTTAGGCTTAGACTCAATGTTTTGGAATCAATTTTCGTCTTGTTTAAAACTTTTGTATTCGTGACGTTTAGAGCAAGTTGCTGAGATGCATCTTGTGTTTTTTATTGTTGTTTTTTTCGTAAATATTTAATTTTCTTTGCATTGTTGCCTTCCTTCGAGAATCGGTAGCAGTTTGCAACTGCTACAAAATACATGATCACGGGAATGTATGAAATGTGCTGAATAATGAATGGAACTTCCTGGATAGATAGGAATGCTTGTGCTATTTGCGGGCAAAGTTAATTGCAAAGTTACCTGTTTTCCTTGTTTGTGTACCTACATGGCGGAAATTGTCAATAAATTGAATTTCCCTTCCTCATACTATTGCTACTCCTGTAATATAGGAAGCAATTATCACTTTTTGAACTAGGCCATTGCGATTGCTCCCTTTTTAACGTTTGTTTTGACCATATTTTAATTGTTTCTGTGCAATGCATAATTGTGTCGCTTAGCTTCTTTAGTTTGAAGTACCTAAAAGCATGCAACAATCACAATTTTTATTTAGATTGATGAAGTGTTTTTCAATCTGCTGAAAACGTGGCATACAAATTTGATGACGAAAAAGGACACTTCTAGTTTTAATTCATTTTCTTTTTGCGAATGTGGACAAATCAACACTTCTAATGGGTCTCCTCTACACGAATGCCCAACCATATCCGAATCTGAATTTTTAAGTCGAATTTTCTCTGAAAACGTCTTTCCATGCCTCGATTTTGCCAACAAAGAACTGGGGGTTCGAGTTTCAAGTTGTATTCACAAGAATCTTCTTTCGGTTGAGTCTACAAATGACAGTGCAAAAACATCAAAACAGTGAGTATAAATACTAAGTGTAGCTGTGTGTACTATAGTTTCGTCTGGGAAAAAAACGCGAAGTGGAAACGTTTTGGCATCATGTCAAGTGCCATTATCTACTGCAATTGCAATACAAATAGAGAGAATTTACGTTCACCATTTTAAACTGTTGGTTTTGCAGTTTTTGAAAAACTTTTATTTTGCCGTCAATATTTTGATTTACTCTTGCCAATGTCCTGCACAATGAACCGACGATTCTGCGCCTTTTTCACAACCTTTGTCCTACCGCAGAAAATACGAGGAATATTTTGTATTGTCATTTCCAAGCGACTTGTCTTAAACTATTGCCTATGGATGAGTTATATGTCCATAAAAGGCCGAAGCGTTTACACACTAATTGAATTTTTTCAGGTACACTCGGCCCAGATTAATGCTACTTAGCGTCATGCTTTTAACCGTAGTTAGTTTACTTATAGTTCAGCCCTAATCTTAGTCAGCCAAGCAAATTGATCCTTCAAGACTATTTTTCTTGGTTTTTGCTTGTGTAATTCGTTGCTTTACTCGCAACGGTCTTTATATTTTTTCTGACTATCATAATGGGTATGAAAAAAAAGCTATTTTTCTTTTCGTTCTAATGTTGTTCGTACAAGCATGATTGCATTCGTTAATCATCACTAACAAATTACTAAAAAATCGCTGTGACGCATTTTGGCGGAACAAAATTAAATCAGCTTTCGCAGCTCTTTACACTTAAGTGATATCTTCCCATAAACTGCAGTACCGATATGTATCCACAAGCTAAAATTCATCTTAGAACCTTGATAGCGATGTTGTTAGATTTCTAGCTTTTTATCTCGCCACGTGGGCACTGGCAGTTATTATTCTCTCAGTCTTGTATCTACGCTACACAAAAAAAGTGTTTTGTTTTTCATTGCACAAGTGTTGCATATCAAAATTGTTGCATATCTAATCTTGTTTAGGCAAATGCAGAGTTACAGCACAAGTTCTTGTCAAAATGTTTTAGAATCCTTACCTTTTTGATCAACTTAATGAAAAAAATATCCCACTTAAATTTCAGTTAATAGCCGAGTCAGATGTGTGGTGAAGAAAAATTAGGAATTTTGATTGGATGCAGTCAATTGGAAAAGTGTTATCATTGTTCGTTTATTTCGGTACTGTTAGCGTGATTTTTTACTGTTTAGGCTACAAACAGTCATTCGGGAAGTACAATGCATAAAAAAGTAACCGTAACTGTGGTACTACGCGATAAACATGTTTTACGTTTTTGTGGCATTGTATGCTGAGTGACCCTTAGCGCTGAAGTGTCAACTTATGAATCACTAGTTCGAATCGTTGTTCTGAAATTGCAAGAATAAGATTGAAGTAAAAGATCGTGACATGATTGACTGTGTAGAATGTGTCACTGCAGTACAGTTGCTTTATAAATGTATTTCTTTGAAAATAGATAGGTTAAAAATAGCTAACTCCAGTTCCTTTAAAGTTTAATTTGCGTTTTAATCTTTGGAATTTAAGTCAAATTCTCATCTTATATCTTAATATTGCCTGTGTTTTCGCTATTTTGTTGGTTTTATTGTAGGTTTGAAATACTATAACTTTCAATTGTAACTCTCAAAACGCTCGATCTTTGATCTTTGTTGCTCTGCTTAAGAGTAGATGCTTGGCTGTCGATATTGTAAAATGCTGAATCTTCTCGACATTAATTTTTCAAGAGTCTTTGAAGTTTGAAGTATTGATTCGAGATAATTACGTTAAAATGAACATTGTGCATCAGATGTCGGATTTACTGCTGTGTATTCTCTTAATAGGTTTTACAGTTATTTTTTTCAAAGAAGGCGCTCGTTTTCAAGCAGTTCGTTTTGTGCCTTTACTGCCTTAAATCTAGTTTTATTTTTTAAAAGCAAAATTTCGGTCAAATATCCTAGTCTGGAAATACTTTCCTGATCATTTCAACAATATTGCGGTCATTTTACGATTACAAATGCAATTTTCACGCTTGTTTGCCAAAATATGCAAATTCTTCGGTTTTTTTGGTCAAAATGACTAAATGTTTTTTTATCATTCACTAAAAATTGAGGTCAATGGCAGTTAAATAGCCGAAAGAACAAACTTTTAGGCTTAAACAAAACCCGTTTGGTAGTTTTATCATTACTTAAAATTTGCTGGTCTTTTCAGTCCAAGATTATTTCGTGATGCTAGTTATCTTTTGATTGGTTGGTATGACAACATTATTTGCTAAAGTTGGAAGTCGGCCAGTTTAGAATGCATGTCTCGAAATTATTTTATATCTGCACCACGTAATAATGACGTTGCAAGGTTGTAAACGAAATAAGATGCAATTTATTCAATTTGAATTGAACAGAAATGCAATTGTAGGACCACGAGTACTTCAGTGAATTATTATTCAAAGAACCTTGCGTAATTAATGACGAATTTAAAACACGGTATGCGGAAATAACTATAGCTACAAACTTGGATCTGATTTTAGGCCTTAGCCTAGAGCGTTTGGACTGTATGTTGGCTTCACAGAGTATTACACATATACCGAGCGTTGGTTTGGCTATACAAAAATGCGGTTATAAAAATCCATTGGTCTATTGTCCAATGTTTGGTCAGTTAGTGATGTTTCATATGGTCACAAAAACCGGTGACCAATTGACTATTGCAACCCAAACAAAAGTCGGGCTTGCGGAATATATTCACTTTTAACTGGCTAGCGGTTCAATTGGCATTTTCGTATGTAGCGGAGTATTACCGGTACGTACGTATGTGAAAACCTACTTGAAGCCCTTCAGAGGACCATTTGGCCATGCTACTTACCTTGGTAGGCTTAGAGCACTTCAAAAATTGACTTTGGAAACTCTTCGTTCCATTTCATTGCGATATCACCCGCGTAAACAATCTAGGAAGCCCTTGAATGGCTTCGGTACGAAGATGAATGTGTTTAAAACGTTTTCGCCACCATTAACACTGTCAGATCATCTGATTCATCTACTAAAAGATACAGGAACTCATAGATCTTCTAATAGGTTTTTTTTTTCGCAAACGATTTACTGAAATTAAACGTTCAAATCACAAAAAAAGCACTATGATATGGGTGTGTACAGGAAGGATACTGTATTTCTTTACTGTTTTTTATTGAAACAAAATTGTGACGTCAGCAACTCATCATAACCGTTGCACAATCGGTGACCTTCATAGCATAATCTCATTTCTGAATAGTTTTTCCTGCAAACACGCATTTGTGATGAATTATTTTCAATGCAATCTAATCACTTTTTGAATTGTATAGCAATGCTTACATAACAACGAATGATGCAAGCAATACACACAATTGATTGACGCAAACCAAACCAACTTTTCGATCAAAAACAATACAAAAAATAGTGCTTTTGCGTATTGGACCTATAATCAAAGCACAATTTTTTATATCATTCTTAATAATCGGGGCACATTATGAAAACCGGCCTTATTTTCGTAAAAATAATTCTGTTTACTGCAAAACCGACAATGTAGGATCAAATATTCCATTTACTAATCAGTTTGAATTTGGATTTAATTTATCAAGGTTAAAATAACTTGAATTTTCGATTCTTCTTCTACCATATCAAATGGTTACTTTCTTAGCTGAATTTCAGTGTTGCTTCATACTTGACCCAGCTTACCCCTATCAGTAGAAAGGAGTTGAGGAACTGCTGCGCTGCAACAAAAGCGTATCCAACTTAACAAGAGTTGTAGAAATGCAGTTCTGAAAATGAACGACACGAAATCAAAATTTTTATAGACGTACCGCTACTACAAGTTGTTCGTTGCATAATTGTCTTATTTGTTGTCTCATGGTTAAGGCAACATTAATAATAGGGAAATTTAATCTCAATTAAATCCGACAATTTTTTTGTTTTCCAATGATACTATTTGTTATAAAGACAACTTTTTTGGAGATTAAAGTGACACAAATTTATTCTTGCTTGGTTAAACTTCATCTTTTGTGACCGGTTGCAATTACTCGTAGACAAATCAATAAAAGCATTGCTGGAAAGGCCTAGAAAATTCTGCTGATTACAAATACGTTGTACTAACCGTTGTTCTTAATTATTTTTTTATGCTAAGGCTGGCATTGCTCTTAAATTTTGAGCAAAAATGATTTTTGTGTTCTTTCAAAAAGTGTATTTTAAAAAATTGATTATTTTGTTTCAACAAATGCCTAGCTGTCCGTGTTTGATCAGATATCGCTTATCTTCGGTGAAATGGTATCAGCACAACATAGGAGAATAGAAAAAAAGTTGTTGCAATTTCGTTTGCCACTCAGATTCACAGCTACGAACAGTATCTTATTTGTACCTTTCAACACTTGTTTCGCCTTTGTCTTGTCTTGAGGTACTATATTTACTGGAAAGTCCCGCCATTTCAATTCAATTAAACTTCGAGCAGTTCAAATACCATGCTATAATATCATACGTTTTCTCTGCGAGTGCATGTTATACACAACAAAGAGTCGCCTTGCTGTTTTTCCGAGTTGCGTAAGGTTGGAAAGGAGGAATAGTTTTGGTCAATAGCAAAACGGCCTTTAGACTGAAATTAGCCACTTTGCTGTTTTGAATGTACCGAATAAAGTTTTCATGAGGCTTCACTAAAGTTACGCTCCGTGGGCTAATTTGCAAATCCTTACACAGGCTCGTAAAAAACAAGGCCCGGTTTTTAAATTCGTTTTATTTAACCCCTAAAACGTCACAGCTCATAATGCAGCACCTTCACCTGCTTTTTTTTCGTATTTTGAAACCAAATTTTAAGTTCAGATGGGCAACAACATTCGTCACTGTTTCTTAATGATTTCGGACACGAACAAATCTCGAGCAGGTTTCCCTGGGCCGGATTTACATTGCGCAAGGTCCTTGGCACTTTGACTCTGGAGAGATGAAACCTCCTAAGTCTAAAGGTCTTCGCCAGGTTTTCGCTGCATTATCCCACCAAATAAAGATGAAGACCACAAAAAAAGGTCTTGGCTAGGGTTTCGTTGCAATCTTTATCCACCTTGGCATAGTCCCATACGGTAAATCCGGCCCTGAGCTTTCCTATCCCTAGTACCTTAGAATCTCTCCTAACCAGTCCAATATTGGCTAGAGTGGATCAGTCTGCGCTAAGTAGACTGCAGTAAAGAAAATATATATAGATGGAGAATGCCTTGAATGCAAGATAGGATTGCTACAGAAAAGGTTGAGGTTGGTGTTAATTAGGGTTGGAGTTATTGTTAAGTTTACGTTAGGATCAACCCTATCTCTAAAAGTAACCTTAACCTAGATTTAACCTACCATGAGGTCCGGTCTATGACGTCAGATGTGACTGTAGCCGTTGAATAATATGCAAAAGAATACCACAAAATAATCCAGGTAGAAGATGGCATCCTTTCCCAATGCCGAGCTAATCCACACTACAAATACTCGACCTGGAGGGATGAAGTAGAAGAAGCCTTGAACTGGTACTTCACTGGCATGATCGGTTGTGATGATATATTGGTCATAAAACAGAATCTTGTATTGCCGTGGGACTAATATCACTTCTACTTCACAGGATCTGTTCCCTTTCGAAGGCGAAATCTCTTTGCAAGTACAGAATTCGATTTTCCGATTCCGAGCCCTGGCACAGCGTGTCACAGCCGAGCAGAAACCGAGTGAGTTGTTATACATTTGGTTGAGCTGCTTGCTGTGGTTAGTTTCGATTAAGTTTAAAAAATCATGATAACTAGCTGAAACTGCATAGCTTATCTATGTTACATAACTAATCGAAAAAGAAAACTACAAGTATACTTGCAAAAAATCAATCGCTGTTACCATTTATAAATAAAAATACATATCTCAAGAAAATGCATAATATTCACCTGAAAATTTGTTATTAAAATGGACGTTCGTAATTGCGAACTTGGCTTGTTATCGAAATCAGTATATACCAAAATTGAACGAGTTTTGGTAAAACTTGATCACGAATGGAGAGGCATTTGACTTGAGATTGGATGTAGACGATCTACTCAATTAGGAATTGGAAAAGATGGAAAATTACACGGCACGGTTTTTTCATGTGATGTGACAAAAAAATTAATTACTTTCGGAAATTAAACCGCGTAATGAAGTAGCGATTGTGTGAATACCTATTTGAAATAAAACAGCTATGAAACTTGAAAAAAGTCTTTGACGTTATGAAATTGGCAGTGGTACCACTTTCAATAATCTCAAGAATTTTTTTCACTTATAGTCAAATTATATGGTAGCCTCAAATGGGTCCATGACAAGTGAGCCACGCAAACAAGCTGATCTTGAATTAACTGACCGCCAACTGACCCTAATGTTGGGGGTCAGTTAGTTCGCGGTCAGTTGACTTGGTTCATCTCAAATCAAGGCTGATTACCATAGGATATACGTTTTTCGCTAAGTTAGGACACGGGATGGTCCTTCATGCAGTTTTGATCAAAACTAGATAGCCCTTAGCTAAAATGAAATTAACTTTTTTTGATTCAGATACGTAAACTTACCCTTTTTCTGTTTAAAATGGTTATCTTCAGCACGGTCACAACTCACAACCACTATATTTTTGGAGAAGATTTTAGAAACCCGTTAATCAGCATGTAATGTGAAGTTTGTCAGTCATTCATCTCTTGTGACTAAACTTCGTTAATAAACATTTCACTTTTAAACGAAAGTAAATTTTCTGATGGTAAGCATCAGTGTGATTGCAAACAAACTTAGCGTCGCTCGAGAATGATTGTCAACAAAGAAAAGAAACTATTTAGATAAGAAGTCGTTTCACTTGTGTCATATTAACCCGCATGTCGTTTGCATTTGATGTTATGTTCAAGGCAAAAGTGCATTAATGGAGTATATGTGTAATTACGTATCGTGTAAACAGCCATACGTTACGATTTCCCGATTATTTATTCATAATCCTAACCAGTTATTTAGGAGCTCGAAAAGACATGTGTTGAAACCAATCTATAGCACATGCTAATAGCAGAGCTGATTTCCTCCCTAAAAGAATCGGGAAACTATAGCAAACACCGCCAGTCGAAGTTCACTCGTGTTGTAAAATAGATTTAATAGCCAACCCGAAAATATCACTAGCCAGTTCTTTGACTGGCTTATACTTTTTTCATAAATTATCGTTCACGGAAATTTTTGTGATGTGGCATTTATTAATTCTACCGAAAACGCCAATTTTGCCAAAAACGGGCTCAGCAATGTTAGGGAAAGAGATGGGGGTTATGTGTTGGGATACATTTATTAGGTGATCCGGCTCATACCTGAACAAGTCCCTGTTTTGGTGGGAAAATTTCTTGTTTTTTTACAAAAATACGAGCTTGGGACAGTACAATCACTAAGCTACCGTGATTCCACTTAGTGTAACGTCGTTGATCCAGTACATGTCCGGTTTATTTAATCTTTTTACGCATTCTTTTAATTCTTTCTTAACAACTTAAGATTTTACAAGTAAAATTTAAAATATGTGTTTGATTTCTAGATAACCAGTGTGTGCAATTTCTTCACATATTTGCGATATATTAGACAAGGAATCGTCAAACATTCTCGTAAGTGCTAATTTGATTTCTAAATTACTGCCTACTTTATATTCTTAAAGTAGTTATTATTGGAGAGTAGCTTGCTATTATTTTTTTCATTTCTGCGCTTATTCGAAGAGCCGAAGATGATCCTGAATCGCATCCTGCAGAATTTTAGGTTTTTAACTCTTAATTTGTCCATGTGACTAATAGTGTGTTTTATTTCATTTTCTCTCAAAGTAGTTAACCTATCTGCAAAAATACTCTTTTTATGGGTTAGCTATCATCATAGAATGTGCCTACGTTAACCTCTATTTTGATTGCAGTTGAACAAATTTATTGGGAAATCGTTCATCACCGATTGGAGATCTCATTCGCAATGTTAGGTTACAACAAAGAACAGATATAAGTTTTCAACAGCTCTAGCGACTCATTTAGTGGACAAATTGTTCCGATTCGTCGCTAGTACTTTGCATTAATTCATATTCAAATGTGAAAATGCAATTCCATATCTTAGGCACAACCAGTTTTGATACCCAAGTTTTTGTTCGGTAGAATGCAAAATGCCTAAATATCGTTAAATTGCTAACTTATGGTTGATCAAAGATTGGAGCCCTTATGCAGTCTTATCATCTTTAGTTGCAAAAGCTCTTCTTGAAGGTTCAGGCTCTTTTCACGCTTCGCAGTGCATTTAAAGCGAGTAGTTAACAGTTGTAAGTGTCAGTTATTTGTGTTTGCTTTGTGTTGTATGGATTGGATAATCAATATTTTTATATCGGACCCAAATCCAAAATAACAATACAGTTGTCTATTTACTCAAAACTCAAGTATTAAAAGTGTTGTAGTACTGTTTCCAGTTAGTGTTTCTTGTTCAATGTTTCTCAAAGCTTGCTTCTATAATAGGTTGTTTTCTATTTTGTTACAGTTTTTTCTGTGCATTTCTGTAGAGTTATTAAGTGTAGCGGAAGCTGCTTGTACGTTCCTTATTCTCCTTTTTGTGAAGTGTTACAGCACCATGCCTTATTCTGTAGTTTCTGCCTTACCCAAACTGTCCATGATGCTTGAATATCGTGCGCCTAGTCATGTCTCAAAGAAACAGAACCCATGTTTCGTTTTCTTTTAAGAGCAATGCATCCACTAACACAAAACCAAGTACAAAATCGATAAGTTTCTTGTTTTAAAGGTTAAAGTGATGTCCTTATTTGTTCTGTCTTCGGTGAAACATAGATACTTCGTCTCCCTCTATTCAGTATCACCAAGTCAAGGACTCAATTGACTTGCAAGAAACGATAGTCATATCAGAGTCACTGCGTGGGAGGGTTCACTAATCAATTCTTAGTCTTTAAAACAGTGCAGAGCAGCGTTATTGCACCTTTCAAAATATCACCATTTCAGATGCTCAGTACTCATATTTACGAAATAGGGTACTTAAACTAGATTTTTGTAAATATTCAAATTTTTCGGTTTAAGTCTGCGATTGGAGACGAAATAACCTCTAATTTTTAAAAATTATATTTTTTCCAATTTAATCCAACATTGTGGTGGGAGTCAAAAGTCAAGACAATAGCTTAATCTTTTGCTGTTTTTAATGAGGATTTTTTTAGGTATTTTGTGGCTTAATGGCTACTTGTACTGGTATTTTAAGTGTTCGACTCATAATTTAATTAGCATGTTATTAACTCCGCGAAATTACCAAGCATCTCCATTTAAAAGCTGCAGAATTTTGATTAACGAAGCAATATGGTTTTGTGGTATCATAAATTTCTACTGAATGGTTGACAATGCGTGAAAATCTGCAATTTCAGCGGATTCGACACTAAAACGGTTGGTTATGAGAGTGGAGACCATTTAATTTAGCATGAATTCGTCGTGTTTTACGACGAGTGTTGATTGCTTTTCTACAAAATTCAGTATTTCCGTACGTAAAAAGCATTGTTTTTTACTGTAAATATCTTGCTACTGTGTATTGTACAGTTATTGTGCTGTTTCAAATTGAGTTTAAATCAAGCTACTCTTGTATTGCCTACACTACGAATTTTCACTAGTGACGGAATGGTAATGATGCAGTATTTCTTAAAGTGTTGTACATACTTAATTTCCTTAATATTTTTCAGTACCTATACATCATCATTCATAAATTTTTTGTTGATTAAGTTTTTCGTTGTTTTTTAAAACACATCCTTAACATTTGTGCTTTCGTGTTGTTTCTTTGCTAATATTTTTGTTTGAATTAGCACTAATACTGATAAAACAATGCAGTAACTTTTTGCAAAAGTGTTGCTTAGCTCCAAGTTTTCCATCAGTTCTGCCCTACTAATATTTTTTAAGTATTTCGGCCTACCATGTTTTTTGGCAAACCAAATGTATATACTTTTCGTATTGTTACATTGCGTGCATACAATTCAATTGTTTCCAAGGAAACCCATTTTGACGTCATTGTATGCAATCGAATAAGTTAGCGTCATATTAGTTTTGATGCATCATTTCTTACTACCATTTCCGGTGATGGCTAAATGATTTGTTATGACTGGTATTGTTCAATTTTCTGTTTAACCAAACCCCTGCCATTTCTAACTAAATTACAATACTAGATCCTCCAATTTGCTCCAAGTTGGTACTGCTGTAAAATTATTTAAGTAAAACTCCTTTTAAAAATACCACAATGCAACAAAGATATCTAGAAACGCAACAGGGACATTTTAAAACCAGAAAAATACGGGATAACTGACCAGGTGAGAGCATTCAGAATATCTTGGTGGTGGAGGATTTACCTGAGCTTTGAACCGTTTCTTAGGGGGCGGGAGATAACGATTTATTCTTAAAAGCGTCGTATGATAACTTAAGCGCTCGGTAATGGGTGCTACGTATCTCAGTGTTCTCACTAAGCCGATTTTTGTCAGCAAATCAGCGATTTCTTGAATCAAGGTCAAATGATTTTTAGCAATATGATAAGCATAGCTTTTGAAGAGTAAACAAATTTGTGGAAATATGACTTTACTTGATTGGCACAAAATTTACGCCACATAAGCGTGTTTTTACTGCTCTGGGCTATTTTTTTTTTTTTTGAGGGGGGAATTCGTACATTCTCCGGTTTAGCCGACACGGGGAGCATTTAATTTCCCGATTTAGAAGTGTATTGCATTTTCTTGCTGCTGTAGTTGTGGTTAGAATGTAGTGCAATAAGCCTTAATTATAAGCATGCTATCTTTTCGCTACTCTGAAGGAAAGTGCTACTTAGTTGACTCAGTTATTTAAAGAATGAAGATGAATGGTGCTAATTGCACTTATTCGAAAACTTATTGTTTTTTTCAAAAATGCCCGAGTGTTATTTGCCTACTACAGTATAATGTACTGTACTGCTCTTGTTCACTCAAAAGATCACACCACTATGGTATTTATTTTATTTGAGGAACTGATTAGCGTTGCTTTTAATTTTTGGTGTTAGTTATTTCTTTATTCGGATACCTGAATTAGATCTTAGATTTGAGGGGAAAAAGGTTCAAAGGTTGGGAAAATATTACTAAAACAAGGTAAGCACGAAGTTTTGAAGTGCTAAATTTTTAGTGCTATTAAATGACTTCCAACGAATCATTTTTTCCGATAAACTACCTTACTACTTCACTTAAACGTTCATGAACTATGAACTGTTTCAACATTTCGTAAATATTCTATTGAATTTGTGTTATTTCGGATATATTTTCAAATAATTTTATTGATAAATCTATTGCTACTCGTGTGTCTTTGACGCGGAATTACCACGCCCTTGTCCTGTTTGCTGTATTCGCTCTCTAAATTCTCACGTTTCAATTGCATGCAAATTGTACTGTTGTTGTAGGGATTTCGGCTTTGTCACTGACAGTCGAAGTAAGAATTTGTTGCGTTTGCTGTTTGCTTTTAATTTAACTTTTTCGCGTTGTTTTTTCTACGACTTTGGTAGATGAGTTTGTTGGGACTTTGTCAAAAAAGACTAAAATTGCCTCTAAAATACAATATATACACTACAGTACTCATAAAAAGGTTTTTCAACTATCTGCATTCAATGCTTGATTGATCTTGGCAACCACCGAGTAATTTGTCTTGATATGTCCATATCCCCTTTTTGTGTATACCAGTTTAGTGTTTCGAAGTAATTTTTTTAAATTTTCCCAAGACTTACTGCGTCTCATGTTTTCACCAATCGTTTGTTCATAAAATAGCCTCCTTTCAAATTTTATATCGGCTCAGCTAGTTTCTGGTAGAGTTCTGGCCGCTGATTACGAATTTGATATTTTAATTTATGACGTCACATTGAGGTTCAGCGCGCCATTTTTTGAATTCTGTACTAATACATTTTTACTCCAAAATTTTGGACTTTGACAAACATAATTGGTGAGAGAAACCTAGATAATAGTAAATGTCAATCTAGTTTTATTAGAGTTACACACAGCAAACACGCTTCAGCAAAGACTTGGTAAGACTTTTGAAAACGATAATTGAATTCACGACATTACAGATCTTTATCAGACGTGCGGTACTTAAGTTTGTTCGTTCTTTTTACGTACTTAAGTTTGTACGTTTTTTATGCCGTTATTGTCTGCCTCAATCGTGGTCGTATTTTGCTAGTCCTCCTATTCAAAAACTTCTGCAATTTACATTATTTGGAAATGCATGGATACGTTCAGCTCTTCCTTAGTTTTTACGGGTCGACTATCTTGCTTTGATCGGCCCCATTCATCTTGCTTTTTATTCCCTCCATAGAGCGATTATTGTTTTCAACACCTTTCCAAAATGTAGGAACTTCAGAGCACATGGTGCATTTTTGCTTTCGCTTGCGAAAAATCTTTTAAGATTTGTCTTGGATCCCCTATTGCCTTCCTTAGACTGAGGAAAAGACCCAACTGTAACGACAGCTTCAGTAGAGTAAGTGGGTGCTTTAGCAGAGGTACTAAAAGCTATGTTACTCTGTGACAATTACTGTTTCTCCTAGCTTAGGATCTACTTCTCAATAAGTCTGTAAAAGCATTCGTTAAAATAGAGTGATTCCTGGTTCTTCAGCAGCCGATGGTTTCAAGTGAGTGATAAAAAATGATAGCACATAGCAGATATAATGAAAATAAGCAATCCTAACTAAACTTGACTCTGGCAAACGTCCAATCTTGTGTTGTATGGTAGGTCGGCTCTGGCTTGTCAACTGTTCATGTTTTTGGAACGTCCACTGCTCAATAACTGGGCAAAGCAAGTAAAAGTAAACACATGGTCATTTCTGAATTTTTTTGTTTTTGGTCCTCTTTTTTTCGACTTGATCTTTGTAGGTGAACGGCTTCCATGTATCTAACCGAGCAGCACCTCGAGCCAGACTGGCTTCGTAATTTTTCTGAAGTATTTTATCAAAGCACTTTCTTGGATCTAGCGCGGTTTTTTCTCTTAATGTTTCGAATAACATGAGTTCAATATATTTTCTTGACATGAAGTAAACGTTCTATGGTAGGAATGCTATGGCCATGGTGCTGGTTGCAAAATCCACCAGTCGTTTATTTAAACCAGATTTATTACCAGGAATCAAAATGATTGTGTTAGACATTACAGAATACACTTTATCTAAAACTTCTCCACGTTGTTTTGTTGCTGTTCAAAAAACATTTCTTCAAATGTTGCCAGTGCTCCCTCCGCAAAGGTTTCTGTAGCTGGTAGAGCGCCAATGTCTCATTTATAGCTTTTACTTTTTTATCTTGTTCTCATTTTCCTAAATTGTCTTTAAAACACGTACTTATCCATTTTAGTTATGTTTTTTTTTCCGTCGTAGCACATTTGAATTGCTTTTTCTCCTGCATATTTACCTTCACACTGCTTTTGCAATTAGTCTGAATGCTCTCGTTTTTCATACACTGTTGTAGGCGAAGCTGAGATGCTGTTTTTGCCAACAGTGAATTGCTGGAGGTATAACTCTCCTCGAATAGATGTCAATCTTCGGTCTGTTTTCGCTCAGTCATCAGTGCTTCTGAAAAAGAATCGAATTCTTTTTGTGCGCTTTTCCATTTTGAAACTCCTGTTCGAGTTGCTTTGGTTCTTCTGCAGCCACAATTGCGGTGTTTTGTGACGCACCAAGATCATTTTAGTCGGTGAATTTGCGAGGTCTGAACTTATTGGGTACTGTATGTTTGTTGGATGTCGCACTCGCTGCGTCATTTACCACTTTGTTGCGTCGCATCACAGCAGCTGCCTTCTGCACGCGTTTGTAAAAACGTCCTCGATGATGTTGAGATGATATCAGCCTTGATGATCTTTGATACAATGAAAATTAAAGTTCAGTTGCGGGGATCCTGTCTTTAAATTCGCATGAGAAAGACATTGTTTTCAAATTGGGCAGTTTCGCTTGCATTGCTTCCGTAGCCTACTTACTGATGTTAACTACTGTGTCATATTAATCTTCTTCAACAGATAAGTAAGTTAATAGTTGGGATCGTTTTCTGAGTGACCAGAAATTGTAGGTACCTGTATCCTATTATTTACGCGCAATTTTGTTTTCTTGTTTGCGTTTCTTTAATTTAACTCTTGATTCAAACAGATTTGCTAGAATAATATCTATAGACAAATATTTTAGTTTCTTAACTCTACAGAAACAAAAAGAAATTAGTGTTTCCAATTCATTGTAACTTAGTACGACGTTGCCAATTACACCATGGTTATATATACTACTTAAAAGGTTGTGCATGGTTGACTAAACCGTTTAGCAACTTGCTCCGGTTTATTTTCAACACTTATCAAATTTACGGTCGGCAAAATTTCCCCTCTAAGTTATTACCGGTACCTCAGCTTAAACTATATCTTTCACCGAGAAAAACCAGGAATTTTTCTTAAAAACTCCAGCACTATATCGAAAGCTGACAACTTCATAAAAGTGTTCCGAAATCTCTCTTTGGTAACGCGTTTCCTGTGTATTTTATTTTTGCATTTAGAGAGCATGCTTTAAGTGGCCGCAGTTTTGATTCTAACTAGCCTAATTTCCTGTTCCGGTTAGTTTTATGGAGCTACTGTGCTACCAGAAAGGCAATTTTCTGTAATTGCTCCTTAAATTATGCTCTGCTTAAAATGTTGCAAAACAATCAGTTTTTATAACTTTTGCATGCGGTAAATATTGGTAATGACGTCACAATATCTTCCTGTGCTGTTGGTAATGCAGCAAGTATGCGGAAAAATGTTTTTCAAACTACTTATTACCTGTTTTTTCAAATTTTTGTAACTTGTTCTGAAATACACTAATTTCCTGTTGCAGATATGCCTTTTTTTCACAGAGAACTTGCAGGAAATCGTCTAATCTGCATTTTCTAATGCAAATTTAAAGATTTTCGACGCGTGGTTTTTGACATACCATAAAAACGTCGAAACATGACGCAAAAATATCGCTTGGGGTACCTCTCAGTATTATAATTACGTCATAATTGAAAGTTGGTTATCAGCTGCCGAATCTCATCAGAAATTCGCTGAGCCGTTTTAAAATTTATAAGTGGCACAATTTTGAAACACCTTATTGAATACTACGAGTACTTGCGTATATTGTTTTGTTTTCCAAGTCTGTTTTTTTTATGACTTGCATTATAAAATGCAAAACCACAAATAGGCTCGTTAGACTTAGACTTTGAATTATTGAATACGTACGAGAACTTCTTACCTGATTAGCTTAGCCTTTTTTATATTTTACGCTCATTTTCTACTTACTACCAAAAATTGCGTGGATAATGAAAAACCCAATATAATGTAGTACCGGTTTTGGCCAATTATGCGATCGGTCTAATGGACTGGCGGAAAGTTCTAATTTTGTTACACTGCAAATTATGTACAAGTATAATTTTATTTGCTTCGTTTGTGTTATGATTATTGTTATTGTTTGGATTGAGGCGGGGTCGTGCAATTGCTCATAAATAAAGAAATACATATTCACTCATGCTGAAGCATGCTGTTTGCAAATGATTTTTCAGTTTGAGAATGTCTGTAGTTTCGTCATCTTGCCCAGTTTAATGCGGCTTATTGTTTAATGGTTACGATTATTTTCGTACAGAAAAATTATAAAAGTATGTAGTACTTGTGTGGTAAAAGATACAAAATGCTGGTATCGGTAGGCTTCAGACAGCAGGCGCTGTTAAGGGGAGCGTCAAGTTTTTTGGTTAGCGTTTATGACAAAACAATATGCACTGTACGTTTTAGCCAAGTCATTTCTGAAAGCTGACGTATAGAGCAGTGGTTTTCAAACTTTTTCGGATTGCGGCACACTTTAAAGTGTCTGATTCGACTGCAGCTCGTCTACAGTCCTACTCAAACCTAGTTCTACGTTTACCTTGCTTTTTAAAAAACATTGCTACCTTGAACGAACCATGCGAAACAGAAAAATTTGGAAGTCATTTTAATGTCAATCAATGCAGAGCTCAGTATACTCATTGAGAAAGATGTGCTTGTTTTGCGCGCTAAGTCTCTAAATTCTAAATAGCTTTTAGTAGCGTCGGAACTGTCATTTCCACTGTTTGA
This sequence comes from Trididemnum nubilum, assembly GCA_963965965.1. Lineage (NCBI taxonomy): Eukaryota > Metazoa > Chordata > Ascidiacea > Aplousobranchia > Didemnidae > Trididemnum > Trididemnum nubilum. The sequence continues at coordinate 19,595,372 of OZ014490.1, forward strand.
GAAATGATAGCCTTGAAAAAGGCTGTTTTAGATTAAACGTTTTCGTCCAGCTCTCTTCATGAATTTACTTTGGAATGAAGGGAAACTAAACTACAGTCGAATATGTAGAGGTTGACTTCATTGAAATGACAATGGGTTGCTATTATGTTGTAAGATGCTGCAAAAATCACCTAAAATAGTACAAACTTAATGCAAAAATACAGAAAATTATTCGTCGCACTTTAATTGGCCAAAATTTGTCATTTTGGCAGTTTGATTGGTGGAAAAATACTGTTTCGTTTTAGTCAGAAATGTGCAAAAGAAATTAATGTAAATAAACGAATTTTTTTTGACAGCAAAGAATAGGCTGTAAGAAATTGATGTAAGTTGCTTCCAGAACAGATAAATGGAACGAAGATCTCGCTGCAGTCAAAATTGAAAATTGTGAAAAAAGGAAATGGAAAATCTTTTCAAAAGACCAACGAAAAATCTGCCTAGTCGAGAATGCAAAATCACTAGCATTTGCGCTCCACAAGCCCCGAGCCTGTTAATTTCTTCGGGGCACAGTCCTCGCTTGGGGGGGGCACAATTTTCGTTTGGGGGGGCACGGCCCCGGTATGGCCACCGTGGCGCCGGGTCTGTGATCTTCGTTTTATTTATCGGTTCTGGAAGCAACCTACAGCACATCAACTTTTTACAACCTATTCTTAATCGTCAAAAAGAATTCGTTTATTCACTCAAAATTTTATATTAATTTCATGTGCACATTTCTCACTAAAACGAAACAATATTTTTCCACCAGTCAAATTGTCAAAAGAACAAATTTTGACCAATCAAAGTACGACGAATAATATTTTATATTACGTTATAATAGCAACCCATTGTCATTTCAATGTAGTCAACCTCTATATATTGCACTGCATTTTTGTGAGAGGTGGGCGTTTCGCAAAGTAGTTTGCAAGTTGCGCACTATGCCTTTTTTTCAGCTCTTGCGCAATTGGCGTTTGCGAATAGGTAAATCTAATATTTGTTGCGCTTTAATTGCGAATTTTTTCCCAAGATGCGCAATCATAAAATAATTTTTGAATGTTAATCTGAATGTCCCTGTCCAAAAATAAATAAACTTTGATTTTACAGATATTAAGTATGATCACGTGATAGTTGATGCATGCTGATTGCTTATCGAAAGATTTTTTTTATCCAAGATCGATGGTGAAAAGTTTTGCTTAATTTGAATTAGTTGATTGTTAGTGGTTGGTAGTACAAGTGCTTTAGATGAACTATATGCTGTATAGTGCTGAAAGACAAAGAGTAATGTATTAACATTATTTAGTTCAAGCTACCTTACTAAAGTTCGAAATACCTTTTGTTTTTTTGTACTGTAGTTAGTAGCCGAAAACTTGGCCGCTACAATAGGAACAAGATTAGATGAATGGGTCGGAAAAGCAAAAGGCAAAGTCACCAAAGAATGCTTTTCTGCCTACAAGAGAGATGCGTGGTTGCAAAAATTCAAAAGATTCAACACCGCTATCCCTAGTTTGGCCGCCGTCGAGAGATTATTTTCTGTTGGTTCTGATATTCTGCAATCGAAACGATCGTCAATCCCGAAGGAAAATTTTGAAAAGTTTGTTTTGCTGTGTGAGAATGAAAAGTAATTAGGAAAGTCGATTTTTCTCCATGCATAACGCAGTATTTCTGAATGTAAATGGTGCTTTTTTTCCTTTGACGTTTATTTATTTTTATTGCTGTTTATTTTTGTTATTTTCTTTTGTTTTAGTGTTTAATTGCTTTTTGTAACAATAAAAATGATTCTTTCGATGCTCGTAAATATGTGCCTTTAGTTATAAAAGCTAAACGCATTGCAGTTGGTTTATTCCAATGCAGTTTAGCTGAAGATGGTACCATATTTGTACTTTCATATTTTTGAACTTAACAACATTGTCTGCTGAGCGCTTTTCAAACTTCGATGATGTAAAAACTTATACTCAAAAACTTTTTTAAATAGCGAAATTTGTGTGCGCTCCTCAAGCAATCAGTTTGTAGTTGCGCGGTACTATTTTCAACTTTTGGTTGCGGAATTTATGTTTGCGCTCACGTGAGGCCCGGCGCCACGGGGGGACATTCCGGGGCCGTACCCCCCCCAAATGACTGCTTGTGCCGCCCCAAGCGAGGACTCTGCCCCGAAGAAATTAACAGACTCAGGGCTAGTGGAGTGCAAATCGAGGCCTAAGACTCCCAAATTGGTGTTTACCGCCCCTATTTTCGTCACTTTTGTGGACTCACACCGGATTTCATAAAACTTTTGGGACGAAGACCTGTTTTTTTTGGTCTTCACTTAAGAATTCGTGAAAAATCGCAAGAATATTGAGACGATAACCAGAATTTGAGAAACTTTTGAACTGAAGTTTTTTTTTTTTGGTCTTCACCTTATTCGTTTGATCCACACTAGAATAAATTTCTCGTGCCCCTTTCGATTCACATAAATAAACTTCTCGTGCCCCCCCCAAAATTTATTTCTACCTCCCAATCACGCTATCCTGGCGCCGGGCCTGGCACACGTTCAAAATTTTGGTTACAGAATTTGCAATTGCGCTTTTAAGATTTTGTTTGCGGAATTTGCTCTTGCGCTTTACGATGTATTTTTTTAAACGCCCTGCTCTGATTTTAGTTTTCCTTAATTCCAGCGTAGATTCATGGAAAGAGCTGGACGAAAACGCTCAATCTAAGACAGCTTTTTTTAAGGCTACCCATTTCTCAAAGAGTGGAAGTGATAGCTCCGACGCTTTTAAAAGCTATTTTGAAATTCTGTACCACCAAAAAGCTTCTCTGAATTCTGGGCTTGATATTTGTCTGGTACTGGTATACCAGATTGTGATGTCATTATAGACTATAAGAAGTTGATACGATAGGCTATAAATTTCAATGAAGTAATTATGCGATTAAATGCAGCTATACAGTAGATACTCTTTGTAGTGTAAAATAATTTGCTAATTATTTTTTCAAAACCCACAAATAAGATGAATGGACGTTATGAATAAGTATATGTATTAAACAGAGGTGGAGTCCTCGAGGACGTCCTTGGCCTCGAGGACACATTTTGAAGTCCTTGGCCTTGGCCTCGAGCCTTGTGTCCTCGACTCCACCTCTGATATTAAAACCTCGCTGCACACAGTTTGGAAACCCTGGTATAGAGCATACTTTATCAATGATGCTGTCATCATGGTCAAAAGCAACGTTAGAATCTTTGACTACGAAACTCAACTCTTTTCCTAGCAACTTTGAAGTCAGCTTCGCTTCAATAGCTCCTTCGCATCCCAATGCGTGCTGTTCAATATTGTAGCCATAGATCTTGTTGTAGCTTAGCAGCCAAGGGTATTGTAGGGCTTCAATCCAGTCTTTTTTATCAAAATACGTTCCAATTGTTGCGTTGCCTTCCTTTTTTCGTGTTGCAGGCTAGTAGTTTATTGTATTGCGCTAAAGCTTTCTCCTGAAGAGTCCGTTGGGGTGAAACAGATAGGCTGCTAGAAGTACTGTATCTGTGGCGTCAATGCCGGATTTGTGTGGAAAAGGAACCCCTGGCCCCCACCATTAGTAGCCTGCACATCTGCACGGTGTTGCACGAAGTAAAAATATTTATCTCGTAGCAAAGTGGTCTGGTCCATTTTTCTACTTTTTTTGTAATAGGTTATTTCTGGCATTTTGATGTCACAAACGCATCGTTACTTCAAGAGCAAGCGTGGGTCGGCATTTGACGTAACAATCTTTTTTTTTTTCGCTGCTTTATATGCCAACTACTCTTAGAAAATTTAACGCAAAATTGTAAACATTTTAAATATGTTTTGGACTTGCTTGTGAGTAAGTAAGTAAGTTGTTTATTTGTTCATTTCGCCCAGATAATCAATGACAAAAACACTATCACAACAAAAAAAAAATCAAATAAAATTGATTACACCAGCATCAAGCAGTAAAGAAAGCAGTCGAATGAATTGTAACAGGAAGCCGCGAAAGGACCTCTCGGTCATCGAGTCGAGTAGCTACCTTGTTAGTCAATCAAGAGCAAGGGTACTCTGCTATCTGTATTCAATTTTCCATGGTGGAGGGGTAGTGTGGACGGTGTATAAAATCAAACTAAGATCAGAGATATGATTTTAATTGCAATTAATATTAGAACAATAAATTAATGTTAATCACTAGCTGGTATTTAGACATTCAGTGTTGTTTGAATTGAATTTTGAAAGAGTCAAATGACAATATTTTTGTGTCTTGAGGTACGGAATTCCAAATGCTAACACCCTGAAATTTAAAGCTCGAAGGGCTGAACAGTTTTCAACTGGCTTTCAAATCTAAGCAATTTAGTTCTTTCGAATGGCTCTAAAAAGGTTCGAAATTTGATCAAAATGGCATTAAAATGGCATATTTTTTCTTAAAATTTGCCCAGCGGTTGAGGGCTCCGCCCCCAGACCCCCGTCTGTGATGTGTGTGGGAGTTGCACCACTTCTCTAAACACTCTGTCCAATTGAGACATTCTGGCAACAGTATTTAACCTTTGGGTTCAAGCCCTATTTTTCCACTTACCGGTACCAAAATCTTGGTTGCGCGCCTGCGACGACTAACCTTTCAAGTAGTTTTTGGAAATAAACGTTTTTTTGCGTCATCACAAAATGGGGACCCCACGAAACTTCGACCCAGGGACCAAGGCACTCTATTATATAAATCTGGCATTGTGTGGCGTAAGGAAATCCATCCATCTCTGCTTTATTGCAAATACAGTACGCAAGACACAGAGGTGGGCAGTGGGCACGCGCTATTTCAAATGCAAAGCCGCTGCTGATCTTAAAAAAGCTAATGGCGCTACTGCTACCCGCTACTGGGGTAGCGTGATACGCGAAGTCCCGTTGGTGCTCTATCAAAAAAGTTTAGATACCGGTACCGGTTATTCTACGTCGCCTACTCTGCTTCGTGGCTATAAGCAACAAATTTAATTAGCCACAAGCTGGGAAGAATTTAAAAAATGACCGGAAAGTTTGAATACCGGAATCAATTAAATAGCAAAAAAAACTTGCCAGTTGGTCAAGCGGTAACGCGTTTGTCTCAGGAGCGGGAGGTCTGAGGTTCAAATCTCGGGCTGGTCAAATCGGAGACAGTGTTGCCAACGGCTCGCAACCGCTACAACATTTCTTCGGAAGGAGCTGTGTTACTCGGACGCAATAACGCGGAGATGGGCCCCGTTAACTCGTTACACGCTTCGGCGTAATACAGCGAGTGCAATGAAGGATTTGATTTGATTTGAAAAAAAACAAAAAAATTTAATATAAAAACTATTGGAAAGTTTGAACTATTGATGATTCAACAGGAGTGGATTCCTCCTAAGAATATTGCCACCGTTAGTTTCTTGTGACGGAGGATAAAGGTTCAATGTGCAGTTACCGTGGACGTGAAGCAACGCAAAGCGACGCTAAACAACCAAAATTTGACGTCATCGACAACTTGCAAAAAGTTTCAACCGGTAGCAAACTTAGACAAAATTGTTTTTGAATGGTTGGCCTATTTTAAGAAAGTGACGTTAGCAATCACTCGAGAAGGTTGCCAACCTTGTTTAGCCGTAGCTTCGAGTCCTGTATAAACGCAGCTTTAATTGTTAACAAAAACCCGTAACTTTATTAAAAAACTGTAAATTCATATGATTGAATGCATCACATGATACAGTTATTTTCACACAGATTCAGACTGTAATTTTAGCAATTCAGAAAAGATTGACAAGATGATAGATAAGTGGTAGTAGAACAGCAGCATAGGTTAGTGGTAAGAAGGCTAGGTGTAATGGTATTATTTTATATGCTTACAGTTATTGATAGGCTGTTTTTGCATTTTGAGTCGTTAATAGGTTTAAAAGCAGGTTTGTTTGATTTCAAATTCATCAGTTTCTGTGTATTAAGGCCTACAGCTACTGTAGACTACCGGTGCTGTGTAGTGTACAGTACGGTACCAGATCTGAGATTATTCTTATTCGTTTGTAGTAATAGTAATATAGAGCTGTACATAATCTGATAATTACAGTGTACTAGTGTGTGGTAAATTACTGATATTGCAGGTATTCTCAGTCTCTTGAAAATTGTTATTTTCCAAAACTAGGCTACTGTACCAGTAGTTTTGTAGACTGTAGTTATTGTCCTATTACAGATCTGTACCGGTTTATAATTTATTGTGTTGATCTTATTTAGTACCACCAAGTAACCAGTGCCGGTAATTAGTGTTACTAATACCAGATACTATTATTGTACTGTATATCTGGTATAACATTTTAATTATTTAAATATTTTTGTGGTAAGTTATCATTATTACAGACTAAGCTTTGATTGCACGTTTTTCATGTTATGCATCTGGCATGCTTATTGTAACAAATTTACTCTGTATTAATTGGTAATGGTATGCAGGTAAAATGTAATACAATAGTTGAGTTTATGCAAAATTTTATGCATATTCTCTGCACTTGTTAGTCCATTGATAATACATTATCGGTATCTGTTATTAGCATGAGACATTAAAAAGGTTCGATTGATTGATTTATATATTTACAGTAATCAATTCTGAGCGTTTGGTATTAGTGTTCCTTTTTACATTACTGATTAGGTATGTTTTGGTAATTTAGAAATTTTTGAAAAGGAGGATCAGCCAAAATGCAATTACGATTGAGGCTGGCAATAACAGCATAAAAAAAAGTACAACTAAAGAACAATTTAAAGTAGTATCAGTCTGTCCAGATAACATGCAGTTCTTTATTATAGTTGAAATTTTATCTAAATTTTTCAGTTTGTTACACAGAGTTATTTTTAAGCTCTGGTGATGAATGCAATATATTTGTTTTTAATGGGTAAAATATATTTGTTTTTAATATGTTATCTAGGCTGGCTGATACAGCTTTTGATTTTACTTTTATGTTTTGGTAAAGCTGTTTAAATGTTTGTGCCTAAAAATTCAATGATGTTGCAAATTGTTTTAAGAGAGCAATGCTGAATGGCAGCGTCAAATTTGACTCGGGTGCACGGAACAAAAACATGTTGTTTCAATAAAAATCAATGTATTGGTAAATTATCGAACACCCAATATTGATGGTAGGCAACTGACCAGTGTTCCCTCTAGCTTTTCTTCATTTGTGTAAGCGCCAGAAAAGGTTTGAAAGTGCTGTGAAGTTGTTGCAAAAATGCCGTAGCTCAGGCTTATTATATGATGCTGCCTACCCACTTCAAAATGCCGATCTCAAAAATAAATAAATAAAAATAAATTTTCTGTGATTTGCATGGTGATCTTCGTGACGCAGACTCAAAATTTTATGCAATTTGCTAGGTGTTCTCCCAGAAAAAGAAAAGGTCATCGCGTCGTGAACCTGTTGCTTTGTGCATTTTGCAGAGCAATAGCAAAAAAAGTGGTCATCAAATTGCGCCAGACATTACACCACCAATAAAATAAAAATGCTGAAATTAAACGCCACTTCGCACTTGTGAAGATGAAACACACCAGAATTAACTGTCGTTTCGCACTTGTGAAAAATTTGTGGAAAAATGCCGGAAAATATTTCGCTCTTTTTTGCGCTTTTAGGGAACACTGAAACTGACTGATAATCGCAAACCAGAGAATCTAACCTTAATGTTGATGATCAGTTCGTTTTGCAGCCGTCAGGTTTGTTTTGAATTAAAAACATACCTAGAATTCATAAGCACAAGAGCAACAACCTTACCTAGTAATGCAGTATAATGGTAATATACAGCATTCCAAAGCTTTATTGCTTGGATATGTAATACATTGATTAGTACTGAGTATCTGGGAAGTATACTTGCCAGTATTTTCTTTTTGGAAATAGATTGGCGCGATCATTTTGTGTGCACAGACATTTCATAGTAAAACTTAAATTAACCTAACCCTAATTTATAACTGTAATAATCAAATCAGAAGATAAAAGTTTTTAAGAACGAGTGATGCCACCATAATCTTTGTTTGTTTAGCCGCGCAAGTTCCATGTGCAAAGTTACTTCGTTTCTTTTTTTGCTGTGAATGAAACTTGTGTTTTTCCATGCTACAACAATATTCTATAGTTTGTATCAGTGTAGTTGTACAGTATTAGTCAAATGCCGTACAAAAGCACTTAATGTAGAATGTTATATAAGTACATATTAAACAGTGTTGTGTTTGTAGTTGTCATCATTTTATTTCAAGTTCAAACTCCAATTCTTGTAAAGTTTATAGTTGAAGATTTTTATTTGTCTAGGTTTTTTATTTCAGTTTGTCTCATTAGTCATTGTCTTGTCTTGCAGCTTGATTGGCATGATTTTGTTGATCAGTGCAAACTTATTTATCTGTGTCTTTACTTCATTTAGTAGTAGCATATAGATTGCAACTGAGTGCTGTTTAATGTTGAAGTTTAGTAGCAAAGCTTGTTGATTTGGTTTATGCAATAAGTTTTTTTTACTGAGACCTGTCTCAGTGACTGCTGTACTGGTGTTCTTGTTAAAATTAAGTTTGTGATTGTAATATAAATTTGAATAATTTATATGCACAATTGTATATGATTTTGAATTTAAAATATGATTTTCTAACTAGGTACCAAAAATACCAAATTATTGTGTGATTAATAAACTAGCTAAATTATCTTAAAAAGAAATGATATTGATTGGGTTGCTCAGTGTAATGCTAGCATACTTGTTTTTTGTGAAGAATACTATAAATTTTTTTTTGCTTCAGTTCATGAGAACATCTTGCTCACTGTCTTACAACAATATATCACTATCAATTCAACTTTTTGGAAAGTAGTAGTTTGATTATTGCATTTTATTCTGCTCACTAAGCAAAAAGTAGACCACTTTTATTTAGTGGTTTAAAGAGCCTCGTTTTCTGCCAACTAGGTTTTTATGGCAAATAAAATTAAAAAAAAAACTCTCCAAAAAATGGACACAGCAATCTGCATGTTGGAATAATTCTTTTGCTTCCGAGAAGTTTTGGCAATATTTAAATTTTGAATTAGAGTTGAAATTAAATTTTAAAAGTTAATTTGGGAAAATGAAATAAATCTGGCCATTGCATCTTCTAATGGGGCAATGTTCGAAAAAGAATCAGGTGATAATCTTTTTGTTTCAGAAGCTTTAATGGAATGGGAATTTATGCATTAAATTGTTTATAAAATCTGTTCTACATGGTATTTAAATGTATTTTTCTTAAATTCAAATTGATTTTTATTTTCAGAATTTGTTTTAAAAAGTTGCAAGTAGTAAAATGAAGATGGGTTTAAGTGATACTGAAGTTGATAAGCAGGTTTGTGTTATTCATATATCATTGTATATACCCATTGTTGGTTTTATCGAAAATAATTTGAGTAAATATTCAGGTTAGTTTTAAGTATGACCTTAATCAAACTTGCCAAGAATTTTTGCTTTGTTAAAGTTTCTGTGTATAATATTAACGGAGTACTGGTAAGTTTAATTTTCAAGGATCGAAACACTAAATTACCAGCCAAGCTAAAGATTGCTCGATAAAATTCTAAGCATATTAAGGTTTTTTAAAGTGATCGTGTAGTTGAAGTAGTTAATATTTTAGCTTCTTTTTATTTGCTACTCCACTGAAAAGAAGCGCATAACATAAGCAAAACCTAATAAGTTACTGGCACTGTGCATGTTTATCTATATCCAATTATCAGAGTATTTCAGCCCTCTACTAGGTGTTTGTATTAGGTTGTTTCATTCCTCAATTGCATCCTGGATAGAAGCTAATTTTAAGCAAAACTAATTGTCATATATTTTCATTCATGACGTAATTTCTTTTTTCATTATTAACAGATCAAGCATATGATTGCTTTTATCGACCAAGAAGCAGATGAAAAAGTCGACGAAATAATGGCCAAGGTAAATTGACTCAATCTGTACTATGCATTAAATGCAATATACGAAATTATGAGTTGATCTGAAACATTATTATTATTTGTTGTTGTTATTGGATTTATTGTTTTGTTTCCCTATTTATCCTCTGCTCACTAAAACGGGTGCAGTGGCACTTTTTTTCCTTGCCCTAGAGTTTTGGTATATTCACCTGAACTTTAAAAGAATGAAAAACACTAGGTTATGGTTATGAGGTCATTAATTATTCATTGTAATTCATCTCGTACATGTGACAGTCAAAGAATGGTGGTGTAATTTGCCTGAATAAGAATCAATGCAAAAACTATTGTTATCAGTTAGCGAGGCATTACCCGTTTTCTAATTGTTTTCCATAGGTCGCAAACATTCGCTAAATTCAGAAATATCTTTACTTCAAATTTTCAGTATTAACATTTCCATCTTCTGCATAATCATTTTCTAGGCTGATGAAGAATTTGAAATCGAAAAGAGTCGTTTGGTTCAACAACAACGTCAGAAAATCATGGCTTACTATGAAAGAAAGCAAAAACAACTGGAGCAGCAGAAGAAAATGTAAGGAGAGAATTTTGGAAGTTTATTATTCATCATAAACCATGCTAACAAAACATACCCCAAGTGTTGTCACACAAATTGCAATTCATTGTAGTTTTAACATAAGCGAACGAAGTGCATTGTGTAATACCGGTATTCGATTGTGCGAAATCACCGTGTTAACTTATGATTATGAATAATTGCAGCTGGTAAACAACTACATCCAATGTTTTATACGTAAGTTAAAATTTGATGTCCGATTTTGTTGCGGCGCACCGCGGACGCTTTGACCCTTTTTCATAGATGAATAATTTTTCGGAGTGCCTCCTTAGTGTTGTATTTGAAAGTATTGTGATATAATTGCGTGCTTAATTCTTTTTTTTTTTTTTTTTTTTTTGTACAGACAACAGTCACAGTTGGTCAATGCAGCTAGATTACGAATACTGAAATGTAGGGAAGACCATATACAGGTAACACATATAGTATTTGCTTTGTTTTTAATCTAATATTGTATTGCAGTAAACTAATGCCTACTATTTCAGGTGTCGAAATACTACCCGTTCTCGATACCATCAGTATATTATGTCGGGGTGGAGTTCCACAGGCTCGATTTAACTTCGTCATTGTCAAGACCTATGGTGGAACACTCAACCGTATTTTTTTCACGATTCCGTCTCATTTATGTCAAATCAGATTTAGGGTCCAAAGTTATCAAAAAAATGTTCAATTTTTGTTGCAGACGATTTTGAACGAAGCAAAAGATCGTTTGAGTGAAGTCCAGCAAAATAAAGGTCGGTACAAGGAACTTTTATCAGGCCTTATTGCGCAGGGCTTATTTCAAATTCTCGAAGATGACGTCATTATCAAGTGTTTGCCAGAAGAGATCGAATTGATTCAAGTTAGTGAAATGTATTAATAGCAACTTTTTTGTAATGCGTATTCAGTACCTTTGGCCGAATCAAACCGAGGCTCACATTTGTTAAATTTTGAAGTCCAGTCACAACCACTGCATCATGGTTAAGGTTACTTTTTCGATTTTGTGCCTGTTATTGACCTAAATTTTTTGTGAATGGCCGAAAAAAATTAGCCATTTTGGTCAAAGTAACCGAAAAAAGTTGAAACAATTTTGTATACTAGCCTTAAAAACAATTTTTTTGCAATTATATAAATGACCAAAAATTACTTCAAAAATCTGGCCGAAAAATGAAACCCAGCATCACCGCGTCCTATTTTGCAAGACCTTTCAAAAGCGACATCTAACTAACTGTATTTTTGCTTTATTAGGAGGCAATCCCAAAGGCAAAAGCGCAACTTAAGGACGCAACTAACAGAGATGTTGAAATCAGCATCGATCGAGAAAATTTCCTTACGCCAGATACTTGCGGTGGGGTTGAAATGTGCAATAGAATCAGAACCATTAAAGTGAGAAATACTCTTGATTCGAGGCTGGAGCTCATTGGCAGACAAGTAAGTTGTTTTGACTTTCGGCAATCTTCCTGTCCGGTTTTTGTAACATTAACGCAATGCTGTTTTTTGTAGAATCGCAAGAATGCTGTTTTTTGTAGAATCGCAAGACTTTAAATCGTGCATTGGAATTGTTTTTTCTTTTCTTACGCTAAAGCGAAGTTGAATCAGTCGTGGTTAAGCTCAATATGTAGGTCCACCATTGGTCGGGTCAAACCAAAGACTATAAAAATTGGTATTCACAGCTTTACGTTTAGCGTTGAAAAGGGACAGTGTGAAGCCTCCACCGTGTATGGTAGACATGAGGTCAGGTGGCTGCTTGACTCGAAGACCGAAAAGGTGCCGTTCGCTGTCTCCTAACCAAGGAGCTTGGTGAATAAAATAAGATGTAATCTAATTACTGTTGAAGAGCTGAAAGTATTTTTGCTGATATAATAGCATTTTTCGTGGAGAAAAACATACGTCATAAAAGCAAATAAAAAGAAATAGATTTTGGCACCGAATAGGGCTATCATTGGTCTCAAATAAAAAAATAATCATTACGTTTAAAATAATTAATAATTCTGGATATATTTCTTGATTTAAACGTTGTAAAAGGTAGATGGATTGCTATATCCTAGAGCTGCACAGTAACATCGATCCAGGTTAATAAGCAAGTATCCTCAAGGCAACGTCTTCATAATCCCCAACACAGTTGTAAGTTGTAACGTTTTGGAGATGACGCTTTAGCGAATTAAGTTACGCTGTTCAAGTTACATTTTTTGTAGTAATTTGAAGTAAAAACATACAACAAAAAAATGTCTTTTTAGATGATGCCTGAAATCCGAGAAGCCTTGTTCGGAAAGAACGCGAATCGAAAGTTCTTGTCTTAATTTCGAAGTTGGAAGGTTTTTTAGAGGAATTGTATCGTGATTATAACGGTGTACGTTCGTTTAATTTTCGATTTTTCTTTTTTTGCTTTCAATCCTGATTAATTTCTTAAAAAAGTTTTACACCAACACTATTTAAGGCACCGTTGGAAGTACGAAAGTACCACACTCAAACTTGCAAAATGTCGGCGTTTTTGGTCTGAAATTGATTCAAGAAACAAAAAAATATCCACCAAATATTCTATTCAGACCCTAGATCTTTATAACTTCGTTTTATTTTGTCAATTTTCGTCATACTGCTCTGCAAGTATGGAGTACGATTAATTTAATAGACCAATATATTGTACTTACGTGTTGTGTTGAATTGTTATATTGCAATATATATGTGTCTATGATGTACCAATGTGTGCTTTTGTAAATTGAGATATTTTTGGTAAAGCAAAGAAGTTTTATTTTTTGCGCTCCAAAAAACGTCGTTTTGGCAATCGTTATGAAGAGGCAGAGTTGACTTCATTGCGTCAAGATATATGGAATATAACCAATACACTCTCGGAAACTTCAAACCTTGTGTGACTGTGTGTCCTTGGTTAAACGAAGACTGCAGGCAAAATCAATATAGGGTTATCTAGAGTTAGGGCAATCGTATTAGACTTCGTTGGTTTGGCGTCAATTCCCATCCTTCTTGGCCCAACCATTACAAAGATTTTTTAGTTTAAACGTGGCGTAAGAGCCTTCCTGATTTATTGGCAATTTGTCAGCTTTTTTTCTGTAGATGAGAGCATGCTGGAAATGATTGTCACATCACAGAACATGCAAAATAAGTTGCTATTTCAACAGTGGATACCCAACCACCTATCAGTCGCAGCTTTTCACGACTACTGTCACAGCGGGTAGGCTGCTACAGTAATCTGAAAAATTATGCTACTTTAAAAGTAGTCGACTTTCCTTTAGGGGGCTAGTTGTAGTCTCGGAGGCCTGATTTTGTGGTTGGAAAGTGCCAAGGTTTTGCGTCCGAGATAAAAATTTTAATGACATCGTTGTGATCCTTGGGCGTCAACTTACGCTAAAGTCGTACCACTAGATGTCGTTCTTGAATCATGGATTGGTGCATATGGTACTAACACAAATAGAAAACTTTTGGCAACTGCAAAATTTTGCAGTTTTCTTTCGTCATTATTGACTGCTTTTGGGCGAGTTGCGGGAACAGCAGCTCGAAATTGAACTACGTCGTTTCACTGTTCGTGGGTCCTCCATCACTTATCTCGTTTCAGCGATTCCAAAAAGAAGCGCCACAAACTTGAAACGGCTTTACGGATTATGTTGGGTATACTAAACGTAATCTTTTTCAATGTCCTGCAATTTCAACTCGCATTTGTTTGAAAGCCTTTAGGGTTGTGTAAAGGAGGATAGAGCACTTTATTAATCGTATTATGACGTCGTTGCGGGCTCTGATTCCGATATTAATGACATCATTGCAAGGACCGTGGTGTAGTTAAAAAGTTCCCCAATCCAAAAATATGCTGACGCTATAGAAGTATTATGCACTAAGTGACGAACTAACTAGTTTTTTGCTAATTTGTTTTTGTTTAAAATTACTTTAATAGTTGGGAACAAGGCGTACTTCGAACAAGAAGAAGTGCCAGACCTAAATTTTTCATCAAATTTCAAATCATTTTCACTGGAGGGCTACTTTGTGTTTTGGAAATGGTTTTCTTCATTGCCCGCTATTTTAGGTAAGCGTCGAAAGAACAGCAATTTTAACGACCCGTTAAGCATCACCGTCTTCTACCAGTCTTCCTTCATTTTGATTTAAGTCTTGAGTAACTCCACTCAGACTCATATGCAAGCATCATACCCAAGTTACTTTTATGATCTCCCCCGCCCCCCTTCCTCCCAAAAAAAAAAAACTGACAACGGGGCAACAAATGACGTGGCCCGTTCTGCGAAAAAAATTTCCTTACTGCAGATATTGTGTGCACATACCCCTACTGGACTCTTAAAATACGGATCTGCAAGGTAGTAGACAAAACTTTATATAGTATTAAAAGAATGTGGTCCACTTTTACCAAGTCCTCTAGAAATTTTACCCAAAAATGTGACAAATGCTCTTTTTTTGGTCTTATCACTTGTTGTCGCGTCCAAATTTTTTGTGAGGTATAGGTAATCGCTTGTGGGAGGACTTCTGTCCGTTCTCTTTTCAAGGAATCTTTTTCCAGGGAGCCTATGGATAAGACAATTTTCCTCGAGAGCCTCTTCTCGGCTAAATACTGCCCTAACTCCTGCAAACTTCATCGTTGGACGGTAGGCTACCTTTGGTGGTTCAAGGGTAAAATGATGCAAAAAGCAATTAAAGAAAAACGCAACCCAAAAAATTGATGTAAATTTTGCGGTCGATTCCACTTGAGCTATAATCATTATTAAATTTTTTATAGCGTTGGTTGGAAATAAATTAGCCTAATTGCCCAAGGCGAAATAACTTTTGTTATTAAATCCGGTGTTTAACATATCTTGGTTTTGAACCTAATCTTGCCTTATCTCCTCTGATAATGTAAACTCAATACACCTTCAAGCATTTCTTTCTGTTTTTCCTACACAAAATATTCTTGCGTGGCACGTTAGTGTCAAAAAAGATTGAGTCTGGGTTACAGTATTGTTAGAATTCAGGTATAAATGCGTAAATCAATTATTAAAAATAGAGTGCGGTGATGCACAAGAAAGTCGTTTACGTAAATTTCCCGTAAATATCGTGCAGTTAGAGTTAGAGTTCAAGAATTCAGATCAGGATGGGGTAAGATACATTTTTGAGCAGTTTATTTCAGTTTAATTTACGAGCAAGTAGAAGTATAGCGTCATTTGAAATCATGGTTCGATTCTTCAATCACTTTCGAGGCCTTGAAGCTTTCAAAACAAAAATTGAAGATAAATAGGCAATATTCATTTTCAGATGAAAATAAACTTCAAAATTTTGTTCACTTTTCAGGACTTGCCCTTTTATTTTTGGCTACTTCTTCTATGGTCTTTTGATCCTGTAAATTAGTCAAAACAAAGCTGTTAGATCTCAAAAATTGGACTATAGACATAGCCAAGCCTTTCAATGAAATCTTTCGTTGTAATCAGTGGTGCCGATTTATATTGAGCATAGGAGGGGAAGGGGGTAATGTGCAATTTTACCCTATTTTCAACATTGGGGGGATGAAGCTCGACCACTATTTTTTTCACGTTAGCAAATCAAGTGAAGACCAAAAAAAAAAAACGTCTTCACCAAAAATTAAAGAGTTTTTGTCCCCGAAATCCGAAATAAAGTGAAGACCAAAGAAAAAGTCCAAAGATCATCCAGCGCTAAAATGCGGACCATAGTGAAATTATTGGGGTGGATGCAAATGCAGATCATAGCCAAATTACTGGGGGGATGCAGTCAAATTATGAGGGGGGATACCAGCTGAATTAGTGAATTACGCCGAAGCGTGTAACGAATTGGCTGGGCGCATTTTTCCGAAGTGCACTCATATTCAATATTGTTTCTATCTATCGCTTTTTTCTCTTTATCTTGAGTGACGACATTTTGCCGTAATTGCAGTACAATTTTTTGACGCTTCAACTGCGTTGTCTATGCAGTTTGGTGGTCTAGCGCGTGCCTGACCAGCCTCATGCGGCTAATCAAAGTGCTAAAAAAATAATACACTTAGGAAATATGCTCCAGCATTTCCGCTCAAATGCGCTTAAGTAACCGGCTCTTAAGTAACCGCTGGAAAGAAATTTCGCAGTGGTAGCAAGCCGTTGACAACAGCAGGTTTGATGTGATCAGCCCGAGATTTGAACCTATTACCTTCCCTTCCAGAGATAATCGTGTTACTGTGCGTTTTGAAATCAAAAACGTACAATGATTTACGAGTAAAAAAAAGCTTTTATAAATTCTAGAATTAATAATCTTGGTCTTATTATTAGTCGAAACGCTTTTCTCCTTCAACAATTTATTTCCTTCGAAAATAGAGTATAAAACGCAAGTTTTATGACAAAATAAATTTTCAAAATTGTAAGACAATTATCAAATTTTAAAAGCGCCCTAACCAAGATAATTTTGGGCTTATCTGATACCAGCAAAACAAAGCTTTTGCTTTCATCACTTAAAACGTTTTTGCTTTAAAGAGCTTTTAGGAACAAGCACGGGATTGTTTAAACTTGTGTCCTCAACATTGAATGTTTCATGTTCTACTAAATTCACGTCACGACGGTGACGCATTACATGATCTCTTGTCTGATGCAAAACAAAACTCGAACTTAGTTTTGGTCCATTTTGAACATATCTCTGCATACATGTTAGCTCCTGATCAAGTGATTTGCTTTAATGGTTGGACTGTTGGAGGCTTCGGACAATTACACTGTCCAACAAATTTCGAGTCATAAAAAAATTCAAGAACAAGAATAGGTGCCCTTTGTAAAATTGGGGACGCTGATTCCAAATATGAACTCCGTTTTTACCGATCAGGTCAGCGTTTTGAAAAAAATGCAATTTAATTTTTTCGCATTTTTAGTAATATATCAGTATAATTTCCCAACATAACCAATATGTTGACTAAAGTGGTGCTGTGGTTTTTCTCTGCCGAAGCTCTACAATTTAATTTCGTTTACAACTGCGCAGTGCAGCCAATTTAACAGTTATTGATAAGGTTGCACAATCATTTTTATAGGAATCATGAAGTAAAAAGCACAAAGAAGATGTGCCTCAAATCACTTAATTGGAATCTGGCCTAAACTTTAAAAATTTTGCTGCTTTCATACCCTCATTGAGTGTGTTGCTATCAAATACATCCTTCTATGCTTATTTTTCAGTGGAGAGCTCATGCATTGAAACTATTCATGGCAGTCTAGCTTTTTTGAAAAGGTGCAAACAAACCAAACAATCGTACTCAGTACATGATTAAATCAACACTCAGTACAAGTTTATTCATCTAATATCGTCTACGCCGTTTGTGCTGAGTTTCCGAATCATCCCGTTGTATCGACCAACAGTAGTCTGCAAGCATGCTTACAGACCATTTTCCTTTATACCGGTTTTCGATAACAGATATGTCCTGGTGAAAGCGTTCTCCATGTTCATCAGAAACATCACTCATGTTTTCGTGAAAAAAATCCAAGTGGTAATCCAAAAAATGAACCTTGAGGGACATCTTGCATCCAAGAGTTTTGTAAGTGTTTAGCATTTCATCAATAACGTCTCTAAAGTTTTCGGAATGATGACAACCCAAAAAGTCTGTGCAAACTTTTTTGAAGCTAACCCAGGCATCCAACTCATTTCCATGTAATATCTTATCAAATTCTTTGTTCAAAATGAGTTTTCGTATTTGCGGTCCAACAAATACGCCCTCCTTGATTTTTGCTTCAGACAGATGTGGAAAAACTTTTTGCAAGAATTGAAACACTGGTGATTCTTTGTTAAATGCTTTCACAAACTGTTTAAACAGTCCTAGTTTAATGTGAAGAGGTGGAAGTATAATTTTTTCTTGTGGAACCAGGGATATATTGGCAATGTTGTGCTGACCTGGGTGAGATACCAATCTGGGAGGCCACTGCTTTCTGACATAATGTTCACTTCTTGCTCTAGAGTCCCACAAGCATAAAAAGCAGCAATATTTGGTGTAACCCAACTGAAGTCCTGTAAGGATTGCTATAACTTTCAAGTCTGCACATATAAGCCAATTGTGTTCAGAGTAACGGATTTTTTCCAACATAAATTGGAGGTTTTGAAATGTTTCTTTCATCGTTGTTGAGTAAGCAATAGGGACAGATGGCAGGATATTTCCAATATGCAATAGTACAGCTTTGATGCTTTTCTTGGAAGAGTCAATAAAGAGTCTCCAGTCATTAGGATCATATTTTCCAACTAATGTATGTATCAACTCGAAAATATCATTGCAGTAAAAAAGCTCTCCATCTTCTGAAAATAAATTAGAGAAAAGTTCCGATCGTCGACGATACACTGTCACTTTTGTTCCAGGAGCTAAGAGGTTCCACTGTTGCAACCGAGACCCAAGTAGCTCACTCTTGCTTTTTGGAAGATTTAAGTCTCGGACAAGGTCATTTAACTCCTGCTGGGTTATCAGGTGTGGACAGTTAGTGCTTGGTTCGTCTTCAAATTCGCTATTGCAAGAACTTTGTGAAGATTCTGCAGAAGTTTCGGAAAGCGTGACCGGTGGTTTAGGCACAGGTAACTGATCAGAATGTGCCACTGGGCGAATTGCAGATGGCAAACTTGGGTATAGTATCTTCTTTCTGGTTTTGTGGCGAAATCCTTGAGTGTCCGTGAGGCAAAAATAGCAATCCGTTACATGATCTTTTTGTTCTCGCCACACCATTGAAACAGCAAAAGACAATGTGGGCTTTCCACCTGCAAACCACTTATTGAGCCTGTTAGAACAGTCCAGACAGCAAACACGTGGAGCCCAATTTTTGTCCTGATCCCCTACTGCACATCCAAAGTATGCTAGGTATAGCTTCTTGATCCGATCAGTTAGTTTTCGTCTATATTTGCTTGCTGTAATCTCTCCACAGATGTAACAAAATAAGTCAGGGTCATTTTTGCACTTTCGTCTAAAGGAAGTCATGATCAACTATTAAAAGATATAAATTTCTACAGTGTTTTGAAATCTAAAACTAAACAAATCTATAAAAAAGCAAAACATTGCATTAGACTAGAGTCACAATTCAATGTCGATCTAAAGTTAAATGAAAAGAGTTGCAAATTTTATGAGATAAATAGACAACTATTTAGCGACAATTAGTAGTGCAATTCTACTGTAGTGCTCGCTTTAACTTTTGAAATGATGCAATTCTAACTTGCGTTTACAGGATAAGCCACAATTTGCATCAAATGGAATACTATCGCAATAAAAAAAATAATAATTTTTCAGAAGTTTCAAATCTGATACAAAAAAACTAACTTCAGATTCGTGTTCAGCGACCCCAAGTCACCCTACAACGCATGAAATTGTTCTTGAATTTTTTTTTGTGTTGTACAGTGTTATTTGATTTCTCGTTTTAGAGTTTCAAAATGAAGGAACGAAACAATAATTTATGACTGGGAAACTTTTATCTTTTTACCTGGAAGTATCTACCTTAAGAGCAAAATGAAATTTCAAACGTACAAAGGATAGCACAGTGTTTCGTGCCAACCACACCCAATGATACTCTTTCTTCAATTGCAGTTCCTTTAAAAAAGTTTAACTCTGAAAACCCTAAAGGGGATTTGCTATACATAATTTCATATTTATAATACCGGTTTATAGACCATATTTCCAGGAAATACCTTAATTAATTATAGATCTTTTGCAAGTAATATTCGGTTAACACATCGCATTTAAATCGCGCATAATAACTGTAATCAACTGGTTTGCTGTGACCCAATAAATAGAAAAAAAGAAGAAAAAAGTAAATGTGTTGTCGAATTCATTTTAAATGTTGCAACCAAGGCCTTCGACGTTGGTGGTGGTAACTTGAAAATCATTAAACTTTCTAAACCTTTGAAAAATGAGAGTGTTGTTTTGCAGTAACCCTGATTAAAGAATGGAGTTTTGTCAGTAAGTTGGTGAGCAGAAAAAGATTGCACAAAAAAATAGCAGTCAGTTAGGCGCAGATCTTTGCATAAACTATGCAAATCGTTAGGTGAAAACCTCATAAAGCAATTTCCTATAGCCTACTTGTTCGTTTTTCCCACTCTGCAATACTTTTATGACGACTCTTAAAGTACTGTGTAGCGAGTATCTTACTCTATGGAGGATGTTTAATAGCTGAAAAGCTTAGAATTGGTATTTAATTTCACAGACTTGTTTCGTCGCGTCAGTTTTTTTCTCGGATTACTGTGCAACTGGATTGGGAGCAGAAATTCGCTGAGCAAAGCGTAACTGCATAAAGTGAAATAGATGCTCTTACACTGCGGAAATGTAGTCATTTTATCGCTAATTAGCGCTACTGCGACTCGTGTTACTTCCATTGTCTGTATGAAACTGTAAATTGTGGAGGTGTTACGATGATGACTAAAAGCCTATATTGTGTTTACAGCATTTATTGTATTAAAATGGATTAGAGTAATATTAAGATACATCTGAGTTCATCAAGAGTTTACAGCAGGTCTTGATTAAAAGTTTCATTGAGTATGATATAGTTGTTTACTGAATTAAGCGGCAGTTTCCAATTTACGCTTTTTTATAAAAACAATTTTTAAAAAACACCAGGCTTATTTTTGCTCGAAATTCAAGAACAATTCCAGCCTTGACATAGAAAATATTAATACATAAATAAGAACACGACCAGTACTAAGCATTTCTAAGCAATTAGCAGTGCTTTCTTGGGTTTTTCTGCATCGCCATTGTTGATTTGTCTGAAGTATTATTCAATAATCATGGTCATGATCAATAATAATAAAAAAATTTTAAAAAAAACTTTCAACCAAGCAATAATGAGTTTGTATCAGTTCATCCTCCAATAAAGTTAACAACAAAACATAAGGCTGAAAATTGATGAAAATCGATGAACAGCCAGCTTCGACCCAAAATTTACTGGTTCCAATAAAAAAGTGTATTGTTTAATTAGTTATTCGCTTTGACAGTAGCAGCTGTTGTAGGTAGCATCAAACCAGTTTTTTCTGCACATCGATCAGACAAGCATTATTAATTTGAAATTCAAGTTTAGATAAAAGTTATCTGAATTTATACAACTGTTTGTTCTTTGTCTAACAATAATCTGAATTTTTGGTTAATAACATACGATTCGATAAACCGGCGTTTTGTGAAGTCAAGTTCGAAGTCTAAAATTTTAGCCTTGGACCACGCCATAGATATTGTTTTTCACACTCAGCCAGTCTATCACTTTTTCGTTTTCAATTTGTAATAATTTTTTGCGTTAACGTATGATTCATTTTGTTACGTGATTTTCTCATTTATCGTACGCTTGTTTTTAACTTCGCATTCTAGCCCTGACAAAGATAGATAGAACATTCCCTTAGCATAGCCTATGGAAACGTTGACAAAAAAGTTTTCTGCCCCACCAGTTGAGCTAATAACCTTGATTTAACTATTTGGATAGTCGTGATCAACAACAAAAGACAACGTTTAACCAAGCAAAATTGAGTTGAGTAATTTTATTTTCAATAAGGTTTAAAAACAAATTAGGAACAAACGAAGCCTTCAATTTGTAACAATTTAAGAATAGCTAGCTTTAACCCAAAATTTATTGATGGTTTTTAAATAAAACAAAAAAAAAGCGTATTGCTTAAAAGAACAGCTAATTAGTCTGTGTGATTTAAGTTTGATTCCACTCAATGAACCAATTACATTGTGCATTGATTGATGTCAAGAGACAAAAATGCAATCCAAATATTCAAAGTATGAAGTCTTACACCGAAACTAATAATGGCTTACGTATGGCAAAAATGCATTTCCGTAATTTCGGAATGCATTTTGTAACGCAAAGTATAACGATAACGCGTTTGAGACATAATCGCGGTTGCTAAGCGCTGTGAGCCTTTCAAAAACATACTAGCGTTACAAATTTTTAAACTTCAGAACTTGCGTTTTTGTCGCGATCTCAAAGGTTTCGTAATATCGCGTTGAACATAGAATACTTCGATTTTTACGATTCGCCATTTGATTTGATCGACAGATTTAACGAAACAATTTATCGATCCGGATATATCGCAGATTTAACTTACTGCAATATCGAAATACCGCATCGTTAGCAGAGAACCCGTTCTCTGGTTTAGATAAGGTTGGCCATTATTTCCTCTGTTGCAGAGAGGAAGTGATACGTCCTATAAGTGAAATGATGGATAATTTTATTCCATAAGACTATTTCAGACGCGCAACAGAATTTTGCTAAAGGAGGGAGGAACAAAAACTACAATTTGTCTGCGTCTCACAGACGGGGATGTGAGGCCAGTCAGCCGCCGAAGCTATAGGGTCTTTTGGGGGCGAGCCCCTAGCCGCTGGGCAATTTTTGCGTTTTGTTTTGTTTTTGTTTGAAAAAATAACCATTTTAACGACATTTTGCATGTTTGTAGAGCTATTTAAAGAACTAATTGCTAATATTTCAAAGCCCTTTGACACAATTAAATTACTCAGCCCTTCGGTCCCCTTTTACTTACTGGCAAGTCTAAAACACGTTTAAAAGCATGCTTATTCGGGATGAATTTTTTGTGACTTGGATAAGGAATAGAGGACTTCAGCATCCTTAGCCCTTCCTAGTTGCGCCACTGGGCTATTTTATTCGCTTTCCTTATAGTTATTTACAGCTATTTGGTTAACTGGAAACAATGAAGCTATTAATTGTAAAAACAATGAAATGCTTAGGAAATAAAGTATGAGAATAATTGCGCAGTGTATGCCACTAGGATGTAAAAGCCATTTGGGCAACAAGGATACTAAGTAGAGTGAATAGTACTATGCAGTAGTCTTGAGGGTCCTTGCAGATTTTCATTAGCTATACCATTTATGTTACCATTGAGTAAGAAAGTGATAGAGATAAAGGACTTATCTCTTCCGGAAATTTAATGTAGCTTTTTATTGATCAAGGTCAAATCTAACGCTTGTTCTACTCACGAAGTTAACTTTAAAAACTTAATTGAAAGTATGCGGATATTTTTTTGGAAAATTTTTGGTAAACTTGCCCTTACGCGCAGAGTTATATACGGACAGACGCAAGAAAACGGACAGACGGAAGAGCAGTAAACGGTTTACGCCCAAATCCAAAACTACGCATTTGCCGTTAAATTGCTTCTTTTCTTTAAATAACTTGGGCTTGCTGTGACCAAACTAACCTACTATTGATAAATGGTGATTGGGGATGCAATAATATTTGTAAATGCGTGCTATTGATCGCATTGATGCTTACAAAGAATGAAGTCTTCATCCAGCGTTGAGGAGTTGTTTTGATTATGTTTCTATATCACGAAGGCACGTATCAGGCCAGAATTAGGCCCAAATTTTGTCAACTTGAAGGTCGAACCCGACCCGAAAACCCCTGTCCGACTTACAACTCTGCCTCAGCATTTAGAGAAGAAGCCCAAAACACAGCATAATTTATAAACATTCCAAAACATTTTATAATTAGTTGTCGCCGCATTACTGCCCATTTTTTGTCTTTACCCTAGAGACGTATTAATTATATCAAAAGCATAGCATCAATTCAAGACATAAACGCCAAGTGAGTCAGTCGCAGTGGCGTAACTAGAGGTTTGTGCCTGGGGGCAAGCTTATAGATGGTCCAGGTTATTCGACGAAATTTCGGGGAAAACCGAAAAAAGGTATTCACCAAGAATTCGGTGTTTTTTTCATCGAATTTAAATCAAAACTTTTCCAGAAATATGTTGCTTCTGCCGTGCATTTTTAAGTAGACTGCTTAAATCTGGGGGGCTACCCTTTTCAGTTACACCAGTGGTCAGTTGTCGGTGAATTCGTGTTCCTTTGCCGAAGACATGCGTGATTACAAAATAAGATTGAAAACAAGGCAATATAAAATTTTTCTCTTCCATTCAAAATATATGCATTTTTTTAACTCAGAAGCCAGCATCGTTGAACATTAACAGTATCTGTGTGTAGTTATTGCTAGTTTGTAGAGTAAACAAAAAAAGATTCTTTAGACTTTTAAAAGATCTTTGGTAGGCTTAGCAAAGACTTTCTCTCACACTTATCGTATTGTAGATAATCACTTTTATGTGAGTTTCACAAATACGACGATCTGTGCAAATTTACTGAGCACATAGTAAAGGCGAGCAATGAAATTCGCAGTCAAATTGTTTACAATAAAAACGAAAGTAATGAAGTTTACAGGGGGTAATAATAAACTGTCTGAATAGAGCAGAGGTTTATTAATTACTCAACGTCATTATTTTTTTATCCCCAAGCTATGCACCATATATTTAATTCTTGGAGAAAGGTTGTGGTGGATGAGTCGTAGATTTTGAGTAAAGTTTGACCAATTTTATCATAGTGCTACATAGCCAAAATTTTTCTTGTTTCTTTGTCGTAAAAATAAAAGGAAAAAGTCTTTTACCGGAACTAAGAACCAGTTCCATAAATGACATTGCAAAACGATTCATCTTTTTTTTCGCTCAATGCAGAGCTAATTGTCAATATGCAATGGAAAAGTATACGAGATATAGTACCTAGGCAAATGAAATGAGAACCTTACAAAATTTAGCCAGCAGAATAAAAATGAAAAAAAGTACAGTTTTATGAAAAAAAAGTATGGTGATTGCATGCGACAGCAATTTAATGACGGTAAAACAAACCAACGACGATAACCTTTTCTCAACTATTTACAGCTGGTATTTTCTAAATCAGAGCGTATTTTAACGTGTTGATTCAATAAACATAAGGATTAAAAGCATACTGTTCTCGTTAAATTGAGTCGCTTTTAGAGTTTATTTTTGGCAGAAATTTAACACGCTTTGTGAGGGCTTTTTCTCTGTGCGTGCATGCTTAGTAAAAAGCATTAGATGTTAACTTTTGTTTTGTTTCTTTTATGAAGAGACTGAACTACACAGTAAAAGGAAATGAGACGCACAAATGTGGCATTTTATTCTTAGGTATATGCACTAGTTGTATGCTAAAAAGGTTGCATTTGTTGCCTGCAAATACTACTGAAGTCGTATCTGTAATTAACCAAGTGAGAAAACTATAAAAAGATCAAGCATCAACTACGCTTTTGCAATGGAGCACCAGGTATGTTTTCATTTTCTTTCATTTTCTATTTTTAGATTTTAAATACGATAAAATGTTAATAAATTAACAGCATTTTTCATGAGTTAGTTTTAAGGACAATTCGATTCGTATTTTGAGGAGGGGCGGGGACTGGTTTTAACGAATCAGGAATTATAATAGAGATTTATCAACTTCCTTCCTCAAAAGCTGTGAGCTCCGGAGGAAACCTCATACATGTTTAAGATAACTTCGTTACATTTGGGTAAACTACTATATTTGTAACATAAGTTTTAGCGTAGGAAAGCTCTAAAATGTCTACAATACTCAAGTTTTGTGTTGTTTTTCCAAAACGTCGAGTCGATGATTTTTGGATGGCCATGTTTATTAGCTTTTCAGTTGTAGATGTGTTGTGTTAATGGGGTGAGAATTTTGTCAAAATGGGGATGGAATTAAAATACACTTTGAAACCTAATCTGCCACACACAATGTGCTATTGATTTGAAAGTCGTTGGCAAAGCACGTGTAAATAATGAATATATCTATATCAAAAATTTATGAATTTTTCAAGCATCATCAAAACTTTGTTACTGCATGATACGAACTCTTAAATTTCAGAAATACTGTACATTCATGCCAAAATCAAATATGTTAGCTTTGCTAAAATGACTTTAGTTTATGGTGATGGAATTGCTTTCCATCTCCCATTCTTTTTCCCAGAGATAATGATATTGCAATTAGCTTCATTCTACCAGGGTGTTCAGTTTAAAGTAAAGGCCCGTTTCACTCTGGCGACCAAGTCGATACGACAGTAAAAGTCAGACCAGATGATTGCATTGATTTAAATGGCACTTTTCACACTTGGTCGTGGTCAGACATTTGGTCGTACAACACAAATTTGGCTGCATCACATGGAATCTTGACCCAGCTGGTCGTACGACCAGCTGTCGCCAGTGTAAAACGGGCCAAAAACGATTTTAATGATGATCCTTAGGTGATTACAATTTTTGTTTTATATAAGAACAATTTTATAAGAACACGAGGCTCGTTTTTGCTCAAAATATAAGAACAAACTAAGAACAATGCCAGCCTCAGCAACAAAGGCAAGATTAAGAACAACCGAAAAAGAATAAATTTCAAATCAAAAAAAGAAACTAAATTCTGTACTGATACAAAACGATGAAATTTGAGTGATTTTCTGGCATTTTTCAAGCAAAATTGCTACAATTCTGAGACTATAGAATGCTGTTGCGCACTGCGCAGGCAACTAAAAATTTTTTTGGCTCTCGTTCAAAAGAAAGTGCTCGCTTTTTCGCCTTCGCAATTTTGCGATGCTGCAAAAATAGCAAAAAAAGTGTTAATCAAGCAGATAGAGCATTGGGAATAAAACAGTTTTAGAAACATGTTTGCCATAATTGACGTCGATGCTCTCAAAATTTAAGAAAAAATTACGAACCAAGGAAGCTAAAAATTGGCAAAAAATTAAGAACAGCCACCTTTAACTCAAAATTTACTGCGTGGTTCCTAAACAGAAAAGTGAATGTGCCTTGTAGACGTGTATTTTGACTTTTTCTTAATTCTTTAAATTTCCAAATTTTCTCTGGATATCCCTGCAGAGTGTCGTATCAAAAATGGAGTTACGTACTATGAAAAATGAACTGTATGACTAACAGGAACCAAACGGAAAACCGCAAATCGGACCCTTGGAAATAACATTTTAGATTCTGTTGCTTCAGTGGTACTGGTGGATCTTACTTAATAAAGTATGACATGTTTTTAGATACCGCAACCAATTTTAATTCCAACTCTGTGTCCGATGAGTTATGGGCTTCAAGAATCTCCCCTAACTGCTGGCAGACAGCAACTTATCCAACCCACCATGGTAACGGGACATCCCTTGCTACTTCATTCTCACCAAGGCCCCCAAGTTGTCGTACAAATGCACCAGGTTAGAATTCGTTACTGAGGTTTGTCAATCTCACGCAATTTTGTCTCAAACGCTCATTAGCGCTCACTTGCTTATAAGGTCCGGTATGTACTGCGCGTAAAACCGTAACGTAACGGAGTATTCTTAGTTTATCTTAATCACCTGGCAGTTTGTGTGCTTGTGAGGCGGTACGCCGGGAATGCCGAACTTCTGTTTAAAATAACGAAACAATCAGCTCTTGCGCTCACAATTTTGTGTTGAGTGTAGACCGGGTCTACCTTTTAAATAGTTTTTTTTTTTCATTGAGAAACCTCACTACAAAGTTAATATAAGTAATAAGCATCTTCGCTTGTTGTTTGAAATATGCAAAGATAATGGAGAAAATTTGAAGTCTGCACCTTAATTTTTAGAATGAAGTTTTCAACCGAGATTGGGGTGGCAAAATTTAGTTATATAACTTTTTTACGCTTCCGTTTCCCACTGTTACGTAATGCGAGAAAATATCTCGAGACCTCCAGTCAACCAGCGAGTTGTGACGGTTAGAGTTGCGCGGCATTCAATGATTCGTTACTTTTTTAGACCTATAGAGTCTTCCGAGTAGTACAGTATACACCATCTTGAAGGTAGCCAATAGAGTGATTGAAAATAAAGGTGGCATTTTAACATAATATTAATTCTTATGACCTATACTTCTTCATAATACCTCGATCTCTGGTGACATAAGTGACGAAAAAGTACGTGAAAACAAAATTCTGTACATTGGCTTTGAGCAATTTGGGTTTATCAGAGGTGTAAAAACGTACAAAATTTCTTGTGCTGTAAAAGTTAATTTTGGGTTGATCATCGAGCGAGCTAATCCAATCTTCTTAATAATTTAACAGCTGCTTCAACTTAACCCCGCAGCGATATTGCTAAAGAATTATAGATTACCATCTTCTTATCAACAATATCAAACAACGCAGCATAACAAAGCGTATTAGCCTCATATAGATAGACTTGTAGTTGTTCCAAATCACGAAATATTTTCACGTGCTTTCCAAGCAATATGACATCCTTATCAAAAAAGTATGCTATACGAGTTAGGACTATTTCCGTCTCTCAACCATAGGTCCATAGCATGTTGTTGTTCCAACTATAGACTTAATAACAGCAGTCAAAAACTACAAATAGATGTTTTTACCCACGATGACCTCGTCGTTTGGCGAATGCTTAAAGATGCATCACATAACTGATCAAAAATAATTGAAACTTTATAAATGTCTTAGAAAATTCTTAAATTTGTCGTTTCGGTCAACGTAGCACTTATTGGTGACTATCAAGATTGAACTTATTAATCGATCGACTTTAAATTTGTCAATTAATTCTCTTTCATGTTTGTAAACAATTTGAGTAATCAATTATTTTACGTATCTAAAAAGAATTTCCTCTTGTAACAATGGTGAATGACCTCTCTGACGTATTTTGGTCGGTTCGGAGCAAGGAAATTCAACTTTTTGCTCATCGCAGTATTTTCACACGAATGATAAAGAGTTGCTGTTTATAATAATCGTTAATTTTACTTAAAGGGTATACTGCATACTCCTACAGAGATGAAATAACATTCAAAACACATCTCGCAGCAACAACTAAAAAATTAAACACCAGCAGCTGTTTTACCGTTTTCGGGATATTGTTAGGGGTGTTTTATTAGAATAAAATTTCTTTGTGTCATTTTTAGGTTGTTCCTGTTGTTGCAACTGACAACTTTTCCTTTCCGGTCCAAACCTGTTCCACTCCGCCAAACTTACTCGGTTCGGTTCCATGTATCCCACAACTTCCAAATCCTGTTTTCACTTCTGCAAAGAATAAATCGGTTCACGTTCAACAGGTACCAGTTTTTAACAAGGCTTATGCAATAATGAAACCTTGAAGCCGATGCGTTTCGAGTTCAGTTCTCGCTCTGGTGATCTATAGTTGAAAACACCTTTTGATCTGGGTTACTGTAAGTTTCTGCGGATAGACAAAAGCAGTATTTTAAAATAAAAAATTAAGTTCACTAGAAAATTCGTACCTGACAATTTTTGACTTAAAAAAAAAAATTTTGCAACGCTGAGAAAATCATAGCACAATCTATCACTTATGTCTATTAATCTGTGTCTGAAGCATATTTACAAATTCTACAAGAGATTTTTTGAGTTTGAAGAAATTAAAATTGCTTTGAAAATTTTTTATAGTTGCGCCACAAAACAACAAAGGAAGAAAGTAACAACTTATTAAGTAAAACGCAAAAAAAGAAAAAGGTTTCACCTTCCGCGAAAAGAAGAAGCAGGTATGGATTGTCTTTCCGTGACATCTTTTGCTGTATTTTAAAATCAAGCGTACAAAATCTGTATGAGAAGCCACTAGTTCTAGCCATAGATTAATATCATACAGTTATACACCATTTTGAAAACATTATGTTGGTAGTTTTGTTGTTCTCATACTTTTGTGTTCCTTGTCATATAATCTTCATCAAATTTTTTCTTGAGTAAGGTTAAACGTCTAAAAATTATTCTTAGAGTCATATTAAGAAAGGCATTGGGAGCATTTACCTCTTGGTCTCCGCAAAACGATGCCCCCGAATAATAATCCTTCTTATACGAAGGATATACACTTCTCGACCATTAGAATGCATTTTTGACCCTCTTTGTACAGCCATGGTTGCTCCATATCGAAAAATCATAGGGCTCGTCCCTTTCCCCCCAAAAGTTAAAAAATGTCCGAACCAAACATGAAAATAAATATGGATTGTTCTGTGTGTTTTTAGTTATTTTTCCGCTTTGACAGGTTTGTTTTGGTTAAAGCTCTTTAGCTTTTGCGGTAAATAGGCTGGAATTGGCTTTAGTTGTTT
This sequence comes from Trididemnum nubilum, assembly GCA_963965965.1. Classification (NCBI taxonomy): domain Eukaryota; kingdom Metazoa; phylum Chordata; class Ascidiacea; order Aplousobranchia; family Didemnidae; genus Trididemnum; species Trididemnum nubilum. Next base: position 19,625,602 of record OZ014490.1, read on the forward strand.
ATACGTCACATATCATTACATGAATCATCTTAGATTTTATTTGCATTGCATCAGCAGCGCAGCTGTTGTCTTCTTCGAAGCGGAGCTAATTAATTAATGATGTGTGTTTTTGACCTTTGTAAACAATATTATTTTAATTTATAACTGCCAGTTGCATCAATTTACCTATAGGATTTATTTAATATCATTTAGTGACGGCGCTTAAAGCTTAGTTTCTGTGAACCTAACTCTCTTGACTCATTGAAACTAACTCTTCAATTAAGGAAAAAAATTAAAAAAGCAATATTCAAACAAGGCTTTCACGGACAGTAGTGAAATAAGAGATATTCTTTTCTGAAGTGAAAGTGCTGTATTAAACATACTTTAAGCATCGGAATTTCTTTGAACATGCTATCTTAAGCGAATTGACAGAAATACTGTGGATGTTTTAGTTGGAGTTTAGTTAAATAAAACTTGATAAACTCAAAAATAGTCCATGGCTTTTCAAAATCTTGCACTCAAACTTGCTGGTAAATGTGTATTATTAAACAATTCGTAGATTGAACAGAAAATAATTATGTAAGGTCTAATAATTTTTTCAGAATTCAACAAAAATCTGACTTTGATTATTCCGGCCGTGGCCCAAAATCAAACGTTCATACTTCATAAACGTGTATTTGATTTGGGTAAACTAAGAATAATAGCCCTTTCTTTCCCAAAAACATCGCCCCCATTTGTTTCCATCACTTGCCCATTTATCTGAGGCCGAGCAATTTTTCTCTATCAATCAAAACTTTCATATTTTGTGGCTGTCGGCGTTGGCGTACAAAAATTTCGAAAAATATTACAAAATCCCGAATTGGACAAAATCTCAAAATGGATGAACTCTGAACGCACAAATCCCCGATTGGAAAAATCCCGAATGGACAAGATCCCAAATTGTCAAGTTTGCGATCCTCAATTGCCCATAATGGATTTTGTACGATTCGGGATTTTGTCCATCTGGAATTTTTTGCGATTAGCATTTTATCGGGATTTTGTGCGGGTTTCGAGTATCGATATTCTATTGCATAGGCTTCGAGTAGGATATTCATTCAAATAAAGAAAAACGACAGGTTTTACTTTCACGCAAAAAAGTGCGAGATGATGAAATTGTAATTTCGTTTTCATGTGGACTGACTTCCTCATATACACTATACACAGTTTTAAGCGTAACTATAGCATACTCTCTAACCTTCAATGCATTTATAAAACCGCAAGCAATTACGGTAGACAATACTAAATCTATTCAAAATTTTGGTTGCTACTCCGAAAACAATCGAACTATACAATACGTGATAATTATTGTGTGATAGGGCAAACTTGTACGGGCGTAAGAAGAAGCTCGTTTAGATGATATCGTGAAAGATTCTATCACGATAAGCTTTTAAAAGAACGAGAACTCCGTGACATTTTGCTGATGTGCATAATCGCAACCCATTTCCAAATTTCTTCAATATAACTTTTCTCTAATGCTAATTTTACTCAGGGTTATATTCTAATTTACTTGCCAGGAAATAAAAGCGGCTAGTTTTGTGACGTCATTAAGTTCAAATCCTGGAAAGTCATTACCTACTCACTTCGAATTAACTGCCGAAAAACTACGTAAAAATCAAGCAAAAATTTGTTGGAAGATTAATGCATTTTACATCGCGTACAGTAAGCTTATAAACTAAATCGGCTTTCCATAAACAAGCTCGTTGCGAGACGCGTTGCGTAAACGGAATCAGCAAAATGCAGGCGGGCTGAATAGTAAATATATCCGTAATTGACATTTACAACCAAACCACTACGGAGTGAAACTGTTTTCAGGCGCGGTTAAAGCATTTCCAGGCGGGAAGTGCCCCACCTGGTCCCCCTCCTAACAGCGGCCCTGCAGATACTCGAACACTCGACAATAGGCAACACCTCATATATTATCTTCAACATGGGAGTATTTGAGTGTCTGCGGACGGAAAGAAAATCATCGGTAGATGAAATTGAACTCTTAACTTTAATTTTGAAGAAGAGTATATCGTCATATGATCTTTGCTAAAACTAACATTAATTTCGGAAAAATAACATATATAATATTGATCAAATTGAGATGATTCAATACTCCACTTAGCGGTTGGAACTATCTTGGTGACTATACGGTAGATGTTGCTATTGTTACAGATTACGCTTGATGGCCTTTCTTGAAGCCAAGAAATTAGCTTCCCAACAAGAAGAACAAACTTGCGATGAAAACGACAGCAATCAATTGTAAGTGTTAGCGGCATTAGATGATTTTTGAAACAAAAATATTGTTGTCTGCATCTTCGCGACCATTTCAAAGTAAAATATAACATTGCAAGCGTTATCTAAGAAATTCGCGACAGCATACATCTGTAAGTTAAAGGCCATAGAAATAAAACACCTTCCTGAAAACATTGGATTTTAAAATCTTAAATTTTATTGTCATGGGATTTATTTCAAACGCATTTTACACGAGGTGGTGCAAAAGGTGCTCCGATACCGAACTAGAGGTCAAAAAACAGTAAATTTGAGTTTGGGGTTGGCTTTCACCAAATTTTTTAAAGAATTAGGCTGTGAGTTAATCAATGACGTTATCATAGTGACGTCTCGTCCAATTTTCGAAAAAAACGAGTCATTTTTAATAACATCATAGGCGGTTCAGATTGTGCTCTTAAGTATTATTTTCGATGGGCAACCTGAAATGCGTAGTCAAAATGATAACGTTACAACTACGTCTTCAAAGTTTTATTTAACCAAAAATTACCCAATTTTTTTTTGAGAAGTGCCTCTGACTATCTCAAAGTTGGGAAAATTATACTAATTCAATCAACTTCAAATTTTTAAAGATTATTTATGAATAACTTTAGAGTTAGTTTGAAGCTTGAAGTTAGTTTGAAGCAAAATCCTTCAATCTTCGTATTAGAGTTATAGCAAAAAACCCGAATGTCACCCCGATGTTTAAAATGGCAAATTTCAGTTTCATGAAAGCAACTAACCATTATTTTTTACCGTTCAAATAGAAAAGAAACTGAATCAGAATCGTCAGCCGGATTCCTTGAACAAAACGAACCTCAAAACGAAGACGTTGCTGAATCTGAAAAGATGCTCGAGTCAACAGCAGTAGAGCAAAAAGAAGCCAACAAAGAAGTTACTGAAAACTGCTACGCGGAGATTTAAAGACTACCCTTCACAGAAAGAATATTTTGTTGTCCAAATTGCGGATCTAAGGAGATACTGCTCTAGATCGGTTTTATTGAAGAAATGGCAACTACTTGAAGTGATGAAGAGCTGCCCCAAATCTTGTTTCGCCACTCCCTTTATCCACGAAAATAGATTTAATCAGTTTGACTCCGTATCGTTGACAACCATGCGTTTCGAACTTGCGTGACATCAAAAAAGGATAACTTTGCCAAATTTCTTGCAGAATATCGAACAGCGCTTTACTTATTCTCAAAAAATTTTACAGTCATCCTTTCCTGATGGCACGAAAGTTTGAAACGCTGGATTGACAATGATACGGAATAAAACGGATTAAATCTCTTTTCGCGGATAATGTGAATTGTGGAACAAAGTTTGGGGCACCTCTTGGTAACTCAAGTATTCTCTTTTAGTCTTAGGAAACGGTCCAACCCAAAACCGCCTCAATCATATTAAACTAGAAATAACTGCCAAAAATCAATACGCAACCAAATTGCAAAGTGAGACTGTTTGTAACGTCAACTTCCACCCTAAACCAATTCTCTATAGTAGTCTACTATTCTTCTGTGGTTTACGTGCCTGCACACATTTTTATAAATATGCAGCACTCGATAAATCTTTTCGACTTGTTGTTGACGTCATTTCTTTATCTAGTTGATCTTTTAATTGAAGTTAAATGCTTGAGTGGAGGAGAGAGAAGTGCTACGAGCCTTACACGAAAAATAAATCGGTTTTTATGAAGTAAAATTTGGGATGGAATATTCCAGGAAGTTGCAAGCAAGCATTTTGATATTTGGTTGCTTGTTCTGTAAATGTTCAAAACCAGACTAATATTCACACCACATTCAGTAAAATTGTCAAGTAAAAAGTGGTCAATTTTAAAGCATCACGAAATAATACAGTAAATTCTTGCGCATGCTGACATCATATTGATCTGAAGGTCTGTCTGCTACCGAAAATTTCCGAAATTTATACGCCTATGCAAAATAGTCAAACTTGTTATCGAAATATGTTGCATGCCTTTCCGCTTTATACAGCTATAACACTTCTCGCAGTTCTGAATCTAACTCTTTAACTGTTGCAATCATAACCAGTTATTGCTTTTCAGTGTTGAAAAAAGCATTGAATTAATAAATCGAGTGCAAGATTGTTATTAAATATACTGTATTTTAAAGTTTAACAGATGTTTCTTTTGCGTTTACTTGTTGTTTGTTTGTTAGTTTGCTTGATCGAAGAAAGCAATTGCATGGAATATAGTTTGCGCTTTATTTTTTTTGGTTTTGCTATAATAAAAAATGTTTACTTCAGATCAGCACTGTTTTGAAAATAAACCACCATTCTATATACTGAAGAGTTACATAATGGCACTGTACGAAACTAATACAGCTGGTATTTTATCTTTTCGTTTTGTACAATTCGCATAAAAAATGGTCAAATCTGTACTAAGCACAGCAATAAACAAAAAAAAAAGGGCGTTAGAGCCCTCGCACTAATGTAGTGCAATACATAAGGACTTCGCATTCGAATCACAGTTACAGCATAAGAATTGGTCATTTTCGAGGTGTTTTTTTTTTCAAGTCCTAGTGTAATGGCTTGCAAAAAGAATTCTGATAGAACATTAAAATTGCACTTCTGAATTCATCAGTAAAAACTCAAAAACTGGCTCACTCGCAATGACTTTTCAAACGTTTCGATATTTACTTATGCCATATTCAGTGAATTATAATGATACAAATCACACTTTAGGTTATAACGGTTCACTGAAAATAGTGTCAGAAAATCCTGAAACGTTAAAGGAATGATTGCGAGTGTACTGGCTATATTCTTTTTACTAAAAGTTAAATAAAAACTCATTTGTATCCTAACAAGTTTATCTCATGATACAAGTTAAATGAGTTTTATGCATTTGATTTATCTCAAACAGCATAAAATTTAGTCGGCATTATTACTTTGTAGTTTGAATAAAAGTTATTAGGTAAATGTTTTTCTGCAAAAAGTGATAATTTTAATAAGCCCAAACGAATCTAGATCAGAGGAGGTTTTTTAACAGAGTCTGTAGCCTCCATAATCCATATCCGACTACTAACGACATTATCAAAGTCGAAACGATCATTTCCCGATGACATTGCAGAAACAATGGATGCTCCCTTAACAGTTCGTTGATCAACCTCAGACGTTCTTTTTAGGAAAAGGTTTTTTCGGGAACAACTCCCAGAAACTTGCACAAAAGTTCCCAATCTTCTTTGACATAGTATATTGTAAAGTTTGTTTTTCAGAGTCTCGTAAAGCAAAACAAAAACAAAAAAACAAAGTTATAGGCAATCAAATTTTTCGGCTTCCTCTAGGTTTACGCAAATAGAGTGATTTCCGTGTTAGTGTTTTGGTTGACAAGAGCTTGGCTTCCCTCTACCGAAAAAAATCAGCAGCTTGTAATCTGCAATTGGCCCAGAAATCTTTCGAACTCAACGTGAAATGATCCGTACGCCTTTCAGTAGTTTCATCTTGCAAAAAACGAAGCACAACACTCTTGGGAAGAAATACCATTAGTTTTTCCTTTGAGAACCGCCATTATTTTATATTTAGCATGAACGCTACCTTTGGGTATTAGTTATCTGTTTTATTTTTTTCAATTTTCCGGAATAATTTTGAGTATCTTACAATTAGTGGCAGGAATATGGAAGCACTCAAATTTTTAATACTTCCGCTTCCAGCTTCTCTTGAAGTTTTATGCTTCCGAGTTCACTTCCGCTTGCTCACCTTTGGAATTTTTTGCTTCCGCTTTCAGCTCCGGATGGAATTAATCGCTTCCGCGTTCGCTTCCGCTTCCAGTCTCTTTTATCGAAGTGCTTCCGCTTCCGCAAAAATTTAACCGCTTCCACAGCATCCAGCTTCCGCTTCCACATCCCTGCTCAGTATGAAAGAGCTAATTGTATTTAGTGTAAAACAAAAAACAGGCAAATTTTTGTTATATCGTAGCCTAACATGTAATAACAAAATATTCAAGATCTTGCAATCATGGCCAATGCACTGCAGTACTTTAATTATGATCAAAAAAAGACAACTTTTAATCAATACTTATCAGTAAGTAACTTTCAATTTGTAACTGCTGCGACTGGCTGAGTCAAGTTTTCATAAACTACAGGTGGCACTACTACGCTTACTTGGCAGTGCCACTAGACAGCACGTGCATAAGCCATAGCAAACTAAGAAGGAGCCTATACCATAACCACATCGAGGCTCATAGGTGTAGACAAGATTTTTAATTGGGGGGGCCCAAACCACAAACCACATACAATGACGTCATCAGAAACTTCGAAAAAGGATCTTTTTGTGGGGCAAAGATGTCGTAGAATAGAAGATCAGAAGCCGTGGCCTGGTGTTGGCACGTAACTAGGATCTCGCTTAAGGGAGAGAGCTCAAACCAATAGTTAAAACGTCTAAATTGGGAGACGTATTGAGTAAAGTAGTATAACACAAACGTAACACAGATGGGAGTGTGGGGACGGAGCCCCGAGTCGCCTGATGCTGTAGGGGTCTGGGGGCAATGCCCCCAGAGGCCAGGCGATTTTTTGCAATTTTTTGGAAAAAAAAGCTATTTTAATGCCGTTGATCAAATTCTGCATGCATTCAGAGCCATTTGAAAGAACTAATTTTTTAACATTCGAAAGCTTATTGAAAAAATGGAATTTTTCAGTCCTCCATTTGCTTGCAATTTAAGTTCAAAACGCGTTTAAATCTTGCATTTTGGTGTTAAATTTTGTAAGTGATTTGATTCAGGAAGGGGAAGTAAGGCAAATTGCCTCCTGCAATATTTTAGCAGTAAATAATAATCCACTCGAAGATTTTCCTTAGAGATTATTGTTTTGTCATGAAAACAACCAGTTATAGGAGTATATGTACAGCCAGGGGACCAGGCTCTCTTAATTCAAAATATGTTCAATGAGCATTCCCCGTAGCTAATGTTTTTTTCAAAAGTATTTTGTCGCAAAAAAACTGGCGAGGTGCAGGTGAATTGTTATTGAAAAATGCAGTAAAGATGTTTACGCCTACTAACCAGCATGTTATTGCCCGGGCCGTATTTACATTGCATGGGGCCTCATGAGCGGGGCTCTTGACACTTTGGGATTTTCGCAACATCTTCTTGCCAAATACAGGTCTTACGATATGTGCGCGGGGCTCCTGGCACTGTACCACATACAATGCACGGCACTGTACCATATACACAAATACTTTCTGCCAAATACAAAAAATGCCTTACGATCTGAATGCGGGGTCCTGGCACTGTACCATATGTTAAATTCGACTATGGTTATTGCATTACGTTATACTAAAGTTAGATGACAGTTAACAAGATAATTTCACTTGGACTATACATTTAAATTGTTTTGCAAAATTACATAGAGGGGACTCGGGCCCGCTGGACGTCACTATTATTGTTAATTGCTGTCGTATGCGAAGAAAATAAACGAAACTGAAACTGAAGAAACAACAGGCTTTTTGTCACACTTTTATCATTGGTAGCATTTCAAATACGGAGGGCCCCTGGCTACGCCTATATCGTGGCCTCTGCTGACCAATAGTAAAACCTCGAACTCTGATGCCATGGTAGTATTGGTGGTATATAACGTATAGCACACCATGATCTCTCGCAAGTACGGTGTGCTCATGCTCATGGCTCTTTATTAATTACGATAATTTAGGGCAGCCCAAACGTTAAAAATTATGGCGGTGACTATAATGGAAATTTTGCACACATTGTTATGTACCTAGAAATAATATTAGTATTGATGCATTTAACCCCAGCGGTTGTAGCTAGTTTGAAAATCCGGAAACTTCAGATTTCGAAAAAAATTGCTTCAGCTTCCTGCTCCTTTTCAACACTTTTGCTTCCGAGTTCGCTTCTGCTTCCGACCTCTTTCATCAAAGTGCTTCTGCTTCCACAAAAAAATAACCGCTTCCGCTTCCACATCCCTGGCTAGTGGACAAGGGCTCATTTATTTCTTGCAACGATATGGACTCAAAAAGAAAGATTTCACTTTTGTTCCAAACACTACGTTAACTGAAAGCAAAACAATAAAGACAAATGCTGCAGAAATATAAAAGTTAACAAAATAATTTGAGCAAGCTTTGTTTCCATCAGCTGGCAATTAAAATATGATAAAATATTGTTTTCGTTGTTGTACATTTATCCTCCTGTCACCGGACTGCGTTAGGCGCCGACTATTGGATGATCCGCACTCTTTATCGCAATAATTACGTCGTGCTTAGATAATTCCACGAGGAATCCGCACGTGCTTAGGAGTTTCCAATGATCCAGCGTCCTTGTGGGATCTGCGAATTTTTACCCACTAAATTTGCTGTTTGTTCGAAGTCACCAAACAGAGATAATCATCGTAATAAACCAAGGACGCAACAAGGAAACCAGGGTGCAGGCTGAACCCAGATAATGTGATCAGGGTTGCCGTAAGAACGACGCCTTTGCCCTTCCAGCCACGAAGCTGACTAAACAGAAGGTTAACTTGTGCTGAACAACAAATAAAAAATAATAATTTTCTTAAAAATAACATTTTCTTAACTGAACATCAAGCACATTGAGGGTGAAAGGTGTAACAAAACCAGGAATATCTGAACAAAACCTTCGTGGTTGGCTGGGTTTCCAGCTTAAACTGATCATGAAAACTTTTCCACGGCACTTTTTTGTTCTCTCTCAAGGTAAAAATTATCTACCATAGATATTAAGTTATGTTTTGCTAATCTTAATTAACTAGCGAAATTTGCAGTGGATTATTTTGTTTATAAAATGATATTGCCGAAGCAGGTGGCTAAAGCATCAATGATCTGAATGAAGACAATGTGTTGTATATGACCAAATAGCACCAGTTTTGGTCAAAGTGTAACATAAGTGCTACGCTAACAGAAAATATTGGCCTTGATGGTAGAATGAAAGCTGGCCTATCCTTTCAAAAAAAAAATGATTAAAGTAGCTAGCAGATAATCTATATGGTTATGATTGTAATTTCATCTTGCTTTGTCAAGTTTTCTTCATCAGGATACAGCAACAAAGATCTTTCTGTTCTTCGAATCAAGCCGCTAACACTTGCTGCCAAGCTGTTTCCCACTTTGGGTTGATGCTGCACAGTGCACACTATTCCTTTTTTATGTTGAATGTCAAGCTAGAAAGCTTTCTATACTACAGCGATTTAGTTTTGGTTTGGTCTTGTAATTGTTGTTGATTTGGATGCGAACTCGATTTTATAGTCTCGGTAACAGATGCTCTATGGAAAAAACTATTGAAAGTAGTACCTTTTCTGGAAACAGAACAACAGTACCTTAGAGTCTGGAAAAACTTTACAAATTTCGTCTCAGAAATAACAATTAAGATGGTACATGAGTAACAGCAACAACATCTTTGTACATGCGACGAAAACCTTCAGTAGCGCCTCCGTCCAAAGAATTCTCCTTCATATATCTCCGAGCAACAAATAATTTTGTTCGTAATCATCCACCTTGTAAACGAGTTTTGTCAATGCTACTTGCATTGTTTTAGTGCCTGCCTTGGGTAAACTAGCTACAATAATCAGTTTCATTTTGTTTGAAACGGTACGGATAGTAAGCTTTTGGAAACTCATAGAAAAAACAATTTAGGGAAAAGTATGAAGCATTAATTGAGCATACAGTTATACACTATGCAGTATCCCACATGTAGCTATATATACATTTTTTTTTTTTTTTCTGTCGTTCTCTTTTCAAATGACAATGAATTGACTATTCAATCATAAAACTAAGCGCAGTATGCGCTGTGAGTAAATCAACCAAAAAAACTCCTTTAGAAATTTTATGGCATAAAAACAAATGAAGACCGAAAAAGGTCTTCTGCACTTGTACCAACCGCACTTGTTCAGTTAATGCATAGTTGCGTGCCTATGTCATCTTATTTTGAAGAAGTTAATTTTGTAACTTTGTAATTCCACCAAGCAAGCTTTTTTTTGGTCCTTTGTTTTCCTCCTATTCTTTGAAAAACAGAAAAAAAGTGATTAAGAATTAAGTGAAAATATCACACTAAGCACTTAATGCTCTGTAATAATACCTTTCCTCTTTTCATAATAAAATATTTATTTTGTGCATTGCTGCAATGCAAATTACGAAGACCTATTAGCTGTGCTCTAAGTAAATATTCTTTGATAACCTTCGACTATGAAGCCTAGTAGAACAGCTGCAATGTACACATACACAGTCGTCAATTTTGCATTTTTATATCAAGTTACCAAACCAATAGTACAAACATAATCACAGCACGTAACGCAGCCTTTACTGTTTGAAATTCTAAACCATTGCATTGTAATGCAAATTTTCACAAAAAGGATGCAAATTATCGTCGGAACTCGGAACCAACGAAAGACGATGGCTAGTAGAAGAGGTGCAAAGGTGCATGTGTTAGCATTTTAGCTATAATGCAAATCCAGAGGGTAGAGTTAGGCAACTTGACGAAAACCGTACTAATTACATGTAACAGAAATTACTTAGTACTAAATATAATAATTAGTGTTAAATATATTAATATAACAGTAATAGTATTAAATCCTACAGTTGTGCATTGCAATGATATTGAGCTAAAAGACGATATCAAAAAAATTTACGATACTTTATCAACTAGTCTATTATATTAATTATACCTGTAGTAATTTTACGCACAAAATGCAATGCATTTAACTTCAAGCCACTTTTATATAGGAAATTGCATCTTAATTACATCGTAAAACACATGTAGAAAAAAAACTTAAAATTCAAAAAACCAACGGCAACTTTGATTGCAAAAACTGGCACGTTTCTGATAAAGCCGAACGAATCCAGGAAAAAGTTGATTTACGAAAGAGTTTGTAGCCTCCATAACCGACTACCAACGAAAGCAGCAGTGTTGAGACTATCATTTCCCGTTTGCATCGCTGGAAAAAAGGATGCTCCCTCAAAGCTTCGTTGACTAACCCACCTCGGACGTTCTTTCTCGGGAAGGGCTTGTCCGGAACTTCAACTCCCAGGAATTTGCACAAAGGTTCCCAGCCCTCCTTGACGTTGAATATCAAAAGTTTGTCTTTAGGTGCAGCCTTTAAAAGAAAAATAATAATAATAATAATCAGTCACTAGAGTTTTCCTATGTTATAAAATTACACAATGCAAAACAACAATGATCAACAAAAACCTAAAATTCAAAAAAAAAATCAGATTCTTGCTCAATGCGCTCTGTTTTAGGGCTCCGAACAAGTACACTGTTTGTTTGTAACAACCAGTAATTTTTGGGTTGAGGCTGGCTGTTCTTAAATTTTTACAAATTTTTAGCCTCATTTTTGTCTTAATATGAGCTTAACTTGATTTGAGAAAAAAATGACACATATTTATCCTTGCTTGGTTAAAAGTTGTCTCTTGTTTATGACTACTGTTAGACAAGTCAGCAATGGCAATATAAAAATGACCAAGAAACTCTGCTAATAACGTAAAAATGCGTTGTGACCCGTGTTCTTAATTATTTTTAATGCTGACCAGGTATTGTTCTTAATTTGTTCTTAAAATTTGAGCAAAACTGAGCTTCATGCTCTTATAAAAAAAGTGTAGTATACTAACGGCAGATAAAGTAGAAAGTTGCTCACGATATCATAAAAGCTAAAGGTAAAAGTTTCATTAACGAAAATTACAAATTACAGTATTTTCCTATGAACGAGTATGAACAATTGCAAGCAAATATTATGAATATGCAGTACTCTACCTGCATCACATAAGAGTTGTGGCGTCGATACGTCATTCGTAGCAACAATTCATTCAAGGTAGAGGGTCCAAATAAGGAAGTTTTCACTTTTGTTCCAAAAATGGCGTTGACTATAATACAAAAAAAAAAAATATATATATATAAAATTCTGCCCTGGTATTTTTTAGTTTTTAACCATGAATCCATTTGAACTCGTTTGGAATCACATGTGTTTTTATTAACATTGTTACAACGATATAATAATGCTTATAACGAGAAGAGAAAATTCAACTGATTTAAAAAAGTGCTCGGCATGTTGGCCTGAGCGGATATTATAATAACACAGGTATTGTACACCTCACATATACCGATTAAAAATTTAAAACCCCACATGCAGACCGTTTCGACCCTAATCGCAGTCATCAGTGGTGCCTTATTCAAACGGAATTTCCAATGTTGCAAATAAAATTGTTAATTCTATTGGAATAAGACACCCATGATGATTCCGATTGCGGGTGAAACAGACTGTAGCGTTTTATTGTTTTTTAATTTTTTTGAAGCTCGTAGCTAAGCCTATTGAATCAAATTTTGTTGAGAGCATGCTGTAAAAACTGCTGTTAACGTGCTGTGATTACTCTCATGGATTGCAGCCAGTATTTAAATCGTGGGCGGAGCGTTACCCCTTTGAGAATTACCGTCTCCCTTCGAAGTCCAGACTTCTGCAAGAATTGGAAAAAATGCCGATTTGGACGCGAAAACCTTTTTTTTGTCCTCTAATCCAGCCTAAACGAAATGCTGTAACTGGAAGATTTCTTGAACTATTTCAAGGGACGAGACTTTCAATCTTGATTGCGTCCCCATTCAACATTTTGCAACTTAAACGGTGATTTAAGGTCAAACAATGTGGACCACAAGGCATATTCAGCAAATAAAATACAAAAACTCGATGATATAGATGAATGAATTCAAATAATTCTAAACAACACACCAACATCATTTCCTTGACTAAACATCGTATGCATTGAGGGTGAAAGATGCATCAGAAGCAGCATGATTGGTTGAGTTTCTTCTCTTAACTGGTGACGAAAACTGTTCATCCACATATCCTCGTTATCTCGCATTGTTAAAATAATCTAAAACAGATATTTGACGAGCGTTATCGGTTTCTCTGAACTTCATGTACCCCACACGTCTTGTTTCAAAACATTCCATTTTTATAAATGAAAACCCAAACTGCTTTAGTACTTAGTAGGAAAATAAATTGCAAGACTTTCAAAATTAATTGAAATAGCAAGAAAATGCAAAGTCATTTTGGCTAAAAAGAGCACCTTTTATTCAGAACCAAAATGACATACGGAAAAGATTCGTTTTTGCAAAACTAACAGATTTTCGGTTAAAAATGCAATCTATCCCACAATATGCTTTCTTAATCTTAGTACCATTGGCAGCATTCCTAAGATTTGCGATGTCACTGGAGAAGTTAAAATAATTAACGGAGTATTCAAGAAGAAAAGCACATTTTACCTCAAAAAAAAAAAAGGAAAATTAAAGCGATATTCATAGCAGCACAGTAGTGTAAAATTGCTATTACCTTGGAGTCTGGAAATGCTTTATGAATTTCGTCCCAGAAGTAGCAGGGCGGTACATCAGTCACAGCATCAACATCTTCGTACATGCGACGAAAATCTTCAGTGGAGCCTCCGTCCAAACAGATTCTCCTCCAATCTTTTCCCAGAAACAAATAGTTTTCTTCATAATCATAAACCTTGTAGCCGAGTTCTGTAAGTGCAGCTTGCATAGATTTCGTGCCTGTTTTAGGCATCCCAGCCACAATTACTTTCATTCCGTTTTGTATTTTATGATAAATGTAAAGGAAAATCAAAACTCTGCAAAATAATATACGGTTTGTGAAGTCCTATGAAAATGAAAGTATTGTAGAATGCAACAAGCGTATTGGATATCAGTTGTCTTATTTGTTGTCAGCAGCTTTCTAGAGTGCAAGCCCACTGTACAGAAGGGCAGGGCCTCAGAAAAAAATTTTTTCAGGGGGTACAAAGGTCAATACCGGGCCCCCAAATCTTTTTGGACCCCCCAAGCTTTATCGGCGGGCCATGCCGTTAAATTATTTTTTGTCGGACGGGTGTAAATCTTCATTTAAAAGTGAGGGGATGACAATATTCGCATACAGTTAGGACCTATGAAAAACACTACAAGACATAAAATTGGTTTAAATCCAGCTAGGGGGTTTGGGGGAGCGCTCTGATACTGATTTCTCTTTTGGCTATCACGTTTGATCGTGCTATCTCAACTGCCAATGGACCATCAACCAACTCATCTGAATGTCAGTGTTTTTGAGTATGCAATAAAAATGGTTAGTAAAAATAGGTCTTGGTTAGGATGTCAATTTTTAGTAATACTGATAGCTAATTCAAGCATTTGCCCACGCAGTTACTTTTACAGAAGATAGTTTTGTACTGACGAGCTTTGAAATAACTGGAAAATTCTGCGTTTGCGGAAGAAAATTTTTCTTAGGGTTCTGTTGCTCTCCCACTGGCAACGATCCCCTGCAAAGATTCGAAAAAGTAAAAACACTTGCAAGCAAATATTTGTCAGGAGACGCTCACCAAAATAGATAAATTAGCCGCAATAACCCTTTCAATGACTATATGAGATAATGTGTTTAACTGCTTCGAGCTTTGTCGCATCAGGTTTTTTATAGTAGAATAAATAGATCATTGCGAGTGCCACTAGCAATTTTTCGAAATTTTTGCTTTTCGTTTGGACTTGTTATTTCATGCCATTAAAGGATCCAAATTTAGTTCGTTTGTTTTTTAAGTCATTTAACGGTCATTGATCTAAAGTTTTAGTAAATAACAGAAAATATTTAACCATCTTGGTTACAATAAACAAAAAAAAAAAAGGAAAAAGCTGTGCTTATTTTTGAATACAATCTCTAAAATTGCCCCCTTGCAAATCGCGAAAATGACCTCAAGAGTTTTTAAATAACAAAAAATTTACAAAATCGAACATTTGACCTAAAAGTCGGAGCGAAAAAATGAACCCAGGACTCCAACATCTGTCAACGATCTACTTTTTCATGGACATTCTGTACAAATCCTTCAATGCATTCTAATCAGTGGTGCCGATCTTTGTTAAACATTGGGGGGGGATAATTTGCAATTTTACCCCAATTTTGTCCTATTTTTAACATTGGAGGGGATGAACCTCGACCATGATTTTGTTCAGGTGTGGAAATTTAGTGAAGACCAAAAAAAATAAGCGAATGGAACACTTTTTTCCCCAAATTCAGGTGAAGACCAAAAAAAAGGTTTTCATCAAAAATAGAACACTTTTCCCCAAATTCAGGTGAAGACCAAAAAAAAGGTCTTCCACAAGAATAGAACACTTTTTTCCCCAAATTTACACGCTCAGATCTACATCCATTCAAATTATTGGGGGGGATGCAGATGTGGCCCATTCTCAAACTATTAGGGGGAACAGCCAAATTATTGGGGGTATATATCCCCCCATCCCCCCCTTGTTTCGGTACCCCTGATTGTAATCATGGTAATTTCTTCTGTTTACTGTTTTTCATGTTTCGAAGTTTGTGCCTTTTTAATTGACACTTTTGTCTACCATAGCTTTTTTATGCAGTCAGTTACGTAATTTTTACAGTGCTCAGGCAAACAAAACAAATTTGGTATGCAATTTATGCTTCACTGGTACTAGTAAATAAATATCTGTTCCGACCCCCGAGAACTGAACGAAAAGATTGCAACAGCGAATATTCAGTCGTATTTTCTGGATCTTGTTCGCAACTACAGCTTTACTTTATATTCGCTCGTTTCACAAATTTATTGAACGCGAAGATTTTGAGATTTAAGGCTTTGCAGATGACCACCAAATATTGCATCATTTGCACCTTCTTACCAATATATCAGTTTTTGGAAACCAAACTTAACTGTATTTTCGCAGGTGTTGATTTATGGATGTCTACATTTATTCTCAAGTTGAATCCACTAAAAAGCCAAATTATTGTATGTTGTAATGATGCTCTTAAGGGACAGCTAAATATCAATAGCTTTTTTCTAGGAAATTCCTGTATACGTTTTTGTGATACTGTGAGAAATTTAGGTTTTACGCTTGATTCTCATTTAACATTAGAACAACAAGTTAAAGAATGTGTTTCGTCTGTATTCGCATCTATCAAAAGTATTGCACGTATAAAACATCTTCTTACAAGAAAGGAGGTAACCATCGTAGTATCCTACCTGTAACTTATTCTTTCAAAGCTTGACTATTGTAATTCTTTGTATTGTGATATTAGTTGCTCTCTGACAAAACAATTGCAATATGCACAAAATTGTGCGGCGAGACTGATTTACAAGAGAAAATATGACCATGTCACTGAGTTACTGCTTGAACTACATTGGCTTCGGATGAAGTATAGAATTTTGTATAAAATATATTTGCTGACGTATAAGTGCATTTACCCAACTTTATTTGCACAACCTGAAGAATTAAAATCTTTACTTTCAGTTGATTCCAAGTCCACTCGTTTTATTCATCTTAAAGTGCAACGCAACAACTTTAGAATAAGTGATCGTGCATTTTCGATTTATGCTCCGAAACTTTGGAATCAATTGCTAACTGCTCTGAAAAATGAATTAAATATTTCAAGATTCAAGGGTGATTTAAAAACTTACTTATTTCGTGAAGCATTCAATCTATAGATATAAGTTTGTACTGATTCTCTCCTTAATTTACAGCAATCTTGCAACACACTCGAATTTGTTAATTTTCGATTTGTGTTTTGTTATTTCCGTTTTCTGTAATAACTGTACGCATTTAATTCTCTTGCTTATTCTGTGTTTCTATGCTGCATGACTTATGTGTTGTGATGTGTATAATTTATGAGACGACTTCTGAGCAAAAGACCTGCTTTCACCAGGTCTAGTTGAAGTTGATAAACCTGCATTATTATTATTATTACTACTTTATCGTTGTATCATTTTCCACCGGATGTGATGTTAAAAAGAGCAATATCTCACTATAATTCATTAAACTTTTGGCTCTTAAAACGTAAATTATAGGCCCAGCAAGCCTACCTAAAAGTTGGCTTTTTTTGAACATTTTATGTGCTTTTTGTTTTTCATTAGTTGCTTGAAAAATTGGTGTTAATACAAAAATTTCACGCCAGCTCCATTGCCAATTTTATTAATCTTCACTACTTGTTAAGCTTGGTTGTGATTCTTTGTTCTATAATATTATTAACCAGAGCCGTAGATAGCGCAGCAGGCCAAATTATCAGATGAGACTTGTCACAAATAATAACTTGGAATGCTCTTGTTATGATCATTTACCATGCTTTAATGTAAACGTGACTACAGCTTAACTAGTTTTGCCGCCTTTTTATTTTAGAATGTTTGAGATAATTCCGTTCTAGTCTGTTCTACGATTTTCCACAGTTATCAAAATATTTGGTTGCTTATCTTAATTGCTATATTTAGACTTGAAGTTTGTGGCGTCATAATTTTGTTGCAATTTGTTATCGTATGCTCGTATAGTTTTTCCATTGTGACGTATTAAAGATGTTTCTGGGATATTCGATAGCTTTTGCGCTTTTGCCTAGTATAAATAGGCGGGTCGTTTTATTTTCATTCATTCGAATATTCTAAGAGTTGGATAATTTGAGAAATTAGTTTTGTTGTGTACAATCTGAATTGGTTGATCGCAGTAGTGTGTACGATCTGAATTGGTCGATCGTGATTCGTGACTAGAAGTGGAGAGATTTTGCTCAGGAAGAATTGGTTTGTGCTTTCAATCTTAATTAAGAAGTTCTTAATTTAAGATTGGTGAGCTGCTTTTTGCGACTCTAGAAGCTAAAGGAACTATCAACTGCCATTTTCGATTCGTCAATTAAAATCTTTGTCGTTCTCTGGTTTAAGTCGACGTGGACTATTCTAGGTATTAAAGGTTGTAGGCCTACGCTAGCCAAGCATCAACGATCGCGACAGGACTTATGAATTACAGTTGGAAAGCTGCCCAACACTAAACCACGGTTGGTAAATTACTTGTTTTTGCTTTTATTACAATTACAACCTAAAATTTTCGATTACAATTACAATTGTTCAAGTTCAAGTAATTGTAATTCAATTACAATTTCAATTACAATTTCAATTACAATTTCAATTACAATTTCAATTACCATTTCAATTACAATTTCAATTACAATTTCAATTACAATTTCAATTACAATTTCAATTACAATTTCAATTACAATTTCAATTACAATTTCAATTACAATTTCAATTACAATTTCAATGAAAAGATTCTCAAAACATTGCGACCAATTTACTTACATACGAAGCCCCGAGTTTTGCATATGTCAACTCTGTGGATTTGTTTTGTATTTCTATACCAGACCTATTAAAGCCCCATTTCTCTCTATCCTTGTTCTTTCACCAATCTCTGTCTAACTTTAAGTTTTGCAATACATAATTTCGTTTGTAAGCAGTTGTCTAGTATGCTATTGAATTCATATCGCTTCCAGCACCATTATGGTTTTAGTTACACCATGGTATCATACCACAACTATTTGTGCAAAACAAGTTTTAACACAATAAAAAATTGTAAAAAAGTTGAAATTGTGTACGTTACAACTTCAAGTTACAACTACTATTTAACACAATGTTAACTTTTACCAATAATATCACATATTTAGCATGATCATACAAAATAGAACCATTAGTGTCGCTTTGATATACACACAAGAGCAAACAAGCAAAAAAGCACACAAAATCTTAATATCACAAATAGCATTGAAGTTATAATCATAGGCGTAGCCAGGGATGGGGGGCACCGGTCCCTCCAATCGAAATGCCACCAAAGATAAAAATGTGACAAAAAAGTCTTGTATCTTCATTTTCAGTTTCTTTTAGCATCTTTGCGTACAACAGTACACGCCTACAATATTAATTACCAATAATATTGACAACCAGAAGGCCCGGGCTCCATCAATTCATTTTTGCCAACCAATTGAAATGTAAAACCCGGGTGAAATTAATAGGGGTTTTGTCATGAAAGTTGCTACCTCAGGCCCTCATTTACCTTTTTATGAACGTAATGCTCTAAGCTGGGAGTGATTTACCATATGGCACAGTGCCAGGGCCCCGCGCTCAGATGGTACGACTTTTTTGGTCTTCACGTATATTTGGCAGGAAGATATTGCGAAAATCCTCTAAGTGCTAGAGGCCCCGTGCAATGCAAATCCGGCCCAGGAATAACATGGTTAGTAAGCGTAACCATCTTATGTACCATTTCTCAATAACAATTCATCTCCACCTCGCCAGTTTTTACGCACAAAATACTTTTGAAAAAATTAGCTTGGAGAATGCTCATTGAACAAAATGTTGAATTTGAATTAAGAGGTCCGAGGCCCCCAGGCGTACATGTACTCCAATAACTGGTTAACTTCATGACAAAACAAAATCTCTAAGGAAAATCTTCGAGTGGATTATTATTTACTACTAAAATATTGCAAGAGGCAACGTTCCTTACTTCCTCCTATCTGGGCAAATAAATCACTTACAATTAAAATTCAACAACAAATTGCAAGATTTTAAACGTGTTTTGGACTTAAATTGCAAGTATAAGGAGGATTAAATAATTTAATTTTTTCGATTGGCTTTTAAATGTTAAAAACCTAGTTCTTTCAAATTGCTCTGAACACGTGCGAGTGATCTAATGGAATTAAAATTTAAAACAGCTTTTTATTTCAAAAAATCGTCCAGCGGCTGGGGGTTTCGTCCCCAGACCCCTAACGCCTCCGGCGGCTACGCCCCCAGACCCTTGTCTGTGACACATTTGAGTTACATTAGCTTACTCAACACGTCTATCAAGTTAGACAATTGCCCGGGTGCCATGACGCGGCGATGGCTCCGCAAACTCTTAACACGCTTTTGCGTAACACCGCCAGTATAATTAAAAATTTGATTCCCAATTATAGCAGAATTAAATGCTAAATTGCTGTTGTCTTAGCTTCTCGCCGAATTCAAGTTCTACGCAATTTTACAAAATTTACTTCATGTTTCGTTTTAAAAGTGATTGCTATACCATAGCGTACATCTATACATACTGATTATTATTTTACTAATATTTTTAGAAATGCAATCGTAACGAATCAGTGTAATAAAGACTTAAAACTGCTGCTGGAAATCGCTTTTCTTTTGTTTGATCTGTGCTTAAAAAACCGCTAAGCTCACGAGAATTCAACATTTTTCCGCAAAATAGAACTAGGTATAAGTTTCTATGTTTCTATAACAAGCACTAAATACCAACAGCCGGCAATTATATCTAACCCGACAGTAGCTGTACAAGTAAACTACGTTATACAGAAACAGTCTTTTAAAAAATCCTGCCTAAAACGCTAAAGTGCACAGGTATGTAAGGTTTGCGTTTTTAATACTGAATAACGTAATCAAACCATCACAATGTAAACAAAAACCAATACGTGCTTACTCATTGCTTTCTAATCACATTGTATGGCATAGGCCATGCTACAAAGCAAATACTCTTCAGAAAAAAACAAAAACAAAGCTTATCCAATACATTGAAATTATTAAAAAACATGATGAAATATCGAAATCCTTTCAACTTCATAGCTTTTAATCACACATAGAGGGGATCAAAGCGAGTCATTTTTGCTTTTTTTCGTCATTTTTAAGGGAACAAAATAATGTTTAACTCTTCACACTGATGATGAAGTCAGTTGACTTCGAAACACGGGAATGCTCCCACGATAGGGGGCTCCGCCTCACCTGCGTCACTAGGGGTTGAAATGATTACCCATTTCGACGCGGAGACAGCATTAAGGTGTTGTCAAATGAAGTAGGATTGTAAGACGTGATGTCTCTGTGAACTATTAAATTAGTTCTGCCTATTTCACTTCAGGAATAATTTAAATGTTTAACTTGTTTTGCAATGAGTTTAAGTTTGCTTGGCGAAACTGATTCGTTCAATTTTAACACGGCTTTACTTACATAGAATCAGATTCATGATGGTCTTTTAACAATACTGGCAATCTCGAAAAAGACTGTTTAATCGTTTTCGTCTCGTACTTAAAGTGGGTGAAGCATCCAGCCAATTACAATGATTTATAATAGCTTAATTATATACTTTTAGAAAATTTTTGTTTTTTAAGTTTGGGGCTGCGGTTGCAAAGATATCCAATAAAAGACAGAGATATTTCCCCTAAAAGTTTTTGGAAACCCTAATTCTGTTCTCTGAGACTGTACTTCGATTGAGGAAGAGACTGAACAATATTTACCCTTCTAGTAACATCACGTAAAGAGGCCAATTTTGGTACTACTCTTTTTCTGGAAATTCAGGCTGGGAGAACAAACTCAGGGTTTCCAAAAACTTTTTTTTTTGGATATTTATATATTTTGAATATCTTTGCAATCTCAGTCCCAAATTGAGAATAGAAAATTTTAAAAATTCTATTTCAGCTATTGTGAATTACCAGAATTGGCTAGATGGTTTACTCCCTTTAATTGCCAGGATTCAATGCGAAAATGATGGAAAGCTAAAAAATACGGCGTTTTGAAGTATTTCAAATAGAGATGGCAACTGCGCAGCGTACGCGCGCTGTTGTTGGAGCACCGCGCCGCGCGGCAACTAAAATCTGCATTACGTCACGGCGTCAGCGCAGCGTATTATAATTTTTTACATTTTTTTTTCAATTATTGCTGGTGAATTATTTCTTTATGTCCAAGAATGGTTAGTCATGATCAGGGGTGCTGGAACGTCAAAAGGGCAAGGGGGGGGGGGGGGGGGCAACTTTTTCAAGGGGCACTTTCAATACTGTACGCACAGTCATTACCGCCAACATTGCAGAAATACTGTCAAACAATATTAAACACTTCATCGAAGCCAAAGTACTGAGTACGTCGAATAAACAGTAAAAAATAACAACAAACAAATTATCAATTAAACAAGAGCAGTCTCTACCGCAGGATGCCATCGAAGGTATAGGGGCAACGCCCCCAACAGCCGGAGGCAAGGGGGTCTGGGGGCGGAGCCCCCAGCTCTAGTAGATTTTGCAATTTTTGTGCAAAAATAACTTAATTTTAGGCCTATTGTGGCAAAAATTAATGCTTTTAAATTGTGGCATAAAAATTAGCAGTGCTAAAACATGATTAAATCGGCTGCGTAAATGAGCATATTGGCTATGAGGGCGGTGGCTAATGGTAAAATTTTAGCCTTTTTATAACAAGCTGGTAAACCTTGAGACAAAAAATCACAAATTTTTAACTAATTCGTCTGCATTTACAAAACAAGATAATTTTGAAGAAGTTGTTTATTTCCACCACATCTCACATCTCCATCCCCAACGAGTATTTGCTGTTAGGTCTGGACAAGAAATGGATCTTGCTCCAGTTATTGCAATGAATTTTATGTGTTACAAGTTTTGCCTATATTAATCCGGTTTGAGCAGGGGTCTGGATCGCCTGGATTCGCCTCTGATAACGTCAGCGTCATTCGTTCCAACTAGGGCTACAAACTTAGAAATTTGAATAACTGGCGCCAGAGTAGCGTGACTGGGGAGGCATAAATAATTTTTGGGGGGGCACAAAAACTTTGTTCCCTCGAATTCGTTAGTGAAGACCAAAAAAACAAAAAAATAGGTCTTTACCGCAGAATCTGCAAAAGAACGGTTCTTGCTCACAAATTCTGGGGTGATGATCAGTATTTTGGGGGTCTCAAGCCTCAAACTGCACTCCATTGGCACCGAGCCTGTTACTTTCTTTGGGGCACAATCCTCGCTTAGTGGGGCACAGTTTTAATTTGGGGAAGCACGGCCCCGGAATGCCCCCCTTGGCGCTGGGCCTGAGGCAGTGCTGTCACCAGAGCAAATAAAGTGAGGGGGCACTAGCCAAAAGTGGAGGGGCAGAAAAATTAGCATATAAAAACTAACCTTCAGATCGTACGGCTGCAACTATGCGCAATTTTAAAATAAGGCCAGCAGAGCTTCTTAGCTCCTTTCGTTGCGGCCCATAGTCGCTTTAAAAATCTATCTAGAGCAATGAATGTCGTTCAACCAGAATTATGCTCAGAGGAGTGAACCAAAACAAAATTTTTTTTTTGCACAAAAACTGCCTGATTTAGCCCCCGTACTGAACATACAACTCAAACATGTCACTGACGGGAAATAGTCACTAAATATTTAATGACTGTGAACGGGGCTTGGGGCGGAATCCCAGCCGCTAGGCGATTTTGCAGCAAAAAAGCAGCGATTTTAACCCCATTTTAATCACATTTCACACTTTTTGAAGCCATATGAATAACTCAATAGCTAAAGTTTTGAAGTAAATTGCTTAGCACCAAGAATTAATTAATTTCTTAGCATTAAATTGCTTAGCACCTTCAAAGAATTGAATTGCTTAGCACCTTCAATCCCCTCCTTACTTCAGGTCAAGTCTAAAATACGTTTAAACGCTTGCGTTTTAAGGTAAAATTTTCTAAGTGAGTTGGCTATGGGGGCTTAAGCGCCTTCACCTTGGTTGTGCCACTGACTGCGACCTCAAAATCTTGAGTGTGCTCTAAAAATCAAGACAGCTGGTCTTTGAAAAAAAAATGTATCAGATTCTGCAGGCTTACATCTATCTTTGGCGACACATTTGTAAAGGCGTGTTATTAAGACGGAATATTGCGTCAGATTTGGGTGACACAGCAGTTGGTTGCCTGCAATTTCGCAAAAAATCGAAATAACGTCAAAGAAGAATTATGTTTGAACGTACTTATTCCTTTTTCCATCATTGTGTGTTGCCTTGTCACTAAGTAATGTTCCAAAAACAGTTTTTTGAGTAAACCTAAATGGGAGGGCACAAGCATCCGTTAGGGGGGCACGGCCCCCCGAGCTCCCCCGTAGTGACGGCACTGGCCTGAGGCCTGCAGACATTGATCCTTGAGTTCTTAATTTGAAATTTTGTAGCACTCTATATCTTCGTAGCGTATGTTTAAACTAATGGAACTAAATCGGGTGCCACAGCTCACAGGCTAACCAAATATATTTCACAAGATTGCTCTTTTATTTTATCCGTACGTTATTTAGAAATCATTTAACACACGCAATTTGTTATTATTGATTTCAATGAACTTTTTAGCGTCAATCAATGGAAAGCAATTTTGCTTATAATGAGAGATATTTTTTTTAGAAACTGAAAATTGTACAGCAGCGTGATGTATATCGACAAAAATTTTTATTACGTTTTCTTTCTAGAAAGGGCTCTGTTGGTTGACAAACCACTAAACTTTAATTCCTCAAATGCTTCTTGTAACTCCAGGACGCTTTCGCGTGCCATCAGTTTAACTGACGCTAGGAGGATATGAGTTAAGTTTCATCCAATTGATCAGCTTTCACGAGCTAGCAAAAAAAAGACGTACAGTGTAGTATAACCTACTGCAAGTTGCTACTAACTTTTTACTGTGTTAATGCAGTGGTGCACGATTGGGTCATTTGTCGGGTCTATTGTTCACAAACCCTTAAATTAACTGTTAGATCTATTGTTCATAAACAATTACATTTATCCAGCTTTGGAAAAGCGAGCTTTGAGATTAGCAAACGTTTGCTTCGTTACTATCGTACTGAAATGCAAAGGGCAGTACTGCCCCCCTTGCCCCTCCTGGTAAAAGGGCAGGGGGCAGCTGCCCCACCGTTCCGGCACCACTGGTCATGATGCAACTATAATATGAATTGAAGACAATAACAATATCATGTTGTGACAATACATATGGTTAGGCTACTAAAACAGTAAAAGGTGCCTTCGGTTTAAGTTTAGTTTTTCAGAATTCGTAGCATCCTAAAATAGGCTATTTTGGCTACAACAAAAATAGTTTTGGTTGGCTGAACCTATAGGGCGCCGTTTGGAAAAATATTATTTATTTTGTAACAGCACTTTTTTGAGCTTATTTACAATGAAATTTGTCCGATATATATATATACAACAAAATACTCTCTAAGTTGGAACAAAAAAGCCTGCAAAATATATCGTAAATTTCCGATATATATCGGAAGTTTCCGATATATATTTACAAAATACCCTCTAAGTTGGAACAAGAAACGCCTACAAAATATGTCGGAAATTTTCGATATGGTTCATATGAGCCAAGTCGGAAATCTAGCCGAGGTATCACGTGACTTTCGTGACATAATCTCGTGAGCAAAACAAATGGCGGGAAACCTGAAGTCTTGAACACAAAGGTAACCGCAAACATACAGTATCAACGATGACAACTCTGCCAGAGCTTCCACAACACAAGATCATCGTTGACATGCTTACGGTTACCTTTGTGTTTGCTCGCGATATTATGTCACGAAAGTCACGAGATACCTCGGCTAGATTTCCGACTTGGCTCATATGAACCATATCAAAAATTTCCGACATATTATGTAGGCGTTTTTTGTTCCAACTTAGAGGGTATTTTGTCCTATATCTATATCAGAAACTTGCGATATATTTTGAAGGCTTTTTTTGTTCCAACTTAGAGTGTATTTTGTAGTAAATATATATCGGAAACTTCCGATATGTATCGGAAGTTTACGATATATTTTGCAGGCTTTTTTTGTTCCAACTTAGAGTGTATTTTGTTGCAATATATATCGGACAAATTTCATTGTAAATAAGCTCAAAAAAGTGCTGTTACAAAATAAATAATATTTTTCCAAACGGCGCCCCATAAGGCAGACAAAAAAAAATGTACATGAAACAGGTTTGTGGGAAACAATCATCAGAGCAGAGGTACATAGCCTAGCCACATACCCACCCTGTATGCAGTAGGCCTATGGTATTGGTACAACGCTTGCATTTCAAAGTGACAGAGTTAGTTCAGTGTAGCCGATAATATTCGTCAACATGTTATGGCATAAAGCATTAGGTTTTCGGTCATAGATGTCTGCTGCCTATCTGGTATGAGGTAGAGTAGGAAGACTAGGCTACACAAAGTTGCAATGACAGAATTGCCTACGTGGTCGTAGCAGATGATTAGAGGGTTCCAGGTTCACAGATAAGTAAGCTACCGCTAGTTTACCTAATATTGAAAACCCATATATAGGCTTAAGTTAGGAGACAGCAGAGTTGTTCTTTTCAAGTTACACAGTTAAATATGACTGTCACCGGCGCAGCCAGAAATAAAAAAAGGGGGGACTAAATTTTTTTGTTATGATTAAAGCATATGCAAATCGGGTAGTTTTCATTCATGCAAATTGTAACAAATTACAAGGATTTAGCGATAGCAGGCAGGAGTACTGCCGTCGTTCATGCAGCAGATGCATAAAAAATAGATAAATGAAATAGAATAAAAGTAGTTTCTCCTGGTTTTAAAATTTTATTTTATTTAATGATGCGACAGCGGGCGCAAAACGCGTTTTCGTGACGTAGGCCATACGAGAAAGTCGCGGATTGGCGTTATTATTCAGGCAAGCTAACATAATAATATTTCAACTTTCAAATAAGCTTATAGTATATTGTAACAAATTAAGAAGAAACGAGATGTACATTGTACAATTCGCAAATGATACGAAAACCCCTCACCTACACCCGAAAATGATTGGTTGTTGAAAAAAGAAGTACTCCCTATTATTATTTATACTAATTGACACCACGTACTGCTTGCTATTTTCAAACAGAAAAAAAATGCGCTGTATTGTGCTTTGCCACTACAAAACTATGTTAATTGATTACTGTAACCTACTGTTATCCCTATCGTTGGTAGGAAATAGGGATCTTAGCATTAAGCAAGAATAATGCGATAGCGATCGACCATTCCTTACGTGCGGTTAATTGTCTCAATCACATAATGCGAATCTGAACGCGGCGTATGCGGGAAAATGGTCATAACTAAGTACTTCTTCTTCTTCTTTCTTCATTGCCCACTTTTCCGTAAGGGTTGCGGGGGTAGTAGCTCAAAATTAAGCCGCCACACCTCACGGTCTTCCATCACCTCCATCATTTCGCTTGGGCGAAGTCCCAAGCGACTCCATCCAAGATCCTCAGTGTAATCGGTCCATCTAGTTCTAGGTCGTCCGACTGGTCTTCTCCCATTTGCTTTGGCAAGTAAAGCTTGTTTGGGAAGTTTTTCCTGAGGCATTCTGTTTACATGGCCAAACCGTCTAAGCTGAGATCTTTCAATTCGGAGAAGTAACGGCTCGATGTTAAGAGATTCTCAAATCTCAGAGCTACGCACCTTGTTAAACAGTGTAACTCCTTCGATTCTTCGTAAAAACTTCATTTCGAACGCTTGCACTTGTGATCGCATTCTTTCGGTCATTACCCAAGATTCATGACCATAAGTGAGAATGGGGACAAAAACTGCTTTGAAGATTGAGAGCTTTGCCTTTTTCGACAATTCTCGTTTCATGACAACCGAGTAGAGCAAAGCTCGCATTACTGCACTAGCCTTGCCTATTCGGGTATCCAGTTCTTCGTCTTGCCTTCCGTCACTCGTAAATGCAACCCCAAGATACTTGAACTTCTCTACCTGCTTCAGTGTCGCTCCATTCACTTGTAATACGCACTGATCAGGATTTCTTGAAAGATGAAGTACCTCAGTTTTGGCCGTGCTTATTTTCATTCCGGCGGTGTTGCATGCATCTGCAAAGCTATTTAATGCGCGCTGGAGGCCAGATTCTGTGGAAGAAAGCAGAACCAAATCATCAGCGAATAGCAGACGACTGATTTTGCAATTTCCAATCGTGGCACACTCATCAGCTTGGCTGCATTTGTCGATCCAGTTCATGTAAACAATGAAAAGGAAAGGTGACAAAACGCACTCTTGCCGGAGTCCAACGCCCACATGGAACGGCTTTGATTGCTTGCCATTTACCCGAACACAAACCTCCGGTCTGCATTAGAATGACTTATAGCGCGTAACAATTGACCATTAACGCCATACTCCTGCAAAACCTTCCAAAGTTTATCCCCAGGAACTCGGTCATATGCTTTTTCAAGATCGACAAAGCATGCAAAGATGAGATCTTTGCCATACTCCCAAGATTTCTCGAAGATTTGCTTCAGAGTGAAGATTTGGTCCGTGGTGCTGCGACCCGGACGAAAACCGCACTGACCATCTTCCAGTTTTGATTCCACTATTTCTCGGCATTTCCTTTCCAGGCATTTGGCGTATACTTTCTCTGGCAAACTAAGGAGTGATATCCCTCTGTAGTTTGTACATTGCTTGCGATCTCCTTTCTTGAATATCGGAATAATCACACCTATTTGCCAATCTCTGGGAGTTTTACCAAACTTCCACGCAACTTGACACACTCGCGTTAACCAGAGAATTCCTTCTCCAGTCAGCGCTTTCAACATCTCGGGTCTGATTCCATCTTCACCAGCAGCTTTTCCAGATTTTATCCCTTTAATTGCCGTTGCCACTTCTGCTGCAGTGAAAACTTCGTCCTCCCCTAGATGTGTCACTTGGTGTGTGTCACGAGTCGATGCCTTTACAGGATTCAAAAGATCTTCAAAGTATTCTCTCCATCGTGAAAGGATTTCATTCTCATCCGTTAGAATGTTACCGTCAGAATCCTTGATGGAGTACATGATACTCGATCTTTTGCCACGTAAACGGCGGATGGTCTGCCAAAATACTTTGTTTGCCGAAAAATAGTTGGAATCCAACCGACGACCAAACTCTTCCCATGATTTCTCTTTGGATTTCTTTACTGCCAAATTTGCCGCTTTTCGCGCCTCAGTGTACCGGGATTGCAAATCAGATGACGATCTGTCCTGTAGCCAGGCCTTGAACGCATCTTTCTTTGCTCGAATAGCTTCTTTAACCTTTTGGTTCCACCAAGGTGTTCTTTTCTCACTATCGCCCGCCACTCTAAGCCATTTTTGCCCACAACTTTCAGCAGCTGATGAAATGATTGCTGATCTGAACAGCAGCCATTCCCTCTCGATGTCCTCGGATACATCGATCAGGAAGTTGTCTGAACTTAGATAATATACTGGATGCAAACTGTTTCCTTACTTCTTTGTCCTCCAAAGCCTCCCGGCCATTTGATCCGGTAAGTCACAGACGACCTGTTGGATCTCTGTTTGGCCAAGGTTTCGAAAGTCGTAAGGAACATACTACCAGATGGTGATCAGTTGACAATTCAGCACCTCGCTTCATTCGAACGTCCAGCACATCAGAAAGCAAATCTGACGAAACTATGCAAAAATCTATCAAAGATTTTTGATCCATACTAGGTCGATATCATGTATACTTGTGAACCTCTCTGTGCTGGAAAAAGGTATTCATGATGCAGTGTCCGTTGCTACAACAGAGCTGCAATAAATACCTTCCGTTCTCATTCAGTCCAATGACTCCATGTTTTCCGATCACACCCTTCCACGAATCTGTGTCTGTTCCAACATGTGCGTTAACCCTATTCGGACCAGGCAAAATTTTTTAATTAATGGCCCAGGTGGGGATCGATTCGACACAACAAATTCAAACGTTAATAACTCCTGAACTACAAAAGATAAAAAATCCGCTTTTGCTTCTCGAGAAGCTCAATTTTCTGATAAAAAGTCCAAACTATTTGTCATTATGTTTGCAACCTTGATCTTCAATTAATTTGTACATAAGTCAAGGACTATCAGAAGCGATCGGTTCGCTTTTTATCTGCACAATGTTGATAAGCGTTTGATTACGGAAGCCCAGAAGTGCAAAACACAAACATCAGTCGCTATGAATGGAAATATTTTTAAATCAGTGCACGAAACTCTAAACTGGTAGATATATTTCTAAACGAAAACACAAAACTGTAAACTGATGGAAATATTTTTAAATCAGTGCACGAAACTTTAAACTGGTAGATATATTTCTAAACGAAAACACAAAACTGTAAACTGATGGAAATATTTTTAAATCAGTGCACGAAACTTTAAACTGGTAGATATATTTCTAAACGAAAACACAAAACTGTAAACTGATGGAAATATTTTTAAATCAGTGCACGAAACTCTAAACTGGTAGATTTTTTCGCTGTCTCTATACAACTTGGTAAATAAAAATGCAATCAATTACTTCAAACTAACGAAAAAAACTTTTGAAATGTGTCGCACGGAGTGTAGTAAATGTTAATTTTTTGAAACTATTTTTTGTACGATTTTTCGCGGACTTTTGAATTATAAGAAAAAAAAAGAAATTGGTCTAACTTGGTAGTCGGATTTTTGGTTAATTTTTAGAATAATAGTTTGGATAATTTGGAGTATTGTAATAGGTTTTAGCGTCCAAATAATTTTTTTTTTATTGCTTACGTAGTGAAAGATTACGTTGTCTAATATTGGAGAGTAATTTTTTCTCAAAATTCAAAAATTCTGCAGTTTTTGTGACGTTTATATAAGAAAACCTAAATTAATTTGATCATTGCTCGTCATAAGATTTTCCAAAATCCTATATAGTACCCAAATGGCTTACCTTCTAGTGTATTATCACAAATGATTTCAGAACTAAAAAGCAAAAATTACAATTGTTTCCAACATTGTAATTACAATTAATGGTTGTACTGATCGAAATACCATTCTTTTTATCACTATTCGTATCATTCTACAAAGAATGTCTAATTCTCAAACGTAACAATTTTGTCTTGATAATCTTTCAGATTTTATTTCAGAGATGGCTTTATAACAAATTGTTGCAAACTTTGGTTGTTACTGGAATTAGTGCTAAATAAGTTTAGAAAAAATATTAAAAAAGATAGTATAATCCCAAGGCTAGAAATTTATTTGTCAGTTCTCATCTTTGATCAAAATCTTCAAAGCTATTCTACTCCTATTGTCCTCACCACTAGCGTACACAGAATTTTCAAAGAGGGGGGTGGGGGTGCCAGGAAATTTGAGAATAATGAAGACCAAAAGAAAAATTTCTCCACTCAGAATCAGTCCGTTTTCCTGCCCAAAATTAGGTGAAGATAGAAAAAAAAAAGGTTATTAGTCAGATTTTGTCCGTTTTTGTGCTCAAACTTTCTGCCCAAATTACAAATAGGGGGGCATGCCGCAATTTTGCATACTATTCTATGCTAATTATACTATACTGACGACCCAAAGATGGTGGCCATGGCACCATGTCCCCCCTAAATACGCCCCTGGTCCTTACATCCAGAACCAACAATATTGTTTGTATGCGATAAAGCCGTTAGACAGTTGCAGCAAATTAGAAACATTACAAAATTTGCTAACGACATCAGTGAATTTAGATATCTTATTTATGATCACAAAAAAAAAATCAGAATAAATTCTTTTACTAAACGGTCAGCTAATCGGATTGTTACATGCAAAGTCTGCTAGTAGAGAATTTGCTTTCCGTTTTTATATTTTGTATCTACAAACATATTTTTTGTTGGTTGTGAATGTACACACATAAAACCGAAAATTGAAAAGTAAGAAACAAGATAAATTTTTCAAATTCAGCATGCCACGGTTGCCACCTATCATTATAGACCACAAATGAAAAATCAATGTGAAACTCAGTAATATCTGCAACAGTATGCCATGCTGTAGGCCTGTAGTAGCATCTAATACGAAAATAAATGCGGTAGCAAGCAGAATATACCACATGAAATAGCACATTTTACAACGTACATTGTACATACTCAATAATTATTGTTTAGTTTGATGGGAATTTTATAAAAAATTGGTACCATTTTACACTAGTTATTGGGTATTGCTTCGAAAAGCATTTTTTACGCAAGATTTTAGTAATAATAACCTTGAATAACAAAAAAGGTAAAAATTGAAAATAATGATTCCGAAACAAGTATTATCAAAAACTCTCTACTTCTTACAATGTTATTGAATATCGCAAAGGCATTCTCGTATGAAGTGTTGCAATTTGGTGAAAACAAAGCGTATGCGCACAATGAAGTTATCAATGTGCTGTTACATCACGCGCAAAGACACTCGGGCAAATTTCTGTTTTGGATGTTTTCACTTGAATTTCATGAAAAAACTTTAGGCGGTCAAAATTATGCGTATGTTTTTGTGAAAAATGAAATGAACATCTTTCTACTGATAGTGCCACTTAGCAGAAACTAAAAATTTATTTAAAATTTGCGTCATTTTTCTTTTTTTAGTCACCAAAAACGATTTTCCAACATAAAGACTGCCGAAATTCATGCTACATGCCACACACTTGATAACTTATGGACACTTTTGACTACTGTACTACTCGTATATCAGCAATGTGAAAATAAAATACAGGCAAAAAACAAAAGGATTTGCGCTTATGTTGGCCTCTAATCCTTTTATCAATAAATACTTTTATTTTGCTAAATCGCAATTCTTACTTATTAGCGAAATCCTAAAAATAAAACTTAGTTTGAAATTTGGTAAAACTATACAAAATTGTCACAGAAATTCAGCTGTGAGCTTTATAAATCATAATGAAAATTATAATGCCTCAGGCAAACTAGTAAATGAAAATCTATTGTTACAGCTCTTTTAGAACATCGATAGAAACAAAAGCCGTTCAAGTGGTCACTGGATTTACGTTTGAAAAAGCGTAAAATTATTAATTACGACAGAACAATTGGGACTAATAGGATTAAATTAATTTTTCGAAAATTTTGCCAGAAATGCAGGGTCGACCTTGAAAAACGTTTAATAACTCCGAATCTAGAGTCATACGACAATGGTTTTACAAATGAAAGTTGGAGCAGTAAATTTTAGGAAAAGTCAAGAAATTTGATCATTTTGGCGTAACTGCTTCATAACAAAATTTCAAAATAAGTGAAGGGGGGGAGCTAATCGATCCCCCCCCTGGGCCGAATAGGGTTAAAATCCCCCATAAGGACTGTAGATTCTCGTAGAAGAGCATCATTTACTTTATCCACAAAAGCCTGATATTTACTCGTGACATTGGGGGCATATACCTGCAAGAGGCACAATGACCTATCCAAAACCTTGAGCTTCAACATACAGACCCGTGATCCCAAAGAAATCCAATCTGACAAACGGGGGCTTGTGAGAATCTCCACACCCGCTTGTGCAGACATACTAGGATCAGCACCAGAATAGAAGAGTTTCCATCCGCCATCCAAATCCACAGTTCCAGAGCCACGTCGTTTGGTTGAAGAAACTCCGATAATATCGAGATGATACCGCTTTGCTTCCTTAACCAATTCCAGCTCTTTTCCTGTGAGGGTGAGGATATTCCAATTGCCCAACAGCAGTTGGTGATGGTTGACCGGTGAGTGTGCAACATTATCTCGAGTACGATTACTCTGTGCTGCCTCTATTCGCCTCTCCAAACGTGTAGCGGGCACATTGGTGGAGCTGCCACTAGGGCTGGCTGGTGGAGATTGTCGCTTATTTTTCGAACGAGCCCCTCTGCCTAAGACTCGAACGCCATAGGGGTTTCGCTGAATGACGACCTGGGAGTCCCTAGGCGCTCCCCTGCCGGACGAGGTTCCACTTGTGAAAATGGCCCCATTAACGTCGTTCACGTAATTTTCATTATTTATGCTCATCATGATTTGTTTGCAGTTTAATCTAGCTGCGGAGAGGTTTTATATCAGAGTTGTCCTTCTCCTAGGTTATATGCTTACCACAGCTGATGGGCATAACCAACCCAGGTTTTAAGTTTTTCAACTATTTTGGTTTGAACTATACTTCGTCTCGCTTCTACCATTAGACCTATCTGGCATGGGTAACCCTTTCAGGAGAATTGAATCTCCAGCCAGTACAGCTCTGTAGGTCATTGAGGCACATAGACTTTTCCACCTCCTAACGGTGATAGTTCATGGAAAAGCTATGCCTTGTAGGCAGTGGTGGGCAGTAACTAGTAACAATTGTAACTAGTTACTGTAACTAGTTACTTTTTTAGTAACTGTAACTGTAACTTCGTTACTTTTTTTCAGATGTAACGATATTTGTAACTAGTTACCAGTTCAGAGCCCTAAAAAAAGTTACAGTTACTTTTTGTACTGCATGCTTTGAAGCAAATTACAGATTTTTTATGAATTCCATTCAAAATAATGGTATTACACTGGCAACACAGGACGCACAGTCGCATGTCTGATCTACCATAATCTTTTATCCATATTTTTTTCACCGTGTTCACTGGACTATACATGAGATTGCTGGTTAAAGTGAAGACAGTAATAGTTTTCTGGTGATTGAAACCGTTTGAACTTCGCTTTCTGGTGATTGAAACCGTTTGGGGATTCAGAGCTGAGTGTGCCAACTGCACAGCTGTACGTGTACTAGCAATCAGTGTTAGTTTGCAATTTTAATATAATACTACCCTACCATCTAGTGCAGCAGTGGAGAGACTATTTAGTTTGGGTAAAGATATCTTAAAACCAAAACGCTGTGGGCTCAGTGACGAACACTTTGAAATATTAGCCTTTTTGAAAGGCAATTAACTGATTTCTGTTTTCAAAATTTTTGTAACTATTAGTGCATATTTTTAGATCTAGCTAGTCCTTTTTCCTTTGCATTCTTACACAAATGCGACTTTGGAAGTTGATGTATGAAATTTAACGCTTTGACAAAACTAAATTTTTTGACAAAGAAACATCCTTGGTTTGGTCTTAATATACTTTTGAGACAAACAGGCGTAATCTGGCAAGTGCCGACAGGCCTGTTTTTAGTCCAAATTTTTAATCACTAAAAGTAACTGTAACTTGTAACTGTAACTAGTTACTTTTTCAAATTTGTAACTGTAACTTAGTTACTTTTTTTGCCAAGTAACTGTAACTTGTAACTAGTTACTTTTAGAAAGTAACTTGCCCACCACTGCTTGTAGGTCTAATATTTCCGAGCTATGTTATACTATGCCTACTGTGCCATGATAAGCCAACTATATGTCATACTATGCCTACTAAGCTACGGTGCCCACTGGGGCCTACTATGCCTGTTGAGTGTTGATCCATGATAAGCCTACTGTATGCCATACTATGCCTACTATGGTGCCATGTTATGCCTACAAGGTCATACTAAAGCTGCAGCACCTACTGTGGCACACTATGCTTACTAATGCTATGCCTATTTTCCATAACAAGCCTCCTGTATGTCATAATCTGCCTACTAAGGTGTAATGCTATCCCTACTATAATATACTAAGCTGCGGTGACTACTGTGAGATACCGTGCAATAATAAGCCAACTATGCCTACTGTGTCACAGTAAGCTAAAGTGCCTACTGTGACATGCTATGCTTACTAGGGTGCCATAACAATATTCTACTTCATGTTACACTATGCTTACAATGCCATACTAAGCCTACTATGACATAGTACTCCTACTAACGTATGGTGCCATAAGCCCACTACAGTATATTGTTGTTGTAGCGGATATTGATCCTCCGGTCACCAGACAGCATAAGATGCTAACTTGTTGGACGATCCGCTCACTTTTTATCACAGTGACTACTTTGTTATTGGACAAATCCGCACCTGCTTAGGAGTTTCCGATGATCCAATCAGTGGATTTCTTCAAATTCTTCCCTACCGAATTTGCTGCTTGTTCAAAGCCACCAAGCAGAGATAATTATCGTAAAACGGTCTTATCCAAGGACGCAAGAGCGTGACCAGGGTGCGGGTTGAACCCAGATCATTCAATCAGGGTCGTCGTAAACAATATGCCTTTACCCATTTGGCGAAGCTGCTAACCTCCAGTGCCTGCTGTGCCATACAAAGCCAACAATGCCACAGTGCCTTCTGTGACATACTATGCCTACTAGGGTGCCATATTAAGCCTACTTCCTGCTATATTATGCCTAAACTGCCATACTAAGCCTCCTATGACATACTACGCCTACGGTGGTATCAGGGGCGCACGCAGGGGGGGCCACGATGCCATGGCCCCCCCCTTTGGCCCAACTGCAACAGTGCTACAAAAAAAATGCACAGAAAATGACATAAAGAAGTCGCATTGTCTCGCCGTGCTTCAACTAAAATGCCAAGATGACGATGATGGGGGGGGGGGAGAAAGTATCAATAAAAAATTTTGTTGATGATAGCGTCTCGCTCACGATAGCGTATCGCATTGGTATGTGCAATGTGCATGCAACGAGCGCACGAACGTAATACGTATTGGATAAAACCATTATCAATGGCACATTTCACTACAACGTACTCGAATAAGTACGGTAGTTAAACGCATTCTTTCTTCCTCGGCTTATTTGGCGGTAATATGAAAACCTTCATTTTCAGAACTAAAAACTGGACTCGGCTTATTCGACGAGTCGGCTGATTAGCCGGAAAATATGGTATTAAAATCAATAGACATCGATTTTGTTAATCTGAACATACGTTTCACGTTTAATGTCGAAACTCCTGACCATTAGTCGCAAGTTTAGGTTCGTAAAATAGTTTATTTAAAAAGTTGTGAAAGATAAAATTCAGCCGAAAGTTACTACATGTGTTCCCCAAATGAGTTATTTTGCACTCAATTCTTTAAAAATTGCTAGCTTCTGGGGGCTCCGCCCCCAGACCCCCGTTGCCTCCGGACCACCTGCAAATATTTTTGGGATTCGCCCCTATGGCCCCCCCTTTACAAAATCCTGGGTGCGCCACTGGGTGGTATACTATACCTAATGTGCCATAAGGCTACTACTGTATATGTCATACTATACTATGTCTACAATGCCATGCTACGTCTACTGTGACATACTAAGCTGTAGTGCCTACTGTGGGATACTATGCCTACTGTGCCATAATAAGCAAACTATATGTCATGTTCTGATGTTTTACAACGCCTATTCCATAACTAAGTACAATGGGTTTATTTATGCAGCAATGGGTTTATTTCACCGCAAAGGAAATTAGGTTTGCGCCAAAAACTGCGTAGAATGCTTCCAGAGAGAATTTTAAGGCCCGGTCTACACGGTGCGTAAAATCGCAAACGTACGGGCGTGTCGTTAGTTTGTTTAAAACAACTGACTGCTTGTAAGGTGGTAAGGAGATACGCTAGGCATACCAAATTTGGTTTAAAATAAACCAAAGACGAACGTTTGCGCTCACGATTTTACGCACAATGTAGATCGGCAAAAGGCGGACGGCGTCTGCGCGACTTTTTGTTCGCAACCAACGGACTCAGTTTCGACTTCGACACAATTTGAACAACGTCGCCGGACTCGCTGCTCTGATAGACTACTAGAACACTGTTACAAATCAACACAGCTATACGGTGCAATATGCGGACGTAAATATTGATCAGAACAGATTTCTTAAAAATAAAGTAGCGTATTATTTACTGTAATAAGCATTTGACATTGAGCAGTTTGAAGTTGTAAGGTTAACTTAAACCAGTCGATCCCCCAATCCCAGCCGAAAATAAAATTTAAGAATCAAACTGACATCGTAGCTACACTACAAATAACTGCAAAAACTTTTTGAGCAATATATTGATTCTGCGGTTTTTCAGGCAAACGTGCTCTCTAGGCTGTTGGTTTAAATGTAGGCCTACATACGGTGGTTCAGTCCAATTACGTTTGATATCTTTCTCAGTGTAAACGCAAAAAAAGAGGAAAACAGGCAAAATGCATGTAATCAAACGACATGCGTATATTTATTTGCATAAATACTCGTGATCGGTAAAACGGACCCAAAGCAGTATAATAAAAATCAATTTCGACGTTAATTATAGCGGTATATATAATATATATGGATAGTCATTCTCTTAGAAGCGATTTACTTTCTTTCAGCAATTAGTGTTTTTTTTTCGAAGGTTTTCAATTAAAAAATTCTCGAAATTTATTAGGGTCGAAATACGAACTGACCTAATCTCCCCCTGGCTGCGCCAGTGATGACTGTAGTAACTTGTGACAGCATGCAGAGCACGTGGTACACCAGTATTTGGGCTATTGGTTCAGGATTAGTACAGTAGTTTCATGAATCATCAGGTAGACAGGTAGATTGTTTTTGATTGCCAAAACACGGCGCAGAAAAACCGATAGAAAACACACACAAGACAAATAAAACCAGTATAATTGGAACGACTGACTTCGCGTCACGTGTTCCTTTATTTTTACTCGGCCATTTTCAAAGTAAACGAGTGCGAAGTTTCATACTTTTACGTTTAACTCCAGAACAGCGAGGTCTATAGCTGTATGAAATTTTAACAGCAGTTTAAGAGTAATATGCTTTAAGTTTGTGCAAATTTCGAGGCAATGAGTCACGTGACTTCGGTTTTGGGACCCGAAAACTGAAAGTTTTGTGTGAAAATGTTTGGTGCAAAAAGTGGTCGTATTCAAAAACGGCTAAAATACAGCAAAAAATAGATACCCTTTCATCCCTACCAACCCATTTTTGGCAACGGTGAGTTTTTTTTTTTCCTTTCTAAATCTTGTGGGTTCTTCTTCTCCTAAACTACAACACAATGAAATCTAATTTTTGTGTAAAGTTGCTGCCAGCGTAATTTTGTCTCCCGAAAGTTTCTGGGGCCACTCCTCCAGAAACCCCCAAGTATGGGGCCCAAAAATTAATTTTTTTGATTGCTCAAGCTGGGGCGATAGTTTTGTTTTTATATCAGTAGATATTTAAGCGACAAATATTTTGACATATAAGCTAGAGAGCTAATTTTTTTCTGATGTTTGTGGAAATTTGAAGAATAGATAACTTGCGGCGCGGTGCAGCGTGAACTTAGTTGTGTTTGTATACGATGCAGCATGCGGCCAAGGTTTGCGGACACAGCGCAGCATGCGGATGCATTTTTTGTTATCCGCGCCATCGCTATTTCTAAACGTCTAAATTCCACCTAAAATTGAACAATTTTTGTAAAAACGGTAAATATATCTGGCATCCGGTAGCTGGGGGCTACGCATGCTGACCCCGAACTCTAGCACAATCTTTGACCTATGCACCCCTACCCCCTTTGAAGTACTTTCTGCCTACGCCAATGCTTGATGAAAGACCATCATAAACCGATGCTATCTATATAGAGCCGTACTAAAATTTTGTGCCAGTAAAAGTTGTTCTATAGCAATTTTATCATTTCAATTCAATTAGCACTTATTTGTGTTTAGAAAGATACTATGCAAAAAAAATATACATATATATATATACAGGGTGAGCCAAAAGTAGGTGGACAGTAAAAAAAAATTAGGCGTAACATAGTAATAGAAAACAGGTAAAATTAAAACAAATTTTAGCACTAAAATTGTAATTATATACCACAAATAACATAGTTGTAACAAAATTAAAATGAACAATTGGATTAAAGTAACGGAGGCATAAATCTATTCCATAATGCCGTCCACCTACTTTTGGCTCACCCTGTGTATATACATATATACACCAAGTCACGCAGTAAAATGAAGCGACAAAAACTTACAGAACGATCTTTCTGATGAGAGGTTCCGAATAGACCACAGGCCATTTCCTCGAAATAGCTACGGAGCCTCGAAATAACGTGATTCCTCAAAATAACGTGGTTTATACAACATAAAAATGAAAACAATTGCGCAGTAAATTTAGAAAAAACTTCAACGCACAAATAAGTTCTGGAATAATAATATACGCGATACAATACACAAATGAACAAAAATACATACAGTAATAACTTTTAACAATAACCTGCTTAAATAATGCTACAAGACAGGAGATTTTTAATCCTGTTAGAAAAGAGAAAACAAATTTATGGTAGTGATAGCACCGGCATACTACGAAAATAAGTCTACGCACCGAAACATGGTACTTAGAAGCCGCGAAAAGTTACATTACAATCTTTCAAGCATATCAATAGTTGAAAAAAAAAAGTAAAACAGTGACTCTGTAGCCAAAAATCTCACGAAGAGATGGCCGAGAACGACTGAGTTTGCGCAAATCCAACATCGTAAATAATACAGTCAGGAAAACCATCCAATTAAGATGCTTTCTTAGATGAAAAACAACTATTGTGACTCTTTTTCCAATATAAAACTTTTTTCTCTTTTCAAAAAGATAAAATTGCATTGTATTCAATTCAAAGTATTCTTAGCCCGGAGCCAGTGTTTCTCAAACTAACGGTCGGGATGCACAGCAGGCCGCTAAGCGTTCACGGATATAGTGGGGCAAATCTGAGAGCAAACGGGGTTTCAGTACACCCAAGCCACTTAACAAATTTAACCCAAAAATGTAAGCGTTTAAACGTGTTTTTGATTTGACTTTAAACATTCCATCTACGGTTCTGGAAAGCATAGAGTAGAGTAAATTAATATAAGTTTTCAACGTGAAGTCATCGTAAAGTTAGACTCTGCAATATCTTATATAAATTTCTACGAATTTGATTTTTTGCTTCTAAATTTGGTTTGTGTAGGTATCTTTTTCCACTGTTCGTGTCTGGTTTCGGGTATCAAACTAACAGCAATAAAATATATTTTGCAGGTTTTTTGAAAATAAACTCTAGTATATTTCGTTTGGATCTTAATATTTTCTAGCAGCGCGTAGATTACGGGGGAAGGATATGGACCCCCTCAAGATATGCATGGAGTAAAGAACCCCCAATAAAAATGGAACATGTCTGCTATCTATCATAAACACTAACAAAATACCATTTTTGTCTTGACTGATTTTTCTTGCTCAAAATTTTGAAAACTGCATATCACAGCGCTAGGCCAAGATTCTATAATAATCCCAACAAGAGTATGTGCTATTCTTAGCCAATATCTGGGCCAATTTTTATTTGTGTACGTCACTAACTCATCATTTTGATTGGGTGTCTATCAGTAAAGCTAAAAAGTCTAGATGGGGAAAGTCCTGACTCCTGACTGTTATAGCAGGGCACGAGGACGAGCTGAAACTTGCAGGGTCAACATCACAGTTACTATTGTGACATACAAACAATGCAAACAAAATCTACGATGTACAAACAATGCAAACAAAATTTACGACGTACTAACAATGCAAACAAAATCTACGACGTACTAACAATGCACACAAAATCTACAATGTACAAACAATGAAAACAATTCGCCAAAAAAGTTACGGTTATTACGTTGGACCCTCCCAAAGATTTGGAGGAATCGACATGCCTGTTTTCTAATCTATATTTTTACCTTTCTTTTCGAATCTAGCATTTTTTTTTGCATTAAAATTTGCAAGTATTTCCATGTCATTAAAACGGAAAAGAACACTAACAGAAGAAAAACGACTATTTAATTCAAAATCGGAGCAGGATTACTTTATGATTGAGACAGCAACACATTCTATGATGTGTCTAATATGCAATGAAGTTGCAAAGACTGTGAGAGGGGATAACGTTAAGCAGAACTTTCGTCGTCACCAATCGCACTCTTACGCGAAACTGAAAGGGGATTCGAAACAAATCTGCATTGAAAATTCCAAAGAGTTTGCGAAAGCAGACAGCTTGCATAACAACTTTCGCTAAGTCCACTAATAGCCGCTATGAAGCATCATGCTAAGTGGTATATCATCTTGGCTTTGCGGGAAAACCGTATTCCGATGGTGAACTCGTGAAGCGATGCTTTAGAGACGTTGTTAAGTGCATTCACCCTGAGAAGGAAGCTGATTATTCTGCAATTGCTCTCTTGCATGTTACAATTCAACGCAGGTAAGATGATATTGCAGAGCAGGTAAAGCTCTCTCTGCAAGCGAAGACAAAGATAAAGAGAGAAAGTTTACTATCACTTGCTGTTAATGACTCAACAGATATCAATGACTCCACGCAATTGTTAATCTTCGTTCGTTGTCTTTCTTCCAAGCTTTGAATGAGGATTTCTTTTCCTGGCGATAAGACATATTTATTACAGTTAAAAATGCTTGCATTCGCTTTGGATTAGATTTGAAATACCTTCGGGGCATTTGCACGGACGGTGCACCTGCCATGACAGATAACCAACAGGGATTTGTAACAAGATTTTCGGATTGCGTATCTAATGAATATGACAACAAAGAACTCATCAACCTTCACCGCATTAACCACCAGGAAGTACTGTGTGCCAAATCTGTTGCTTTAAATACCATTCTGAACGATGCGAATCGCATTATCTTACTTATTCGCGCAAATGCTTTGCATCATCGACAATTTCGAGAATTTTTTGCTCAAGTGAAACATCTGCTGGGTACATATTTTATCACCCCGCAGTTCGTTTGTTGTCTATTGGAGAAACTTCCCACGGCGTACTACATTTGCGAAAGAAAATAGTTGAATACCATTTAACTAAAAACAAGGAGTGTCCCTTGCTCAACCAAGACTTTCACATGTCGCTTGGTTTTCTAGTGGATTTTCTCACCAAGAGGAATTTCTTAAATCAAAGTCTGCAGGAAAAGACAACAATAGTTTGTTTGGTGTACAAAAAAGTACAAGATTTTAGCGACAAATGCCGTCTCCTGAAAAGTCATCTGCATCAGCGTAACCTTTTTCACTTTCCGCAATTGAAGGCTCTGATTGACAACAAAAAAATCCAAGTGGATGTGATTCCCACCATTCTTTTCTCAAACGTTTTTAATAGGGTTTTGCACGAATTTTCTTATAGTTTCTAGGACTTTTGAGATTTCCGATACAAGGCAAGCTGCTAATCCACATTAGTCGAAACCAAATCTGCACCATTGAATCTTTAAATGGAACTCTTCGAATTGATGAACGAAGAACAGTTTATCAAAAAATTTAAAGACGAAAAAGATCTGCTAAATACATGGAAAGTAGGTGTTAAATATCAGCATCTACAAAAATTGGCCAGACGAACTTTCGTCCTTTTTGGAAGCACTTACGTGTGCGAATCAGGATATTCAAGAATGAAATATTTGAACATGTACCGAACCCGATTGTCCGACAGCAATCTGGAACGTAAACTACGACTCATGATATCCAGCGAGCCACCTAACTTCGCAAGTTTATCTGAGGAGGTGCAAGATCAAGGAAGTCATCAGAGAACAATTTTGTGATTTATGATTGAATAAATTTTCCAAACTTGAAAATTTGACTTTTTCTAATGTTTAGCAGGAGTAGTTAAATTGTAAGCTTTAAAAGTAAATTCGTAAAAAAATTACTTTAAAACTATTGGCGGCCGTTAGTGCATTTATAAGATGTTTGCGGCCGGCAGTACTGAAAAGGTTGTGCACCACTGCGCGAGGAGTACCCAGTACCCACAACATAAAGGTGGTTAGAACAACATTTTTGACTTCTCACACAAAAACAAAAGTAGTAGCACTAAAATACTGAATTGCATAATTGTCAAACCTGCGCTGTAGATGCAATCAGAGGGGTTTGAGTGAGAGCAGCAGCAGGTTTTTGTTTGACGTGGCGTACAACACCAGCGGACGCTTGAGCTTTCGCTAATTGTTCGGCTTGTTTAGCAGCGATGACAGCGCGTGGGCGCGGCATTAGAGGGTCGAATGGAAGACTGGCCCAGGGGGCTCATTATTTGTCCGTGCTGGAGTGGGGGTTGTTGAGACGTATTTACTTGTTCGGCACCCCAAGAATATTGGTTAATTTTCGCATATAGAAGTTGCTTCTTGTTGGCTACTAGGTTGTTGGGTAGTTCCCTTTCAAGGGTGTGGGGAGTACATTGACACTATCTTTCCACGACTTACATTAGGTGTGCGAAAGTTGGCCGACTGACCCGAGATACCAGGCATGTTGTATTGGTGGATAGGGGTAGCAGGTTGATCCTGTTGGGGAGTGGGCGGGGCACCAGGAGTGTTCGGAGCCGCCTGCGATGAAGAGGACATGTTACTAGAAGTGCTTTCCATAATGGCCATTCTTCTTCTAGTTAGCAGAGACCGCTGTAATCGGT
The DNA here is from genome assembly GCA_963965965.1 of Trididemnum nubilum. Classification (NCBI taxonomy): domain Eukaryota; kingdom Metazoa; phylum Chordata; class Ascidiacea; order Aplousobranchia; family Didemnidae; genus Trididemnum; species Trididemnum nubilum. Next base: position 19,669,282 of record OZ014490.1, read on the forward strand.
GTTGTTTTTCTTGCTGCTTCAACTTGTTCTTAAGATTGTAGCAAAATGGAACTTGACACTTCGTTTCCTGAAAATCAACAAAACGTAGTAAACATTTTTTGAAATTTCTGAGAAGACTGTTAAAGTGACTAAACAATTCCAAACTTCAAAGCTTTCTTCAGCGTATGCAAACATTAAGCGGCATAGTAGCAACTTGCAAGTATTGTTTAATTACGAAGGCCAAGCTGTTTTTTTTTTTTTTGCACATATGAGAATTTTCGATTAAATAGCAGAAAAAAGAATTTAAAAATATTTTTCTCGACCAATTAAAAATAAAAAATTGTCATTTTTGTGATTTCGAACACAATCGGTTCGTATGCACATTAGCACAATTGAACATTTATAAACAAATTGTTTGGGACAGTAACTTAAATGGCTAAACTTGTTTCGGCTGTTTACTAAAAGTTAAAGTCAATAACTGCTAGTGACGAAAAAATCTTGAGTTCGAGGAGGTATAGAAAAACTAGTCATCTGTGGTAGAACCAAACGTCTAGATGTCCCTGAATAAGACATGACAAACTAGCTTTTAGCACACAAAACTTGGTATTCAAATATTATTTGGAGCAGTAATCAGTATTGCGAAATCAATGATGCAGATCTATACAATTAATATTTGCTAACTCTACAATTTCAGATCCATTACCTGGCAAAATTTGGCATGATATAAACAAGGAACACCTGCAAACATTTTCATTCCTACGAAGTGGAAGAGAAATATTTGTAATTAAAATTATAGGAAAATTCTGTGCAAACCGTTTTTTTACCAACTAGAACCCTCCCATTAAACCTTAAAACAGCGCAACTTTTAGATGAGTACTGACTACGACTTAGGTATAATTGTATATGTGCAGTTGCGCACTGTATGTCAGTACAACATTGCATATTAGATCATAACGTTGAAAGGAATTTCTACCAGACTATCTATAGATTTCAAAAAAAGTGAAAAAACCTACTTACTTCACACGTAGTGCAGTGAAATCATGTTTCAACACTATTCTTGCATTGGTTACACATGTAAGCAAACTTTAAACGGTTGCTCAAGGACTATCCAAGTGCCCATATAATAAAGGTAGTTGGAATAGCATCTTAAACTTCTCACTCTAAAACAGAACTAGCACAAAAATACCAAATTGCATAATTATCAAACCTGAGCGGTAGATACATTTGAAGCAGTTTGATTGGGTGCAGCAGCTGACATTCTGGGCTGTCCGATTTTGACTGAGCTTGCATTGATTTCTTGCTGTGCTTTCGCAAACTGAATAAAAATGTCTTATGAAGTTACTATTTATTTTTACTACATCATTAACTACCTGAGGACAAAGTGGACTTGGTCAAATGTCACAGCAATAAACCAATTAAGTTTATCCCATATTACAAAGTAGGAAGGAAATACATATTGCATACGCAGTTAAATCAATAATAGATGAAATAGCTGTCGTATTTTGCATGTCCAAGGGACATTAGTGGTTTATTGTTTGAACTAAATGACACTTAGAGCAGCTCACAACGAGTTGTGGACATAAAACTAAAAAGTAGAGCAAGTTTTTGCAACTTTTCTTACAGCTTCCGAAACACTCAAACTTTACGGAGTACAATGTTCTATATTGTTTCCAAAAATTTTATTTTGCAACTTTCGGCAACTTTTTTCAATTTTACGTGCAACTTTTATTAATTTTTGCGCAAAATCTAAAAGTGTGATTAAAAAAATATACTTTGAAACTACAGTGTTTCGGTTTCATTGTAGTATTCTCTTTAAATTGTATAGTTTGAGGCCATGTTTTGGATGAAAATCACACACAAGAAGAAATTCCGACGACTTTGCATTTAGGGATCAGTTAAATAATATGGCCACAAGCTTGTCGGGCACATACGAAATCAGTCGTAAACTAGAACGTGACATCGCAAGAGATATCTGGAAACTTCGCAGCATTATCCGACTTTTACTGAACTTTATTAAATAGCGACCCGGTTGCTTTGAATGAATGTGTAAAAAATATGGTCGTTGACAGTCAGATCAATAATTTAAATGCGCCTCTTTCCAACTTTGTTTCACCAACTTAAATCGCTTAAATAATCGAGTAACGTCGTTTAAAAAGCTCGCACAACAGTTCATAATACTAGAATACGACATCGCAAGCAATCTGGGGACTTCGCGAAAGTATTTCACTTTACTGAATTAAAGAACTTCGCAATTGCGTTTAGCGTGTTTATGGTTGTTGATAGTCACATATGAAATACATCGCTTTGGAATTTCGTAATGTTCCATTAACTTAGTCAAGTTTGTGTTTAAGCGCTTTCAAAATTTAAATGTCTAGAAAATGTATCTATCAGTAAATACCTATTAGATCTCGTTTCAACTTTTAAGGAGTTAGTTCAATTTTCGCATAGCAGAGCATTTGTTAAACTTGCGGTTACAAACAAAATACTCGTTAAGACAAATATTTCCACAATAACCTTTTGCTCCAATTGAAACACACAAACAAAAACTTTTGATCTGAAAATGCCAATATGATTTTTGGATTTTGCAACTTACGTTATCTTGACCAGAATTTTGACACACTATCCTAAATATCAAATCTACACCCAAACTAGCCCAATTAAATATTTTTTAAAAACAATTTTATACCAGCACATGTATGAACAGTTCGGCAAATTTTTCTCATGGAAAAAGATACACGTACACAAACAAAATTTAGAAACAAAAAATCAAATTCTTATAAATTTTGAAGTGATATTACAGAGTCAACTTTACCATGACTTCACATTGAAAACTTATAATAATTTACTCAACTCTATACTTTCCGAAACACTAGGTGTAATAAAAAGTTTTTCCTGAGGTTCCTCTGGGGTTCTAGGCTAGCTTTGAGAAATCACACTGGTGCTACTCAAAAGACTAACTTTATTACTGACGTTTCGCTAGTTAGAAACAACTACTGTAGCTTCTTCAGAGCAATGCTATCAGTAGTGATGGCAAATCGCCATCAACTTCTGATAGCAAAAAACAGAAAAAAGGTCCCACACATTGCTGCAGTAGAATAACTACCGAAAAAATTCAAATTAAGGCTCCGACCGTAAATTCAAATTAAGGCTTTTTAAATTAAATACAAATTAAGGCTTTAAGACCGTAAATTCAAAAGTAAATTCAAATTAAGGAAAAAATTCAAATTAAGGTTCCGACCGAAAATTAAGGCTGGGACCGTTTTTCTGTTTTTTGCGATCAGAAGTTGATGGCGATTTGCCATCACTACTGACAGCATTGCTCTGAAGAAGCTAGTTGTTTCTAACTAGCGAAACGTCAGTAATAAAGTTAGTCTTTTGAGTAGCACTAGTGTGATTTCTCAAAGCTAGCCTAGAACACCAGAGAAACCGCAGGAAAAACTTTTTATTTGAAATGCCTGGTGTACAACTACATTACATTTTTTCGGAAACTAGGTGTAATGTTTAAACCCAAACAACTATTTACCAAAAATCATCTACTTCTTTTGCACACTGCGCTCTTTTTAGTTCATTTTAACAGCTTGGAGGTTATTCGCTCACAAAGTTTTAAGGTCTCAAAAAGTTATCAAAATAATCAAGTAACGTCAATCAAAAAGCTATGAGGAGTTCTGACAGTTTTTCTCTTTATTATGAAATAACATAGACCGAACTTAAAAATTCCAGCGACTTTATTACATCAGCCAAACTTAACACTATCCACATTCAAAAATAAGCACGCATTTTACAACTATTCTTATTCTGAGAACGCTATTTAGCAGTGCGACCCAACGGCCAACATATTAAGATATTGTACAATATATTGTATTACATCCATTCTTCAGCACAAAAGCTTTCTTAATAAAATTGTTTAAAAACTTTGAAGAACAAGTAGAAGATTTTTTTCAGCGTCATCAGTGAAAGTTTAGTAAAAATACTCGGCCATACAGCTTAAATCTAACAAAGTTAATAAGCTCAAGTACTTCAACTTGCTATATGTTGCAGTAATTCCATATGTTTGGCTCTTCGACTTTTCTGTTATACCATCTCATTGCGAGAATTTAACGTACAGTTTGAAGGTCCATATAAGGGCTATTGTCCAACATGGCATTGCCAAGTTCGGCATGTTTTATTTTTTTCTTATATTAGCCTACCGATACTTTTTGATTATGTCTAGCTGGAGTACTTCGTAATAAAAACTTAAAAATTTTAAGGAGCCCATTTGGCATAATCTCCTCAATGTGGCCAATTAAATTTATTATCTCTATTAACTTATCCAATAGATTTAGTTTGTTTAGCTTTTGTAGTTAAAGGGGGAGGTGCCAACACAATTGCAGCACCCCTATAGTATCAGATCCTCACTTTTTTTCGTATTATAGTTTTACCGATTTTGAAAATTATATTTGTCTAGCTTGAGTGGTTAAAACGTTTGAAGGACACATTGGAGGAGGACTCTCCAACTGTGGGACTTCCAATTAGGGATATTTTATTTATCTATTCTGATTTTATCTTTCTTTTATATTTACCTATTCTGAAAGTTTCATTTGCCTAGCTTGATTGGTTGAAAAGTTTGAATTCTGAAGGACCCATATTTTGGTGCCACAATTTTTTTTCAAATTTTACCCTTACCTTTTTATTTGCTGGAGTATCCTGAAATTGTGATGTGTCACGCTTACCTTGATTAAAATGTTCATATTTTCGAAGCTTTTCGTCTGACACTTGTCAAAAAGGATCGTCAGAATGGAGAGCGCAGAAACATAAGCGGCTATTTATAGGAAAAAGCTGAGCCGTGATTGGCTGGAAAAGGACCAATATCGCCTTCTCATTGGTCCTTTTCCAGCTAATCACAGCTCGGCTTTTTCCTATAAATAGCCGCTTATTTTTCTGCGCTCTTCATTCTGACCATTCTTCTTAACAAGCGTCAGACAAAAAGCTTCGAAGATATGAACATTTTAATCTAGGCAATTCTCAAGTTCTGTACCACCAACCAACTCTTCAAATATGTCATGCTTACACAAGTAAAAAGTGTGAATTTTGGCGTCCTTATTTGAGGGGGACCCCCATTGTGGTACTCCCAAATTTTGTCAAAATTTATCTTTTCTTCATTTTTACCTATCCTAAAAAATTTATCAGTCCAGCGTAAGTGGTAAAATTTTGAGTTTTGGCATCCTTGTTTGAAAGCGATTCCTTTATTTTGGTACCCCCAAATTTTGTCAAACTTTATCTTTTCTTCATATTTGCATATCCTGAAAATTTCATGTGTCTAGCATGAGTGGTTAAAAAGTTGGAATTTCGGCGGCCATGTTTGAGGGGTACCTCCCCTTTTGAAATACCCAAATTTTGTCTTTTCTTCATATTTGTCAACCCCAAAAATTTCATGTGTCTAGCATGTGTGGTTAGAAAGTTTGATTTTTGGCAGCCCTGTTTAAGAGGGACCCTTATTTTGCTAGCCCAAATTGTTTCAAACTTTATGTTTTTTTTATATTTACTTACCGTAAAAACTTTGTGCGTCCAGCTTGAAAAGTTAAAAAGTTTGGATTTTGGAGGTCCCCGTTTGGGGGTAACCCCCTATTTTGGATTACATAATTTTTGTTTGGTTTAGTTTATTTTTGATATTCACCCACTACGAAAACTTGATTTATCTAGCTTTAATGACTTAAAAGTTCCAAAATTTTGGCGGCCCCGTTTAAAGGGGAACCCCCAATTTTGATACGCCAAATTTTGTCAAATTTGATCTTTTTGTAATATTTGCCTACTCTGAAAATTTCATGTGTCTGGCATAAGTGATTAAAAAGTTTGAATTTTTTGGCCCCGTTTGAGAAGGACCCCCATTTTGGTACCCCCAAATTTTGTCAAACTTTATCTTTCCTTTATATTTACTGACCTTAAACGTTTCATGCATCTAGCTTAAAAGGGTAAAAAGTTTGAATTTTGGAGGGTCCGTTCGGGGAAAAACCCCCATCGTGGCACCCCCAATTTTTGTTAGGTTAAGTTTATTTTTAATATCTATCCATTCCAAAAGTTTGATTCATCTAGCTCTAACGGTTTAAAAGCTTAAAATTTTGGAGGACTCGTATGAGGGGGATCCCCCAACCTGGCACCCCAATTTCATTCGAGCTCTAGTCCTCCCTGATATCTTCAATCGCTCAAACTTTGAATACAATGCGTTAGCAGATTAAAAGTAAATAGCCGGAGAAGAACAGGGGTCCTACGCTAAAGTTTTTAATTTTATTATGATTTTATGTTCCAATGAGCCTAATTTTTATGCTTTTTTTATGATACTTTCCTTAATTTTAGGGCTTTTTTATGCTTAGTGCAAAATAGATGGACAATTACACTTTATCTTAAATGATAAAACACTACACAGTGCAGTACTTTGCAAATTCAGCAGCACAGGTAATCAAAAATTTTTTGTTTTGCTATATCAATACAATGTCAATACTTAAATATTAATCACAGTACAATACAGTAATATTAATACTTAATGCTTTCACAAAGCTACAAAAAAAAGCAGCTAACTGCAAAAAGCTGCTTTTGTATGTTCAGTAAATGGTTTTGGGTACACGTCAGCTGTTTTGCATATATGTTCTGCAAGCAATTGTTTCCAACAAATGGCCATATACATCAAAATAACGAAAAAATACAAAACGAGATGTAGAACACTACCAAAAAAAGTAATACACTCTATGTACAACTTTTACGCTCTATAATACATTTAATACCTGCTCGACAGTTACAGATTTTACAACAATTAAAATGCCACTTTCCATCACAGTGTTGACACTACAAGATGTTTACGGAAAAAGCCAACTACTAACTTGGAAAAAACACCATGCCTACACTGTGCCTGCTGTTCTAAACTAGCATCTTTTGTCTGCCATAGATTTTGTAAATTTTAACAATATTGAAGTCTCCTTGAACTACTGCACAACACAATAATTGCTAGATTTGAACATCTGGCTCTATACTTGCAAAAACGATTAATTTGCACTATACAAATGCATTGTCAACACAGTTACAATCTGTTTATGTTGTCCTAGAATAAACACTAACAGCCAACTTGCAGTAGATTTTGAACAATCGACAAGTAACTTATAAGTACATTGTGCAATCCAGCAAAGCAGCAATAATATCGGTACTAAAACTACTGAATCAAAATTTACAGAATAATGGTAAATTTTCGGTGCTTGACCATAATTATTTCAATTATAGCAAGAGATAAGACCTATGCCAATAATTTCGCTTTCTTCAACTTAAGAGCAGCTAATTCTTTATCGCACTGGCGTTTTCTATCTAAACCGATGCTAATTTTTGCTGAAAATTTAAGAACAAATTAAGAACAATGCCAGCCTCAGTATGAAAAAAATAATTAAGAACCCACAAAAAAGAAAATATTTTAAATAAAAAAAACAACAAAAGTCTGTATTGAATAGAAACGATAAAATTTTAAAGATGATCCACAACTATTGCAAGAATGCTGCAGCACGCTGCACAGGAACTAAGTAATTTTTGGCAGGCACGTTACTCTGCATGGTGAAGCACAAGAAATAAAGTTCACTAATATTTAATTAAAAAAGAGCTGGTCAAAATTAAAGATCACTAACTACGATATCATGAGAACAATCAACAAGTGGAGCTGAACAGCACTTTTATAGCATAAAAAATAAGTTGCTTGGTTGAGAACTCTGTTAAAATGATCACTGTACAAAAAAGTGACTACATACCGCACTTAACGAGAAAAATAGGCATACTAGAACAATTTCTTACATATAAAGCCTGAGCGATGCTGCCTCTACCACTTCCATCACATTTCTTTTTGACAACACTGCTTAAATTATTAAATGTACTCCTTCACGTCCCTTTTTTTCCCTGGACTGGAGGGAGTAGACACGACAGTCAAGGTTGCCACAGAAACTGCAAAACTAAGTTCCAGGACTTTTTTAGGTCATTTTCTTGGACCGTTTAAAACTATTTTTTAGGGCTTAAAATTTATGTTTTCCTATTACTCTTTCATTTCTTTTTTTGTACCTATTATTTATAAACAATTTTAATGCTAAGGAAAGTCCCTCTTGCTGCCTTTTATGACTCACTGGGTAAGTGGCTTTACTATTATGCCCCGGAAAACCTTCAAGCTATTTTCCAGGACTTTTAAACAAAATTCAAGGACTTTCCAAGACAGCAAAAAAAAATCCAGGACTTTTCCAGGATGTGGAAACCCTGGAACGTGCTGTTTTAAGTGAATCACTCACCCATTTCAACCTCAGGTTTGCTTGGAGCAGTTGAGCACATTATATTCCGGAGCCCTTCCTGACGAATGCCAACATTTCTACTGCAAGTTTTTTTACAATATTTTCAACTACACCCTACAACATGGCCAGCTCTAAAAGAACAAGAAACTCCTCAAGGTACCCAGCTTTCCCCAAAGCCAAGGGCACAACAACAAAAAGGCAGAGTAATTACAAAATTGGTCACTGCTAGCATGATGTATTCCCATGCAATGACGCGCAGGTACAGATAATATAGCTTACTAGTGGAAACACGTCACTATTCTCCACCACAAATAGCGGCGAACCAATAGAATCAAATTAATGTAGCCTGATGGTGTGTGCTTTCAAGTATACATCAACAACAAGAAAAAAGCACCAAAAGGCAAACAGCATTGCTATTTTGATCAATACTACAAATAAAATCAAAACATTACTCACCTGAAACGAGGTCATTTGATTTTTTAAAGAAATTTTATGACAGCAGTCAAATTTTACGAAAACTTTATGATTTTTTATGACAGGGTGAAATTTTATGCTTTTTTATGATTTTATTTCGCGTAAGACCCATGGAAGAATAATAACAAAAGAAAAAAAAAAGTAAGAAAAAAGAAAAAAAAAAAGAAAATAGTATTCAAGTTGGGGTAAACGAACATAACCAAAAAAAAGGTGGTTGATAGTGTGCACAAATATCACAAACCATTTTTCAGCAATATCAGTAATTACCGAGAAATATCGGTTCAAAATTGTCCACTTTCTGTCCATTTTTGGCCTGTAAAATTTTAATCACGCGACCGGACGCCCCCAAACTTGGTTTGCATAAAGCATTCATAAGCACCCACATTGTGTTCGAATTTCAGCTTTGCACGTATAAGCGATTTAATAACTTTCCAAGCTAAAAATTACCGTTTTTTAATGTTTTTTTGTGTCTCAATTCACGATCGCGTGACCTAGGATCCCCAAAATTGGCACACAAGACGCTTACATCAATTCCTATGTTGAGTCCACATTTCAACTTTCTAGGTTTTACCATTTGCTAGCTATAAACAAATCAATCCTCATCTGCCAAAATTCGCGAACAAAACCAATGGTACTACGCGCTCGCAAGAAGTCCCAATTATATACTACTATCTTTTATTTACTAAAATCGATTTCACCTCAACGGGGCATCATCAGTTAGGTTAAAAAACAATCAGCGTATACTTTGAAACTAAAATTATCATAAAATCTAAACAGACCATTACAGCAATCAAATTGATAATCAAATAACACGGACTCCAGTAAACTGCGAAATTATAGAAAACATAATACTGTTTAGTGTATATAGTAAAACCTCTTGTACAGCAAACATATTAAAAACATTGTTTTGTCTAAACCACCACACCATCAGAAAAAAAAAACTACAGAAAAAAGTAGTTTGAAATAATAAACCTCTAAAAAAAAAAAAAATTATAAAATGCGCTACTAAGCAACCAAAATAGTAAATATATCTCCAAAACCTTAAAATGCAAACGAACTTTTTTTTCAAATAGGTGGAATTGGAAAAGAACACATTATAAAACTCTTACCTTTGTCGGCAAATCTGTAAGTAGGAAGGAAGAAAAGAACCTTAAATGCGAATTTCTCCTAAATATACTGCTAAAACTTTGATGAGATGGATAACCAAAAAGAAATAGGCCTGGGCTTTTTAGGTTCAAAATTGAAAACCCGCTCAACTAAATCAAGGGCTAGTGTTACACGATAAAGCAAAGAACATAACCCAGCCTCACGATAATGAGTTGTTTTGATTTTGATCGGCTGATTTGTTTGGATGTAGTGAAGATGACTAGTATGCGAGATTCTTCCTACTTTACGCCCTGTAGTTTGCTGATGGGACAGAGTCAGGCTATCTTTTTGGGAGTTAAATGGTGAGGTCGGGTTATGTTCTTTGCTTTGTCACGTAACACCAACCCTTGATTTAGTTGAGCAGGATTTCAATCTTGAACCTAAAAAAACCTAGGCATATTTCTCTTTGGTTGGCCATCTCATTAAAGTTTCAGTAGTATATCTACGAAAAATTAGTATTTAAGATCCTTTTCTGCCTACTTAAGGATTTGCCGACAAAGATAAGAGTTTTATAATGTGTTCTTTTCCAATTCCACCTATTTTTAAAAAAATTAAGTTCTTTTACATTCCAAGGTTTTGGAGATATGTTTACAATTTTCTTGCTAACTAACGCATTTTATAATTAAATTTTTTTATATAAAAAATTTAAAAAAGAATTTCTGAAAGTTCTGGAAAATGAAAATTAAAAAAAAAATTCTGAAAAAAAAACTTCTGAAATAAATTTTTTTGGAGAGGCTTATTATTTTAAACAACTTTTTTTCTATAGTTTTCTTTTCTGATGGTGTGGTGGTTCAGACAAAACAAGTATTTAATATGTTCGCTCTACAAAAGAGGTTTTACTATATACCGTATTATATTTTCCTTAATTTCGCAGTTTATTGGAGTTCGTTTTATTTTATAATCAATTTGATTGCTGCAATGGTCTGTTAGGTTCTACGATAATTTTAGTTTTGAAGTATACGCTGATTGTTTTTAGACAAACTGATGATGCCTCGTTGGGGTGAAATAGATTTTAGTACATAAAATATAGTAGTATATAATTTACGACTGGTTTTGTACATGCCCGATAAGCTTGTGGCTATATTATTTTATTGAATTGTATAGCAACAAACTTTGTGACTGATTTGCTACGTTTCAATGCTATCTATGATGCAACAGTTGCTGTGCATTACACTGTAGAGTGCAGTACCTTAGTTACAACTTTAGAAATACTAGTACCACAATGTCACAATCAGGTCTGCGGAGCCATTGCAGAAAAACTCTGGCTCATCTGCGGCTCTGGTGCTCTCAAGGCTCCAACCACGTTGTTTAAACTTGTTGTGCATAAGCCTAAATTGAACTTTTTACAACAACTTTTGTTAAAAACAAATGCAACTTTTTCAGAATTTTAGTGCAACAAAAACTTGCCCTTCTATCAATTACTATTGGCTGTCGTTTGCGTTAAAAGAACATAAAATGGTGCCACTGATATTGTTTCCCGTCAACTGTTAAAACTAATGAAACAAAATAATCTGAAAACAAGAACATTTCTGCACATCATTTTCACAAGCAACTTCACAAACACTTTTTTTTTGAAAAGAGTTAAAACATACACTGTAGGTCTCCATTTACGTTTTACAAAGATTTTACAGTACATACAAAGTTGTACTAATGCAGCTATAAATTTACTTTATGCATTGTGTTGGACTTCGCAGGACTGCCAGCAACACCATTGAGTTCAGACTGCACGGGCTGGTAGGAAGGCTCTTGTGAAGTGGCAGCTATAGCCAGTTTGCTCTGGTTTGAACCGGGTGTTCGAAATGCTGGCTGAGATTGAAACTGCACAAAATCACTCATTGCAGGACCAGAACCAGCTAAAACTGCAAAAAACGTAAATAAACTTGAAATAGCATATCGTTTACGCGCCACTTTGTATTTAAAAAAACACGCTTCCATTTTGAGCAATGCGCCCGCTTTTACAGTTAGTTTTCAATTCAAATTTGGTTTTCACTTCCACAGTTAAACTCTTGTAATTTAAACTGAAGCAATGCTATTAGACGTTAAACTAGTGGCTTAACGTTCAAATCTTGAAGTCCAACATCGCAAGTGCTGTACAAGAATACAAAGAAAAATATTTTCCAATTCATAAACAACCACTTATTGAACACCAACACTCTACACAATATAGTTCAGCCAACTGGTGAACCAACAGATCCATTCTTCAATATTTAAAACATTTATACACAGTGCTTAGTTGAATAACTCCAAATTTACTAGATTTATTAAATTCAAAACTTGGGTCTCTAAACCTCGACTACACCAGGGTGCCGGTATAAGTGCAACGTAATACGTTGTTATTAAAACTTACAGCTGGCAGCTTGATTTGACATCTTTGGAGGGGCTTTTTTCTGTCGTTTTTCTTCCAATTCTTTCCTGATTTTGTATATTTTCTCAGCAAGAAGATAATAGTATTCCATCTACATTATCAATAACATCCATATGAATAACTAGAACTAGGCTATGAAAACTAATACTAAAAAGAAGCAGCTTCATTACTTCAATGCTACATCATGCAAAGATCAAATAGAAATCTTCAAAATCATACTGCATTACATCTAACCATAGAAGATGTATACACGTATTTGGACCCTACCTTAAATAAATCTGTTATTTGCAACTGCATAGATAAATTTATGTAGTAATAAAATTGAAACGAATGCAAGAAGAGTTCCAAAACAAGTAGAAACCGTATATGAACAAAAATTCTACCAAATTCAATATATTCACAATAGTCAATTAAACTTGAAAACCAGCAACAAGATCACTGATCCCAATGAAATATCTGATGATGCTTCAAGATCTTACAAAAAGTAAAAATGTCATATACTACAAAAAGGAATAATGTCATGTACTTGAAAGTAAAAAAACTAAGAGATATAGCAATTTATTAATATAGTAATTTACAACTTATAAAATTTCTTCGATTCTTTCTGTTTGCTAACAATACGTTAAAAACTTCTGTCATAGGAGTATATTACAACCAAATGAAGCTATGCAAATATCACGTGAATTTTCAAAAACCTCACCCTTGAATTGGCTTGTTCGTACATTCTGCTTTCAACTTTACGAGCAAATTGCAAAAGTTTTACCATTCGAGGATCTGCAACTGAAATCTTCTCAGGAGTAGGAAAGATATTTTCCACTCTACAATACAAAAATTGAGCTGTGATTGTTCTTGTTTGAAAGATTGATCTGAGGCTTAAAACAACTGAATGCAACCTAAGTAAACAAACGCAGCAAATGGTATAGCTTAATATTTCACAAACATATAACAGTTCATGTTTAATCAAAGCAGGACTATGTAAGACGTACTACATCTTTATAGAACATGAGTACTGTACAATATTACGCTTGAAAAAGTTGCAACTCATTATCAAATCAGCTTGAAGACGTGCAAGTGGTGCAACTCATCCCTTTCAGTTTTTTATCTTCCACATTGACTTCCACATCCAGTTCTGTGTTTTGTCGATTTTAATCAGCAATTCAGCGTTTTTGTCGAGAACAAGATGAATCATTTTTAACTGTTTTTGTTTACTATAGAAAAAACACAGTTTCTTGGCACAAGAAGACTCACCCAATTTTACAAGAAAATAAAGCTCAAGTTCTGATTGATATTTATGACTTTAAATCAAATTTCCTCTAACAGTGTAAATAGCAACAAAATTCAAGTTGATTTATGCAGATTACGAAACCACTCACAATTTTTGCACAAGATACTTTCTTAATTCTTCTGTGACATCGCTATGCCAAGCTCGAGTTATGCTTGGTTGTGATATTGTGACAGAACTAAAAGCAAAAAAAGATTATGTAACAAAGTTTCAAAAACTAGGCTAATATGTAAATTATTCCAGAAGTGAAATAGGCAGAACTAATTTAATAGTTCACAGAGACATCATGTCTTACAATCCTACTTCATTTGACAACACCTTAATGCTGTCTCCGCGTCGAAATGGGTAATCATTTCAACCCCTAGGCTAATATGCTTTGGCGCCCTATGACCTACAGTAATTGAAAACTGTATTTCTACGTTAACATTGTAGGTATTGTATACTAACGTTTATTCCCTATTAGCCTACTGTATTTGCCTAGAATTTCCAATCCTGAAAAAACTTTTATCATACGTAAAACGCAAATGACTATCCATATGAAATCATACGTGCATAGCTTTAAGCAATTTGTGACGACTTGCACAGTACATACTGGGTAGCATTATATAGTTCTAGCTTTTGCGGTACTTTCTACATTCAACTGCAGCAATGTAACAGTTTCTTTACGATTTCATCTAAAGTTAAAAAACGGCACTTGTTTAGAAGCACTAAACTGCTTGGTTTCTTCTCTTTTTTGCTATCAATTGGTCTGCTTTAACTAGCAGTTTTTCGGGATTAATATGAGGGTTTGTATTGTTAGCTTATGCTTAATTGCTTATATTGCTGGGATTACGATCCATTTACAACTGCGATTTGCAGTACAGAAGGCGAAACCACCAACCACATCATCATCTGTCCACTTAACTCGGCCGCAAATGGAACAACAGGTCTTAAGCTAAACCAACTTGACAAATCAAGGTGAAGATGGCTGCATGAACTGTTCTTGTGAACGTCTTATTAAAACGACCGACTACGATCATTTATGTGAATAAAACGTTAAAGAAACATTGCTTACCATGAAGCAGGAAAATGGTTCAAATGATTTGGCTGAAGGCTATTGCTGGGAATGTTGCCACAATTATCTGCTTAAAATATGAAGATAATATAAGTAGCATATCAACAGCAAGAAAACGTTAATGTAGGTTATGTACGAGTGTTTATGCTTGTAATTCATATTTCATGAAACATTTCTTTCCTGGCTGTACTGCTGTTTAAACGATTGATATTGAAGAAAATCGAGACCCTGTGATTGATTATAAAGACCAGTACCAATTCTACACAACTATAAAATAAAACATCAATAGCTATTGGCAATATCGATTTCAATTATTTGCAAGCATCTCTTATTTAAACATGATTCTTCAGAAAATCTAATCATGCCTTGTTTGACTAAGATGTTATTGACGACACTAACTTATTTTAGTGTAACACACAAATTTATCAACCAATTAAAAACGCTTTTGTATCTTAAGGTTTTAAAAAATGCTCAAATAAATTATAGACCTGGCTCCCATGTTCTGTTCAATCCAAGGAGATCTTGAACTTTGTTTTTATCTAACGCAACATTTTTCTGCTGGAAATCGTTGATGTTTGCTTCGGCAGGTCGTGAAATGCCCACTAGATTTGATTGACTAGGTGCTGCAGCATGCATGTTGGCACCTGGAAAACGTTGGATTTGATAAAATCTGGTACAAACTTCAACTCTTATCTACGCACCAAGCCTGCCAATTTTGTGTGTCAATTCAAAGCTTTCCGCTTTTGCTTCCATGGTCAAAGCCTCTTACTAATGTTGTAAGTCAGAGGTGAGGAAAACTCTTCCTGCAGCGCCTGTCGACACCTTCTACAGGACCTTAATCACGTCTTTCTTGACTGTCCTGCCTCTGAGCCTCCATGGAACTCTATCTTAGGCTGTTCTGGCGTGAGGCTCAACTGTTAGTTCTCTATGAAGTTCCTTTGCTTCTCTATTTCTCGGAAGGGTTTGGGTAGCACCACCACCACCCAATTAAGCCGTTTCAAAAATAAAAACAATGCAGTATGCTTTACATATTGTTGAAAATAACCAGAACATTGTTTCGAATATACAAATATCTACTCTTATGCAACAACAACTTTTCTGTAAACATAAATATTGTATTCATTAGAAAACTTCTTACGTGTATATAACAGTGCTTGTAAACCCAACTTTGAGATCACTGCACCTCCTCCAAAAATCAAAATTTTGCTACAAACCTTTATATGAAGCAGTTATTTGGTAGAATAGAAACTTTTGAGAGTCAGACTCACAAAAACGTGTAGTTTGAAATTTGACCCCCAACAAGAGACACCCTAGAGTTTAGAGGTGAATCTACAGTACAATTTCGTATAATTTTGGGAATTGAATTTGCAATTTGTACTGAAATATTATTATTTTACATTTATATTAAACCAATATTCATATGAAGAGTTCCAATTACCTTTAGCAGCCTTAGGAACCTTGGAAGAAGGTTTGGTGAAAAGAGATTCAGTAACTTGAACAGTTGAAGTAGCAGCACTTGACGTCGAGAAAGAAGGAAAGCCTTCACTTGTTTGCTCCAACTAAAACGCAAACTACGCAAATCATATCGTTCAATGCTTAAAAACTGGCCATGCTAAAAAACTAGTCTTGTTGACAGACAGTTGAAGGGGTCTATAGTTCAATTCCCGGGCTAGTCAAATTGCACAGAGCGTTACAGTTGCTCATAAATGTCTTGACATCTATAAGTAAAAAGCCGAGTACCTCCGCCCCAGGTGCAGTGAGAAGATGGTCTAGTAAGATCGTAAAACCCTTTAACGTAATACCAGGGTTTATAGAGCGAGAATCAAGTTTGTTTTTTTAACATAAAAATCTTCCTTGTTTTGAATTAATACAATCAATTTTAAAGTCATTACACATGTACTAATTCATTGTCTACGCACGATTAACTAAATTTCTTAAAAAATTTGAGGGTGGTTGCAAGACTTTAAACCAAAAGATCCATTTTGTAGTCTACCTAGCTTATAAAAATTTTACGTGCTTTTTGCTTTAACTCATTTCACTAAATGAATTGTCAAACTGCGCATATTAATAAATTTCAATCCACACGCTGTTCACAAGATCTGTTATCAGTAATTAAGTTATCAGATCTGAATTGAAAGGCTGCCAATGCACATAATTTACCTTGATGGGTGTGCCTGATATTGATGTACATTTGGACGGTGATGAATGGAATAACTTGGCATCATCCTCTTTTTCTTCTTTAATCTAATGCAAATTAATACACGTTTGATAGTCGCTTAATCACTTTATTTATCTTCCTGACATAAATTACTTTGATGGGTGTGCGCTAGGGTGACCCATTTTGCACGACCATCACCAAATTTTCCATCGGTCTCAATTTATATGCAATTTGGTCCGTTATATCTAGAAATGCCAAAAAAATTGATAGAAATATGTTTCACCCTGGTTGACCCTTACTTTTTGTATCATTTAAACGCAAAAAAAATTACGATATTTCACTGATTGTTTTTGACAAATCAATTCATATTTGATCGTTTACGTGCTACCTGGCCTAAAAGCTCCCAGCGCGGAAGCCTAGGAAAGAACCACTAGAACGGCGACTACTTAAAACAAGCAAAGCAGTTGCCTTCCTGCAGGATTCGAACCTGCAGCCTTTGAATTAGCGGTAATTGCATAGTTGTTAGATTGGAAAAAGAATTCGGATATCCACGAATTACTCTGCGCGGCTGCGGCAAAATTAAGTTTATTGAGATTCAAAAGGTCCAAAAGAGGAACCTTTCACTTCTGCTATTGCAACATGGGCCGGATTAGACAAGTCTAATTATGAGGTATATCAACTATCGCGGACAATGCAAAACCAATGTGAAGGTGAAGTTGAGTTCTGCCAAATTGCCTTAAGTGTAGAAGATTGATCTTAAAGAAACGATTACAAAGAGCTGTTGGAACTAACCATCATATTTCTTGGTAAGTGATTTGTATTACAGTATATCTCTGACAACTTTGTGGTATTTTACCATAGGTGGGCACAAGTCCATTAATCGGTTAATAGCGAAGTTAACTTTTTCATTAACTCGTTAATCCGTTAAAAAAAATTTTTTATGTTAACGGACTAAATTAACTTACGTTAAGTTCTGTCAACTTTCGTTAAGGTTTTTATCGTTAATATCTTGCACCATTCATTCATCGTACCGGTACAAACCAGTTTGCACTGGTAACACTTGTTGCGTGTGTGTTGCATATTAGCACGAGTTCTACAGAAGAAAGCGAAGAAAGCTCGTTTTTGTGGCAAATAATAAGCTGCAGTCTCATAGGTCTATTAATTATCGCTGTTCGCAATTTCCAAAAATTTCTGTTCGCAACTTCATAAGTACATTTGAACTTATTTTTATCTTAAAATTAGATTAGACTGTAAAACGTAACTTTCAAAACACTAAAAGATCTTAGATTAGACTGTAAAACGTAACTTTCAAACCACGAAAAGATCACCATAGCAATAAATATTTCCTTACAATCAGCTTAACAACGTCTATACGTGCTCTAAAGGCGAGTGAATAAAAAAGAATATAAATTACACGCAAAACATTAACGAATTAACGGACTTTATTAACTTCCGTTAATTAAAGCTGAAAATAACTGATTAACGTTAACGGAGGCGTGAATTTTGTTAACGGACTAGTGGTTAGCGTAGCTAATGTTTTGCATTAACTTGCCACCTACGTATTTGACTGTATGTCTGGTATAATCTGTACAGTATTACTGAATTACGGTACTTAAACGCATCCTACTAACTACAGAAACTTATTTGCATGTTTGGCAATAGACCATGGAATATACTTTAAAGTAAGTATCAAACTCTTTTAATTTTGACATTATACAGTATTGACATGTTTGATTGATTGGTTGCATCATCTTATCCTCCATTCGCTGAAAATTGACGGCGGTGCTACGACTTACGTTGGACCAATCCGCACCTGCTTGGGGAGTTGTCGGCTTTCCAAATTTTCTGGTTGTTTCTTGATGTCGTGTTCAGGGAATTTGCAAATTTTTTAAATCAACCAAGCAGGGAAAAGCATAGTAAAGAAAAACAAACTTTTGTCTAAGAACGCAACAATGTGACAAAGCTGCGAGTTAAACCCGAGACTTCTCAAGCCCGAATCGTCATCATAACGACACTGTTATGTAATTACTCGACCATGCCGTCCACCAAATGCTAAACTTATTCGGTAAGTCGTTAATTTCTGTTGCAGGTGGAACCATGCCAAAAGGTCTTTCTTTTATTGTGAAGGCTCCAGAAGCTAAACATCATGTACGGTGAATGTCGAAAGTTATATATTCTTTGAAGATTGCATTATTTCAAAACCAGCTGGCAGAGGTACTTCCACATGATCATCTTGAAAGCATCACCAATTTGGCTATTTTTCTATGCCTAAATCATGTTAAAAGTTTGACTACCTCTTCAGTTGCATTGGATGCAGCAAAGAAGACGTAACGAAAGATAAAACACTGCAATTCAATCTAAAAGCCATAAAAAAACATCCCAAAAGATATCCTGATGGCTACTCGAGCATGACTGCATCCATGCTGAAGAAACCCGCCGATTACCTTCGGTATTTGGCGGAGCGTTTGGTCGGGCTCAGTCTTTTTGGTGATAAGCTTTCGGTTCAGGAAAAACAGGTAAAAGCTACAGCTTTATTACAATATGAAAGAAAAGACGTTTCTTTTTCCAATGAGCTCCTGCTTCCAGTGGTTAGTGAAACAATTCAAATATAAGATTTGGTTGGTGTAGATTCATGGCAGCTCTTCAGTCTCTTGAACCTCCGAGTTTCCTTTCTGCGTAAATCAGCCCGGTTATGGTCTGATAACTCTGAATATCAAAACGCTAGAAAAATGATACAATGTTTCATTGCAGCAAATGATTCTGCAGAAAGAGCCTTGGGCCTGGTATCTTAATTTCACACCAATAAGATAACCAAAGATAGCCATTAAAAGCAATGTTTGTATTAGGTCGTTAAGAGTTTGCGATCTCAGCCAACAAAACTCGAAGGAAATTGGTCAGACTCTTCAAACATGACTGTTTTGTTCAAAATGTTGTGGTAGACTGGTTGTTACTTCGCAGACTTGTGTTGAAATTGCGACCATCATACGGATAGTAATATCGAGAATGTTTTGATTTTCATTTGTTCTACATTTTCGCAGTAAGTTAAAATGTTGACAATCACTACGTCTCTAACGCTTACTAGTAATACGCAATACAGCAGCAAAACGTGCACATTCTAAACAGCTATTTTTGTGATAGATTGATAAACCAAAAGCCTACATGTTGCACAAACAGCATTTTGAATATATTTCCAGCATAAATCTTAATCGAAACGATTGGACAAAATTTTCGTGGGCCGTACCATAATTTCTGGCCATCGCAAATGTTTGACTTTTCAACCTTTTGCAATTTACAGAATTTCTGAGAGAATTACAAAAAACTTCTCTTAGAGCAGCTAAAAACTTACATATTCTGCATCTTTTGACAACAAAATTAACTTTATAGCGTTAGCGGTTATGGAGTTACAAAAATTTGGCATTTTTCGATTTTTTTTTACAAAATCATAGGGGTCAAAGAACATTTAAAAATATTATTTTTCCATTAAGTACAACAAATTGCTCATAAATTTACACTGATGGACCTATGCCTCAAACTTTTCGAAAAATCGTACAAAACGGGTCACTCTGGTGCGCCTGATATTGATGTACATTTGGACGGTGATGAAAGGAATGACTTGGCCTCATCCTCTTTCTCTTCTTTGAGCTAATGCAAATTAATATACGTTTGATAGTCGCTTAATCACTCCATTTATCTTCCACAAAAAGCAGAAGGGTTGCCAATGCACATAATTTACCTTGATGGGTGTGCCTGATATTGATGTACATTTGGACGGTGATGAAAGGAATGACTTGGCCTCATCCTCTTTTTCTTCTTTGATCTAATGCAAATTAATATACGTTTGATAGTCGCTTAATCACTCCATTTATCTTCCACAAAAAGCAGAAGGGTTGCCAATGCACATAATTTACCTTGATGGGTGTGCCTGATATTGATGTACATTTGGACGGTGATGAATGGAATGACTTGGCCTCATCCTCTTTTTCTTCTTTAATCTAATGCAAATTAATATACGTTTGATAGTCGCTTAATCACTCCATTTATCTTCCACAAAAAGCAGAAGGGTTGCCAATGCACATAATTTACCTTGATGGGTATGCCTGATATTGATGTACATTTGGACGGTGATGAAAGGAATGACTTGGCCTCATCCTCTTTTTCTTCTTTAATCTAATGCAAATTAATATATGTTTGACAGCCGCTAAATCACTTTATTTATCTTTCTCAAAGAGCTGAAGTGAAGAGTTGCCAATGCACATAATTTACCTTGATGGATGTGCCCGGTATTGATGTACATTTGGACGGTGATGAAAGGAATAACTTGGCCTCATCCTCTTTTTCTTCTTTGATCAAATGCAAATTAATATACGTTTGATAGTCGCTGAATAACTCCATTTTGCGGTGCCGCAAATGCAGATAGTTACTACTTTCTTCTACTAATGTTATCGCTTTTATTGAAGATTAACTACCCCAAGTGGCTACTAGCCAGTCCACACAAAAAAGGTGAAAGCAAACCAAGCTAAAACAAAAGAAAAACTGCAAACATTGTTTCTGTATATCGGTATACGAGGTGTGTCTAAAACGGAACGGAACTGGGTCTATAAATGTTACATTTTATTAGACAAGTAAATTTTACAACATGTCGTCCTCCAAGTAATCTCCTTGGGCTCGAATGCAGTTTTCCAATCTCCTCTGCCACGCCTCCACGCACTCCTGTCAAGATTTCTCCGTATTCTCTCGGAGCTCTCTCGTCACGGCTGTTTTAAAGGCTTTTGAATCTTGAAAACGAGTTCCTTTGATGACTTTCTTGAGTTTGGGAAACAAAAAGAAGTCACAAGGGGCCAGATATGGAAAGTAGGGTGGTTGCTCCACTACAGACATGTTATTTTTGGTAAGAAACTCCCGAATTCCCACGGCCTTATGAAACGGAGCATTGTCATGATGAAGCAGCCATGACCTCGTTTCCCAAAGTTCTCTTCTTTTCTCCCTCACTGAGCGCATCAGACGTCGCAAGATGTTTTTGTAGTCGTGATGATTAATAGTTTGGCCATGTGGCAAGAATTTTGCGAGGACAATTCCATGGACAACAAAAAAAGCGATCAGCATCACCTTGGTTTTGGACTTGAACACCTTTCGCCTTTTTGGGTCTTGGTGAAAATGCGCTCTTCCATTCAAGGCTCTGCCGTTTGGTGAGTGGATCGTACTCGAAGATCCATGACCCATCATCGCCTGTAACAACTCTTTTTAGCAAGTTGGGTACAGTTTTGAGTTGCTCCAAAATGTCTTAATACACTTGATACCATTTTTGTACAGATCTTCCTCATCCCCACATCTTCGGTAATGATCCTCCATACCCTCTCACTGTTCCTACCCAGCTCATTTGCTATCATTCTAACAGTAAGAAGGCGATCGCTTCGCACCTTTTATCTCACACGTTCAACATTTTCATCTGTTCTGCTTATGGATGGCCTCCCACTCCTGTGATCGTCTTCCACCTCTTTTCTTCTCTCTTTGAACCTCCTGTGCCACTCAAAAAGACGAGTTCTCGACATCGTGTCATCATCATAGACTTTTTGAAGCAACTTTAGTGCTTCAGCTGGAGTTTTTCCAAGACGGACAAGAAATTTCAGGTTGATTCGTTGTTCGACACTCATCCTTCGCACCAAAAAAAAAGCCCAATTTTATCAAATTTTCCCAAAACGGTCACAAAAATATTGCCTTGACAGAAAAACGTGAAAAAAAGAATGTAGTAGTCACAGAATGCTGAAATTTGGTTTTCGAAACCATAAGACATTGTGACATCATAGAAAGCAATGCTTTTTCCTCAGCGAAAAAAGTTGTTCGCGCAGCTTGCACACTGCACAGTCCCGTTACTTTTCAAACGCACCTCGTATTGTTTGTACGATTAAGTTAGATGATAAATAAAGGATTTATCTGCATTGCCGTGAACACACAATTGTACTAACAGTCACGAGCGTGAGATGTGTTTTTTCTTACCCTCTTTAAGTATTCAGTTTGTGAAAGGTTCATGTCAGCAGATCTCCTTCGACCTACAAAAGGTGCTGTGCTGGAATTCACTGCTATAAACTGCATTGCTTCACTTGTTGATTTGATAGAAGTCACACCTAATGTTGCAGTGCTGCTGGTTGGCATGGCCATATCAGCACAGAAAAATTGGTATGTGTCCGTAGACCATTGGTTCTGTTGGTTGCTGTTGGTAGACGGAAAGACGCTGAGACCAGATGTTGATTTAATGAGCTCAGTTTTCACTTCTCGCTTCACGAAAGCTTCGTTGACAGACTGTCCGCTGTTGTCGGTTGACTTTTGTGAAGCGGTTGAAGTGAACATTGTGTTGGTCGGCATCTGGCCACTCTGCATGTTGCTCATTGACGATGTTTCAGCGTTGATCATTGTCATTCCTGCATTGCCAGATTGAGAAAGAAAGCCTTGTCCAGCCATTCTTTTCGCCTAAAAACAACCAAAATAAAAAGACAACGTAATCATTTTTCCTCACAATAAAAAGGAACTTCTACAAAATACCCTATGATGGTACATAGCAATTTAACAACGCGAGCATTTACCGCTTGATTAAAAAATCACGCCCCTGAATTTTAAGCACATCGATTAATCATTGGTCAGCCACATGAATTCAACAGCAAATTGTCTATAAACTCAGTTAACGCTGACTGACATTACGTAATTGGCCCACAATAAAATCTTCACCAATCGCCGGTTTTACCCTACCGATTGAGACCGAGCCAAATATTATGGACGGCCTAATACTACCGAATGAACGCACCACTTTACGGTTGCTCAAGGACTACCCAACTACCCATATAATAAAGGTAGTTGGAATCACATCTTCGACTTCTTACTCTTAAAACAGAACTAGCACAAAAATACCAAATTGCATAATTGTCAAACCTGAGCGGTAGATACAATCGGAGCAGTTTGATTGGGTGCAGCAGCTGACATTCTGGGCTGTCCGATTATGACTGAGCTTGCCTTGATTTCTTGCAGTGCTTTAGCAAACTAAATAAAAAATGTCATATGAAACTACCGATTAATTTTACTACATCATTAACTACCTGAGGACAAAGTGGACTTGTGTCAAATGTCACAGCTATTAACCACCTAAGTTCATCCCATACCACAATTTCGATATTGCATATACAGTTAAATCAATTATACATAAAATAGTTGTCGTATTTTGCATGTTCAAGGGACACTAGTGGTTTATTGTTTGAACTAAATGACACCTAGAGCAGCTCACAACGAGTTGCGGAAATAAAACTAAAAAGTAGAGCAACTTTTACAACTTTTTTTTACAGCTTCCAAAACACTCAAACTTTACGGAGTACAATGTTTTAAGTTGTTTCCAAAAATTTTATTTTGCAACTTTTGGCAACTTTTTTCAATTTTACGTGCAACTTCTATCAATTTTTGAGCAAAATCTAAAAGTGAGATTTGTAAAATATGCATTGAAACTACAGTGTTTCGGTTTTATTGTAGTATTCTCTTTGAATTGTATAGCTACAAACTTTGTGACTGATTTGCTACGTCTCAATGTTATCTATGATGCAACAGTTGCTTTGCATTACACTGCAGAGTGCAGAAGTTTAGTTATAGCTTTAGAAATACTTGTACCATAGTGTCACAATCAGGTCTGCGGAGCCATTGCAGAAAAACTCTGGCTCAACTCCGGCTCTGGAGCTCTCAAGGCTCCAACCACGTTGTTTAAACTTGTTGTGCATAAGCCTAAATTGAACTTTTTACAACAACTTTTGTTAAAAACAAATGCAACTTTTTCAGAATTTTAGTGCAACAAAAACTTGCCCTTCTATCAATTAACATGGGCTGTCTTATGCGCTAGGAAAACATAAAATGGCGCCACTGATATTGTTTCCCGTCAACTGTTAAAACTAATGAAACAAAATAATCTGAAAACAAGAACATTTCTGCACATCATTTTCACAAGCAACTTCACAAACACTTTTTTTTTGAAAAGAGTTAAAACATACACTGTAGGTCTCCATTTACGTTTTACAAAGATTTTACAGTACATACAAAGTTGTACTAATGCAGCTATAAATTTACTTTGTGCATTAAGTTGGACTTCGCGGGACTGGCAACAACACCATTGAGTTCAGACGGCACGGGCTGGTAGGAAGGCTCTTGTGAAGTGGCAGCTATAGCCAGTCTGCTCTGGTTTGAACCGGGTGTTCGAAATGCTGGCTGAGATTGAAACTGCACAAAATCACTCATTGCAGGACCAGAACCAGCTAAAACTGCAAAAAACGTAAATAAACTTGAAATAGCATATCGTTTACGCGCCACTTTGTATTTAAAAAAACACGCTTCCATTTTGAGCAATGCGCCCGCTTTTACAGTTAGTTTTCAATTCAAATTTGGTTTTCACTTCCACAGTTAAACTCTTGTAATTTAAACTGAAGCAATGCTATTAGACGTTAAACTAGTGGCTTAACGTTCAAATCTTGAAGTCCAACATCGCAAGTGCTGTACAAGAATACAAAGAAAAATATTTTCCAATTCATAAACAACCACTTATTGAACTCCAACACTCTACACAATATAGTTCAGCCAACTGGTGAACCAACAGATCCATTCTTCAATATTTAAAATATTTATATACAGTGCTTTTTTGAATAACTCCAAATTTACTAGATTTATTAAATTCAAAACTTGGGTCTCTAAACCTCGACTACACCAGGGTGCCGGTATAAGTGCAACGTAATACGTTGTTATTAAAACTTACAGCTGGCAGCTTGATTTGACATCTTTGGAGGGGCTTTTTTCTGTCGTTTTTCTTCCAATTCTTTCCTGATTTTGTATATTTTCTCAGCAAGAAGATAATAGTATTCCTCCTACATTATCAATAACATCCATATGAATAACTAGAACTAGGCTATGAAAACTAATACTAAAAAGAAGCAGCTTCATTACTTCAATGCTACATCATGCAAAGATCAAATAGAAATCTTCAAAATCATACTGCATTACATCTAACCATAGAAGATGTATACACGTATTGGGACCCTACCTTAAATAAATCTGTTATTTGCAACTGCATAGATAAATTTATGTAGTAATAAAATTGAAACGAATGCAAGAAGAGTTCCAAAACAAGTAGAAACCGTATATGAACAAAAATTCTACCAAATTCAATATATTCACAATAGTCAATTAAACTTGAAAACCAGCAACAAGATCACTGATCCCAATGAAATATCTGATGATGCTTCAAGATCTTACAAAAAGTAAAAATGTCATATACTACAAAAAGGAATAATGTCATGTACTTGAAAGTAAAAAAACTAAGAGATATAGCAATTTATTAATATAGTAATTTACAACTTATAAAATTTCTTCGATTCTTTCTGTTTGCTAACAATACGTTAAAAACTTCTGTCATAGGAGTATATTACAACCAAATGAAGCTATGCAAATATCACGTAAATTTTCAAAAACCTCACCCTTGAATTGGCTTGTTCGTACATTCTGCTTTCAACTTTACGAGCAAATTGCAAAAGTTTTACCATTCGAGGATCTGCAACTGAAATCTTCTCAGGAGTAGGAAAGATATTTTCCACTCTACAATACAAAAATTGAGCTGTGATTGTTCTTGTTTGAAAGATTGATCTGAGGCTTAAAACAACTGAATGCAACTAAAGCAAACAAACGCAGCAAATGGTATAGCTTAATATTTCACAAACATATAACAGTTCATGTTTAATCAAAGCAGGACTATGTAAGACGTATTACATCGTTATATAACATGGATACTGTATAATAACACGCTTGAAAAAGTTGCAACTCATTATCAAATCAGCTTGAAGACGTGCAAGTGGTGCAACTCATCCCTTTCAGTTTTTTATCTTCCACATTGACTTCCACATCCAGTTCTGTGTTTTGTCGATTTTAATCAGCAATTCAGCGTTTTTGTCGAGAACAAGATGAATCATTTTTAACTGTTTTTGTTTACTATAGAAAAAACACAGTTTCTTGGCACAAGAAGACTCACCCAATTTTACAAGAAAATAAAGCTCAAGTTCTGATTGATATTTATGACTTTAAATCAAATTTCCTCTAACAGTGTAAATAGCAACAAAATTCAAGTTGATTTATGCAGATTACGAAACCACTCACAATTTTTGCACAAGATACTTTCTTAATTCTTCTGTGACATCGCTATGCCAAGCTCGAGTTATGCTTGGTTGTGATATTGTGACAGAACTAAAAGCAAAAAAAGATTATGTAACAAAGTTTCAAAAACTAGGCTAATATGCTTTGGCGCCCTACGACCTACAGTAATTGAAAATTGTATTTCTACGTTAACATTGTAGGTATTGTATACTAACGTTTATTCCCTATTAGCCTACTGTATTTGCCTAGAATTTCCAATCCTGAAAAAACTTTGATCATACGTAAAAAGCAAATCATGATCCATATTATGGAATCATACGTGCATAGCTTTAAACAGTTTGTGACGAATTGCACAGGGTAGCAGTAGCTCATAAGGGTAGCACATACTGGGTAGCATTAACTAGTTCTGGCTTTTGCGGTATTTTCTACCCTCAACTGCAGCAGTGTAACAGTTTCTTTACGATTTCATCTCAAGTTAGAAAACGGCACTTGTTTAGAAGTACTAAACAGGCTGTCCACTCATCTTGGAACAAAAAAATGAAAAAAAATGACAGCAATTTACAGAAAAAAATTGTGAAAAAAAATGACGAAACTTTTCAATAATTCTGGCAAGTATTTGAGATATTGCAGTCATGCTTCTTCAAAAAAGTGGCTTGTACCTAAGTTAATCACACAAACACTGTCTAACGAACAAAGGTAATATTTTCAAATCAACTGACCAATCAAAACCAAGGATACAAACGACTTAAGATAAAACCTGCCAGGATTTTGAAAAACACATATTGTCATCTGTCATCATCAAGACCCCTTAGCACGCATTTTACCAACGTATAAGAGCAGTGATGGGCAACCTGCGGCTTTTCGCCAGATTTTAAGTGGCTCTTTTTTTATTGGTCCTCATACTTCAACCTGTGTTGCAAGAAAACAATGTGGAAAGTTTTGCAACTTTTTTTTAATGTCATTTTGAAAGAGATACTTCTCATAATTGGTTTCATTTAAAAAATGAGAACTACATGAGATCATGAAGAGGAGCCCCAAATCTTTTTCCATGTATTTCCTTGTTTGCGAAATTATGTTTTAAACTGTTTAACTCCATACGGCTGGCAACCTTGCATTTTGCAATTTTGTCACATCAAAAAAGGCATGCTGCAAATCAGAACTAGTAGCATAAGTCTACAGGTTCCAGTAGCAGTAGCCAAACTTTTAGATTCGGTTACAGGCTACTCACTGCTACCAGTAGGTAATGGCATTTTTTAGTCGGCAAGAATTTTTGAAAAATTGTGCCGTTTATGATGTCACAAAATTGCAAGATGCAGGGTTGCCAAAGGTAGAATTAAACGGATCAAACCTACTTTTGCAAATAAAGGGTATTGTGGAAAAAGGTTAGGGGCACTTCTCTATTACCTCAAGTAGTTCGCATTTCTTCTATAAAACCGATTTCGAGTAGTATCTCTTTAAACATTTTTCACTCTTTTATCGCAAAAAATTTCAGCATTTCAACTGGAGTAGTTAATAAGATAATCGCAATGCAGAATACGACGCGAATAAGAAACGATAATGATTGTTATGTAACAAAATAAAATAACTGGGATCAAAAAAAATAGCGTTCTACTTATGCCATGACAAAAAAAGTTAAATACTATGTCACATTAATTCAACATGACGCACATAAGCTTATAATTCTTGGAACTCGGTAGGAGTAACTCAAGTTGTTTTTTGCAGCACAAGGCAGGTAATGTAGTTCAGTGGCTTGTAGTATTTTTTGTACACTCCACAAAGGAAAGTGTTTCTATATAACCAACTCTATCATGATTTTAATTGAAATAACTCCGTTTAATAGCACCATTTTGCTGACCAGTATTTAGTTATCTTTTTGCAAGTTGAACGTTTAAACTCGTACAAAGATTTATGAGAGGAGATGAATGCCATCATAGAAAAATTCTGCGTTGAAATTGTTTCAAAAAATTCGGAAGTTTCTTTCAATAGTAGATGAAACGCTCTTGTAACTTATTATACCTTAGATTCAAAATCGACACTGTAAAGCAGCGTGTCTCAAGCAATGGGTCGCGACCCAAATGTGGATCGCCATGGTTTTATGAATGGGTTGCTGACACAATAGAGCCCTCAGTACTTTGATTAATGATTATCTCTAATTTATAGTTAGAGATATATCCAATATTCAATATTCTACAAAGAAGCTAAAAAATTGTAATCCGTTTTCAATCCGTTTTCCAAGTTCATGTTTATGTGAGATTTTCTGCTCTGGCATTTATGAAAGACAAATACAGAAACCATCTGGATGCAGAGTAGTAGCGTAGCCAGGGGGGGGCAATAGCATTGGTCTGTCGACCACAACACACAATAAGAAAATTAATGATAAGTTATAGACAGTATCTAGAGTCTTATAGGCACAATCAAAACTTTGATTAACAGCCTAAGACATACTGTTTCGGAATCGACATTCGTCCTTTATTCATCGTCACTACAGCTACGACTACAGGTATGAACATGAGCGTAGAAAGGCAAGGAATCGCAAAACAACCAGATCATAACACAATTTTTTTTCTCCTAAAATATAAAGTAATCACAATATTACGAAAAACAATTACAATAGTTCAATTCAAAATAATTTTCAATAGCATGCCTTAGACAGCTGTTTCGCCCAATCTTAGGACTTATCAGCAAGGCTTGCATGGCCAAAGGGACAGAAGTATTACTGGAGATAATACTGGAGACGTAGCCATTTAAGGCGAGCTACGAGGACAGAAGAGAGTTAGCTAGCCTATCGTTCTTCTGAGAGATGTAAGGTAAGATTTGTACTTTAGTGGGTAAACACTAATGGATTTATAGCATATAGTCTCATTCGGTAAAAATTTAATTGATAGCTTGAGTTTCATTTGGTAAAGATTTTTTACAGAGTTAGCTGGCCTATCGTTCTTCTGAGAGATATAAAGTAAGATTTGTACTTTAGTCGGTAAAGATTTGATTTATAGCATATAGTTTCATTTCTTAAAGCTTTAATTAATTGCTCTAGTTTCATTGGGTAAAGATTTTTCAGTTAAGGTTTACTTATTTTGGCTAAACTCTTCTCACTAAACGGCTCTTCTCACGAACTCTTCTCACTAAACGGCTATACAAGCCAACCCCAGATACACAAACTCGGCCTAATTGCCCATGAAACTAATACCTAAAATCACCCACTCTTAGAATATTAGAATGAAAAACGACCCGCCTATTTATACTACGGCAAAAGCTATCGAATATCCCAGAAAAATCCCTGATACGTGGCAATAGAAAAAAGTACACGAGCTTACGATAAACAAATTTTGACATAATTATGACGTCACAAACTTCAAGTCTAAATATAGCAATTAAAATGGTAAACAACTAATTATTCCAGTGACTAATAGAAGACAGTAGAATATACTAGAAAGAAATTATCTCGAATATCTCAAATATTCTAAATCAAAAAAAGCAGCAAAAGCAGTAAATCAGTCACGTACATTTTAGAACACAACAAATAATCATATCTCATGCATTCAAAATTATTATTCTTGACAATCTGCTTGCCTTTCTACGCTCATGTTCATACCTATAGTCCTAGCTATGGTGACGAGGAATAAAAGACGAATGTCGATTCTGAAACAGTATGTCTTAGGTTGTTAATCAAAGTTTTGATTGTGCCTATAAGATTCTGGATGCTGTCTATAGCTTATTATTAATTTTCTTAGAACATTGTTCAGAATAACAAAATTACCACGTTTTTTTTAGCACTTCTACAACAGTCTTTTGCACTGGAATGAACCAAAAAGGCATTTGAAGCATATTTTGAAACATACATTTAGGGAAGCTAATTTGTCAAAATAGAACTCAAAAATCAGTAAAAACTTTGAAAAATGGCCAAAAATAAGTAATCAAATTTGATGGCTTGTTTAAAAATGCTGAACATAGGTTTCATCAAAAAGTAATTTCTAAACTTAAGAATGGGGGGGCTATTTAGTACTCAGTGTTAGTTAATTATCAATCACTTCTCTCAAATCTCTTTCTATTACCCCCCACTCTCAATCATCTTTTTCCATAAATTAATGATGAAATACATTACTCCGTGTTAGTTTTAGTGAACTATAGGATTTTATGATTTACCAGCTTGTGAATAAGAGAACTGAAATCTCACCTTTAGCCACCTCCCACATAGCCCGTTTACGCAACCAGTTTAATCGTATTTGCACTGCCAATTCTTATGCCATGTTTTAAAAGTATTAATGTAGATTAAAATAGGGCTACAATTAAGTTATTTAGCAAAAAATTTTTGAGCGCTGGGAGCTCAGCCCCGAGAACCCCAAAACAGCCCCCCAACCATTGCGGATTTCTTATACTAGCCTGATGCAGAAAATCCAATGCGTTTAGCATTGAGTGATGTTGAGACACAATTTCAAAAATTGTTGAAGCGAAATGTCAATAAATGTTGCATAATAAAACTTCTGTTTTTTTTTAGTTTCTGTAACTTCAGCTGTTCTTGCAGATAGGGTTTTTACACGAATTGGGTTGCCAAAGAAAATCGTTGAGAAACACTGCTGTAAAGGGACAGTTCCGGGGGCGAATCCAGAAATTTTTGCTGAAGAGTGGAGAGGGGTCTGCTCAAGATATACTATTTTTGCAAACGTGTTTGTACGATATTCCCTTTGAGTTTAATAGCTTGAGGTGCAACCAGTCACCATGTTTAATTGTTTTGCGTGCTTCTGGCCTAAAAGCTACCAGCGTGGAAGTCTAGGCAAGAGCCACCAGAGTGGCGACTACATAAAACAAGCAATGCGAAACACTTATCCTCCTACAGAAAAAGCTATCCTGCGGGAGAATAACTTTTTTGCATTGCTTGTTTTAAGTACCGAGAGTCGTTCTCCTGGTGGCTCTTCCCTAGTCCTCTGTGCTAGTAGCCTTTAGACCAGAAGCATGCAAACAATTAGACATTAAAACTCTGCCCTTCAAATGTAAAAGCATCACAATTAAATGATTATCAGTCATCATGTGTTATTCCAAAATAAACTTTTGTGTACTGGCTATTAGCTTGGCTTGGCATGTAGCCAGAAATTTGCAATGGGGGCTATTTTGGAGTCTGAGTTGCCTCCAATTGCTAAAGGCAAGGGGGTTTGGGAGCAAAGCCCCCAGTGTTCAAAAATTGGCAATTTTTTTGCAAAAATAACTTAATTTTAGGTATATTTTAGTAAAAATTAATGCTTATAAATGGGGCATAGAAACTAACACTGTAAAAACATGATTTATCAGGCTGGGTAAAAAGGGCTATGAGGGCGGTGGCTAATGGTGAAATTTAAACCTTTTTATTACACGCAGATAAATCATAACAAAAATCACAACTTTCAACCTAATTCGTCTGCATTAAAAAAAAGACAATTTTGGAAGTGTTGCCTTTGTCCAAACATAATCATAAAAGTTAAAAAAACTCACCTATATCGCTACTTATAGCTTCTCTTATTTTCCTCGCACTAAGCAAGACTATGATTTAATCCCCCCAAAACATAAACAATGATTTTCAATTTATACACAGTTTCACTTGAGAAAAATTCTACAATTAAAGTTAACATTTTTCACTGAAAGTTGAAAAATGTAAAAAAAAAGAAAGTTGTTGAAAAAAATGACAGTGGACAGACTGTACTAAACTGCTTGGTTTCTCTTGTTTGCTATCAATTGGTCTGCTTTAACTAGCAGGTTTTCGGGATTAATATGAGGGTTTGTATCGTTAGCTCATGCTTATATTGCGATTCGTTTACAACTGTGATTTGCGGTACAGAAGGCGAAACCACCAACCACATCATCATCTGTCCATTAAACTCGGCTGCAAATGGAACAACAGGTCTTAAGCTAAACCAACTTGACAAATCAAGGTGAAGATGGCTGCATGAACTGTCCTTGTGTACTTCTTATTAAGACAACGGACTACGATCATTTATGTAAATAAAACGTTAAAGAAACATTTCTTACCATGGAGCAGGAAAATGGTTCAAATGATTTGGCTGAAGGCTATTGCTGGGAATGTTGCCACAATTATCTGCTTAAAATATGAAGATAATATAAATAGCATATCAACAGCAAGAAAATGCTAATAAAGGTCATGTATGAGTGTTCACGCTTTTAATTCATATTTCATGACGCATTTCTTTCCTGGCTATACTGCCGTTTAAACGATTGATATTGAAGAAAATCGAGACCCTGTGATTGATTACACAGACCACTACCAATTCCACACAACTATAAAACAAAACATTAATAGCTATTGGCAATATCGATTTCAATTATTTGCAAGCATCTCTTATATTTAAATAAGATTCTTCAGAAAATCTAATCGTGCCTTGTTTGACTAAAATGTTGTTGAAGACACTAACCTATTTTAGTGTTACACACGAATTTATCAACTAATTAAAAACTCTTTTGTGTTGTATCTTAGTTTTAAAAAATTCTCAAAAAAATTATAGACCTGGTTCCCATGTTCTGTTCAATCCAAGAAGATCTTGAACTTTGTCTTTATCTAACGCAACATTTTTCTGTTGGAGATCGTAGATGTTTGCTTTGGCAGGTCGTAAATTGCGCAGTAGATTGGTAAGTAAAACATTTCCTAAAATAATGGAGTCATTCAAATCTGAATTAACATTTAAATATTTGAATATGAAAACGTCCCAAATCAGGGAAAATAGTTTTCAAGAAAATCAAACAAACTTTCTGGTTTCTTATTCTTCACACTAATCCAAACAACTTTTTCACAAACCAATCTACTTAGCCTGCTGTTTAATTTATTCAATGTGATTTTGCAGAAATGTAATAATTGACACCAAAATAAAGGAATAAAACAAGTGGATTTGGGTTGTTTTTGATATAAGACACTTTTTTTATTGTTTAGAAATATTACACCACTTACATGCCCAAACAAGACAAAGATTTTATTACTTAGCAACGGGAATTAGTCACTTGCGTCCAACAAGTCACCCAAAGCATGCATACCGTTTAAAATCTGTTTATTTTAAACAAATTACTTAAACTGGATTAATGTAGCCGTAGCTGCTAACAACTGCTTTTGGTTTAGCAGAAATAAAAGTTCAGCAAAAAAGCATTGTTTTTTGTTTAAAAGTGATAATCCATAACATCACTGTCACTACCAGCATTGTTACTACTATTTTCTGGTATTGCAGATATAAACTCAATGATATCTTCTTAAAGTTACTTGATAAGTGATCACACATCCTCTTAGCTTAGCTTTTTTGATAGGGATCAAGCTAGAATACACAGGTTTGCATGGAAAGTCTGGTCTTTTGTTTGCTTTAAGAAGTGAAAAAGCTGATTCAGTTAGACCAAACATTGACAATGATACATAATATATTTATTCGAGTATAAGTCGCAAGCGTGTATAAGTCGCACCCCCATTTTTGACATGAAAAACAGGACAAAATTTTTTTAAACATTATTCATTCATTGCAATATCATAACAAAAAATTAAAAACCATCAAAGTCATCACTGCTGTCACTGTCTTCAAATAGCCCTGTTTACCTCTGAAACATCCTCATCAGCATCCATGAGGATGGCAAGTGATGCAACCCAACATGACTTGTGTGGATAAGTGATAATTAAATGTGTTAGAATGTGAAAAAAAAGTGACAGCGTTAAAAGTGCAACACTACTCGCATGGAAGGCAATAAGTGATATGATCATATGAAAGGAGACAGCATAGAAATGCATAGCAAGGAAACACCTCAAAAAATTTTATATGGCATACAATGCACTTCATGTATTCGTGTACAAGTCGCACCTGACTTTTTGGGTGATATTTTGGTACAAAAAAATGCGACTTATTCTCGAATAAATACTGTACCTTAATTACAGTATATGCTCGTGGGCTGCCGAAAAGATGAACTTCTTGTAGTTACTAACAAGAAATTTTTCTTTGTTTGCAAACACAGATTTCTTGAAGTACTCTTCAAAAGATCCTTTATAATCAGAGATATATTTCCTTTGACTTTAACACACTCATACTTTCTTTGGATCAACTCTTCCCACTCTTTGTAGTGTTGCACAGTGTCTTTCTTTTGCTTCATTCCCTTGAAAACTCCAAAATGTTGATGACAAGGAAGAAAAGAGTGTCCTTAAACAGGCAGATGCAACATCATCTTTTCAAAACTGCCTCTAAAAACTAGGGTGAAAAGAAACCTCACCATCACGTTGTTATGATTTTGTCCTCTGCAACCATCACAGAACAGATCAAGAAAACTCTGGGCATCTTGGTTTTGATGTATTGATGCAAGCAGCTGATAACCTTGTTGCAACCACATTTTACAAAACATTCTGGCCAAGTGTAATTACTGGCTTTCCAGAGGTGCATGGATAAATACAAAAGTTATAAAACCATAGCAGTCTTTTGTACAAACTTCCCTAACTGGCAAATGTGGAAATGGCAAATTTTGCTGAAAATCAAAACAATGTGTTTTTTTATCATGTTCTTTGGCTTCCTCAGTGCTTCCTCTTCAAAAGCAATCCAACTTCATGCAATTTTTTTCAAATTAAACAATCAGTTTTCAAAAATAATGTCGGTTTAATTTAAGTTTTTAGGAAAAAAGTAACACATTTTATGCATTGAACGATTATTACAAAAAACAACAGTTAAAATTACTAACAGAAAACAAAATTTGCATTTGGCAGATACAGCTATTTAAATCGAATAGCCCAAATCCAAAAGTTGGGTTATTTTTTGACACAGGCAAACTATTAACTTGATAAACCACAGGGTTGCTAAAGTGATTTCAAACATTTTTTTACTTGGGAAAACGCGCTTTGGTCTTACAAGCGGTGCACAATAGGGTGTAACACTTTTATCACTTTTTTTGAAAATTGATGAAAGCAAGTGATTGTGGTTTGTAATTTGGCTCAACTTGATGAATGAAAAAAAAAATTTTAGGAAAAAAAACTGTGTTTGAGCAGCCACACCCCCTGTTTTTATATCGACATCCCCAGTCCACCAATTTCTCGTATATCATGCTCTAGTGGTCATAGAGACACAGTTTTGGTGTCAAAAGTTGCAAAATAACCAAGTTTATATCTAACTTTTTAAAATACTATAACTCTAAAATGTTTATTACTGTCATTAAATGAGAAAAACCGTTTTTGACACCAAAATCTTGCTATTTAATAAATATCAATTTTGTAGCCTTCAACAAGGGTGACATGTTTGCTGTGAGGTAAAGTACCACCAACAATAAATTATTTAAACCGTAGATTTTCATTATAGACTACACCAGTTCAATAGAGTGATACTTCAACATACTGGCTGGAGCACACAAACTGCAGAAAAATCGCCAAGACTGTACAAGAACCGAAAGAATCTCAACCCTTGCGATCCTTTCAGCCATGTAAGTTTTAGTAGTACCAGTTTAATATAATGCGATTTAGCTTACTGCAAGGTTAGAAGTTGTTTTTCCAGGATAGATAGAGTTGTCTGCAGGTATGTTGAATGCTTCTTGTTTAGATCAGGCATAAATAATCATATGAAAGATAGGCCTATTATAAGACCTCTAGGTACAAGCTGGCAACGTAGGTTTATGGGGTAACATATAAAATACTCCCTGATTATTTTTGCAATCTTCAAAGGCTATGATATTTATCTTACACACTATTTTTTGCAATAAAAAAATTGCAATGTCTTGCCAGAATATTCTATCCATTATGGATTATTATCATTAGCAGGCATTATGGAGCTAACTAAGTTACAAAAATTACCTATTCTACGAAATGTTATACAAGGATATTATTGGACACAAAGTGGGCTAGAAGTCGGCAAAGATTCCAATTTCAAACCAACAGTACATGATGTTGCAAGCTTTTTGGAAGAAGACTTACACGAGACATGAAATTTTGCTAGTTTAGGAAATACATTGCTATCTTCTACAAGAATTAAAGAAAAGATCAACTATAGTATTAATGTTTTTTTCCAGTATGAAAGCACAGCCCATAGAGGGAACCAAATCTCGGAACCTTTTCCAAATTTTGAAAAGCAATCCCATAAAGTGTTTGATATTTGCTCAAGCAAATTATCCTTTGACCATACCATGAATGAAGAAAAGATCCCCCACACTGATCAGTGCAGAATGATGTCTTCAAGTACCGTATCAATCTGCCCCATGTCTTCAAAGATTAGTCCAAGATAGATCAAATTCCTACTAGATCAACAACGCTCATAGCGACAAATGATGATTGGAGGTGTGGATATGGTTGTTAGTCACAAAAATCGTAAAAAACTGTAGCACAGTCTAACAAGTCTACTAGTAGTAAGCTTCTCTATAACACACATCTTGGTTAGAATATTGTGGCAAGACATAACAAATTTTTAATTACAAAATTATATATATAGTGCATGAGATATTAATTAGTTACTGACCACCACAATTTATCAAACCCCAATAGCCTGTTTCGAAGGAAACAGACTGTTGAGGCATGATAAATTGCGGTGGTTAGTACCTAGACATCATTTTGCTTTTATTCATCATCAAGCACTTCATCTGGTTTGCTGACCTCAATGCATGCATAGTGGTTTAAGATAAATACTGTAGCCTTCAAAAATGAACAGGGAGTATTTTAGATGTCACCCCACAAACAACTAGGCCAGCCAAACTGTATTGACTAAGAAATTTTAGAGAAAGCAGTAGTGTTGTACAAACGTTGCTTGTTCCTAGAGGCCTTATAATAGGCCTATCTTTCATATGTTTATCTATGCCTGATCTAAACAAGAAGCATTCAACATACCTGCAGACAACTCTAACCTTTCTGGAAAAACAACTTCTAACATTGCAGTAAGCTAAATCGCATTGTATTAACCCTTTGAGCGTGGCTGTCACAATTTCGCGACAAGGCTACCTTCCAAATATCAAACAATATTGCTTCAGTATTGAAAGTGGGAATCCCCCAAGTTAGATATCATTTTTTTCGTTAGAAAACCAGCTTTCCAATGAGCTATTGTGTTCGATAGGTAGCTATTAAAGTTATTGCTAATATCTGCAGTTGAAGTTATTAATTAGAAATGGATAAGAATTATTACACTCTTAACTAAGCATTCAAAATGGTTGCACCTGATAGCGATTCATGGAATGAACCAGAGTATTCTGAGCCTAAATTTAGTGATTGTGATCACATTTTATAAGATTTTTTGATAGTCCTATTTATGTGATACAAACAGTGATGGAGTCGAGTACTCAACTTCCGAGTACAAGTATCGCAAAAAACTTCGAGTACGAGTACTGATATTGAAAAATGTACTAGAGTATGAGTACCGTAAAAAAGTTCGAGTACGAGTACTTTTACAAGTTTAGCAAAAGAAATTTTTAAGTTGTAACAGCTCAAAATTTGTCGCAAAAACATAAACAAATACGTGTTTTTCTGTGAGTGGGATGTTAAGGCGCACAACTGCAGGCGACAATTTTCTGACAAGTTACACGCAAAATTACTGTTATATTTTAAACAAATTAGGTACCTTGACGTTGAAAGCAAGCGCAAGTTTTTTGCGCGTCGGAAAAAACCTTGGCTTGCAGAAGCAGCAAATTGCTCATTGTTGCAAGAAGTTCTGTTGCAGCCGCAGAAAAATGTTTAACTCTAAAACTAAGCAAAGAATTAACTTGAAATTTTTGGTAAAATTCAAGCTTAGATGGAAGTTTACAGCAAAGAATGCATGTCAAGAACCCGAGTTTTTGAATGGCACAAAAGACTTCATGAAGGCCGGACTGATGTTGAAGATGATGAATGTTCACGACGCCCAACCATATCAAAAAACACTAACAATAACCGAGAAATTGAAAAAATTGTCCGAAAAGATTGTCGGCTTAGTATTCGACTAATAGCAGAGAGGATGTCCAAGTACTGCATGAAAATCTGCATATGACAAAGATCTGTACACAAGTTGTTTCAAAGCTTTAAACTAGCGATCAAAAAGAAAAACGCCACGAGATTTGCGCTGACATTTCAAAACAAATTGAAGAAAACCCTAAATTTTCAGACAGTGTGATTATTCTGTACCTGCGATGAGAGATGAATTTTCCAGTACGACCCAGAGACAAAGAGGCAGTCCATGCATTGAAAAACTGCAAACTCACCACGAATTAAAAGAGCAAAATAAAGCAAAATCAAAATTCAAGGCAATGTTAATTGTTTTTTTTTATGTTAAGGGTGTTGTCATATTCTTTTTTTTTATGAAAATCCAAATCAAACGATGTGTTGATGTAAAGAGAGAATACATCAAAGGGGAAACAAAATAAAACGACCTTTTTTCCTTCAACAAAATTGCTTTATGTGACCAGTTCTGTTATTTAATAGCGACACCTCAAATACCGTATGCTTCTTTCAATCACAAATAAGCTTTCAAAGTCCTCTACTCCAAACATGATTACCTACAACAATTTTTTGAGAGCTTTTGCGATTTAATGTTATATTCAATTAACATTTAATCTTAGGTGGGCAAGTTAATGCAAAACATTAGCTTCATTAACCACTAGTCCGTTAACAAACTTCACACTTCCGTTAACGTTAATCCGTTATTTTCAGCTTTGATTAACAGAAGTTAATAAAGTTCGTTAATTTGTTAATATTTTGCATGTAATATACATTTCTTTATTATGTTCATTCGCTTTTAGAGCATGTATTGACGTTGTTGAGCTGATTAAAAGGAAAATTTTTTGCTATGGTGGTCTTTTTGTGTTTTGGAAGTTACATTTACAGTCAATCTAATTCCAAGACAAAAATAAGTTCAAATGCACTAATGAAGCTGCGTTTGGAAAGACTTTGAAAATTGAGAACAGCAATAATTAATAGACTTATGAGGCAGCAGCTTGTTATTTGCCACAAAAAAGCGCTCCTTTTTTCGCTTTCTTCTATAAAGCTGGTGTTAATACGCAACAAGTGTTACCAGAGCCAACTGGTTTGTACCATTATGATAAATGAATGGTGCAAGATATTAACGATAAAAACTTTAACGGAAGTTAACAGAACTTAACGGAAGTTAATTTAGTCCTTTAACATGAAAAAACTTAACGGATTAACGATTTAATGGAAAAGTTACCTTCGTAATTAACGGATTAACGGACTTGTGCTCTCCTCTGCATTTAATTAAAGACTATCTAAAACTTGTAACACTAAACTGCAAATGACATAGCAGTAAATGTTCTCGAAATAATGCTGCATTTCAAAGGAGGTGACTAAGTAATGTGAGCATAAAATAACAGAGGTGGAGTCGAGGACACAAGGCTCGAGGCCAAGGCCAAGGACACAAAAAAAATCCGAGAAGGACAGGAATGCTTGAGGCCAAGGCCAAGGACCAAGGACACAAATGCAAGTGTTTTCCTAGGAAAAAAGGTCTTAAATTTTTTTTCCGTCGATCTCAAAAAAACAAACGGTCTAGAAAAACATTTTTCAGCCAATTTACAAAATTTTAACCATTCAAAAAATAGTGCTGTCCTTGAGTCGAGGACAAGGCAATTTTCGAGGACTTGAAAATGTGTCCTCGAGGACTCGGCTAGGGCCAAGGACGTCCTTGAGAACTCCACCTCTGTAAAATAATGCTGCCATTTAATATCAGCTACCAGATACAACTGTAATTTATAGCGATATTTTTATTCTGTATATTTACCTGTTTACAGCTCTATTATTTAATTTCAGATCTAACATTCATTATTATAAAATAATCCTAATTAGTGCTTAGTCATATTAATACTTCAAACGCATTTTACATGCGTTATCAACAGACTTGACTTATTATTTTATCAATTTCTTCCAAAAAAAA
The DNA here is from genome assembly GCA_963965965.1 of Trididemnum nubilum. Taxonomy (NCBI): domain Eukaryota; kingdom Metazoa; phylum Chordata; class Ascidiacea; order Aplousobranchia; family Didemnidae; genus Trididemnum; species Trididemnum nubilum. Next base: position 19,710,003 of record OZ014490.1, read on the forward strand.
AAAAAAATTGCCTACAGCTGCAACCCAGCTACAGAATAACTATGCAACTAAACTATCTCTATCTGACCTAAATTTAACACTGAAAATATTGCCTCCAAATCTAACTCGATGCTTTTTCGGATACCCCTTCCAATACCACAGTAAAACCATTATTTGGGATTGGGAGATTACAGTAATACATCTACTGTAGAAAATATTTTATCAACATTTGAGCTGAAACCGTAAAATGCTAACGCAACTGATGTCGACTTTGTAACACGCGTGGCTCGATTTCTGTGGTATGTAACTTTAATTGCTAAATAAATTAAAATTTGCGGCAACTTTCACACGTTTTCTGCAGCAGAAAGGCATTTAAACAATACTATGCGCTGTCGACCCAATCACTTTACCACATTCCAACGCTTGATTTCACTCGTTCTCACCAGTAAAAAGCTGTTTGTTCAGCTGCGGTCTGCATGGATTCAAGCAAAAGCAACTCAATAAATTAACGAGTTTTATTGGCTACAGTTTACCATCAAAAATTCATTTTGTTTATTACTTTTAGCAAAGGCCAAATGTACTCGTGTACTCGACTCTTTTCTTGACTGAGTACCGAGTACATTGACCTTCGAGTACGAGTACCAGCCGAGTACCTGGGGTTCCGAGTATGAGTACTAGTACGAGTACTCAAAAAATGGTACTCGAGTTGTACTCAAGTACGAGTACTGTACTCGACTACTCCATCACTGGATACAAATGTTATATATATTGTTTGGGTATAAAATAAAAGGTTAAGCTTACAGAATTGTTTAAAGATAAGTTGTAAAAAATTACTTTCTGTAAAAAAAATTCAGCGCTCAAAGGGTTAAATTGGTACTACTAAAACATACACGACCGAAAGGATCGCAAGGGTTGAGATTCTTTCGGTTCTTGTACAGCCTTACCAATTTTTCTGCAGTTCTTGTGCTCCTGCCAGTATGGTTTACTATCACTCTATTGAACTGGTGTAGTCTACAATGAAAATCTACGATTATAATAAATGTATTGTTGGTGGTACTTTACCTCACAGCAAACATGTCACCCTTGGGTCATTCTTCTCAGATCACCCAATGCTCTTTAACTTAAAATCTCCGATTTGCATGAAATTTGGTTTGCTTGTAGAGTTTATATGAAAAAGCCACTATTTTCAATTTTATTGAAATCGGAGCTGTAGTTTTGGATATACGCCCCTTTAAAAATTGGGGTTTTTCCGAAAAAAGGGGATACCTGCCATATTTCAAATTGCAATATTTCTGCAACCACTCGGGGGATTTGAACAAATTTAGTGTCATTTTGAAGGAAATTGCCCAAGGATTCCATTTGTGTTAAAAAATTTCCAAAATGTTTAGGGTTTAGGGGCATTGACCTTTTGACCTTTAATTTGACCCCGAATTTGACCTTGTGGATCATGTGACCCATTACTTCTTAAAAATGGAAAAAAATCTCTGTCATCCTCCTAATAACAGGCTGCCACTCAAAAAACACCCATTTTATTTATGACAAAAAGGGCAAAAAAATTATGAGTTTTTATTAAAAGATACACTGGTTTTTTTATAAAATTTTATGACAGTTTTTATGAAATTTTACAAAATTTTATGACACTCATTGTCAGTCAAAAGCAAAATACAGAGACATGCAAAATTAACAATTATATAACTAGAAAACAATACATAGACGTTTATTGTTTATTATTTTATTGGATATTACACTTATATAGAGATTATAGTGATTGCTCTAGACATGACCCACATACAAACAGAACAGCCTCAGTGGAGGACTAGCTACCTCTCTGATCTTCCCCCTACTGATCTCTGTGTCTGGAGTGATGGTTCCGTCCCAACAAATTTTGGACTCAATGGCACAGGAGTCTTATTCTATGCGACATTTTCAAGGACTCAACATCATGTTCCTTCCCCGACAGTCCAATTTCATTCAGCTTCACTGCAGAAATCACAGTCCTCCATCATGCCCTTGGATGGTGGTGCCTCCATCATCACTCCACTTGCCCATTCATGTCATTGGCTATCTTTACAAACTCCTAGTCCACTCTCACCCTCCTGAACTCTGCCTCTAACCTCCTTGCCCAGAATGCTGTGTGGACAATCTGGTCCTCTATTGCTGCATATCTGATTTGGCCCAACTGTCCTTCCACTGGATCCCTGGCCACCACAAGATATATCCCAATGAGATCGCGGACCTGATAGCCAAGACTGGCGATGACATCCCCTCCTCCTCCATGACCCTGGATTCGCTTGTCAGCACGTACCCGTAATTCTCTCTACTCCTCATGTAAGCACACACAAGGTTAATAAGGTAGCCTGATTGCAACGAAACAACCACACTAACAAGCAGGCGTACTTTTGATGTCAAAATAAAATTTTCAGGCTCTGTACAGGTAGTACGAAACAGTAAATAAAAGCATTATGGCAATCCGAATTAACGTTACAAAATATTTTGGTCATATTTGAAGTAGGCTAAACTTTAAATGGAACTTGTTTGCTTACCAGATCACTGATACAACAATGACATGTTCTAGTTTGCAGTATTGTTCTAAACAACAGAAACAAAAGTATCTACAAAACGCTGCAGCATACATGCTGTTCAAAACTGGCACTTAGTTTGAGCTCATATTCTGAGAAATACAATAAAAACAAACTGACTTCGCGTAATGGTATATACACTGTTAATCGATAGGCTACATTTTTGAAATCAAGAAAATACATCCTTTTGACTAGTCTATTACCTTTCAGAATTATGAATGACTAGCTTTGCTAGGAATTAAATTTTTACTGAACTTTAGACCCTGGAATTATTATCTGTTCTAAACAACAGCAACTAAAAAAAATTAGAAAAGTATTTAGAGTATCTGTAGCATACATACTGCTCAAAACTGGCACTAAGTATGAGCATGGGATATGGGAAGAGGACTATTTTTTTTGCAATTTCATGTTTTTTTCCCAACACCTCACCAAATCATTATCACTTTTTTCTTTTCCTCTCAAGTCCAATATTAATCTTTGATTGTGGAGATTGGCTCCTCTTCCTTTGAATATTTTTACTGGTTGAATATAGGTTTCTGCAACTGCTCATTCCCTTTATATACTTTGGCATCTGCTATTTGAAGATTACTTTGAAGTCTTTCAATCCCTGATTCAACTTCTGCAAGCTTTTTTTTATTGCTTTCATCAACTTCTTGTGACTCAACTCGAAGCATTTTTGCTGTTTGTTTTTCTCCACAGTCAACTTTTGTGACTCCATATCTGCAAAATATTTGACTCATGCGTTTTTAATGGAATTGATTAGTTCGATTATGCATGGAAATTTTGGAACTCTGCCAGCTCTAATTAACTCATCCTTCAGAAGTCAAAGCAAAACAATGGATTTTTCTTCTACTACGTACCCATGGCTTTGCAAAAGCTGCTAATTGATCAAAAATCCTTGTTCGGGATAAACATTTCCATGGCTAAGGGACAATATCGCCTGAACTAGTGCGTAAAACATGGATATTTCGGGTTGCCATGCTCATCTGTCAAAGATCCAATTTTGGACCAGAAATTGTAACTTGCTTGCATAACACGGAATGCTTGCATGCAAGTTGTAATCCACAATCATTGAGAACTTGCAGCCAGTAGCTTTACTGCGTTGTACTGCAATTTGATGTACCACAATCTATCTGCTCCAAGAGGTTTTTGAACCATTCATCTTGTGATGGTTCTGCTTGGAGCCTCATCCACTGGGCACGGATTTTACTGCATATCGCTTTTGAAGTGATGGGTGACTGGTTGTGAAAGACTTCACTAAGTTTGTTGGTTAACACAGACATCATGCACAGAGACAAATTACTAATGGCATTTGTGGCACCATAGTTGTTTCTTTTGCAAGGGGGAAGATATTGAGCATGTTTTATGACTGGTACGTGAAAAAAAGATGAGTCCCAGCAAAAGAGATGAGTTCTTGCATACAAATAAAAATTCAAGCAATCTTTTCGAAATTTGTCTAGTTTGTCCAAAGCAATTTTGAGCTGGTGTGTCAGTTCATTAAGCAAGTTCTTTGCTTTTGTTCCAATGTCAACAAATTGCAAAGCTTTCCTGTTTTCCTGAAAATGAATATCAACAAAAATATTTTTGGAATCCACACCAGAGAGCAACTTTTTACCAATAAACTTTTGCTGCAAACTTGAAACAAGTTTGCACATGGAATCATAAAGCATATGTATTCTTGGTTCATATGATTGAAACGGAAGAAAATCTTCAAACTCTGTAGTGGAGTAAGCACAAAAGCTGGTACATGCTTCAGTTAAAGGATCCTGCAAAGCTGCACGTATCCTCCTATAAAGATCCTTATTTGCCACTGTAGATTTGAAATTACTTTCTATGGGTAAAAACTTCAAAAAATATTCCTTCAAATTTTTTTATTGTTGCAGAATTCTTACAGAAACTTATTTCATAGTGAGCCATCGGGTCTCAGTATGTTGCACAGCATATCACGCAGCCACTTCTGTAAGTTCTTCTACAGAACATAGCCTTCTCTGCGCGCCCTGGAATGTTCAAAGAAAAAATATCATAAAAAAATACGTCCAAATTAAATCCAAGCTTATTAATCCCTTTCCTAAACAACCATGGGTAACTCCATATAAAGTTGGATTGCACAGTGACGGTAGTTTGAACCAAGAAACTCAAGTCCTTTCAACCACTTGAATCATTGGCCACTTTTGCGAACTCGAACTCACAGAACTCTTGTCGTTTTCACCAAACTCAAAAAAGCTACCATAACCTTTTCAGCAAACAAGGAATCATAACTTTTAGATAAAAGCTGAGTTCAACCTATTTTTTCTAGTGCCATATCAAGTATTGGTATCGGTACTGGTTGTGAAAACTTTTTGTGAAAAGTATCGATACCGGTACCAACTTAAAATCAGAGTGAAGTTATGGAATATGCTATAACAGGCTTAAAAGTAAAGGGCAATGACACTAGAAGTTGCCACAAAAATGTAATGGAGAGTGTAGGTTAACGAAGTTAAATTATTACGCTGTAGTCCCAATACAATACAACACAAAGCAAGCAAAAATAAATTTAGCTCATTGTTTATAAACGCAGAATGCAACTTAAAATAATAATTTTTTATGAGAGCATTGCATTTCATGATTTTTGAATTTTTTTATAAAATTCTATGATAAGTCGCAGCCATGTAATAACATATAAAAATTTCAGAGAGGTAATATTTGTATAGCTAGGGATGTTCATTTTAGAATATCTGCATATTCTAGAATAATTTCGGATCTTTTTTTTGAATTCCAGAATCTTTTCAGAATATTGAATCCTATTGCAAAATATCAATATCATTCAATTTTAAACAAAAAAATAATGCTAATTGACAGCAATATCACTACCACCGAGTAGCAATAGTAATGACTATATCAACTAGATAGGAGCTTGCTGAGGAGCAACCCCTTTAAACAGCCGACACAAATATCTACAATATTAAAACAAACTAGCGCCCTAACTTAAACCATTCAAAAAAATTGACTTTGGAGGGTCTATTTAGGAGGTTTCAAGCAAGATGGTATCCCAAACTATGTCAAAATATTTGTTTCTTAAACATCTACTGATATCAAAAAAAACAACTAGCACCCTAGCTTAAGTTGTTCAAAAAATTGATTTTTGGGGGGTCCCTGAAGGGGTGGAACCCCCAAACTACATCAAAATATTTGTCTGTTACATATCTAAAGATAACAAAAAAACTGGCAAACTAGGTTAAGCCGTTAAAAAAATTAATTTTTTAAACCCCCATTTGGGGGTCCCCCCAAATTTTTGGGAGACAAAATTGTGTTTGCAGCTCAACAACTTTACACAAAAATTTGATTTCAATGTTTTGTGGTTTAGGAGAAGAGCGTACAAGATTTAGGAAGAAAAAAAAGAAAAAAAAAATCAAAAAAGAAAACAACCTGATTGCATCCAAATGTAGGTTGGTAGGGATGAAAAGGTATCTTAACCCTTTGAGCGCGGCTGTCGCAATTTTGCAACAAAACTACCTTCCAAATATCCAACAATACTGCTTCAGTATCAAAAGCGGGAATCCCCCAAGTTAGATATCATTTTTTTCATTACAAAACCAGCTTTCCAATGAGCTACTGTGTTCGATAGGTTGCTATTGAAGTTATTGCTAATCTCTGCGACTGAAGTTACTGATTGGAAATGGATAAGAATTATTACACTCTAAACCAAGCTTTCGAAATGGTAGCAGCTGATAGCGATTCATGGAATGAACCAGAGTAATCTGAACCTAAATTTAGTGACTGTGACCAAATTTTATAAGATTTTTTGATAGTCATACTTATGTGCCACAAATGTTATACACATTGTTTGGATATAAAATAAAAGGTTAAGCTTACAGAATTGTTTAAAGATAGGTTGTAAAAAATTATTTTCTGTAAAAAAAAAAATCAGCACTCAAAGGGTTAAGGCATATAATCAAGTGAAATATTTTTTGCTGTACTTGAGCCGTTTTTGAGACTACTTTATACGCCAAACTTTCTGGACATTTTTTCTATCCTACAGTAAAACCGAAATCCAGCAAACTATTGCTTTAAAACTTGGTACAAATATACAACTTATTATTCTCAAACTGCAATCAAAATTTCATGTAGCTAAACCTAATTGTTCTCGAGTTATAAGCAAAAGTCTAAAACTTCGAACTGATTAGCTTGAAAACGGTTGAGTAACAACAAAGAAATTTGCAATGCCAGTGTCGGTGGTTCCAATGAATAATTGTTTTCAAATTGTAGATTAGTATCTCGTATTGTCTGCAGTCAGATAGATTTATATTAAATTATAAAAAAAGAACAATATGAGTTGCATGCTCTTCTTTTGTGAAGTTAAGCAGTGTATTGATTGGGAGTTCACACTGCACAGCACGCGTAGGACTTATGTTTTCACTCAGCCATTTTAATAGATGAGCATCGAACTTTATTGATTTGCTTAAAACTAAACAACAGTTGAACCTAGAAAGTTGAATTTTGGATACAACATGACAACAAATTGAAGCGTCATGTATGCCTATTTTGGGGATCATACGTCACGTGATTGTTGGGGTGTTACAGGCTAGCTGACCTTTACTAATTTTGCTGATTTATTTTTTGGTATTGCAGTTTGATCAGTAGATCACACATACCAAGTTTCAAAAATTTTCATCAATGTTTGCCTCCCCCGCTGGACCGACTTTTTCAAAAAACTGTATTTTTGCCATTAGAGGGCGATATGGACATGTTGTGTTAGTGGACATGTTTTTGAAAGATGCCTCTTGTTATTCTCCACCTTTAAAAAAGTGACTGAAATTGAATCATCCTTTCCAAAGATATTGCTATTTTATTACACTTTTAAATAGTGTAGCTGCCACCAAGTGGTGAAAATTAAACTTGAATATATCAAATATTAAGCCTTTTGATGTTGAATTTCGGCACATTATCCATTTCAAAACTGTGGAAGTACATTTTAATGCAACATTTGGTAAGTACCAAATACTGATTTAAATAGGTATTTTGATAAAATTTTGCAGGTAATGCTTAGTTATAAGACTTGAATTGTTTTTACAAAATATTTCACCATAGCTTTAAATAAAACCGGATTCATCTTTTATTGATTGGGTAGCCTTGAAAAAGGCTGTTTTAAGGTTTAAACGCTTTCGTCTAGCTCTCTTCAGAAACCATCGCTAGAAAAAGATAGAATGAAAATCAAACAATGCGGATTCATTTATAAAGGCAGAGAAAATCTTGCCCATTCTTTTTGTGGAACACCAATTGACTTAAGTGATTTTTCTATGCATCGTGAATGCTTTCAAGCAATCAAATCTCTCCGTACCAATAGTGACATCATAATTACCAAACCCGACAAAGGAAGTGGCGTGGTTATTTTGGACAAATCAGATTACGTTTTGAAAATGGACAAAATTCTCGATGATAACAAGAAGTTTCAACGTATTGGTCCCTGTAACGCAAACGACAACACAGCAAAAATTGAAAGCAAACTCCAAAGACGATAACTACAACTATACAATAACGATGAATTACCGGAATCCGTCTACAAGGCTATTCGTCCCACTGGCGCGCAAAGACCGAGGCTCTATGGACTACCAAAAACTCACAAACCGAACTTTCCTCTTCGACCTATTTTATCCATGATTAACTCTGCTCAACACGAACTGGCTAAATTTCTTGCTGCATTACTCCAACCGGTTCTTAACTTTTATTCCAATTACTGTATTTTAGATTCTTTTACTTTTGCTGAAGAAATTCAAAAACTTCCCATTTCAACTGAAAATTCTTATTTATGTTCTTTTGACATTTCAAGTCTCTTCACTAATGTTCCTTTGACCGAAACTATTCAAATTTGTGCCAATAAATTATATGAAAATGAACAAAATTCTCCCCCCTTTTCTAAAGACATTTTTATTGAATTAATGAACATGGCTACCAGCTCAGTGGAATTTAGCTTCAATAACATCATGTACAAACAGATAGATGGAATTTCTATGGGAGGCCCTCTGGGACCTGCACTTGCCAATATCTTTGTTGGATTTTATGAACAACAACTCTTCCAAACCACAAACAAGCCTACGGTTTATTACCGATATGTCGAAGATACTTTTGCCATTTTCAAATTGGAATCAGACTGCGATAAATTTCTCTCCAGTTTAAACTCTTTACATCCAGCATTACACTTCACTTTTGAAAAAGAAGCGAATCAATCTTTGCCATTTCTAGACGTTTTTATTGAAAAGAGAGGTAAAAATTTTTTAACTTCTATTTACAGAAAACCAACTTTCACCGGACAATATTTACGCTGGGATTCTTTTGGACCGACGAAACGGAAAACTAATTTAATTGGCACCCTCGTACATCGAGCTTTAAAAATCTGTTCTAAATCAAAACTTCAACAAGAGCTTGATCAAATTCGTGCCATTCTGCTCAATAATGGTTATCCTGAATACATAATCAACACCAGCATTTCAAAGAAAATCTCTAAATTTAATTCAGCTAAGAAAGAAGGACCTCAAAAATGCCCCGTCTACCTTCGGCTCCCATGGATTGGCAAAGTGTCTCAAAAATTTGAAAAACTTTCCAAATCAGCAGTTAATCAATGTTATGGAGCAGTAGATCCACGCGTCATTTTTTCTACAAAGAAGATTCTTCCTGCTGTCCATAAGGATGTCCTGCCCACCACACAACAAAGTATGATCGTGTATTAATACGTGTGCCACTGTGATTGTCGGTACGTGGGCCGTACAACCCAAAGACTGCAGGATAGAATCAATCAGCATATCCCCAAAAGTATTAGAACCGGACACCAACAACAGAAATTCCAACCACAACGAAATTGCAAAAAGACTTCAACAGAAATTAACTGTGATTCGGCCATTCGACAACATCTTCTGCAAAACAAAACCTGTGCCAACAACTTCAACACCAACCAGTTTTCTATTCTGGCTAAAGCAAGAACGCAATTTCACCTATCTACACTGGAAGCAACACTCATTCGGATTCTAAAACCAGAATTGTGCAGGCAAAAGGAATTTGTTTATTCCCTTCAATTAATTCATTGATAATTCAAACGCAAACGAAACTTAACAATTTACCAAATTCTGTTTTAGGTTTTATTTTAGATTCATCACAAAGTCATTTATTTTTCTTACGCAAACGAAACGCAACGATTTGATCCAATCAGCATCTATCTTGATGAAAGTTTGTTTTCTTCGCAACAGCGCCACTTCTGTACGCAAACGAAACGACACAAATCAACCAATCAGCGATGATTATTCAACCAATCAGCGATTTTCTCTGCCTTTATAAATGAATCCTCATTGTTTGATTTTCATTCTATCTTTTTCTAGCGATGGTTTCTGAAGAGAGCTAGACGAAAGCGTTTAAACCTTAAAACAGCCTTTTTCAAGGCTACCCAATCAATAAAAGATGAATCCGGTTTTATTTAAAGCTATGGTTAAATTCTGTACCACCAATCAATTATTTACAAAATATTTCGGTTGGGTGGGGTTGTTACAGCCTCTTGAAGAAAATTACTACCAACTATTTTAAAAGTTCTTTCAATAGGTAATTTACTTAGTTTTTAAAATGCAGTATAGAATCAGTGGTGGTTCATGAACTATGCTTTTTACTAAACTAAACTTCAGAAGATTAATGAATGTTGCAATTGCACAGCATGGTTTTCATCAGTTCTCATGTATTATGAGTGCCCCAGCTCACTTAGGTTTAATTTCAAATAAACAAAAACAAACGTTTCTGCAAAGCTCAACTATGCTTTTGTGCAATAGTACATCTACTCTGTTGTATGGTACAATAACACGGGGAACACGTATTCTGCTTGTATGCAAAAATTTAAATTCTTACAAAATCAAGGTATAAGAGGTGTTGTTGGAGCTCATTTTCGAGATTCAGTATATATATCCATATTACTCACAATTTTTTATTCCGCAAACTGATAACTTGCTCAAATTTAATGTGATTGTTGACAGGGGAGATTCAGAAAATTAAACTTAGACTGAAGAAGTACGAAATGACGATTTTGTGAAGACGGTTCATTACTGATGAAACATGGAGAACATTACTCCACTGTGCTTTTGTTATCTATCTTTGGCATAGTGACTTCATTTTGTTTAGCAGTTTAAAGCGGGGTTGTTACACTTTTTTGTCTGTTTTTAATTCTCTAATCTACTTCTTTTTTTCAACAACTGTCGATGGTCTTTTGAGACTGATATCAACTTTATCCTTTTATAAAATTTTTAATTAGTTTTAGTACTTTTGGAAATTTATTGACTGATTTTGGGAATTTACGCCATATGTTCAAATTTGGAGTATCTAAATTTGTTTATTGTTTTTTATACAACAAAACTAAAAATTCATTTCACAATCGTTTTTGTAAAACTATAATCGTTCTAGTCAAGCTATGAGGCAGTCAGCTGACTGCACTGACTGCAACAATTTACACATTCTTCGTTTCTGCGCAAAGTTAATAACAGAGTTGCATTTAGTATCAAGGAGACAAGATTTGGAATTGTATTAACATAGATATTAAAGTATTCTTGGACAAGAAGTTCAAAATTTTGTAACAAAAACTTTTTCATAAAGTTTACATGTTTCTTTTCATGTTATCAACAGTTCTCTGTGTCAATGTAGAGATGCAGTACATGCTCAAGTTGGACTGCAGACTTTGAAGTCTTCAAAATGTTGCATTTCTCTAAGACTTAGTCATTAAAAACTTCCATGATACTGGCATGAATTTCCTCTCTGATAAAGAGAGTAGTTGCTGGACTAGATAACTATAAGGTTCTTAGCAACTTTCCCATTGCCTTCTTAAACAAATGCCAATTAATTTTTACTTTGTGTTGTTACCAACGGATGAAATAAATTTATCTAGTCTTGCCTGCTCTTGAAGAACAGACGTACCTGGTATTTAACAGGAGAGCTTGTTTCCTTTAGCCTGGTGGGATGAGAAATTTCTGTAGGCATAAAGTGAACCCAAATGCTGACAAAAAGTTATTAAAAAGATTTGGTGCAGCATGTCGTAAGCTAATGATGCCAATAATAACTTCAAAAAATTTTGTGTGTGGTTATGCCATGGCAAAGATTACTATCTACAGCCTGTGAGTGTGCAATAACTTCACAGTAAAAGCGATCAAGCAAGTTATCGATTTTCTTCGAAACAAATCCACAAAATTGTGTATTTGTTGTGGAAGACAATCTCAGAAAAATCCCTAACCCAGGGAAAAGTTCTTTCCAATTTGTTTAATGTGGTGCTTCTGCATTGCTGCTACATAACTTTCGCCGTTAAAAATATAGGAAAAATATACTGGTTTGACAGTCAAATCAGTTTAGTTAAAAATCCAAAAACTTAGCTCAAATTAATGGATGTTCAAAATTGAGTAACTCATAGTGACCAACTCTTTAACATTACAACTGTCGCGATTGTTGACACTTGGCTAGAGTACAACCTTTAATCCCTAGAATTGCCCACGTCGGCTGAAACTGAGAACGACAGAGATGTTAATTGACGAATCGAAAATGGCAGTTGACAGTTCCTTTAGCTTCTTGAATCTCAGAAAGCACCAGACAATCTTAAATTAAAACTTCTATTTAAGATTGAAACACAAAACCACTCTCACTGAGCAAAACACTTCTTACAATCGACCAGATTCAAATCGTAAAAGACTTAACTGTGACCGACCAGGTTCAGGTCGCACCTTACACACTCTCGCGATCGCCCAATTCAGATCGCCAAACTATACGACTACACAAGCCAACCGCAGATACACACACTTGGCAAAAAATGCCCACGAAACTAATACCTAAAAATTATACACTCATAGAATATTAGAATCAAAAACGACCCACCAATTAAAACTAAGGCAAAAGCTATCAAATATCCCCGAACAATCCATGATATGTCAGAATAGAAAAAGATACACGAGCTTACGATAAGATTTCAACATGATTATGAAATCACAAACTCAAGTCTAAATAAAGCAATTAAGACAAGTAAACAACCCAAACATCGATAACTGCAGAAAATAGCGGAATGTACTAGAAAGGAAATATCTAGAATATTCTAAATCACAAAAAAGCGGCAAAAGTAGTAAATCAGTCTTGTACACGTTAAATACAGCAAATAATCATATCTCAGGCATTAAAATTCTTATTTCGTGACAACAACAATACTGCTAATTTCAATCAATTTTAGATTGCAACAGCGCAAAACCTAACATATTTGAATAGTGATTAAATGCCTCAAATCAAACATCAAAACACAATTTTGCAACTTTGCAGTGGAGAGTATGCACTAATTCAACATTGAAATGCTTAATGTTTGCTACATTCAACTTTAATTTTCACCACTAAAATACCTATTTAAATCAGTATTTGGTACTTACCAAATGTTGCATTAAAATGTACTTCCACAGTTTTGAAATGGATAATATGCCGAAATTCAACATCAAAAGGCTTAATATTTGATATATACAAGTTTAATTTTCACCACTTGGTGGCAGCTACGCTTATTAATAGTGCAATAAAATAGCAATATCTTTGGAAAGGATGATTCAATTTCATTCACTTTTTTAAAGGTGGAGAATAACAAGAGGCATCTTTCAAAAACATGTCCACTAACACAACATGTCCATATCGCCCTCTAGTGGCAAATACAGTTTTTTGAAAAAGTGGGCCCAAAATCGGCCCAGCGGGGGAGGTAAACATTAGGGTGTTGCAGGCGCCCCACAAAAATCAAAAACTTGTTTGTTTAAGCTTAACTATTTTTTGGTATTGCAATTTGATCAGTAGATCATGAAAACCAAGTTTCAAAAATTTTCATCAATGTTTACCTTCCCCGCCAGGCCAATTTTGAGGCCCACTTTTCCAAAAATTTTTCTTTTTTTGCCACTAGAGGGCGATATGGATAAGTTGTGTTTGTGGACACGTTTTCAAAAGATACCCCATGTTAGTCTCCACCTTTAAAAAAAAATTGAACGAAATTGAGTCATCCTATCCAGAGATATTGCTATTTTATTATACTTTTAATAAGCGTTGCTGCCACCAAGTGGTGAAAATTAAACTTGAATATATCAAATATTAAGCCTTTTGATGTTGAATTTCGGTGTATTATTCATTTCAAAACTGTAGAAGTACATTTTGATGCAACATTTGGTGAGTATCTAATACTGATTTATAGATATTTTAGTAAAATTTTGTAGGTAATCTCTAGTTTTAAAAGATTTAAATTGTTGTTACAAAACATTTCGGTTGGTTAAGGTTATTACAGCCTCTTGAAGAAAATTACTATGAACTACCACATTATTCAAGGCTTGCTGTCATTGGATAGCTTGCGTTTCTCCTTACTATTGTGCAATCTCCTTAAAATGCATTTTTCCTTACTGCAGAGTCCATTTCTTTGTACTGCAGAGTGCATTTCTCCTTACTGCATTTGGTCTTTAAAAGATCCTGCTCACCACATACCAAACTAAACAGAGATCGCAACTGAAGAGTTCTGTCTGAAAAGCTTATCGCGAAAGCAAAATGAAATCGACTTTATTGAAAGTCATATTTAAATAGGCAATTTATTTAGTTTTTGAAATGCGGTAAAGAATCATTGGTACTTCATGAACTATGCTTTTTACTAGACTAAACTAAGATTAATGAATGTTGCAATTGCACAGTATGCGTTTATTAGTTCACATGCAATATGAGTGCCCAAAGTACTAATAACAAACTGTTATGTTAGATGCTACATGTTGGTCTCCATCTTAAAAAAAATTGAATAAAGTTGAGTCATCCTTTCCAGAGATATTGTTATTTTGCTACACTTTCAACAAGCATTGCTAAGACAAAGTGGTGAAAATTAAAGTTGACTGTATCGATGTTAAGCATTTCAATGTTGAATTCGTGCATGCTGTCCCCTGCAAAGTTGCAAAATTGTATTTTGATGCTTGTTTTCAGACATTTTATCACTATTCTAGTATATCAGGTATTGCGCTATTGTAATCAAAAATTGATTGAAATTAACAATGTAGCTATAATGTTTAAAAGTTGGTCACTATGAGTTACTCAATTTCGAGCATCCACCAATTTGAGCTAAGTTTTTGGATTTTTAACTTAACTGATTTGACTGGTAAAGCAATATTAATCTTCTTGTATTTTAAAGGGCAAAAATTATTCAGCAACAACGCAGAAGTACCACATTAACCAATTGGAAACGACGTTTTCTTAGGTTTGGGATTTTTCTAGGATAGTCTTCTACAACGAACACACGATTTTCTAGATTTCCTTCCATGTGTAGCTGGTGAAGAAAGTCAGTAAGCAGCTTGATCCCTCTAACTGTGGAGTCATTGCACACTCACAGGCTGTAGATAGTATCCTTTGCCATGGCATATCCACACACAAATTTTTTTAAAGTTATTTTTAGCATCACCACCTTACAAAATCCTCCACCAAATCTTTTGAATAACTTTTCGTCAGCATTTGGAGTCACTTTATGCCAACAAAAGTTTTTCATCCCATGGGGCTAAGGGAACTAGCTCTCCAGTTAAATACCAGGTATGTCTGGCCTTCAAGAGCAGGCAAGACAAGATAAATTTATTTCGTCCCTTGATAACAGCACAAAGTAGAAATTAATCCGCATTTGTTTAAAAAAGCAACGAGAAAGTTGCTAAGAACCTTATGGTCATTAAGTCAAGCAACCACTCTCTTTATCAGAGAGGTAATTCATGCCAATATCATGAAAGTTTTTAAATACTTTGTTTTAGAATTGTAACATTTTGAAGACTTCAAAGTCTACGACCCGTCGTGAGCATGTACTGGATCTTTACATGTACACAAAGAACTGTCGGTAACATGAAAAGAAACATGTAAACTGCATGAGATAGTTTTTGTAACAAAATTTGAACTTTTTGTACAAGAATACTTTAATATCTGCAGGAATGCAATTCCAAATTTTGACTCCCTGACGTTAAATACACATCTGTTATTAATTTTGTGCAGAAACACAAAATGTGTTAAATGCTGAAGTCACACAACTGCCTCATAGCTTGACTAGAACGATGTTTTACAAAAACAAGTGAGAAAAAAATTTTTAGTTTTGTTGTACAAAAAAACAATGCACAAATTTAGCAACTTCAAATTTGAACAATGGAGTACATTCCCAAAATCAGTCAATGATTCTGAAAAAGTACTAAAATTTATTTAAAGATAAAATCGATTTCAGTCTCAAAAGACCATCAACAGTTTTTTAGAAAAAAAAGTAGGTTAAAGAATTAAAAAGGGACAAAAAAGTGCAACAACCCTGCTTTAAACTTTGTTATGCAAAATGAAGTCATTGCGTAAAAGATTGAAAACAAAAGCACAGTGCCATAATGTACTCCATGTTGCAATTATTAATGAACTGTCTTCACAAAATCGTCATTTTGTTCCTCATCGGTCTGGTTTTGATTCTCTGGATCTCTCCTATCAACAACCACATTAAAATTAAATAAGCCATCAGTTTGCAGAATCTAAAATTGCGAGTAATATGGGTTCACTGAATCTCAGAAATAAGCACCAACAATGCCTCTTATCCCTTGATTTTGTAAGAATTTTAATGTTTGCACATAAGCAGGATACGTGGCTCACCATATTATTGTACAGTACAATAGTAGCACATGTACAAAAGCATAGTCGAGCTTTAAGAAAACATTTATTTTAGTTTATTTGGAATTCATCCTGAGCAAGCTGCAGTTTGTTATCAGTATTTTCATGCTCTCATATTGCATGTGAACTAATAAACCCATACCGTGCAATTGCAACATTCATTAATCTTAGTTTAGTCTAGTAAAAAGTATGGTTCATGAAGTACCATTGATTCTCTACTGCATTTCAAAAACTAAATAAATTGGCTACTGAAAGAACTTTTGAAATAGTGTGCAGTAATTTTCTTCAAGAGGCTGTAATAACCCCACCCAACCGAAATGTTTTGTAACAACAATTTAAATCTTTTAAAACTAGAAATTACCTACAAAATTTTACTAAAATATCTATAAATCAGTATTAGATACTCACCAAATTAATGTTGCATTAAAATGTACTTCTACAGTTTTGAAATGAATAATACACCGAAATTCAACATCAAAAGGCTTAATATTTGATATATTCAAGTTTAATTTTCACCACTTAGTGGCAGCAACGCTTATTAAAAGTATAATAAAATAGCAATATCTCTGGATAGGATGACTCAATTTCGTTCAATTTTTTTTTAAAGGTGGAGACTAACATGGGGCATCTTTTGAAAACGTGTCCACAAACACAACTTATCCATATCGCCCTCTAGTGGCAAAAAAAGAAAAATTTTTGAAAAAGTGGGCCTCAAAATTGGCCTGGCGGGGAAGGTAAACATTGATGAAAATTTTTGAAACTTGGTATTCATGATCTACTGATCAAACCGCAATAACTAAAAAATAGTTAAGCAAAATCGGTAAAGGTCGAGACACCTGCAACATCCTACTAAACATTGATGAAAATTTTTGAAACTTGGTATTTATGATCTACTGATCAAATTGCAATACCAAAAAATAGTTCAGGTTACACAAACTAGTTTTTAATTTTTTGGGGCGCCTGCAACACCACTGATCGTGATTTAGGAACCCTAAAACCAAAATTTAAGAATGTAGCTCTTAGACTTTTTGAAAAATTTGTGCATCATAAAACGTCCATTTTTATCTGATAGAATTTGTTCTTTTCCTGTTTGTTTACACGAGGATTAGCTAGTAAGCAAAGTGAAAGCAAACAAAATATGAAATAATTTTTCTTATTCTGGCAATATCCGACTTTTATGCAATTACACTTACTTCTGTAATACGTGTCAAAAAAAGGATAAGCAGACCCTGCAGACAATTTTTTAATCACAAATATTCGCTAAATAGGTTGCAACATTGCAAATTGCTTCCAAATGATCCTTGCAACAGTTGGAAACCATTTCGAAGGCATTTATCTTGCAATAAAAAGAATAGACTAGTGATAATTTCAACTATTAATTTTAAATGAGCTTTTTGGTTTTTAATGAGCTTGTTTAGCAACTGCAACGATCTACTGAACTAGAGTATGGTAGACTCTTGCAGTTTTACATTTCTCACAACTATAAATTCTTTACAGCAAACTAAACATTTTGCTTTTTATTCAGCATTTACGAAAAACTAGAATAGTTATGCTTTAATCAGTGACGCAACCAGGGTAGACTAAGAGTGTTGAAGCTCCTTGTTATAGCCAAGTCACTTAAAAGATTTAAGCCAACGAGATCTTTCGCCTTTTAAACGTGTTTTGGACTTGACCAGTAACTTTGAGGGGCTGATTAGACTGAAACTGAGCAAAATGAATTCATTCCAACTTTTCCAAATCTTAGCTATTTCTAAGTGCTTTAAAAACATGCAAAATATTATTCAAATGTAGTTAAAATGGGAATTTTTTATAAAAAATTACAAGAATTGCCCAGCAGCTGGGGGTAAAGTCCAACATACCCACAGTGGTAACTTGTTCTCTTTCAAGCATTTTTTACAACAACGTTTAGAATCATTGTTACAGGGTTTCTGAATAAACACTGTTGTAACGAAATGGAACTAATTCCGCAAAACCCTGCTTGACTATAAAAGCATGTGTTTTCATTAATGTTAAAATAAATTATATACTGCAATGGTTTAAGCTTTAAAAGAGGTTAGGTAGGTGCAGAGTGTCTGGCTCATATGAACAAAAGAAAAACAGCATTATACTCCAACATTTTTTCATTTATTGTAAGCCAAAAAAAAACGTTCATTTTTGATAGATTTTTTTTCTCTTTCACTTTGTCAATCTTGGCAACGTAATGACAAAAATGCAGTAGATCAAAAAGGATAGAATTGATTGAGCATGAAACCACAGCATGCAATAATTACACATGTTTGAACACCTCTAACCTTCTCTGATCTACTGCGTTTTGATCGTTATGATGCCAAGATTGACGAAGTGAAAGAGAAAAAAAATCTATCGAAAAACAAATGCAACCTTCATTTACTTTGACTCCAACGTTTTAGGCAACACAGCTTTATTTGTCAATTTGTTTTTGAAACAATGTCCTACGTGCTCTTGTCCGGAACCCCCTTAACTGAATTTGATTTAAGCTTATTAAGAGGTTGGAGCACTCTTAGTTTGGGAATCTTTTCACTACAATCCTTGTCTTAGCCTCTCAAAATTCAAAAAAAGAATTCTATACCTATCTCAGTGTAAAAGTTCATCAAACTCATTTAGATCAGCATTAACAATGAGATAAGTAATGTCACAAAACACCAGCAATGAAATCAAATGCATTCCGTATGCTCTCTGCTTCATCCTGAAAATGATTCGCCGTTTTCATCATTTTACTCCAAAAAACACTTACTTTCTGGTTTTTGTCTTTTAAGTGGAGGCTCATCACTATCAGCCATCATTGAGCTTGCTGTTTTCTCTATCTACAGAAATGAATAACTTTATAGTAAAAAGAACTACAGTAATCTACTTTATGTGATGTAGTAAATTTCACAGGATAAAGATCAACAAACTGATGCTAAGGAAATGGAAGATATATTTGATCGAACAAGTTTGTCAATTGATGAACCTGGGTTGTGGGTGATTATGGAGGAAGCAATTTTCTGGTCTAACAAAACAAGTTGAGGCTGAAGGAGCAAAAGTCAGAGTCATGGAAAAACACAAAGGAATTGGTTGGAAGTGACCAAAACAATCAGACCAAATCTTATATCCATTTTCGGACATTTTAGATAAGCTTCCCTCTTCCTCTGTGGAGCCATACAACAATTGTGGCATCTACAAAGTAAACTCAACTCTTTTGAAAGACTGGAGACAGTTACCATGTACTAATCTGTTTAACTTGGTGGTATACCTATGCTGTTAAACTATGCAATCTTGTAACTGATTTTTTTTGCTGTTTAAACCTATGTAATTTTTTTGTTACTTTCTGTTCTTTGACAATTTCTGTTCTTTGGGGTTATTATACTGATTTTTTGTAACTCTGTGGTATATCTATGCTGCTGAACTATGTGATTTTGTGTAATAACTGATCTTTTGTAACTCATTGGTATACTTATGCTGTTAAACATTGTGATTTTTTTAACTGCTTTACACTTCATACCTTTGTCCTATGCTGCTCAACAATGTGGTTTTTCTAACTGTCTGTCTGAGGCATATCTATGCTGTTGAACTATTGATATATTCTGTTTATTTGCGTCCAGATATCTTTTAAAAACACATAGAGTGCGCAAAAAATCCCCACATACTCACCAACACAGCCAATTAATTTGTTTTTACAGGTTGGGCAAAATTACCCCAAAACATGAGGCAACTTTGCCCACCCATATTTAAAAAAAAAAAATTTGGAAGGTAGCCAAAACCCAGATCTAAGATTGTTTGTGGTTCATTAGTACCAGTATCTGCCTGTATCCTAAAGACAATTACTCATCTGTACAGTATTACAACTGCTCTTGGAATTATATTTCTTTAAACTTGAAAAGTGGGCAAACTAACCCCAGCTTACGATACCCTAAATGTGAAGTTAGAAAAGCTTTAGTTTTTCCTCAATTTCAGATTTCCCAACTCCATAATTTTAACCCCAACTTTTTGTTACATTTCATGTATGTGATGTTTTCTCACAGCTTATGCCTATCACTGAATGGTTGCGAACGTTTCGGCCGCCAAAAGACACTTTGTTGAATTTAACATAAAGTACTAAATTAACATCAAATAACATGAGGGTCTCAGTAGGACCTTATTAAGAAGGAAAAGCATTAGAGACATTTGCCTGGACCCCCATTTAAAGGTTCCACATTCCACAATTGTAAAAATGGAAAAATACCAAACCCTTATTTTGTTCTAAACATGCCCAAATTTTTCGCAGGAGCTTCGCCTCTTCATCTTATAAGGACGTGGTGTAAAAAATTTATCAAGTCCAAATACCAATGTGCATCTCTCCAGGCATTCAAACAATTATTACACTGTAGTCATATTTAACTTCATACATACTTTCTTAATATTTCTTCATGCAGTGTTTTGTGTGATCCACTAGTTTGTTATTTGGTATCTCCAGTGGCAATTTCCAACTCAGAAATTGTTCAGTCGATAAGGTTTTGCCCCCTCCAGACTGCTTGCTAGTAGTTAAGAGTTGTTCTTTCTTATCTCAAAACAAATTCTTTGCGGTAGCGTATTTCAAGAACAAGTTGTGGTTCTCAAGATATGCTTTGTTAGTTACGGTATATCAAAATATACTAACATATTTACTGTAGCATTCTGTAATATTAATATGCCATCTCTGGTAATACTGAATTACATTTCATTATCACTCTCATAGTTTCTTCTAAATTCACTCGCAGAAGAGGCACAGTCATGTTTTTGCATAGGCAACTGTAAAGTTGTTTGTGTCCCAAATGTATTTTAACAAAGTGTACCCATATATTTACAATCTATTGCTTTTTTCTCATTAACTTGAGTTAAATACAGCACTTAAATGATTCAAAAATGTCGCATCTGTGATGTAGTGCAGGGGTCGAAATTAACTTTTTTAACAACTTGCCCATCGGGCAAGTGATATTAAATGTCTACTTGCCAGAGGAAATCTCAACTTGCCCGAAAAAAAAAGACGCAGTAAGTTTTGAGGCGGTTTATCTTTGGAAAAAAATTGTAAAATGTACTTAATGGCAAAAAGACTGAAACATACTTGTAAAAACGTACGCGTATCCTATTTCAAGAATCAGGTTTTTGAGCGCGATTGTTATGGTAAGGTGACATAATGAAGAACTTTTTTCAAATGCATTACGCAAAAATTGGTTTTTTGATCGTAATACATTTTCAATCGCGAATATTTTGGAAACGACACCAGCTAGAAAGCAGAAATTTTTTGCAAAAGTTATAGGAGTTAATAGATTTTTTAAATAATCATAACAAAAAAATTGCAAAATTCTAGACGTTGTCTTCATGCAGCGCAGGGTATAGTCGTATGTGTGATATTTGAAATAGCGGTTAACGCTGCTAGCAAGGGAAAATTTTTCTTGGAAAAAAGTGCTGCACTTTGTGCCAAAAACTTGCAGAGCATGTCAGAGTATCGAAAAATTTGCGTGCGTTTAAGAAGTGTTAAATGCGATTACTTATGTGTGTACGATTAAACAAAGTGTTCATTGTGATGGTTGCAAAGTGCTAAAACAAAGCAAGCAGCATCTTTCCCTACTTATATTCTATTTTATTGCAACCAAAGCCGACCAAAATTGCATCTCTTAATGATCTCGCTTGATGTTGTTTAATATGCTGCATTTTGTTAGCTAGCCCGTTGGGCAAGTTAAACCCAAAAACAACTTGCCAGAGACGATTTCAGCTTGCCTCGGGCAAGCGTTAAATTCGAACCCTGTAGTGATTAGAGCGTGCCCGTCTGTCAAGTCTCAAGATCGGGTTCAATTTGCGCTGCATTTTTTTATTCTTTTTCTTCAAAACCTTGCTTTGGAGTTAGGGTTCGGGCAACAATGTCAGCCTGAGAGATAGCAAATCATAGTAGTCCGGTAGAAATAGCTTTTACCTGGAAAAAATTTATAATAAGCTGAAATTTGGCACAATGACTCAGGACCATGTCCTGAGCCACCAAAAAAAAATCCCCATGTTTTGGACATGGGACTTCCCCCTTTTTCGGCCTTTAAAGTCTGCCATCTAGTGTCAAAGAGTCTTTATGGTCTAACAGCCAATCCAAAAGTTACGGCAGAGCCAAATTTTGGATCGTAATTGATGACCAACAGTGGAAGCACTGCATCCAATTTGACCGGCTCGAGATTTAAACCTCAGACCTACCGCTCCAAAGACGAATACGTTAATGCTCGATCTCCTGACTCGTAGCTTTGACAACGGACAATAAAATGCTCGTAGTCCTATTTCTCTTTTCACTTTCAGAAAAATGCATTTTGCTAAAAGCAATTTTGGCCAAAATTATGTGAAAATTCTTGAGAACATGCAGCCTCAACCCAAAATTTAGTGTTATAGTAAAACATAAAATTTAAAATTTTGCATCAAACCCCAACATTAAAAGTTATAAGAATTACTTGAATGTAGTGGCTTATGGATATCGGAAGAAGAATGAAAATATCTTACATGCATAATTAATAAATTAATGAAGCTATTATTTCAGAAACGAGGAAATTAAAAAACGAAAAAAAGTTATTTTAGGGTGATTTGCAGATTATCACAAAGAATAAAAAACCACAGCGACTGCGACTTTTAAAATTCCAACATCTCGATCAAAATGTGAGCGTAATTTTCAGCAACATTTATTGAATGCAAGTTGATTACAACAAGAGCAATATCATTATATAAGCACTTCACAAAAATCTGCAGTAATTACGACACAACTTTCAAACACAACAAAGTTAGCCCTTTCTAAATGCGGCCCTTTTACAACTCTACATTGAATCGTTGTAGTTTTGTACAAGGCTTGAGCAGTCATCCAAAACGTGCAATGAAAGATCACATTTTTTTTTTCTGTCTTTTCAATTGAACATCGATGCAGAATTTTTGTCACGCTTCAGTAAACTCTCTTTCGCTTTTTTCGTTCTTGTCTCGCGGCATTACGAAAATTGTCGCTTTGCACTGACTTTAATGGTAAAGCTTGGACCAAAATTTTTGATTGTTTTTTGGCCATAACTTTTTTATTTCTTAATCAATTTTTTAAATTTTTGCGTTGTTGAGCTTCTGTTTAAAAGTTCTTTCCAAAGAAGTAAAATTAAGAAATTCGGACAAAAATACAAATTTATTGTCACGTACCTACTGGTAGCCTGACCTATCGGTAAGTCTGCAGGTATTGGTACCATTAGCAGTAGCCAAGTTTTCACATTTGGTTAGGCTACTTACAGCGACTAGTTAGCAAATTGTGGATATTAGATTAGGCCTACCGTATTATTGCGCTAGTTCCTGATTACAGCTATGAAAACAGCCTACGCTGAGTAAGAGTGGGGTATAATGTACGGTACCTATTCTGTTATTTTATAAAATTGCTCTGTTGCTGGTTGTGCCATACCAGTAACAGAACTTCCATTGCTTAGTGAAAAAAGAGCTGGCAAGAATAGGACTGGTAGACCAGGCTAGGGCTGTTCTAGAGGGCAATAGCTTACAGTAGGCCTTATTTAATTTGGACTTCATGCAGACATAAGCTACCAGACCTGATTTGCAACATGATCGTTTCTGGCATTACATTTTATATCACTCATAGGCTAAACACATTACCAAAGCTGTTCTAACTTTGATACAAACAAATTATATCACTCGTATAATGCCACTGATGAATTGAGTTTGAATTAGAACCATTGTCTAAAGCAGAATCCTTTTACCTTTCTCATCGAACATTGCATTACTTTGTCGGCGAAAAATTTTTGCAAACTCATGCCTGTTGTGACGTCGCAAATTGGTACGGAGTCAACGGAGTAAATAGTACTTTCGCAAATAAAGGGAATTGGGGAGAAATATTTGTTCCTTCCAGTAGTTATATTTGTTTATTACTTTCAGTAGTTCTTATTTCTTCATTAAACTAATTTCGACCACCATCTCTTCACGGATCAATACCATCATTAGTACTTTATAATTATTACTATTGCATCACAATTTGATATCAATAATCACCATGATCAATAATAGTTTTTTAGTGTTCATGTCGCCAGTGTTGAATTAAATTTGAATTTTGAATTTGAATTCACTCACGAGTAATTGATGAATTTGAATTTGACTTTTGCAAAGTCAATGAAGTTAAATTCAGGTTTTTCAAAGTCAATAAATTTGAAATTAGTTTTTTCAAAGTCACTGAATTTAAATTTAGTTTTTTTCCAAGTCGATGAATTTGAATATAAAAATTAAAAACAAAATGAATGGATCTAACCCTAGTCCTAACTCCCAGATTTTTTGTTGTGGCTCTGGATGGCTTTAGTGCTTTGCATACTGTAGTATAACAATAAGATGCCATCCTTGGAAATACTAAATTACATTTCATTATCACACACATAGGCTAATTTCTTGTAAATTTACACACAGAATCAGGAATAGGCACACATAGTCATGTTTTTTCATTAGCAACTCAAAGTTATTTCTGTCCAGACCCTTGGATTCTTTGTCATGGCTCTGGATGGCTTTATACCGATAGTGCTTTGCAGTTTGTACCGCCTGCACTGGTAGTATTAGCAGAAATAAAAGCAACAATTTTCAACAATGCATTTTGCCCTCTCATTTTCTGATAAGAGCTTTCACACAATACCATTTAAAGTGAGTTTTAGTATGACTTGGTGTAGTTGGCATCACATTACATATATTAGTTTTTAACTATGGAAAGGAAATAAATTAAGACACCAGAAGTTTATGTTGCCTTTTGTTTGACTAGTTTCTTTTTAATCAATAAAACAAAATGATGCTGTCTTCAGCTCGAGGACTTTTCAAGGGAATTTTGAAGGAATTGTAGACTTCAAGGCCAAAGACTTCAAAATGTGTTCTCAAGGCCAAGGAGGTCGAGGACTCCACCTCTGCTTTAGTTGTAGAGCTCAATAAAATCAAAATTTTCTTCTTGTCCAACAAAACGTTTGCTGATTCTACAATTAATTGCTACAAATCAACTTTTTATTTGCTTCTTTTGATAATAATTAGATCATCTTTTATTAGTTGTAACTGATTACGACTTTCATTATAAAAAAAATTAAAAACGGAACATCATTTAAAAGGTACATCAAAAAAACAATCAAACAAAGGAAGACGCTTGGCGAATGTTCTATTCACGCAGACATTTTAAAACAAAGCCTAAAAAACTAACCCTAAGCCCTAACCCAAACCTAAACCCTGCTAACTCTAATCCTAGCCCTAACCCAAAGCCTAACCTAAACCCTAACCCAAATCTATAAGTATAATAATCAAAATAAAAATTTCAGAAAACGAGTAACGTCACTCTGCACTGGAATCTTTGTTTATTTAACCACGCGTGTTCCATTTGCCAAGTCACTTCGTCAAACAAACATCAAACTTCACATAAAACATTGGAAGAGGCTTGGCAAATGTTCCATTTGTGCAGACATTTTGAAATAAAGCCTAAAAAAAGCTAACCCTAAGCCCTAACACTAACCTCAACCCTAATCCTAGCCCTAACCCAAAGCCTAATCTAAACCCTAACCCAAACCTATAAGTGTAATAGGCTAATTAAAATAAAAACTTCTGAAAACGAGTGACGTCACTGTAATCTTTATTTCACCACACATGTTCCATTCGCCAAGTCACTTCGTAAAACATTACCATAGCCTACTAAAAGCAGACAAAAATAAATACTAGTTGCATGCCCAAGACAGCTGTTTTGTCTAATTTTAAGGCTCATCAGTTAGGCTTAGCAGGGCCAAAATGACAAACATTACAGTGATTACACTTCCGAAAAAAAACTTCACCAAGAAATTGATTGATTACATATCAGATATTTGCTTGCCTCTAGAGGCAAAATAGTGTTTTTCCTCTGCTGGGTTAGGGTTTGGGTTGGGGCTAGGGCTATGGTTGGGATTAGGGTTAGAGTTTGGGTTAGGGTTAAGCTTAGGGATATTTTGGCACTTGCGGCAAAATAGCCATTAGGACTATTTTGCCTCCAAATGGCAAAATAACATGGGGCTATTTTGCTTCTAGAGGCAAAATAGTTTCTAGGCCTACCTTAGGCTATTTAATTCTTTCTAACTGAGACCGTTACCACGCAAAAATCTACCGATAGGTCTCAGGATGCTAAACTCACTGAAATCTTTATCAATTGAAACTACGGTAGGTTACAGATTCAGATTCAGGCTATTAATCAAACTGAAATCCTTACCAAATAAAGCTACTTAGGCTATAGACTTCAAATCTAACTGATATCTCTTCGGAATACATCTAGGCTATACACTACTAACAACACAAACTGTCAAGTTGACCAACTGAAACTAGGCTACGAGTTACTACAACATCCTATTGTCTTTATTAAACCAAAACTAGGTTATACTCAGCTTGGATGGATTTCCTAATGCTACAACTTTGTTGTCTCTTTTTTTGACTATCAATCATCATTATGCAGTACCGTAGGCCTATGTGTTCTTCACTGCTAAAAATCGAGCTATCAAGATTTCTTTCCTTACATCTGTAACCGTTAGCCTAACAGTCAAAAGCGAATAACTGACTTCTGAGAAACACAAAAGCCCACCCTTACTAAAGGAGGTAAAACTACGGGGAGGCTGTTGTTCATGCACGACGTCATTCACTTTATAGATCAATTTTTTTGACATAGGCTACCACTGAAATAGCAAATTCACCTTGGCACTTGATCTTAAAGTGGGAAGTTTAAGTGGGAGTTTCATTGGAAATTTCCCAATAAAAAATCCCACTTTAAGTTGAAATAGATTTAACCACGTTGCCACCAAAGTTTTGGAAATTGGAACGACCTATGCTCGCTTCATGTGTTCCTTAGTTTTTACTCCGCCATTTTCGAACTAACGAGTAGGGTTGGATCCATTCATTTTTTTGTTAATTTTTTAATTTAGATTCAAGTTCAAATTCATTGACTTTGAAAAAACTAAACTCAAATTCAAATTTATTGACTTTGCAAAAGTCGAATTCAAATTAAAATTCATCAATATCTCGTGAGCGGATTCAAACTCATATTCGAAATTCAAATTCAATCCATCCCCACTTTTCACACCAAAGATACAACGAGGATTTTGCAGTTTGCACCTGGCAAGCCGCTCAGGTGCGTAACAAACCAACTACTCAAGTCGCTTGAATTCAGAATTGGATCCAGTGCCGTCGCCAGAGCAAACGAAGCGAAGGGGCACCAGCCAAAACTGGGGGGGGGGGCACTAAAATTTGCGTAAAAAACTGATCTTCAAATCTTGTACGGCTACAATTATGTGCAATTTTAAATTAAGGCCGGCAGCGTTTCTTAGCTCGTTTCGTCCATGGCCAATAATCGCTTGAAAAATCTATCTACTTATTCTACAGCAGTGAACGCTACCAGACGTGAGACCAGGATTTTGCTTAGAGAGATGAACCAAAAGTTTGTTTTTTAACACAAAAACTGCCTGATTTAGTCCCCGTGCTGAACAAACTGATGCAACTCAAGCGTGTCACAGACAGAGGTGGAGTCGAGGACACTAGGCTCGAGGCCAAGGACACAAAAAAAGTCCGAGGCCAAGGCTATAAGGACAGCCCTTCCGAGGACAGACCCTCTCGCCGCCAAAGACAGGCACTCTCGAGGCCAAGGACAGGAATGCTCGAGGCCAAGGACAAAGGACACAGGCGTAAGTGCTCTCCAAAAAAAAGGTCTTTAAAATATTTTTTCAGGCGATCTCAAAAAAAAGGTCTTTAAAATTTTTTTTCAGGCGATCTCCAAAAGAGAAAGACAAAAAAGGTCTTCGCAAATTTTCTGCGAGGTTTTTGGCGTTTTCCTACATAATTTAAAAATGAACAAATCCCTACTATTGTAGGAACCAGAAGTGGAGTCGAGGACACAAGGCTCGAGGCCAAGGACACAAAAAAAGGTCCGAGGTCAAGGACAGCCTTTCCGAGGACAGACCTTCTCGAGGCCAAGGACAGGAATGCTCGAGGCCAAGGACACAGCCGCAAGTGTTCTCCAAAAAAAAGAAAAGGTCTTCAAAAAATTCTTTCAGGCAATTTTCAATTTATAGGCATAGCCAGAATTTTTGGTTGGGGAGGCCTAAACCACAAATCACATGCAATGACTACATCAAAAATTTGCCTGTTGGCCAAGGATGGCAGTACGGTACGGTACGTTGGTACGGTACGGTACGCCTCGATTTTTGCTAAGAGGAACGGTACGTTGGTACGGTACGCTTTTTTTGTAATGGTACGGGTACGGTACGTAGGTACGGTACGCTTGTTTGAAATGGTACGGGTACGGTACGTTGGTACGCTGTTTGAATTAAAAATCCCAGACTTTTCGTACATAGCACTGGATTTTTGTATTTTGAGGCAAAAGACAGCTAAATCCGACGCTAAATGTGTGAATTGAGATCGTTGATTTATAGACTAGTAATTTCAAAGTCAGTTAAAGTTGCGAGTAGTTGAAAGCAAGAATGGCAGTACGGTACGGTACGTTGGTACGGTACGTTACGCTTCAATTTTTGATAAGAGGTACAGTACGCTGGTACGGTACGCCTTTTTTGAAATGGTACGGGTACGGTACGTTAGTACGGTACGCTTCAAAAATTGAACTGAAGTACGGTACGCTAGTACGGTACGGTTCAAGGTGCGAGGTACGTAGTACGCAAATTCCGAACATACCGTACCGTACTGCCATCCTTGCTGTTGGCACTTAACCAGGATGTTGCAAAGGGAGAAGGCTTAAACTAATGTAATTGAAAAGTGCTAATACGTAACTTTGGAGACGTTTTGAGAAAGCCAGTGTAACTCAAACGTATCACAGACGTGGGGTCTGGGGGCGAAGCCCCCAGCTGTTGGGCGATTTTTTGTAATTTTTTTGAAAAAAAAGCTATTTTGATGCAATTGAATCACATTTCGCACATGTTTAGAGCTACTAGATTTTTGGCATTTCAAAGCCAATTAAAAAAATTAAATTGTTTAATCCTCCTTCTAGTTGCAGTTTAAGTCCAAAACACGTTTAACATCTTGCATTTTGGTGTTAAAGTTTAATTGGGATTTCCGCGACGCTTTACGTCGGAAGTCCTTATGTTTTTTCAGGCATATTTTACGAATTCGTAAACAAAAATAAAAAACGCTATAACTTTGAAACGGCTTAAGGTAGAAACTTGAAAGTTACATTTTTGCTGGAGCACAAATAAATCATTCTTAGTGCAAATTTTGGGGGCAATCGGTCATGTGATACGGGTTTTCGAGCCAAAAATGAAATGCCAATTTTAGGTTTAACCAGCTCTAGCTCGAAAACTAATCGCACTAGGGGAATAAAAGTTTCAAATTTAGAAGCGTCTGGGCATGCACTTTCAGCTCTCAAAAATAAACCATGACAATTCCGACATTTTTTCTCTTTCTTTATTTATTTATTTATTTATTTATTCAGCAAATCACATTATGGTAACAAATACTCAAAAACCACCAAAGCTAGAAACTTGAAATTTGGACAGATAAGTCTATTAATGGATTGCAGCTACGTCATAGCTTTTTCCCGCCAAAACGATTGGACGTCAAAACGGCATTAGCAAGCATTAGACGTTACCGTAAATCAACGTATAATTTTTTCAGTGAGCATATTTAAAGAATTTAATTGTAAAGTAATACTTCTGTAAATAGCCTGGCCTTAATTGAATGTTACCAGGAGCGATTTAAGCAGCTTACATAGCTCAGCGGGTCTAAAAAGTTACGCTTTTTACGAATTCTCATCATCCATTGCCTGCTATTGCCCACTTTGACCGGTTTTTAGCTTTGGTTCACATCGTAAATTTGGTCATATCCTAAAATACTTAAAATTCTACGTCAAAGCTGTAACACATGGCTGATTAATGTTTAGTTTAAGCACTATTTATCAATAATATTTAACATCACTAGCTCAAATCGAAATACAGTAGAATTTGCTTATAACGGCACCTCTGGGGGATTTTTAAAACCTGCCGTTATAGCCGAATTTACGTTATAGCCAAACTGCCACAAACCGTCCTAAAACTACTTGTTTGTTCAACATAAAGGCTTGTTATGACGCTAGGTTCACATTGTAATGAAAGACAAGAAATCAGGTTAAGCAAAACTCGTGCAGAAATCAAAACCTTGCACAAAATCCGATGTAGATCCGATGTAGACGTGCGAGGTGTGAAATAGTTTGCGCCATAAAGTGTTTTCAACCAGGCCTTGCGTCATAAAAACGAAGTCCAGCCATCGCGCAGTCGGAAAGAAAAACAATAACGCACAGAATTAACACCCGCAATAAAGTTTGGCAGTTTGTGGCAAAGATAATGGCCTACAGTGCCGTTATAGGCAAAGAAAATTGTCTGGGGGATGGAAAAAGGGTGCCGTTACAGCCAAATTTACGTTATAGGCGATGCCGCTATAGACGAACTGAAATGTACACAAAAGATAGGAATTTTGCCGGGACCAAGAAAAATGTAACGTTATAGGCGAATTTACGTTATAGCCGAAGCCGTTATAACCGAATTCTACTGTAAATGCAAATTAAGGCTCGATCAAAGTTACACCGTTACACTGAGACCAGTTAAATGATTAGTTTAAAGTTTAAATGACATCTCTGTGAAATAATTCAATAAAAACAACTGCTAACGCGTTTTAACCCTCAACAACCAATAATATCATAGCGGTAAGCCGCTATTGACAAAGCGAAATGTAAAAAATCACCAAGATCCTGCAAAATAGACTTCTGAAATTACAAAAGTTTAAAAATGCGCTAAAATTGTCTCAAATAAATGAGATACAACTGCTCCATTATAGCGCCGTAAGCCTCGAATTTGATTACCGAAACTAGCTACCACCATCCATATTACATGATTCTAATGGGTTCTTAACTGCAAGCCGGATTTACGTCACTGAAAAAAAGCAAGCAAAACCGAATTCTTTCTATTTCAAATCTTTTTCAGTTTTTACAGGCTTTTACCAAGCTTTAAAATTTAATGTTACAAAGAATCAACTCATTTATAGCCTGAAAATATGCTCTATATTGTCACTGTCAGTGTTTTTGCATGCATTTAAATAGCGCAGATCCGCGATTTTACGAGGAGCTAGTCGTGCAAAACTTATGTAGGGAGCCGCACTCAAGCGTAACTGTACGTCGCTTTCGTAAGCTAAAAAGCTGCTGCTACGTAATTGCTATCCCCTCAAGCTGGCATCGCTGCCTTAACCCTAACTGTAATGCAAGAATTTAAAGCAAAAAATGATAGCTATGTACATCTCCTTCCAGGTTCCTGCATTCTGTATCATGTTTGCACAACCCATCTGCAAATTGAACCCTGGTGCGGAAGGTCGAGAGCTAAGTGTACTAATCACTAGACCGCCCAGCTTGCAGCATTGCTATGACAAAATGTCATATTTAAACCAAATGTATGAGAAAAAGGCACTGGCTCGTGCGTAAGCGTTTGCATGACTAGCTTCTACTCGCGATTTTGACGTCCAGCGGTTTGGCTAGCAGCGCGATGACGTCACGTGCAATTCATCAATACATGAACTTGCGTCCCTGCAATTTTGGAGGCGCTACGTCACGTGGTTTGGGGCATATGCACCCCAAACTTGTGACAGCGAAGTTTATTAAGTGATTTTAGTCACACCAAAGGTAGAAACTTGAAATTTGGACAGATAATAAGTCTATACATAAGCTTGCGTCCCTCCAATTTCGGAGGCGCTACGTCACGTGGTTTGGGGCATATGCACCCCAAACTTGTGACAGCGAAGTTTATTAAGTGATTTTAGTCACACCAAAGGTAGAAACTTGAAATTTGGACAGATAATAAGTCTATACATAAGCTTGCGTCCCTCCAATTTCGGAGGCGCTACGTCACGTGGTTTGGGGCATATGCACCCCAAACTTGTGACAGCGAAGTTTATTAAGTGATTTTAGTCACGTCCTTGCGCGTGCTGCTGTGGCGGAACGGTTAAAGGCGCCAGTGCTAAAATCCAAACACCCTTGTTCAATTCTCTAGTTGGCCATCGGTTTTGTTTTATCACACTATTATTTCACTGAATCTAGCATATTAATATTTTTTTCCATTACGACAAAATCGTTTAGAATATTTTTTGTTTGACACTAGATATGATCAAAGAGTGTCAGGTTTCATTCTCTGTGAAGACGTCCCAAAAATCATCTTTTCAAGACCTCAAGCTAGCGCGCTAGTTTTTTTTTGCCACCACTAGAAATTTTAAATACAAGAATATTTTGACGTACTTTGGAGGTAGTTACCTACCTGCGCGTGCTGCCATGGCCGAATGGTTTAAGGCGCCAGTGCTTGAAACATAAGACCTGGGTTCAATTATCTAATTGGCCATTGCTTAAATCAAACCAACATTATATTAAATCTAGCTTATTAATTTTTTTTTTCAATTACGACAAAATCGTTTAGAATATTTTTTGTTTGACACTGGATATGATCAGAGGGTATCAGGTTTCGTTTTCTGTGAAGACTTCCCAAGATCAGCTTTTTACGACCTCAAGCTATCGAGCTAGTTTTTTTTTGCTACCACTAGAAATTTTAAAGACAAAAATATTTTGACGAGCTTTGGAGGTAGTCACCTACACGCGCGTGCTGCCATGGCCAAATGGTTAAAAGCGCAAGTGCTTGAAACCTAAGGACCTGGGCTCAATTACCTACTTGGCCATCACTTTTATCAAACCAACATTATATTGAATCTAGCATATATTAATTTTTTTTCGGATATGACTAAATTGCTTTCAATATTTTTTGTTTGACACTAGGTATGATCGGAGGGTATCAGGTTTCATTCTCTGTGAAGCCGCCCAAAAAAACACTTTCTAAACACCAAAAGCAACCGTGCTACTTTTTTTGGGTGTCAGAAGAACTTTTTAGGACAAAACTATCTTGACATAATTTGGGGGGACCAACCCCCCAAAACCCCGAAATGGACCCAAACAAATATCAGTGTTTTTGACGGCTTAAGCTAGGGTGCTACATCTTTGATATCACGACACAATAAAGAGACAAATACCTTGACACAGTTTCGGGGCACCACCCTCTCGGGGCCCCCCAAAGTGGCCACCCCAAACATCAATTTTTTGAACTGCTTAACATAGGGTGCCAGTGTTTTTTGCTATCAGTTGATATTTAAAAGGAAAATAATTTGACGGGATTTGAGGGTACCGCCCCTCTTGGGGAACAAAATGGACCCCCCAAAAATCAATTTTTTGAACGACTTAATTTAAAGTGCCAGTGTCTTTTGATATCAGTAGATATTATAGAGGAAAATATTTTAATGTGGTTTGGGGGTACCATCCCCCCTCGAGGACCAAAATGGACCCCCAAAAATCAGTTTTTTGAATGACTTAATTTAAGGTGCCAGTGTTTTTTGATATCAGTAGATATTTAAGAGACAAATACGTTGACGTGGTTTGGGGGTCCCACCCCCCTCGGGGACGCCCCAAAAATCAATTTTTAATTGGCTCGGGCTGGGGCACTGTTTTTTGATATCAGCACATTTCTAAGGCACGAATATTTTGACATCGTCTGGGGTATTACCCCCACAGACCCCCCCAAAATGGACCCCCAAAAAATTAATTTTTTGATTGGCTCAAACTAAGGTGCCAGTTTTTTTTTGATATCAACACATACTTAACAGACAAAGATTTTGACATAGTTTGGGGTTGCCAACTCCCTCCGTGGCTGCCGTGATTTCTTTTTTTTACTCCGCTTAAGTTTTTGTCTGAAAATTGGAAACTCTGCGCTAGTGCATTGTGGGAATTTGAAACTTTTTGGTCATTCTAGAATAGGTGGCCCTGACGCGACGATGGCTCTCAGGTCACCACAGAGGGAGGTCTTTCTATGGCCCTGATGCGACGGTGGCTGTCAGGTCACCACAGAGGTTGCTCTACCAAGGGCTCCTGCTTTGGCTCGACTCTGGAAAATGGCCCTGACGCGACTGCGGCTGTCAGGTCACCACGAAAGCGGTCGTTGCCTCTGGCGGGAATTCCGGGGTAGTGGGCGGCAACTGCTGTACAATAGCAGAAGCCAATCAGTATGGCTCTAAACAGGGGAAGTGGAGTTTGAAGCGACTTCTGCTCCTTGCTGCAGACTGTCTTTGTTTCTGACTTGTCTTTTATTAAAAGTCACACCAAACAAGCGAAAGCTGAGATGCTACCTCTCGCCCATGGATAACTGAGTAAAACCATACCAATAAAAGCCTGAGATTACTCTCGGCTTGAACAAACTTCAGGTCTGAGCTCTGAATTTAGAATGAGCCAAAAGATCCCGACGGGAGTATATAAATAAATGGGTTATTCCATGGGTTAGAGGCTATTACACATCAAACATCAAAGAATTATTCGTCACACTAATTTGGGGGAGAAAACGTTCAGACAGTAAACATTAGTTGTGTTGGCGATTTCCTTACAGTCTTAAGCAGTGTGTTAGGTATCAACATGTTTCTAAGAGAATTTGCGACACATTAAACAAGTTTTGACACTTCAAAGAAAATAGTGTGCTTTAGGTACGTCCTCGGTTGACTTGGGGAAATTGCGATAAAACATGTCGAAAGCTGCGAAAGTATAACTCGTTGCTCACAAAATATAATAATTGGCAGTAAATTTATAAAGATATTAGTGGCGTTTGGACCAATAGGAATAAGTTAGGGATTAGGATAGTTTAGTTGTTTAATGTTGGTAGGTTTTGAGTAGTTTTTTAAAGGAAGTTTTACGTCGGATTTACGGAAATTGTTTATTTTTGGATTACTACAATATTGATAAGTTGTTTTGATGAAAATTGTTCATGTTGTATTTCATAAGTTTGTTGTGTTTCATAGAACAAAATACGTAAGAGTAAACCGAGACGTTATGAACAAGGATCTTCGTTTGTTTACACAGTACCAACTAACTACAATCGTCCTCGTGGTCAACGCTTGAAAGCACACAGAGTTGCCATTTCTACGTCA
Organism: Trididemnum nubilum; assembly: GCA_963965965.1. Lineage (NCBI taxonomy): Eukaryota > Metazoa > Chordata > Ascidiacea > Aplousobranchia > Didemnidae > Trididemnum > Trididemnum nubilum. Next base: position 19,745,159 of record OZ014490.1, read on the forward strand.
TCATAACAGTTCACTCATGGTGTTGTTTAAGCTTCATGATGTTGGGTGATTTTGAGTCCAACCTTGAGAGATAACCATTAAGATTTGTACCAGTATACAATTAATCTTGGTTTGTAATGTTGGTGCTGCTGTACTGTATATAGCTAGCCTTTGTATTCATTGCCTTTGTGACTGTTTGTATCGTATGCAACCGCTTTGATAATGGCTAATAATTTTTAGTAGCTACATTATCGGTGCCAGGCCTTTGTTTTGTATACCCGATGCTTACAGTTACACATACTGAGCCCTTTTGATATCGTTATACGCTAATTTACCTTAAATTTATACCCGACACTCAGACAGTAGCTATGTCATTTTATTACAGTTTGGATTTCATCTGGGACTTCGGATTGCACATTTTAACCAGATAAGATTGTCCTTCCTGCATATAGGTGACAAGCAGGTACAGTAGATGCATATTATGTTATAACTTATGTAAGTTATGTTGTACAAGTTTGAGCTAGCTGACGTAGCTAATTTCCCATAAGTTGCTGGTTGAGTGGTTTATCTTTATTATTCCATGACCGTGTGATCTAAATTTGCTGTCGAACTACTTATTATAGCTAAAATTGAATTATTAAAAAGCTTGGCTTGGTGATTAGCCTATCATACCGTTGATCTTAATTCATTATAAGTAAACTGGATTATTGACGGATTGTATTGAAATTTGCTAGCCTAATACTTGGTGTGCCTTGGTTTTGTTTGGAATGCGTTTACTAAATTTTCTGTAACTGTTTTCAGAGTTACCGTCATCATTGTCGTCTGCAAATAAATCAATCCTTTTCCTAATTTGGTGGTTTTTGGAGGAAACTGATGGTAAGATTGGCGGCGTGACGCGTAACACTTCAACCTACACTGCACACATCAAGTTGCAGTAACACCCTCCTTAGGGATCCCTCCAAATAGACCCCCCTAAAACAATTTCTTGAACGACCTAATTTATGGTTCCAGTGTATTTTCATATCAGTACATATTTAGAGGCAAATAGTTTGACAGAGTTTGGGGGTACCACCTCGCTGAGGCCCCCTTCCAAATGGACCCCCCAAAAACCAATTTTTTGAATGGCTTAAGCTAAGTTGCCATTGTTTTTTGCTGTCTGTAGGTATTTAAGACACAAATATTTTGACGTGGTGTAGAGTTACCAACCATAATTGTATTGTTTTTCGTCAAGTTTCATTTGTAATCCGTACTTATTGGATTCGATTCTATAATCCGTTTTTACTAATTTTTGGACGTGAAATACCAATACAAAAAATTTGTTAGTTGTGGGATGCTGAACCAAAAAAACAAGACTTTGTGCGATGATGGTAAAAATGTTTGTGATGCTGGTTCAGGATAGGTATTGTAGTAGCATACAGAACATTCAAGCTACTGAGAACTCACGACCCACTTCCGAACCTACAAATGGTGCCCCGACATGGTGGTAAGCTGAATGTACTGGTACAAGTAACTCAACTCCGTTTGATTCTTACTTAAATCTACTTTTATGAAACTCCAATTTGGATGTGTTTTTCAACAACTTTGACAGTACTTGTAGTGATCGCCACCCTGTTGTCTCCTTCTAAAACTCGTTCTGGATTGCTTTATACACCAAGTACTATGTCACTTGAACATGATTTGAATAGGCCTGCTGCTACCTCTGAACCTGGTAGTGACACGAGCCCAGCAGTACCTACAGTCACAATGACTGAACCTTCCGAGCGTCTTTCCTCTAATTTACCACTCAATACTAATCATCACAGGAATCATGGTGCTGGTAGTAGTACCAGTGAGCCTGCTGCTTCTGTAATGGCTAACCAATTGGGAAACAGCAATGCAAACTCCCATGCTCCTTCCATCTTATCTCCACCAAAGATGTGGAAAGAACATTTGCCTAGTTATTTTCAACTTTTGGATTCATGGTTCGTCAGGCACCAAATTGTTGATGAGCTTGTAAAGTTTGATTTATTAATCTCTGCAATGAGTGACCATCAACAATGCAATTTCGGTTCTGACATAGGATATTGTGCAAGTACTTCCACCCCTTATTCAGCTGTGAAGAACAAAATTTTACAATCTTCCACCAATTACAAGGGACGTTATCAATGGGTTGTAGACATTCAGGACTGTTCTTTACTCCAAAACGAGAGACCAAGTGTATTTATGCAGAGACTACGATCATTAGCCAAACATTCATTGTGTACTGATACTAGTGTACAAGATGTGATCATTGCTCAATTTTTTTCAAATTTACTGTCTAGTGTAGTGTCAATAATCAATTTGACTAACAATCTTAATGATACCTTTGAAAAGATAGCTGAGGGCTGCCGATGAGAGCTAAAAGCTCGAAACAGCGCTGTCCAGCTCTGTGCTTAATCTTAATGATCTTGACAATATTGCTCGTTTAGCTGATTGTGCATTAGATAAAAGTGTTTCTCAGTGTAGGCCTACTAACAACTTTGAGAGTTTTAAAAATGTGATAACTGCTCAGATGCAGGAATTGTGTACGCATGTTAGCAATCTGAGAGTGCAGTAGCCTGTACAGCCATCACAACACATTCCAGCATCTAGGCCTACCTATCGTGTATCAGCACCTACACCACAATTAGGCCCACCACCAAACAAGTCTCACAACACTCCGCAATCATTTTCCATCCTTTTTCTGCTCAACACAAGCACACTTCACAACCTCCATCAGGCCAAGATTATAACTAGATGGGAGTTTGCCAGCAAACCCAGTTAACGACCGACGCGTAGTTTATAATGCTGTGACGCTCAAAAGTACTTTTTGTCAACCGTGAAATCAGCAATTATTCAAAATATTTAATTTTGGAACCTTCATAAAAGTACAAATCAAGTCAAAAAATTATCAACGTTATCGTTTTTGATCCTAAAAAATAACCCATCAGGTTAAGTCATTGAAAAATCAATTGTTCGAGGGCAAATTTATGGTTTTTGGAATTTACAGGATATTGAGCACCAGTGCTGGGCACCGCAAGTTTTTTTTTTTAAGTCCGCAGTCCGCAAGTCCGCAACCGAATTTCAAATTGCTTAATCCGCAACCGCAAGTCGGCAATTGCATGTTTTTAAGCTTAATCCGCAAGTACGCAACGACGTTTCAGGATTCTTGAATCCGCAACCGCAAGTCCGCAACTTCAAAATTCTTGAAGTCCGCAAGCGCAAGTCCGCGACTTTTTATGAACCGAGTGGAAGAGTTTTGCAATCAACCATGTCCCGAAGTGATCTGCTCAGAGTTGATTAGCAAACATAAGTCAAAAGTTGTGACTTGTGGGAAGCATAGCAAGCGTATGGTGGATACATTCCACACAATACGAAGAATTACCAAATCACATAACCATTGATTGTAGTAAATGTAGCACAACATAACTTGTTGTTGAGCTGCTTTTTCGAGATGGCAAACTTCAGAATTGCCCAGCTCCCTTTACTTTTAGGTCCAGTTCAAGACATATGTATTATGTAAACAGTTGTATTTTTGGTTAAAGTTTTTCGGTGTCTTGGCTAAGGGGAGTGTAGCCCCCAACCCTCCTATCTTCTTGGATACCCAAGAGGGTTTGGAATTTCAAACATTGTCAAAATATATATTTTATCGACAACTTGTACACTGTCTTCCCAGTTTCCAGTAACCTTTCCCATAGTTTGTCTTGTCTAAACCTGTGAAGATGATTAAACCTGAGTAACTAAACCTGATTAACTTGTACAATGCACATGCGTTATTTTATCGACAACATAGCGACTGATAATAATAAAAAAACAAAAAAACATCGTATTCAAGCGTAAGCCATTGGAACTATGTCAAAATATTTGTCTCTTAAACATCTGCTGTTATAAAAAAAAAATTAACGTCCTAGCTTGAGCCATTCCAAAAATTGATTTTGGGGGATCCATTTGAAGGGGTCCCAAGGAAAGTGGTACCCCAAACCATGTCAAAATATTTGTCTCCTAAATATCTATTGATATCAAAAAAAAACTGGCACCCTAAGTTAAACCAATAAAAAAAATTATTTTTGGGGGTCCATTTTGGGGGGGTCCCCGGGGGAGTGGTACCTCCAAACCATGTCAAAATTTTTATCTCTTAAGTGTCTACTGATATCAAAAAAAAACTGGCACCCTAGATTAACCCATTAAAAAATTCATTTTTGGGGGTCCATTTGGGGGGTCCCCGGGGGGGTGGTACCCCAAACATGTCAAAATATTTATCTCTTAAATATCTACTGATATCAAAAAAAAACTGGCACCCTAGGTTAAATCGTTAAAAAAATTTATTTTTGGGGGGTCCCCGAAGGGGTGGTACCCCCAAATTATGTTAAAATATTTGTCTCTTAAATATCTACTGATAACAGAAAAAACTGGCACCCTAGCTTGAGCCGTTCAAAAATTTGATTTTTTGGGGCCCCATTTTGGGGGGTCCCCGGGGGGGTGGTACCCCCAAATCATGTCAAAATATTTTTCTCTTAAATATCTACTGATATCAAAAAAAACTGGCACCCGCTAGGTTAAATGGTTAAAAAATTTGTTTTTGGGGGGGTCCATTTGGGAGGGTCCCCGGGGGGGTGGTACCCCCAAATTATGTCAAAATATTTGTCTCTTAAATATCTACTGATATCAAAGAAAAATGGCACCCTAGGTTGAGCCGTTCAAAAATTTGATTTTTTGGGGGGGTTCCCGGGGGGGTGGTACCCCCAAACCATGTCAAAATATTTCTCTCTTAAATATCTACTGATATCAAAAAAAAACTGGCACCCTAGCTTGAGCCGTTCAAAAAATTGATTTTTTGGGGCCCCATTTTGGGGGGGTTCCCGGGGGGTGGTACCCCCAAATCATGTCTAAATATTTCTCTCTTAAATATCTACTGATATCAAAAAAAAACTGGCACCCTAGGTTAAATGGTTAAAAAATTTGTTTTTGGGGGGTCCATTTGGGGGGTCCCCGGGGGGGTGGTACCCCCAAATTATGTCAAAATATTTGTCTCTCAAATATCTACTGATATCAAAAAAAACTGGCACCCTAGCTTGAGCCGTTCAAAAAATTGATTTTTTGGGGCCCCATTTTGGGGGGGTTCCCGGGGGGGTGGTACCCCCAAATCATGTCTAAATATTTTTTTCTTAAATATCAACTGATATCAAAAAAAAATGGCACCCTAGGTTATATGGTTAAAAAAATTTGTTTTTGGGGGGTCCATTTGGGGGGTCCCCGGGGGGGTGGTACCCCCAAATTATGTCAAAATATTTGTCTCTCAAATATCTACTGATATCCAAAAAAACTGGCACTCTAGCTTGAGCCGTTCAAAAATTTGATTTTTTGGGACCCCATTTTGGGGGGGTTCCCGGGGGAGTTGCCCAAAAAAAATTTCAGGAGACACAATTGCGTATGTACCTCAACAACTTCACACAAAAATTAGATTTCTATGTTTTGTGGTTTAGGAGAACTCGAGCGTACAAGATTTAGGTAGAAAAAAAAGGAAAAAAAAGGAAAAAAAAAGGAAAAAAAAAGGAAAAAAATAAGAAAAAAACCTCATCGCGGCCGAAAGTGGGTTGGTAGGGATGAAAGGATATCTTAAGACATATAACCATGAGAAATATTTTTTGCCGTACTTAAGCCGTTTTTGACTTAGACCGCTTTTTACGCCAAACTTTCGGGGCGGTTTTCGGGTCATAAACCCGAAGTCACGTGACCGATTGCCTCGAAATTTGGTACAAACATAAAACTCATTAATCTCAAACTGCTGTCAAAATTTCATGTAGTTAGACCAAACGGTTCTCGAGTTATAAGCAAAAGTCTGAAATCTCGCACTCATTAGTTAGAAAATGGCCGAGTAAAAACAAAGGAACACGCGACGCGAGCGTCGGTCGTTCCAATGAGAGAGGATGGTGTTGGTATCATTTAACCTGTTTTGAAAAGGCTCGAAGGTGTTTACCAGGTTGTACCTTCAAACGACAAGCCAGAACATTTCACTTCATCCGCACTCCAAGCATAATGATGAAGCAATGTGCCTAGTTAAAGGATTGCCCCAAGTAAGAGACTTTGTATCTGGAAGTTTAGCTATTCTTGATTCAGGCGCTTGTCATAGTTTCTTTCCAGCATCCCCACAGGATAAGCTTAATCCTCCCAACGATTGTTTGACTAAATACAGCAGTGCTTCCAATGATCCTGTCCCTTATTATGGCAGCGTTACTAGGGATGTTGATATTGGTTTTGGTCCCAAGTCTTGGACATTTCAATTATCAGATGTAAAGCAAATTTACATTGGATGAGACTTTCTTGGACAATATGAAATCACTATGCATAGACTTCCTCAAGCTACTGATCTTAATGCCAATCGTGTGCTTACTCATTACCCTACTAACCGTGAAGTCTATGCTTCTGACTTTGTTTGTGCTGTACCACAAACCGCTGTTGGACTTGCCAACCAATCTGCCCAATATGCTGACTTATTCTCTGAATTTTCTTCAGTTACTCAAGACCTTGATTTCACTACACCACCTAAACATGACATTCGACACACAATCATTAACACTGGCCGCCCAGTAGCTACCAAAGCCAGAAGATGGTCTCCCGAAATGTCCAAAAAGATCAAACAGGAAATAGAAGCACAGTTAAAAACTGGCCTTTTGGAGCCCAGTGATAGCGAATGGGCTAGTCCATTACATGTTGTGAACAAAGCTGATGGTTCAATCAGGCTTGTTGGTGATTATCGACTTTTGAACAATCAAATTAAGCCTGATAAATATAATTTGCCTCACATTCAGGATTTTACCAACGACATACAGAATGCTAAAAATTTTTCAACTATTGACATGAAGTCTGCTTTCAATCAAATTCCCATGCATGTTGATCACAAGCATAAGACTAGCATTATCACACCGTGGGGCCTTTTTACTGCCATACCATTTGGTCTTAAGACATTTGCACAACAGTGGCAGCGGTTAATGGACGTTGCATTGTGAGGATTAAATAACCATTTTTGCTATGTAGATGACATTATCATTTTTTCAGAGTCTGAAGAAGCTCACTTACAGCATTTGCGGCAGTTGTTTGCGCGATTTGCCACATTTGGCCTGAAGGTTAACCCTAAGAAGTGCCTCTTTTGCAAATCAGAAGTGAAGTTTTTAAATTTTTTAGTTTCTAGGTATGGTTGCACACCATTACCGGATCGTGTTGAGGCCATTCAGAAGCTACCAGCTCCCACTACAGCTAAGCAGCTGCGTAGTTTTATTTGAACTTTGCAGTATTACAGACGAGTAATACCAAATGCTGCTGCCTTACTCGCACCTCTTCATAAGTTGTTACAAGGGAAGAAAAAGTTTTCTGGTATCGTTTTTACTGGGGAGGCTGAGAAAGCGTATGATGCTCCAAAATTAGCTTTAGTTAACAGTGTCATGATTGCTCACCTGAGAGATAATGCTCGGACTGCTTTAGTTACTGATGCCAGTGGTACAGCGGTTGGTGCTGTTTTGCAGCAATGCATTGATAATGTGTGGCACCCGTTGGGGTATTTCTCAAAAATGTTGACTCCGGCACAGCAAAAGTATGCGACGTTTGATAAGGAGCTTTTGGGTGCGTTTTTGGCCGTGCAACATTTTGGATATTTTTTACAAGGTAGAGAATTCATTCTATTTGTTGATCATTTACCATTGGTTCATGCCATGCATGCAGACACACCATGTCAGAATGCAAGACAAGCTCGTAATCTCGCCCTGATATCTGAGTTCACGACAGACATTCAGCACATTGCAGGTACCCACAACATTGTAGCAGACACACTTTCTAGAGTACAGATTAATGCTATATTTCAGCATGAACAACAGATAGATCGGAATCGTTTTGCTGATGCACAGAAACATGATACTGCTGTACAGGCTCTGATAGATGACGATAACTCACTAACAATTGAAATGCGAGATTACAATGGTGTTAATGTTTTGTGTGATATTTCCCAGCCTCATTTAGTTCGACCACTTTGTCCAGTGGGATTTAAGAAATTGGCTTTTGATTCGGTGCATAATTTGAGCCACCCTAGTGCTAAAATAACATTGTGCCAATTGAATAAACATTTTGTGTGGAAGGGAATGAGAAAAGATTGTAACTTGTGGGCAAAAGCTTGTTTGGCTTGTCAAAAAGCTAAAATTACAAGATATAATCACACACCTTTGCAGGCATACCCACCTTCAAGTGCGAAATTCAATGATGTTCACATTGACATTACTGGGCCTTTAAAAGTTTCTCGTGGCTTTAAGTATATTTTGGTTGTTATAGACCGTTTTTCTCGGTAATTTATTGCTTCCCCACTTGTTGACACCAAAGCATCATCTGTGATTGATTGTTTTATGTTAAACTGGGTTGCCAATTATGGTGTTCCTGCTACTATTGTAAGTGACCGAGGTTCGTCTTTTACGTCTAAAGAGTGGACAAGTTTGATGACCTACCTAGTTTGCACTCATAAGTTAACCTGTGCTTATCGACCTTGCTCAAATGGGTCCGTGGAAAGAGTCAACCGCACACTAAAAGTAGCATTGAAGGCCCAGCTTGCTACTGAGAATTGGTTAGATGTTTTGCCTGTTGTTTTGTTGGGTTTACGTACTGTTGTTCGTGCAGATTTGAATGCTACAGCTAGTGAAATGGTGTATGGCACACAGCTGAGACTTCCTGGTCAATTCTTTGACCGTTCAGTGGCACATGAGCCTAATTCTCAAAATTTTCTAGAGCAGCAGCAAGCGTACTTGAACAATTTTTGCTATACCTTGCCGAGAATGCCTACGTTCCGACCAACTTACACAGACCTAAAGTTGCAATCATGCACACATGTTTTTATCAGAAACAATGCTCACACTGGTCCTCTAGATCAACCTTGGGTTGGATTGTACCCTGTCATAAAACGTGGCGCTAAGACTTTTGTAGTATTACGTAATGGCGAGCACTATACCGTTTCTGTTGACAGACTTAAGGCTGCCTATTTGTTGGAAGATTATTGTCAGCAATATGTACCGAATCGAGCACACAATCATAACCTTAATGGCTATCATGAAACTACTAATCATGTCGGTACAAGTTTCAGTCGAACACGCACACGTCAAGTTCAGTCACCTTCTTATCTGAGTGATTACGTAACTGTCACCCATTTAGCCCAGTGACTGTTAATTTATACCACTCGATACGTGGTAATATTTTGTAAATAGTGCTTGTGCTTCGTTTTGAACTTTCATTACATACACTACTTTCATCGCATTTGCTATTGCATTCGCCACCTGTGATATTTTGAGCATAAGAATGTAGCATACCTTGCCCCAATTTTTGTGTGCTAATTAACCACTGTATATCTTTACACAACAAAACTGTAATCAGAGTTTAACTCTGGAATTCCAAATTTTTGTAATTTTACCTTTACACTCTGTGTGTTAGCTCAGCAACATGCCTGCCAACTTTTGTAGATTCTCGCATACTGCCATTTTTACAAGATGTTTGACCTACGGCGTACTTACTTCTGCTTCATTACACCTGCATGATATTGTGTGACGCACCTCGCATTATACTTCACCAATACTTGACACGTTTTTATGAAGATTAGTCTTTTATGACTACAAAGCATTATTAATTACTATGTGTTTTGCACCAAATTTTTTTGCAATGTGTCTCGGGGTATCCTATCAAGTTTTTCGAGTTTTGGAGAAGTAGCCTAAACTTCTAAAACCTCAACGTTCGGCTTTTCGATGTACACCTCACTTTGATTTTTAGCTGGGAAGAGATAATTTGTGTAGAGTCACCAACCATAATTGTATTGTTTTTCGTCAAGTTTCATTTGTAATCCGTACTTATTGGATTCGATTCTATAATCCGTTTTTACTAATTTTTGGATGTGAAATACCGATACAAAAAATTTGTTAGTTGTTGGATGCTGAACCAAAAAAGCAAGACTTTGTGCGATGATGGCAAAAATGTTTGTGTTGCTGGTTCAGGATAGGTATTGTAGTTGCATACAGAACATTCAAGCTTCCGAGAACTCACGACCCACTTCCGAACCTACAGTGGTTTGGGGGTATGGCCCCTTTCGGGGATCCTTCCCAAAACCAATCTTTTGAACAACTTAATTTATGGTGCCAGTGTTTTTTGATATCAGCAGTAGATACTTTGGGGACAAATATTTTGACGCAGTTTGGGGGTGCTGCCCCCCAGGGACCCCCCAAACAGACCCCCGACAATCAATTTTTTGATTGGCTCAAGCTTGTGAACTAGTTTTTTTTTAATATCACCACATATCTAAGACACGAATGTTTTGACATCATTTGGGAATACCCCCCTGGGACCTCCCAAAATGGACCCTCCAAATATTAATTTTAAGTTTGGCTCAAACTAGGGCTCCAGTTTTATTTTTCAATATCAACAGATACAACAGACAAATATTTCGTCATAGTTTGAGAGTGCCCAAGGTGGACCCCAAAAATCAAATTATTGCACGACCAAGTTTATGATGCCTGTGTTTTTGATATCAGTAGATATTTCAGAGGCAAATATTTTGACAGAGTTTGGGTGTACCACCCACCCCCAAACGGACCCCTTAAAGATCAATTTTTTCAACGGCTTCTGTTAGAGTTTTAGTTTTTATTTGATATTATGAAATACTGAAAAGACAAACACTTGGACATACTTTGAAAGTGCCACCCCCCGAAACTTCCAAAATGAACCTCACAAAAATCAATTTTTGGACGATTTAATCTAAGGCTTTGTTGTTTTTGATATTAGTTGGTATTTAAGCGACAAAAAATTGGCATACTTTGGGGGCACTCTCCATCCAAAAACTCCCAAACGTCATTGCGTTGAACGGCTTAAGCTAAAACTCCAGTTTTCTTGTACATAATATGGGGGTACCAGACCCCCGGATATCCCACATAAACCCCACAAAAATCAATTTGTCGAACTTAAACAAAGGCTCCACTTTTTTTTACATCAAAAGATATTTAAGAGACAAAATGTTTGACATAGTTTTGAGTACTCCCCTTCGGAACCTTCCCAAGTGGACCACACAAAATCATCTATTTTGAACGGCTTGAGCTTGGGCGCTAGTTTTTTTCGATATCAGTAGATATTTAAAACACAATTTTTTACACGGTTTGGGGGTACCCACAGAGGTAGAGTCCTTGAGGACGTCCTTGGCCTCGAGGACACATTTTGAAGTCCTTGGCCTAGGCCTCGAGAACTTTTTGAAGTCTTTCCATTTTGAAGTCCTTTTGAAGTCTTTCCATTTTGAAGTCCTTGTCCTCGGCTTGAGGACAGCACTATTTTTTAAATGGTTAAAATCTTGTAGATCGGCTAAAAAACGTTTTTGTAAACCGTTTTTTTTAGATCGCCGAAAAAAAAATTTTGAAGACCTTTTTTTGTGGAAAACACTTGCGTTTGTGACCTTGGTCCTTGGCCTTGGCCTTGGGCATTTTTGCTTGGCCTTGGCCTCGGATTTTTTTGTGTCCTTGGCCTTGGCTTCGAGCCTTGTGTCCTCGACTCCACCTCTGGGTACCAACCCCCAAATGAACCTTCCCAAAAATCCGTTTCTGAAAGCTAAATTTACCAAGTGATTTTAGTCAGTTGGGTTCATATGCTGAGCTGGCGTAATGATTAAAAGCACCAGGGTTTGAAATTGTCGAGAATGAACTGAGCTGTGTTCAAATACTTAGTCGGACATCGGTTTTACCCAAACCACAAACGATTTAAATACCACATTTATTTTTTTATGAAACAAAATTAGTTTGATTGCATACGATTGAGTTTTACAGAAATATCGGTAACCTTCAAAGTATGAAGGGGAGAATGATGGTGAAATGGAACTGGCGGAAGTCCCGTATTATTTTCCCGGGGTAAAATGAACATCTAGTTGTATGTGATTTGGTACAGGTAGGGGGAAGTAAGGCGCATTGTCTCGTGTAACATTTTAGCAGTAAATGAAAACCCACTCGAAGATTTTCCTTGGAGATTTTTGTTTTGTCATGAAAATAACCAGCTATAGAAATGCATGTTTGGCCAAGGGGCCCAGGCCCCCTCAATTGATGTTCAACGATTTGTTCAATCAGCATTTTCCATGACTAATTTTTTTTTTAAAGTATTTTGTGCGTAAAAACTGGCGAGGTGGAGTTGAATTACTGAATTGTTATTGAAAAATAGTACAATAGATGGTTACGCTTACTAACCATGTTATCGCCGAGCCGGATTTACATTGCGTTGGGCCCCTGGAACTTTGGAGATTTTCACAACATCTTTCTGCCAAATGTAGGTGAAGATCATAAAAAGTCTTAAGATTTGAGCGCAGGGCCCTTAGCTGTTACTGTAGTAGTATTATATGCTCCAAATGGGCCAAATTAGGGTTGCAAAATTAGGGTTGCAAAATTGGGGTTGCAAAATTAGGGTTGCCGGTTTGAGGTTGCAAAATTGGGGTTGCTGGTTTGAGGTTGCCGGTTTGAGGTTGTTGATTTTTGCAAGATCGTAAGTTCTAACTGTATGTCTATAACCCTAAGAATCAAACTTGGTAGAGTCTAACCCTAGGTCGGTAACCCTAAGAATCGAACTTGGTAGAGTCTAACCCTAGGTCTATAACCCTAATAATCGAACTAGGTAGAGTCTAACCCTAGGTTGGTAACTCTAAGAATCGAACTTGGTAGAGTATAATCCTAGGACGGTAACCCTAAGAATCGAACTAGGTAGAGTCTAACCCTAGGTCTATAACCCTAAGAATCGAACTAGGTAGAGTCTAACCCTAGATCTGTATTCCTAAGAATCGAACCTAGAAGTTGGTCAAGAGTAGAAGAGTGTTTTACCTAAGGTTCGAACCAACAAGAGCTAGCCAATGCTTTTGTTTAAAATTCGTAAGATTTCTTAAAGTTGTGAGATCTACCTGGGAACCGAACAATGTTCCTGAATGTTAAGACTCTAATACATTCAACTGAGGTAAATCAAAGAACAAGACTTTTTTTGTTTATGTGTAACGTCTCTTGAACGAAGTAAAACTGGAAGATTTATTTTAGAATTTATACGCAAGCGGCGGTGATTCACCAGGGAAAGTCCCTACGAGAACGTATTCTTTTTAGAATGCTCAACGCGATCGAATTATTTTCTTGTTACGGGTATACAGCGTAATATTATGACCAGAGGTGGAGTCGAGGACACAAGGCTTGAGGCCAAGGACACAAAAAAAATCCGAGGCCAAGGCCAAGGCCAAGGACAGCCTTTCTGAGGACAGACACTCTCGAGGCCAAGGACAGGAATGCTCGAGGCCAAGGACCAAGGACACAAAGAGCAAGTGCTCTCCAAAAAAAAAAAAAAAAAAAGGTCTTCACAAAAATTTTTCAGGCGATCTCCAAAAAAAAAAAGGTCTTCACAAAAATTTTTCAACCAATCTCCACTACAAAACGTTTTCCAAAAAGTTTTTCAAGCGCTCCACAAAATTTTAACATTCCAAAAAATCGTGCTGTCCTCGAGCCGAGGACAGGCCAATTTTCGAGGACTTGAGGCCTTGAGGCCAAGGCCAAGGACTTGACCTTCGAGGCCAAGGACTTCAAAATCTGTCCTCGAGGCCAAGGACGTCCTCGAGGACTCCACCTCTGATTACTACGATGCTGTCATAAACGTGAGCGCGATAATAACAGCAATGACATAATAGCAGTGTGATATATTAGAACTGTTCTATGGAGACGGTGGCACAACAGTATGTTATTATTATATTTCGATCGCGCAACCTTGACACGTCTGAACCTGTCTAAAACGTGGTGGTGCGAAGTTCGTGAAAACTTCACTTGCTGCTATTAATAACGAAGAGGTGCACGATCCATTCATTCTAAAATTTTTTTTGAAATGGTCAAATGTGAATATTGCGCAAAAACCTTTGATCGAAATTGGATTTTACAGCGACACAAACGAGAAGTACACGAATGGGAGTTACAGTTCCAGTGTGGGAAATGTGAAAAAAAATTTAAAAGAAAATCCCACCTTGACCATCATGAACAAACTTGCTGTCATTGCTAGAGATGTAACACACAATTTGATTTGTTCCAGGAAAAAAAGAACCACGCATGCAAACCACCTAAAAAAGTCCGAATTGTAGAGAATGAGAACGCAGAACCAGTTCAGTGTCCAGGCATTGAGTTACGAACAGAACCATCACCCGCACAACCTTAACCAATCGTGGTAGAAAAAGCACCACTTAACCCCCTCAGGAATGAAGCAGAGCAATCGCCTTACCCATCTCTATCACCTCAACTCCCAACCATTCCCAATGGTGCTCCAGCAACAGTATTGACCTCCCCACCACCGCTAACACCTGCTCCTCAAAGACGTAAAAGTCTGAAGATCAAAAGATCGAACACTGTTTCAAATCTACCTCCACCTCTGCCATTAAAACCAGCACCTGGATCGTTTGCAACCTCTCCCGAACTGCCACAAAAAACTCTGAAAAAAGAAAAAGCTGAAATTAAAAAGAAACGGCGGGAAATCGACCACACTGAAACGATTGACGAGCAAGATCCAAATTTGAAATCCTTCATTCTTTTAGACTGGGACTCGATTCATACATTTTCTCATAGTGGACCTATTCAAAATTTTTTTAATTTCTATTATAATGACGATATGCGTAATTTAATTGTTGATATTGCAAAAACTATCATGAAAAATCAAAAATCTCGATTTAAAATTAATTATTCTTTTGGGTTTGTACTCAGAAATATTGAAACCGGTGAATTTAGATACTACCGTGCTTCAAATAATACATTAATGCTGGATACTGCAGTGTTGATTTCTAACGAAACCGAGTTGAATGAATTATTAGCGAATATTACTGACGAGAGTTTCCCACATTTCATTTCGAGACCCGACACAAAATGGCGACTGCATCAAATTACTAATTTGCTGTTTTTTGTAAACCATCTGAAACACGCACTTTTGGGAGCTCCGTTACCACTTCCAAAGTTTATCAAGTATAATCGCGGTCTGATAAATGTTTCAGGCGATGATAATTTATGTTTTTTTAGATGTTTAGCAGTGTTTAATGGTTTCAAAAATCGCTGTTGCAAGACTAAGGCTAAAGAGCTATTTTCACAATATGTCACAAATTTCGATGTAGGTACATTTAACGGTGTTACTGTTGATGATTTGATTGTAATCGAGGATTTTTTTAAGATCAACGTCACTATTTATACACTCAAAGAAAAATTGGCTCAACTGAGTTTCAGGAGCAGAGGTTTATATGACCAAACAATGAACTTGAGTAAATACCAGAACCATCTTAGTTTAATTTACGACTTTGATAATTACTGTGCTGTGTACTGCTGTATGTCGTGCAAAAAGTTATATTACGATAGAAAGGGTTTCTTACGTCATTGCAAAACATGTAAAGTTATCACTCGACAAAAATATCCTGGAGGTATATTTAAAGCGGAAGAAGCACTTTTTGAAAAATTAGCAATGATTGATATTCACGTTCCACCGAATGATCGTAACTTTCCGTTCTACAGTTGTTTCGATTTTGAAGCTTTCTTTGAAAAACAAAATCTTCCTCAAAATGCGCAACAACTCACATATGAAGCTAGACACATTCCATTGAGCTTTGCGGTTTCGTCCAATGTTCCGAGGTATACAAACGGTGTTTGTCATGTTAGTTCCGGCGACAAGAACAAACTCATCAAAAAATTAATTGATTACTTGGAGCATTTGGCAGACATTTCATATGCAATTCTAAAAGAGAAATTTGATTATGTTTTTGAAGCTCTTGAAAACCATCCAAACTGCAGAAGCAAAAAATTAACCAAAGAATTCTGTGCCTATCTGCAAGAGCTACCTGTTTTAGGTTTTAATTCGGCTAATTGCGACTAAGCACTCATCAAACCTGCTCTACTCAGCTGCTTGATGGTTAAAATCATGTTCGTACTCAAAAAAGCGAACTCTTTTCTTTGTTTGAAAACTACAAAGCTGAGGTTTCTGGATATTCGAAACTTTTTAGCACCAGGGTTTTCTTATAGAAAATTTCTTATCGCATATGGTTGTGGAGATAGTAAATTTTAATTCCCTTACGAGTTCATTGACTCCATTGAAAAACTGAATTTTCCCAAACCACCCCCTCCTGATGCCTTTTATAGCACGCTGCACCAAAGCAACATTACTGATGAGGAATACGCTCTTGTAGTAGAGACTTGGCAGAAAGAGGGTTGGACAAGTCTCAGAGGTCACCTTATTCATTATAACTTATTAGATGTAATTCCATTTGTTCAAGCAATATTGAATCTTTTGCAACCGTATTTTCAAGATGGTATAGATTTATTTAAAAACAGTTTTTCAGTGAGTGGTGCTGCCAAACTCCAAATGCAAAAAGAAATTAACCGTGGAACATTCTTTTGCTTATTTCCTAAAAGACACAGCGACCTGTATCAGAAATTAAGATCTCACCTCACAGACAGGTTGTCCATGATTTTTTGCCGGTTAGCGATTTCCAGCGAAACAAAAATTCGCCCCCATCAAGTCGAAAACCCGTACACTTGTGCCATCGTGCGAGGTTATGATGCGAATTCGTTATATTTACACTCTATCATGCAAAAGAATCCGACAGGTTATTTCTGTAGATATCAAGAAAAGGAGGCCTACTGCCCTCAACCAGCATGTCGTTATGGATTAGCATGCTACCAATGGCTTTCGTGGCAGGAACATTGCCGAAACATTCGCATTCAGCACAAGTTTAATGGCGGCGAGGTAAGGGTTACCGATTGTTCTTTTCCACTAGATGGCGTAGCTGGGAAACAGGCCTTCCAGTTTCATGGCTGCGTCTGGCATGGCTGTGATCTCTGCCAAGCAAATAGAAACCGTGATGGCACTCTCAAGGTGCTCAACTTCAATGGAGACAAAGTCAAAAAACTCAGAAAGGATACTCTGGAAATTACAAAGAAAATTGAAGAGGCAGGGTATGAGGTTATTTCAATTCGGAAGAGTGAATGGAATTTTCTGAAAAAAAGGCCGGAAGTCGCTGAATTTGTAAAAACTCTAAAATCAGTACAATCCAGAAGACAGTTAAGTTTTAACAAAATACTCCATGGTGTTCAAAACGACAGTCTTTTTGGTCTCCTTATTGTTGATATCCATACACCAACAGAACTACAGCCAATCTTTTCAGATCACCCCCTCATCATTAAAAACGTTATGGTTTCGCGTGAAGTATTGGGGAGTACATGCAAAAAGTAGCTGACGAGCATGGGTTTCTCAAAAAAACAAAACGAACCTTAATTTGTAGTCATTTTGGAAAAGAGGTTTTAATCACCACAGAAATGGCAAAGTTCTACTTGGAAAAAGGATTAAAAATTACCAGAATTTACGAGTTTGTGGAATTCCACCCCGAGAAATGCTTTGAAGACTTAGGTAATAGGATTTGTGAAGCCCAACGCCAGGGGGATAGAGACCCAGCCCACCAAATTCTTGCTTTGACCGCGAAACTTTCAGGAAACTCCCTGTATTCAGCTTCCTTAATCAATAAAGACAAACACCGTTTGATTGAGTACCCTGATGACACTGGTGTCAATGAGACAGTGAATGATCCACGATTTGTCAATTTGGAAGTTATCTCACCCAGGATTTATGTGGTGAGGAGCTTAAAAAAGAAAATTATTAAAAACTTACCGATTCAAATTGGTCTGTTTGTGTATTTAAACGCTAAATTAACCATGCTCCATTTTTTGTACGATTTCCTTTTCAAATTTTGTCAAAAAGAAAAAGGTAACTTTATTGGAAACAGGTACCGATTCGTATTATTGTGCTCTAGCTGAACGTGAACTTGACGATTGTGTGAAAGCAGAAAAAAGGTTGGAATATTTTACCCAAAAACCTAATTACTTAGTTGTTGCAGCCTGCGAAAAACACAAGCAAAATTACATTGAAACTAAAGTCGCTGGAAGAGAGTGGATCCCACAACCTTGTTGTCTTGCTAGAGAAACATATATATATTTATTTATTGACGGACTCAAAAAGATCGGTCCAGCAGTACGGAGGCATAAACACAACTACACATTAATCACACCCAAAAACACTCAAAGCTTTAAGCAAGATAGAATCCAATCGTTTGTTCTTGCGTTACCAGTATATGGTCCAAGCTAGGTATACTGGTGCAAGTTCGCAAAATGATTATTGTATGGACCGCATCTAAAGTCACTTGATCTTACTAGCGCAGATAACCACACATTGCACGAGTTGATACATCGAAGCATGAAATTTGCTGTGTGCTTTCTGATCAAAGCATGAAAAGTAGGCACATTATCTTGGACCAACGTGGTAGACATACTTGTGCGTCGAGGAAGATTAAACAATATCCTGTAAGCATTGTTATAACCTACTCTTAAACGATTCAACGTCGATTTTTGATACATACACCAAACAGTACTTCCATAAAGACAAGACACAAAAGTACGAAATTAACAGTTTTTTACAGCTTTAGAGCCACAAAAAAATTTCCTACGTAACTTATTGGAAGAGCCATAAATAGAACGTAATTGCCTGTTCATGTCATCGTCATCTTTTAAGTCAGAGGTCAATACAAAACCTAAATACTTTATTTTTTTGACACAGTCAATTGAGTTACCGCATAGCCGAAACTTTGGCTCAAAAGACAGGCTTAGACGATTAGTCTTAAACATCATGGTCTTACTTTTAGTACAGTTAAAAGTAATGTCATGCCTATTTGCATAATCACAACAAATATCAAGAAGTTTTTGGAGACCCTTGAAGCTCGGGGCAAGACAGCATATATCATCAGCATACATGATATTATTCAAGCACCGGTTACCAATAAAACATCCAATGTTAAGTTTATTCAAAATCAGTGATAGCTCATTCATGTAGATGGCAAATAGAAAAGGGCTCAAGATGCTACCTTGCCGTACTCCATTGGTGGTACTAAAAGATTCAGAGTAAGCAGAATTCCATTTAACGCAAGATCGTTGGCTAGAGTACCATCTAGCTAATAGAGGGACAAAAATCATATGAAGAGTATGCCCGAAATTTATAAGTTAGAGTTTAGTTCAAATTCGATGGCACTTTTGGTGCCAAAGAGTTACGTCTGCAGTGGACCGCAAGGTGATAAATTAGCTTGCAAAGGTGTTAATACCAAACAAAACCGACTCACCTTCGATGACTATTTTCGTGTGTTGACTTCAGACGAACCGCTCGCAATCACAAATAGAGGTTTTCGAATCAAGGGTCATAGGATATACTCCTGCAAGCAAAACAATCGTGGTCTATCTTCGTTTTATTGCAAGCGACGAGTACTTGACTGTGGAATCGATACCGAACCTCTACATCTGTAATTGATACTTTCTTCCGCTTTAATTCTAAATTCAAAAGTGTATGTTTCAGTATGTCGATATGCACAATGCGTTATTGATGTTTTGTGTGTAAAACTTTGTTTCGTATTTACGTTAATAAAATGGAACAAAGCAACAATATCAACCTTACCATGTCTGTTTACTACTGACGTCAGCAAGAAAGAACCAGTTGTTAGAAGCATAACTTCTCACGAATTGCGAAGCACTTCACCTGCAGAAAAGAGCGACCAATGAGTTTTAAGCACTAATCTCGGTTTGATGACGTTTTGTTTACTTAGAGACTTGGAACTACTTGCTCATCCACTGCTGGATTATATTCACTTTACACAAACAAAAAAGGATTCTCGAAAATTAGAGGTCAACAAAATTAACTTAGAAGAATGTCGCTACCTTCCTTTAACCAAAACATAGCGATCTTAAAACTCATGAGGTTCAACAACAATTTGAATCCTCTTTGTCTTTCAAAACAAATTTGGGGCGGTATTTGTTACTGCTAATCAGCTTGCATTGAGTTGCAGACGCTTCACATAAATAAATAAAAAAACTCCAAAAGCTTTAACCGACACTAAATGTGAAATAGAAGTTGTTTATTTTGGTACCGTACCAAACTCTACAATAGATAAACGTAACTTACCGATTCAGAGAAAAAAAGAGCCAGCCGGTATTAAATCACCCGCGTTTTCATTCCTACATCCAAACTATCTCGAAGTTGTGAGAAACGTCATCATCCATGGGGTTTACTTAACACAAAGACTCCGAAGAACCTATTCAGATAAAAAAAAAAGAATGAATTTTCAAAAGTAAGTTTGTAATCGCTATAGTTTGTTACCTTTGATAGAGGTAGAATGTATTTACAACGCGTGCTTATGAAGGGGGGAACAAAGTTAAAATATAAATCTCAAACAAAAAACAAACTGTGAGGAATACATCAGATGTATCTAGCGACTATTATTGACGATCTATCCGGTAGGTATTGTACTCGAACATTGTTTTGTAATACCCAAAAAAAATTAACACTCTTTCACAAGTGAAGGTACGCTGTGTAAAATACAGTAGCAACATCTACCGATCGGGTGGGGAGAAGTAATCACTCGCATGAGGTTTTGAGTTAACGTATATATTCCAGAAGATTAGTTTTCAACCTGTGGACTATGGTCTACAGGCATAGGTGGGCAGTACCGTGGTACTAAAGTACTGCGGTACTTTCTTGGTACCGATACCGTCGGTACTTTTGTGGTATCGGTACCACGGTACTTTGCTATTTTTTGGCGGTACCGGTACTTTAGTTTTGTTTTATGTTTTAGTAGGGATTTTACGAACGTAATTAAAAACTTGAAGCGTTGTAAAAATGCTTGCGAATAAACCGAATAAACAACGAATCTTTTTTTCTTAATTTAGTGTTTAATTGTTGGTCTTACTCACTACTACCACCGCAGGGACTTAGCGTTAGCAGTTTGCTGGCCCATTTGAAAAATTGACGTTTTCTTTCAATGGCAAAATGATGCATTACCAGTATTCATGCACCAGCGAAACAAAAGTAGAACCGCTAAGAAAAAATTGTAAAAGACAACTTACGTAATGAATACTCATCACATCAGACGTGAATACAGTAGCGAAACCAGGGGGCACGCAGGGGGACTATAAAAAATTATTTGAAGCATATTTTGAAACGTTTATTGAATGGGGGAGGGGGCTAATTTGTCAAAAATAAAAGCTAAAAATCAGAAAAAAGATTTTAAAGAATGGTCGAAAATTGGTAATCAAATTTGATCGCTTATTGAAAAATGCTTACATAAGCTTCATAAAAAAATGGATATAAGCGCAGAAATAGGGGGGGAGGGCTATTCAGTATTTGTTAATTACCAACCACTTCTCTCGACCTTCCTTCGATTAGTCCCCCTTTCTATATATATCTTTTACGATAAAATATAGCTGTAATAGATTACTCCTTGAGGGGTTTACCAACCTACCGAAATAGAATTTCATGATTTACCAACTTGTAAATAAGAGAACTGAAATGCTAGCAATAGCTTCCTCCTACAGAGCCCATTTATGCAATTAGTACGGTATAATCATTTTTTGCGCTGCTAATTTCTATGCCACGTATTAATGGCATTAATTTTTATCAAAATAGGTCTAAAATTAAGTTATTTTTGCCAAAAAAAAAAGTTTTTTTTCGAGTGCTGGTGGATCCGACCCCCACACCCTATGCCTCCGGTGGCTGGGGGTCTTGCCCCCAGACCCCAATTGCCTCCGGTGGTTGGGGGATCTGCTCCCAGACCCCACAACGCCTCTCCCATTGCAGATTTTTGGCTACGCGCCTGCATGAAGAAAAATTTACTGCACGTTACTGCCAGCCTCCATTTGTATTAGCTTTTGGTTTTAAATATACTTGGAACGTTGGGCGAAGAAGATGTTCTCATTCACAAACGGTGTATAATACGGCCAAAAGTATTTCACCCGGTAATACTTATACAGAAAAATTATCTCAAAAAATCCTTTCATCTGCACCAATCCCACTTTGGCTTTGGCTGCGATGAGGTTTTTTCTTTCTGAACATTGTACACTCTTTTAATAAGTTCCAAAGGGCAAAACAATCCAATCTAATTTTAGGGTGCCACCTCCCCGGAAACCCCACAAATTAAACCCCCAGAAATCATTTTTTATGAAATTACACCTCTTTTAGAACCCCCGAAATTGAACCTTACAAAAAATAAATATTTTAACGGCTTTAGCTTAAAAGCTAATTTCTTTTATAATCAGAAGAGACCAAGAATCTTCTTGAGAGTTCCCCAAAAGCGTGGCCAAAAGTGCCAAAGCTTTATTTTGCGACAACCCTAATTGCATAATCTGTGTTCAACCCACACTCTGGTTACATTGTTGCGTCCTAGATAGGGCGCTTTACAATGATTATCTCTGCTTGTGGCTTCGAACAAGCAACAAATTAGTGGCAAGAAATCAAAATTCACGGGACATTGGAAAACTAGAAACTCTGCAGCAGGTGCAAATTCCTCCAAGCACGAAGTAATTATCACAATGAAAGCGTGCGGAATGTCCAATAATTAGCATCTAACGCAGTGCTGTGACAAGAGAATAAATATGCTATATAACAACAATAAAAAATGCTGTAATTTTGAAATTGTTCTCATTACGGGGGAATAAAAGGATTTTTTAAAAATCACCACTAACATGCGTCGTTCGTTTATAGGCTGGCAACTTGTAAGCTCCCATCTAGCTTTAAATAAGAAATCCAAAAAGTAACTGCAGCAATGAATCAACTAAAAACAAATCAAAACAGCTCACTTTGCCAAAAGTGCAATTTATCCCCCAGTTTCTAAGTTTTATGTGATTGTCACTTAAGCAATAATTGGGAGCTGATGCATCGTCAGAGTAGCCTTCAGTGCCAACTTACACACGTGGTGCTTTAGAGATGACTGCTGTTTGGTTATTACTGGCGACAAGATACCAGAGGTGGAGTCGAGGACACAAGGCTCGAGGCCAAGGCCAAGGACACAAAAAAATCCGAGGCCAAGGACAGCCTTTCCGAGGACAGACCCTCTTGAGGCCAAGGACAGGAATGCTCGAGGCCAAGGACCAAGAACACAGCCGCAAGTGTTCTCAAAAAAAAAAGGTCTTCAAAAAAAGTTTTTTAGATGATCTCCAATTCATAAGCGTACCCAGAATTTTTGATTGGGGGAGGCCTAAATCACAAATCACATGCAATGAGGTCATCAAAAATTTTCCAAACAGGAAGTTTTTGTGTGACAAAGATATGAAAAGGTGGAAGATCTGAAGTCGTTGCCTGTCGGCAGGTAACTGGATTTTGCAAAGAGAAAGAAAATTAAACTAATACTTAAAAAGCACAAATATCTAACATTGGAAACGTGTTGAGAAAGCTAGTGTAACTCAAAGGTATTGCAGACCGGGGTCTGGAGCGGGGCCCCCTGCCGCCAGAGACTTTGTAACCGTTGGACGATTTTTTGTAACTTTTTGTGAAAAAAAGCTATTTTAATGTCATTGAATCACATTTTGCAGTTGTTTAGAGCCATTTGAAAGCATTAGATTTTTGACATTTGAAAGCCAATTGAAAAAATTCAATTGTTTAATCCCCCTTTTACTAGCAACTTTAGTCCTAAATACGTTTAACATCTGGCATTTTGGAGTTAGATTTTAGTTGTAAGTGATTTGGTCTAGGTAGGGGAAGTAAGGTGCATTGTCTCTTGCTACATTTTAGCAGTAAATAATAATCCACTCGAAGATTTTCCTTAGA
Organism: Trididemnum nubilum; assembly: GCA_963965965.1. Lineage (NCBI taxonomy): Eukaryota > Metazoa > Chordata > Ascidiacea > Aplousobranchia > Didemnidae > Trididemnum > Trididemnum nubilum. The sequence continues at coordinate 19,768,793 of OZ014490.1, forward strand.
GATTTTTGTTTTGTCATGAAAATAACCAGTTACAGGAGTACATATTTGGTCAGGGGCCCAGGCCCCCTCAATTGAAGTTCAATGATTTGTTCAATCAGCATTTTCCATTGCTAATTTTTTTAAAAGTATTTTGTGCGTAAAAACTGGCGAAGTTGGAGTTGAATTACTGAATTGTTATTGAAAAATGGTACAATAGATGGTTTGGTTAGTTTGGTTACGCCAACTAACCGTGTTATTGACGGGCCGGATTTACATCGTGCTGAGCCCCTGGCGCTGTGGAGATTTTCGCAACATCTTTCTGCCAAAGCTGGTACTGCGCCATATTATAGTAGATTCGGCACTGATTAATGCATTACGTTCATAAAAAGGCTAGATGTGGACCTGAGATAGCAACTTTTATGACAAAAACTCTCCATTTTCTCCGGGATATATATGTTTAAATTGGCTGGCAAAAATTGAATTGAGGGTAGCCCGGGGCCCGTGGTCTTCAATATTGTTGTTAGTTACTGTTGTAAGCGAAAAATGCTAAAAAGAAACTGAAACTGAAGAAACTATTGGCTTTTTTGTCACATTTTTGTCATTGGTGAAATTTTAATTGAGAGGGACCCGGGCCCCTTCCCCCCCGCCTTGGCTATGCCTATGCTCCAAGTGAGGAAAACAAAAAAGGTGTTCGCAAATTTTCCGCGAGGTTTCCGGCGTTTTCCAACGAAATTTCAACTGTTCAAAAAATAGTGCTTTTTTCAAGCCAAAGACAGGGCTATTTTCGAGGACTTGAGGCTTCGAGGCCAAGGCCAAGAACTTGACCTTTGAGGCCAAGGTCAAGGACTTCAAAATCCAAGACCTTCGAGGCCAAGGCCAAGGACGTCCTCGAGGACTTCAACTCTGCAAGATACTATAGTAGAATGCATAGCCCGTCCGTATAAGTTAGATACTTTATCGAGTCAACTCCATAACTAGTTAGTACTTTGTACTCACTGTAGTAGTAATACTATGCTGCAACTGCTTACTATTCTACGGCAAACTTTCTATAAAACGAGCTGTAGGTCTACGCAGTGTGCTCTAGTCGCGGAAACAACCCTAATTGCTGAAAGTAATAATTTACAATCCCACAAACAAGGTCAATCAGTCCAATTTTTTTCTTTTAATTAAAAAAAAAAAGTACCGCAAAAGTACCGCAAAAGTACCGCGGTACTTTTAATTTGAAAGTACCAGTACCAGTATCGCGGTACTAATTTTAGCAAAGTACCGGTACCGTGGTACTTTTGCAAAGTACCGTGCCCACCTATGTCTACAGGTGAGTTACAGAAGTATTTTGCAGCGGGTCACAGAACTTTTCGATCTTCGCGATAGTAGTTTATTTTACAATAGTGAAACGTTTTCCATCAACATCAAAATAATTTCTGTTTTATTCAGTTTCACGTAGTTTGTTCATGGGAAGTGGTTTAAACGAAACCCTTTAACCAGTGAGTTAAATGAACGATTGTGGGTTCGGGGCGTTAATTCTCGGTATATCGCAGTTGAATCAAACATTTCTAACCGCTGGTCTAGATAGTGAGTGTTATTTTTTGTAATAGCGATTAAATTCTTTTACTTATTTTATTTATTTTTTGCAGTGTCGTCGATATGTTTCAAGAAGCACCGGCTGGCGCTTACCTTGTAAATGTCGAGGATATCCCGGTGGATCCACCAGCCGAACAACCGCAAAGGCGAGCGATCCAACAATTAGATCCACCTCAACAACAACATCAAGCTCCGGAGGGAGGCCTCCGCCACCCGTGCGTGATTTGTCTGGCTGCAGAGGTGACGTTTATAGCCCTCTTCTGCTGTCATCTTTTAGAGTGTGTGGATAGCGTGCAAGCTTTGCACGCTAACGGAGTCGGTACTTGTCCCATTTGCCGGTAATCGGCAATCTATTTTTTAAGAATTTATATGACATGAACACAATTTTAATTTTTCACAGTTCGTGCATTGTTTAATTCTTTTTTGAATAAATACAACTGTTGTGTTAACGAGTGTTAAATGAAAGAAAATTAATCAAAGCGGAATCGAACTATAACCTCAAGCTTTAAACCAACTTTTCTAGCAAGGTCGATACGTGTATGACGTCACCAGGTATATGTGAATGTAGTCAGGTGAGTAATCACGAGATCGAAATTGTCTTATTGCCAGAGCGTGTAACCAATCAAGCGTGACAAATCGTCAGCAAGCGAGTAGTTAGGTGGCCTTTTGCACTAGTCAAAAAAAAAACATCAGCAGTTTTAACACAGCAAAAACTTCAAACGAGAATATTTACTTACCTTCCTAATGAAATCGATTCACACTTCAGTCGCTTGTGCTCTAACGCTGTAGCTCAAACTAATCCACACAGTAAAGATGTTTCAGATCTTCTCTTGAATAGTAGATAATCCAATATCTCGCATTAACCGCAAAAACGTGATTTTGGTATACTTATTTAAAACTCTTTTCTATTCTATGTTAACGATTATTTCAGTTACAGAAAAAAACTCTGCAACTTGTTTCAAATATTCACTAATCTACACAAATCGGTATCTTAGTTACAAAAATTTTTTGGATACATGTTTTAACCTCTAACGTTCTGTAACCACTACTCTAGTCGCGAAAGCGATTTCACAAACTTACTTCAAACTTTTTACTATTCTGTTACCGTAATTGTAGTTGCAAAAAAGGGTTTGTAAACTTATTTTAAACGCTTTGCTGAACTCTTTGCTAACTATCATCCTAGTTTGAGGAAGTAGACTTCAAAAACTGCTCTTCCATTCTAAATCTCACTTTAGTAAAGTTTTAGTTGCGTTCGCTGTTGATTTTGCGAACTGCCATCTTTAACAAGTCACGCCATGCTTTGGAAACAGTTGCAGCTTTCTAAAAGCGAAGAGCGCTCTGTTGTTGGTAAATTGAAGCGCCGCGCCAGAAATCGTTACTTCAAACGCCGCAAAGCTACCTTTTTAAGTAGATGCAAAGGGCGATTTCTTCAGTTGTAAAAAAGTACTATGGCGCTGAAATTGACTTCCCCCGCCTCGTTTCTTGTTTGTGGACCAAGTTGCTGAGGAAAAACACACTGGGTGTTTTGCTTTATTAAAAATCGTAATGAGATATTCACAGAAAAAATCGAAAGAGTTTTACATTTTTATGACACGATTCAAAAAAACATTCGACGACTACTTCAACGATATTGAATTTATTCAAGGAATCCCGACTCTCGAAATATTGAAACTTGCAGATCGATGTTTACTAGTTCTTGATGATTTGATGCATTACCCCCAAGATTTGATTACTAAAATCTTTACTGTGTACGCTCACCATTTCAATTTTTCAGTAATATTCACAGCGCAGAATCTTTTTTATAAAAACATCCGTAAAATATCGTTGAATTCACATTTTGTGGTTTTATTTAAAAATTGTCGCAATGCGACCCAAATCCAGCACCTTCTAAGGCAAGCTTTCCCCAAATAAAAATAAGGTTGTGTATGACGCTTATAAAAACGCCGTTGCCACGCCAAGAGGCTATTTGATGCTAGACTTCAGACCAGACACTGACGACTCCCAGTGAATAAGAACTAACGTATTCCCAAACGAAGTGAACTACATCCATCAGTAGTTTCCTGCCCATGGATCGACTGAAAAGAAACGCTTCCATTATCAAACTTTTGTGTGGCGCAAAACCTTCTTTGCGCAAAGCTGTTGTGGAGAAGTCCAAAGATGATCTAATTCGTTGCCTTTGCGATATCTCTTTGAACATCCTAAAGGAACTGCGCCGATTTCACGACAGCATAAAAACCGACTCGCTAAACACAAGTCTTCATTACGTAGACTAATCGATCGCAAGCTACCTCTAAAAAAGAAAAGAAAGATTATTCAAAGCGGCGGCTTTTTGTCTGCATTGCTTGGCGCAGCAATCCCACTATTGGGTAGCTTAATTGCACTAGCGAAATGAGGAAATTAGTGGCGTTGGAACCACAAGTTTATGAAAAGTTGAAGGAAGGTGTTGGGCGAGTGGAGACATCTATTTTAAACAATCTTGACCAAGAAATGCAGGCAATATTAAATTCCCAGCAACCGGCGCATGAGAAATTACGACTTTACAACGCCGCGTTGCGGAAATCGGAATAGTTCAAAAAAAAGACAGTAGACGTTACACCACAAGCTGTGGAAGATCGAATATTATCAGACTTCGATCGACAGATGCAAGATGTTTTGAAGTCTCAAAAACCACCTCATGAAAAAATATTGCTATATAACGATATCTTGCGGAAATCTGGCATTTATGAAAAACAGCGACGCGCTATACGTGTGCAGAAAAAAGGGAAATTACCAAAAAAAGAGATATTAAAACATTTCAAAAAGTCCAAGAGCAAAAAGGTGAAACAGATTTTGAGCGGGATTGAAAATCAGAAAAATATTACCTGGAACGACGTTGGAAACTTAGTTCTTGACGGTTGAGCGATTCCTTCCAGCAATATCACAGAGCTGTTACGTTCAGCTGTAATCAAAAAAGAACCTACCATACCAGGTTGGTCGATGTTTGACAAAATGCTCCCGTGGTCAAGTTTTTGAGTTATTACGATGAAAAAAAAAACGGAACATTTTCTGGCGCAACAGCATTTCAAAGAACCACACAGAATCCTAGGGTTAATAATTGGCTTTCAACTTAAGACACTTACACTCTTCACAAACCGGTTCGAAGATGCTTTCCAAGAAGAAAAATTGTTGTAGCTGGTCCGAAACAACAGTTTCAACCAGACTTGATCGATTTTAGTTATTTGCAGAAATACGACGGTGGTTTTAAATTTATTCTTGTCGTGATTGACGTTTTTTCAAAATACGTTTATGTGGAATGTATGAAAAATAAAACTTCTCTGAGTGTGATAACAGCGTTTTCTAAAATATTGAAACGGAGTGGTTATTTTTCTTCCTTGCAAACTGATTTAGGTACAGAGTTTACAAATAAAGCATTTCAAAGCTGGCTCAAAGATCGCAATATTCATTTTTTTCACACCTACAACCGTGAAATTAAAGCTAGTATAGTGGAACGTTTTATTCGTACTATCAAAGAAAAATTTTTTAGGTATTTTACGTATTCTAGTAAGCGGAAATACGTCGACGTAATTCAAAAATTAGTGCACGCCTACAACCACTCCTTCCACCGCTCAATTCAATGCTCGCCTGCAGAGGTCAACCCTTCTAATCAAGAGTCAATATGGCTCACGTTATACGGTGATCAGCAGCCTAAAAATCCTCAATTCAGTGTTAAGACAAGAGTAAGGTTGTCTGTGATTCGCAGGCAATTCACCAAAGCTCATTCTCAAGGTTGGACTCAGGAGGAGTTTGAGATTGCTGAGGCGTTTACTGGCAATCCGCCCTACTATAAAATCAGAGATTTGAGGGGTGAGGATGTGAAGGGAAGTTTTTACGAACCTGAACTTCAGAAAGTGGTTAAAAGCAATAACATTTACAAAGTTGAGTCCATTCTTAAAAACGAAAACGTAATAAACGTCAAGAGTATTTTGTGAAATGGTTGGGATACCCAGACTCGTTTAATTGCTGGGTACGTGAGCAAGATCTTGTGCGTTATGCCTAATCTGTTGTCAGCTGAAAGCGATTTAGCTCTGTTTGTTTGCCAGATTGCTGCTGTCTACATAGTGATCGTTTTTAGTCTATACAACTTGACACAAGGTGTGGAAAATAAGGAGTTTTGGTTGAGCCTGCTATCAAGCGGTGTGGGTTATCTTTTACCAGCTCCCATATTGACAAAAAAACATGTTTCTAATTCTTCCTAGCAACGCCTCAATGTCTGTTTTCCCTGAGAATAAAACTTCAGACTTTAACGTACACTTACCGAAGTCTGTGAGTCTGGAAGGTTCTTGGGAATGTGGTTTAGCTGAGATACAGTACCAGAGATCTTGGTACACAATGTCACAATCTTTGGATCATTGGGTCCGATGCAGGCTGGATAACATGGAGATAATAGCGTTCTTACCACGAGGTTACTACCAAAACCCTCGCAATGTAATCGATCAGCTAAATCGTGAGATGGAAACAGCTTTTGCAGCTGCAGCACACGAGAAAATGAGGGATCCTACATCAGGGTTGACAACACTCCCACGATTGAGGACGCGTTTACACTTCAACCCTTATTCTCAAGTAGCATTGTTGGAAATTCAAAAACCTCAGCTCAAAAATATGAGAGTTGGATTATCTATCCCATTAGCATGCATGTTAGGCTTTGACACGATGGTTTACAGACGATCGGGGTTCCATGTAGCTTCAAGAGTTGTAAATTTAAACAACACCAAAGCTATATTCGTTTACCTCGATGTAATTCAATTGCAAATCGTTGGTGACACACTTACACCTCTTCTAGACGTCGTTGCTGTCCAAGGTGGTCCTGGAGATCTGGTCTGCAGTTGATTCGATAAACCGCATTACAAACCTATTTTGAGAAAACATTTTTCCGATATCCACATTTCTTTATGCGACGATCAAGGTGATCCTATTCGGTTTGAAAAAGGTAAAGTTATCGTGACTCTACATTTGAGAAGAGCGAAACTACCTCTTTAAATTCAATACCGTATTGTCGTTGCGCTCATTCACACAAAACAATATGCGTGCGGCATACCGTTGCGATTCCAAGGCATACAAACGCTACTACTTGACGCAAGTCGGAAACGGTAGTCCGTATTTCAGCGGGGCACCGTTACCAAGGGGATACGGTTTAGGAAGTATTTTTGGAAGTATAGCGAAGTTGATTATGCCATTGATCAAGTCAGGGGTGAAAGCGATCGGGAAGCAAGCGTTGAAGGGTGGTCTTGGTTTCGCCTCGGACGTTCTAGCAGGGAAGGATGTGAAACAAGCTGCTGTCAATCGCACTCGGTCTGTTGGGTCGACACTTTTATGACAGGCTGCGAAGCATAAATGTAAACCTACATCACGAGTTCAAAAGAAGCGACGTAAACATTCCAGCGACATATTTAGTTAGGATGTCGTTCTTGATACATCCCAATCCTTCTGAGTCAGTTTCCAGTCAATTGGATCTGTTTTCAGTACCCCCAACTCAAACTAGTTTGGAGGATGGCTTTTTTACGAAGTATAGACCCTTGTCTGTGTTAACTTCACAGGGTCCAGTGGAGTTTTGTATTGCTGCTGAGAGTTCATACTACATCGATCTAGCTAATACTTTTCTGTACGTTAGAGCGTCGGTGACACAAGCAAACGGTGCTGCGCTTGAGGAAAATTCCGAAATTGCTCCAGAGTGTAATTTTTTGCACACGTTGTGGTCTCAGTGTGATTTATATTTGAACGATATGTTGGTGACTCAGTCAGGAAACAATCACCCATATCGCTCTTACTTAGAGACGTTACTTTCTTTTGGGAAAGACGCGAAAGATTCTCAACTCTCATCTGTTTTATGGTATCAAAACACTGCTGGCATTTTTAACACACGCGGCGCAAATAACGCCGGTTATACTACAAGGAAAACTTTTGCTTCGCAAAGTCATGAGATTGATATGTTCGGTCATTTACATTTAGACATGAGTTTCCAGTCTAGATACATCCTCAACGGAATAGAAATTAAATACAGGTTGATAAGATCGAAGGATAGTTTTTGTTTGCATGGAAATGCCAATCAAGCCGAAAACAAAGTCTCGTTGAAAGAGGTCTCTTTATTCTGTCGAAAAGTGAAACCGAATCCATCAATTCAATTAGCGCTTGCCAAAGCTCTACAACATGGTACCGCAAAATACCCTCTAAGGCGTGTAGAAGTAAAAACGTTCACTATCCCACAAGGAAATCGCTCTTTTTCAAAAGTAAGTTTGTTTTTGGGCCAGCTACCCACCCATCTCGTGGTCGGATTTGTTGACAACGATGCGTACAATGGAAACGTTACAAAATCACTTTTCAATTTCATGAACTACGATATTAATTTTGTGTGTATTTATCGTGATGGAACTCAAATCCCTTCGTCTCCCCTCTAATCGGATTTTGAGAACAACAAATATATTCGCAGCTATTTGAGACTGCTTTCGCAGACTTCCCAATATTTCGCCGACACAGGTCTCGCTTTGTCTAGCTCTGATTTCGGTGGTGGTTACACGCTGTTCACTTTTGATTTAACTCCTCAGTTAAATTTGAGCGATCTGACTTTCGAGTTAATAAAGAGTGGTAATATTAGATTGGAGGTTCATTTCGCCGATGCGACACCTCGCACGTTGACCACTGTTGTACTGGCTGAGCATGATAATCTTTTGCAGATCGATAAAGATCGCCACGTGGCTTTTGATTACACAGCATGAACACGGTTCAAATTCAACGTTTATTGACTAAAGACTCGTTTGCTAAAACTATTTCCAAAAAAGTTTGTGCCAAGAACCAATTGCAACGTGTCGATTACCCCTCTGCTTACGTCATTAACTCACACTCTAGCTCTAAACCAGGGGAGCATTGGATTGCTGTTTATTTCGATAAACATGAGAAGGGGCAGTATTTTGATAGTTACGGTCTGCCACCTAGTGTGAACGGTTTTACAACTTTCATGGAACGTGGATCTACAAAACGTGGATCTACAATGATAAAACAGTGCAAAGTCTGTTTTCTACCACGTGTGGTCACTATTAAGTGTATTTTATTTTGTACCGTTGTCGCGGTTACAGTATGCGTTATATCGTTTCTCGTTTCTCATCTAACCTGACTGAAAATGATCATAAAGTCGACTTGTTTATTCGTGCTCTCTCACTGATGTGAATACTTTTTTGCTTGTGTAACACTTTCTTGCTTATTTTAAATTAAGCACACGTTAAACGATTTTTTTTTCGCTTGTGTTTTATTACAATACATTCACAAAGAGAACAAACGCTTGATTTTTATTCTATGTACAGGATCAAGACAGTACTCAATCATTTTAGCACATACAGCGATTCGTCGGCGAAAACGTTAGCGATTTCAGGCAACAAGCATCCAATCGCTTCGTCAAGCTTCGCGACAGGCAGCAGATTCAGACAGTACGTGAATGGTCACAAACTCAGAAAAACGTACACGTTTCATCACACATAGTCCTCCAAATTTTGACTGTTGTTTGTGTAAGTTCAGTGTTTGTAGAATGATCAGTTTTGGTCAATCTTTGCTTCTTCGGTGTAGTGATGTCGTGCTCCTCCAAAAGAGTCAGAAAAGACTCCAGCTGCTTATGGTCGATTGTCGAGAGATGACAGTCGTCGTCGTTTTGAACCGCCAAGGTGAGGTAGTTGTTCAGCATGTAAAAAATGAATCGTCTTGGCGATGGGATGTTTTCCACTCTAAATCGTAGTTTAAACTCGTCAGCGAGAACTTCTTTTTTAATTGCTTCTGCGTTTTCCTGAATATTACAACGAGTGTCGTCGTAGTTTGTTGCCCAGAAAACAAGAATAACAAAGTCCTTTGTATCGCTTTTTGGTCAGAATAATAAGTAGGGTTTAGTTTCCATAACCATTTGCACTACGCATGAAAGTTGCTCGTGGGAGAACATAAACTTCCCTTTTCTGACCGAGACCACAGCCTTTCTCAACAGAGTTGAGGTAGGGACCGGAAATCCTTAGTCTGCGATAGCTTGAAACTGCTGTCTGATTTGTCTTGCTAAACTTTCCATCGTTCTGGCACGTTCGATTAATTCTTCCTGCTAGTACAAAGTTTCGTAGCAGCTTGTAAACGCTGGGATATAGTCTGGCAATTTCACGTTTTCTGCCTCCAGATACAGTTCGTCTGCTTTGTTGGTGAAAGACTGCATGATTTCGAGTCTTTCACTCGCTGTCCTTTTTATAGGCAACGAAGAGAAAAAAGCGATTGCGCCACAGCATGGGAAAAAATCCACTGCTGTTCTTGGTGTCATTGTGCCATAGTCAGGTGTGATTAGAGGGTGAGTTGATTTTAGATTCATGGCGCAATCGTTCGAACTTATACTCGATACGAGCGAATTTTTTCTTTGATGAATTCGCCACATATCGTACACAGCTGCGATTTTCTAGAACAACAGAAATATTTGGTAATGTGAGCACATGGAAGGTATACCATACACCTTTCCTCCTTGTTGCATTTCATACACTTCACCTCATCCAATATTTCTTTTGCTAGTTTCATAGTCAGTTTTGCTTTAAAAATAACATTAGGCTCCTCCATCAGTTTCAGCATAAAATCTAGAAGGTGTTAAAGTTTTCGCCATGTTCTGTAAATCTTTTCGTCAGAACTCGGGTTATTTTTTGATCTTGAAATCCTAAAAGTTTCGCCATTTCTACGTTTCTCCCCAACAACATTTCTTTGTCGACTTTTTCTTTCACATCCTCACCTCCTCTAGGATCGATTAAGGTTGGGAAGGGTGGTTGCTGTTTTGTGGGTGTTTTGTTTTTAATTAGTTTTTGCAGACCTTGAAGTTTGTTTTCTGGTGGTGGGTTGGGTACGACTGGACGTTTGAAACCGATAAACCCTTTCACGATGTCTTTGACAAAGTCCACGCCTTTATTTCAGAGCAAACATTTGCAGAGAGGGAACCATTTTGCATGTTCTATCCACGGATCGTCAAAACGATCCCAGTTCTTTAAACCATCGTTGCACTACCAACATTTCACCTTATCACCTTCGCCAAGATAGTAAAACCCAGCGTCCGCTAATAATGCTGTATCAGCTTAAATTCTGCGACTGGGCCAATGCTCGGTAAACAACTGATGACGGTCGATAATTCTACACATGTGTGGGTTGATCGCATGCTTGCATTGAAACAGGGAAGAAGTTGGTGGTGCTACATCACCGCCAGGAACTGCAGCTGAATCACAAACGTCCGCCATGTTTCTTTTGTTCTGGTAGAATGAAAACGTGACTCCCTGGTCCCTTTTTTTTATAGTCAATGAACCCACGCCATAGGCTAGTGTTGATGTGGTTGCGCCACCGCGTTTTAGACAGGTTCAGACGTGTCAAGGTTGCGCGATCGAAATATAATAATAACGTACTGTTGCGCCACTGTCTCCATAGAACAGTTCTAATATATCACACTACGATTATGTCATTGCTATTATTATCGCACTCACGTTTATGACAGCATCGTCGTAATATTACGCTGTATACCCGTAACAAGAAAATAATTCGATCGCGTTGAGCATTCTAAAAAGAATACGTTCTCGTAGGGACTTTCCCTGGTGAATCACCGCCGCTTGCGTATAAATTCTAAAATAAATCTTCCAGTTTTACTTCGTTCAAGAGACGTTACACATAAACAAAAAAAGTCTTGGTCTTTGATTTACCTTAGTTGAATGTATTAGAGTCTTAACATGCGGGAACATTGTTCGGTTCCCAGGTAGATCTCACAACTTTAAGAAATCTTACGAATTTTAAACAAAAGCATTGGCTAGCTCTTGTTGGTTCGAACCTTAGGTAAAACACTCTTCTACTCTTGACCAAGTTCTAGGTTCGATTCTTAGGGTTACAGATCTAGGGTTAGACTCTACCTAGTTCGATTCTTAGGGTTATAGACCTAGGGCTAGACTCTACCTAGTTCGATTCTTAGGGTTACCGTCCTATGGTTATACTCTACCAAGTTCGATTCTTAGGGTTACCGACCTAGGGTTAGACTCTACCTAGTTCGATTCTTAGGGTTATAGACATACAGTTAGAACTTACGATTTTGCGAAAATCAACAACCTCAAACCGGCAACCCCAATTTTGCAACCTCAAACCGGCAACCCTAATTTTGCAACCCCAATTTTGCAACCCTAATTTTGCAACCCTAATTTGGCCCATTTGGAGCATATAATACTACTTACTGTGCCATATTGTGGTAAATCCGGCCTTGGTTAATGCATTACGTTCATAAAAAGGCTAGATGTGATTCTGAGACAGCAACTTTTAGGACAAAAACTATATATTTCTTCCAGGTTTACGTTTAAATTGGCTGGCAAAAATTGATTTGAGGGGGTCCTAGGGCCCCTGGTCTTCAATATTGTTGTTCGCTACTGGTGTAAGCGAAAAATGCTAAAAAGAAACTGAAACTGAAGAAACAATAGGCTTTTTTTTCACATTTTTGTCATTGGTGAAATTTCAATGGGGGTGGGGGGAGGAGGCCCGCTTGGCTAAGCCTACGCTCAAATTGCGGAAAACAAAAAGGTATTAATTTGCAAATTTTCCGCGAGGTTTCTGGCGTTTTACAACAAAATTTCAACGGTTCAAAAAATAGTGCTGTCCTCGAGCCGAGAACAGGGCAATTTTCGAGGACCTAAGGCTTCGAGGCCAAGGCCAAAGACTTCAAAGTGTGTCCTCGAGGCCAAGGACGTCCTCGAGGACTCCACCTCTGGTAGGAACCGATGCAAATGCTCATCACACTATTAGGGGATCAGGGCCACCGAGAGGGGGGGTACAATGACCCCGGGGCCCATGGACTTTAGGAGGCCCATGGGCTTCAGTGGGCCCAGCATAGGGCCAATGAGCTCGAGAGGGGCCCATTGACATGACACTGAGTAATCAGCAAGTGAGGCCTGAAGACCTTTTTTTTTTTTTTTGAGATCACATCATAATTCCGAGAAAAATGTGACATTTTCTCCGTCTGTTCTGGAGTTCACAAAACCAGAAATCCGTCATATTTGAGCTGGCCCCGGGCCCACGTTTGGCTCTTGGCGCCCCTGATGGGGATCCTCCGGTATAAACCTTCGAGGAGAGGATCTGCCAGCGTATTGTGTTAATACAGACCTGAATTTTGGTAATGTAGGTAATAAGCCAACATTCAGAACTAAAACGCGTGAAGAAGTTCTGGACTTCACCTTCGTGAACCGGTGCGCGTGTGACCGAGTACTTGGCTGGCATGTCAGCGAAGCATTTTAAATCAGAGCACTGTCAAGGTTTACACTGATGGCTCGAAACGAAATGGGAGAGTAGGTGCGGGTTTTTATGCAGAATACCCAAACAACTCTCCAAAACCAGCAGTTTTTCACGTTCGAATGCGCAGCACTGTGTTCCAGGCAGAAGTCTTAGCTACTTCAGAAGTGGCAAAGAACCTGCTTTTGGAAAAAATGCACAATCAAAGTATCGTTGTGCTGGTGGATAGTCAGGCAGCTATTAAATCACTCATAAAGTGCACTGTAGCATCAATTACAGGGCTCAACTGTATTAGAAACCTAAATCATTTGGGTAAACAAAACCACGTCAGCATTGCCTGGATTTCTGATCATGCAGGAGTAGGCTACATGGTAACGAAGAGGCAGACTATGTAGCCAAATTAGGACCTAAATCAAAAATGCATGATCCTGAACCTTCTATTTTCATCCCGTATGCCAGTTGTGTTAGCACGGTTAAGGACTGATACACAGATAAATGGAAATCTATGTGGAATAAACGAAAAGACTGCTTGAGGATGAAGGAGTCTGTAGGTTGGACGTTTTTACGACTAACAATACATCTTCTTAATCTTAAGAGACCTCAATTAAATTGAGCAGTGCAAGTTTTAACTGGGCATTGCAATCTACAGCGGCACAAGAAAACTACAGATCATGCTGAGTCTTTTTTGTGTCCAAAATGTAGCCCAGCGGATGAAACACCAAATCATCATGTTGGTAACTACAAGCTTTACCAAGATATTCGTGTTAAATATTTAGGAATCGCCAAAATCACTGTTCACGATGTGGTAACGAAATGTAATATTAACAAACTGGCCACGTACCGTACTTAAAGGAAGCTGGAAGGGTTTCTGAGTTCGACCAGTAACCAACAAAACTACAGCAACTGAGCAGCTACAGTTGCAATGGGCCCAAATGAGGCCTACGCAATGTGTAGGTGGACATTACCAAACGATAGCAGATCCGCTTGCATCGCTGCCCATTAATAATAATAATATTACATAATTATAACGGTCAGGCCCGGCGCCAGGATAGCATGACTGGGGGGGGGGGGGCAGAAATGAATTTTGGAGGGGACACGAGAAGTTTATTTATGTGAATTCGAGAGGGTCACGGGGGGGTCTACGACTTTTCGGCGCGACCATTTCGGCACGGCCCTTTTCGGCGCCAATATTCCGTGCTTTTTACTAACACTAACCCAAAGCCCTAACCCCATAGGTGGGCACAAGTCCGTTAATCGTTAATCCGTTAATACCGAAGCTAACTTTTTCATTAACTCGTTAATCCGTTAAAAAGTTTTTTCATGTTAACGGACTAAATTAACTTCCGTTAAGTTCTTTTAACGGACTAAATTAACTTCCGTTAAGTTCTGTTAACTTCCGTTAAGGTCTTTATCGTTAATATCTTGCACCATTCATTCATCTTACCGGTACAAACCAGTTTACTCGGGTAACACTTGTTGCGTTTAAGCACGAGTTTTATAGAAGAAAGCGAAGAAAGGAGCGCTTTTTTGTGGAAAATAATAAGTTGCAGCCTCACAGGTCTATTAATTATAGCTGTTCTCAATTTCCAAAGATTTTCCGATCGCAGCTTCGTTAGTGCATTTGAACGTCTTTTTATCTCGAAATTAGATTAGACTGTAAAATGTAACTTCCAAAATACAAAAAGACCACCATAGCAATAAATATTTCCTTACAATCTGCTCAACAGCGTCCATACGAGTTTTGGAAGCAAGTGAATAAAAAGAAATCTGAATTACACGCAAAATGTTACGAATTAACGGACTTTATTAACTTCCGTTAATTAAAGCTGAAAATAACGGATTAACGTTAACGGAGGTGTGAAGTTTGTTAACGGACTAGTGGTTAACGAAGCTAACGTTTTGCATTAACTTGCCCACCTATGCCTAACCCTAACCCAAACCCTAAATAAGTGAACTGTCAAAGAGCACCGAATTCGCGCCGAAACGATCTGTGCAGAAAACCTACGGCAACGAAATAGGTGGCGCCGAAAAGACGTGATCCCCACGGGGGCACGAGAAATTTATCCCAGTCTGGATAAAATGAACTAAGTGAAGACCAAAAATTCAGAGGGCCGAATTCAGAAAATTCAAACATTTTTTTCCGGCCGAAAACAGATGATCTCCAAAACAAAAAAGGTCTTCACTGATATTCAGAGGGATTTTCCGGCCGAAATCAGAAATTCACACAGTTTTTCCGGCCGAAAACAGGTGATCTCCAAAAAAAAAAAAAAAAAAAAAGGTATTCATCACAAAAATGTCATGAAATCCAGTGTCAGTTCACAAAAATTACGAAAATACCGCTGGCAAATACCAATTTGGCTTCGATTTGCATTCCAGTTGCCCCGAGCCTGTTAATTTCTTCGGGGCACAGTCCTCGCTTGAAGGGGCACAAGCAAGGAGTGCTTTTTTGAGGGGGCACGGCCCCGGAATGCCCCCCAGTGGCGCCGGGCCTGATAACGATTCAAATAATAGTGCTGCCCTCGAGCAGAGGACAGGGCAATTTTCGAGGACTGGAGTCTTCGAGGCCAAGGACTTTAAAATATGTCCTCGAGGACTCCACCTCTGGTCACAGACGGACATAGATACTAAATGTTAAGTGAATATGGATAGAGCCTGAGGGTGGATCCCCCAGCCCCTGGGCGATTTTAAAGCAAAAAAAAAGTGATTTTAACGCCATTTTAATCATACTTCGCACTTTTAGAAGCCACATGAATAACTAAATTGCTAAAATTCAAAAGTTATTTCTAAGAATTAAATTAAATTAAATTAAATTTCAAAGAATTCAGCCCCCCCTTACTTTAGGTCAAGTCTAAAATACGTTTAAACGCTAGTATTTTGAGATTAAATTTTCGAAGTGACTTTGCAAATGGGGCTTAAACCCTACACCATAGTTGCGCACTGACTGTGACCTCAAAATCTTGAGTGTGCTCTAAAAATCAAAACAGCTAGTCTTTGAAAAAACGTTTTCACGCATTGTTTTATTTTATAATCACTAACGAAGTACCGATAACGATTTTACAGGCTTGCATGTCTCTTCCGCGACACATCCGTAAAGGCGTGTCAATAAGACGGAATATTGCGTCAGATTTATGCACGGCAGTTGGTTGCCAGCAATTTCGCAAAGAATCGAAAAAACATCAAAGAAGAGTTATGTTTAAACGCAATTATTTCTTTTTCCATCATTGTCTGTTGTTTTGTCGTTGCGTGATGTTACAAAAGCTGTATTTTTAATAAACCAAAATGGGGGGACAAGCGGCCGATAGGGGGTTACGCCCCCCTCCCTTAGTGCGGCACTGGTTGGATCCATTCATTTTATTATTAATTTTTATACTCAAATTCATTGACTCTGAAAAAAACTAAATTCAAATTCAAATTTATTGACTTTGAAAAAACTAAATTCAAATTCATCAATAATTCGTGAGCGGATTCAAATTCAAAATTCAAATTCAATCCAACCCTACTAACGAGTGCGAAGCTCAAGACTTTTGCATAGATGGCACAAATTCGTTAATAGTTAATCCGTTAATAACGAAGCCAACTTTTTCATTAATTCGTTAATTCTCAAAAACTTTTTTGTGTTAGCGGACAACATTAACTTCCGTTAAGTTTTGTTAACTTACGGTAAGGTTTTTATCGTACATATCTTGCACCATTCATTCATCGTACCGGTACAAACCAGTTTGCACTGGTAACACTCGTTGCGTATTAGCATAACGACTATGGTATTAGCACGACTTTTTTTAACAAAAGCGAAGAAAGCAGCTCTTTTTTGAGTCAAATAATAAACTGCAGCTTCATAGGTCTATTAATTAGCGCTGTTCGCAATTTCCAGATATTTTCCTATCGCAGCTTCGTTTGTACATTTGAACCTATTTTTATCTTGAAATTAGATTAGATTGTGAAGTGTAACTTCGAAAACACAAAAGGACCACCATGCAAATAAATTTTTCCTTACAATCAGCTCAACAATGTCATTAAGTGTTCTAGAAGTGAGTGAATAAAAAGAAATATGTAAACTAGAAAGAAGTTTGCTGAGAAGCAATCTTAGTGAACGACCGAC
This sequence comes from Trididemnum nubilum, assembly GCA_963965965.1. Classification (NCBI taxonomy): domain Eukaryota; kingdom Metazoa; phylum Chordata; class Ascidiacea; order Aplousobranchia; family Didemnidae; genus Trididemnum; species Trididemnum nubilum. The sequence goes on from OZ014490.1 coordinate 19,785,732, forward strand.
GCCTATTGAACAATCAGATTTTTCAAAAAAACTTTCGCTTTCCCGTTAGGAAATTACGGTACTTAGAAATATCTTCTGGGACACCCAAAAGAGTTTGAAATTTCAAACATTGTCAAAATATATATTTTATCTATACAACATGTACCCAGAGGTGCCGGAACGAAGGGGGGCATGGGGGCAGCAGGGCAGTATTGCCCGACTAAACTGACACACGCAAGAGAGTATTGGAGCTACAGAAACATTCTCGTAATTAAAGTTGAGTGTTTTGTGAACCAAAATAGCTTTTCTAGAAATACAACGTAAAAATGTTTTTCGTCTATCCAAACATGCATTATATTTTCAATTTATGAAAAAAAATCTTTTTTTATTAAAAACAACTCTCACTAAGAGGCACTAAAAAGTTCATTAAATTAATTATAACAAAATGGAAGAGGCTATTTTACCGGAAATTTTTATCTAATTGGGACTTCCGCGACGCTTCGCGTCGGAAGTCCTTATGTTTTTTTTCGGGAAAAATTACGAATTCGGCAACAGAGGTAAAAACGCTATAACTTTGAAACGGCTAAAGGTAGAAACTTGAATTTTACAACTTAGATGGGGCACATATGAATCATTTTTAGTGCAAATTTTGGAGGCAATCAGTCTCGTGATGCGTGTTTCCGAGTCAATAACTGAAATGCCAATCGACAAGACAAGACAAATTTTATTTAGTTGCTCAATAACAATACAATGGCAGTCATTAAAATTGATTAGAATTGCGACAGGGAAGTTGCGAAGGGACCTCGCGGTCATCAAGTCAAGCAACCACCCTAAATGTCAAGAGATTTTACTGATTTGGCTAGTAATATTGAGATTTAAATATTTTTTGGCGAAATGTACCTTTATTAGATTTTATTGTTTTACTAGCATGTCATCGACCAAACCACATAAACCTACCAAAGAAGAATCGGAAGATCCAAATAGTTATTGCGAGACGTGCTAGTGAAACTAATTGCTACTGATTTAGCAGAAAATTTTTATATTGAATTTTAAATCTTTTATAAGATAGCACTCTAATTTTTTGAGCTATGGAATTCCAGATCTTGACTCCCTGATATTTAATTCACCTTTGCAATTTATTTGTTCGGTAGCGTGGAATATAAAGATTCGAATTATCACTCGATTGTCTCGTAACTCTGCTCGAATGTTCAGCAGTTTTGCAAAAATAATTGCGAAACGAATTAGGAGTTTTGTTGTTATATTGCAATGAACAAATTTAGCAATTTCATACTTAAATAGATCGAAGGTTTAAACAGTTCTGGCTCGAAAACTAATCACACGAGGAGAATAAAAGTTTCAAATTTAGAAGCGCCTGGGAATGCAGTTTCAGCACTCAAAAATAAATTATGACGATTCCGACAGTTTTTTTATTTATTTAAGCAAATTTCTTTATGGTGACAAAAACTCCGAAACCAACAAAGCTAGAAACTTGAACTTCGGACAGATGATAAGTCAATATATGAAGACAAAATCGCTTTCGCTTTTGTTTGTATTAACACTAGATATGATCAGAGGGTATCAGGTTTCATTCTCTGTGAAGACGCCCCAAAAATGACTTTCTTAACACCTTAAGCTAGTGCGCTGGTTTTTTTTTTGCTATCAGTAGAAATTTGAACGACAAAATATTTCGACATGGTTTGGTGCTACCAACCCTCGAAACCCCGACATGGACCTCCAAAACCAATTTTTTTGACGGCTTAAGCTAGTGTGTTACTTTTTTTCATATCAGGAGGTAATAAATAAATAAACAAATAGCAGAACATAGTTTGGGGGTACCACCTTCCCGGAAAAAAAACCAAATGGACCCAAAAAATCACTTTTTTGAACAGTTAGGCTGAGGCGCTAGTTTTTTTTGGTATTAGTAAATATTTAATGGAAAACTATTTTGACATAGTTTGGGGGTACCAACCAGAAGTGGAGTCCTCGAGGACGTCCTTAGCCTAGAGGACGTCCTCGAGAACACATTTTGAAGTCCTTGGCCTTAACCTCGAAGCCTCAAGTCCTCGAAAATTGGCCTGTCCTCGGCTCGAGGTCAGCACTATTTTTGAAGCGTTGAAATTTCGTTGGAAAACGCCAGAAACCTTGCGGAAAATCTGCAAAGACCTTTTTTTTGGTTTCCTCAAGTAGAGATCGCCTGAAAAAAAATTTTTGAAGACCTTTTTTTTTGGAGAACAGTTGCATCTGTGTCCTTGGTCCTTGGCCTCGAGAGGGTCTGTCCTTGGCCTTGAAATTTTTTTGTGTCCTTGGCCTTGGCCTTGAGCCTTGTGTCCTCGACTCCACCTCTGGTGTTAAGTGACGAAGTGTACTGTAATTCAAACGTATGATTGACGGGGGTCTGGGGCTGGAGCCCCCAGCCGCCGGAGGCTGTGGGGGTCTGGGGGCAAAGCCCCAAGCCGCAATGCAATTTTGCGCAATTTTTTGCAAAAAAAAAGCTATTTTAACACCATTTGATTACATTTCGCACGTATTCAGAGCCCCATTTGAAAGTAGCCTACTAGATTTTTAACTTTGAGAGCCAATTGAAAAAATTAAGTTGTACAGTCCTTTTTTTGCTTGCAATTTAAGTCCAAAACACGTTTAAAATGTAGTATTTTGGGTTTAAATTTTGTACGTGACTTGGTCCAGGTAGGGGAAGTAAAGTACGTTGCCTCCTGCGATATTTTAGCAGTGAATAACAATCCAGTCGAAAATTTTCCTTAGAGATTATGGTTTTGTGATGAAAACAACCAATTTTTGGAGGACATATACGGCCAGTGAGCGAGCCAAGGCCCTCTCAATTCAAATTTTTGTTCAATGAGCATTCCCCTTAACGTAGCTAATTTTTTTCAAAAGTATTTTGTTGCATAAAAACTGGCCAGGTGGAGGTGAATTGTTATTGCAAGGTGTACCAGAGATGGAACCGATCAGGATTTTCTCGACCCGACCGGTAAATTTCAAAATCATCGCCGGTTGACCGGCCGGTCGACCGGTTTTTTTACGGAAGGTTTTTGTTCACTGTTCAATGTATCTAATGAAAAATTTTCAAAAGGGGGGGGCATGGGTGAGGCATTAAAATTTGTGACTTTGGACGGGGGTCTCAGAAAAAAAAACACAGAAAAACTTTTGCGTTTTGACTCAATTATAAGACCTTTTTTGGTTAAGTTTCGGTTTGAATGCCCGTTTTGAGATCGCAAAACGTGCACAAAATAGACATGAAAAGCACTGGAGGGCATAAGCTAAATTATTAGACGTTCTTTCTAATGATATTTTGCGAAAGGCCAAAAAATAAAGTTACAATTTTTTAGCTATTGGTGACAGATTATTAGCAATTTGCCGAGCAGTAAACAATAAACTTTTCTTCGGCAGCGCTGCCTTTGCAGTTACAAAAAGATAAATGAGAAAAAAATAACAGCAGAAGATAGGTAACAGTAGAAACATACGAATACACAATACTTGTACTGTTGTACCCAAAAACATTAAAATGATGGAGCAATAACATTATATGATATTGAAAATTATGTTGCTAACAGCGTGAAAAATGGAATATTGAAAAATTATGTCATTAACAGCGTGAAAAATGGAATACTGAAAAATTATGTCACTAACAGCGTGAAAAAAATTAATAATATTCGTAACAACTAGGCTGCTTCACCAACAGTTTGAGAAACTATGAAAAGGATCTATTGCAAAACATTATGTAATGGAAAAGCTTTTTAGCTCAACAGAGATTTTTATACTGACGGAACAATTAATATAAATCTCTGTTGAGCTAAAAAGCTTTTCTAGTGTTTTGCAATAGATCCTTTTCATAGTTTCTCAAACTGTTAGTAAAGCAGCCTAGTTGTTACGAATATTATTAATTTTTTTCACGCTGTTAGTGACATAATTTTTCAATATTCCATTTTTCACGGTGTTAATGACATAATTTTCAATATCATATATTGTTATTGCTCCATCATTTTAATGTTTTTGGGTACAATAGTACAAGTATTGTGATGTTTGTATGTTTTTACTGTTTCCTATCTTCTGCTGTTATTTTTTTCTCATTTATCTTTTTGTAACTGCAAAGGCAGCACTGCCGAAAATTGTTCTGAAGAAGCTTCCCGGTTTGGGAAGCGAAACGTCAAACCAATAAATAAACTCATCAGTAGTACAAAGTCGTTCTAAATAACTATCCCGATGAACGCAACGCGTCCGTTTTTTTTATTGAAAGCACTAAACTGTTATGATATTGGCTAGAAAACATTCGAAATATAATGTGCCCCAGCAGTTTGTAGAAATGCTGCTACTTCAGAACAAGCCATGTTAGTTAGATGTAAAAAATAAGAGCTATGTCTTTCTTGCCCAGTGTAGAGTCTGGTAAGTTCAAGTTGAAACAAGCTTTTTAAAGCAGCAAGATTTTAGCATGTAGTAAAAAATCTGAAATCTACACCACTTCTACTCTTGAGCTGATTAAAACGATGCTAAAATGCCAGGTAGCGCAAGCCTCTTCCACATGCATGCTTTATTAGAATCTGATTGCGCGATTTTAACGTATATTTTGCACTTTTTTGTTTTGTGCCGTGGACCAAAGTCGGGAGGCATGGCACAATACTCCCACCCTAAATACGTCCCTGGATGTGCATGTCTTAATGGTCACAGCATATTAGTCACAGCTTGAAACCATTCAACAAGTGTTTTCGAAAGGTGTGGTTTGTTAATACTAAATTTTTATAAAAAGTTTTTTTTGTGATAAAATCTATAAGTACATTTCGGTTGGTGCTTAGATGTCTTTTAGTTGCCAGAAAGGAGAATTCGACCGGTTATTCAACCGGCTTGACCGGCCAATCGAAGAATCTCGACCAGACCGGTAACCCGACCTGCCGGTCGACCCGACCAGTACCGGTCAACCTGACCGGTTTCCATCTCTGAGGTGTACAATAGATGGTTACGCTTAGCCTACTAACCATGTTGTTGCCCAGGACGGACTTACATTGAGTTGGACCCCTGAAACTTTGGATTTCGCAATATTTTCCTGCCAAATACAAGCAGAGCATGGTATGGAATGGAATGGAAGACGATTTTTCCATATTCCATACTGGCAATTTTCTTCCATTCCATATTAAAAATCTTCCATTCCATACTAAATTTTTCTTCCATATTCCATTCCCTACTTCCATACCAAGGTAAGTTTAGACCGGAAGCAACGCTTAATTTGTATTGCAAGCAAAGCGTAATTTGTATAGTAATTTGTTTAAGTGCTCTTTAAAAAAAGGTCTTCATGAAAATTTTTCTGGCGATCTCCAGAAAAAAACGTTTTCCTAATAACTTTTCAGGCGCCACACAAACTTTTAGAAACTCAAAAAATAGTGCTGTCCTCAAGCCGAGGACCGGACAATTTTCGAGGACTTGAGGCTTCGAGGCCAAGGCAAAGGACTTGACCTTCGAGGTCAAGGACTTCAAAATGTGTCCTCGAGGCCATAGGCGTAGTCAGGATTTTTGATTGGGGGGGGGGGGGGGCAAACCACAAATCACATTCAATGAAGCCATCCGAAATTTTCAAAAAAGGGACTTTTTGTAGGGCAAAGATATCGCGGAATGGAAGATCTAAAGCCATAGCCTGATGGCACTTAACCAGAATTTTGGTAAAGGGAGAGGGCGAAAACTAATAGTTAGAAAGTGCAAATGTCTAAATTAGTAGACGTGTTAAGTGCAGGGGCGTATTTAGGGGGGCATTGGGCCATTGGAAAATTCTCCAGGGCCCAGGCCCCTCAATTGAAATTCAATGATTTGTTCAATAAGCATTTTCCCTCGCTATTTTTTAAAAGTATTTTGTGCGTAAAAACTGTCGAAGTGGAGGTGAATCGTTATTGAAAAATGGTACAATAGATGATTACGCGAACTCAACATTATTCCCGGGCCGGATTTACATCGCGCGGGACCTCTGGCACTGAGGGAATTTTTGCAACATCTTCCTGCTAAATGTAAGTGAAGACTAAAAAAGCTTTTTTGTTTGCACTTTTAGTAAAGCATGCCATATGGCAAATACGGCGCTGGTTACTGCATTACGTTCATAAAAAGTTTAGATGAGGGCCTGAGGTAGCAACTTTTAGGACAAAACCCTTGATTTCACCCAGGTTATACATTTAAACTGGTTGGAAAAAATTGAATTAAGGGGGTGCGCCGGCCGGGTGCCCTGGTTGTCAATATTATTTATTGTTAATTACTGTTGTACGTGTGAACTGTTGTACGCAAAGATGCTAAAAGAAACTGAAAACGAAGAAACAAGGCTGTAGCGACAGGTCCTGTATTTCTGCTTTAACGCACTCTCCTTCCAATTTAAATCTGTATTATTGCTTCTCAGATATAGCGCCTAGCGGAGTGTGGTTTTCAACAGTTTTACCGAAAAGCTTCGAAACAGTTAGCTATATCACTACACACGTTATGTCCATCATCTCAAAAACAGTACGTCCTACAGCATCTCACAACAGTATGTCGAACAGTATCTCCAACAGTATGTCACTTACTATTTCTGTACAGTCCAGCAGGAAAAAGGCAAGCAATAAATTGCGCTGCAGAGCAAAACGCTTAAAGCTTATTCTCTAGGCGCAGCAGAACCACGCTAGAGCGCAAAGCACACATCCGCTGTTTTTTGTTGTTTTTTTTTCAACGCTAACTTGCTGTAACAAAGGCTTTTTTGTCAAATTTTTGTCATTGGTGGCATTTCGATTGAGGGTGCCCGGGCCCCTTGACTAGGCCTATGATTTTGAGATAAGGTCGCGCCCTTCATAAGAAAAAAAAACATTTAAAGCAAAATTAAAATAACTTTTTTCAAAACGTGGAGGACTCGAGTCAAATCACTTAACAGTTTTTTGAAACCTCCAAGAATTGCATGACATTATTATGACGTGGACTCGTGGTCGTCATTATTATTACTTACTTTAGTATGCGTAAATCCTAAATTAAAGAAACAGCAATTCCGGACAAGGACAACATACTGGCTATGCTCTCATTATATTTATCATTGCTAGGGGGGGGGGGGCGGCCCGCCCCGGGTGTCACCATTTTGGGGTGACACCATTTGTTTTTGTTTTTTTTGAGACCGAAAGCCCACTGATTGGTAGGCAAAAACCTTTTTCTTTTTGGTCATCACATACTTTCGGACTGAAAACCAACTCGTTTTGCAGCGAAGACCTTTTTTTTTGTTGGTCTTCACCTTTTTTTGGCCGATAAAGGGTGCCACCACGAAATCCCGCCCCGGGTGCCACCATTCTTAGCGACGCCTCTGGGGTTTGCATTACCGCCTGTGTTATAGCATTAAGTTCGTAATAACGATAAACGAGGGCCTGGGGTTGCAAATTTTAGGACGAAATTCTTAAATTTCTCACAGGTTTAACATATAAATTGTTATAACTTTAAATTAAGGGCCCCTGGCCAAGGAACTTGGTCGTTAGTCAGGGGCTCTGGGCATAGGCGTAGCCAGGATTTTTGATTGGGGAGGGCCCAAACCACAAATGACATGCAATGACGTCATCGGAAAATTTCAAAAACGGAAGTTTTTGTGGGGCAAAGATATCGCAAAATGGAAGATCTGAAGCGGTCGCATGTTGGCACTTTGCCAGGATTTTGGTAAAGGCGAAAACTACTTGTTAGAAAGTGAAAATGTCTAACTTAGGAGACGCGTTGAGTAAGCTAGTGTACTCAAACGTATCACAGACGGGGGTCTGGGGGCTCCGCCCCCAGCCACCGGTGACTATGGGGGTCTGGGGCAAAGCCCCCAGCCGCTGGGCGATTTTTGTAAGTTTTTGGAAAAAAAAGCTATTTTAATCCCATTGGATCACATTTTGCACATGTTCACAGCTATTTGAAAGAATTAGATTTTTAACGTTTGAAAGCCAATCGAAAAAATTTAGCTGTTCAATTCTTTTACTTGCTATTAAAGTCCAGAGCACGTTCAAAATCTTGCATTATGGTGTAAAATTTTAATTGTAAGTGATTTGGTTTATGTAGGGGAAGTAAGACATATTGCCTCCTGCAATATTTTAGCTATAAATAATATTCCACTCGAAGTTTTTCTTTACGAGATTTTTGTTTTGTCATGAAGATAACTAGGTATAGGAGTACATGTAGGCCAAGGGCCCAGGTCCCCTCAATTGCAATTCAATAATTTGTTCAATGAGCATTTTCCCTAGCTATTTTTTAAAAGTATTTGTGCGTAAAAACTGGCGAGATGGAGGTGAATCGTTACTGAAAAACGGTACGACAGATGGTTACGCTTACTAAACATGTTATTCCCGAGCCGAATTTATATTGTGCGGGGCCCCTGGCACTAAGGGGATCTTTGCAACGAAGACCAAAAAAAGTCCTACTATCAGAGCGCGGAGTCTTGACACTGTGCCGCATGGCAAATACGGCGCTGGTTATTTTAGTACGTTCATAAAATGTTTAGATAAGGGCCAGAGGTAGCAACTTTTAGGACAAAAACCCTTCATCCCACCCTGGCGATACGTTTAAATTGGTTGGAAAAAATTGAATTAAGGGGGTGCGCCGGGTGCCCTGGTCGTCAATATTATTCATTGTTAATTACTGTAGTTCGCATGTACTGTTGTACGAAAAGATGCTAAAAGAAATTGAAAATAAAGAAACAAAGCTTTTTTGTCAAATTTTTGTCATTGCTGGTATTTCGATTGTGGGGGCCTGGGCCCCCTGGGCCACCCCCCCGGCTACGCCTATGATTTTGAGATAAGATTGCGCCCTTAATTTCTTTCATGAAAAAAAGAAGCATTTAAAGCAAAATTAAAATAACGTTTTTTTCTAACGTGCAGGACTCGAGTCAAGTCACTTGACAGTTTTTTGAAACCTCTAAGAATTTCATGACAGTGCTTTGACGTGGACACGTGGTCGTCATTATCATTACTTACTTTTGTACGCGTAAATCCTAAATAAAAGAAACTGCAATTCCACACAAAGACAACATACTGGCTATGCTCTCATTATTTTTGTCACTGGTAGCAGAGGTGGAGTCCTCGAGGACGTCCTTGGCCTCGAGGACGTCCTCGAGGACAGATTTTGAAGTCCTTGGCCTTGGCCTCGAAGGTCAAGTCCTTGGCCTTGGCCTCGAGGCCTCAAGTCCTCGAAAATTGGCCTGTCCTCGGCTCGAGGACAGCACTATTTTTTGGAAAGTTAAAATTTTGTGGAGCGGTTGAAAAATTTTTTGGAAAGCGTTTTTTCGTGGAGATCGCTTGAAAAATTTTTGTGAAGACCTTTTTTTTTTTTTTTTTTTGGAGAGCACTTGCGCTTTGTGTCCTTGGTCCTTGGCCTTGGCCTCGAGCATTCCTGTCCTTGGCCTCGAGAGTGTCTGTCCTCGGAAAGGCTGTCCTTGGCCTTGGCCTTGGCCTCGGATTTTTTTTGTGTCCTTGGCCTTGGCCTTGGCCTCGAGCCTTGTGTCCTCGACTCCACCTCTGACTGGTAGTATTTCAATTGGGGGGGTTTGCACCTACCGCCTGTGTTATAGCATTAAGTTCAGAATAACGTTAAACGAGGGCCTGGGGTTGCAACTTTTAAGACAAAACTCTTAGATTTCTTACAAGTTTTGTATATAAAATGTTAAAAATTTGAAATAAGGAGCCCCTGGCCCGAGACCCTTGGTCGTCAGTTAGGGGCCCTCGGGCCCCCTGGTTGTTAATTAGGAATCCTGGGGCCTCTGATTGTCAGTTAAAGGTCCCTGAGCCCCCTGGTTGTCAGTTAGGGGCCCCGGGACCCCAAGGTCGTCAGTTAGGGTCCCCGGAGCCCCTGGTTGTCAGTTAGGGGCCCCGTGGTTGTCAGTTAGGGGCCCCCTGGTTGTCGGTTAGGGGCTCCCTGATTGTCTGTTAGGGGCCCCCTGGTTGTTAGTTAGGGGCCCTGGGCCTCCTGGTCGTCAGTTAGGGGCCCCTGTTTGTCAGTTAGAGGCCCAGGAACCCTGACTGGCGGTTAGGAGCCTCGGGGTCCCTTGGTCGTTAGTTAGGAGCTCAGGGCCCCTGGTTGTCAGTTAGGGGCCCCCTGGTTGTCGGTTTGGGGCCCTGGGGTCTCTTGGTTGTTATTTAGGGGCCCTGAGGCTCCCTGGTTGTCAGTTATAGGCCCCTGGCCCCCCTGATTGTCAGTAATGGGTCCCGGGGCCTCATGATTGTCAATTATGGGTCCGGGGCCCCTTGGTTGTTAGTTAGGGGCTCAGGGCCCCCTGGTTGTCAGTTAGGGGCCCCCTGGTTGTCGGTTTGGGGCCCTGGGGTCTCCTGGTTGTTATTTAGGGGCCCTGAGGCTCCCTGGTTGTCAGTTATGGGCCCCTGGGCCCCCTGATTGTCAGTAATGGGTCCCGGGGCTCTGTAATTGTCAATTTTGGGCCTCCTGGTCGTTAGTTAGGGGATCTGGACTCCTGGTTGTGAGTTAGGGACCCTGGGGCCCCTCGTCGTCATTAATATCATTATTAATTACTATTATGTATGTAATTACAGACAAAAAACTGCAACTAGACATCGCAAGGCTATGTCGTCATAATTTTTTATCATTGGTGTTATTTCAATTGGGGGGGGCCCGGGCCTCCCCCGGCTATGCCTATGGCTCTGGTCCCCCTGGTTGGCAGTTAGGGGCCTCAGGACCCCCTGGTTGGTAATTAGGGGCCCTGGGCCCCCTGGTCATCAGTTGCAGGCCCCGGGCCCCTGGTTGCCGGTTAGGGGCCTCCTAGTTGTTGGTTAGGGGCCCGTGGTTTTCCGTTAGAAGCCCTTTGGTTGTTAGTTAGGGCTCCTGGTTGTCAGCTAGGGGCCCCGGGGCAACCTGGTTATTAGTTAAGGGCCTGGGGCCCACTAGTTGTTGGTTAGGGGCCCGCAGGTTGTCCGTTAGAGGCTCTTGGGCCACCTGGTTGTCGGTTTGGGTCCTTGGGGTCTCTTGGTTGTCAGTTAGAGGCCCTGGGGCCCCTTATTTATTAGTTAGAGGCCCCAGAGCCCCCTGGTTGCTAGTTAGGAGACCTGAGGGCCCCTGGTTGTCGGTTGGAAGCCTCCTGGTTTTCGGCCCCCCGGGTTGTTAGTTAGGGGCTTCCTGGTTGTTGATTAGGGGCCCGATATCATCTGGTTGTTAGCTAGGATCCCCAGAGGACTACACCTCTGTTGTTAACAGCTTGCATGCTTGCGAGATTTTATCAAATCAGCTCGCAGTCAAGAGTAATCAATCAAACACAGATCGTTGATGCATGATTATTCTGAAACTAGCTTGGAAGGAGTTTATAGCAGTAGCGGCAGCGGCAAAACTTTTGCTTTATAAAAGCGCTGAAGCGCTGTCGCTCTTTTGACCGAAAAAACAGCGGCGCTGCCGCTTTTCGCTGGTGACGAAAAAAGCAGTGGCGCTACCACTACCGAAAAAGTAGCGGCGCTGGTAGCGCCGCTAGTAAACAGCTCCGCTGTGCCCATATCACTGCCCTAGAGATGGCAACAGCGCAGCGTATGCGGCTGCGTACTGTTGTTTGTGCACCGAGCAGTGTGGCAACTAAAGGTGCATTTAGACTGGACGAAAAGCAACGTGAAGCGAAGGTTGGCTACCTTCGCGAGTGGTCGCTTACGTCACTCGCGAAGGTTGGGCAACCTTCGCGAGTGGTTGCTAATCTTCGCGACTGGTCGCTTCATAGGCTATTTTAATAACTTACTTTTAAAATGTATTCATTGAGCAGAAAGCGTTGTGTACTTTATTAGTGAAGAGCTATTATAGTAATCACAGGGTCTGTTTCGTCATAGCGCGCTGCAATTAAAACGAAGATTGACTTTGTATTATGTTATCACGCAATAACCGTGAAGAAGAGTCTAGACTAATAGCATAGGTAACAAAACAATCTTGAGAAAAAAGTTTGTAAAGTATAAGGGAAAAACGAAGTACAGTAAATCGAATTTAGAAATGAAAAGTCAAGTCATTTCTTTAAAAAGATAGTAGTACTTAGCCTATTTATTAGCTATCAATGCTTTGTTTAGATCCTTCCACTGAAAACCTGCCATAATCTGTTTTGAGGACAGTTCTGGGTTTTAATGCAGAAACGCAAAAAGCTGGAAGCAGATGTCAAAAGTTCTCTTTAGGTGTTTACTCAGTTAACAAATCCTTGAACGCTTTCACCACTCATGTCTCATTATGGTACTGGTAGATCTATCTTGTAGAGTGTAGACCAATAGGCTAGTCTACAGGTACATGTAAATCGTAAACTATGTTGTTTTTTTGATGTGATTTTTCTTTTTCAGACAAACACGTTATGATACCTGTAAGGCTGTAGTAAGCTTAAACAGTTGTTTGTGTTTGCTATTTAGTGCTAGTTATGAAGACCCCCAATGTTAACGCTATGAGTGAATCTGAAAGCTGGAATTGTCATCAGTTATGTAGTGGATTTTTTGCTTATTGTGCAATGGATTGCTGTGTTGATTTGCTGGAGAAAGCAAAAAAAACATTGTTTTGGTTCACCGAGAACCGCCGCCGACGTTTGCTGCTTAATTTCACTCGATTGACGGTTAAATGAATTTTAATAGTTCGTTTCGTAATCCTGTCAAAAAGCACTTAATTTAACAAGTTAACCTATTTACCAAATATACACAAAATCAAGTCAAAGCAGAAATATAAACCACAATAGTTCAATTTACGCGCAACTGAGAGGAGCAGGGAATTACTCGAAGAATATTAATCATAGTTCCAAATAAAACTTACATTATAATAAATTAAAGACATTGTACTTACGGAAGTAATGACCGCAGCACAACAACGTCGACGGAATAGATTATAACGTGATAGCTTCTCCGAAGTCCAAAAACTGTGGATCTACTTCGGTCAAGTTGCAATTGCAAAAAAAAGAATTTTACGAAGATAGCTGCGGCAATGAGCAAAATGCTCAACACGTGATTATTACGTAATGGAAAGATTTACGTGTCAAGTTTAACGGCGAGTATCTATACGAAAAAGTTTACAAATGTAAGCACGTGTAAAAAGTTTCATTATTCTCAAACCAATTCCAACATTACAGTTTTTGCATGATTTGACTCTATCATCGAAAGACAAGAATTTAGCGCAGTGGTTCCAGCAGTTGCTTTGAGGAAAAGTCAGCCTCTAAAACTATGTTTGGTTTTTATTCGCTAGCCGAGCGCTTTATCGATGTTTAGTGCGAAGTTAAATGCTTTCGAGAGCATTTTATTAGTTTGCATTTTCTTGCAGTACCACTACGTTGCGACGATCGCGTTTATCCCAAAGGGCTTCGCTCCGAATCACCGTTTGATAGATACAGACAAATTTATAGCTGTAAAGTCAAGCTCCCTCTTCTTAACAAGTTTTTGGTTATGCCCTTGATAAAAAAAACATTCAGATTTTTTTATGCGAAAATTGTTACTCAAGCATCTGAATAAAAGTGTTGTTAGTTCTCACATTTTCACGTAACTGACGCTTCTTTCCCCAGTCCAATAATTATTATTATAAGTGGTGTATCAAGCTTTTGGTTTAGTGGTGACTAATGAGAATGGAACAATATTAATGGACTTGCTTGGCAGCTACTTCTCTACCAATAACAGTAACCTCAGCAAAAATAGAACTCACTTTCTAGTGGTTAGATATATACTGGCTTTCTAGTTCTATCTGGTTACACTGACTGTAATTGTAATGATTGAACTTCAGACTTACAATTGTTTACTTTGTCACTTTATTCACCATGTAAAGCAGTTACAATTTTAAGAGACACTAAAAATGTTTTGAAATTCACAAACAACTAAATTCAGATATTACACAAAGACACAGTAAATGAATATTTAACACACTTGACACTTCTATTTTCATCACTTAGGACTGGAGTGAAAAATCACTACCAGACTACAATATTCATGATTATAAAACTTTGGGAAGTCCAAAACCATTGCTTCCAGTTCAACTTGATTACTGCCACAAACCTTCTGAAACAAGAAGACTTTTAAGACGACATTCAGAAGAAAAAATTCCATGCTTGTAGCTATTCCAAGTGATTACTAATTAGGCCAATCCAAAACTTCATAAAATTTTATGATTTTTTGTATCTATTTAGCAATTGTATGTAGCTTGAAACCAATTCTTAATACAGTTTTATTCATTAAGTTGGCTTGGCCAAGTAGACGGCTAAAAAACTTTTGCAAATTTTCCTATATTCAAGCAATTGTTCAATTGTGGTTACTTTTAAAACAACAAGCTAACAAACAATGAGTAAAAGCACTATCAACACATTCAAAACTACTCTGTTGGTAGGTTGTTTTATATTCTGAAAAAAACAACACCATGTTAGTTTAAGACAAAAAAGCAAAAGCTGCTCAGCCAAAAGAACCACTGGACTGATACAATAGCTTCTGCTATGCTGCACAGAATAAAAAGTTTTGTTTTAAAACCTATATGCCGTGGGGCTAGGCCTACTGCTATGGTGAATTCATTATAATAGACCGATTTAGTGGCGCGTCACAATGCCCATTGTCTGGTTCTTACTGCAGATCGTAGTGAAATTCGCCCATTTAAATCAATGGTAAAATTCTTACACACACGCAGCTTCTAACAACCACTGTAGGTTAGTGGGCGGCGTTTTTTGTTTGATTTTACTTTTATTTGAAGGGCCAAAGCTTCGTGATTCCATTTCAGGTAATTTCCGGGGTTAAAAATTCTTAAAAATGCATATTAAACTCATTTTAAAAAGGGTACTTTTGCACCTTAAAATAGCGTTTTAACTCTTATTTAATGACATGTGATATTTCTGAGCAGAGTTGCGATAGGCATATGGGATAAAAATGTAAAATGTTATTGTGTTTTGCACCAGGATGCGATCATACAAGCATTCGCCCCACTTTCAAAAATTTTGGATACGTTTGTTTAAAAATGGTGACTTTAAAGGGAGGGTGCAGCCTAGCCAGAAATGACATCAAAAAATAGCATTTAATTTTCTGATCACAAAGCAAAAAAAGTTTTTTCGAAGATTGTCTAGTTTCTAAAAAAATCAAAAAAATCTGCTTCAACTCTGCACATCTGGAAAGGAATTGGATTGGTTGATGACGTATCGCTTGGTTAGCAAAAAAACAGCAAAAGCTTGTTCACAATGGTAAACAATCAAGATAAGCGAGGTAGGGGTTCGAAATCACGCAAAATTACCACCTCGAACTCCTATACCTTGCTTATCTTGTTTGTCTACCATTGTGAACAAGCTTTCGCGGTTTTTTTGCTAACCAAGCGATACGTCATCAACCAATCCAATTCCTTTCCAGATGTGCGGAGTTGAAGCGGATTTTTTTGATTTTTTCAGAAACTAGACAATCTTCGAAAAAAATTTTTTTTGCTTTGTGATCAGAAAATTAAATGCTATTTTGTGATGTCATACCTAGCTAGGCTGCACCCTCCCTTTAATTGACATCTTGGTCCAAAATTTCACATTTTTTTTTCGGTTTTACTTGGGCATCTTTTGGTTTTACTAAGGCGTTTTGTGCTGCCTCGTGGCGGAGTGTAATTTAAGGAAGAAATAATTATTATAATAGCAATTTCTTGTCTAAAAAGCCCTTTTCTCCACTAAATATCGTCAGTGACATTGCTATGGGACTGGATGTTTGGGGGATTTAGCCAGTAGCGTACGCAGGATTTTCGAAAGGGGGGCCATGAAATTTGAAAATAATGAAGACCAAAAAAAAAAAATTTCTCATCTCAGAATCAGTCCGTTTTTCTGCCTAAAATTAGGTGAAGACCAAAAAAAAAAAAAAAAGACGGTCTTCACTCAACATTAGTCCAGTTTTTGGCCCAAAATTACGTGAAGACCATTGATAAAAAATAATAAAAATGGTCTTCACCCAGATTCTGTCCTTTTGTGTGCTCTAACTTTCTGCCCAAGTTACCAAGGAAGTGGCCATGCCGCAATTTTGCATACTATTCTATGCTAATTATACTATCCTGGCGACCCAAAGGGAGGGGGGCCAAGGCACCATAGCCCCCCCTTAAATGCGCCCCTGGATTTAGCTCTCCTAGACCTTACCTATGCAGGCCCTGCCGCGCTTACCGTATACATACGCCTGTATATGCGACTTTAATTTTGCATTCACAAAATAATACAAAATCATTTACTTTGCTTTGACCTTTCTACACTATGAGTTGCTAATTTAGAGCTGTACCCTTCATTCATTTCTAAAATCGTTGTTGACCTTTTTTTATTCTTAGATTGTTCTTGACTTCACCTTTCGCTATGTTTATGACTGTTTAGCAATTGATTTTCTGTACAGTATATCCTGTGAAGTTGTCTAAAAGCGCTATTCTGTGTCATAATAGTAACCATTTTGAAATGAGTTCAATATGCATTTATAAGAATTTTTAACCCCGGAAATTACCTGAAATGGAATCACGAAGTTTTGGCCCTTCAAATAAACGTAAAATCAAACAAAAAACGCCGCCCACTAACCTACAGTAGTTGTTAGAAGCTGCGTGTATGTAAGAATTTTACCATTGATTTAAATGGGCAACTTTCACTACGATCTGCAGTAACAACCAGACAATGGGCATTGTGATGTCATCACTAAACCGGTCTGTAAAGCTCTGAGACAAAGCATAGCTACGAAAAATCACTCAAGAATTTACAGCCTTAGCAGTCTAGATCCATTGGCTAGCCTAGGGCCATCCCAAATCTAACTTTGCCAACAACCTACTCTTTGGACTGATAAATTGGTGCTAAACCATACACATATTCTATTTACATGACTTTCCAGCAAACTGCGATCGTAAATATCCGATCAGTGATTTAGTACGTCATCGTACTACAGCGTGCAAGCAAGCGATGTTGCGCAACTGCTCGCGAAGGTTGCGACCGGTTGCAACCTTTCGTGAGCTGTCGATGACGTCAAATTTTGGTTGCTTCGCGTTGCTTTGCGTTGCTTCGTATTGCTTCACGTCCAGTCTAAACGAGTAAACGCACCGTAAAATCTGCATTACGTAACAGCGTCAGCGCAGCGCCGCGTACTATAATTTTTTACATTTTTTTATAATTATTGCTGGTGAATTATTTCTTTATGTACAACAATGGTTAGTGATGATATAACTACAATATTTGATACGGTTTAAATTGAAGACAAAAACAATACCATATTGTGACAATACGTAGGGTTAGGCTTAGTGATGTAAATAAAAAAAACGAAGCTTGTTTTAAAAAAAAAAAACGTTTTTTTTACTTTTTTTTTGGTTTCAAAAAAACATTGTTTTTTTGTTTTTAATTGTTATTTTTAAATAATATCACATTGTTGTTTTGTAACACCCTTTAGCGAGCCGGTTCTGAAAACCGTGAAAATCTTTAACAGGTTAAAAGCTTGAACAAAGACATCAAAACTAATATTTTCTTGTTGATGGATTGTACGTGACGTCATCACGCTGCTAGTCAAACCGCTGGACGTCAAAATTGCGCATCGGCCCTATGTAAATGCATGCAAAAACAGTGATAGTTAAGATATAGGGCCTATTTTTAGGCTTTAATCAGTTGACTCTTTGTAACATCAAAGTTGAATAGCAGATAAAAGCTTGCAAAAACTGAAAAAAAATTTAATTAGTCAGAATTCGGTTGTGGTTTGCTTTTTTCAGTGATGTAAATTCGGCTTGCTGTCTAGTAACCACGAGAATTATGTAATTAAGATGGAGGTATTTATCTTCGGTTATCAAATCATGATCAAATTCGAGGTTATTATTGACGGCGCTGAAATAGAACAGTTGTATCTCCTTCATTTGTGACAAAATTAGCACTTCTTTAAACTTTTGTAATTTTATAAGTCTATTTTGCAGGATCTATGTTGATTTTTTGGATTTAGTGTTGTTTTTAACGGCTAGCGCTACGGTTGCTTATAAGTCAAAATGCATAAACTGTTGTTTTCATTGAGTTATATTTCGTAGGTAGGCTATGTCATTTAAGTTTAAACTAATGATTTAACTGCCCTCAGTGTAATGTTTTTCGAGCCTTAATTTGCATCTATTTCGACTTTAGCTAATGGTGTTAACAATTATTCATAATTAGTGCTTGATTTAAACGTTAATCTATCGCATGGTATTGCTGTGGCGCAAAATTTTATGTGTTTTAGGATATGGCCAAATTTACGGTGTGAACCAAAGCCAAAAACCAGGCAAAGTAGACGTTAGCAGGCAGCCAGGCACAATGGACGAAGAGATTTCACAAAAGGCATAACTTTCTAGATCGGTTAAGTTATATAAGCTGCTTAAATTGCTCCGGGTAAATTTCAGCTAAAGCCGGCTACCTACAAAAGTTTAAACTTTAAAATCAAATGCTTTAAATATGCCCACTGAACAAATTAAACATTGGTTTTTACCTTTAGTCACTTTCCATATAGCCACTGCTCATGTATGCAACCAGTTTAATGATGTTTTTCACCGCGAATTTCTTTGCCACATTTCAATAGCATCAATTTTTATCAATATAGGCCTAAAATTAAGTTATTTTTGCAAAAAAATACAAAATTTTTGGGCGCTGGTATCCCCCCCCATACCCCCTGAACAGTCCCATTGCAGATTTCTGGTTAAGAGTCTAATCATGTTTTTGCTCATTTCTATGCCACCAGAATTCTCCCTGATGCCACGTTTTAAAAGCATTTTATCAAAATAAGCCTAAATTAAGTTATTTTTGCAAAAATTTAAATTTTTCGAGTGCTCGGGGCTCTACGCCCAGACCACCAATGGCCTCCGGCGGAGCTTACAGACCCCCAAAACAACCTCTCCCCCATTGCAGATTTCTAGTTACACGCCTGAATATAAACGTGTGCTGCCACGGTGCTACTCATACTCCTAAGTTATCGAATCTTACAATGAGAATTTATTGAGCTAGCCAAATAACAACCGCTATCTACGGAAATGAAGTAGTACTGTTATCTTTAAAACTAGATGGGACTTTGCCAGCAAACCCAGTGAACGACCGACGCACAGCTAATGCTGTGACGCTCAAAAGTACTTTTTGTCTATCGTAAAATCAGCAATTATTCAAAAATATCTGATTATGGAATCTCCAGAAAAGTTGAATCAAAAGATTTGTCAGTTAAATATCTCCTGAAATCATAAAACACTGTCACCCTAGCTTGAGCCGTTCAAAAATTGATTTTTGGGGGTCCATTTGGGGGTCCCTGGGGGGGGGGGTGGCACCCCCAAACTATGTCAAAATATTTGTCTGTTGAATATCTGCTGATATCATAACAGACTGGCACCCAAGTTAAGCTTTTCAAACAATTCATCTTTGGGGGTCCATTTGGGGGGTCCCCAGGGGGGTGGCACCCCCAAACTATGTCAAAATATTTGTCTGTTGAATATCTGCTAATATCATAAAACACTGGCACTCTAAGTTGAGCCGTTCAAAAAATTGATTTTTGGGGGGTCCATTTGGGGGGTCCTCGGGGGGGTGGCACCTCCAAACTATGTCAAAATATTTGTCTGTTAAATATCTACTGATATCATAAAACACTAGCTGGCACTCTAAGTTGAGCCGTTCAAACAATTGATTTTTGGGGCCCCATTTTGGGGGGTTCCCGAAGGGGTGGTACCCCAAATATGTCAAAATATTTATCTCTTAAATATCTACTGATATCAAAAAAAAACTGGCACCCTAGGTTAAATCGTTAAAAAAATTTATTTTTGGGGGGTCCCCGAAGGGGTGGTACCCCCAAATTATGGTAAAATATTTGTCTCTTAAATATATACTGATAACAGAAAAAACTGGCACCCTAGCTTGAGCCGTTCAAAAATTTGATTTTTTGGGGCCCCATTTTGGGGGGTCCCCGGGGGGGTGGTACCCCCAAATCATGTCAAAATATTTTTCTCTTAAATATCTACTGATATCAAAAAAAACTGGCACCCTAGGTTAAATCGTTAAAAAACTTGCTTTTGGGGGGGTCCATTTGGGGGGTCCCCGGGGGGGTGGTACCCCCAAATTATGTCAAAATATTTGTCTCTTAAATATCTACTGATATCAAAGAAAAATGGCACCCTAGGTTAAATCGTTAAAAAATTTATTTTTGGGGGGCCCCATTTGGGGGGGTCCCCGAAGGGGTGGTACCCCCAAATCATGTCAAAATATTTGTCTCTCAAATATCTACTGATAACAAAAAAAACTGGCACCCTAGGTTAAGTCGTTCAAAAATTTGATTTTTTGGGGGGGTTCCCAGGGGGGTGGTACCCCCAAACCATGTCAAAATATTTCTCTCTTAAATATCTACTGATATCAAAGAAAAATGGCACCCTAGGATAAATGCTTAAAAAATTTGTTTTTGGGGGGGTCCATTTGGGGGGGTCCCCGAAGGGGTGGTACCCCCAAATTATGTCAAAATATTTGTCTCTCAAATATCTACTGATATCAAAAAAAACTGGCACCCTAGCTTGAGTCGTTCAAAAAATTGATTTTTTGGGGCCCCATTTTGGGGGGGTTCCCGGGGGGGTGGTACCCCCAAATCATGTCTAAATATTTTTCTCTTAAATATCTACTGATATCAAAAAAAAACTGGCACCCTAGGTTATATGGTTAAAAAAATTTGTTTTTGGGGGGTCCATTTGGGGGGTCCCCGGGGGGGTGGTACCCCCAAATTATGTCAAAATATTTGTCTCTCAAATATCTACTGATATCAAAAAAAACTGGCACCCTAGCTTGAGCCGTTCAAAAAATTGATTTTTTGGGGCCCTATTTTGGGGGGGTTCCCGGGGGGGTGGTACCCCCAAACCATGTCTAAATATTTCTCTCTTAAATATCTACTGATATCAAAGAAAAATGGTACCCTAGGTTATATGGTTAAAAAAATTTGTTTTTGGGGGGGTCCATTTGGGGGGGTCCCCGGGGGGGTGGTACCCCCAAATTATGTCAAAATATTTGTCTCTCAAATATCTACTGATATCAAAAAAAACTGGCACCCTAGCTTGAGCCGTTCAAAAAATTGATTTTTGGGGCCCCATTTTGGGGGGGTTCCCGGGGGAGTTGCCCCAAAAAAATTTCAGGAGACACAATTTCGTATGTACCTCAACAACTTCACACAAAAATTAGATTTCTATGTTTTGTGGTTTAGGAGAACTCGAGCGTACAAGATTTAGGAAGAAAAAAAAGGAAAAAAAAAGGAAAAAAAAGGAAAAAAAAAGGAAAAAAAAAGGAAAAAAAAGGAAAAAAAAAGGAAAAAAAAAAGGAAAAAAATAAGAAAAAAACCTCATCGCGGCCGAAAGTGGGTTGGTAGGGATGAAAGGATATCTTAAGACATATAACCATGAGAAATATTTTTTGCCGTACTTAAGCCGTTTTTGACTTAGACCGCTTTTTACGCCAAACTTTCGGGGCGGTTTTCGGGTCATAAACCCGAAGTCACGTGACGGATTGCCTCGAAATTTGGTACAAACATAAAACTCATTAATCTCAAACTGCTGTCAAAATTTCATGTAGTTAGACCAAACGGTTCTCGAGTTATAAGCAAAAGTCTGAAATCTCGCACTCATTAGTTAGAAAATGGCCGAGTAAAAACAAAGGAACACGCGACGCGAGCGTCGGTCGTTCCAATAACACCTTTTGCAGCTTGCTATACATTATAAAGGGTGACACCACAAAATTCCATCCCGAGTGTCACTATCCTTTGCGACGCCACTGCGAATTGTTGTGAAATAAACCAGTCAGTGAGTAAGAAAGTAGCAGAGTTGCCATTCCACTTTAACTACCAAAACTTCCGCATTTTATTCTCTCAGCAAGCAATTGTTAGGTCTATGTAGCTCAAAAGAAGCACAGTACCTAACCAAATCTTGAAAAACCATTTAAGTATTCTCAATCATCTAAAAACTACAATTACATATAAAAAAATCAAAAAAAAACAAAAAAAACGACAAAAAAACAAGGTAAAAAAAACTCCGTTCAAAAAAACCCGTTTTTTTACAACACTAGTTAGGCTAGGCTACTAAAACAGTAAAAGGCGCCTTCAGTTTAAGTTTATTTTTTCAGAATTCGAAGCATCCTAAAATATGCTGTTTTGGCTACAACAAACGAAGGCTAGTTTTGACTGCCTGAACGTGTTTCTTGACACCAACAAAAAAGTTTTGGTTTTGGTAGGCTAGACTAGGAAAAGTTTAGGACGTTGGTGAGAAGATGGAACAAAGGCAGACAAAAAAGGAAGTGACTATTTCACCGGAGATCGGTCACCGAAGTGGGGAAACAATCATATCAGAGCAGAGGTACCAGTACATAGCCTAGCCATAGCCTACAGGCATACCCACCCTGTGTACCCATGCAGTAGGCCTATTGTATTAGTAGCCTACAAGCCCAAAGCTAGATACCGGTATCAGTTTCTACTACTGTTCCAAAATGGGGAGTTTTTCCCAAACAGGGCCTTTCAAAATTCAAACTTTTTAACCTTTTAAGCTGGACACGATAACATTTTTAAGGTACCGGTAAGTGAATATTAAAGAAAGAAAAAATTTGAAACAATTTAGAGGTAGGCTACCAAAAAGGAGGGGGTCCCCCTGAAACAGGGCCGCATCAATTCAAACTTTTTAACTGCACATGCTAGACACATGAAATTTTCAGAGTTGGCTACAATGAAGAAAAGATAAAATATGACAAAATTTGGGGTACCAAAATAGGGACTCCTCAAATGGGGCCACCAAACTTCAAACTTTTTAATGACTCACGCTAAACACATAAAATTTTTAAGATTGGAAAATATGACAAAAAGATAAAACTTTGACAAAATTTGGGGGTAGGCCTAGCCTACTAAAATAAAGGGTCCCCCTCAAACAAGGATGCCAAAATTCAAACTTTAACCAATTACGCTGGACTGATGAAGTTTTCAGAATAGGTAAATATGAAGAAATGATAATTTGACAAAATTTGGGGTACCACAATCGAATGTTCCCTTATTCCTCAAACGAGGACCCCAAATTTCAAACTTTTTAATTGTTTAAGCTAGACACATCACAATTTCAGGATGCACAAGCGAATAAAAAGGAAAGATGCGGTAAAATTTGACAAAATTTGGGTCACCAAAATGGCAATGGGGTTCTTCAAAATTCAAACTTTTCAACCATTCAAGCTAGATATAAAAAACTTTCAGAATAGGTAGATGTAAAAGAAAGGTAAAATAGGTAAATATAGTATGACTGATTGCAGATGCC
Organism: Trididemnum nubilum; assembly: GCA_963965965.1. Taxonomy (NCBI): domain Eukaryota; kingdom Metazoa; phylum Chordata; class Ascidiacea; order Aplousobranchia; family Didemnidae; genus Trididemnum; species Trididemnum nubilum. The sequence goes on from OZ014490.1 coordinate 19,808,868, forward strand.
AGAATTGGGGAGTCCTTCTCAAACAGGTCTTTCAAAATTTTTAACAACTCAAGCTTGACTAATAAAGTTTTCAAGATAGGTAAAATATTAGTATGAAAAAACTTGAGTATCTCATACTATAGAGGTCTTCCAATTATGTTGATACCTCCCCTTATTCTGTACTAGCTGCTAAAGCCAAACAAATTAAATCTATTGGAAAGGTTAATATGATTCAAAGATCAAACAAAATTTGGTTAACCACATGGAGGAGACCATGCCAAATGGGCCCCTTAAAAATTTAAAACCTTTATTACGAAGTACTCCATCAGCTAGACTCATCAAATTTTAAGAGTACTAGCGGTAGGCTAATATTAGAAAAAGAGAAAACATGCCAAACTAGGCAATGGCATGTTGGACATTTCAGATTTAGCCCTTGAATGGACCTTCAAACTGTAAGATGAATTCTCACGATGAATGTTGGTATCACAGAAAAGTAGAAGAGTCAAACTTAAGGGATTACTCCCAACATTGAAGACGTTGAAGTACTTTAGCTTAATGGTTTTGTGAGAGTTTGTTGGAAGGTCGAATGTGATGTTGTGACGTTAAAAAAATCTCCTACTTGCTCTTCAAAGCTTTTGATACATTTTATTAAGAAAGCTTTTGTGCTGAATAATGGATGTAATACAATACACTGCACAACACAGTATCCAATATGTTGGCCGCTGGGTTGCATTGCTCAACAGCGTTCTCAGAATAGAACTAGCTATAAAATGCGTGCATATTTCTGGCAGTGGTTAGCGTTATCTTAAGTTTGGCTGATATAGTAAAGTGCTGGAATTTTAAAGATCGCTCTCGTATGTTATTTCAGAATTAAGTGAAAATCTGTTAGGAACTGCTGATAGCTGTTTGTTTGACGTTACTTGATTATTTTGATAACTTTTTGAGACCTTTAAACTTTGAGTGCGAATAACCTCATAGCTGTTAAAATGAACTAAAAAGAGCGTAATGTGCAAAAGTAATAGATAATTTTTGGGAAATAGTTGTTTGACATTAAACATTGCACATAGAGTTCTGGAAAGCATAGAGTTGAGTAAACTAAAATAAGTTTTCAGTGTGAATTCATCGTAGAGTTACAGTCTGCAATGTCACTTATAAATTTATAAGAATTTGATTGTTTGTTTTTAAATTGTATCTTTTTCCATGCTGATTGCTAAGGCAGGCATCGTTTTGATTTAGTTCGTTAATTTTGAGAAAAATCAGTAGAACTGTTCAAGTGCTTGTATATGTGCTTATATGAAATTCTTCTTAAAAAAAATTGCAGTGGGCTAGTTAAGGGTGAAGATTTGATATTTAGGATGGCGTGTCATATTTCTGGTCAAGATAATGTAAGTTACAAATTTAAAAATCATATTGGCAAACGGTTACTGTCGAAATATTTGTTTTATTGTGGGTTTTGTTTGAAACTGCAATTTTAACAATTGCCCTGCGCTACAAAGTGAAATTTTCTTAAAACTTGAACCGAAAACCAAGCAGAGTTGGTCATTTTATAGGTACCTTTACTTGACATTTAAATTTTGAAAGTTGTTAACCACAAACCTGATCAAGTTAATGGATTGTTATGAAATTTGAAAGCGATGTATTTCAGATCTGATTATCAACAACCTTAAACGCACTTTGGTAATTATGAAGTTCTTCAGTTCAGTGTAGTTGGATACTTTTGAGAAGTCCCTGGATATCGCTTGCAATGTCATATTCTACTCTATACTAAAAAATTCTCTTGCATTGCTATCAAAATTTTTTATGAATGCATTGTGATTCACTATATTTTTAACAGTAGTAAAAGCTAGCTCTGCTTTGAGTTTGACTAAGAACCATATTGTTTGTAATGACCAGACTCATACTGGTATCTTTAATCTCTAATTTATATATATAGCTGTTGGTTAGGCTACATTGGTTATCATTTAGTTAAGGTTATTTGAAAATGAGATTTAACTCATTAGAATTGAAACAGCTTGCATCAGATACAACAGTTGATTGCATTAAAGAAGGAGTATTACGTCTAAGAGAAAAAGAAGGCAAGCTTTGGAACAAAACTGACGGTATGCAAAAGTTTTTCAATCTGTCAAACTCAAGGGTCTGCTGTAGGTTATAAACTTTTGTAAGTAACATAAGCCAGTTGCATGTGGTAGACCTTTGACCCATTTTGCTGTATTACGGTATCATAGTTTATTACTAATTGTGCATTATGCATGATCTTGTCTGTTGTATTAGTGAATAGGAGAATATTTTTTGGCAGACTGGCAGTATCTTTCAAAAACTGAAGTTCATTACCATTTGTTTGTTGTGCGTGTTTTGGTGCACATTTTTAAATATTCAGTGCTCTTTGGGTTTATCATAAATTTGCAATTAAGCAAAAATTTCTGCATGTATAGATATGTACAAATTGTATTATCTGCAAGGAGGGCTTTTTTCTCCAAAAGTTACTATTTAGTTTTTTATTAATTCATAGTCTGAGTTTCTATCTAGTTTTTTGTTAATTCTTTCAAATGTAACAAATTAAAATCCTGACTCTAATCTAATTTATTAAAAACTAGTAACTAAAGGCTTTGATAAACTATTTTAACTCAAATCTTTACGCTTAAACTAATCTCAAATCCACCCCAAACTCTAATCTTGACCCTTAAAAAAGCAAATGAAAAATGCTCAGATGAATATTCCTAATTTTCGTTTTACTTTCTTTAACTTAAGCAGCTGCTAGGAACTACTTTGGGAAATACAGCGCTATTTAGTATGTATCCAGAACTTAAGCTTCAATTTTATCTGCTACTTTGGTTATTCAGAATCATTTTTGATTTTGTCTTGTCTACCGGTATCTTATTTATACCATACCCATTGTAAAGTCCTATTGCATTATTGCACCATTCCAATTTTTGCTGTTTTAGGTGATGGTTTTTGATATTATGCTTTCTTAATTCAATGAATTAATTTTTGTTTCAGTTTTGACTGAGCGCTGGTGTCGACTTATAGGAAATCTTTTGTTTTACATGAAAGGAAGATCTAAAGTAAGTAAACATCAGGTATTATATCATATGCAAATTGTTTTACTTTGGATGTGTTGAAGGCTGCTTTGTCATGGTATTGTGAAAAAAAGGAAACGAAATCGCGTGTTTTTTTTTTGATAACACTTCTATACTAATTTATCAGCTGTGTGGCCAATTGGAAAAAGTTGTCATTGTCATGATGACCTTCATTGTATGATCTGGGTTCAGTCCACATCCTGATCACGTTGCTGCTGCGTGTTAAGATAAGGTGCTTTATAACGATTATCTCTGCTTGGTGGCTTCAAGCAAGCAGCAAATTTAGTGGACAAGAATTCGAAGAAATGTACTGGAGCATTGGATCACTAACGATTTTTTCCAAACACAAAGCATGAAAAGTGTGCTGATCATCCAATAGTTAGTGTCTAATGCTATCTGGTGACAGGAGGAAAAAATTTAACAACAACTGGGTCGTGATTTAGTGGATAGAAGGTTTTCAACGTTTTTAGTGGACTGGAACCCCATTGAAACATTCAGAGGCTCGAGGAATCCCAGTGCATCAATTTATTTGTTATGCAGCAATCCATCTACTTGTCCACATATTTCTGCTAGTCTTGAAGTAATCTCCAAAAACGGTCTTAGAACAGAACACCGCAATACAAATTCTCAGATTTAAAAAATACAAGCTAGTACGGCAGTCAATAACAATTTACTCGTGACGTCGCAAAACCTCCGTTGAAAATCACTGGGATAGAGGTTTGCTACTGAAACAAGTGACTTTGAACTAGATTGTCTGGTGAGATCATACCAAAGACTTTAGCATTTTTATTCACTGTTTTCCTGCTTGATGGTCAGTTTTGAAAGGACAGCTTTAAGTTTCCACTGTATTTGGCAGGCACAGAGCTACTTGGCTTGAAGGCTGCTAACCAAAGCCACTTTTCTTCTGGGGTTATTTTTTCACTCAAAATTTTTGGCCAAATAAGCGAATTAAAGAATATTTCTTTCAGTCATTGTAAACAATTTGTCATTTTCAGAGCTGTATGTTCTCCTTTTTCATTTGCTATTTTGAATGTTTAAATTAAGTGATATTTCAATTACTGTATCGACTTTTTTATAGACTTCAGAACCAGTTGGAGTGTTCGTTTTGGAGCAAATCTCAGTTAAACCAGAAGAACAATATAGCTTCATTATAGGTAAACTTGAAAGTTAAAAAAAACTTGATCGTATTAATTCTATTCATTTAACAAACAGTAATTTTAACGGAAAAAATTTTGTCCGGGTTGGTGCAACAAAGAACTGTTGCTGCTTCAGAAACAATCTGCGCATTACTCTGCAATGATTAAAGCCTGAGGAACTACTGTACTAATATAGTGTGCAGTAGTAAGTTATTGTCGTTGTTAATTCATTTTGATATTCATATCCGTATTACTATTGCATTGTCATTTCCCGTATTACTGTACCAAAGCATTTTTGTTTTTCCATGCAAATACATTTTATTCAAAACAAAAAATGCTATTTTTGCACCAAAACAAGAATGGATAGCGATTTAATTGAAATTTTACTATGACACATAAATTATATACAGTGTCTGGGATTCGCAATGAGCGATCGCGAATAATTGTGCAAAGGATTATTCTCAAACATTAAGGTGTCAAATAGATAATAGCACTGTCCCATTTACGACAAATTAACCAGGGATAAGGTTCGACGAAACTAAAACTTTTTCGGTTGGCAAAAACTCGCCGATTAAACACCAACATAACGTATAAATTGGCAGCAAGAGTTTTGCTAACTCTTACGGCTTTATCTACTGTCTTGCTGCTTTTTGCTTGCAGCAACAGTACTTTTGATTTTGTTCAACCTTGTTGCGAGCTATCTTTGGTAAGACAGCGCTACAGTAAACTGCTGCCGCGCTTGTATTTTGCACAGCGAGCATCATCCAGAGCTAGAGTTTTAACTTTGATTTTCAGACTAGCTATTCAAGCACGCAACTTCGAAAACTTCGTTCGAAGCAGATTTTAGCTGATGCCGTAATGCGCTTTCTCAAAAATCAATATTTTGCATAGAATTTGACGGAGTAGATCGGAGCACTTACTTTCTTGCTAGCAACGCCGTGGAAGCAGCTGAGTGGATTAAAGCATTGCGTACTGCTAGTTATGCCCATCTGAAGAAAAGACATTTGCAGTTGCAAGCAGAGATTGAAAAACTCCGGACGGAATCAGAATAATTTGCGGTAAGGCTGTAATTAATTTGCTGTTTGAGGTAGAGTTTACGTAAGAGTCAGGGATAAATTAACCATTTTCTCGTTCTTGCGTTAGCGATAATTGACCAACTAGTGCGGTTGTTTTTGTAGCAGAAGGTTTTGGTTTCAAATCTTGGGACGATTATATCGAACATAGTGTTTTCAATGGCTCGCCTCTGTTCCTATATTTCTTTCTAAAGAATCTGCATAGCCCAATCGCAAAGATGAGAAATTAGATTTGTAATCTGCTTCGGTGCGGTCTACACTGGAATAAAATTGTGAGCGTGCTATCGTATTTTTAGTTAATGTAAAACAAAAATTCAGTACGCCCAGCAATCAACATGCAATCTTAACAGTGACGAGCTGCCAGTTGGTTAAAATAAGCTAAGGATACGCTAGTAAGCTCACGATTTTATTCCTAGTATAGACCGGACCCCTCCGTTTTGTTGTAGTACTACTTGTAAAATGATTTCATTTATTTTTGCTTTACAGTATATAGCAATAACCTTATCCAAAATGACTCTTTTCAGCAAATTGGTGCAGATAAAAGTTACCTTTTTTGATGATTCGGACTGTGCCGAGAGTAACGTCTAACGAGTCATGGGTTGGATCCTGATTTTTTGGTAGAAATGATTTATTTCAGATGGCTGGTGATGTTTTGCTTGAATTTTCACTCCGATGTTCGAACTTGAATCAATACGACCGTTTCACTGGACCTTCAACTTTCATTAGTGGTTGGTTGTCATTATCTACTAGTCGTAACTCGTTTTGGATTTTACTTTCTTGTTTGGTCCTCCGACTTTTATACGCGTTTTAGATCTAAACCTTTAGTGTACTTAATTCCAAATTTTTGCTATCAATTTTATGGACGCATATTTCATTCCTTGATTTACGCAATTCATTTTTCTCAAAGTCAGCTTAACTTCGAACGAAGTTTTTTTCGATCCAAAGTTGAGTAATGTTGGATGCGAATACTATGATGAATACAATAGCCAAAGACTTTGGTTTGAGGTCGCGGAATCTGTTTAGCTTCTAGCACCCTATTATTCGCATATTTTTTTGAACCAGTTGATATAATAATCTTTCACAAGCACATCGAATTTAGCGGTATTTTCTTCTGCATTGATATTAATTGCAATTAATAAATTTAAATAATTTGGATAGAATGCGTAAATAAAAAACATTTCTTAAAAGAACCGACCCAGGACATTTTTTGATTTTTCTATCGCAAATTTTTACATGCACTTACGTACACTCAACGATAGAGAGAACCGAACTCTCAGCCTGTGGTGTCAGAGACCCAACACCGTACCGCTTCACAGCACGTGCGCACCAACAGCAGAAATACAATCACTTTTAACGCGGAGAGTTTGTGTTTCAACACCCATGTGATGTTGCGTTACCTTGTGTCGGTGTGCCCAGGCGCAATAGCGTAAAGGTGGGTATCCTACACAGTTGGCCCCGGTCTACTGTAATTGTAGGGCGTAAAATCGTGAGCGTGCGAGCGTATTCTTTGCATATTATAATCAACTGACAGGTTGTGCGCTAGAAAGGCGGTACGCAGGGCGTACCGAATTTTTGCTTAAAATAAACCAAAGTTTACGCTAACGAATTACCTTCAGCGTAGACTAGGCTTTAGGTGTATACGTGTAGTACAATGAAAATTTAATTTCACTCGCCACATTATGGTTTTTCATTGTTCAGTTCTATGCATCCAACCTGAAAGTGGATTCTGGACCCAGCATTCACAAACCGAAATTGTTCACTCCAACGTCAACCCAGCGTTCAATTCCACTATCAAGTTCTACCCTCGCGATCACGTCGATTTATCCACCAAGTTAAGATTGGTGCTGTACAGCGTGAAGAAATCTAACGTAGAGATAGTGAGTGCTTATATTCAGTTTTCATTGTGTTTTGTGTTGACTGTAGATGCTCCGTGATTAAAGACACTATTCTTTGTAACGTAGGATGTGTCGATGTTGTTTAGGTTTATTTTTCGCCCAGAACTTACAGTCAAATGTCCAAATTTGAAAAAAAATTTGATCATTTCAAAACTTTTTTGCTCATCTTCACAATTGCAAGCGCAAGTTTGGGGTTGTGAACGGAAGCTTCCAAAATTTTTTAAGTCAGGTTGACGGAAATGGCCAAACGTTTTTTGGTAATTCAGTAGAGTTTTGATCTGTGACCGATGAAACGTACCTAGAACGTCATACAAAAAATGATGGAATCTCGCATGAAATAAGCATCGGTATGCTCCAGCAGTTCGCTTAAAGCTTATGGAACGATGATGGCCATCAAGTTTCTGGACAGCTTGCGTAAAAAACTCCATTTGGAGGCCGACAAAAGTGCAACCATATACGGGGGTCCCACCGCTCCTTGCTTCTTACTGCCTGATTGGCAACTTTCCTGTTTTTGCGGAAGGTTCAATAAGTTTATGTGTTTTTTGTATGGAAGGCTTTATTTCACCGAAAATTTTTATCTAGTTTTTTATTAATTCTGAGTCAAATCTAACCTAAACTCAAATGCTTACTCAAAAACTATTCCCAAATCGAACCCTAACCCAAACCCTAACTTAAACCCTAGTCTTAACACCTAAAAAAGCAAATGAAAAAAGCGCGGATGAATATTTCTCATTATCGTTTTATTCTCTTAACTTGAAAATTTTCGGTGAAATAGTCACTACCTTTTTGTATTATCGTGTCTCTTTGCCTGTGAACAATGTTTTAATCGTATTAAGAAGCAGTGTAACTGCATGCTACGTCCTTTAGCATAATTAGTATTTTAGCCTTAGGTCAGGTTTTCGGTTTTATGTCTTGCGCGCTAGAGCTGTTGAGCTTTAAAATCTAGCTTATTTGTGACCTTTACATAATATTCGTCATCACAGCAGATTACCATGAATTAAAACATAAAAAGTTTGGTAGTGTGATATTAGTGCTCGCCCTAACTCTTCGTTATAGGGCACTGTGTGAAATTTTTGATATTAACCGCAGACTAATAATTGACTTCGATTGCTTTCGTTTTTACTGTTTGCTTTCATCGTGATTTGAGGTGGTGTCGAAATGGGGTAAAGCAGATAAAACTATTTTTTTTTGGAAAGGGGCTTGTTTTTAGATATTCAATAATTTTTAGTCTCAGTTGTTTTTAGCAAGTGCGTTTTTTAAGCTGCAGAATGAAAAAGAAAAATTTTTGTCGATTATCAAAGCTGCACATACGAAAAAGCTCAGTTCCATGGCTATAAAGAACGTTAAGACCTGGTAATCTCGTTACAAAGGGTACTGCTCTACAAAAATCGATCAACGTACCTGCTTGTTCTTTATCATATTTTTCATGCCGAGGCTGGCTATGTTCTCGAATTTTGAGCAAAAATGAGCCTCTTTTTCTTCTAAAATTGTTCTTAAACAGTATAGTTTATTTTATTGGGTAATTATTTAAGAAGCTATAAATTTCAAATTTTAGGTCACTGAAATCGGTACGTGCTATTGCTTCGTCGAAGAATTGACCCAAACTTTTAGGAAGTTCACTTTGTCTCTACTGTAAGTGTCGTGTGTTGGTTTTAGTTCGTAATCAATTTCAAACGAGATTAAGAAATCAAGAATTTTCTTGTTTTTTTCGAACTAGAACGAAAAATGTTTATTACAAGAAAATCTAATCTTTAGTTAACAAGCAAAAATATCAGTCCGTTCTGCGTTGTGTTTGCATTTATTTTCAGCAAAATAAACTGAATTTGCTTTCTAATTTTCAAACTACTTCAAATCTCAAGCAAAAGTAAGACGAATTTCTATTAAAGAAAACGTTTTTCTTTACCAAAAAACGCCAACTTAAAACATTGATTGGCCAATTTTCTCGTGGCACAGTGTTGACTTTTTGTCGGATTATTGTTGTCTAAATTGTAGTATTAGAAGCTAATGAAATTCATGGTGTGTCTAAGTTGTCGTAAGTGGTAGTAATTTTAGGAAGCTTGCAATCTATCTCATAAATTTAAGGAAATTGCGCTTTTGCGTCCACATTGCTTCGTATGTTTCGAAGTTCATCAATGTTTAATGTTTCGAGACGTTTTGTCTGGAGATTTAAATGACCAATCACAAGACTGAGTCTTGAAATGTCTCGAGACATTTTGAGACTTAGTCACGTAATGGATCTTTTAAAAGTGATTTCTTGTGTTCTAATAATTCCAAAAACTCTCTGATATGGTGATTTTAACACCGTTTATTTTAGGAATCACGGCAATTTCACGGGGAATATACACATCAAAGTTGTGAGACAGAAACTTCAACCTGTGAAAGTCAACAAGCAAGGAAAGGTATGAATTGTTTTTGTGATAAATACTAATACCTTTCTTATCAAGCCGGTTTAATAACTTTGTACTCCTTTTTAGTTTTGTTATGATGATAGTTTTTTTTTACGGGCAATATTGGCATTTACGAGCCACAAGTTTGATACATGATGAGTTGAAAGCACTGTCTTCGCGAAGCAGTTGCGATTGCAATTTGTGAATTTTAGAATTGCGAACTCCATTTTGTGCGAATGTTATGCCTTTTTATTCAAATGAAATTAAAAAAAAAAAATAACGCCTGCATGCCAACCTACCAATCTGCGATCTGGGTAACCCCACATGCAAGCAAAGAATTACTTTTAAGCAGCGATAGCTCAGCGGTAGAGCTTCGGGTTGGTAATCGAAAAGTTTCCGATTCCTGGTTCGATTCCCTAACTGGCATGCGTCGTTGTGTCCATGGGAAAGATACTTATGCTTCATTGTGGGGCCAAGCAGTCTACCCGTTGTGGTGGCCAAAGGGCTAACGACCCCATTAAAGGGTGTTCTGCGTTGGTGTGGTTAGACAGGCGCTGAGTGCCTATGGTTCATAGGTATAAAGCCTTTAGGCATAAACACTGTGCGCAGTTCATAAGTTTTCACAAAATATATCATGCCTTACTTTTCTCCTTAAAGTCTTATACTTTAAATCATTATCACTGATTTGTTGAGCTGTAAAAAATGTGATTTTTGGCGCATGCAGTGAATCAGCGCATCTCGAATTTCGGTCATAGCCTATTGTGTCAATTTAGAGTCATGTCCGTCTTTGAAACTTCTTTCAATAGAAGTCGACAAGGCTCAATCGAAATTGCTTCGTGTTTTCAATGCAGATACCTTGTGTTTAACCATGCGCATGATTGTGAATGTACCAGTATTACGTCATCTTCATCTAACGAAATTTGCTTTCTTGGAATCCTTTTTTTCTCACTTTTTGCTGCTCCACGATCCAGAAGAATGGCGTGATAGCTGACCTCAAACAAGAATCTGAGTGTCAATTTTGTTACTACGACTTGATGCAGATTACCGGTCCCGACGAAATCTCGTGTCACTGTGCATGGTATATTTTGCCACAGAACGATCTTGTGGCAAGAATTAAAACCATACTGCCTTTACTGTTTTCAGAATACAAGTTGTTACTATACTCTAGTCTACGCTTTTTTTTTTTGCATAGGCCATAATGTCTGAATGAAAGTGGGGATGAGAACAAACTTCGTCAGTCGTAAATTTTTCATCGATTTACCTCGGTATAACGGAGTGGGAACGAAAAACGAAAGATGGCAGTTGCAGGCCTGCTATAAACTATGCTGTAGCAGGGGATGGGGAGATAGCAAAACAAAGGCATGGTTGTCATTCGTAGTTGCTTCCATAACTTGTACCACACCTAAGGCTTGATAGAAATGATGGCTTTTTTTTAATTTTTAACTTTTTAAAAAAATTATTTTTTTGTTATTATTTTTTTTGAGGGGTAGCTATCAATACTTTGTTTGTGGTACCGGGTAGCGAAAAGGGTTAATAGCAGTGATGGCACGTGAATGAGAGAAACTGAATCTAGATGGGAAGAAGAACTGGATCCCGACGTCAACCTTTTGTTTTTCGATTCACTGTGTAAACTTCCTCATAAAAAATTTAATCGATAGAGCGTAGCTTACTCAAAAGTCAAGGAATGGATGTTCCGGTGCTGTTTTCGCAGCTGTGATCACAGATCAATCCGTTTCTCCTTGTCAATCCATGGTTGATATTGTACGTTTGTTTCTTCCCTTTCAACGCTCTTCTGTTTCAATTGTTTCGTTGTTAGTGGAGGATCAATCGATTTCAAAGTTACCGCCAGATTCGCTGCAGAGCTGTAGTAATCGCTATCAAAGTTCGGGGACTTTTTCAATTTAAGTTAGACAACGTATTGGGAATTACAGTAATTTAAAGATTTTTTATTCGTGTTATTGACTCATTCGATTCATTTGTGTCTAAAAATTAGAAACCCGAGATCAAAGGTCAATAATGTCTTCAAAAACTCGGTGAAATATGGTAAAACATGCAATGAACAATCGAAAATAAAGCTTAATGTTGTGTTCGTCTTTTTATCTTCGCGTGACATATTTTCGCATTAGTGTACTTGAAAACTTGCATGTCGTCCTCGAGATCAGGAGCGTAGGAATTGAGGAAAAACATAGCGATGCTGATATTAGCTATGATTCAAGCTATTTTTAATTTCAAATAAAATTTTTGAGCAGTATGTTGACAAGAGAACATGATAAATAAAATTGCGGAAAACATACTAAGTTTAATTCTCAGAATCGTTTCAATTTACGCCTGAATGTAGCGAAGAAAAAGGCAAGTTAACATTTATTTAAATAAGATTCCTATTTGCATTCGTGTATAAACAGGGAAGAGCTGACATGGCTACTTGGTATGGGAAGTATTGCATAAGGAAATGGAATCCTACCATTAATTTTCGTTGCATAGAGGTATTTTGACTTCCGAAAGTCCTTTTTATGCGCTTGAGTAATTATTCTTTTCCTGTCAGAAACTAATTGGTAGGATTTTAGCGGAGTAAAATTGGGCCGATGTTTTCATTAAATCAACTTGATTGAGGATTCGATTTTGCCTGAAAGATGAGTGTTTTTTTCCCTATGTTATTTTTGGCTGTGCTTACACATGGCTTTGACAACCAGAAACGAAATTGTTAATCCGTGCAATTTCGCGCTGACAAAATCGAAAAAGGTTATTCATGCCATCCTAAACAACTGAAGGTTCATTACCTAGTTTCGCAATATGCCAATGCCTTTTTTTTGCAGAAACGAGTGCTTCTTCACAAAACTTGAGAAAAATTAAAGCAATGAGTCTCAAGTTCCTGTCTATGTCTAATTGTCTGTACTGGGCGTAAAATCGTGAGCATTCAAGCAAATTTTTTTTTTTTCTAACAAAAAATTCGACACACCCAGCGTACCGCCTTACCCACTTCGTTCAAGTTGCCAGTTGGTTAAAATAAACTAAGGATACGCTCGCACCGATTTCACACACATTGTAGACCGTGCCTTTTGTGTTTTACTTTTTAAATTAGGTTTTGTGTGTCGAGCCCAGCATAGTGCACTTGAAAACCATAATCTGTATCATACTGACTACTGAGGTATGACTATGCGCTATTGCTTTGGGATTTCTACATTCGTTTGACAGATTTTTTGCTTTTCTGACCTTTTCTCGTTAATCAAACATTGCAATACATTCCTTAATTAGTCTTTATGATTATGGGATATGGTGAAGTCGAGTTGATTACGTCACTAAAAAAAGTTGACAAGTTATCTTGTAAGATTGTATTGTCTAGACTGTTTAATTACATATTTTCCTGAATTGCAATAGGGCTGATTTTGCACTTATTGTTGCTTTGGCTGTTTGAGAAGATTTGGTTGGCAAGTATTTTCATGGCGTTATTTTTAAAACATTCAAATTTTGTAATTAAAACTGTAACTCTTGATTGCAATATTAAAACTTTTCAGCTAGGCAATAAGCATAGTTTCACAACTGTATTGGAAAACGTTGGGTTTATATTTTTTTAATGGCGAGAATTCCATTGTTGAGAAAATTTTCCACGCAATATTTGACATTTTGAGTGGCAAAAAGTATGGTCGTTATTACTTAGAAGGTTTTGTGTCTTGCGGCATGGTCTTTGACAGTGCTTACCAATAGAAAGCTGGTGTCCGCAATTTTAGCCTTGATAAAGTTTAGAAGCTGGCGTCCGCATCTTTTTGATACGAAACATTTTGACGCTCGCTAGTTTGGTCCCAGAGACTTTTTGTCACGAAATAATTAAAGTTTTGCTTTTCTCTATTTTTTTACCATGATAACGTACTCTGTACCGTTCTCGTCTCCGCTACCACGGGTGCAATCTCGGCGCCTCTGAACACCTTCAACAGTGTCCACTTTTTTATGGGCTGCAATGCATCTGAATCTCAAAAGATCGATCTCCAGATCTTTAGTTTTAACAAACTTCTTAGTTCATACTCTTGAAATGCTAAACCTCATATTTTTTGCTTTAAAAATGCAACCACTCCAAGAGTGGCACCTTATGTCTATCGTATTAAATTTCTATTTATTAGGCCCGTTTCAACGCCAAATAGGACCCATTTGGGAGAGGGTATAATAAAGTTGGTCCTATCAGAGAGTTGAAATGGACCTGCCAGTCTTGAGAATTTGTTTATGAGTTGCTTTTGGCGGATTATCAAAAGTCATTTAGCTTTGACCTTTGGAAAACATCTAAAGAGGAATGCAAATTTAAGTTAACGATTAGTTGCAATATTCGTTGAAAGGCAGGACGTTTCTTAAAATTAACTTGGCCCGAGTTCTATTTCAACGAAAATTTAATGGATTATTTAAATTCAAAAGGTGCCTCCAACCGGCCATGCTCGTACTCGACCTTAGAATTTTAAAAGTTAATACAATTGGGAACCTAGGTTAGAACCTCTTAAGCTGTGATGGAAGACAATAATGTGCCACAGTTTCTTTACCGATTAACTGGCAATGAAAAAAAGTCTTGGGCAATGTTGTTTGATTTGAGTTCGAAATCAGGCCTGGAATAGTTGGTTTAGTGAAAACAAGTTCCTCAGTTTTAGGCTGCATAGATGTTTTTGTTTGTACAGAAATTAGAACATGATCTGCCTCATTGGCATTACACGAACACCGCATTATTTTTAGCACATGTGTTAAACTTGCTTTTCTCTTGCAGACTTTGTGTCATTATCCAAAACTTTGGCTTTAAAAAACTGGTTTCAATTATTCAGTACCCCTAGAGCAGAAATAATGTGTTTTTAATTTAATTGCTCTTGTTTAAGCTCGGCTGTGCTTCAAAAATAGAATAATTAGAAGCACAATCGCTTTGACAGCTTAAATTTTTGCTTAATTATTTTCTTTTTTGTTGATTACTCAAGATAGGCTACAATCTTATAAGCAGAGAAATTTTTTGTGTTGAGACTCTCTGACGTTTTCCAACAAACTTTTTTGATAAAAACGAAGATTAAACATCGCAAAATCCTTCTTTGCCAAAAAGGTTTAATAGCTTTTGGTAGTTGCGTAGTTAAGAGATAGTTGGTTTCTTGATAATTTTTCGTCATCCCTGCTTTGCTCATCGCAACAGCTAAAGCTAGTTGAAGAGAACTAAAGAGAAATTGTAAAAGATATAAACTAACATCAGCTACGCTCACATGGAGCAGAAGCCTGAAACCTTATGAAATAACATTGGTGGCGTTATAGTTTGAGTGAAACCTAACAGGAATAAGCTTACATTGCCTTTAAAACCTGAGTGTTCGAAAATCCTTGAAATATTTGAGTTATCAAAAACCCTGAGTTAAGCGCCTGCCCAATACAGATGGAAGATTGAGTTGCCCTGTGCTGCTGTTGCTGCTGCCCTGTGCTGCTGAAGATTGAGTTTGCCCTTTGCGGGATAAGCCCAAAGCAGAGCGTTAGATTTATTTAGTTGAACAAAGTCGATGTTTGTGTTAATCATTTTTTCCGTACTTTGTTCACTCTCTGTAAAAATCGAGGAGGCCGGGCAAAATATTTGCAATGTTAAGATGCTGCAAAGTCGATTGATGCAACAAAAGTTAATAAGTTGCGTAATGAATACAAAATGCGAGGAAGATGGTTTGAATTTCGCAATTTTTGACGTAAACAACTTGTGTACATTATTGTGTATTGACTGTATTCCATTGATTTATCGATCTGCGGTCTAACAATTAGTCATGTCTTGTACGAAAAGAAATCAAAAGTCACTTTCTTCAGCACGCTGATACGAGTTTGATCTTTGTCTTTTAAGAAAACAAAAATAAAATAAAACCCATAACAATGAGCTTCATTTGATTGTATCTTTTTTAACGTATATATATTTCATTGTACTGGTATTATTGATTGTGCAAATTTTCTTTCGGTTGCCAACCACTTTTATTTCCTTTATTTGGATTATAAACACGTCGTAATTTCTAAGGTTCCTGTAAAATTTCCAGAGTGGTTTGTAAATGTAAGTCTTAGGCACCTTTGCAGCTTTTGAGTTGAGTAGAGCAGAGCGATTGAGCAAACACTCGCCCCATTTTTTTCATTTCGTTTTCAGAAGGCAGATGAGGTATGCAATTACGCAAGTACCTTTGTACCCTGTTAATTTTTAACGGCAAGCAGAATAATCCACAAGAACATTGGATCAAAGAAATCTACAATAATGTACATTAAGAGATCACGGGGAATCATCCACAATGAGAATAATCCACTAGAAAAAGTCCACAGGGACATTGGGTCGCTGAAAGCTCTTAAGCAGGTGCGGATTCTTCCCAAGCCCGAAGTAGTCGTTGCAATGACAAGTACGCTGATCGTCCAATAGCAAGCGTTTGAGGCTGTTCGGTGACAGGAGGATAAAGAAGCACAATAACAATCGGCTTAATATTGCTAATGATTAACTCTAACGTCTTTAATTTGTTTATTTCGTACTTTTTTCCTAAAAAATATAGAGCAGATCACACAATGGTGTGTATGTCGGTGCTTTCACAGAATACTCAATAGTTTTTCTGTTTTCTCAAACCGATACTAACATCATTCCCAGACCACAAAAAAAAAAAAGAAAACAAACTATATCTGTAAAAGTTAGAATATCCCATTTTTTGCATTGACTGCTGCGTGGTATGCAATCGTGCCTGTGCGACTGGAATGAGTGTGAGTAATTCTAAGTTGCTTTGCCGTCATCATTAGATATATATTGTGCTATGAATCACATTCTATGCAGTTTCTTTCAGCATGAATTATGATCTCAACTTATGTCTTATATTAGTTTGAAGAAACGCACGTTTTTTGTGCTATACAATGTATACGTACATTTCTGTTATTTGTCACAGAAATGCACGAAGAGTATGTACTGTAGGTGCAAGATCTACTGTACTATAGTCAGAAAAGCACATAATACCAAAAATGAGGAATGGGAGTTTCTTCTAGTGTTTCAAGCTTTTTTCGATTCTATGTTCTATATTTTTAGTATCTAGCATCTTGCTAAGGAAAATTGAATTTTAAGTTGAATTCTCTACTTTTTTCAAAATTTTAACGAATTTTTTGCGGAGATAAGTTTCAGTTTTCAATAGGTTATAGTACAGAATAAATAACGATAATTTTCAATATGCTCTAATCTGGCATTAACCTTGAGTGAAAGGGAAACTGTTTTACTTTAAAATTGATTTTTTCTTAGTCAAACTTATAGTATCAACTATTAAGTGCCGCTTACAGCGATTATAGACTGCGCGTATTCCTTGTTTCGTTTATGAGCGTGCTGTAGTAACCATTTCTTGCTTGCGCTTGCAAGTGCCAAGTTTACGCATGATCAATTATGGCTATAAACATAGATTGTTTGTTTTGAAAAACTGAACAAGCTATTCAAGTTAATATCCTTTTTATTGTTGATTGATATTGCTGTTAGATTCAGAAATTACTCGCTTTTGAACACGGAAGGAAGAAATAAATGGACAAGCGTTTAAGCATGGAGAATAGAGATTGCAGTTTAAGCAAGAGTAAGTTGAGCAGGAACGGAATCAGGACTACGAACTACATAGATTGGAAGCAGGTCTATTCAGGTTCAAGATTAAAACCTTTGTTCCTCTTGAAATCAAATCTTTTACCAACAGAATTACTTTTGGAATATAAAACAATGTATTTTTTAGAATTTGTATATTAGAATTAGAAGCTGTGCAACTAATACAAATACTCTTTCACGTAATGACAGTTTACTTTCTAACAAAAAGTTACGCTACATAAGTTTGTTTGCTTGAGCCTATAAAATTAACTTCAAAACGTTAGTGGATTCTGAAGTGTCGAAATGCAGTTAGTTGTTGCTCATGAGGTGGTAGATTTAGATTCGATTTAGGTTTTAAAATCGTGCAGTTTTATTGCTTTTTGTGATGCGACAAGCTAATAATTTCTATTTCAAATTTAAGATCTAATTGTTCGTGATAGTTTTTCGTAAAATTTTTGGAGTGACAATATCAGTTTGCACTTTAGAAGATTGAAGTTGCTTTTCCTTATGCTTCAAAAGGACGAAGGAATCGAATGTAAAGTCTAGCACAGTGGTTCCTAACCCGCCGGTCTGCGGAACGGTGCCGGTTTGCGTAATTTTTTTGCTGGTCCGCAGAATATCTTCTTTCCACACATCATTCCAATGCTTTTATTCATTAAAAAACTCATTTCATGCTTGGCGGGTTTTTGCTTTGTAAAACTGGCATTTCTCCATTTCCTTGTTACAATTTATCGAAGATGTCAGCACATGTAACCGTAATGCCTTGGAAAAAAAAGCTGATTGAATTATGTGCGATTCTTCTTTGCACTCAAGATATTAAAAAGAATCCTTGTCTCAATTCTGGAGATCTCTTGAAAACGAATATCCATCTCTAAGTTGTTAATGGTAATTTCAACCAGCTACTTAAGCGCGGAAATTTTTTCAGCTATGGCTTAATTCAAAACAGAGCAGAGAAATCAGTTGGATGCTGAAGCAGAGTAGCATGTTTAAAAAACTTCTTTGCTGCCCCGTTTGTCTCTCTTATTAGCATCGAAACAGTAACAAATTTCCCAATAACTTTGATTTTGTACTATACGTCCATAAATTGACATTTTGTTGAATTGTTGCATTTAAATGCGTAACATATGCAAAACAATAGCGTAGCCAGGACGTAGGGGGGGACTAACTATTCAGTAAGTATTAGTCAAGCACTTATTACTTCTTTCAAATCTCGTCCCATTAGCCCCCCCCCTAATTCTCTTTCTT
This sequence comes from Trididemnum nubilum, assembly GCA_963965965.1. NCBI lineage: Eukaryota > Metazoa > Chordata > Ascidiacea > Aplousobranchia > Didemnidae > Trididemnum > Trididemnum nubilum. Next base: position 19,827,212 of record OZ014490.1, read on the forward strand.
TATAAAATCCAGTATAGACGAAATATATTATTCCTTGTGAGTTTTATTGGGCGGTAGAATTGTATGATTTACTAGCTTGTAAATAGCAGAACTGAATTTTAGTTGTACCATTAGTCACCTCTCACATAGCCCATTTATGCAACCAGTTTAATTATGTTTTTGCACTGCTGATTTCTATGGCACGTTTTAAATACATTAATTTTTATCAAAATAAGCTTTTAAACAAGTTATTTTTGTAAAAAATCCAAAATTTTTGATCGCTAGGGGCTCCGCCCCCAGACCCCCAAAACGGTCTTTTATTGCAGATTTCTAGCTATATACCTGTGCCGAAACAATGACTTATTATGCTATTTATTTTGCGGTGGTTAACAAATGCGATAACTATACACTGGACTGTATGTGTTATATCCATTGCAATTTTGGGTGCCGGTGCATGAACATTTGTTTTATTTTTGCTAATCCGCCGATATAAAAAGGTTGGGAATCACTGGTCTTACACAGTCACCATTTGCAGCGTTTTTGCTTGTCCACCTTTCAGGTCCGGTTCTTAGTTTCGGTGCCTGCTTCACAACCAAGAAGGGAACCTGATCTGAAAAGTGAACATCTAAAGGCGTTATATAATTTTATCCTCAGTCAAATTTAGAAACCTTTAAAAGTCTGTTTCACCTTCACTTACGAGATCGTTAGAAGAGAACTTCTTATTGAAACAGACTGTTTAAGAGTTTCTACATTTGACTGTAAAGGAAATTATTATTTGCTCTGATTTTTCTGATCACTAAGCTCTCCTTCAGCTGGAATGTCAGAAAGAACAGTTGAAATACGCTGTATTTGTGTTTTTGAAGTGATTTTTTAAAAAGCATACAGTATTTACATGATATAACTAGGTTGTATGATTACGTAATGATACGAACGCCTGAGAAGCATTTCAAGAAGCGGATTAGGTCTGCTGCTGCTTTTCTGGTTTCAAAATCAGACGGCGTTAGTGATTTATCGAGAACCAATGGTCACCAGTCGACTGAGGTAGGCAAATGGTGCTTTGTTATTTTTCGAAATCAATTTTAGGATCATTAATCGTGCTTGTGTCCGACATCTAGCTTACGGTATGGATGTCAGGCCAAACATGTCAAAATTTAGGAACATGAAGATAAATTTTGCTATCTTTTCATTTTTATTTCTTTGCAAATTGCATTTTGAATGAATAATGGTCTCCATTTACAAGTCAGCTAGAATCATTAATCACAGAAGATGGATAACTAAAATATCGAAGCGTACAAGCTGTAATTCCTTCCTTAGAACTTCAAAGTTGGTATTCACAGATTTTTTGTCGGACGTTCATAATCAAAAAAGGAAATCACTACTCATGCTCTTGACCATTGTAAAGTGAAACACAGATCACGAACTCCAGGATAACTAGTTTACCATAGAATCGAAAATTGGTAAAGGGCCCGAAACCCTCAAAATTACGGTGCCCTGCCTGCCGATGATCTTTGGAACTAAGCGAAACTCGAGTCTAGGAAATTGGTCGGGTAAAAATTGATCCCAATTGGCTTGTTGGGTTTAATTTGTATTGGTCCTATAATCAGTTGGTTTGTGGTTCTGCTGAATTGCATGTTAGCGAGAAGTTGGGTGGATTTCTTCCACCCTTTCTTTTTATTTACCATTGAATTACCTTTTTCATTCATTAGCAAGATGGGCAGGTGGCAGCTTGAGTCAGTCGAAATAGGCTCTCGCTGTTTCCTTGCTAAGGCAACTTTGTAAATAAATATGTAATTACAATTATTACAATTGCAAGTGCTGAGAAAGTTGTTTTCTATCCTTGCACTGGCATACTGTATTGCTTCCATTGAACGGATATGTGACCGACTTTTACTAAATTGCTCGCGTTCGGTATTTTGCGTAGTGCAAACTCTATTTTGGCATATCACGACAACTGTCATGCTTTTGATTATCGTCTAACTGTAGCATCGACACTCTGACAGGCATTGCTGCTGTACTATTTTACCCTTTTTTGGTTTAACGCGCTTAAGTTAAAAAAAATTTCTGTCGTTTATCGTTCGAAATTTTTGCTTCTGCACAAGTGCACAGCACCGCACATGGTGTGCAGTAGTACTAGATTGATCAATGATCATTGATCAATGTATCACTGGATCATGCTTTCACAAAGAACCGCACAGAGTCGAGATTTAGTTTCCTATGAAAAGGTGTTAAACTTAGACCCGGAGCAGGTTTGGTTTTGCCTTGGAAAGACATTAAAGACTACAATAAAACGGAAGTCATTTACCGGGGCTACACTAATGCAGACATATTTTAGTGTGTTCTGTCGCATACTTGAAAGCTGTAAAAAGAGGCCACCGTTCGACACAAACAGTTTGTTAATAAAAATGCGCAAAGCAGAACCTCCTGACTGAGGCAACCTATCTGACGCGAGATAGCGCGTCCCGGTGATTCTGCCGCAGGGGTATCCTAAGGCCAAAAGCTCTAACCTTGAGCGCAGTGCTATTTCTATCGCTAATTCGGAACGACGGATTTTGTAACGTTTCATCATATCGTTTCAAAAAGTCTCACCGTGCTGGTTTTAAAGACGTTCAACACGTTGTAACGACGATCAATGGGCGCTATGAGCATTCTGCAGTGTTCGTCAATGTAGTGATGGGGTGACCGCAGTTTGAGTGGAACCCCATTTTTCTCCGGCTGTCTAGTCCAGAGCTGTGTTGTATGGTTTGGTATGGCACTCTATGGCACCATGCTCTTGTACACAGGAAAAGCCTGCAGTTCAAATTGTATATACAGTAATGTTGAAAACAAAACTGCTTCTTTGCAATGCGTGAACGTCACTTTGACTTCCGCCTATTGATGGCTTCCAAGCTGATCTACTTCGCGGTGACGTCATTTCAACGACCGCTATATCCGTTGCATTGTTATGTATTGGCTATGGAAGGCTATTCCCAGTCATAGAATTCAATAGATGCAAATTGCTGTTTTGACGCGTAGAGCCGTAGACACTTTTGAAATCAAAATTGCATACCCGGTTGGTGTTGGTAAATAAGATTTACGTACACATGCTCAGACAGTTGATTTTGCTTTTGAGTTGCACTTAAATTAATTTGAGTACAAGCTACGAGTTGAGGCGGTAAATAACAAAGCAAAGAAAAAAAGAAACATTTCGATTTTGAAACGAACCAACAGATGCAGCTTATTGTGGCGCCAAACATTCATTTGTTGAGGCAGAGTTACTGTAGTTTTGTTTTCAGTGTTTTTTTAAGGGGAGGGGGGACCGTTGGGTACTGATTGCGTTTACTTAGGATTATTTTGTAGCATTTTCTTAATAGCTAGTTGGATTTTTAATGGAAATTTTCAGTTTTGTTTTCCGACATTGTGGGTTTTTAACATTGTTTGAGACATTTTTGGTCGTCTTTTGCGACTGCATAAAGTGTATCTTGAGTAGAGAGTTAAGCAAATTTACTATTAAAAATATAGGCTTGGGCTTGGGTATTGGATTTGTCTCCAAATTTGCAATTTTAGTGAAATGGGGGTTTATGATTTAAGTTTGACTGAAAATTTTTACCCTTTCATTAAGTTTCTAGCCAGTCAGGAGGAGCAAACCGCGGCCCACATCTTACTCTGACGCCCTCTTGGTCTACCTTGCGAGTACTCTGACCTCAGGAATGTAACTAAGGAAGCCCTGGTCTGGATTCGTCATTGGCCCGACAAGATATGATCATGAAGTCTGCGTTTTTATGAACCAAACTACCATTAGTGAAATGCATTAATCAGTTTTTACAAATTTGTTTCACTAGATAACTTTTGGGTTCAACTTCTGCTTGTCAAAAATACTCGTTGATATTATGATTACATTTTGGTCAGTTGTCTGATTTTTTTTTTTTTTTTGGATTTTTTCACAGTTGCAAGCATTTTTTTTTGAACGTATATGTGAAATTTTTCTGTTAACTTGACTGTCTTAACCAAGATGGCTAAACATTTTTCGGTTATTCCCTAAAAATTTATGTCACTCACCGCTATACGACCAAAAGTTTTTTTTTAATTTAGGTTACTCATATTGAAGTTTTATGTGTTCTTGGTCGTAAATGCAGAAATTTTAAGAATAAAACTGTTTCTTTGCTACTGCAATCAACGTTTTCTGCCGAAATGTCGAAGTTAAAAGTAGACAGATTTCTCCGTAATGTAAGCTGTTCAATTGTGTTGCAATTTGTTTTTCTGGCTTACGTAGACATTTTTACGAATGGATTAACATATTAAAAGATCAGTTTGTCTAACTGCGTTTGACAAGACAAAACTGTTTAAATTGTACCTAGCGTCTTTTATACTTGGCAAATTTTGAGATGTGGACCGGAATGTTGCTTACCAATTGTTGATTTGGGAAAATATTGGATTGTGTGAATGAACCAGTCTCTCTGCATTGGCGTAACTACGGCAACGCTACTTTTCCTTTTTTGGTTTCAGTTGGGACGCTCAGGGTAGGCTGCCCGTTCCTTTGGGACATGAATCGTTCAGTGTTTTCGAGAGGACAATGTTACATGACGCCAGTTAAAAAACTATTTTTACGATGATTCTTCTTACGTTTAACTCATGGATACTCATTTCTGAATCTACCACTTGCATTGCCATTTTACCATTTTGCAGTCGTACTTGTCTTGTTTGCACCGGAACCACCTAGACTGGTCGCGTATACGGTACACACCTTCAAAGCCTATTTTTTGATTTTTCTCGACAGCCTAATGGCAGTGCATAAACGTTTCGGCACATTAACGTTCCGGCGACGAAAAGACTGCGCGTAAACGTCCCATACAGAATGTCATGTTTTCCTTGCAACGTTACAATGATGTATATGGTTTGAAGTAAATTAACTAAATTAAGTAAAAATTCATTTTTGTCGCAGACCGTCTTACCTCTCGATGGAGCAATAGCCAAAAATATCCGTTCTTCAAATCAACCTATACATTATGGTGACTTGTCATCCAGTCCAATGCTACAAGCTAGTAAGTAACCGGCACTATTTGTTTAATTCACGCGAAATCGATGGAAAATAATCTTGAGGAATCAGGCCTACTTGATATTAGTCTAAAAATTAAATTTATTTCAGGAAGTGTGATTAGTTGCCAGAGGACGCATCTAAATTATACTTGCTGTCCTACGCATAAGAGTGCAACAAATTGGTCGAGCGTAGTCGTGCCTTGACTACAGAGCTTCATCAATAAAATTATTGGCAACGCCTTGTCGATTTAACTGTACAGACCGGGAATCGAACCCAAGGCTTCATAATCCAGCGACAAGCACAAACTGTTCGACCAACTGTTTAGATTGGGGTTCGAAGTTTGTTATCATTGCAGTTGATTTTTTAGATGCTTCTAGTCTTGTCTATATCTTAAAAGGAGTTAGATCATGGATAGCGTCAGTTTAGTTTGATTTCCGATTTCAGTCAAAAAAAGGTCAATTTATGCTTATTGAGTTCGTGCATAGCATCACCACTGCAGCTTAATGCGGTATTAAGACTGCATTGAAAGTGTGACTTAAAATTTCAAGTCTTTAGCTACGGTTATGAATTAGCCAAACAGCTGGCTAAGGACCTGTATAGGTTTGGGTTCGATTTTGGGCGTACCAGAAGACTTAAGTAATCACAGTCTCTGCTAAATAATGTTTGACTGTAGAATAGCTAGTGTGAACCCCACACAAACTTATAATGTAGGAGGTAGTTGCTTGACTCGCAGATCGCAGTTAGGCCATTTCACTATCTCCTAGTGGAGACAACTTTGCAAAAATAGCAATGTACTCCACTTAAATTTTAAAAACGACAGCAAACGTTGCTTATAATCAATTTTACAGTTTACAGCATCGATAGCACCGTTGCTAGATCCTACCGCTTTCCTTTGCAAGATAAAAGCCACATTAACGTCGAAGAGAAAATGTTGGAAAGTCGCCTTTCGTACTACATACCAATTTTGTATTTGTAAGTTTGATGAGTGAAGCTTTTAATAGCATTTCTTTTGTGATACTGAGATTGCAGCAACACTTTCTAGCAAATCCTTAACTTGTTACATGTGTGGAGTGTTGAATTTAAAATGAGAAATGCATGCAAATAAAAAATTCAATGCTTTTCAGTATCTAGTGCTTTTTTTTTTTTTTTTTTTTCATTTTCGTATTAGCGGAAAGGTAACACAGAATATTAGAATCGCTACAGAAAAGTTCATTTTGGGGATCTAGTGCAGTGGTTTTTTAGGATTAAGGCGAACTCGTATGTTAAGGTGAATAATAAGGTAATTATCTTTTTATTGCTGCGTTGCATTCTCAATGTTTATTTGTTTTGGTAAAGGAAGGAGCTTTGTTTCGAAACAGTAATATTTTCCGCTTTTTTTTTTTAGCAAACTTAAGATTCTTTCAGGCCCATTGTATTTAATCTGTTTCAGAACCATTTGTACAGACGAACAGAATAAAAAAATAGTAGCCCTGGAAGGTCTCGGCCAGCTCAATGGCGTCTGGGAAAGTTTACGCAAAAAGAAACAATCCGACCTGAGCAAGTACCTTGCCAAATACCACGACAGACTACAGTTTCTTTCTCAGAGATATGGACGTAAGTCTGGTGGTTTTGTCGTCGTTGTACTGTACTTAAATGTCTCAAAACATCTCAAAGTACCTCGCGTTAGAAAGTTCTGATCCAACTCATACGTAATATTTTGCTGCTACAATGTTTATGTAGAATCTCTGTTGTATCCAAACTGATATTTGATTCAAAGGATGAGGAATCGTTATGGAAGTACATCAGCCATTGTTACCATGAAGGCTACGTCACAGGCTTATTATTTGAGACTATTTGTTGCACAAAAATTCCGTAATTGCTCATTTTTTGCCATGGCTTATTTCGTAAGGTTATTTTATTGTTACAGGTCCTCATTTCAAACGTAGCCTCGACAAAACTTTTGAAAACTTAGATTTTGTTCCAACGAATCTCCATTTTCAACGAATGCAAGTCGAAAATTCTCCTTCTTCAAACGAAAACAGGTTGAATTTGAGTAGATCCAGTTCTAACTGCATTGCTGTCAACTGCAGTAGATAACAAAATCCTTGAAATTCTCGTTTGAAAATTTCAATTAGCCTTGAAAAGAGGACCTGTTGTGTCACTTGAGTAAATCAAAGTCGTCTTTCCATGGCTAATTGCATTTGCAACTGTGCATGATAAGATCGTACGGGTGTGATGTAAATTGTTCCATTTTGCTCATTGTGTGTTTTATTCACCGTTTTTTCTTGAAAATGGCCAAATTCACCATTCTTATTTTGCTTTGGCAAACGCATTCCTCAGCTCTACGGAACTTGAATTTCCGCGTGGGCGTGGGTTTCCGTTAGTTTTGCAATCATCCCCTTAAACTCCTGATACCTCTCTTAAGATGCTGCTCTACAATGTTAGTTTTTGCGGTCTGGTTAATTGTATATGACCATTGTTGCATCTTCTATGTCGAGCATTTTGCAACTAATGATTCAAATCAAAAAATTACATCGTACTACTCGTTGAATTACGCTTAAGTGTAACGAGTTGGCGGTCCCCAACTCTGTTAACGAGTTGGCGCTTGCCGACGACGCAGTTCCTGTAAAGAAATGCCGTAGCAGCCATTGACAACACTGCGCACAATTTGATCAATCCGGGGATTAAACCCTTCACCTCTCGCTTCAAACTTGAACGCACTTTGTGCTCGAGAATGGAGCCGTTATTGCACTCCTCCAGTCCCTAAGCTACAAACAGGTGCAGTGTTATGCTTTCCCAATCCATTTATCAGTTTTTCAATGTGTGAATGTCAGCCATTTATTTTCGACATTGTATGCAGTGATCAACCATCCACGTCAACTAGCCATTCATCATTAACATCTTGGCGCAATTATGATGTCATTACGGTTGGAGCCACCACCAATCATGGAATGGGATTTAAACAAGGAGGTCTGCTTTCCCAACTTACAAACGCAATAGGTGGTGGGAAAAGGTGAGATATTGAAAATTTTAGTTTTTTCGCATTTTGCTGCATCTCTGGCTTCTGTTATACGCTATAATTAAAAACGCTTTGCAAAAATCGATTTTATCTTTGTTCAAACGCAGTTGATTCGTCGTTATGAAGTTTTCTCCTCCGGCTCAGTAGTGTCTTCATGATTCCGTCGAGATTATGCATCATTTTACTATTTCAAGTTGTTTTTGAAAGAATAAAAATTTATCGTTTTTCTGGAGGGTTTATTGTGTGGGTTTTAATTCACTCCTTTAAAAGGTTTTCCTTGTAGTTGAATTAGTGTTAATTTTTATAGGTCTTGATCTATGCTACCTAAATCAATTTTTGACGTGGATTGAAAAATGCTGTTAAACCAGTTTCTTAGCGTATGCTTTTGCATGTAAAAGCTGAGATTTAATACATCGATTGGTGACCTAGGATTTGTTTTACATTTTTCTTTGGCAACTAGCTTTCTTGTGGAGGAACTTAAGTGCTATTTGACAGTGTTATAACTAGTAACCACAGTGTATAATAGATTCATTTTTGGCTTGAATCAAATGATTAATGACACTTTATTGTAATGAAACTGCTAATAACTTAGAATTTTAACGTATATAATACGTTGGGAAAATGATTGCTGCACGGAACAAGGAAATTGAATGTTGTTTAAATTTGGCAGTAGTTTGTGCAGCTGAGTTTTGGCGTATTTTGTTTTGTGTTGTTGCAAACTTCTCGTCCTTTTATACTGTGTCGTAGATACAATTTCCCGCTTGCTTTGTACTCTAGCCAATAATCCTACCCGTAAAAATACAAAAGCCATGTTTAGTCGATCTTCATTTTAAATGATTGTTTAAAATGCTTTTGATGCTTGGGAAACTGTGAACTAAACTAAAATAAGGTTTTTAGCGGTAGTATGATATAATCCATTAAGTTATCACCTTTAGCTCTGGCAAAAAAGCCTCTAAGCATAGGTACCTCATTTCCAAGTCACTTTTTCAGCTTTTTGATCTTTGTTAAAAAGTCTCTAAAAAAGGCATGTGACAATATATTAATTGCACTAGGTCCTCCCTAAATGTCTCCAATCTTGGAAAATGGCAGAAATCTTTTCCAAAGCCTCTGCTCGACCATAGGCTCTTTATTTAGTACACTAGAAACAGACCAGCGGAGAAAAAGAGAAGAGCATTAAAAAAATAGTTTTGCTCTTGTTGCGAAGTTTTTTTGGTTGTCACGCGTATTCGACTGGTTTGGTTGGACATATTCATAGAACGAGTGAACCGTGAAGAAAAAAGTCACGCTGATTGGACGAATCAACATATTCTAGAACAAATCAACCGTGAAGAAAAAAGTCACCCTGATTGAACGAATCGGCATATTCTAGAATAAATGAATCGTGAAGAAAAAAAGACAAAACTGTCACTTTCCAGTCTCCTAATAAAAAGTCTATGTCCGACTGTGACGCTTTTTGTGTAAGAGGCCCGTGGTCCTTTGTGGACCTTGGGAATTTAAAAAAAAAATGGAATTGCTTTTTATACGGAAAATTTTGAAAGAAGTTGCTTGTTTGAGATTCTATAGATTGAGCTGCTAGTTACTCTAACTCAAGGACTGAAAACCTCGCAAGTTTGATGGTCCGTAAGTTGATTTTGAACCTATCCGTGTGGTCGAGTGGATGGAGCATCTGCTACTGAAACGGTAGACCTGGGTTCGATTCCCGGTCAGATTAAACCAAAGACTAAAAACTTGGTATTCACAGCTTCCTTGCTTGACCTTCACCATTAAAAGGGACAGTGTGAAGCCTCCACCGCGTGTGGTAGACAGGTGGGCAGGTGGCAGCTTGACTCAAACCGAAAGGTCCCTTCGCTGTCTCCCGGCCAAGGCAGCTTAAGAATATAATGTAATTACAATATCGATTTTGTTAGCAGTAACATTCTAATATATTCACCGATTAAATAAAGTCTATCTCAGAAAGTTAACATTTAACCAGATCATTAACATCTTGAATTCAGATGTTCTCTAATCTCTAGTCTACACCTAGTTGCACTTTTGTTTCGCCAGGAAAATGTCATGCCAGAAGAATAGCAAGTAAAAGTGTTACTGAATTCAGTTAACGTTTCTAAAACATGTTTGATATCAAACAGCGTGTGACCAAACCTTGTTAAGCTCATTTCAAAGAATTTATCTTGTTTTACAGCAATTATACGTGTTATTCCGAACTCGAATTAAAAATGTAATGCAGCTTGTCCACCTAATTCATTTTGCCAGTTGAAATGCATTTATAAAGATGTTTTGTTTTGCTCTATGTTGTGGTTGCCTTTTGTCCAATGGTTGTTACATTTTGTCTTTGCTTTTTGTAATTGTGATTACATCGTATTTACCAAGTTACCTTGACCAGGAAACAGCGAAGGGACCTTTCGGTTCGAGTCCACCTGCCCACCTGTCTACCACACGTGGTGGAGGCTTCACACTGTCCCTTTTAATGCTGAACGTCAAGCAAGGAAGCTGTGAATACCGAGTTTTTAGTCTCTGGTTTAATCTAAACTTTGATTGGATATCGAATCCATTTCTGTAGTAGACACTCTATCCACTCGTCTACTCATCGATCTTTTCCGAATTGGATTTGTTACCAGAGACACGCTAGGCCATACGTAGAATGCTTGGATGTGGTAATTGTGGTGTTGCTCTTTGTAATTTTTGAAGCTGAGACTGCGTACTTACCGTTTGTGAATTGTTATAAATCGAGTATAAGAAGAACAAAATTAATATATAATATAAATTATATAAACTTGAACTCACCAAAAACTTGTCTAGAATTTGCCGGAATTTTAAAAATTGATGTAGCACTATCATTACATTAATGAAAGAGTAATAAAAACCCATTGCAGAACTTGAAAAAGTTGTATTGCTCACGCAATGTACTAACGTTCATTTATACGTCACACTTTATTCGTCTTTTTAATAACATCTACGTCCTACGCATAGCGTATTGGAACCAAAATTGCTAGCCAAAACTTTTTTGAAGGACGCAATCACGCTGTCATTCGGCATGTGTCGCAATATTTCTGCTAATTATAATTAGTAGTTTTGATGTTTGCTGACCAAAAGTTTTAATGCTTGAATTGTTTGCGTGCTTTCTATTGCCTGTCGGCTACCAGCGCAGGAGCCTAAGCATTGCATTAGACCTTCAACTTTTTTGCATTTGCTTGTTTTTTGTGTTGTTTGTTTTTAGTAGTCGCCGTTTTGGTGGCTCATTCCTAGGCTTCCGTGCTAATAGCTAGCCTATAGGCCAGAAAACACGCATTCGATTCAACCCAATATTATTGATTAATTGGTCGCTGTTTCTGGCCGACATAATAAAGCTATTATTACGCCAGGCTTCATAATTTATGCATCATTTTTTTTCATAACACTGTGGCCTTATAATTTATGAATGTGCACTAGTGCAGTGCAGCTTAAGGTAGCAAAAAACATTGTTTAATCGTAATCGGATTAACGTCCCTTCCCCAGCCACCTTTCTCACAGGAAATTACCCGAATTCTTGGTGGACGTATCTGCGTCTGCGATGGTGTGGCGTAACTCAATTGGTCAAAATGTTGCGTTTTAACTTAACGGTACTGCGTCGGGGCTCGATACTTGTGCTGGGCCTTAAGTCACTGTCCGTTTCTGTTGTGGCGTGAAATCAAAATTTTTGGGATAAATTTTTAGCGATAGCAACCCCAAGATTTATTTGCCAGGTAAATATTGAATATCCTCTTTTTAGTTTTTTTTTTTATTTGCGTCCTACTTTTACAGTAAACACAGCCTTCCGTCGGACCTAATCGAAGATTGTTTAAAGCACAGTCGCTTAGAAACGGAGGAAGATCAATTGATTACGCGTATCAATTCCTTGAAAGATCAAATCAAATACCAGATCGAGAAACTGCGCGTTATTCTTGCCCGTTCTACTACTTCAACTTGCGATGTCTATCAAGACAGTTTAACTTCCTCCACAGAAGCCATGGCCTCCTTAAGCCAAAAGGTAAAAAAGTGGTTCGTAATTATGCTACAAGTAAACTTAATTTTTTTAAAATACAGTGTTTTGCTGGAATAAATAAACTGTCAAAAGTCATTGAATCGGCGGCATAGGCTGCTCTGAAAATACATGATCCTTAATATCGGGATTTGGAATATGCAACAGTTGCGGAAATATATTTGAGCTTCAACAAAAGTTTTGCGAGCATTTACGCACTATGCAATGGCAACCTGCAAAGTTTATTGTGAGGCTAGTGCACACGAAATTTTTCAATTTTTTAGTCATTTATCAAAAACTTATATTAACAAACACGAAATAGCCGTAAAAATAAACTTCGAACCTCAGCTCAAGACCCTATTATAATAATTCGCTATCTGTTAAAAACGCAAGAATTGAAACTAGGTGTAGAGATGTAAAAATTTGTTTCATAATGAAAGATTTTACAAATTTTTCCAAGTAATTGTGCATTCCCGTGATGATTAAAATTCGCTGATGCCGCCAGTCGCTATTCTGCGCCTCACTGTGTCCATTGTGTGGCATTCAAACCTGTTAACTGTCCTTCAAGCATATTCAAATTAAAAGTCAACAAGATCTAGTAGCTTTTAGGCAATTCTGCGTTTTTAGCGGATTGATTGATCGTATTTTACGTCAGTCATATGTATAATTGTATATATATGAATTCGGGACTTTGGGTTCTGTTTGGAAGTCTTTCATCTGGCTGAGTCACCACAACGGATAGACAGCTTGGCCCCAGTGGTAAATAAACCTTAAGGCCTAGGACAGAATGATGCGTTGCCAGTTGGAGAATCAAACCAGGAGCCAAAAACCCTATGATCGTTAACGCAACGTAGTGTGGCTTGGAGGGTAAAGGCGTCATTTTTACGACGACCTTGATCGCAAGATTTGAGTTCAAACCGCACTCTAGTCACGTTGTTGCGTCCTTGGATAGACGCTTTACGATGATTATCTCTGCTTGGTGGTTTCGACTGAGCAGCAAATTCACTGAACAAGAATTCAAAGAAACCCGCGGGGGCATTGGATCACTGGAAACTTGTAATTACTTCAACCACGAAGTAGTTATTGCAATGAAAAGGGTGCGGTTCGTCCGATAATTTGCGTCTGACGACAGGATTGCGTCCGATGACAGGAGGATAAATATGCACTACAGTGACAACTACGTCCTTCCACGGAGCTACACTGCCTTTGTTTTGCTAGATGATGTAGGTTTTCTTTGTTTAAATTTTGAAATTTTTAATGACTATAAATCACATTAAAGCAGAGCAAAATTTAAAACGAAACTATTTAAACCTGCAAGCATGTGTTCCTCTAAAATATGATGTAAGATTTGTCTAAAAGTGTGTTAAAGTTCTGCACTCGGTTATCATGGTGGCCCGAGCAATCAGATATGACCTGAATATGGAAAACAGCTGGCAAAGGTTAGTTTTGAATTTGAAGCGTTTTTCCAAATTGCACTCTCATTAACATTCAAATGCTTGGTGTCATAATGGTTGTCTGTTTTAAATTCTATTCACGCTGCTATTCACGAACTGTTTTTTGCATTACACAGGTCTGCGATTTGACTGGTTGTTGTGAAAGTCGAATTGTTTCCGATCTAGTGACGTCATTATCCTACGCCCGTCCATCCAGCACGACTCCGCCCATTGATCCACGTTTGACTCCAGCAGGACAGAGTAGCCCTGTTTTAAATGGCAATGTGACATCTGTTTCTGTAAGGTTGCCAAACGAAGGCAATATACCCGAGGTGCTATGGGTAAGTTGACAAAGTTTTTGGATTTTAGTCTCCTACCGATGTGGTATTTGATTCTTGTGTACAATGAAAGTATTTTTTTGTGTGTAATTGTAATTACTTTTTTTTTTTACCAAGTTCCTTCGGTCAAAAGACCGCGAAAAGACTTTTCAGTCTTTTCGTCAAGCTGCCACCTGTCTACCCCACTGCGGAGGCTTCGAAATGTCTCTTATTACTGAAAGTCAAACAGGGAAGATGTGAATACTAATTTTTATTGCTTTTGTTTGGCCCGCCAGGGAATCGAACCCGATTCTACCGTTTCAGAGCAGACGCTCTATCCACTCGACCACTGATCAAGCGAGTTAGGTAATAGGCAGTCAAAAAGAATGAACTTGGTTATAATGCCTTTCAATAAAACTTCTTTGTATTTAGGAGGAGCAAAATCTCAAAGTAAAGTCCACTGTCTCAGATGTGGTCAAATCAGTTCATGCGAGAATTGTAGCTCTGGACGAACCTCAAACAAACGGTGAACAGAGTGAGTTATGTGACAATGTACAATAATTCTAAAGAGCTTTCTACAGTCACCTTCTGCAACTTTTCGAACAAAATCTTAAATTGTCTTTTCGCGGCTAGATGTCTTATTAATAGAACTTTGTAGATTTGTAAATAACCTAATTCTGCTGAGAAATTTGATTAGAAATTTGCAAAAAAATTACGTAGAAGATGTAGAAATAGCTTACATTAGACTTCTCAATTATCATTAACGTTAAAATGCTTAAGTCATTACGAACTGTTCCACCCATATTCAGAATCATCCGAGGAAACTGTCGTAGCATTAAGATTAAACATTAACATTAGATAGTGAGCAGTGCTCGGAAACTTTTTTGGTTTCTCAATAATTGAATTCGTGTCTATGCTACTGCAACAATTGACTCTAGCTCGATTTTCACTTTAGTCCATTCAAAGACCATAAAAATTGGAGTTTTACTAATTCCCTGTTTGACGTTCAGCACTACGCTCAGTTTACACCCTGCGTAAAATCGTTTGCGAGCAAGCGTATTTTTAGTTTGTTTTAGACGAAATTCACTACTCCCGGCGTGCCGCGTTACTAGCGTACAAGCTGCTTGCTAGTTGGTTAAAATTAACGTAGAATTTAAGGATACGCTTGTGCACTCACGATTTTTCGCAAAGTGTAGACTGGGCCTTAAAAAGGTGAAGTTTCGAGTGTGAAGTCTCCACCATGTGCGGTCAATTGGCAGCAGGTGGTAGCTTGACTCGAAGACCGAAAGATTCCTTACTTGTATCCTGGCCAATGCAACTTGACTAAGGAAAATGTAGTTAAGAGTATAAGAAATATTGTTTTGTTTCAGATGCTTCTCCATCTTGTACGCACCAGGCGGAGAAAGACCTGAGCACACTACTCGATCTAGTCGATAAATTATGTTTTGATGCCACATCTGCTTTAACTTTTTCATCGTTAGAAAAACCAGCCCCCGCTGTCGACCCAGACCTGCTATTCCGAAGAAATTCTGTCTTTTCGCAAGCGGTGAGACACGAAATCAATTTACATTGGACCTTCTAAGCAATCCCTCTGCGTCATTCAGAGCAGAACAGTAAAACCACCCATACAGTGGGTCGTAAGAGACGACCAGTGATAATTGGCTTCCATCAACATTTTTCTCTTCTGTGGTGATGGTTTGCCCACTTTTTAAGTGGTGTGAAAATGTCCACTTTCTCCCGGGGTTCTCCACTCCAGCTTGGGATCTGTGATGTAGCATTTCTGCTGCAGCATGCACTAGTCCACAGGATAGAGCCGACAGCTTTAACAAACCAACCTCTAATGACATTTCTACTTTTGACGTAAAGTAGTGAGCGTACGAGCGTATTCTATAGCTCATTTTTCGATATGCCCATTGCCGAGCCCGTCGAGTGTCGACTTAACAGCGTAGGATTTGTTAATACGCTTGCGCTTGTATGCTAAGTGTGGTGTGGACGATAGTGACGCCATTGTAGTTCCCCAAAAAATTTGACGAACAAATTCAATGAAACATGTGACAATGATTCGTATGCAGAGTTTCCAGAAATTGCAGATGACAAAAAATGTAAAAACAGATTTTGTCGAAAAGTTGCACCTCTATGACGTCATGGGGCGCGTATGAAGTCTTGCAACTTTTGTGCATAGTTATCGATGTGATAAATTAAGTCAGGTTTTGAAGCGAGGCAGTGTTAGATATTTTGGTTAAAAAATGACATGGTATTGGTACATTCGTTATGTGGTTAATTTAATAATCTGCTGCATTGCATTCCTTTCGACCAACATGTGTGAGTAGTTTTCGCAAGGAAATAACGAAACATTTAATAGCTGAAATTTAGCAATTTTTACGGGCTATTATTTCGCTTTACAATTTATCAAAAAGCAACTTTACTGATATTTGGATCATATGAGCGTGGAATTACATGCTTGCGGTAGACCTTTTTTCTTTGAATTCGTATTGAAAAAGATGGCGTGCGCATTAATCCGCAAATGGTTGGTAAAACCAGCCGAAATCAAAAGTAGTTTTATTCGATAACTACCCACGTAGATTACCACAGTATTGAAACACTAAAAATTATAACCTATAAAATGCGACTGTTTCTTTCACCGGTAAAAGGGATCATCGAGGTTTAATCTTATTCAAAGAGAATCAAATGAGATTCTATTTGAATAAAATTTACCTCTTATGATGCCATGTATGGGTAAAACAGACTGTTTTAAGGTATAAATTGTAATATTTTAGTACTGTGATAATTTACTGTGGTGTATTTCTAAACTTTTTTTGTTTGACTTGGTAAATTTCTTTGACAAAGCAATATTGTTTAATGATTTTTGTAGAAAATGTAACCACTAACCAACTAATATTTTCAGTTAACAACGTGTATTTGTGGTGTTTCAACATTAATCTTTTCATCTCTTCACGATCCTTTAAAAATGCAACAATTCTTGGATGCTGGAGTTTTTCTTCAAGTCGAATCGCTTATCAGTAACCATGGCAACGAATTGTCAATGTTACAGGTAATTATTGAGCTTTTTAAAACATCAAACCGAAATCTTTTCTTAATTTTTGTGGTTTTTAATTTTATATTTACCGCGTTTCCATCTCCCACTAAGGACGTCAAAAGGACAAAAGCTTAGTAGATAAACAAAAACTTTTCTCCTATCACGTCATAAATTTTTGTCAGTAGTGGGACGTGGAAATGTGGATGTAGAGTTGAGTTTCCTGTTAAAGTTTGTTCAGGTTTCAAAAAAATTGCCCTGCTTGGATTGCATTTCTCATCAAAATTTTAACAGCTAAAACTGCTTGCTTTGCCTTAGTTTGAGTTTATTAACACAAGTCTAACAAGGTCAGATCTTTCAGATGAGTATTAATGGCTGGAAACGTACTGTGCTACAAGCATAAACCAAAATTTTATTTTTCTATGCAAATTTAGTCTTGGGTACATAACTTTTTAGATTTCATAACTAAGCAAAGTGTTTTATTGAATCATCAAAGTTCTTTTGTAGGACTACGCCGTCGGGGTTTTAGATCAAGAGAATGTCACTTTCAAATGCGTTCGTTTGTCATCCCATCTGTCATCCGACAACAATGCCTCTTCCTTAATCCGAGAGGACATTGAAAAATATCTCCCCTCCATAAAAGGAGGAACACATGCTGTCACTGTAAGGTAAGTATTTCAACATTTACTGTAGGCTTTGTTGCACGAAGTTAGGCGGAAGCAAAACAAAAGTCAAAGTTTCAGTAACTTTAGAGTTGATTATGTAAGTTCTCTTTTTATCTCTATTGGCTGTAACTGAAGTAATTTGTGGTTTATGACCTGTTATTGTTGCAGCTGCATATTTATCTTCCTGTCATCGAACAGCGTCAGACGTTGATTATTGGGTGATCCGCACACTTTTCATTGCGGTAACTAATTCGCGTTTGGAGGAATTTGCCCTTGGGAGTTTCCAGTGATCCAATGTTCATGTGGATTTCTTTGAATTCTTGACCACTGAATTTGCTGTTTTTTCGAAGCCACCAAGCAGAGATAATCTTCGGAAATGGTCTTATCCAGGGACACTGACCAGGGTGGGAGTTGAATCCAAACCATGCAATTGGATCGTCATAAAAACGACGCCTTTGCCCTTTTGGCCTCCCCACCGACAAAACTATGACTCACTCTCTTTGCAAAGCCCCTTTTGCGGTTACGGTAGACCAGCATGTGCTGCATGTACTTGTTATTTAACTACCGATATTTTCCATTGCAGTTTACCTTTTGATGAAGAATCTTTTAAGTTGTTACCCACTGAATTACAACGAGGAAAATTAATAAAAGTAAGTTCGAATGGAATGAAACACCCAAATACAAAGTGCTTTACTGGAGAAGAACCAAGATGCTGTCTTGTATTTTCTTGGACTTTTTCTGAAGTTCAGTCAAAGAAACGTTATAATCAACTATATGTAAATAAAAGCATCAAACTCAATTTCACTCGATGTTTTGGTAAATTAATATCAGCATTCAGCAAACTCGTTTTGGCTGATTTTAGTTTTTCGAATCGTAAAGTAAAATTGAGTTTTAAATAGTTTTCGATTGTTTTTTTTTACTGAACTGCAGCTAAAAAGCAGACAACATATCACAATATCTGCCTAGTATGTTTTGTTTTTGAAAATACAGTTCAACTTTTTCGTCGTAGTTCTGTGATTCCAATTCGCACTAAACTACCGTACGCGGTAGTTCAAGCATGTGCAGAAATTTCCAATATCATTTGTAATTTTAATTGCATGCCAGGAGGTAGCAAAGGGACCTTTCGGTCTTCTAGTCAAGCTGCCACCTGTCTACCAACGCAGTGTTTTTACCACAAACCAGATAGAGGTGTCGCAGGAGTTTAAAAATCACTGTTCACGGATGGGGGATATAATCAAAACTGCCGAATATATAAATGTTTTTGGTCCGGGAAGAAAACGTTCTGCTATAAATTAGATTCGACACTGTCTTTAGGCAGTAAAATAACAATATAAAGAGTTTTACTTGAAAGTTTCGTTGCATGGTAATTGGTTGTCCACATTGAAAATTAAAATTTCGGTTTTGACTTTTAATTTTTAGGCTTGCTTTTTACGCTTTGTAGATTAATGGACATAATGTTAACCTGCTGTGATTAATGAGCAACTACCCCGTGAACTTTTGGGCTGCAATTTGCTTTCACTTTTGCTCGTTTTTAGGTTTTTCCTGTCATTTTTAATGTCGGTATCAATGAAGAACAAACAATTGCTGAAAAATTTGGAAACACACATTTGCAGGATTATCTCAACTTACAGTCGTTGAAAAGAACGCTCACTTATCATGATATGGTAATATTTTTGATGAAGAAAATTTCACCGGTATAATTTAGTATGGTTTTTCGGAGCCCAGCTCATAGATGCTTGAATTTTTTTCCACCATTTATTAGGTTGCTTATTTCTAGGCTCTATAATTACCGCTATATCTATATTTTTGGCCTATTTTTGAGTTTTGGCGATCAAAAACTCGGTAAGACGTAGCTAGTCATATTTTTGAGATGTGTTGGGATTTCATTCTGTCATGAAAAAACTAATTGCCTGTTTTTGGCGCATGCTTTACCCAAGCAACATTGTGTGGCTGTTCTAGTAAGATGCAGCATTGCTCCAGGGCTTTGTTGTTCCGTTACTAAGGCAAAGCAAAGCTGTCGGTTTCGATGGAACTCAGTAATTGTAATTATATTTTGTATTTTCGTAGTTGCGTTTGTCACGAGACAACAGAAATACCTCGCGGTCTTCGAGTCAAGCTGCCACCGGCCCACCTGTCTGCCACACGCGGTGGAGGCTTCACACTGTCCCTTCCCATGCTGAAGGTTAAGCAGGAAAGCTGTAAATACATGTTTTTGTGGTCTTTATCTTGACCCAACTGGTAATCGAATCCGAGTTTAAAGTTTCAATAGCAGGCGTTTTGACCGCTTTTTAGGATAGAATTGTTGTTGTATTTCTAAAGTTGATGTTTTTGAATTCTTTTTAAGGTGCGAGATCGTTGTCCAAGGTCCATAAGCGATCCCTTACAGAACTCCGTTTCAATTGCAAGTGAATCCGCGCGTAGTTCGACTCC
The DNA here is from genome assembly GCA_963965965.1 of Trididemnum nubilum. NCBI lineage: Eukaryota > Metazoa > Chordata > Ascidiacea > Aplousobranchia > Didemnidae > Trididemnum > Trididemnum nubilum. The sequence goes on from OZ014490.1 coordinate 19,847,076, forward strand.
TGAAAGAGTTGCAACAAATGGACGTGTTGAAAATCATTCACTGATGATCATGCTAAAAAACTTAGACAACGCAGTTCACGCCAAGAAGGCAAAACACGTCGAAATTCTTCAATTAGCTGGTGATGTAAGTTGTTTTTTTTTGTTCGTTTCAGACCTACATAGTTTGTTGGTCGTAGTTCCAAAGCCTGACAGGAAGCGCCAGTAACATTTGGATTGAGGCTGGCTGTTTTTTTAATTTTTATAAATTTTCAGCCTCGATTGATTGTTTTTATATTTATTTGGAGAATAGAGTGGCACAAATTCATTCTTGCTTGGTGAAAGGTTGTGATGCGTAAAAGTTTTGTCGATTGTTAAAACTGCAAGAACAAGACAGTCCTGTTCACTGGCCATGGTTGCATCAACCACACGTGGCCACCACTGATGAACACCCATGGTCGTCTTGCGACCCGCTGCTTTGGAGGCTTCACTATTCTGCCCCAAATACAGCACGGACTCTAAGTTGGAGACTTCCCCCGAATAAGCACGGACGCTGGGTTGGAGACTTCACTATTTTGCCCCGAATAAAGCACGGGCAACCCATCACGGTTGCGCAGCTTGATAAAAGTCCTGCAAATTTAACCCCGAAAAGTGTTCTTGGCAGTGCTTAGTTTCTGTACATGCATATATCAATTTATCGTAGATTTGTCGCCGTTTAAATGGAGTCCGCATCACCAGTTGTAAAAGCGCCAAAGATCGGACGGCTATGGCAGTTACGCTTGAGCAAACACGGATTCTAACCGCCAACCACGGAATGGCTAGCTCGGTTTTCAACGATGTTCTAAGCTGCATGAGAACGTAAGTGTCAAAAAATCACGAATATTTTTGAAGCCATTGTTGACTATGTTGAGTTCACTATCGTTTACACAGTGGTTCAGTTCAAGTTCAACTCAATTTCAAAATCTTCAAGTTTTGTCTCGTCTTAAGACAAATTGTAACATTTGGAGCTACGTTGTTAACCGGACAGTAACTTGTAATCATAAGCTTTGTGAACAAGTTTATACAAAATATTCTCCTAAACATCTCTTAAAATGGAAACATAGCGGAAAAACAAAATTTAATGTAATTATGTTCTGATTGCATTAAACTTTTCCTGAATATCATTGGTAGCAAGCATACCGACATAATTTTCTAATTTTTTTCTTCAAAACTGGATTGACCGAAATTTCCTTGTTTTTCGACAGTGATGGGACCCGCAGAGAAAACACGCACAAAAACACAGGCACTCGAAAATACGCTTTTACTTCAATCCAGCTGATGACCTTTCCTAAACTCTATCGCGCCCCAGACGGCACATACGGCAAAGGAGACACATAACTTTTCAATGTATTGATCTTCTGTGCTAAAAGCGACAACTTTATGGACAATTGGACATCCCTATTTTTGGAAATAATGCGTGAAGATTTTTGTTGTCGATTTTAGAATAGTTTGTGAAATACACTTTGTTAAGACCTCTTAAGTGGTTTAAATAAGGTGTAGTAGATTCTAGCTTCAACTCTTAAACTGTCTTCATAATTACGTCAGTTTTTCAGTGCGGTTGCAGTTGTTTCAAATATCGATTTTGACGCGAAAAACTTCAGTAGGAACTTACAAATTTCGAGTAAAATTTGACTTCACTGCAACTATTCTTACTTTCAAGTTGTTCAATTCTCATAGTAACATTTGTGGTTATATTTTTTATTTTTTTTTCCGATGTTGTTGCGACTGAGTTTTTATTTTGGCATGCCTGCTATTCTCTTATCGTTCAGCATTAAGCAAAGAATGAATGCAAATGTTTTTGCCCTTTCACATATCGCACTTTTAATGCGAACACCTGACAATTTAGATCTGAAAATTTTGCAGTATTGGATTTTAGGAATATTTATTTTAGCTGATTGTAAAGATATGCAAAAATTGAATATGTCAATTTTAATACTACAAAGCTCATTTTAATACTACAAAGCGCATTTTTTACCTGTTTTTTGTCGGAAATTAATGTTGTCAACATATCCCCATAAACTTGTCAATTCTATCATAGCAATATATTTATATCGCAATGCCTCCCCCCATTCCCCAATTAGTTGAAGTTTAGAAAGTAAGATTTAATAAACAAAGAACCAGCCAAAATTAAAATAGAAGCAGGTAAAGAGAAATACAGTTTCGGCACCGAATAGAGCCATCATCAGTCTTATTCAAATAGGATTGAAAAAGGCTCATGATGGTCTTGGTGCCGAAATCGAATTCGTTTTATTTGCCTATATTTTAATTTTGACTGTTGGCATAGGTGGGCACAAGTCCGTTAATCGTTAATCCGTTAATAACGCAGCTAACTTTTTCATTAACTCGTTAATCCATTAAAAAGTTTTTTCATGTTAACGGATTAAATTAACTTCCGTTAAGTTCTGTTAACGGAATACATTAACTTCCGTTAAGTTGTGTTAACTTCCGTTAAGGTTTTTATCGTTAATATCTTGCACCATTTATTCATCGTACCGGTACAAACCAGTTTGCACTGGTAACGCTTGTTGCGTATTAGCACGAGTTTTATAGAAGAATGCGAAGAACGGAACTCTTTTTTGTGGCAAATAATAAGCAGCAGCCTCATAGGTCTATTAATTATCGCTGTTCACAATTTTTAAACATTTTCCGATCGTAGCTTCGTTAGTGCATTTGAACTTATTTTCATTTTAAAATCATGTAAGATTGTAAAATGTAACTTCCAAAATACAAAAAGACCACCATAGCAATAAATGTTTCCTTACAATCAGCTCAACAGCGTCAATACGCGTTCTGGAAGCAAGTGAATAAAAAGAAATCTAAATTACACGCAAAATGTTAACGAATTAACGGACTTTATTGACTTCCGTTAATTAAGGCTGAAAAAAACGGATTAACGTTAACGGAGGTGTGAAGTTTGTTAACGGACTAGAGGTTAACGAAGCTAACGTTAAGCATTAACTTGCCCACCTATGGCTGTTTGTGAATTAAATTCTACGTTCTACCTGAAACGATTGCCAGCAATCGCCAAGTGAGAAACTTCACATCTAGGAGAGATTCTCTAAAGAAAACCTAGTTGAAGTTGAACTAAAATTAGAGTGGCATGATATCACTTCTCTGTTCTTTCTGTTGTTTAACTAATTCTTCCTTTAAATTGCTTGTTTTGATGGCATAAGCAGTTTGTTATAATTCTGCTCGATGTACGCAATATTTTGCTGTTTCAACTCCTATTTGTAAACATATTATGCGCACTAAAAGAACTTGGAAAGTACCATATGCGGTGATTAGTGCACTGGTAAAATGCTGGCACTGAAAAAAAGGCATTATTACTTGGTGTTTCCGTTCTAAAAATTATTTATGAATGAGAGTTTGCTTGGAAGTGGTATTAAAAAATGATTGGCAACACTGAGCAACGCCATTTTCCAGTACTGTATTTTTAGTACCAGCATTTTGTAATATCTGTATTTTCCATTGCCGACATTTTCTAGCTACCCAAGAATGGTGGTATGCGCGGTATTCGCATCTGATGTAATTTACTGTCAAGGTAGAGATTCTGCCGTTAAGTATTACCAACAATGATGAAATAAAGTGGAGGCGTGTCTTCGTTGCCACATGATAGCGCAAAACCTGTTTTACTTTCTTGTTTGTCTTGATAAATACTTTTAATATCTGCCAACAAATGCATTAATATCTAAATTTTTCTCTTCGATTCCTATAAACGGTACAAAATGGGAAGATTGCCATCTTGACTGCTGCAATGTTTCACAATGATCTAAAAAACGTGCGAAGATGATTGTCCCGCTTGTTTGTTATGTTTGCGTGTTCGGAGGTATTATGCAGTTAGTAAAAAAATTATTTGTGTGTTGATTATAGTTGCTACTAACCAGCCATTTTGCGTTTATTTTAAATCACTTTGCAGTGTCGTCGCATCGAAAAAACATGGAGGGGTGGCAGGCCACATAAATTTTAGTGGGAATGAACTCACTGTCAAGTTTTTTTTTTTATTCCATTGCATCATTAGGCTTTCATTAGTGCGTCGTTTAGTATTATTAAGCAGAGACCAAATTCCGAAGGTGATGTGATTGATAAAGATTTAAACAAGAAATAATAGTTTTGTCCAAATGGACACGAATGCTTTTCTACATTTATTATTCATATTCGATTCAGATAATGATCCCTCAACCAAAAGCACAAGTTAATATACAATAAGAACTGTAAAGCAATGCTACTGTATATGCTGTTTGATCATTGTATAATGTTACTTGCTCATGTAGACTATCGTTTCGAACCGCCAAGCTGCTGTTTAATGCGTAAAACGTATTTTACATGTGCTCTTTAAGTGCTGGACTGAAGTTAAAATGTATGCTTTGTAGGCGGAGTATTACATAACGCTCCAGAACTAGTGCTACTACTGAAAGCTGGACTCATTGCGACGGCGCTGCAGTTTATATCTGCATGATCAAACTTGCTAATTTGTATTGTAGTTGTAATTTTTAACGTTGTTGGTTAATGTTACCACTGACCAGTGTTACTATAATATGTGCTTACTGTTATTAAATTCTGCTATTGACTACCAAATAACTTGCTAGTTGCATTTTGAAGCATTCGCTTAACTAAAAGTACAGTATTATATATCAATTCATCACGGGATAAGGATACCAGATAAAATAGAATGTAGATTCAATGAGTTTAGAAATACTCAAAATTATTGTGAAAGAAATTTCAGAAGGAAAATTTTTCGAGGTCATAATTAGTTTCTTAAACCTGTCGTTTATTTAGACTAGCCTAAGGCGTAGCCAAATAAAGGGCCCCCCCCAATTGAAATGACACCAATGATAAAAATGTGACAAAAACGTCTGTTGTATCTTCAGTTTCTTTTAGCATCTTCACGTGCAACAGTACACGTGTATAACGGTACTTAACAATAAGATTGACAACCAGGGGCTCGGTCCCCAACAATTTAGTTTTTTGCTACTAATTTAAATGTATAACCCGCATGAAATTAAAGGTTTTTATTCTAAAAGTTGCAACCTCAGGCTCTCATCCAACATCTTTTTATGAACCAAATGCAATAACCAGGGCCAGATTTACCACATGGCACAGTCCAAGGGGTCCCACGCTCAGGTGATAATACATCTATTTGTTCTTCACCTATATTTGGCTGGAAGATGTTGCGAAAATCCCCAAAGTACTGGGGCCCAGAGGCGTAGCCAGGGGGGGGCCCGGGCCCCCCCCAATCAAAATACCACTAACGACAAAAAGTTACGACAACATAGCCTAGCGATGTTTAGTTGCAGTTTTTTTTCAGTAATTACGCACATAACAGTAATTAACAATAATATTAATGACAACAAGTGAGTCCTGGGGCCCCCAACTAACAACCAGGGGGCCCTTACTAACAACTAGGGGGCCCTGAAATTCTTAACCAACAACCAGGGGGTCCGGGACCCCTAACTGAAAACCAGGGGGCCCATAACTGACGACCAGGGGCCCCTAACTAACAACCAAGGGACCCTAACCAACAACCAGGGGGCCCAGGCCCCTAACCGACAACCAGGGCTCCTAACCAACAACCAGGGGGCCCCGGAGTGCCTAACTGACAACTACGGGGCCCCGGGGTCCCTAACTTACAACCAGGGAGCCCCAGGGCCCTAACTAACAACCAGGGGGCCCCTAACCAACAACCAGGGGGCCAGGAGCCCCCTAACCGACAACGAGGGGCCCCGGGCCCTCCTAATTGACGACCAAGGGGCCCCAGGGCCCCTGACCAACAACCAAGGGGTCCTGGAGTCCCTAACTGACGACCAGGAGGCCCCGGGGCCCCTAACTCACGACCAGGGAGCCCCAGGGCCCCTAATTAACAACCAGGGGCCTGGGCTCCTAACCGACAAGCAAGGGGCTACGAGGCCTCTAACTGGCAACCAGGGAGCCCAAGGGCCCCTGACTGACGACCAAGGTTCCCGGGCCAGGGGCCCCTTAACGCAAATTTTTAACAATTTATATGCAAAACCTGTGAGAAATCTAAGAGTTTTAACCTAAAAGTTGCTACCCCAGGCCCTCGTTTAACGTTATTATAAACTTAATTATTTACTGCTAAAGTATTGCAGGAGGCAATGTTCGTTACTTCCCCCTATAGACCAAATCACTTACAATTAAAATTTTACACCATAATGCAAGATTCTAAGCGTGTTTTGGGATTTAATTGCAAAAAGAGAATTGAACAACTAAATTTTTTTGATTGGCTATGAAATGTTAAAAATCTAGTTCTTTGAAATGGCTCTGAACTCGTGCGAAATGTGATCCAATGGGATTTAAATAGCTTTTTTTTCCAAAAACTTACAAAAATCGCCCAGCGGCTGGGGGCTTTGCCCCCAGACCCCCATAGCCATTGGCGGCTGGGGGCTCTGCCCCCAGACCCCCGTCTTTGATACGTTTGAGTACACTAGCTTACTCAACACGTCTTCCAAGTTAGACTTTTACACTTTTCAACAATTAGTTTTCGCGCTCTCCCTTTACCAAAATCCTGGCAAAGTGCCATCAGGCTACGGCTTCAGATCTTCCATTCTACGATATCTTTGCCCCACAAAAAATTACTTTTTCGAAAATTTCTGATGACGTCATTGCGTGTGATTTGTGGTTTGGGTCCCCCCCATTCAAAAATCCTGGCTACGCCTATGCTAGGGCCCCCACGCAATGTAAATCCGACCCGAGCAATAACGTGCTGGTAAGTAGGTGTAACCATCTATTATACCATTTTCAATGACAATTTTCCACCTTATTAGTTTTTACGCAGCAAATTACTTTAAAAAAAAAAGCTAAGGAAAATGCTCATTGAAAGAATTCACGAAGGATGTCAAGCTTGTACAGATTGAAAAAATTATTGAATTTGAATTGAGGGGGCCTGGACCCCCTGGTCGTACATGTACTCCTATAACTGCTTATTTTCATGACAAAACAAAAATATGTTAAGGAAAATTTTCGAGTGTATTATTTACTGCTAAAAAATTCCAAAAGGCAATGTGCCTTACTTACCCTACCTGGTCCAAATCACAATATTTAGCTCTAAAATGCAAGAACTTAAACGTGTTTTGGACTTAAATTGCAAGTAAAACGAGGATTGAACAATGTAATTTTTTCAATTGGCTTGCAAATGTTAAAAATCTAGTTCTTTCAAATGACTCTGAACCTGTGCGAAATGTGATCCAATGGCATTAAAATAGCCTTTTCCCCCCAAAAAACTCGCCCAGCGGCTGGGGGCTTCTCCCACAGACTCTTGTTGTGATCCGCTTGAGTTACCCTACTTTAGTGACGCACATCTCCCAATTTAGATGTTTTCCTTTTTCAAGTTTTGGTCAAGCCCTCTCTAGCAAAATCCTGGTTCAGAGCCAAACCAGGCCCCGACTTTTGATCTTCTATTCCATGACATCTGCCCCACAAAAAGTTCCTCTCAAAAATTTCTGATAACGTCATTGCATGTGATTTGTGGTTCGGTCCAGGGCCGTGCCAAGGCAGCCCCAAACCCCCAAGTCGGGGGGGGGGGGCAGCCAAAATGGGAGCTCCGCTTTTTTCTTTACTAATACTACTTTAAAAGTTGGTATTGTTAATCAGTACTAGTACATTTTGCAATATTTGAAACAAAATTAAAGCGTATTGTCAATTTGAAATTGCATAAGATATTGAAAATACGCTAGCTGCACCTGTGTCTCTCTGCTGCTATGTTACAATTTCATCTATGGTGTAATAGAATCGCAATCGCTTTGTCTTAGCGAGTTAATCAATTCAGATGTTCAGCTTACCAGTCGATTGCACTACAGCCAGTTTAGAGTCAGTCTAGTTATGGTGACAGTCAGATTGCCTTCAGACGTCAGCAGTAGCGTAGCCAGGGGGGGCGGGGGGAGGGGGGCTATATCCTCCCCATTGGCCTGTCAATCAAAATGCAGAATAAGGAAAATGCCACGTTTTTAGCTCTTTTGAGACAGTTTTTTTTGCGCTGGAATGGACTAAAGCGTGATTTAAAGCGTCTTTTGAAACATATATTCAGGGAGAGGGGGGGATAATTTTTCAAAAATTAAAGTCACATATCAATGAAAACTTTGAAAAATGTCCAAAAGTAAACACTCGGATTTCATCGCTAGTGTAAAAACACCAAAGGCTTTATCAAAAAATATATTATAAACTCAGGAATAAGTAAGGGGGGGGGGGGGGGGCTATTCAGTGTTAGTTAATTACCAATCACTTCTTTCAAATATCTTTCCATTAGCACTCCCCCAATTATCTTTTTTTTTATAAAATATAGACGAAATAGATTACTCCATGAGAGTTTTATTGAATAATAGGATTTTATGATTTACCAGCGTGTAAAAAAGAGAACTACAATGTTATCATTAGCCACCTCCCACATTGCCAACCAATGCAACCAGTTAAATCATGTTGCGCTGCCAATTTTTTATGCCACGTTTTAAAAGCATTATTTTTTATTAAAATAGCTCTAAAATTGTTATTTTTGCAAAAAAAATGCAAAATTTTCGAGCGGTGGGGGCTCCGCCCCCAGACCCCCAGAATAGCCCCCCTCATTGCGAATTTCTGGCTTTGCGCCTGGATGTCAGCAAGCAAGTTAAAATTTATTTCATTAAATCTTAAGTTCCTAGAGTTCAGTACAGATCTTTTCAGGATCATTGATGTCACTACAGCAGCTTACAAGGATCGCATCTTTAACTCATAATTACAGCTCCAGCACCCAAATTATTTTTTCACGCAACATTGTAACAATACTGTATTAATGGTCTTTGGAATTCAATAAAACTCGCTCTCAAACGATAATTTTATTGATTGCACTGGTTTATTTCACATTTTGGATGTCATTAATGTAAATTTAACTGTAAATTTTCGTGCTGTACTACAATCCTGGTTTTAGAAAAGTAGTGCGTTTTAGATATGCGAAAGTTAAGTGATTTTTTAGGCCGATTGCAAAAATGTGCAAATTTAAGCGTTTTGGAGGGGCCCCTCCTTGAGTTTTCGGGGGGGCCGAACCACCTAGGCACGGCCCTGGTTCGGACTCCCCCCTCCCAATCAAAAATCCTAGCTACGCCTATGGACAAGCCCATCAAAAACCAATTATGTGTTGGAAAGTAAGCAGGTTTACAGTAACTAGCCGATGTAGCCTGCAAACTACAGCATATTATTAAAAAAATACAGTGACCACGGTAGGCGAGTTACTCTGAAAAGAAAGTTTTGAAGATTCATCAACTCTGATGCTACAGGCCATGATATCTAACCTGTGATTTGTTGACAATTTTTTTTTTTTCAGTGTAATTGAGACTGCATACGTATATGACTGCACTTAGTATCTTCACATACCTAAATAAATTGAATTGAATCGTGGTGTTCTCGCACTACCCTAGTTTTTATTAAAAAGAAAATAGTTTTCATAACAGGGAAATTCCCTCTTCCAATGTCAAAATGCTTACCGGTAGATCAATTCTGAAAAAATTGTCATTGCGTAATGTGCAACATTTACTTCAGCGTTTAATTTCGTGGTTTTCTTGTTTCCGATCAGAATTGACCACAACCCTCAGTAGGGTAGCGAACATTGTTCTTGTTGTAGTGCATATATATCTTCCTGTTGCCGTCAGCGTTAGACGCTTGGATGAATGATCCTTGCACTTTTCATTGCATTAGCCTTGGCACTCAGGTAGCCTACTGATAACCACTTACTGGGGTTTGGAGGAATCCGCTCAGCTCGCTTAGCTACAGCACTGTTTCAGAGTTTTCAGTGATCCAATGCACTTGTAGATTTCTTCGAATTCTTGTTCACTGAATTTGCTGCCTGTTGGAAGCTACCAAGCAGAGATATTCATCGTAAAGCATCTTATTCGAAAACGCAACAACCGGACCAGGGTCTGAGGGTGCACGTTGATTCGAGATCATTCAATCAGGGTCATCGTAAAAATGATGCCTTTTCTCTCTCGGCAACGCTGCTGAGTAGCGAAAATAGTCTACTGCCACAGTTAATATGTCAGATGTTGTTATCTGTTATTGTTATCATTGACAGTTATGATAGTAGGCTACATCTGACATTATTGTCAGACTGCAGAGATGGGCAGTATGCTCGATACTTTTGTATCAATATCAAATTGGCATTGATCAGATGCATCGCTTGTCAGTATCAAATAATTGTTTTCTCAGCAAATTGGCAACATTTTCTCTTTAAAAGCATTAAATGATTAAGCAATCACTAATCAGCTCATTGCAACCAATCTCATCTGGAATACAGTATGCAAATCGTGCAAACTAGCCTACTACCAGGGCCTCAGAGAGAAATTTTTCCAGGGGGTACAAAGGTCGATACCAGGCCCCCAAATCTTATTGGGCCACCAAAGCCTTATCGGGGCCCATGACTTTAAATCATTTTTTGTCCGATGGGTGTAGATCTTCATTTAAAAGTGAGGAGATAACGATATTCACATATAGTTAGGACTTATAAAAAACACAACTAGACATAAAACTGGTTTCAATCCAGCTGGGGGGTCTGGGAGATTGCTGCGAGCTCCCCCAGCAGGGTCTGGGGCATAACCCCAGAAGCTTTAGCATTTTTTATGTTTCTTGAGAGTAAAATACAGCATTTAATCAACATCTCAGCACCGAACTTGCTTAAATTGACAAGGAGAAAACGTGATGTACATGGAAGAAAGTAAGCTGTATGAAGTGGGGGATGATGACATTGACACAATTTTATACCATTTAATGACTTTAATTCTGCAAATCCAAATACTTTAGTGATAAAAGTTGTAAGAAGTCATCTGCAATCATAGAATTCACAAACCCAAATACCTATTAAATTCATACAGATAGAGTGAGTTACTTAATGATAGTAGTATAGTATGTCAACTTTGACTCTGCTCTCTGAGGTTGAAATGCTTTTGGATCTCTGGAAATGTCAGAATGTGGGCCCTCGTACATTGTTATACTGTAGAATAAGGGCTCTCAATTCAGAGAAATGTAACAAAACGTTAATTTCAATGCAAGTGTATGGCTTTTGATGCATTTTCCTCTTTTTTTAATTAAATCGGCCACTATTGCATGCCCTAAAGGCTGTGTAGCAAAAATAGCAACCAATTACCTGTACTGAATAGGCTGACTGATATTTTTGCAGTAGGCAAGTTTGATTAGGGTGTTATGGTGCGATACCAAAACTTAACTCGGAAACCTGAACTCTTCTGCCCCCCCTCGGGCCCGGGTACAATGTACCCCCTGAACCCCCTCTTGCAAGCCCTGCCTACTACCAGTGTGTGTTTTTTTTAACTCAAAAGTTTGTTAATTTTATTCACCCAAAAATTTATCTCCAACATGAACGAAAGTAAATTGTAACATATACTTGAAATTTATTCAACAATAATAATTTTAAGCTGAAGGATAGAACAGTGAAAACAGCAGTTTAGTTTGCAATGTTGTCACAAATGTAATGTATCAGTTGGTCTAACAGTTACTAATTTGTCTCTGGAAGGGAAAACTTTAGGGTTCTATTTGCACATGTCATTTAAATAGGAAATGGCTAAGCTTGGCATTATAGTCTAATATCCAGCAAATCTGAAATATGCTAGTCAAATAGGCTACTAATGTACAGTACCTAATAGCCTAATGATAGTGAAAGGTTTTAGGTTCAGTATTCAGTACTGTTAAGCTATTGCTATGGCTAGCAGGGTGTTGTTTTGAAAGCATTAGACTACTGGAAAATGAAGGCAAGCAGCATTACCAGTACACAAAAAAAACTTAGAGTATGCTATCTGGCTATCTACGGATATCTAGTGACCTAGGCCAGCACACATCGGACATCATTTTAGACTTTGCTTTAATGACAAAAAGCATTATCAATGCAACAGTATTGAGCATGTGAAATGCTATCAATAATAGTTTAAATCTGAAATAGATCATCGATCATATTGTTTTTTGTGGTTGCTGTTTAGAGATTTCATGATTTGCAGAAACTTGTGAAAAAATTTTTTTTTTGACACTGCCTATGAGATCAGTTGCACCACATGTTAATTTCATGAGATAGCATATTTACCATTTAGATTGCTTGGCCAATTAACCAGTAAAAAATTCTTGAGGTTGTTTGTAAGCTCACTGCGCAGTACAGCAGACTTTTAGTTGTACAGTATATATGCTGCCATAAACTCAGTATTTAAACTGTAAAATATTGGCTGGGGAAACCCTTTTGTGCCATACTGCGTAACCAGATGCACTCTGGAATGGAAACGTTTCAGAGCAGTAAAACAAAAATATTCATATGCTCATAAAATAAAAAAAGATTTTCATGTTCACATTGGCCATTTTTTTGGTCTAGAAATTTGATGCAATCCAGAGAAAAGACCTTTGCATATGAATTAGTCTTCTTTCTGTGGGGAGATACTAAATTTCGTTAGGGAGGCACTAATCCCCAGTAGGGAACACATTCCCCCTACAATTTTGGTACTGCATAAACTGATAAATAAACTTTGAACTAGGCCTAAATTTGTTTTAAATAGAAATTTGGTCTGTCTTAAGCTACGTACCTATTACCCAGTGTACCAACTTACAAACTTCAGGCTTGCCAGGGTCTAAGGTACTCTGTCTGTTGGGGTACTCTGTTTATCTGTACCGGTACCAGTATATCAGATAATAGAAACAATAGCTGATAGAAAAAGAATTAATGAAGTATATGGTCATTTTTCATACACAGTACACTCACAACTTTTTGCCTCGAGCTGAATGTAATTCTGCCTTTACTATTGGTAGCCCCAGTGTTGAGATCATTCATTGTCTAAACCAATCATGGCGCATGTATATGATGCTGGTACTTGTTAGTTATTTTATATTCATTGTTATGTATCCTCCAGTACATAGTATGGTCTAGTAAGTGTTGAAGTTGAATTAAAAATAAATCTGGTATTTAGAATTTCTGGTTAAACATGCTACAAGCAGCAAATTTGTTTAAAAAATGGGTCAGCAAGCCATTCAACACTTGGAACCTAATTTGTATCAGGTCTTTGTTTTTATTTCTTTCATTAAAAAAATTGCCTGGCATGTTACTTTGAATTTTGCTCATGTACCGTAATTTAAAATTTTATGATAATTTGCCTGGCTTTTATTTAAGTTGTTTTATATCAAGACATCATTACTTGGTCTCTGTTTAGTATTTGTTCTTGCTCATAGAAAGCAACTCAAGTAGTTTTACTTTGAAGAAATCCATAAGTGGTTAAGAGTTTATCTACTTCTATTTCTAGGTTTTTCTGCTATGCAATCAGGTTTGCTGCTCGCTCAGAGCCTCTAAGCATGCATAATTCTCGTAAATTACCAAATGCAGCAATATAACTGTATTTAGAAATTTAAACGAAATGATGCGGTCATTTTAAATACAATGCTTCAACCTTTTCAGTCTCCTGACTCTTCCTTTAAAAGTTTTTTCTAAGTTTTTATTTCTTCAATTCTTTCGTAATTTTTTTTATTTCCAAAGTAAACATGGTTGAGTGATAGTGTTACTTTACTATTACCGGTATATTGAAACAGGATTATGTCAAGAGCTGAAATTCTTATGACTAATTCCACTATTAGTTCTTCATAACATTCAACAATAAAATCTATGAACTTACATAGCCTAATGGTCCACAACCTTTTCAGCATTTGTTGATTAGTTAATTGCGTGGACCGGCCAGTTGGTCGAGCGGTAACGTGTTTGTCTCTGGAGTGGGAGGTCTGAAGTTCAAATCTAGGGTCGGTCAAATCAGACTTAGTGTTGCCAACGGCTCGCTACCTCTGCAAATTTCTTCGAAAGGAGCTGTGTTGCCTGGGCGCAATGACGCGGAGATGGGCCCCGCCAACTCATTTCACACTTCGGCGTATTACAGCGAGTATAATGAAAGATATGATTTGATTTAATTGCGTGGATGTGAATTAGACTTCATATGTTATCTCAACCCTCACTGAAAAGTGGACAATGAAAAAAGCAATATTCTCTAGTATCAATTCTAGAGCGCTTTTTGAATCATTTCAAATAGAAAATTTAACTCTTTATACTAAAAACAATAACATAACATTTAACAAGTATTTGTGACTACAAAATTGTTGAAGGGAATTGCTGACAAAATTCTAAGATTAGTACTGTAACACCTTATTTCAGTTCAAGCTTTTGCTTCTGATCAGTTTAAGATAACTTAAATTCACCATCACAGATCATGCTAAATGACAGCTGCGTAAGATTTGTGCAGAAAAAAGTTGCAAATATGGAGTTCCTATTTTTGCTTGTCCAGCATTATCTACATTCTACAATTAGTGTTCTATTTCTAACTTAAAAGTTGAGGTGAATTGGTATTAATTTTTTTAGGATGACAAGCTCACAAGCTCAATCTGGCAGTGACAATATAAACTTTCATAAGATGGTGGACTGTTTTTTTGAAAAAGGAGCTCAATTAGTTGAAGATAAGCTAGTGGCCACTTTGGGAAATCTTGAACAGGGGAGGTATGCCATAAATTTTACATTATAAACTATGTATATGATCGGCATCGATTTGATTAAACCTAATATTCTTGCAACATTTGCTTTTATTACAATCTGAGATTAACATAAAAAAGTTGAGCACTTTTTTAGCATTTAAGTTTGGCTTAAACTAAAAGCTTGGTTCATTAGAGTTAATTTTTTTGTAGGCGTTTTCCTTGGATTAGCAATACTGTAGAAGCATAATTCAACTTGAGATTTAGTTTAAGTAATAAGATTAATATATTATGAACCCATTAATTAGCAAATTAGGCTGGTTTTTATTTGTGGAGTTGCCATGACAAATCGCAGAAAAATGACCTTTTGATCTTAGAGTCAAGCTGCTACCTGCCTACTTAGATTAAACCATTCTTGGTAAAAGCTTGAAGCTTTTTGCTGAAACTGTGAATGATAATAGTACTGTAAAACAGTGAATATGAACTTTAATATGAATTATTTAATGGATCTAGCTGGGAATTGAACCCAGCCCTACTGGTCCGGTATTGTTTTCTATCCATTAAACTAAAGCAGTTGATTGAGTTTTGTATTTGACCGGTAATTTGTTTATCTTTTAAGACTTATTATAATGGGCATTGGTTTCGCCCCTGCCGGAGAAAATTTTTGTTTATTTTTTTACATCAATTTGTTACTGTATTTTCGATGTTGCTACTACTTTGTAACTGAAGGTCTAAATTATTATACTCGTATTTTATATTTTTAGTGCAGATGAAAAAACTCGCTCAATTATGAAGAATGTTAATCCTGATATCCAAAGGAAAAAAGTCCAAGGAATATTTAAGAGCATGAGACCGTGCTCTCATGTTCTGCGAGTAAGTACTGTACAACTAATTTTAAAAGTAGTACTTCTTTGTAGTAAAAGTTAGTAGCATTTTTACGCCAGCATTTTCACGTCTGTTTGCCAGTAGTCAGAGTACTTATTAGTGTTATTACTTGTCACAGGTTTCAAACCGCTCTCAAAGTAGTGTGTTTATTTTCAGAACGTTTACTTGGGACAGGGGTGCCCAAAGTTTTTCGATAATCGGCCAAATTGGATCCAGCTAGGTTGCATGCTGTGGAGCTGCGAGTTATTCATTTATACAAGTCCATGAAATTCGAAATGAGAGAAGAATAGTTTTTGTCAAACAGTGGCATTTTGAAGGGTAGAAAAGGTGAAGACAAAAAAGTCTTCACCGGTTTTAGACCTATTTTTCTCTTGTGTTATTAGATGGAGACCAATAATAGGCAGTGAGAGCTACATGGCAGTATTTTTCATTCATGATAACTGGCAATAATTTTGGTAGCGGGCCAAATCTACGTTCTCAGTGTGGGCTGGATTAAATTTTTTCACTGGCTGGACTTTGAACATCCTAGACTTAGGATGAAGCACAGCTGTTTTACATATTAAGGCTTAATGAATATTTTACAATATTAACATATCTAACCAAGAATAAATTCCAGTCAATCTGCTAATGGTACTTACCTTAGCATATAATGGCTCGACAACTGCACGTTTGATTTCAGCCTCCCTGTCGACATTACAATGTTTCTTCTCTGGATCACTATTGTTTTTCATTTTTTTAGCAATAAGTAAACATTAGTGAATAGAAATGAGCGATAATACACAATTTATTTTACAAATAGTGGTTGACAACTGAGTTTGCAATTAAACCAAGTTTTTTTTGTTAGATTACTTTTCCATTCAAAAGAGATGATGGTAAATTTGATATCGTAACAGGTTATCGAGCCCAGCATAGCCAACATCGGTTACCGTGCAAGGGAGGTGAGAAAGAACGAGCGCTCAAGTAGCGAAATTGAGAGTAGAAAAGTTACTTCTGTAGCTTGAGAAGCAATCAAGACAGACAAGATTTATTCAATCATTAAACAAGTTCAGACTTTGAGGCACTAGAATTGCAGAACCAGGTCGTATTGGAAGCTAGTGATTTCATAAGAGATATTGCAGATTCCTCCAAATGCAAACTACAGTTTTATCGGATCATCTAATAGTATAGTGTCTGACGCTGTCTGGTGACAGGAGGATAAATATGCTACAGCAACAATTTAATTGCGTTGTTTTGACGTGTGCAGGCCAGAGTTTTAATATTTAATCGTTCTGCATGCTTCTGACCTAAAAGCTACCTGTGCGGAAGCGTAGGGAAGAGCCATCAGAACAACGACTACTTAAAAAAAATTTTTTTTAAACTTTTTAAGTAGTCGCCATTCTGGTGGCTCTTCCCTAGGCTTCCGCGCTGGTAGCCTATAGGACAGAAGTACGCAAAACAATCAAACAAAAACAATATTAGATTTTTATGAAATTAAGATAAACGAAACTTTACGCTGCTGTAAATGTGGAATTGCAGCAAAATTAATCAAATACAGATCATAAAAATAGAAACTAAAAGTAATCTAAAACGCCCTGCAGCCTATTTCGTCTTTCGACTCGTCAGGAGGGTATCTGCATAGTAAACAAAAAACAAAATAAACTTTTAAAAGTTGCTCTGAGATATCATCGAGCACTTCTGAAAGCACCGACCTATTTTACACTAGAATTGCAGCAACGTAGTTAACTTGAAAGTTGAAAGTAACAGCCTTGAAGAATAGCTTGCTTCCAAAGCGCTGTGTAAGATAATTGAACAACTAAACGAGAGAACCTTGGATAGACGTGGGATTTTCATGACCACTCAAAGAGTGGGCATTCCATCTCTACACAAGCGGCCATTGAAAAGTGGTATCAAATGTTCGCCTCTTTCCACCACCGGTTGGTTAAGCATTCCTTTAATGTTGGATTCACGACAACTGACCTGCAACTAACACTAATGCTGGCAGTCAGTGACTTGGCATGTTCAATGTTCGACCTCGGTGAAGTATGGGGTGTTTTTTTGCATTGAGGTTGTTAGTTCCATTTTAGAAACTTACCAGCTAATATTTTTCCTTGCAATCTTTTTTCAGGAATGAGGTTTAGTCCAGATGTGAACACGGACGAAGTAAAGGCTCTTGCTTCGTTGATGACATGGAAGTGTGCCGTTGTTGGTAGGAGCCGCGTTTTCACATAAGCCAGTTTTGATATTTTCGTTGCTCTACAGGATGAGAAATTTACTTTAATTTTGTTTGGTCTAAGATGCATAGATTTGTTGAAACTACGAAATCATTAACACAAAAATCCGATGACTTTGCCTTTCGCTCGGCGTACGTGAATTTGCAAAAAACAAATAAATTACCTTAGCATTAACTTTAATCAATGGATGGTTGTTGAATTTTATATCTAAATAGTCTTAACTACTGTCAATTTAATCAATGATAAGTGTTCCATTACTAAAAGGATATTCACACAAAACAAGTTAGCTTCGCTGAAGCGGATAAATTGCGAGTTTTTTTTGATTTCAAGTAGAGTAATTTGTGTCTTTAGGCTTGCTGTTAAAAGCGTTCTGTAACAGTATAAAGCTGAGGGCTATGGGCAGTTAGCAGCAGTCTTTTGAAAATATATTTGCATAGTGTGGCGTTTCCTCTTAACTTTTTGGGTAACCGGAGGGTGCCCCAATTTTCTCAAAACAAATGTGCCCATACCTGAAAAAATACGTTTATGTATCCTAAATTTCGTATCAATCTAAAGTATTCAGAAGTTACATAGCAGATTTTCAACATAAATTTTCTGCAACTTTAAGGTACCACTTCACTCTCTTATCTGCTTCCCCAGTACGATAGTGTTTCATCAGCATCTGAATTCATACATTGCCTATCCGGAAAGCCCTCCCGAACCTTTAAACCACGCACGAGGGCAATTTCTGCTCTTGCCATCGTACTCTCTTCTCAGGTTTCTCTAATCAAATTTGTTATTATCTTAGTGGGGATATTAGCGCGGCCTGTTAGTTTTTTTTTTATCTAATTTTGGACGCTTTATGTATGACCTAAAAGCCTTTTTGAGACTTTCGCAAGCCTCGCTTTTTTTTTCGCTGAAGCGAGGCTAACGCCTTTTGTGTGAAGTCCCCTTTAAAGGTATGGTACGTTGCCCTTTTCAATTATATAGCCCATAGCTGTAAAAAACTATGAGAAATTCGATCAGTGGTAGAGTGAATAGTGCGTCTGCTACAGAAATGGTAGACTCTGGTTCGATTCCCGGTCGGGTCAAACCAAATACTATAAAAATTGGTGTTCACAGCTTTCTTGCTTGACGTTCAGCAATAAAAAGGAACAATGTGAAGCCTCCACCGTTTGTGGTAGATAGGTGGGCAGGTGGCAGCTTGACTCGAAGACCCCAAGGTCTCTTCGCTGCTGTCTCCTGGCCAAGGCAACTTGGTAAATAATCATGGAATGCAATACAACAAAAAATACGATTAGCCCAGTTTTCTAGTGCATGTTACATGCTGTAGATGTTCCATTTGGTGGTGCTAAGGCAGGAGTAAGGATCAATCCGAAAGATTATTCTGAGAGAGAATTGGAGAAAATTACACGAAGGTTCACAATCGAACTCGCGAAAAAGGGTTTTATAGGTTGGTTGGTATTAGCCCTACGATATTGTCTAACTTTACAAAAATAGGATTAAAAGGGCATTCAAGTCAAGTTTTCGACTGTTAGCCAAAATGCTGGGAAAAACCTAAAATGCATTCTCACCAAATTTGAACTTTCTACGTTTTCCCGTTTTCAAGATATTGCACTTCAAAGTTAACAATTTTCCTCTTCAATATTGCCATTTTGCCCGTGTTGTGACAGAAGATTAACTTTTGGAAAGCTGGCTTGAATTTACTTGTTGTTTTGACACCAGCACTGCCGAAAACAGTTATTGAGAGCTACAAACATGCACTAACTTTTTGAAATTTTGTTTGTTGCTAGCAACCGTTGTAAAATATCTACGGAGAAAAAGTCTTTCTAAGGGGAAATCTAAATTGTCATGTTTTGAGAACGGAAGTTCGCAGAAAGCTCAAATTTGGTGAAGTTAGTCTTCATATTTGTCAATTTTTTTTGAGAGAAAACCGAGGAAAATTTTTGACCTGAATGCCCTTTTAAGAACGAGGCCATAATCTTTGATTTCGGATGCATTTTATCCCGAGGTACGTTTTAAAGTAAAAAACTTAAGTTTATTTTGTTTTTTGTGTGTTTGTATTTCTTTTTTTACAAGCTTTTGCTACAAATTGAAGTTTTTTTTTGCTGTACGCTAGTGTTTGTGCATTACTTCTTTTAGTTTAATTTTGATCGAGAAGTTTAATTTTATTTTAGCAATTTTAGTTTTTATTTTTAAAGATTTGTAATTGCAGTAAATTAATATCGCAAACAATCAAGCCAAATTTTCCTTCAAGGTTTTTGTTTTTTTTTAAATGCCCATTTTTCAGTAAGCGAAGTAGCGTTGGACCTCAAACGATTTTAAAGAAGTGCTCAATAGTAGGGTCTGAAGATATTCCATTTCGATATGACAGACAACCTTGATGGTTCCGAAAGCGGGCGAAACAGACTGAAGGGTTTTAAGTTTTTACTTTTTCTAGGTTGTGGCGTGTACTGTTTTACGATGTTTTTCATAGTAGCATAGCTTTATGAAGCTTATAGTTGCAATTTTTCTGTTTCCTTCCGAGAAACACTTACCATATTTGTTACATGTATTTAACTGTTCTTTCTGATATTTGCTGTTAACTGTTCGGATATTTAACTACTTTTTCTGTCACATCTATGTATATTTTTTGGTGATTTCAAGTCAAGCGTGGTGTTCTCAGCTGAGCTTTGTGCAGATACTCAACCTTATACTTCACTTCCAGTAGAGTTTTTTGGAAAACAGCGGCTTTCAATGCTTTCGGCAAGATTTGAACCCAGATTCACTAACAGTAGGATTCAAAGCCCAGTCGTTTAACTACTAAGCTATGATGACTAATGTTACGTTTGTTTAATATTGCATTATTAAACCTTTTTCAGGTCCTGGCACAGATGTGCCTGCTCCTGATGTTAACACAGGAGCTCGCGAGATGTCGTGGGTGGCGGACACTTATGCAATGACGTTTGGCCATGGTGACGTCAACGCTTACGCTTGCGTCACAGGCAAACCGATTGTACAAGGTGGAATACATGGGCGGGTTTCGGCTACAGGAAAGGTTAGCATTGCTCATTTTGAGCAATTTTACTTTGAATAAACAGACTTGCTTTATATTCTGCGGAATCGTAATTGTAGCAAACTCTAATTGCGTGATCTGGGTTCAGTACGCACTCTGATCAGGTTGCTGTTGCTTGGATAAGGCGCTTTACGACGATTATGTCTGCTTGGTGGCCTGAAAATACCAGCAAATTAACTCTTAAAATGTAAATGTAAATTCCAGCAAATTAACTGTTAAAAAAAATGAACCGGAAAACTTAGAACATGATCGTTCACCGATCAGTGGTCGAGTGGGTAAAGCGTCTGCTTTGGTAGACTCGGGTTCGATTCCCGTTCGGGTCAAACCAACGACTCTAAAAATTGGTATCCACAGCTTCCCTGCTTGACAGCAATAAAAAGAACCAGTGTAAACTGTGAAGCCTCTGCCGTGTCTGGTTGGCTGGTGGTAGCTTGACTCGAAGACCGAAAGGTTCCTCCGCTGTATTCTAACCACAGTTACATGGTGATTAGAGATGTAATTACAATTACTTTGGCCAACTCTTAGGTGGTGCTGATTCGTCCAAAAGATATAGTGCCACCGCCGCTTTCTCAAAACAGGAGGATAAAAATTAAACTATGATCTGAATATCTCGCCCTGTTATCTAATCTTCGGATTTTCTCTTGCCTGGATTTTATTTTCCTAATATTTCCATTCAGGCATTAATGTTGAAGTTAATTTTGGCTTTTGCAGGGCGTGTTTCATGGTATTGACAATATCACCCAAAATGGTACGTAGCTTATTTCTTACCAAGAAAACAAATCGGACTTAAATTATTTTTTTCATACTTTCTTTGCTTCAATTAATTAATTCGACGTAAAGGTTTTTCTAAGATACTTGCCCAAAGACCGACTTTAAAATTAGAAAGTCGTGCTTGAGTAGTTATTGAAATTCTTTACTTTTAAATTATCACTCGAACTAGGCTTAAGCTAGAGTTCGGTCTCGGTCGTAAGATTTAGTTAAAGGGGGTCAGCCAGCTTAATCAATGTTTTTTTTTTTTTTTTTAACCTGAACTGATCCAACTTTGAAAATGAAACTTACACTAACCACTTCATTGAAGATCTCACTAATAAGAGTCAGGAATGTTTTTAAAGGACGAAAAATAATCGCAGAATATCTCTGGGATTGTTGTCCCGTATAGTGGGACTAAAAATCGAGCGAAAATCAATTAGAAGTTATGGACAATGGAATGAATTGGTGTGAAACTACTAGTTGTGTATACAGAGCATTGGGAGAAGGTAGAACCGCCAATTTTGTTTACAGTTTTTTTGCAAATTGTTATCATCGTAGTGTGAAGTTAAATATACAATGTTACCTCTTTGGAACGTCTATTAGTGAAACCATCAGTTGTGAATATGTTTTCTAAAAAAGGAAAATATGATGCTAAAGTTTTGTTTCGGGCCAGAAGTTAAGATTCCAATTTTGAAATATCTTCACCAAGGTATCGTCTAATTTACTTGTTTTTTTTCAGAGGAGTGTATGAGCAAGATTGGAATGCAAACTGGCCTAAAGGATAGAACCTTTATTGTACAAGGATTTGGTAACGTTGGTCTACACACAATGCGATACCTCCACAGGTATACAACTACAAATCAACTATATTCTGTTTATCACGCCTTATAAACTTGAAAGTTGTCCGGCCCATTTCTGCGTCATTGCTTTTTGGTTACCCGATTTTCATAGAGGTCTATCCTGCAGTGATAGTGTGCCTATCTGCCTATACTGCCCAATCTTTGAATGTTGAGGAAATGGTCATTTCTAAAGTATTTTGGCTCTCTAGCACATTGCTAAGGTTCTATGCGATGAGTTATAATCTGTTGCATTACCTCTTAGCTCACATCTGTACCGTGAAGTAAAGAGTAAAACGGACAGCCTGTTGTTATGTAGTCTGTCGTTTGGTTCTGAGCGCCATGGTGCAATCGTACCCCAGTTGTGCTAAGAGGAACGGAAATGCCCAACACCGCTGAGTACTGTGTAGTCGATTCAGCTGGACTCAGAAGCGTCTTTTAATATGCGTTGCTGACGACAGACCATTTATATTGGAGATGAACTGATGATGTCTGGTGTTAGGATTGCTCAATTTAGTATTTATGGAATGCTCGGCGCGATCGGATGCCTCGATGAATAAGTAAATAGTTGAATAAGGTCTACTATTAGATCTATAGCGGCAAGCACAAAGGACTGTCTACCCAGAATTACAAATAGAAAGTAGTAATGTCTATACTCAACACCAATGATCATGGTATAAGGTTAATATGTTTTATAAATTTTACAGACACGGCGCTCGGTGCATTGGCGTATTAGAGCACGACGGTGGTATTTTCTCTAAAGACGGTATCGATCCACTTGAGCTTGAAGATTTCCATTTGGTATGCACAGTAGTTGCAAAAATGCTATACTTCTGGTTTTTACACACTTAGCATCTTTAATATACGACATCAGTGCCTTTTATCGGGTTTCATTCACCGATCAGTTGTAATCCCCCCCACATGTTGTTCAATGACAAGCCCGCCCTACCAAGGTTGAAATCAAGAAAAAGCTTTCTGCACTGCGTAGATCCTCTAGAAGGGAAGATTACAACTTCGACAGAGAAGCATTGGAAAGAAAATTGGAAGAGTTTCCATCAAGCAATCATTTAAATATCAAACCCAATGAAAGTCTGACTCCTGGATCACAATTATAGTGGAAAATGTGGCGCTGCCTTAACCGCCTTTGCTCTGGCAGGGCTAAAACAAAAACAGAACCGAAAAAGTGGGGCTTCACTGACCCATCCACAATCGTAATCTGCAAGTGTGGAGAAGAAGATGACACAATTCAACATCGTAACATGCTCTCTACTTGACGAACCTTGCTCCGTAGCTGATCTTCGCGAATTCAACGAGAGATCCAGACGGTGCTTGGAACAGTGGCAAACATTTTCACACAGGAAGAATCGACTACTTACGCACCGATGAGTTTGGCTGCTTGCAGTACTTTTTGTTTCAAAATCGTAACTTTGGGTTCAATACCCGATTGAGTCAAGCCATGAACTTAAATTCATACTAGAAATGTTGTATTCTGACTTAGCATAGCCTGATTTCTTTAGGCTAACGGTACGATTCTCGGCTTTCCCAAAGCAGAAGTCTACAATGGCCCTTCTATGTTAGAAGAAGAATGCGACATCCTTATTCCGTGTGCTCTAGAGAAAGTCATCACAGCAGATAATGCATGCAATATTAAAGCAAAGGTAGGAAACACGTATGTTTGTTCTTTTTTTTTTCTTTTTTGGCACTAATTGCACTCGTAAACGAAATTTTAAACGGCAGAGAAGTTAGTTGGTGGGAATTACCGTTCTCTTTTTGGTGAAATAAGAATATGGTACGACAAAATGTCACACCTTGGATCCGCGGTACCCAGTGACTATTTCTGTACTGCTCAAAAAGTAAGTCAGTCCTAACGCAACTGCCCAGTCCATTGTTGGTGGTCATGGTCAACTATCAGTCGCTCTTATGACCCGTACGGTGAGCGTCTGAGCATGGGCAGCTTCAATATTTTGCCCCGCAGAACTCTGGAAAATCGCCTCTCTAATTGTAAAAGGTGATTAATTTTGTTAGATTATAATGCCTAAAAATGGAGGTATAAAAGTTTTCCAGGTTACAAAAAGGACACCAAGTAAAAGTTGCATTTTTGTTACAAGGTCCAAACTATATTCCCTTTGTTCTTTATTTGGTGTTTCATAGCTTGCGGTTTAGATCATAGCCGAAGGAGCCAATGGACCTACAACTCCAAAAGCTGATGAGATTCTGCAGAAACGCTCCAAACTAGTTATTCCGGTAACGTTTTGCTTTCTACAAATTTTTATGCACGAAAATTAGATTCACCAAATTGCATGCTTTGGTGAAAACAAGACATCTGAAGTAGATGATAAACGGGGATTTTTGTGATTTCTTGGTTTTTGTGATAGGGAATTTCGACATTTGAAAGAAATTTAATTCGTTTTTCAAGACTTTTCTAAGACCTAAAATTACTAATATAGCGTTTGTTTATTCGCCCCCCCCCCCACATACACTTAATTATGACCTAGTCCAAAGTGTACACTTGATTAAGGAAGGGTTTCAATTGCCTGGCGATGTGCAATATGAAACAGTGATGCAGTAAACAGCGAGCCAAGTCAACTGACCGCGACAAACAGACCGCGAACAAACTGACCGCGAAGCAACGATTTCGTTACATGATTTCGTCACTGATTTCGTCGCAGTCATTTCGTCACAAAGTGAGGGTTTGGGCAAGATGGCTCTAGGGATAGTAAAAATATATTTAGGATCGCAGTTCTCGGCCAATCGGCGTTGTTCGCCGTCGGTTTGCTCGCGGTCAGTTGGTTTGCGGTCAGTTTGTTGCGGTCAGTTGTCGTGGACCCAGTAAACAGTGTTGTGCGTTGGCGAAACTCGAGTTCGCGAGTGAAAGGCCGCTAACTGTTAGTTCAGTTCCCAGCTCTGGCAAGTGTGCATCCTCGTATCTTTGGAAAAAACAACATTTTCCCATTAAACCTAAGCTAAATCGTGGTAGCTAAAGCTAACCCGAAAAAGTGCGTTGTGTTGGTACGGTTAGTAGACTCGCAGACGCAGTAATTCATATCGAAATCAAATCTGCAATATACCCTGCTGTATTTCGCCAAAGCTAGTAACGAAATAAAGGGACTCATGTCTGCACGATCGCCCTCAGGCTGCACAGCTCCCGAAGAAATGTTGCTGCGGTGGCGAGCCGTTGGCACACTGTGTCCGATTTGACCTGCCCGAGATTTGAACCTCAGACCTCCTGCTCCAGAGACGAACGCGTTACCGCTCGACCAACTGGCCAGCCCATTAGCGGTGGCCACTTGTATGGTAATGGGGTGCCTACTTATTGATTGTGTGAAAATGGTCACTTTTTTCTGCCGGTTTCTCAAAGCTCAGTTAGGGAATAGTGGTGTAGCACCTCTGTTGCACCATACTCTCATCCACAGGGAAGAATCGGACAACAACAACCAACCAACAGTGCTAAACGAGTACTTTTAAAGTGCTAAACGAGTACTTTTAAAAATAGAGAAATTAGCCAGAACATACGAAGTAAATTACATTACCCAGAAATTAACCATAGATCAAAATTAAACCTTTAAATACATTATTCATTTCAGGACCTCTATTTAAATGCTGGCGGTGTGACAGTTTCGTACTTTGAATGGCTTAAGAACCTCAATCACGTAAGCTACGGCAGATTGACGTTCAAGTATGAGAAAGATGCCAACTCCGATCTACTCGGTAAGCTTGCTTGATACGTTCCTTGTTATTATCGTTTTTAATTAAATGTTTATTCACCCACTTGGCTGGGACGCAGCGAAGGGACCTTTCGGTCTTCTAGTCAAGCTGCCACCCGTTTATCACACTCGGTAGAGGCTTCGTACTGTCCCTTTTTATTGCTGAAACTCATGCAGAAAAGCTCTGAATATCAATTTTTCTAATCTTTCGTTTGACCCGACCGGGAATCGAACCCAAGTTTGGTTGGGAATTGCAACCATAAAAGTGAGATTTAGAATAATATTAGTCTCTAATTTAATCGCTCAATGGTCCTATGATAAAGCATCTGCTACTGAAACGTTAGACTTGGGTTTGACTCCCAGTCGGTTCAAACTTCCCTGCTTGACTTTCAGCAACAACCAGAGACAGCATTAAAAGGGAAAGTGTGAAGCTTTCACCGTGTGTGGTAGACAGGTGGGCTGGTGACAGCTTGACTCGAAGACCGCAAAGGTCCATTCGCTGTCTCCTGGCCAAGGCAACTTGGTGAATAAAATGTAATTACTATGACAGGAAGCAAGTTAGTAGCAAAGCTGTTAACTTATCTTTAAGTCTTGAAATAATGTTACAGTGGTTTCATTTAAGAGCAATTTATGAGCTTGGACGAATTCTGTACCTGTGGCTACCAAACTGGAGTTTCTGAGTGTGGTAGGTAGTGATACGCATTTAGTGCACGATATTCCACAATACTAGTCAGTCATACTCCACTGGGCTCCTAATTTTTTCAAAAAACCTTCGATACCAAACTTGGGCATTGTGATAATTGCTTGGTCAAGTACTACTATCTTGGGGCCTCTACCAGTCAACCTCGTGTAGAGATGGCGGATATTTGAATTGCATTGCAAAAAAGTAGTCCTCTCACAATTGTGGTATGCACCCTGTAAATCACTAGTCCGCGGCACACTCTTCAAATAACATCAAGGACAGGAGGCTGCAGGTTCGAATCCTGTGGGAGAACTTTGTAATGCCTACTTTCGGTAATCGCCGTTTTGGTGGCTTATTCCAAGCTGCACTCGTGGAGAGGTCCTAGTAGGTTAGGAAGCGTAAAAACCAACTATTGGAATAATCTGGATATGAATTCGTCCATGTTCAAACATTGTCTACTTTTACTGTGTTATTATCTTTTCAGATAGCGTCCAGCGTAGTTTAGAAAAGAAATTTTGTGGAGAAGGCCCCATTCCTATTCTTCCATCTGAAGAATTTGCGAAGAAAATTGCGGTGCGTGTGAACATTACAGTTCGTTAAGTTAAAAAGCTTGTATTTGCAGCGGTTCTGTCTCCCCTCCTTTCCTCTCACACACATTTATTCTCCCATGCTTATTGTTTACTGTCTTGCGTCGATAACCAATAAAATTACCGAAATCTATTGCCGAATCGGACCGCAAAATTTAAATAATAGCGGAGCTAAAACCTCGCGACTTCATCACCATACCGGTCATACTAAACCGAAAACCAACGTAATAATACGCCTGTAAGACAATTCTCAACAACTGTTGAGAAATATTGTTCCATTTTCATGTTATTTTTGCGTAAAAATTGTTGTTGTTTTTTGCATAAAGCCTGCGTATTTCATTAATCAATCTACCAAGTTTGACAGATTCTTGAACCTTTCGTTGAGTGACGATTTGAAATTTACTTACTTGTAACGGACGAAAGGTATTCCGCGAAACATATGATTGTTTTTTTGAGAAAGCTTTTGCAAGTATGTAGTGTGGCTAAGAAGTAGTTTACTATCTTTTGGGCTTTTCATACTTTTCATCATAACGAATGCTCGCTTCGATTCAAACGTTTTGAAACTTCCATGGCGAAATCGAGAAAATTTTTTAGAGATTTTAAATGTAATCAAAATTTTGTTGCAGGGTGCTTCTGAGAAAGATATTGTTCAGTCGGGGTTGGATTACACAATGCATCGCTCTGCCAAGGTACGTTTGGTATCATACTGTAAACGTCTCTTGATCGAAGGGTTGCTGGCTCTTTTGCCTGATTATCGAACTGGCATTGCGTTGTTATGTTCGGGGGAAGCCCGTAGCGCTTATCATTGCGGTCAAACAGTCCATCCAATTTTGTTGGCTTAAATTGACGAAAGACGCGCAAACAGAACCCAAAAATGTGCTTCGTGTTATGGTGCTTTGGTTACTGATTAGGCGCCGCAAATCGTATGGTTTGTACATGTGAATGAGTGAATGACAACAGTTTTGCCCTTCAAGCCCAATAACTTGTAGGATTCTAATTACATCTTTGTTCACCAAGCAGCCTTGGCAGGAGACAGCGAAGGGACCTTTCTGTCTTCAAGTCAAGCTGCCACCTGTCTACCTCACACGCACCTGGAAACTTTACATTGTCCTTTTTATTGCTAAATGTTAAACAGGGAAGCTGTAAAAACCAATTTTTGTAGTCTTTGATTTTATTCGACTGGGATTCGAACCCGGTTCTACCGTTTCAGAAGCAGACGCTCTATCTACTCGATCATTGATCGGTTGTGATAGTATAATGAATTATATGATATTATGATATGATATGTGATAATTAATGATACGCAAACTATAAATTATTACTAATTGAAATCATCATTCTTTTCAGAATGTTATATCATAAATATCCTGCTATATAACGTTATTTGAAATGGATATTTGTTGTCTCCACAGTGGTGTATTTAGTAGTATGTGATCGGATTTTGAGTCTCAGTAAATGTCCTGGTCGGGTCAAACCAAAGATTATAAAAAGTGGTATTCACAGCTTCCCTGCTTGGCGTTCAGCAATAAAATATTATATCATAAAGGACTGTGTGAAGCCTTCATAGTGTGTAGTAAACAGATGGGCAGCGTGGTTGGATGACCGGAAGGTCCCTTTGCTGTCTCCAGGCTAAGGTTAAGATGTTAATTGCAATTACAACTGGAATTTGGCTTTGCGATTCACGAAAAGAAGCCTAGTGGTTATATGTAGTTTGAGTAGTTAGATACACTGCTTGCTGCATTCAATCTCTGTGTGAAACTCCGCAGTGAGAAATCGAAATTGAGTCAAGATCAGCATAAACAGAATAAGGATTTAGAACAATCCCTTCTCCTTTTCTCCCTGGCGCTACTCGATTCACAAATACTGTATTGTGTATAGTTGTTTGGACTTTTTGTTAGACCTCTCCTATGTTATCCTTTTTTGATGGAAATATGGCTCTGTCTGAGCTGCTATGTGGCATTTTCTTGAGAATAACCATGATTCTGTACAGGAGCATCGTGAAAATAATATTTCCCTTGGACTGATGTTTCTATCATACGTGGTACCCTTTTTTGTAAGAACAATTTATAACAACACTCGGCTCATTTTTGCTCAAAATTTAAGAACTAGTAAAGATTAAAATTCGTGATAGTTTAAGAACAGCCATCTTCAATCCAAAATTTGCATCTTGAAAAGGCTTGGTAGTACTGTATAAACTGTATATCGGCTGATTTTTACTTTGTAAGTTAATATTATTAACACTTTTTTTTCATAAAAACCAGTAAATTTTGGGTGGAGGTTGGTTGTTCTTAAATTTTACAAATTTTCAGCCTCATTTGTTCATAATTTGTTTTTAACTATATTGGAAAATATAGTGACACAAACTTATTTCTACTTGGTTAAAGTTATCCTCGGTTATAGCTCATGACTACTGTTAGACAAACCAACAATGGCAATATAGAAAAGACCACGCAAACTCTGCTGATGGCCTACAAACACGTTTTGCTATAGACTGTGTTCTTAATTACTTTTCTATGCTGAGTCCGACATTGTTCTTAATTTGGTCTTAAATTTAAGCAAAAATGAGCCCCGTGTTTTTATAAAATTATTCTAGTAAAAAAGTTGTATTATTTCACATTATTTCATTTACCTATTTTCTCTAGCGTATCATCCGGACAGCCAAAGAATACAACCTTGGATTTGATCTGCGAACTGCCGCGTATGCGAATGCGATTGAAAAAGTTTTCCAAAATTATTATTCTGCAGGTTTTACTTTTAGTTAGAGTTTCATCTCCAGTTGATTTTTGTTTTTATGAAATTTTTCCTTTATGTATTTACTACGGCTTGTTGTTTTTTTGAGGCATATTTAGTTTTTTGATTTTAAATTCGCCGATTTAAAGTCTAATATTGTACTTATTACTTAATTTTATACTTATTCGTTCGTGATTTCAATAGGAATTACCAGCATTTCTAATTTTTGTTAGATTTTATTGTTTACACTGAGGCTTGCAACAAACAAGCCTTGCATGTTTTCATGATCTTTATGGTTTGGAACTTTTGCATTTTGTGTTGAAAATTGAATTGATTGCAGTTTATTTATTTTACACGTTTATAGCATTTACATTCTGTAGTAGGTTCTTAATCGTTTGTTTTCTCTGTTCAAAAACTGCAGTAAAAATATGCAAAGCAACATTGCTTGTTTCAACCAGACGCGCAGTCAGGGTTTGGTGAAATAAGTAAACAAGGCACAGAAGGCAGTTTGGCTCGAAGATCATTTGCTGCTATAGGCAAAGCAGCTTGGTTGCTGAGAATGTAGATTATAAGAGAGAGGTTCAACGTAAGTTACAGTCTGAAAGTAAAGTCGTGTCTATTTATCCTCTTCTCACCGCACAGCGCCAGATGCTACCTGCTGGACGATCCACACCTGATAAGTTACTAGTGTTTCGGTGGATTTCTTCAAATGCCTGTTTACTAAATTTGGTGCTTGTTCGAAGTCACCAAGCAGAGATAATCATAGTAAAGCGTCTGATTCAAAAACGCAACACCGTGACCAGAGCCCGCGCGCGGCTTGAACTCAGATTATGCGATCAAGGTCGTCGTAAAAACGACGCCTTTATCCTTTCGTAGAAACGTCGTAAAACCGATGAGTATGATCACAGTAGGGTCCGAGAGGAAGAGCTTTATCATAAAACAATTCATTTTCATATCTGGTAACTAACTATCTTGGACAGAAATTTAAAAACCGCTTTTCTGCCTCTATAGCAAAATGTTTTCTTTCTTTTTCAATTTAGTCAAGTCCAGTTAAGGAAAATTCTTGCAAATTACAAAATTTCAGTTCTCATCTTTGAATAAAGTAGTTGCAAAGCATCAATCGTTTTAAATCAATACTTAGCAGGACTAAAATGCGACAGTACAGCTAACTGGTCTCAATATTGTACAAGTGTACAGAAAAAAAAAAGGAAATATTCGCCAAGATGGGCTCAAATCACGGTCTTTTAAAAGTCGACCATTCGCTAGATGGTAGTCACGTTTTTAGTCCTAGCAAATTCGATAGCATAATCGAGAGGATAAAGGCGTCGTTTTTACGACGACCCTGGTCGCATGATCTGAGTTCAAGCCGCCCTCAGATCACATTTTTGCGCCCTTAGATAAGACGCTTTATGATGAGCGTCTGACGCTGTCCAGTAATAGGAAGGCAAAACTGCACTAACAACAACTCACAGGACGATATCACTTATTTCTCTTGTCCGATCCTTCCTCAATGTCCTAGAAACGTGGTTCAACTTATGGAGATTCCTCTCAATCCAAAGAAGTGCGAATCCTCCTTTTTTTCTACAGATCCCCACCAAGCCACTTTTCAGCCCCTGCTGAATCTTTTTGGCATCCCTCTCTCGTTCAGTCCCACCCCTAAATTCCTTGGTGTAACCGTTGATCGGACTCTATCCTTTGGGGCCCACGTCCAATCCCTGTGTTCCAAATTCTATCCTCGCCACAAAGCCCTTCGCTCCAAAGCCACTGCCTCCTGCGGTCCCACGAAAGAATCTCTCTCCCTACTTTAAAAAGCCTTTGTGCGACGGGTGCTCACATATGCCTCTCCTGGATGGTTCCCATTCCTCTGCGACCCCGCAACCAATCACTTGGAAGTCCTACACAGAGCTGCATGCAGGGTTATTACTGGGTGCCTCTCTTCCACCCCCTCCTCCCTACTCCTTCTTGAGGCCCAACTCCCTCCTCTAAAGTTAACTTTAGAACATCAGGCTCTTTCCTCTTTCGAACGTGCTGTGCGTCTCCCCCCAGACTTCTCCAGCCTCAATGCCCTGGCAACAAGAAAAGTGCCCTGTCGATTAAAGAAGAAACCCTCATGGAGATCATTCTGTTCTTCAGCCACACAATCACTCCCATTCCCACGTGAGACTCTGATCATGTGCCCCCCTTTTCCCCCATGGACTGCAACCCACTTCACTGTTTCCCCCTTCATTCCCGACTGCACAGGCAACAGTACAGCCCGACTCCAGTCTGCTTCAAACAAACTATCCTCCCTCCCCCCTTCTGAAATTCAAGTATGAACTGATGGATCTGTCCCCTCACTTTTTGGTCCCGGTGGTGCTGGAGTGTATGTCACATGCTCCAAATGCCACACATCCAATTCCCTGTCCTTTTCTACTGGTCCAATTGCCTCCAGCTTCACAACTGAAACCTTTGCCCTCAAGCAAGTTCTCGATTGATGTACTAACCATTTGATGACCGGCAAATTCCAGTCAGTCCTTTTCCTAACTGACTCCCAATCGGCCCTCTCTATCCTTTCATCACCCCCCTCTTATCTCCTGCCTGAGTCCCTCTGGAATGTTTGGTCCCTTGCCTTCTCCCTCTCTAACAACACCACCTTGAATTTCCAATGGGTTCCCGGTCACGTTGGTCTCCCCGGTAATGAAAATGCGGATTTACTTGCCAAAGCTGGTGCCTCTCTGCCCACTGACGCGATCCCATGCCCTCTTCCCACAGTCATTGCCAAAGTCCGTTATCTCCAGTACCACAATTGAAGACGTCACATATCCCACTCCTATCTTAACTACCAAGTCCCCAAAGTCTCTTCGGAGGAACTGCTCCTTTCTCGCTCTATTCGCTGTGAGCTTTCCCGTCTTCGCTGCCATGGCCACAGTCTTCTTTTATCTTCATATCTTCACAGGATCAGCAGGAAGAAGAATTCTGCTTGTAGTGCCTGTGGACACCCTCTACAGGACCTCATTCATCTCCTTCTCGACTGTCCTGCCTCTGAACCTCATCGTAAATCTATCTTTGGCTCCTCTCTCTCTATTCTTGACCTATGGTCCAGACCTTGGGGTGTGACCCGACTGTTGGGTCTCCGTGCCCCCATCCCTCGAAAGGGGTCGAGTAGTACCACCACCATATCACTTATTTTTAACTTGCGGCTTCTACTCCTAGACCATCTTACACAAGCAAAATCAGTTTATTTTGAAAGAAATAAAATCAACCGGACACATTTGCAAAGCCAGCGTGAGCGTTTGAAATAAAAAATTAACACATGAAAAACTGCAATGAATAAAAAGAACAAATTTCATCCGTGCCACATCTTTGCTCGATTTCATTTTCTATCGGCGAGAAAACGCTGCAGAGTGCTTTTCAAGGTGCGAAGATAAGGTAGAAAATTTTTCGATGGGGCAACAAAAAACAATGAAAACCCATTAATAAACGCTCATTTTAAGCACGACTTCTCGGGTTAAGAAGTGGTCAAACCGCTCAGTACGTCATAAAACTGGTCGAGGGATTCGTCAAAAGATGCTGCTGGTTTTCCATCAGCTTGCGTGGTGTGTTCCGAGCCCTTTTCATCCGCTGTCACTTCTGGGATCGGTGTGGATGCAGAATTATTTGGTGTCGGAGGTGTGTCGTCTGCCGTATCTTCAGTCTCGGATGTCTGATAAGCAAAGCAACAAAAAAATAATATGGTAAGGGTGACAAAAGAAAAGCCCATAACGACACAATACAGTGTTATTCATTATGATTTTACATTACAATACCACAAAGGATAGAGTTCTTTCAATGTTTTGCTGGTTTGTTAATCTTTTCTTGTAAAGAAATCCATGCGATAAAGTTTACAAATCGATTTTTTTTCACGAGTATGCTGAAATTGTTATTTATTGAGATTTTTTACAACCTGTTTTGCACTGTTACCTGTTCGACAGAAATGGAGATATCATGACCGTTTGTTTTTGATGGTGAATTTAAATCCGCGGCTCTTTGTGTCTCTTCATTTTGTTCAAGTTGTTCTTCAAGTTCCAACGCTTCAAGTTGCTTCTCAACGTTCAGCGCCCCTTCGAACAGGCTCATAACCTGCTGCGCAACCTGTAGCATAAACCCATGCGTTAAATTGGTACAAACGCCCACCGTGTGGATCGTAAAAAGTGACAAATGGCTACCCATCATCGGTGGTGAACTGTATGTGGTGCGGTGCCCACTCTTTGGGCGGTGTGGAAATAACCGCTTTTTTCCTAGGTTCTCCAGTTCACTTGGGGCTCTTTGGTGAAGCCTTTTTGCCACACCATGTTCTCCATCCTCACAGATGCGCCGGAAGCAACAACTTGTGGCATAAGCAGTTGAATGGGATGGAAGCTGGACAAAATTTTCAAAAAACTTAAAATATTTTGCCAAAATGCAAAATTCTGCATCCATTTGAACAAAGAAATGGGAAATTATGAGAACTTACAGCTTTACGAAAAGAATAGAACCTTGCGCAGTGCAACTGAACGACAAACTTTTTATTAGAGACGTTGCTATTTGAGCCATTACAGGTATTAGTTTTATTGAAAGAGAACAAAAAGTAACTTACTAAAATACGATAGGTAAGGTCTAAAATGATGGTCGAAACGTGTTTACCTTCTAGCAGTAGTTGTTACAGTATGTCGAACTGCAATATGTTATCTCCCGTAGTGGCACAGAACCAAAACTGGTGCCGGTTCTTTACCACGTTTAGTAAAAGCTGTAGGAGCTTATCTAGAGACAAATATAAACGGTAGTGATTCAAACTACCGTACACGTATCGCTTTGGAAAGGAGGAACTACCTATCGTTGGAGGTATTCCGGTGCATTTACCTCATGATCAGGTCCGGTTAAATCGTCTTCAATTAGCTCTAATCGCTTGTCTTTCGAAGAAAGATTTTTCTGCATAAAAAATTGCTATAAGTCTATTGACAGCAATTAGCCAGTTACTGTGATTTAAAGTATAAAAACAAAACAGATTTCAAAAAAAAGTTCACATAACACAGTACAAGAATAAAACAAAATAGCGGCGCGACCAGATTATTTCATATATTTCCGCTACGTTTTTCAGCACAATATGAATAATTGAATATTATTATTTCAGCATGTACTGTGTAAAGCGTTCAATTTTTAAATGTCAAAAACGAATATAGATTTTGCAAAAAAGGCTTGTCAAAAGTTTGGTGGAAGTTGCGGCAAATCTATCTGCTCATGTCTTGTGGTCATGCAGCTTTGCTTGAACAAGCCTTGCAAGCATCCTTGAAGCACCTTTGCTGTTGGCAACTGCAGGTAAAATTTTGTGTTTTAGTGTAATAAGTCAGGGATGGCAATCGCATCGATGACTTTCTGCGATATTTGTTACGCAAGAAAACTGCGATGCGATGCAGAGCAGAGCAATGGATGCAATTTTTTGCGATAATTTAATTTTTTTTCGATGCGATAAAATCGTAGCTAGTTTGCGATTATTTTTGCGATTATCGATTTTTTTTTATTAACTTTGAAATTAAAGTTTGTGGCCCAAATTAATGTAAACTGAAGCCCAGCTAGCGCAATGATTTTTTTTAAGGACTTGTTGTGATGTGACACAACAAAATCCAGAACGTTCTCAAACTTAATTCTACCGAAAATGTGACTTGTAACAAAACAGAAACCAGCAAAAATAACAACAAAAAAATGGAAATAATCGCAAAATTCCAGATTTTTTTCAACTTCTGTGATGCGAAAACGGATGTGGATTTTTTTTTGCGTGTTTCGATGGACAATATGATGCCATATTTTTGGGAAAAAAGCGTGCGATGCGATGGGATTGCCATCCGTGATAAACGTCTTTTCTTTATAAGAATACGAGGTTCATTTTGCTCACAATTTAAGAACAAATCAAGAACAATGCCAGCCTTGGCATGAGCAAAATAATGAAGAACAAGGGCTAAAATCAAAAGTCAATTTCTGTTATACAGTGCCGCATCATAACGAAATTTTTGCATGGGCAGTGGATTACCGTTTTATTCTTGCAGCTTTAACAATTGAGAAAACATTTATTGAACACAATTTTTCTCCAAGCAAGAATGAATTTGTGTCAATTCATTCTCCAATAAAATTGAAGAACAAGTGAGGCTAAAAATTCATGAAAATTTAAGATAAGCCTGCTGCAACCCAAAATTTACTGGTTCTAATAAAAAAGTGCAGTTGACAACAACGACTGCAGGTAAAAGAAGCCAACCGAAAAAACAGCCAGCTCCCCACTATTGGATCTCATATTTTATGTGAGAGTGAGCGGAGCGAAAACTTTCTTCTGTTGGTAGAAAACGTTGTTCAGCGTGATTTACATAGTATGAATGTTTTTTAAGCTACTGATAAGATCTTGGCTTGATTAACTTCTTGATTCTATTTTCAAAACATTGCAATAACTTGCATTTCTTGGAGCAATTGCGCAAGTTTAAACAAGCATGCTGGGACTTTGAACATTCAGGCATTTTTGCTATTTTTAAGTCTTTTACATTTCTGTTAACAAGATTTTAATTGCATGTCGTAATCACAATCGAAAACACAATGTAATTATCTCAAGAAAAATATTGCGCTCTGATTTAAAGGCAAATCAAAATTGTTTGGAAATTTTGTTATCACACCTTGGTTTTTTATATGAAACAGTAAACTTTGAATTGAGACAGGCTTTTCTTGAAATTTACACGAATTCTCAGACTCAGTTGTTGTTAATTTGTTCTTTACTTTATTGGAAATAAAGTGACACAAATTTATTCTTGCCTAGTTAAGAGCTGTCTTTTGCTATTAATCATAACTATTCTGAAACACATCAACAACGGCAATATAGAAAAAGTCCACGAAAACTCTGCCGAATACTTGCAGATGCGTAGTACTAG
This sequence comes from Trididemnum nubilum, assembly GCA_963965965.1. Taxonomy (NCBI): domain Eukaryota; kingdom Metazoa; phylum Chordata; class Ascidiacea; order Aplousobranchia; family Didemnidae; genus Trididemnum; species Trididemnum nubilum. The sequence continues at coordinate 19,883,874 of OZ014490.1, forward strand.
CCAGAGAAATTTTAATATTACTTTTTTAATGCTGAGGCTGGCATTATCTTTAATTTGTTTTTAAATTTTGAGCAAAAATGAGCTCGCGTTCTTATAAAATTGTTTTAATAAAAAAACTAAGTGCTTCAAAACACTCAGCAAAATATCCTGTTTCTCAAAACTTTTGCTGCAGCGTTCTTCCTTGTTAAAAAAAAAGCGCACCAAATGAAGGCGGAAACATTCGCAAGTTTGTTTAATTTACTGGCAGTATTATGAAAAATCACTCAGCATCTAGCTAGAATTATGACCAAAAGGAAAAGATCTAAAAAAATCTAAAACATAACTTTACCAAATTTCAGCTTTCTACAGTCGTATCGTTTCCAAGATATTTCATTTCAATCATAAAAATTATCTTTCCTACAAAGTTGCCACGCAAAAATATAATTTGCACCAATTATGAGCTTTGCCTAACATCCGGTACCTATTTCTTTTCCAGCACTAACTTATTGGTGAAGCCTAGCAAGTACGATGTGCTTTCAAATACTTTAGAAAGTGATCACAAAATTAAGTTCAGAAAACTTAAATTTATCTGGCAACACTGTAGTGGAGATGCTTTTAACTTTAAAATGAAATATCTCAGAAACGATAAGATGTAGTAAGCTGAAATTTGGAGAAGATACTTTGTGTTAGATGCTTTATTATCGTTTGCAAATTTGCAAACACCCTCCTTTTTAGAAAACAACTAACTTCACAAAGAGGTTTCGATTACAATTTTTCAACTTTATTTAAACACGCGTCTTAAAGTTTTCTGCTGAATTCAAAAAACGGTTCATTGCAATTGCTCGACACAATTAAAGATTTAGTAAAGCTTTACATACGACAGATAATTCAAATGGAGCGGGAGGTCAAAGGTTCAAATCTCGGACCGGTCAAATCGGATACAATAGTGCTAACGGCTAGCCACCGCTGCGATATTTCTTCGAAAAGAACTGTTGCCAGGGCACAAAATTGCTTTAGAGTTGAGAACAGGAGGTATGTTTTGACACCATTGATAATCACCCCATAAATTTCTACTCAGTATGCGAAGATTATTTTAGCCCTAGACTCTATAATATAGTGATCTGCAAATAAAAGCAACAATGAAAAAATTTGGAAGCAAGATATTGATGCCACATGCTTTGGTTATAAAGCCAGTTGGTATTTTCGATTTTTACGCAGTACAGCGTTATGAGGAAAATACTGTACGGAATGATACCCGCCATTCCTAACTTCAAGTATACCGGTAGTGCCAACAGAAAGTGAAGCTTTGTTGTCTTTTGAAAAAGTGAAACTACTTTTGCTATCCATGGTTGGTAAATAAAATTACGACACCACATATGTCGCACGTACTACACAGACGAGAGCTTGAATAACCTCATGAATTCGAGTCACGAAAAAGTATTTTTGGAGTTCGTGTTTTGTTGTTTTTTTGTAGCAAAGTTTTCGGACAGTGCTTTGAAATTTAGAGCGTGTATAGCCCATACTCTTTCAGACAATTTTTGGCTTGATTTACTTGAAGGCAGCGCTGGAATATTATTAAAATATTAAAGCAAAATCAGACTGAGAAACTCAAACAATATCATTCCAAGTTCAAAGCATTGTATCGATATTTAAGGCAACCAGTCCTTATTAATCAGAGTGTTCAATCACGATTAATCGTTCCTAAAGCTACGAAGGATGCACGTGACTTGGTAACAGAGCAAAGTTGACAACGTGTTGAACAGAATATATCAAACTAAATATCAACTGCAAGCACATTGCCAAATAACTTGGGTCGAACTTTTTCGTTTCAAAGGGTGGTTTTTGCTGGCCTTTGCCAACGGAATGGAAGATTTTGGATCAATTTTTATCCGGTTTAGTTGGACGTAGTGTTACCAACGGCTAGCTACCGCTGCGACATTTCTTCAAAATACCAAAACTGTGCAATGTGCCCCTTTGAGTAACGAAAAAACGCTAAAACCACTGAGCCTAACATTACACATTTCCGCGTTAGGAGTAAAATGAAGTTATAGTTTGAATTTTGAGCCTGCTTTAGGCCAATTTTGAAAACGAATTTGTATACGACGTCCATACTTAAACGCAAACAAACAAATTCTAACAAACCTAATTTTCGATGGAGACCTTGACTATCCAAAAAAGTTAAGCCGAATCTGGTCATGTGGAAGCCCCTATATAACGTTCCGTTATAGTAAAATTTGCGTACTTAGTAAAATCACATAGAAGGTAAATTTTTTCAAAAATGTTTTGCTACTTTTTATCGTGAACCGTTTTGTTTTTATTTTCGAAAAGCAAGAATACCAAAATTGCTAATATTATTCATCGCAAAAATGCCAACGAAAGACATTAACGGTCCTGTAAAACTCGCATTGGCATTGGCCTTGCTACTTATTTTTTACATGAACGTAATTTGGTAGTTACCAGTTAACGGAAACAGCACAAGTTATCCAAATCAAATTATAGGTCAGTTGAAGACCAAACCTGGCAAAGAATGCAGTAGGCCAATGCCATTTTGCACGCATCTTGAAACGTTACTGCTGCCGCATTAGTCTGCAATTCAAACAACTTTGAACTTACGTCGGCATTTTGTGCTGCTTTTCCGCCAGTTGCACTCTTCGGCTTGGCATAATTTTCATAATCTCGAACTTTGTATTTGTTTCGAATATCTTTTACCTATAACATAAACTTAATCTGAAGTTCAATCTCTTAGAACTGCGTTTCTATGTTTCACTAAGCTTTATGACGTAAAATTCAGGAGAAAAGGAATTGTTTATTATTAAAATTTTATCCCATTGACGTCATAAAGCTTAGCCATAAGCGGACTTGGAAATGCCCTATACATGTGATCACAAGTTAGGCGATACTAACACTGCTGATCGCGCTTTGTTCAAATTCAAATTTCAAAGCGTTAACTATACCTTTCATGTTGGCCTCATGTCACACTGTAAAACCCCAGAGATGTGCCAAAAATCCCAAGGATTGGTGGCCATTACAACATCACCCAAAAATGGATAACCCCGACGCATTGTTCAAGAGGGATTCAGCAACACAGGCTGTCTTAACGTGTCTATAAACGCCATATACACCACTACAGTAATACTAACTGTAAGTAAAAACATTTAAGGTGGGGCCCAAGCATTTTCCGCCTGGGCAGAGCCCCGTCTGGCCTTTTTTTTTATCATTTATTCACCACGCAGGAGACTGTGGTTGATTGGTACCTAAAGATTGCCTTTCACGACAAGCAAGGTGGGCGTGGCTTCACCCAAAATCTGCCACCAGACCCACAAACAAATTAGCGGTGAGTGCATGACTCCACGTCCAGTAGCGAATTTAGGAGGGCATTGTCCAACGGGTGCGCTGTTTCGTCTGTTCAGCTCCCCATACTTGTTTAAATGACCATGAGCTAGCATCTTCCAGTTTACAATCCGTGACAACCCAGTTATTGTACTGAGCGGGACGGTTCAAAATGAAACAAAATTTAGGAAAAGACCATTTTTGAGTGTGATATTCACTCTAAAATACAGTTCAAACGAAAATATTCATGCTGGTTTTTAGAACGTTACTAAGACGTTTGTGTTCTGAATTTCGCCCCCTTCCTTTCCGAAATCTTGTTTACGCCACTGGTCGTGTCACTTCAGTATGGCAAGTAGTTGGTTTCGTTTAGTTTGAAGAGGCAGAATAAGTAGCCACTACTATCTAACCTTCAACATCGGTTCCTCTTCTACGTTACTTTCAGGCTGTTGCGGAGTTGTTATTACTCCTTCGTCGACTTCACTTGCCATTTCTATTAACGAAACAAAAAACAGAGGAAATACAGCAGCGTTTGTACTTAACAACTTTTCTGTAATGTTGTAGAAAAACACTATTATTAAACTGTGTTTTTTTACAGGGCGAACCCCAAGCAAATACATAACAGCCCATCACAGGAAGTTTTTTTAAATCGTGAAACTATGTTCATGCCATTCAAAGAGGTGTCGCACTCCGCTCTTGTAAATCCAAAGTGCAACTTTTTGGAAATCAATACAGTAACCTGTACTTTTTCCTATGAAAAATATCTCAAACGTTGAAAATTTTTTTCTCCGAAAGTACTCGGAAACTTGAAACTACTGCAGCATTCCAAAAAGGTCACTACTTAGCTTCAAATTGCGACCATTTCTATTCTCCTGAAAGTTTGCTATTAATATCTAAAATTTGGCATTTACACTATCGGTAATACACTTTTGCGTTTATGCTACTAGCATACTTGTGACTGAGAACGCGTCAGTAACTAAAGTTGTTAAAACTTTTGCTTTTTTTCGAAAGCGTTTTGCACATTTGAATAGAATTTTGTGCAATATATGATTCGTGAAAGGTAACGCACTACAACTGCATGTGCTTGTCATTTTTGCAGTTAGATTTTTTATTTTAACCCTAACTCTGAACTTGAGCGCTTGCTTGCCTTATTTTAAAGCGCTTGAAAAAGTTTTTACTAGCACATTTGTGCTACTTCGCGAACTTGAATAAAAGGGTCTTTGTTCGCTACATTTAGATCTATTAGCTTTCACTGCTTTTGAGAAAGCGCAAAGCGTGATTAATATTTTATAAAACGAAGTCTCAAACTACGTGAAGTAAATGACAGGAAGTTTTTTAAAGCAGCTGTTTCATCGACCAGAACAAATGCACGTAATCGCTTTGATAAATCTTAATCTCTTGAGTAAAACATCCATACGTTGTACGAATATCGGTTAACTTTAATCAAGATCAAAAAGGCCCGACAATTTTGAGTTTGGGGGAAAAAGAGGGATGAGCCCTCCATGAAAAAAGACATCCCCGACAATGCAATATGGTGTTACGTTCTTCGCAGGTACTCTGATGGGCAAGATATTTTGATTGGCAAACAATTTCGTGATTTAAAGAATTCTTTAAAGCAAACCCCGACATTGCGTCTAATAAATTTACAGCGTTGCAAAATCTATGAAAAGTTGAAAACCAACTAGTTTTTCAAAACTTCGTTCCCTTTGCAGAGCCGTCCGCAAATTTGAGTTGCAGTAGAACTCCTTATATTGTTTCGTTGGCGACAATGAGCGCAAGTTGTTATCTTCTATACACAGTAGCGCAACCAATGGGGGATTAAGGGCACTTCAGCCTCCCCCTTAGCCAATTCATTAGAAAATTTAACCCGAAAATGTAAACGTTTAATGTGTTTTGGATACTACATGTAGTGAAGGGGGAGCTGAAAGGGCTCAGAAATTTACTGTAGTTCTTCAACTGGTTTCCAAAATCTTGAGAATTTATTTCTTTCAAATGACTCTAAAATTGGGCAAATTTTGATCTAGATAGCGTTAAAACGATTATTTTTCAAAACAAAAAATATCGTAAAAATCACCCTGCGGATTCATTATGCCTTTCCTTTTCATACCTTGTTCGCGCGCCTGCCCATTAATTTGTGTGCGTATTTTTAACAACACTTCTACAGTTTTTCATCCTTGCGCTTGTGCTATCCTCGCTGTACTTGATACTACACTGTTCTTTGCACTTCGTCACACTCGCCCACTAATCGTCTAGCAACAGTAAGCTCTAACTTTCAAACTCTGACGAGCGTTTATCCGATGTTATGTGAATCTATGAAACGTGCTTGATTCAGGAACTAGTGCACCGCTCATTCTCTATTAATAGTCAAGCGTCAAAAGCATCGTTACGTAAGTATTCCATTTCGAAGTTATGCATAGATTACGTCAGTGTGTACTGCGAGTATTATGGTACTGCTGTGCTGCAGAATAATATCGAAAAAAATATTTTTGAGCTTACGAGAATCGATGTGGAAACTTATACCAATAATAGGACAAAACAGTAAAATGATGACAACTGTTGCCCCGGCAAGGCTCTCCAGGGGGTGACTGTAAATATGTAAAGATTTTCAACAAATCAAATTCAAATACGAGTAGTAGTGATTTAGCAAACTTTTACAACTGATTCACATTTTTCATAACACAACAAAAGTGTTAAGCAGTGTATTTCTGCATCTGCGCGAATTTATAATTAGATGAAATCAATTGTCTTTCGCAGGATTTTCACTTATTTGGAAGTACTACAACACCGCTTAAACAATAAACACTTTTTTTGATAAGAACCAGTAAATTTTTGAAATTTTCACGAATTTTCGGTCTCTTTGTTCTTAACTTTGTTGGAGAATAAAGTGATATAAATTCATTCTTGGTTAAAACTTGACTTTTACAGATCATGATTACCAGGGCTGCGAACTCGATCGATTTTTATTCGACTTCAAATTCGAGTTCAGCCAATTTTAGCAAGTCCACGTTCAAGTTCGAGTTCTCTTAATTTAATTTTTTCGAGTTTAAGTTCGGCAAAAATATCAGTTTTTTGAGTTCGAGTTCAAGGTGACAAAAACACTAAGCCCATTTTTCAATTTAATCGCTCTCCATGCTTTTTTCTAGGTCGCCACGGCATAAATTAGTGAAAGACAATCTCAATTTACATGGCAAGAGCAACAAAAAATATTTTTTTTCAAACAACTTTTTAATCTTTAAATTTCTATTTAATGAACTCGAACAGTTTTATTCGAGTTCAAGTTCGAGTACAGAAAATTTATATTTTCGAGTTTGAGTTCAAGTTCGAGTTCGACAAAACAACCGAGCTTTTTCGAGTACAAATTCGCAGCCCTGATGACTAACTTTAGACAAATGAGAAAAGGCAATATGGAAAGCGGCCAACAAATCTCTGCCGATTACTTATAAATGCGCTATGCTGGTAGTAATTTTTAATCATTTTTTCATGCTGAGGCTTACATTGTTCTTAATTTGTTCTTAAATTTTGAGCAAAAAAAAGCCTCGTGTTCTTATAAAATTGTTTCTATAAATTTTTTCACAACAGTGAGGTAGCGCTTCCCTCCCATACCTGCTACTGTTTCTATAAAAAATGGTAAAGCTTCTGATATTGCACTTTTATTAACTTTTTCTTGACTGTCTTGCTACGTACAGTACTGTATTCAATCTTGCAATGCTATCATTTTCGAAATCTGGTTAGAGTTGTACTGGCCAGTTTACCATTTGGCCAATTGGTTTAATCTCGCTTGGTTAAATAAAACGTTTTACGAACTATTATCAATTTTCGTATATCAGCTCAGCCGAAATGACTTCAAAGTTTTCTCAGCAAATGTTAAATGTAATGTAAACAAATTGAGGTTCCGTTACGCCGCTACGATTTGCTTTGGAATTTGGAATGCGCAAACATTTTCGATTTTGCTTGGTAGAATTTCAATTGGAATGTAATGAGATGAATATTGAAAGCTTGGAATTGGTTCAATGCAGGGATTTCTATTATCGAACAAAATGATTGTTTTCGGATGATCTAATGCATCCAAGAAACGAAGATTAAAATTTTATTTGATTAAGGCACCCCAAATGATTTCGATAACGCGGACTCGCCTGTAGGGTTTTAAATTTTGACTTCGTAACGTGTACAGTTACTGTGTTGCGGTATTGAATGAAACAAACGGATTGTTTTGCTGCTTATGTTGCTGCGAAAGTAAATCAAAGGCATTTTCGAAGAAACATAATTTTGAAAGTTTGGGCAACAAATTGATCGTCCTACTTCGAATATTAGCATAAACTTAACCTTAGCTGAACAGATGCTGTTGATTGCCAATCATTTTTTCCACATTGTCAACACTTCCGTAATATACACTTGTTGCTTCGGATTTCTTATGCAAAAAATTTCTTTAGCGGTACCTCCGTAAATTAAGCAAGTAGTATACAAACATTTCACTATCAAGATTCAGTTGTTTCTATATATCCCTGACTTCATCTTTCTAAAAACTTGGAATGATACTATGTTAAGAATATTCTGCCTACACTGCCAGCATCAGTTGATAAGTCAGAGGGCTATATTCTTGCTTCGACTGGCCAATATTATATTTGTCGCTGAAATTCGCAAGAAATGTTGTTTTGCTGATTAATTTAAATTTCTGCTGAGGAATACAATTAGATTTAATAGTGGCACTTGAAAAAACTTATTCGTTTATTGCAAGTGACGCGTTTTTTGGCAAACGTAAACTGTTTAAATTCCGATTAAACGTGATGGTTTCAAATAGTACGAATATGTTGTTAATTAACGAATCGAATGTAATAGGTGGGTCAAAGGAAAGAAAAACTGTTGAATTCTTGTAAATTCTCAAATATTTGAAAATTAACTGTTGTTTTTGTCAATAGAGTGCTTTCAAATTACTGCACTGTAATATAATACGGTAATATATTATACTTAATTTTTGTTGCTAAATCCTCAAAATGTTTTGGTGGTAATATTTTACGTCTTTAGAATAACAATAAAGAATTTGTTTTTGAAAAAGCGTTTGTTTTATTTGAAAAAAACAAAAACAATAAGAAATCGCTTTGGGCAGAATTTTAATTGTCTTAAAGCAATTCGAACATAATTAACTGAATTGGATCATTAAAGAAAAAGAGCTTTAACGTCCACTGAAATACAGACCACCAAAAATATACTTCAATAGCCCCAACGTCCTTGACGTTTGCCACATTGGCTTCTGTCTTACACTCTAGCAACTAGATAATCACTAGTCAATACCTAGATCTCCATGTTTCAAAACTTTATTGTTTTATCATAAGTAAGCAATCTAATTTTTTTGTCGAATTTTCCCCCTTCATGAAATTTTTAATCCGTCCCTGTAGCCTACAGCTACTTGAAATAATTTACGTCATTTTCCCACCAAGAATACGCAGTTGTATTTCCATGACAAAGCGAAGGTGACTTAACTTCACATAGTTGTTCCGGTGAAATCGGGTTATTTTTTTTGCAGTGACGTTGTAGGTTATACCGAGACAAGATCGTGGTGCACGGTTTGGCTTGTTTGCTTAGGAAAATTTTTAAATCAAATGCATACAATTACAACTTTGTTGAGAATGAGGCTATGTCTGTTTTTTGTTCAAATTTTCGCTTTCAACAATAATTTGGTGATTAGTTTGTTTATTTTTTTTATTTTTATTTTTTCACAAAAATTTAATTTGAACCACATTAGAAGTTCTACAGAGAGCTTTTCATCTGAAATTATTTTCTCAACACTCTAAATCTTTTTTGATCTGTCCTTCCTGTTTTAGTTTGGCAGCTTTCGGTGGCCAGATTTTCACAGTTTAATCCACAGATATGATCAAATTTAGCGATTTTGAGCGGAAAGTATTATTGATATCCATAGGCTACTATTACATGACTAAAAATATTTTGTCTAGGTGAGGTTTTTTAACTATTTCCAGAATTGGATTGCTTTCTCTGGCAATAAATATCTTCCTCGAAATGTAGCGAATAAATATCTCGGGGGATGTATTGGTAATACTAAACTTTCAGCTAAAATTAAATTAAATGAACATTAAATTAAATTGAACAAACATCATATAAACATACAGTACATGTATGAAGCAAGAACATTACACTATAAGCTAGATACAGACCACCACAATCTATGGTGGACATAACAGGACCAGCTGTTTGTTTTCCCTACATCCGGGCTCTTCAGGAGGCTCTAATTTGATACAATTTTGAAAAAGGTAAATTGAAGATAGAGTCAGACGGTTGAGACATGAAGCAACAAAAATCAAGAGGTCCTTTTTTGAATTTTCTTTAATTTAATTTAATTCTGTAGTTTACTACGCCATAGCTGTTTGGTGCCCGTTGGATATTGTAAAATAATGAGCTCCAAATTTTCTTCTGGTATTGCATCTGGTGGTTTCTAGTTAAAAATTGTTAGAGTGATGATTTGTTGGAGTCTGTAACTAGCTAATAAGCTACACTGAGATTTTTCAAGAGAATTTTACATGATTTACTGATCACTATACTCACGATAGAGTATCAAGTAAAAGGATGAAAATAAATTTTGGAAAGCTAATTTAACTGGCAACATTACACGGAAACATTAATTTCAAGCTGAATTATATCTGAAACAGAAATTTACAAAAAAAGCAATTTGTTTACAAATTTCATATATGTTTTTTTAGGTTTAGTTTGTTGTTAATGATTCTAGCGGAGGGTACTCCCCCATTAAGCTGCTTGGTCTGCACTGTTAACTCACACATAAATATTCGCCTTCAACACTAAAACTGATAATGCCATAATATAATGTTATTACGCTATAGTACACTTCAAATCAAACCTTACTTGGCGAGTTAAAACCGAAGTTTTGTTTTTATTTATTTGAAAGTAATCTGCATAAACTACTTCCTTAATAACCACAAATCGCTACTTATTATTTTCAAGTAGGTCATTTGACTTTAAGTAGGCCAATCATAAGGGCTTTTCCACGTTATTTGCCATACGTCATGCTATGCTGACGTCACCAAACTTATACAGCAAAATCGTTCCTTGCTGCTAATCTTCATTCAACGTTCAATCAGTAGGACAATGAGTGGTGTTTCGAGAAAATTTTAAATAATGCTAGCAAGCTTTCATATCGAACGTAATAACTTGGAAATTTGATTTCCTCCGACTCTCTAGCAGAACTAATCACAAAAGCAGAGACGGCAAAAGCTGGTAATTAATCAAAATTAATTAATTTCGAAGCCTCTATTGCTTCGGCTATTGTGCTAGTGCCAATGGTGTGGAAGAAGGTAAAACGCTTGCGCTGCTAGCTTGATTGTTTTTAGAAAATTAAATGCGACAATGGAATCTGGTTTAGTCTTTAAAGTTTCTAAATGCTTCCATTGCTGTTTCTTTAACGATCCAGATCAGGTCGCGTTGAGAGGGCGGCAAAGAGTGGTATGTGGTACTCACTCACGGGATCTTTTAGAGGGCCCAGACACTTGCATGAGGGCCTGAAAGACTTAAACTTAGAAGACTAAAGAACCGAGAGAAACGACTGGGAAAAATGATATGGCACGGTTTCCAGGAAAAATTCGCTGTGAAATATAAGTACGAAGACTTGTTTTGGTCTTCACCATAAATTCCGGGGAAAAAATGACTTCTAAGCAAAAATCTTTTTTTTTTTGGCCTGACTTCAATTTTTCGAAGAAATAATAGAGCCTGTTTGAGCGAAGATATTTGTTTCGTTTTGGCCATGAAAAAAATGATCTTCATTTCTATTTCTTTTGTTCCTGGACCTGGAATTTCTTTAAATGATCATGATCCAGACTCAAAATTTGCGCAAGTTTTTTGATGTAATTTCATGAACCGAGATGATCATGTCATCAGTATTGGGTTTTCTCTCGAAACCTGCGGCGAAAAGATGATTAATTTTTAACGTGGTCGAGTAGAATAATCAGTAAAAAAAGCTCATACGCTTGTCACTCGAACAGCAAGCATCGAAACTTGCTGTGTGACTGCTCAAATCTCAGTTCAGCCAGTCAAGCTAGCAGCCATACAATGAAGCAATCTAAGCTCGAAAACATCATTCAAGAATTTTTTTCTTTTTTTCAACTTTTAACATAATCGTGTATATTGAAATGTTTATTTTTCCTTTTAGCCTACGTAAATAAACTGAATTGAACTGATTGATAACTGGCTCTACAGCTTTGAAAGAACAATTTCAATACAAATTCGTCTTAGTTAAATTCTGATTTCTTCCCCATGGATTTTAAATCGTACGGTATTTTTACAAGTGATACAGTATGTCGCAAATATTTTGGTCTACAGTAATGCACTGAAGGTTTTTGCTGCAAAACCAAAGTGACTCATCGAAAAACTAAATGGCAACTATTATACAGTCTAGCCTAATACTTTACCGATTAAAAGAAAGAGTCTTCACAAAAAACGATCTATACACAGCAGTTGTTATTAATACAAGTGGATCATTTCCTGAATTAATGACCATTTGCGCAAGTTTTGTACGATAATATGCTACGTATATTTAGTTGATGGCCGGAGAATCATACATTAAAATACAGTACATGCATTTTATACAGCAGCAGAGTTACTTACAGTGAGTACATTGGTGCATTTACACCACGAACAAAAGCGTTTTTTTAGCAAACTGTTGTTATTTTAACTTTTCATTATCTTTATTTTGAAACTCCTGCTGGATGATTTACGATATGTAAGGTATTGCAGGGGCAAATATATTAAAAAAACTTATTCAATAAAACAATTTGACTAATTTAAATTGTAATTACTCTCATTTTAATGGAATGCGTTTATTTATAAATATGTGCGTAACAGATTTATATAAATTCATTGAACACTGTTGGTAGACTTTTCATCGTTAAACGACCATCTATTGATCTTGGATTCAGCTCACAGCTTGGTTCACGTTGTTGCTTCAACTTTGCAGTTTTAAACAAATTTCAAATTTCAATGAGGAGAAGTTACATAACAATCATCCCTTTATGCCCCTGCTTTCACCGCAGAGTTTATTTATTAATTTTTTTTTTCAAATTATGTATATGCCAAAAAACAAACAGACCAAAGTTTGACTTTGAGGGCCACCTTTTAAAAATCTGTGGCGATAGTTTTTCTTGATATAGCGAGCAACATGACAAGAGCCATATCAGATATGTCCATAGGTGGGCAAGTTAATGCAAAACGTTAGCTTCGTTTACCACTAGTCCGTTTACAAATTTCACATCTCCGTTAACGTTAATCCGTTATTTTCAGCTTGAATTAACGGAGTTAATAAAGTCCGTTAATCCGTTAACATTTTGCGTGTAATTTACGTTTCTTTTTATTCACTCGCTTTTAGAACACGTATTGACGCTGTTGAGCTGATTGCAAGTAAATATTTATTGCTATGGTGGTCTTTTCGTGTTTTGGAAGTAACTTTTTACTGTCTAATCAAATTTCAAGAAAAAAAAAAAGTTCAAATGCACCAACGAAGCTGCGATTGGAATATCTTTGGAAATAGCGAACAGCGATAATTAATGGACGTATGAGGCTGCAGCTTATTATTTGCCGCAAAAAAGAGCTCCTTTCTTCGCTTTCTTCCATAAAACTCGTGCTTATTACACAACAAGTGTTACCAGTACAAACTGGTTTGTACCGGTACGCTAAATGAATGGTACAAGATCTTAACGATAAAAACCTTAGCGGAAGTTAACAGAATTTAACGGAAGTTAATTTAGTCCGTTAACATGAAGAACTTTTTAACCGATTAACGAGTTAATGAAAAAGTTAGCTTTGTTATTAACAGATTAACGATTAACGGACTTGTGCTCACCTATAGATATGTCTTACTACTACAAAGTAAAATTACAATTCAATTTAGTTTTATTGTCTACTATCAACAAGGTTGTTGCGGCATCTCTGGTTGATCGTCGGACAAGTGATCGAAAAATTGACGGCTCTCAGTTGACTTCCAAACTCGCAATGAGTCGTTATGTCCTAGGGAAAGACACTTTACGCATATTTCTCATTGTGGCCAAGCAGTCTACCCGTTGTAGTGGTCCAGCCAGGGGCGTATTTAGGGGGGGCATGGTGCCATGGGCCCTCCCTTTGGGTTGCCAGTAATGTATGAATACCTCAGAATAGTACGCAAAATTGAGCCATGGCCCCTCCCCCCCTTTTGAATTTGGGCAGAAAATCTGGGCAGAAAGACGGACTGAATCTAAGTGAAGACCTTTTTTTTGGTCTTCATCTTTCTCATCTGGTTTTTATCTCTCTTTCCGAATTCCTGGCTACGAGCCTGCCCTCCCCTCCCCTTTCGAAAATCTTGCGAACGCTACTGAGCCCAGCCTGACGAAAGGCTTGCAAACAGAACCCCGAAAGGGTGATCTGCGTTGGTGTGGTTAGACAGACACAGAGTGCCTGGTTTATACGTATGAAGGATTGAAGACTGTATTCAGCGCTGTAGGCTTCTCAACCATCGTTAGTTTGTGATGAGTATTAGGGTGGGCGAATTCGCAATTTGTCGTGCTTATTTGCTAGGCAAGCTATTGTTACGTCGCAGAATACATAGCATTTACCTCCTTTATTTCTTGCATCTGCCTTTGGGCAAACTTTTCGTCGTGATGATGTAGTCTCGTACAACAGAAGACCTTTAAAATGTCGGTTTGCTGGATGGCAATGGCAGCAGATAGGATTTGATTCAGTGGATATTGAAGTAGCATTTCTGATTAAGTTGATGGAGCAAGCTGGTGAAATCAGCATATCAAAATTATCATCAAAATGGGAGTTAGACCTGTTCATTGAATCAGAAAATAGATCTTTTGCATCTTCTCGTCGATTTTCCTTTTCTGAACAGTTGTTCGAAAAATTTGTGTTTCTGCTTTGCCACTTTCTCCACGGATGAGGTTCAACGGGGGAAAACAAAGCGCGTGATTTTTGCCTTTCCTTAGATTTTTCAGGAGACCGAAGAGACAACACTACTGTAGAAGAAAATGATGATGTCGGTGTGTTACCTGCAAAAGATTACAAAAAATATAGTTACTACGGTGGTGATATACTGTATGGCATTGAAAAGAATATGCAGTTGATTAAATAGCGGAAAACAATGCAAAAAAGTCAACCCCCTGAAGAGCCTAACAGCGAAACAGCCTGTTGGGGCATTATTTTAACGATGTTGTAGATGTTTTTATTATTATTAGAAAAGGTCTATAGGAGCTAATTAGCAAAAGCAAAACAATTTAACAAGCAAAAGCGCAGACTCGCAGTTGTTCCAAGAACAGGTTAGGCTGTAAGTATACTATAACTTATCGACAATATGCACCTCGCTAGTAACTCTGAAACAGCTAAGATTTGACTTTGTAACTAAAAGATGATCGATAGTACCGGTACAGTAATAGCGCATAGTATGAAACAGCTCGCAATTAAACTTTAAAGGGGCATTGAGGTTTAATTTTTGAACTTTAACACTAAATATGTAAAAAATAATTAATCACCAACGTTTATGTTCGTTTTTTTATTGCTTGATGTTAAATAGGTTTCAAGGGAAAGATTTTGACTTTGTGGGAAAAAACTCGGCTGTGGCAACATGGGAGTAACATATTTGCATACGTGGTTCAAACCGACTTAGTCATCTGGCAAGTACCGGGGTTAGGATGTGTTTTTGCCAGGCTTCTGCTGTAGCTTTCACGAAAAATGCGTGTTTTTAAAAATAAAATTAGGCTTATTAGTTTGAATTTTCTTCTTTTTGCACAAAGATATTCGATCTGGTGCACTTAGATAGAAACTTGAAAAATAGGCCTAGGCTGATCGAATAACATTGATAATTTTGACCTCCGTCATATACGCCTACATAGTAATCTTTGTAATTATTAGATTGAAGCCCAGTATGAAAATTGAAAACGCTGAGACTAGATTAGACTTTACAGCTTTTTAGAATTAACTGGAAGGTTTCTCAACTAATGGTAGGCTAATAGGCCTAGGAGCTAGGCTTTGTGGCAGGCCTATTGTAGATTGGTAATGATTAACTTATTCATCAAAAACTTGATGACTCTCTCTAAGTTAAAGAGAATAAAACGAAAATAAAGAATGGTCATTCCCCCATTATTCGTTATATACTTTAGAGTTACAGGCCAGTTGGTCAAGCGGTAACGCGTTCGTCTCTGGAGAGGAGAGTTCTGAGGTTCAAATCTCCGGCAGGTCAAATCGCACATGGTGTTGCCAACGGTTCCCCACCACTGCGACAATTCTTCGAAAGAAGCTGTGTTGCCTGGGCGCAATGACGCGGAGATGGGCCCCGCAAACTCCTTACACGCTTAGGCGTACAACTGCTAGTATAATGACAGATTTGATTTGGTTTACTTGAAGAGTTAAGATTAGGGTTACAGTAGGTTTGGCATAATTTATGCGCTCTAGTAACGATAGTAATTATACTTTCCTATCATTGTTGTTGGATTCGCTGCGTCCACACAAGCGACACCTAATGGTTGATTCAAAAATAAATTCAAAAAATGACAGGATTGCTGTAAATAGCGGAAAAAGGAAATGCAAATATCTTTCGATGTAGAAGTCGAAAAATTTTGAAATCAGCCTCAAAAATTAAAAATAAATACAACTTTGTTTTGTGTTGCAATAAGTGAAATAAAATTGGACTTCAATGCCCCTTTAACACAATCTAATTTAACATCATCATACCTGGTGTATGACTTTTCAATTGATATGATTTGGGTTTTGAAAGTGCTTTGTCTTCAAATCGAACAATGCGAGGTTCTGTTACAATGACTTCTTGTGGAGGATGCGGGATTTTCGTTGAAGTTCGTTGAGGAATTCTTTTTGCGTAACTTCTACTGCTCTCTGGATGGGCACCAGGAGGGTTTTTCTGAAGTGCGGACTGACGAGGGGGTTTATCTTGCTGAATCAGGATACTTCGAGTTGTAGGTTGAATATGCGCACGAGTTGCTTCAGTTTGATGAGCGTCGAGGGTGTGTGGCTTTGATCTATTCGGATCGGGTAAGGGTTTTGTTTTCACAAAATCTGGAGATCTGTTTTCTGTCATCTGTGTTTCGTTGAAAGGAAACATTCTAACCCCGTGTGGGTAGTTAGGCCTATTAGGGCTAGGTGGGTGCTGCATGTTTGTTTGATTGCTCTGTTTTTGTTGTTTAATTTTGCTTTGATTTTGTATCGGAACAACGTGTTCGAACGGAACATTGGTCGAACTGGTAGTTTGAAAAGTGCTTTGGTTGCTTTTGAGAATTTTGCCGCGAGATTGAGAACTTTGTGTTTTTGCATCGTAGACAAACCTACGCATTGGAACTGGAGGTTTGTTTCTCGAAGATTCTTGCACTGGTTGCTCTGGCGGAGCCATAAAAGTTACCCTTTTCGTTTGATCCTGCTTTGCAAAATGGATTTTGGCGTCGTGTGTTTTTGTGGATGTACTTCTTGTGAAATGCTGTCTTCTTGGAGGTGGTGGTCGATTAGGTTTCTGCAGGAATACTTGTGCAGAGGTGACTTTCTTTGTGGAAGCTGTTTGCCGAGAAGAAGGAGGCTTTCCTGGATCGTTGTGGAAATCTTGTCTGTTTTGGCTAGATGGTATTTTTGTTGCAGTTTCATGCCTAACAGCAACTGGAGGATTCCATTTTTCCGAAAATTTTCTCAATTCTTCCAATTTGCATGGGCATAGGGTTGTGTATCTTTGGCATTCGTCACATCGCTTTCCTTTTTTTAATCTCAACACAGGTGTGGCTACGCTCGGGTTGTTTTCGTCCGGGAAGACAGCTTGTGATACAACCGTACCTCGAGGCGATTTCTTTCTGTTCTTGTCATCTGCTTTCGGGGTCTTTTCAATGTATTTGCAAATTATTCTGCGAGATGATCGTTTTGAAGGTCGAACACCGTCAGCTGATTGACAACGAAGTGTGATACCGTCAAGGCACGACTGGACACTGTGCAACGATTCGGTATCGGAAGGAACATCGTCGGAGCTGAAGCTGCGTCGCCTGACCTTATCTGCATGCTCGCTGTCGTCAAGCTTCAATGTGTAGTACCTCGACGCTCGAACATTCTCCCAAGGATGCGGAAAGTTCATGAAAACCGAAACGTTTTCTTCTAAGCTGTCCTCGTTCAATCTGCCACTAAAACAGCTCGATGGAAACACAGCTAAATCATCACTGAACTTCACTTTTCTCTTAACCTTTTTAATTAGAGATTTATTTAAAGATACGATCCCTTGGCAATTCGATTCAATGCATTGCAAATTGTCATTGGATGACGTCATTTCAACACTTGACGAATGATCCAGAGCAACACACACCGAAGTAATTTAGTTTTATTATATTTCACTTTTAATAACGTATAGCTGTTGAGTGAAAACTTTTTATGTTATTTCACTTTTAATTGAATGCACGCCATAGTATACATCGAGAATTGAGATTGACAGGAGCACGAAACCTTCGAATAATGTGTAAATGGATTTACCGGCTATGTAGTACTACAAGAAGATTATTTACTATTTCAATGCTGGAGTACGTTTGCATATGCATAGCAGAACACAATAGGCTACATTATTAATCTTATCATTTACTCTTCTACTATTTTGTGAACCTCTTAACAGTCTTAAGCAAGAAACTAAACGGTAGTAAGCTTGTTCTGACATAGCATCATACAACATCTACTTAACAGTAAAAGATTTGAAAGAAAGAGATAAAGATATGCCTGGAAATGAACAGAAAAAAGAATGCAGTTGATATATTTGCTCGTTGTGTGACCATGGTGTGATTGAAACTCAAATTGTTCAAACAATGCAGTAGCTAGCTAAACCGTAGAATAATGCCCAGCCTGTTTTTCAAAGCTACCGAGTTGTGTTCGTTGACAAGCTTAGAAAGCAGTTTACCCTAATATCAAAAAGTTATTTCACAAAACAAGAATAAATAAAACTTTTTTAAGTGAAATATTACGTCATTTGATAGCGCAAAATGCTGTATGATAGCAGAATTTCAATGTTGGAATAAATAAAATAAAGAAAAAAAAAAGAACTAGAAAATAATGACTAACATCTATTCTCAGTACAGTACTTGATCTTCTGTATTCTCTCAACTTTAATCTTTCAGCGCTTTGCAGCATTAATGATTATTGAAGTCCTAAAACATTGTATAAAATGCAGCTGCTGTTATTGTTAAACCTACCACTTTTTATCGCGAGATGCATTCCCTCGTTTAATTGTTGCTAATCCATTTCATTAACTCTGTCATCGCATTGTCATACTCTGAAACATGATAAGTGAGAAAACAAAGAAAATGTAACTCAAGTTATGTGTAGATGTTCACAGGTTTAAAACGTTTGGCTTACGCAGTCTTAGCAAGTTGCTCCCTAGAACTTTTCAGAGTTTTTCTATCTAAAGTCATGGAGTCTCATAGACATATCAGTGCAAGCATGCACTGATATACTCATTTAAACTTTGCAGTACTGTGGTTTATCGAGTTGTAAATTTAAAGAGATTCGTATAGGGGTTGATTCTAGATGAAAATATTTGTGATATCTACAGAGGTAAAAACAACTAGGAAAAAATTATAGTTTGATCAAAAATCTACTTTGCAGTTAATCACAGTAATTTGCTGTAAAAAAACTCTACTGCTCTCATGCGGCAATAAATTGTCAAAAGCTTTAATTTAGCATAACAGAGTACACGTCACATTAAAAACTTTAAAACCCTGCCGAGTGTTTCACCCGTAATCGGGATCATCAGGGGTGTCGTATGAAAAAGAAGACAACCCTAATGATAACGACTACATGTGAAACAGTCTGTAGGGATTTAATTTTTTTAATTATGTATACTGTATTATGATATCTGCTCTAGCCAAAGCTATTCAACACTTGTTAGAATCAATTGAATTCAAACTCTTCTCATTGTAATTAAGCAGATCAAATTAAAGATTCATGTTAAATTTGGTTATTATGTTAATGCTATTTGCGGTTTTGAATTTGGCAACAATTTATAGATCACGTTTGTTTTAATTTTGAGGTGCGTTTATGTTTCATTGTTGTTGTTTTTCGCATTTTTTTATCAAAAATAATTGTGCTTTTTATTTACACTATTTATGACATTTTCAAAACAATTTTGACTGCCTCTTCTCGTTTGTGAAAATATTTCGTCTCAGCTTCATGCCCCGATAAGTAATGTTGTTTGGAAATCCTCGGTTTGCACTTTTGCACCTTTGTTTCTCTTATCAGGAGGAAGTAACGATGCATTTCATTTAGTTCAGATGATTTTGACCCGCTCAGAATTTAAATTGTTCACAGTCCAAGGTTTTTGATTGCTTTTTTTAATTCTTCCCAGATGAAATCACTATATTCATTCATTGCCTTCAACCAAAGTACTTAATTAAAAGATGCAACAACGTACTCTCTAAAACAGTGGTTCTCAATCTTTTCGAAACCGTGGCCCATTTTGTATTTTTTGAAAGTTTGCATGGCCCATTGCTCTGTGGACCGCCGTTGTTGGACCATAGCTCTATGGCCCCCGCCTCGAAAAAAGAGCTCTCCACTTTCGAGTCAGCGTGATTTGCCAAGTGATTGCCCTGAGCTTCAAAAAAAAAAAAAAGGTTTTCACCTCTGGGAGAGCAATTTTTGTCCTGATCTCCAAAAAAAAGAAAAAGGTCTTCACCTCTGGAAGAGCGATTTTTGCCTTGATCCGAAAAAAAGGTCAGCGCATCGGAGTCCTCGATTTTTGTCAATTCTCCTATAGATATAACTGAAATAAGACTTTTTTGAACCAAGCAGTTAATTTTTCGAATAGCTCTGTGGCCCACCGCAAAATCTCCTATGGCCCACTGGTTGAGAAACCCTGGTCTAAAAGGAAACTTGAGTCAAGATCTTGCGGGCGGGTCGTCGTAAAAACAATACTTTAGCCCTATCGGTCACAGCACTTTCGGCATTATATAAGCCACAGTGCTAGTCACCTTTTTATTTGCAATGCTCTGCATCTGGGAAAAACTCATCTTGTGAGAGGGTAAACTTCTTTGTAATACGGTATCGGAAAGAAGGGAATTTTATTTCATTTTTGAGTGGGTCTTTTTACTGCTACATGTTAATTTTTCTGTCAACAATGTAAAAAAAATTCAACTTGCAGAAACGGCAACAGCGACGAAAAGTACAGCACCCTAGAATTGCCTTCCTCTTCCATTTATACTTTTGTTGTTTGTTCGATTTTAGTGCATGTTTAAGTCGTACAATTTATGTTTTTTGGTGTGAAAATTGATCTGTGCTGTTTTTATCATTAATATATGCTGCTTCATGCAAAGTTGTTTTGATGTTGTGCTTTTACATTTGCTACTAGGGATATTCATCTTTAAAGATCAATAAAATGAAACGTATCGTTGCTAAATTTAATAGTGTTTGTTATAGGCCTGCATTCTGGAACTAAACTATCGCAGTGGAAGAGTGTATGCACTGCATATACGCAGTGAGAGTCCAAATTTGATTCACGGCCCATTACGACCCGCAATGAATTTTCGTTGAGCCCCAGGCTGATTTTCATCTTTTTACCGACCAAATTTATCCTGCAACTATGATCGAACGAACCTAAAAGACATGCCGAGGGCCTATTTTTCTTCACCTATATTTCTGGCCCAAAATGCCCTCAAGCTCTTTTTCTTTTGCATTTCGCCTACTTTTTGGCTCAAAATGCACGAAAGTCTTTTCTTTGGTTTTCACCTTTCTTCTGTCGTAGTGTGCATACTGGAGAGCAATTTTGACCTGATTATTGGAAAACGCCGAGTGGTGGCGTCAAAGAGCTGTCCCAAAGCACCATCCCATAATTATTATCTGTTTGATCCTGCCAAAAAGTTTGGACACCCTCAGCATTGACCAAATTTTTCTTTTTCGACTATAGGAGTCACAGCTCGAGTGTATGTCTAAAAATGCTTTGACCTTTTTTCAAGCAAATATTGCTGCCAGAAGAATAGCAATTTCAAAATCATTTTTTCAAATTGTTTTTAAGACCAGAATTTGGCTTTGAAAAAATCTTACATAAGGACAAAATTGTTTTTTATTTGATTTATGAATGTCTCTTATCAAAGCCAAGGAATGAGCTATGTCTAAACTTACAAAATAAAACCATATTTGCGGTACTGGTATGAAAATTTATTTAATTGGTAATAAACTTTGGTGAACCTTTACAAGTTAACGGCGTTAATATAACACATTTTTTAGAGCTTTTAAATTTTTCGTTTTTTCGTGATGAGCTTTTGCAAAAAGTTTTTATTCTGAACAATAAATGTGACTTAATTGAGTTAATGTTTATTCACTAAAGTCTCCTAAATATTTAAAGTTGTTAGAGGAAGTTTCCCAATTTCGAGATATGTCAAATCAGCTTAGCAAAACTTGGGCATTCTTTACCTATATATATCTCAAATGACGCCATAAAGAAGATTTTGACGTGATTGTTTTGACTTGGGTAAGCTGGGTAGGGTATTTTACGATTCAAATTTTTAAAAAATTGAAGGGCAAAAAAATTGAATGGCTAGGCAGGACTAGATCAAGACACTAAGGATCCGGAAATTATCACAATGAGATTTCTCCCCGAAAGCCAGAGAAACTGTACTGGAGCATTTTTGTTTTTTCTCTTTCTGACTTTGCACTGTGCAATATTGTAATTACCTTTTATTCGCCAAGTTGATGTCTTGGCTAGGAGACAGGGAAGGGACCTTGCGGTCTTCGAGTCAACTGCCACCAGACCACCTCTTTACCACACGGTGGAGGCGTCACACTGTCCCTTTTTCTGCTGTCTCTGTTTGTCGCTGAACTTCAAGCAAGGAAGCTAAATTTGCAGAAATTGCTTTGGCTTCCGCTAGTTTTGCGAAAAAAAAATGCTCAAAACGCCTTTTTTATATTCACTTTTTTAACACCTAAACTTTACGCTTAGTACATGATTTGTTTGCAAGGGACCCTTCATGTACTGAAAGTGTCGATTTTACGGGAGAGCTTATTTTTGGAGGGCCTATAGCAAAGATTTTTAACCTTTTTTGTCTCGTTTATCCCTTGCCAAATGAAAAAAGTGAAATTTATCCCCATTTTCTTGGCGGTCCACAAATTTCTTTGAGTTTTGCGGTGATCTCAAAAAAAAAGGAAAAAAGGTCTCCAGCCGGAGGAACCACCAAATTCTATAGTTCTTGAGGTGATCTCCAAACAAAAAAAGGTTTTCAGGCCGCCGCAGACCACGATTTTTAATGGGTTTTCCACAAATTTTTGCACATTTCCGAAGCTGTCTTCGTTTTGAACAGCGAAAATGTAGCGGAACGGCAATCCAGTACAACACTATCACTTTTTTGATACTGACAATTGAAGTTTGCTTCAGTTTATAATTCAACAAATTTCCCCATCGGTAGGTAAATTTTACCCCCGGTTAAAAACAACTGGTCTATAGTGACCTAGGCCCCCTTTACTGCCCTCTATAAATAAGCAAATCAATATGAAGCTAAACCTTCTACTTCATATCAATTGAAATATTTGTTGTAATAGCGCGAAAGATCTTTTTTCTCGGTAAAAATCGAACTTTAGAAAAGAAATCAAGCCTATTTGTCCTTTCCGGGCTGTGGGAGGGGAAAATTATCACTTCCCAATCGCGTCAAAACTTGAACTGCCCGCAACAAATTAGTGTCGCTTCTCCTACTGTACAACTCTTGCAATAATTCATAAACGTAGTGCGTTGAAAATCGAAAGTGTTTTGATCAAAGTTTTAGGTCGAGTATATAATGAAAAGTCAACAAGCTCACCGGCTCGTTACCCGCACCGCGAGCATCGAAACCGGAAAGTGTCGGTTCAAATCTCAGTGCATCCAGTGTTGTAAACTAATATAGACTCGAACCCGCCATATGAATCACCTGCATAGGGATTTGAAGACGAAATCAGGCCCAAAAAGCTTGAAAGTCAAGTTGGTACAAAAAACGTGCACGGTTATTTAGCGCACCGTCGCTTTCTCGTGATAGGAGGATAAAGATGCACCAATCAATCAATCAATCAATCGTTATGTAGTTAAAACGAAATTGCTTACTGCTGATCAATTGTGACGAAATAATAACAATTTTGTTGTAATAATTGTCTTGATGCTCAAACGAAGTCCATCGTTCAATGTTCCAAAGTTTATTAATTGCACTTTTATCGCTTTCAAAAGCCTATAACTCAAGGCAAGTACGTATGTCAACCTCGAATTAAGCCTGACATTTTGTCAATCTCATACCCGCAACCAACCCGAAAAGCCTGGCCGGAATTATAACTCTGGCCGGTCAGGCAAGCAGCAAAACAATGAGGCTGATCTAAGCCCCCTAAAATCATTCAAGAAAGCAGAAGATATAAAGTCACAGACTGGATCCGCCTTCGGTTGTCAGAAAAAATTATTACTACGAGAGGCTGATCCTACTCGTAACTTTATGTTTTCCATTTTCTAGGTCAAAGTAATTGTTTTTCTCAACGTTGTTTTTCTCAGCCTAACGGAACAGGAAACACTAAAATCACTTTTTTTAAATCCCCGTGGAAATGTACTGAAAAGCAAACATGTATCGCAGGTCACAACAACGATATTAACTCCTTATGTCGGGGGCTTATAAGTCTGTTGGTGGGCTGCCGCCTTGTTTTAGCCCGTTGAGGTGAGTTTACTGTCAACCTTTTTTGGGTAACCAGACTGTAAATCAAAGCCAATGCCCCCTGCTGATGGAAGTAATTAAATTTTGGCAGCATTACAAAGTTTTCTTTTCTTCTTTTTATTCCCTTCCTCTTTGGCAAAGTTAATAAAGGTGTCATTAAAGTTTGACACACAAAACATGATTTTATTGCAAGTCAATTCAGTGTGAGTGATGTCTAATTAAATTCCAATTAACCCCTTGACTAAATTGGAAATTTTAAAACGAAGATTTGGATGAAGCAATACGATATTGAACAAGGTTGTCCGAAAGCGTGAAGTGCATCATTTGTCACTTCATTTGTCTTCATTTACGCGACAATTTTGTTTGAGAATAACAAGCAAAAGTACTCATAACGGATGTAATCACAACTAAATGGTCGCTTTCTAAAGTTTATTTTACTTAAACTCGCAAACCTTAAAAACTAAGTTACAACGTCTTGCATTTATGCTACAAATTTTTTTCGCTGCGATATCATCAATATATACAGTATTCAAAAATGTAAGTTGCAACACTAGACACACGTATTTCGCGACCCAAGTTAAGTGTAAGTCGTTTTATTATTTTCCTCTTTGTTTCATCAACTGTTTCCTTTTCTAATTACAGTACATAATTTTAATAATTGTGGGGGCAGGAATGAGATTACTCGATTCGCAATTTTTGATGACATGGACTCGACTCGAGTCACATGTATGTAAAAGTCTTGACTTGAATATTGCCTCAACGACTTGGGTCATATTTTAGATGTTACTCACAATTAAGAATCAACAACAGCCATGCTTCTTTTTGTAGAATATGTGTTTGCAGTGTCATTTACGCTCAATAAATCTAATTTTTGCGAAATGGTTTAAATTATAGGAAGCGGAGCTCCGACTCCCTAAGTAAGTAAATTTTTCGTTTTTATTTTTTATTTTTATGAATGGATTAAGACTTGACTCGAATCACTTTTTTAAGTGACTCGACTCGAGTCCTATTCTCTTTCTCGGCTCGAGTCCTTTTTTCCGAAAAATGACTTGAGTCGCTTTTATTCAAATATATCGACTCGAGTTTACGTACTCAAGTGACTTGACTCGAGACATTAGAGGAGAAACTCGCTCCAACCATAGAGTAGAGTTGGAGCGAGTTTCAAAAAGCATTTTTGATTTTTACTGATTTCTCCGCAAAATTATGGCAAACGTGTCGATCAACAATGTCAAGTTAAAACATCTCATTTGTAAATGATCTTTTGGCCTTTCACTTTTCAACTTAGGTTAATCGTATAAAGCGGTGGTTTTCAACCTGTGGGCCATAGGAGCATTTTGCGGTGGGCTCCAAAGCTATTTGGAAAATTAGATATTAAGTTTAAAAAATTTGTACTTGTGCGATGACCTCCTTTTTCCCTGAAGTCGTCACAAAGGTTGCAGAAAGATGCAGTGACTGGCCCGAAATCCTTTTTTTGGAGGTTGCAAACAGATCGCAAAATATCGGAATATTGCAGTTGAGCAATACTTTGAAAGATGGGCAATGGAAAATTTTCAGCATTAAACTGGGCCACTGTCAGAAAAAGGTTGGGAACGACTGGCATAAAGAATAGAGTCAAGTCAAGATAGAGCGATTTAGCTGCTCCATGGCTACTTCGAAGAGCTTTTGGTATCAATAAGATTTTGCAAACACGGAATCAGTCGCATGCTACTGCAAAAGAAACGTTTTAATTTAGAATGTATTTTGCCCAAAGAGCATTTTCAGTTTTTATACAAATTTTTAAAAATTGATGTTTTCAAAAAACTGATGAGGCTAAGTACTTTTTGATCTTACATTGCGGAATCGTCAAAATTGCTTTCTTTTCTTTGTGCTGATGATTCTCTAACTATATATACCTTAAACCTTAATTGACCTATACCTACACATTGTACCTTTATAGTCGGCAGCGTGGCCGAATGGATAAAGGCTTCGTTTTAACGACGACCCTGATCGCATGATCTGGGTTCAACCCCCACTCTGGTCACTTTGTTGCGTCCTTGGACAAAACACTTTACGATTATTATCTCTGCTAGGTGGCTTCGAACAAGCAGGAAATTCAGTGGGCAAGAATTCGAAGAAATCCACAGGAGCATTGGATCATCGGAAATTCCTAAGCAGGTGCGGATTCCTCCGAGCACGAAGTAGTCAATGCAATGAAAAGAGTGCGAATCGTCCAACAGTTAGCTTCTAACGCTGTCCGGTGACAGTAGGATAAATATGCACAACAACAACCTGCCCCAAAGTGCTTGACCTTCTTAACACAATAGACAAAGCAATGCTGTAGTACTGTTGCTTGATTGTAACGCATCTTCATAATAATATTGCGATATTTTAAACATCCCCAACTATTTTCCCTTTTTTGAAAACGTCTAATAAATTGAAGAAGATGTTGTAAAGCAAGTTAAATAAAGTTATTCTTTGAAATTAAAAAAATCGTATTTGATTTGGGAACTGTCCAGCTGTCCACCGCAGAGATGGAACCGGTCAGGATTTTCTCGACCGGACCGGTAAGTTTCAAAATCTACGCCGGTCGATCGGTTTTTCACAAAAGATTTTTTTTCACTTTCAATGCATCTAATGAAACAAGTTCAAAAGAGGGGCTATGGTTGAGGTGTTAAAATTTGTGACTCCGGATGGGGGTCTCAGAAATAAAAACGCAAAAAAGTGTTTGCGTTTTTTGCAAAAATAACTCAATTTTAAGACCTTTTTAGGTTAAATTTCGGTTTGAAAGACCTGTTTTGAGCAGCGCAAAACGTACACAATATAAGCGTGAAAAGATCTGGAGGGCACAATCTAAATTATTTGACGTTCTTTCTAATGATATTATACGTAAGGCCAAGACAAGAAGTTCAAATTTTTTAGCCATTGGTGACAGATTATTTGCAATTTGCCGAGCAGCAAACACAAAACTGTTGTGACATTGGCTAGAAAATATTCAAAATATAATGTGCCCCAGCAGTTTGTAGAAATGCTACTTCAGAGCAAGTCATGGCTAGTTAGATATAAAAAAATAAGCGCTATGTCTTTCTAGCCCAGTGTAGAGTGTGGTAAATTTAAGTTGAAGAAAGCTTTTCAAAGGGGCAAGACTTTAGCATGTACTAAAAAATCTGAAATCCGCGCCACTTTTACTCTCAAATTGATTAAAATGACGCTGAAATGCCAGGTAGCGTAAGCCTCTTCCACAAGCACAATGCCCCCCCTAAATACGCCCTTGGAGGTACATGTCTTAATTGTCTTAATGGTCACCATAGGCGTAGCCAGGATTTTTGATTGGGGGGGGCTTAAACCACAAATCACATGGAATGACGTCATCAAAGTTTTTCGAAAGAGGAATTTTTGTGGGACAAAGATATTGCAGAATGGATTATCAGAAGCCTGGTTTGGCACTTAAATTTTGCTAAAGAGAGAGGGCTCAAACTAAAGTTAAAAAGTGAAAATGTCTAAAATGGGAACCGTGTTGAGTAAACTAACGCAATTCAAACGTATCATAGACAAGTTCTGAGGGCGAAACCCCCAGCGGCTGGGCATTTTTTTGTAATTTTTTGGGAAAAAAAGCTGTTTTAACGCCACTGGATCACATTTCGCACGTGTTCAGAGGTATTTGAAAGAAGTAAATTTTTAACATTTGAAAGCCTACTGAAAAAATTAAGTTGTTCGATCCTCCTTTTTCTTGTAATTTAGGTTCAAAACACGTTCAAAATTTAGCATTTTGGTGTTAAATTTTGTAAGTGATTTGGCCCGGGTAAGGGGAAATAAGATACATTGTCTCCTGCAATATTTCAGCAGTAAATAATAATCCACTCGAAGATCATCCTTAGTCAATTTTTGATTGTTAAGAAAATAACCAGTTTAAGAGTACAAGTACGACCAGGGGGCCCAGGCCCTCTCAATTTAGATTCAATAATTTGATCAATGAGCATTTCCCGTCTCTAATTTTTTTCAAAAGTATTTTTTCGTGTAGAAACTGGCAAGGTGAATTGTTACTGAAAAATGATGCAATAGATGGTTACGCGTACTAACCATGTATTTGTTACGCCTGCCAACTTACTAAACTGGTTCGGATTTACAATGCGCGGGGCCCCCGGTACATGAAAAATTTTGCAACTTCTTCATGCCAAATATTATGGTGAAGACCAAAAAAATATATCATATTATAAATCCGCCCCTGGTTGTTACATTACGTTCATAAAACAGTTACATGAGAGCCTGAGGTAGCAACGTTTAGAACAAAAACCCTTAATTTCACCCGAGTTACACTTATAAATTAGTTGGCAAAAACTGGATTGAGGGAGCCCGGATTTCCTGGTTGCCAATATTATTGGTAATCACTGTTGTACGCAAGCATATGCTAAAAGAAACAGAAACTGAAGAAACAATAGTTTTTTTTTGTTACATTTTTATCGTTAGTGGTATTTCAATTGGGGGGGGGGCGACCCCCATCTCTTTCGCTACGCTTATTGTGGTCACAGCATATTACTCACAGCTTGAAACCACTCAGCAAGTTTTTTCAAAAGGTGTGCTTTGTTAATACTGTTTTTTTATAAAAAGTTTTATTTACAATAAAATGTATAATGTGTATATTTTGGTTGGTGCTTAGATGCCTTTGAGTTGCAAGAAAGGGGAATTTGACCGGTGTTTCAACCGGCTTGACCGGCCGGTCGAAGAATCTCGACCCGACCGGCCGGTGGACCCGACCAGTGCCGGTTGACCCGACCGGTTTCCATCTCTGGTCCACCATACAAGGATTCTGGCAGTTTTGTATGGTTTATTTTCAGAAAAGAAAAAGGGCTGACATAGAAAAGAAAAATAAATACTTGTATAAGAACCAAAAACGCTATATTTTATAAGAACCAGTAGATTTTGGATTGACGCTGATTGCTTTTAAATTGTTATGAATTTTCTGCCTCGCTTATTCTAAAGTTGTTTTAAAATTTTAACTGTTCATAACTTTTCATCAATTTTCAACCTCATTTGTTCTTAACTTTATCGGAAAATAAAGTGACAGATTTATTCGTGCTTCGTTAAAAGTTGTTTTTTGTTATTTGTCATTATTACAGTTGGACATATTAACAATGGCAAAACAGAAAGGCCACAAATATCTTGTTAACTGCTTAAAAATGCGTTGTTTTAGCCCAAGTGTTCTTAATTATTTTCTGGTATTGTTCTTAATTTGTTCTTAAAATTTGATCAAACGTGAGTCTTACGTTCTAATAAAATTGTTCTTAAATAACTTAGTGCATATAAAAAAAAAACAGTGCAACAAACACAATACATTCGGTTGGCTATGATTGTGAAAATCTGCTTGTTTTCGTGTGACACGGCACTAAGCATAAAAGAAACTGATTTTTTGATCTTTAAATTTGGCTTGTGTATACAATTATTTTGTTCATGCTGAGGCTGTCATTGTTCTTCGTTTGTTCTTAAGCTTTAAGTAAAATGAGCCTCGTGTTTTTTGAACATTATTTTTATAAAAAAGTGTTGAGCAAATCCTGTGTTATTACGAGCTTTTGCTAATAGCCCAGCTTCATCAACATTGTTTCGCAATAAAATTTTTAATATCTGCTTTTAAATTCATGGAACTTACGCAATAGGTTTCATTTACATTATCCAAATGGTTTTGGACCAGTGTTGTGGGCTCTGAAGGTCACCCAGGCAAATATTATATGCTAATGTACTTTATTTTGTTATTGACAACTGAAATCGTGAAATATCAAAGTATTCACTTAACGGATAAGTTATTATTTTAAAGCTAGAACCTATTACCTTTTCTCACCATTTTTCAGTTGACTTCGCAGTCTGCGTGAAGACGTTGGGGATTATCTTTGATCATTAGATAGTTTCATTAATTTCTTGAAAATAAACGCTAGTTCGTCACGATCATAGCCTGTTCGTTGAACGCTATCGTGTAGTTTCTTTTGTGACAACATAGGCTAATCGATTTGAACACAAAAGCAATGGTATCTTCATTACTTTGACATCTTTGAACCCCAGAGGTTAAATCATCCGAGCAATTATCTACCTCCGGTTACAATTGCGTCAATACTCATTAATTTGAACAGAAGTTCTGGATTTAAGCCTTTCTTTCTTGTATTGTTAGCCTAACCAGTTAGAGTTGCATCTTATTTTGGTCAAAAGAGTTTTCGTCGTTTGATCACTTGTGATGAAGTGCTGCTGAAATTTGTCACTAAATTGGCCGTTAGGACAGGTAGGCCAGTTGAAACCGTTTCGTTTTATTTACACAGAATGCTTATTTAGCGATGTTCAGTTATTAAATGTTTTCTGGAATGGTTAGTAGCCAAACACAATGAACTTGAAACATAAACATTGATCAGTTATGCTTAGTTTCCTTCCAATCGCCTAATTAAGTCAGGATTTTGAAAAAATCGTCAAGAAAAAAATCTGTCAGTCATGCTTGACGGATGTGCGTCTGTGACGTCACCTTCAGTTCCGGAACAGACAACCAATGAGAGAAAAGTTTCGACTGATCACGTTCCATTCAAGTTTGCCAAATGCCAATCCTGAAATTAGATGAGATATAGGAGTGATTGGAAAGGTGGTTGCAAGCCAGTTGAATAAGTTCTTATATTGGGGAGAGCAGGTGTTAAAAGTCAGTTCAATGATTTTCGAGAAAACGAAAGCAAAGGTATTTATCTATTCTAGTGTAAGGTGAAAAAAAAAGAGATTGAAACATACTTTACTCTGCCCAAGAGTAACCAAGTAATGTAGCTCTAACCTGCAGTAATACAATACTTTTTGTTGCAAAATCCTCAGCATTAAATGAAAATTAAAGCAAAGATGTTTGTTAGTACAATTTTTAATGTTGGAAATTTTTTGATGCTAGATAGAAGAGGCAAAAATAAAATAATATTTAGCTTTTAAATATCTTAATTTTGTAATTTGTGATAGATACCAGCGATGATATTTGTGGAATATACTTTATCTTTTGTGTGAGCGAACATTTCAATGCTTTATTGCCTTTACGTCTGTTACAATTTCACACTGTGATCTGTAACAAAAGGATATTGAAGACTTTATTCTGATAAGTTTTTTTGATTATGAAAATGTTTCATTTTTTCAATCCGAAATATTTACAAGTGCTATTGGTAAGATATTTTATTTTAAAACTTCTAGTAGGTTTTAATATGAGCTATTTAATACCAGCTGTGGGCTTAGATGATTATGCTGCAGGAGTATTTAAAAACTAATGCAGATTAATCATATGCTATTCACATATTGTGGTACTGTACTCTATGTACAATAGTTACTTACTTTAGGCTTGTTTCACTTTAGACTGCATTAAGTCTTTTTTGCAATACGGTATTCTATAGTTAGACTACGAGACTAGTTAGGCTCGTATACTGTATTATTGAAGCGAAACTATGTCAAAAAAATATAGTTATAAAAGTAATTTCCAGCAGCAATTTTAAGATGTAAAAAATAAGTTATGAAATTGTTTACTTTACAAGTTTTTTGCGTTTTTTTTTGATGTATTAAAATAGCCTATATTTTTTGAAACTTTTATAAAATAAATTTTTAGGTTTCATCTTTTTGATGACAAAGCTTTTGACACTAAATGTGACCTCGTTTTCTTAGCAGTACATACTTCTGTCTCTGCATTATTTTTCTAAGAAATTATGGGTTTGTTAATAAATTACAAAAAGCAACGGAAATGAAATAGAGAAATCGATAAGGAAATTGATTTTGAATAGGCTAAACAGTATTGTATTAATTTCGAAATTCGGAAGAAGGCATCTATTTAAGACTCGCGATCCTTTTTAATTAAATTCTACTTCCAGACATCAAGTTTCAGACAAAATTTTGTACAGAATGTTCATTGCTAATTTTATGCTAGTGTTAAATTGAAACATTTATTAAAAAGCTTTCCCCCACTTGACAAAATATATTTTTTTGCTGGTTTTATTTATGCTGTATTTTTTGAATTTCACGTTTTATTTTCATTTTTTAAGATTTTTATTGGAACCACTCTACCTCCGATTGCAATCGGTAATTCCTATTACGATTACGATTCGTATGAATCAAGAACGCCGGACTTTGGCGAAGAAGGTACTGCATTATGTTGATGAATTTCGAAATAGATCGAGTATGACTCTCAGCAAGGTCGACTTTCTAAGTTTTTATTAACTTAGAAACAGACTTTTCGGACGAAACTGTTTAGTTACGATATCTGTCTGATTTGATATGTAGTAAGCAAGATCTTTAAAGACCACCATATTAATGGTTTTGCCTGACGGGGATCATTGCTGAAGAGTTCTCTTCGAAATGCTTGTAAAAAATTGTTTTGCTGAGAATCAAATTTCGCATCACCTAGAATTTGTTCAAGAGATAGCGAGCAGTGGAGCGCACTGAACTGTAGGCAAATTTTGTTTCTTCATAATAACACAAGTTCGATTCCAGCTGCAGTCGAATCGGATGTTCACCTTATTTTGAAACAGCTCTGATTTTCTCAATAGTCGAAATAATTATAATCCACATAATCGAAACTCCCATATACGTCTATTTTTTTCCTTTGTTTCTAAACTTGGTTGTGGGCCTTCAATTTGAAAACTTCATGTTTTTTGTTGTTCCTCGTTTGTTAAGTTTTCTAAAATTCTTCCTTTTTTTTCAACTGAGTACAGCTTTGCCGTGAATGTTTGCGGATTACTGCATATTAAAATCGTAAACCAAATCTTCAAAATGATTAATTAACTTTCGTCGGGTTTAACGTACTCCGCCGAAACAGATTTAAAATCGCTACAATAAAATCGGTAAAAGTAAAATATTTTCTCAGGAGACGAAAATGATGACCAGGATTACGTTTCAATCGAGCAAAGATGCTACGAGATATTGCTCGATAATCGAGAAGCTTTGGACTTGCTTTTTGGATCCGCAGAAAAAGCAGAGCAAATGGTGGTAAACAAAGTCATAGGACATCACGCTATTAACTATTGGCTTTTGGACGAGGCCTTGCATTCCATTGATCAACAGCTGATGAAAAATGGTAAGTGCTACAATAGCTAGCAGCGATTACCGTTATTTTGCGGTGCAGTCTGTACTGCATAGTTGATAGGGGGGCATAAAACATAAGTTATTAGATATAAAACCAATGTCTTTTACTTTGTTTTTGTCTTGTGTGGATTGAATGGAATCTATATTTAACACGAGAGTATTCTGCGGTACTAAGTGCAGCTCAACTGCTTGTAAAGTCATGGCATAGTTTTAAACTTAAAAGTTAAAGTTTTATTCGTCGATACTTTTTTTTTTCTTAGTTGAAATTGCTTAAATAGAACCCTAATGATTCCATTTATAGGTGAAACAGTCAAGCAGCAGATTGTTGGGTTTTATTAGATTTAGTTTCTAAGGTTTTAGAATTGTGGTATTCTGCTGTAATCTAATATGTAAATTCCCGACTGTGGCGTCGCTAGGGGGGTGGGGGCTGGGGGGCGCCTTGGGTGACACCATTTTGAGGTGACATTATTTGTAATGACACCATATTATGATGTGAAACCATAACTCCCCTGATTTGTGGTGAAGACCTTGTTTTTTCATTTCATGGTCTCCAATCTCATTTGGACCAAAAACCCCGTAATTTTACGGCGAAGACCTTTTTTTTTTTTGGTCTTCACCTATTTTTGGACCGAAAAGGGGTGACACCACTTAATCCTGCCCCGGGTGCCACCATTCCTAGCAACGCCTCTGATTCCCGAACCAAAAAGTCATGCAATGCGTAACTGCTCACGCGTTGCGCGAAAAAGTTCTCTTTGCAAGGAATTATTGAATAAAAGTGTGCTGGAGAAGCGGCTAAATATGATCTTTGATGCGATTTCTACCGCATGTTTGAAAGCTGGTGTTTTTATTGTTCACAAAATACCCTACAACGAGAAAGAAAGAAGATTCTCTCAAAGTTTTGTTTCAACGAAATTTTGAAACGTTGAATTTTTATGTTTTGTTTTTGGTTGATATATCAAATGTCTTTGACACGATCAATTTAGGTGACAATCTCGACGAATCTACTCTGTTAAAAATTCAAGAAGTTGAGTTGATTATTAAAGAGAAAATAAGTGTTCTTTTGGGACATTATTATCCCAGCAACATCAAGTTATATTTCAACGAAATGAACTCAACGACGTAAGCATTGACTTTTTTGTGTCTTTGAACTTCATGAAAGAATTGCGTCACTTTTGTCACGTATACCTTGGTTATTGAGTTCATTAACACGTCACTAAGTTGCAAATAACTTTGTCTCGTACTTTCTAGCTTCTGTGAAAGTAAAGTTTTAGCAATCTTTGGCCTGCTTATGATTGGAAAATGATTTACAGTATAATTGACGAATATAGATTTTCAAATTCACGATGTGGTTTGCCAAACGTCGCCTGTCAACGTTTTTGAGCTGGTACGTTTTCCGAAGAAAATCTTCCGAAAAAATAAACATTTTTTTTGCAAAAAACACCATATCCATAGTTTCGGTATGCCCAAGAATTTATTTTCAAGCTTTCTTTCAGAGGAAAACCTTTGAAAATTCTTTCCTGGCTAATAAAATCGCAACACACTGCTGTCATATTTCACACCACAATTTTGCTGGTGGTCGAGGTTTTAGATACTGGCTTATGCTCGTACTGTCACCCTGGACATAATCTCTGAAGTTACTGAAATGATTTTGCTTTTCGCAGAGGAATAATTGATTGCGCGATTGGACGCCATGCAAGGAATGATCACTTTAATGCGGTTGAGAATTCCTTTATAGCAGATTTTTGGAGCTGCGAAGTGCCTTTGTGGAGTTTGTGGATGGATTTAGTTGCTGCGGATTATAGTAATAAATCGTGTACTTTGGAGCAAAGCATGGAAATGCTAATCAAAATCGAACAGGTTAGCGAATGAAACATAATCGCTTGTGAAGTCTTTTTTGTGAATTTTCGCATTCCCTACCTTCAAGCAAAAAGTTGGCTTCTATCACTCGTACGGTACCACACGGTCGTGCTGAAGTTGACAGATGGTAAAAAAACAAAAAGATATTATAAAAAAGCAAAAAAGCATTACAAACGTTCAGAAAATTGGCAACAATTTAAAACCTCAGTGATAGTTTCTTGATCAACTTCAAAAAATTATTTCTCAATTTTTTATTTTCGATCATTGCAATTTGACCATCAGTCGTGAGTTTTCATTGCACTGCTGATTTTCTCGACAAAAGAGCTAAGTCATTTTATTCGTCAATTTTTCAGGTTGAAACTAATCTCGAAATATAGTACAAAATGGAGTATGGTACTTTTCTGAAGAATTTAAATTAAAGTTGTAATCAATGGGGCCAAAATTTGGGATAATTAATTATTGATCCTGAAAACATTGATGTCACGCTTCCTGTGACGTCACTCACATGAAAATATTGAATTTGATCCTGCCAGTTTAAGTTTATCTTGCCAATTTTACTTTGAATCAAAACTGCTTGCTGATAAAAAAAAAAAAAAATTAAACATCAATATAATGTGCAAGTTAGGATTTATCCAGATAAATTTAATGTCCATTACTTGGCCGAAATCAGATATTTCATTTGGTCAAATGTCTTGTAACAATGACACGCTACACTGATTAAAGTCACACGAAGTTTAGCTTGCTTTTAAGTCAACTTTAAAGGTTATTATTGCTTAATTGATAGGATGTTGAATCAATTGGAAAAGGCACCAATCGAAAAATCTTTGCCAACCAAATTGCTAACAAACGTTTTCGCTTACAAAAACTGTCGTAATCAGTTAAGTTTATATCGTGTAGCTATCAAAAGCATCCTTAAACATATCACGAATGACAAGTTACGCTGAAAGCAATAAACTCATCAAAATAATTTTACACGTTAGAACAAATCTACTTTTTTTTTGTATAAGAACCATCTAATATTAGGAGGCTGGCTGTTTTTAAATTTTTACCTTCAATTGTTCATAATTTGTTTTTAAACTTTATTTGAGAGGAAAGTGACTCAAATACATTCATGCTCGCGTGAAAGTTACCGTTGACCATAATTCTTGAAAGCCTTTAGACAAAATTAATCAGTAATGGCAATATAGCGAAGAGGCCTAGAAAGCTCTGTTGATTACGTACGATTATTTTGATTGTGCTGGCCCGTGTTGCTAATTGACATTAATCGTTTTTCATGATCAGGCTGGCATTATACTTAATTTGTTCTTAAAGTTTAAACAAAAAATGAGCCTGGTGTTCTTATAAAATTTGTTCTTATCAAAAAATAAGTGTATCCCAACTCATTACCTACAGTACGTTGTTTGTTTTGCAGGCTTCGAAAAAACGCGCATCAGAACGATTTAAGTTCGGTGAAAAATTGAGTAAAATTAAGTTGGAATTATTGGTAACTCTTTCAACCCCCAAATATCGCAATTTCATGATGCCAATTTTATGCGACAACTCAGATTCTTGCCAATTCTACCAAGAAGCCATCTGCGACCCAAGGCTGTGAGTATAAACTTCATCCAAAAAAAAAAACGATAGACGCTGCTTGAAAGCTAATGCTGATATTAATGAAATTGTTGAAAATTTCATTACTTTATCGCTATTGAATTATATTTCCATTATTGGTTTGCTATCTTCCATAATTCTTACTTTTAATAGTTTTTTTCTTTTTCGATAAACGTTCAACCGATTGAAATATTTGGAATTGACATTTCAAAATTTATTTAACCAAAATAAAATACACGCTTGTTTTCTGGCTGGAAACACACTAGAAATGCATTGCCCTTTCAAACACATACAAGTACAAGCAGAAAACGCAAAAAAATATGGACTACAACTAAAATATTTTATTTCCGAATTCTTAAATTTTTGTAGATGATATTTTCCAATTTTTGAATTATTTTTTTTCTTGCGATCAATAATACTATGCGATTTGCAGCAAATAGAAATGAGTAATGTAAATCTAATAATTTTTAGATACAATCTAGTGGCTAGAATGACCAAAACATTACTGAGTAAAACCGGAGAGGGTTTTTTTGCTACTCCGGATTCAATGATCACCATGTTGGAAGTAACAAAACGATTAAATAATGTCGCAAAACAACTTACAACAGTCGCTAGCGTCCGAAGTAGCGCAGACGACCAAGAAGACGCTGAAAATATGCTAGTTTATTATCTTGGCATCGTCAATTTAGCCTTTGGAAGGAATAGCAGTGGTACTTGGAAACAGGTGCAGCATAGACTATTACATCATTTGCTTTGGTTTACTTAATAAAGATTTTTTGCATTATGTTTGGTGAAAAAGAATTGCGCGAAGACTAATAATAATTACATCTTTAATAGCTTTAGCCAGGATGCAGCAGCCATCTGTCCAGTAGCGTAGCCAGGGGTGGTGGGGGGCTGTAGCCCACCCACTGGCATGCAGAGTATGCAAAATACCACGTTTTTAGCCCTTTTAAGACCGATTTTTGCAGTAAAAGCGAAAATAGCTCCCCCATTGGCATTTACAATGAAAATGTGTCTACTTTGATTTTGGACTTGAAAAGAATTCGATCACAAAAATTGATCCCAGCCTAGGTTTTTTTTGGTCTTTTTTTCAGACTTTATTTTGGTCTTTACCTACTTTCGGCACGAAAACGGTTCAAATCTGAGGGAAGACCTTTTTTTTGGTCTTCACCTAATTTCGGACACAAAACCGTTTTAATTCCAAGCGAAAACACCTCCGAAGCATCCCTCCCTTCATTGTAAATTCCTGGCTACGCTCCTGCAGCTGTTTGTTGCTCAGTGCTTATATATATGCCTGAATGTTGTTTAACGTCAACCACGGATGGTGTGATTAGCTAGCATATGGGCTAGCTAACGATTTTGAATGCTTCATAGACATTAATTTTCATCTTTACATCTGTAGCGTCATCATATATCAAAAGGATACATCCCGTTTGCGGTCAACCACTCGACTGCGCATCCTTGGCAGCGATTACAACCTGTACAGTTATAATTCCATAGATTTCAGACATTTTCTTATTCGTGGTACCTTTTCTTGGTCGAAAGTAGCGGACGACTCTACAAATCATCTTGTAATTTGTTTTATCTTCCATCAGAAATACGTTGTGTTTCCTACATTTCGCAGCCGATTTTTGAGTCAAGATGATGTCTAAACCGTAAACTTGAATTGCGTTTTGAACATAAATACATGCAAACCTTTTCTTAGCAACACTCATGTTATTAATTTACAAAGAAGTATTTTGAAATTTTAAACTTTCCAGATGACGATATCGAACGCACTTCATCAATTTGAACAAATTCTAATTGAAAATGACGACTACGTTGGATTTGCAGCGGAAATGATCCTAAATCAAGAAAAATCTAACAACGAGATAAATGAAACGACCGTTAGTGTTCACATGAGACGTCTTCAACCTTCATCGGGTAAAAACTTTATTTCTAATTGTAATGATTTAGCAAAAACATAAACATAGAAACATACAGTTATACTTTGCAAATCATCCGAAAAACAACAATTAAAAAAAAAATTATTGAAAAATACTTAGTTCGTTTTTTGAAGAGGTATGGTTTTTTATTCGTTTGTGATATTTGAATAGTAAACTTAAAGCATTTAGCTATCGTATCGTGTAAAACAAAGCAATTGCGTAATCATGTTTTTCAATTTGTCAAAAATTCGGAAGTTAATCATCACTAAACAGAGAAGATTTTTGTTTCTCCTGCAAAATATAGATATTTTTTCTACTTTTGATGGAATTCATATTTCCTCAAGCATTGCACAACCAAAAAAACCTAGCTATTTTTCAGCCCGTACAGCCCTTTTTTGACTCAAATCGGTATAAGCCAGCAATTAAGGATCGTGATTAGGTAGCTTCAGAAATTTTCAATTCTCGATTATTTAGTCTAGCGATTATTTTAATGACGTGTATCTACTTCAAAATGCTCAGGAAAACCTAAAAAACTTTGGAATTTTTTCTAGTTTTAGCCAACATCATCATGCACGTATGAAGCACATTTCACAACCAGCTTAAAAAACCCATAAAGCTCTCATGCCAAGGGCTACACCTGTTCAGATATTGAAAGTTTGAGTAATCCTGCCAAATTTTAAATGTAAATAAGAGAGCGCGATTAGTAGAATAAAATATATTCAAAGTTCCCACGCCCATCGGCCTCCAGCACTATTACATTATTATTTTGATTACGTGATTAATAGTAGTGTTCTGTCCAAAGTATTTACCAAGATTGCTCTTCCAATATCATCATCAACTGTTTTAGATTATTACAAATATAAATTTAAATCACGAAGACATTCCCCACCCCCCCCCCCCCAAAAAAAAAGAAAAACGAAAATACAATAACCTTGACCGAATGTTTGCGTTCTTTTGGTAAAATTTCTTTGCAGTAAGCAAAAAATACAAACCCTCAAAACCTTCATCAAATAATGTTCTTGGCTTTAGATCTTAAAATACAATGGTACCAGTATGCAATAGTTAAAAAAAGTTGCAACAAGTTACGTAATTTTTTTTTTTTTTATTGCATAAACAAACATTAGTAGACATGTAAAAATGCAAATTTAAGCTTTTTGTGCTTATCACTAGTAATAGTTTTGAAATAATATTTTGATATTTTAGCTAAATACATCATGCTAAATTATCTTAACATTACAATAAAGACAAATGAAAATTTGCCCATAAAACCAAGTTATTTATCAGTTAATAGCATGCGCTTTTTAATGTAAACCCAATTGCTTTCTGCGCTTTTAAGGAGTACCAGTTATGTTGCTTAAATTTCATATACTTGCAATTTGAGAGGGCATTTTATAAAGTTGTATGGCATGAGGGTTGACGAAGAAAAACATGCTGAGAAGTTGCGTAGTGCATTACATACTGTAAACTATGACTTTTAATAGTTTACATACTGTAAACTATTAAAAGTCGAAGAACAAATGAACCGCCTTAAATTACAGCATATATCTTCCATGGTAATTTATTCAACAAAACTATCAGCTTAATACAGCTGCTGTTTCGAGATGACTAGTTCTACTATGCGGCAGTTGTACGAGGCTACTATTTTTGTGGGTTGCGATCATGACAGGCAAGTGGTGTAACTTATGGAGTTTTTCATTTATTTTTCGACTGCTTTTCAAGAATTTATTTCTTACCAATTTGGCTGGGTTAAAGGTCTGTGATCGTGAAAAGTTATTATATATATATGCTTAGGTGCTGAATTAATTCCCACGTTTACCCACAACACTTTTTCTCG
This sequence comes from Trididemnum nubilum, assembly GCA_963965965.1. Taxonomy (NCBI): domain Eukaryota; kingdom Metazoa; phylum Chordata; class Ascidiacea; order Aplousobranchia; family Didemnidae; genus Trididemnum; species Trididemnum nubilum. The sequence goes on from OZ014490.1 coordinate 19,924,082, forward strand.
TTAATATCGGGTAATGGGTATGCATAAATTCATCAATCTTACTGATTTCACTTCATTTTTTGTTAGATGGAATGAATAGAGTAGAATTCAATTTTGGAAGTGTTCAAATTTGGACCGAAAATCTTTCTGATCCAAGCAGTTTAAGCACAAACAGTAAGTAATGTGAATTTTGTGAACATTAAAACTTTTGTGAGCTCAAAAATTTTGGCTCTTGCAAAAAAAATTGAGTCCCTACGAAAATTGCTGTTATAATGCTATAATATCTATTGAAGTTTACAATTTTATCAAGACTGTCAGAAAAAAAAAATCTTTGAAACAATCAAATTTATGATTTTAAATTTTTGTTGACAAAAACAAAGATGTAACATATCTGCTATACTTATTTTGAAATGAAGCCAAAAAATTTACCAAAAAGGGCTAAAGACTACAGAACCCTTCAATCTTGAGTATTTATAGTAATTAAGTTATCATTTATGAGCGAGAAATTTTGTTTCTATGATTGTGCTATATGTGAGTGGGTCAAGTATGGAAATGGTCTCATCTGAGCGATAAGGACTTGTCTTTGACTCTTGGTTGTTCAACGTTTCATAAAAGTAGCGCAAGTATCGAACTTTGTTTGGCTAACAATTGAGATTTTATTTTCAGCTTACGCACTCTACTACAATTCATGGGGTGACGTATTGAGGTACATAAATGACAGCTCAGACCTGAGTACCAGCAATAACTCGTCTGACGATAATCGATTTTTTATTGGCAAAGGAGGAGTGGTTTCATTTACATCGAAAATAAACGCAACAAAAAAACAAATTCCAGTCTACTACAGGTGTGATTTTTGTGCTGAAATACTTTTGTTTTACAAATTCAGCGAGGAGATGGAAGGAACGTCATTATTTTCATGGTTTGATAAGCATCATGTAAAACTTCATGGCCGCTATGTTTAATTTTTGCTTATTTGTAAGTCGTTTTAATGAAATAGGTTTTGCACTTTGCAGTTCTTCATTGCAGGGTTGGAATGAGTCTCTCTTTCAGTGACTCGAATCAAGTCTCTTGAGTATGTTAACTCAAGTCGAGTAGAGTTTGTTCAAGAAAATTGACTCCAGTCATTTTTGAAAAAAGAGAAAAGGGCTCGAGTCTTGAGTCATTCATAAAAAAATAAGATAAGAAAAACGAAAATTTAACTTGCTTCCGGAGTCGGTACTCCGCTTATTGTGATTGAATCACTTCGCTTAATCAAATTTATGTAATATAAATGAAACTGTAAACACGTATTCTACAAAAGAAGCATGATTTTTCTGGTTTCTAAATTGTACAGTAAATAAAACATAAAATATGACTCGAGTCATAAAAACAAAAGGCGGACAAATTCTTTTCATGTGACTCCAGTCGAGTCCGAGTCATCAAAAATGTGACTCGAGTCGTTCCATCCCTGCTCTATACTTCATTCCTAGCATTTTAAAGACTAGGTGATTAAACTTAGCAATATTACTTTGCATGGATTTAAGCATACTTTGGAAAATTGGGACACCCACTTGTAAATGCCAATTTAATTCTTTTCTTATATCAAAGAGTTAGATAATTGCCACGATTATTTGTAGTGGATTTAAGCACGAAGTTAACGACTTTCTGATTTAGCTAGGTAGAAAATCTAAAAGTAAATGTTTGTAGTGATGACGTCATTATTAAGTATTAGAAGTTTAATTTTATGATGTCATTTTAGAATCAATTTTGATGACCTCCAAATATTTCGAGATGATGAAGGAAATGCTGTCAGCCGGTGTCTTTCTTGCGGTTACTATGACATTTTTTCCCGAACGTGGAGCTCCAAAGGATGTCGCGTTGTGGCGGCCGATGACGTAGGAGTCACGTGTCATTGTAATCACACTACGAATTTTGCCGCTTTTATGTCCCCGTACGCAAACGAATATGAAATCACCGAGACACAAAATCTGGTAAGGTTTTGGAAATTCGTAGCAAATTAGTAACTTCAATTATTTAATTTCTTGCATAAAACCTTCTTGCTTATCTATCTATAGCATTGAATTCAGCAAAAATATTTCAAACCAAGTCAACTTTCCGCCACAAACTAACCGCAAAACAACTGGCCGCCAACATTAGAGTTAGTTGGCGGTCAGTTACTTCGCGGTCAGTTGGCGGCAGTCAGTTGTCGTGGCCCCAAAAGTTTTACTTGAACTTAATAAACAGGATTCTCACTCTACAGTATCGGAATGGAAGATGACATCAACTAATGTTAATACCTTGCGAAAATCAAATGTTTTTCTTAATTATGCGATCTTTATGGTTTGAGGAAAAAATTAATATTCAAAAATTAATAAATTCTTCAGAACCGATCCAAATATTTTTGATCGTCTCGCCAAAGCAAATGCCAAGTGGAATTAAATCAAAACTGACTCCAATTTAATTTTACATGAAAATTTTCATCACTGCAAAGTTACGATTGAAACGCTAAGCAACTACTCTCTATGCTTTAAATCTTTATGTTTCATTTACAATTTGCGCTTATTTTAGAGTAGTTTGAATCTGACCTAATTGTTTTAGCGTCATTTAGTATCTGTTTTAGTCTCCCAAAAGTAATCTGTATTGAACTAGTTGTTTTGCTGCATAACCGATCAGTGTTCGAGTGGATAGAGCGTCTGCTACTGAAACGGTAGATCAGGTCAAACCAAAGACTATAAAAATTGGTATTTACGGCTTCCTTTTTGACGCTCAGTATTAAATAGGAACAGCGTGAAGCCTCCAATATGTGTGGTAGGCAAGTGAGCAGGTGGCAGCTTGATTCGGACACCAAAGAAAGGTGCTTTCAATGTCTTTAGGCCGAAGCAACTTGATGAATAAAATGTAATTACAGTTACGGCAAAGAATGTATTAAGTTGTCTGGACCCATATTCTACAACTCATTGCCCTGGATCACCGAAGAGCTTCTCGGAAATATCACTCAGCATTGATTACTTCGTATCTGATTTAACCGGTGTAGAAATTAACCACCAAATCTGCCTGATTTAGCATACCGTTTTAGGAATAACTTCATTTGTTTTACTAATCTTTAAATCTGTTTCAGTGGCTGAATATATTTGAATATGTTGGATCAATTACGTCAGTGGTCGGTCTGACTCTATCATTCATCGCCTTCTACATCGTGAGAAACGCGGTGAGAAATGATCGTTTGAGGGTTCACATGAATCTGGTTGCCGCTTTGTTAGGAGTACATTTAATTCAGGTTAGTTGAAAACGAACTTTCAATGCAATGTTTCATCAACAATCATTTGGATGCTAAGATAAAGAGTACAGCGTAAATATTAAGTCTCTTACTGTTATTGTGTAGCATCACACTTTAAATACTTTGTGATCTTTTTCACCGTTGGAAAACAGGACTTTTCGGAAGCAATGGAGCTCTAGATTATTCCCAATAAACAAAAAAAAAAATTATCTTTTCACTTATTTTCATGTGCTAAAACTACAGTACTAACAAAATTTAATTTCTGCTTACGTGCAAACGCAATAATGAGATTGTATATTTCAATACTTTTTTTTAACCTTTAAATAGATATTTCGATGCGATTTGTGAGAGCTCCAAAATACTAAATATCAAACTTCTTCATTTTCCAGATCGGTGCGGAATTTGCGGTTTCCAATAACACAGTGTGCGTTGTTACGACGGTTGCCACTCACTTCTTTCTGCTCGCTACGTTTATGTGGATGCTGATCGAAGGGGTGTTCTTATACTTCTACGTTGTGCAAGTAAGGAAAACTGAAAAAGTTACAGTTTGATGTTGGTGTGTTTTACAAATCTGAAACATGTTATGCTAGACCGAAAAAAATGTTGTTTTTCAGCATGGTAATTTCAATTAATTTGTAGTTATCATGTTAGCGCTACACCACTTGTTTTTGCTTCATTTCTATCGAGCTACGAAAGTTGATAACGGCTTGCTAGTTTAAATTTACCAAGTCTTTTACATGAATTTCAATGAATTTTTGCGTGGATTTTCTAGTTTGCAGACAAGGTATACCACAGTTTTTTTAACCAAAACTTTGAGGTTAAATGAGTTGAAGACGTTTGTTGACGTCATGAGAGAATGTACTTCGCACTTCGTTTCCATTTTCTCAAACTTTTTCGTCATAACATTCCGACTCAAGATTTTAATTAGTGTCATATTTAACGAAGATTAATTGAACTTTCAAATCACTTTCGTTTCCTATTTTTCCAACTAAAATCTCTTCAGAATCCATCACGATGCTTGGCGCGCTAAAATTTTGACTACCGGTGATATTTAAGGTCTATTAGCCTATCTATGTTAGGCTGTTATTTGAACTGTCAGTTTTTAAGCTATATCATTAAGTATAATCAGAAAAATAAACTAGAACTTTTTTATAGGTAAGATGTTGCAACTTATAATGTAATAAATGTAATAGTGTGTATTTGTATCATCAACCGTTTAATGATGTGTGGAGACAAAAGCAAAGGCAGAATGTTGCCTTAGTTAATGTTTAAAGCGTAGTTTTGTGCGTAGCGGCTAATGAGCTATCACTGATGCTATATCACTGTACCTCGGTGCTTTCTTACGTTCAGAACTGGTTCAGAACTGGTTCCGTTCAGAACTTACAACACCCTATCAGTGTTGCATATCTGAAAAAATAAAGATTTTGTGCAATAGTTGAAAAGATAACTTCTAATACTTACTCTGCATATTACGTAAAATCGCATAATGTATAACGTTTTCTGCTTTTAGGTTTTTGTCCGATCCAAAACAGAAAACAAGAAATGGATGTATATTATTGGTTGGATTGTTCCCTTGATTATTGTCGGGGTTTCGGCCGGCTATGGACTCTCAAACGACATCTATGTGCACCCTCGTTTTCGTCTAGCTGACCAGTGTGAAGAAGGTCAATTGTTGCACCCCGAAGTAAAAGAAGGTAAAGATTCATAAGGCGAGCAGAGCGCTTTAAAACGGGTTTAGAGCAGGATGAAATTGAATTTTTCGCATGTCGAACAATTACCTTGTACATGAATGTCCTTTGTCTTTTAGGTTCTCACTTGATACAGTCTATTCCCCTCATCCCCCAATAAAAAGTTTATTGCATAAAAAAGAAAACGACAAGTGAAAACTAGTGGAAACGACAAGTGAAAACAAAAACCATTGAGAACAGGGATAGGTACAATATGTAGGCAAATACAATATGCGGAGTTGTGGACATACGACAGGCTAAATCATAAAATAGATTTTATTTGATTTGGAGCAGTATTTTTTAATGCACTTCTTGGCAAAACGGTTGAAATTTTGCATTTTTCTACTCAATTGTGTAAACGATTGATAAAAACTTTATCAAAATCAAAGTAAAAAAAGTTAGGTTTAACACTATTTCGTGTAAAATATTTTTGAAATTATCTTGAAAAATTGAAACTAAGTTATATCAAAAACAGTTGGCAAATGTGTTGCAAAAGACTTCAAAATATGTAGCAAACTTTCGAGAGAGCGTTTTTAATGTATAATGAAAAATTTTGGACCAGAAAATGTCGCGTTTCAAAAAAAGGCTTTCATTCTTCACAAAAATAATGATATCTAGATAAACGTGCTGATAGTATTGTAATCCTTGTGCAATAACTTAGAAATTCTGTGGTGTAGGTGCCCTGGCGCAGCTTTAGGGATTTTGCAGAGTTGTTATATAACTGTGGCTAAAAGCCATCGCTTTAAAAAACGAGAAATTATATGCAGATATCAAATTTTTTCTAAATCTAGTTATATCACAAATAAATACGAGTGATTTTGTAACATTTCATGGATTGAATAATGCTTTGGATGAGTGCCACAATTTGATTGCCTTTGAACATTTATAAAAAGTCTTTTCAAAATTTATCGTTTGTTGATTGACTGCACTTTAAATAAGGGAAAAAGTTTAACACTGAAGTTTTAAAATGCATGATATTTAATACTCAAGGTTATGATAACCTCCTTTGGCGTTATTTTGTCCTTTTCTTGTTTTGCGTAGGATAAGTGTTAATGCTGTTTTCTGACTAAATTCAACAATTTTTTTAGAACTCAAATACTCAATTTGCTGGTTGAATTCCTACTCTGGAATGACTTGGTCATTTGTCGGACCTGCTATTGCTGTCATTGTGCTAAATTTGATCATTTTGTGCAAAGTTATAGCGGTAAGTTTGAAGCTACTGCATTAAAAATAGCATTTGCCAAAATACCAATAGAAGTAACACATTTATTTGAGTGGAAAAGTTTATTTTTAAATTCTTCAAAGTTGCCCTTTCCTTGCATGGAAGCATTGTCATTTCGATATTTTTTATCAAGGTTGTTCGGTTCAGGAAGCTATTATAGATAGCCTAGTTTGCATAAATTGGCCTAAGTATCACATTGTCTAAATTCTTCAAAAACAAACACAATTTACCGCGTCTTTAGTCTTTATGCTTATGAACGTTACATAATTCGTTGAGTGAAAACAATTTTTAATCTTGCTCAGAGGAATATTGCTTATCAATTTTTTTTTAGGTTTATACCTACAATTTTTGGAGGTTTCTTGTCTACAGTTGAAAGTGAAATGATTAGGCACTTCGTCAGTTAAACTTTCGTTGCATTTTTTTAAAACTATGGCGCTACTGCATTTTTCAGGCTCTTGCTAAACTTGCTGAAAGAAAACGAGCCAGCGGCATTCAACGCTCAGATAGCTCCACAAACGCATCTAAAGCAAAATCAAAAGGAACCCCTCAGGTATATCTGTTTTTAAATTTTTTTTTCATACTATTCTTGTAACAGAAGTGTAAATTTGAGTCTGACCGGCAAACCCTTGACAATTTTAGGAAGGTTGTATATGGACTTTTTGAATAACTGGTAATATGATGAACAAATTGTTTGTTATAAACCTCTCGTTAACTTGGCTTGTTGAAAATTTTTGCCATTACATTAAAGTCCTAATCTTTTTTCTTCTGTTTTAGCTTCTCTCATTTAAAACAACATCGTACGAAGTTCGCAACGATGGTAGAGTTAACTGGTTCAATAATAACAATAACAATGACGGCGATTCCACAAAACAGAGGTAGGCACAATTGCATTGTTCAGTAAATTTCGAAAATCACGCTTGCTCTGTACTTTTTATGTATCCCACTTGTTATAAAAACTAGTACTTATACGTACGGTATTATTGGATTTCCTACTATTTTAGCTCACCTGTAAGCGTATTATTTTGCTCTTTTGTGAACTGTTACTCTTCATAATTCTACTTCATTTGTGAAATTATTTTCATTTCAGCTCTCCTACCCACTCCTATAAGCACTATCCGGAACGCTACAACTCCATTCTCACTTTCCAGTCCAACCGAGGGCGTTTCATAAAAGAAGCTAAAAGAACAGTCAAAGGTAAAATTTCATACGAGGGCAGTCAATAGTAGGGATTTGTAAAGTAAACAAAATTCTAAAATACAACTGGTCTCAGATGAAATGTATTTTCCTGTCAAATGATTTAAAAACTTAATTCAAATAGAATTAAAGCTTTGTTTATATAAGGTTTTTAAATATTAACTTTTAGAACTTTTGCATCAAGTCAATGTTCTTGATTTGTTTTTGAAGCTCTGTCAATGGCGTCATCAACCAAGTTTTAATATTACACATAAATCTCAATTTATGTAAGAGCGACATGTAAGCTCTTATCAAAAATTTTGTTCTTATTTGTTGATTTTCATACTGGACTACAACAACTGGTCCAAAAGTTTTAGTGTGACCAACCTGGCACTCTCCGTCTGTGTGCTGTAACAACCAACTTAAACTGAGGGCGCACTTCAGAGAAGTTAATTTTGCTGAATACTGGCCAGGACGTCAAATACGACGTCAATGTAAGCAAACACGACTTTTACCGGTATTCATGTAAACGAAATTATTTCAGGTTATTTTCAACCGTTAATATTGCTGTATTACGACAGTTTTCTACCATTAATTTTAACCAAAGGCTTTATTACTGAGAATGTTCAGATGTCATGTTATCATTCCCGTTGTACTTGAATTGCACTAGCAATGAGTCGATAGGTGTTACAAAGGCGCTACGATTCCTAATTTTCTAGAGAAAAGCCTAAAATAAATGCATGATTAAAGGTTGTCATGAAAAAGCCATTACGAATCTAATGTATTTTATAACCTTTTTAGGAGCTGCTGTGCTCTTGCCCTTGCTTGGCATATCATGGATATTTGGAACAGTTGGCTACAAAAGTTACGCATTGTCCCTGATATTTGTTATTCTTAATTCAGTCCAAGGAGTTGCCATTTTCCTAATTTATTGCGTATTTAATGGAGAAGTGAGTTGATGATTATAACTGTATATAGGTCTATGTTTTCCAATAATTATGTATAACTAAGTGATTGCATTTTATTCACTGTTTCCTTGTACAGGAGACAGCGAAAGGACCTTTCGGTCTTCGAGTTAAGCTGCCACCTGCCCACCTGTCTACCACACACGGTGGAGGCTTCACACTGTCCCTTTTTCCTGAACGTGAAGGAGGGAAACTGTGAATAGCAATTTTTATAGTCTTTGGTTTGATCCTACCGGGAATCAAACGCGAGCCCACCGTTTCAGTCGCAGACGCTCGTAGCAAAATGCAACCGAAATATTTTGTTACGACAGCTGTACAAAAGGCTTCACTGAATCGATTCGGCCAACAATTAAATTCATTTTTTTGCTTACATTTATCAAACTCAGAAAATAATTAGTACCTGCTGAAAAATCGAATACTTTTTTCATGCTATCATACCGAATAACATACAAACAAATAGCAGGTCTATAATAGCATGCGTGATGTACAGTGCTGGACTACTGGGTGGCCCAAAAGAAGGTTAGCGGTTGAAATTATTTCCGTTAGACCAAACAATATTTCTCAAGTACAAACAGAGCACAGACATTCCTAACACGTACTGTATAATGAGTTTTCCGTTGTTCCATTGTTAAATTTTTGAATAAAAAGCCCGCGTAGAAACAGACTGTGCCATGGGTCACCAACGTGGACATAAGTTATAACATGCTGAGATGCGCCTGTTCAGAACAGGTTTACGTAACTGTAAGACTTGTCGCAATCAACCGAGTTAGGGTTTTTCAAGCTTCGGATTTAGATTTATGACCTTTTTAAATTCATGACTTATGATTTTAGTGTACTGGTTCTCTTCCTTTTTCACATTCAATTTTTTGGTACTTTTTGATTAGTTCTGAAAAAAACACACATACAAGAAAAAAAGAAAAAGAAAGAAAACCACACTACAACCAAACCTTTATGTTTTAACTGCTATGGTGATTTTTATAACAAAAATTATCTTCATTGTAACTTTTGAAAGTAACAAGATATTATTTTTATTTTTAGATTTACCGAGCTCTTCAGCGACGCATCACAATGTTTTGCATGGGGCGTAAGCAGATCTTGCGGCGGAGGAGTGTTAGCTCAGCAGGAAGTGTCAAGTCCGCATTCAATAAAAGCGTTTTGAAGAACTTGACCCGTAGGAGCACTTTGACTCCGGTTTATAATCGATCCAACACTCCGGTTTAAAAGATACGAGCTGAGAATATTTTTGCGTCGCAAAGTTTACCAGCAGTGTTACAAAGCCTAACTTGCAGAACTTCAAGAATTCAACAAACGTGGACACTGTGCAATGCGCATTTCATCGAACAATAATGATTACTGTGATTTATCCAGCAGGGAAATCTTGACAACTCGCTTTACACTCGCTTTGTTTAAGAACACGAGGCTTATTTTTGCTCAAAGTTTAAGAAATACTTAAGAACAATACCATCTTCTGCATGAAAAAAAAAGTATAGTTATATATAGAGAGAATGAATCAATTTTCGCTATACAGTACCGAAACAAATAAAATCAACAAGATTTTAGTGATCATACTCTGTGAGAATTGTATGTGCTGTTTTGGTCATTAATCATCATTTATAACAAAAGCAACTTTTAACCAAGCAAAAGGAATTTTTATCTCCTTATTCTCCAACAAAATTCAAGAACAAAGTAAGAACAACTGAGCGAGAAAATTTATGAGAGTTTAAAAACAGCCAGCTTCGACCCAAATTTACTGGTTCTTACATAAAAAAAAAGAGAACCATACTACTCAACTTTGCTCAAACACCAGCAGCAGTGTTGCCGGCTGCTTGAAATTGAAATCTTTCATTATTGTTATTATCATTTTGGATAAAACGAATCGTAAAGAATAATTTTGTGCAGTATTTAAATAAGCTTAGCCTATTATTTTAAAAATGCTAAAAAATATTAAAAATTAATGGCAATCATAAGCTTTGAAACATTGGTTTAACTAAAAATATCCTGATTTTAAATGTTTTTGATGCGAACCAAACGAAGAGCTCGATGACGCCATGTCAGCGCATGTTAAGAATAATAAAAACACCTGTAAAAACGTTAAAATAAAGCCCCCAATAGGCTGTTTCGGCATTAGGCTCTTCAGGGGGGTGACAGCAAATATTATTCAATTAGAATGAGAATCTGTTCGAATAAGATTTGTTGTCACCCCCCTGAAGAGCCTAACGGCTAAACAGCCTGTCGGGGGCTTTATTTTAACGATTTTATAGGTGTTTTTATTATTGTTAATATCCTGATTTTATATAAACTTAAACAGCAAAATTTTTGCTCAATGTCTTAGTTAAAAAAGCACGTTTTTTTCTAACTTTTACGTAAATTACGCTAAGTATCTAAAAAACGACTATTCTTATATCTCACGAAAACTTTTATTTTAACCTAAACAAGTATAAAAAAAATTTTGTATGTGCATTTGGAAAATAAAATATATGGTACATCGCAGTTTACCAGTTCTTAAGTTTATTGCCAGCGATAGGTATTGCATTTTACCAGTCAATTAATAACTGAAAAATTATCGTGTTTTTGTAGACTAATTATTTGTAAATTACCATTCTGGTTGAGTTTGCTGTGTATAGTGGTATGCGTGCAATTTTTTGTTTCTGCGTTGAGCTCTAAAAAATACATAATTTAATTTCACTCGAATAAGCTGATGTGGGCCAATGTAGCAGCTTCAAGTACGTCATTTGAAAACAAATTCAAGGCCTTTTAAAGGCGGTGAATCATCCAGCCAATTCCGGTGGTTTACAACAGCTAAAATTGAACAATAATTTTTGATATTTTTTGTTTTGATTTTGGGGCTGCGGTTGCAAAGATATTCAACAAGTACAAAAAGATGTCCCCCAGAAAAAAGTATTTGGAAACTCTGAGTTTTGATTTTCCCGCCGAAACCATAGTTCTCTAAACTATTAGGCATACTGTAATCTTATTAAACTATTAGGCCTAACTCTCTCTAAACTATTAGGCCTAATAGTTTAGAGATAGTTAGGCCTAATTAGGTTTAAACTATTTAGAAATAAACTATTTGGAAATAAACTATCTCTAAACTATTAGGCCTACCAGAGTTCTTTAAACTATTAGGCCTAGTGTGGTTTTGGCGGGAAAATCAAAACTCAGAGTTTCCAAATACTTTTTTCTGGGGGACATCTTTTTGTATTTGTTGAGTATCTTTGCAACCGCAGTCCCAAAATTAAAACAAAAAATATCAAAAATTATTGTTCAATTTTAGCTATTGTAAACCACCGGAATTCGTTGGATGATTCACCGCCTTTAAGTTTGCAAGTTGCAATAAAGATCAAGATCAAAAAGATTATAATATTGTCACGTTAGACACGTGGAGAAAATTCAAAGGCAGCTGCTTCCAGGCGCGCAATCAGGATTTTGTTAAGGGGGAGGGAGGGTGGTGTGACCAAAAGTTAAGATTTTTGTTAGAAAACGTCACAATTAAGCGGCATACCGAGCAAACTTATACAACTCAGATGTATCACAAACTGGTACTGCTTAGATGTATCACTGGGAAATTTTTGTGATTTTTCGAAAAAAAATTGCCATTTGAAATACCTTTCGAACGTGCTTAGAGCAATTTGAAAGAACTCAAAGAGGCATTCAAGTTAAGTTTTTCACTGTAGACCAAAATGCTGGAAAAAGCCTAAATTGCATTCTCACCAAAATTCAACTTTCTGCGTCTTGCCGTTTTCAAGATTCAAAATTAACAATTTTCTTCTTACTTTAGTGTTGCCATTTTGCCAGAATTTGTGACAGACGTTGGCTTGAAATTACGTGAAAAGCAGCTAATTTACTATTCTGCGCCTTTTGTTTTTACAACAATTAACACTGTATAAGATGTAATATTCCTTCAACTTAATAATGGTTACTACAAATTTTGAGAGATGCTAAGACAAGGGCCATAGTCAAGAGATTCCCAAACCGAGAGTGCTCAAACCATTTAGTGAGAGTAAATCAAATTCAGTTAAGGGGGTTCGAGACAAGAGCACTAGGGAATTGTTTTACAAAATGAATAATGATTTAATGGCAGCAATTGGATTTGAGCTGTCGCGATGCGTTTCGTCCTTGCTCAAGGGACTCATCAGACGACAAAGACCAATTTTGTTTTATTGGTCAAAGAAAAAATTGTAATTGGAATAGCCCCCTTCTTTTATTTTACTGTTTTTGTATGTCTTCCATTGCAGTATTGTTACTCGAAAACTTTTCACCTACACCAACCTATCACCATTACCGAGTACCCATTGTCTTTTCAAAACCTTCAAAATTTACTACTGCTGCAAAGCCACTGCTGAAATCTACTACTCAATATCAAAACCCACAGGCTACCTAGGGCCTACTCATCGCTCACATTGCAATTTGGTCTGTATATACAAGCAGTGCCGTCGCTTGTGCTCCCATTTTGATTTACTCAAAATACTGCATTTGGAACATTTAACGATAAGACAACAGACAATGATGGAAAAAGGAGAAATTACGTTCAAAGATAATTCTCCTTTGACGTTTTCTCGATTCTTGGCAAAATTGCTGGCAACCAACTGCAGTACATAAATTGGACGCAATATTCCGTCTTATTAACACACCTTTACGGATGTGTCGAGGAAGAGAGATATAAGTCTGCAGAATCGTTAGCAGTACTTCCAGGGGTGCCGATCTTTGCTGAGCATTGGGGGGGATAATTTGCAATTTTACCCCAATTTTGCCCTATTTTCAACATTGAAGGGGATGAACTTCGACCACGGTTTTTTTCAGGTAACTAAATTAAGTGAAGCCAAAAAAAGATCTTCACCGAAAATGGAAGAGTTTTAATCCCCAAATTCAAGTAAAGACCGAAAAAACAGCTCTAAACATCATCCAGCGCTCAGATGCACACCAGAATCAAATTATTGGGGTGGATGCAGATATAGACCATAGTCAAATTATTGGGGGGGATATATCCCCCCGGGTTTTGGCACCCCTGGGTACTTCGTTAGTGATTATGAGATGAAACAATACGTGATAACTTCAAAGACCAGGACCCACATGACAGAAATTTCCTCGTTCGCATTAATAACGAGAATTTTTTGAGAGGTGGTACCGAGCGAAATACTCGCTAAAGGCAAGAGGTTATTTTTTGCACGTGCATCTGAAGCTCTGAGAGCTCGATAACGTCATTTTCGCTCGCTAAGTTGCTTGGATCGATTGCGCGATATAACTCGAGTAAAAAACGTTACATTTTTTTTGCCAACTTACCGAAGATTTCGAAGCACACTTTAAGCGTGCGAGAAATCTTTTTTGGTTCAGAAATTTAATGGCGAAATGTTGAAAACTTCTAACTAAAGCGAATTTTTGCTGAAAATTAATGAAAATCGTCGCCATGTTTGCTATTAGACTGCTAAAAAGAAAGCGAGTTGCATTGAGAACCATTTGCTGTTTCGACTGATAAAAAAATACGGAGTAGTGCCAGTAGACAAAATAGCAGTACACTCTTTTTATAAGGTCGATTTTCTCAGAACACGGGCTCATTTTTGCTCAAAATTTAAGAACAAATTAAAAACAATACCAGCCTCGGCAGCAAAATAAACCAAAAGTAAACAAAAAAAAAATTCAAACCAATGAAAGAAACTAAAATTTTGTGCTGATTCAATACGATAAAATTTCAGTGATTTTTTGTGTTTGCAAGCAAAATTGCAACTATTCAAGATTATAAAGCTCTGTTGCTCTGCTCAAGCAATTGAGAGCTTTTTTTGGCAATAGTTTAACTTGAAAAAAGCTTGCTTTTTCGCTTTTGCAATTCTACGATGCTGCAAAAGCAAGAAAAAAGCCTTCACTTGAGCAGACAGAGCAATAGGAATTAAACAGTGTTTCAAACATACCCGCTAAAATTGGCATCGATGCTCTCAAAATTTTTAAAAATTCAAGAACAAATGATACTGAATATCGGCAAAAAATTAAAAACAGCCAGTCTCAACGCAAGATTTACCGGTTCTAAAAAAGAAGAGTGTACTTCGACTTGCTCACTTTTGAACCCTAAAGTTACTGTTAACATAATTATAACTTATAAGTTTACACACCAACAACCTCAAGGGCGCTTTACGTCATTAAAAAAATGTAGTATGGAAAAAGTTACTCTTATTTCACATTAATCCAAAAATATAACTAAATTCTGTCCTTCATTTACTGATTATTATCAGTAGAGGAATTTGCTAGCTTAGAATAATAACGCGTAGCTTAAAGTATCTTTTTCCATAACAAAGCGGTACATACAGTACGCTTGAACGCATTGTTTTGAAGTAGAAATGCATCTGACGTCACAATGAGTTATTTATTACGTTCCAACACAAGTTCCGAACATCTCGCAAAGAAATTCGAGCGAGCCGTTGTAACGTATGTTGGGCGAGACGGCTCAGAAATGGCAGTTTGTCTACGAAGATTTTTTGTTTGTTAGCGCTTTTTAGCGAGCGAGAATGGCCTTAACGAGCTCGCTAACTTGTTCTGTCATGTCGGCCCAGGTGTTTTGATTTGTAGAGCACACTCAAGATTTTGAGGTCACTGTCAGTGGCGCAACTGGGGTGAAAGGGCTGTAGCCCCTTTAGCCAAGTCACGTAGAAAATTTAACTTCAAAATACAAGCGTTTAAACGTATTTTAGGCTTTACCTGAAGTAAGGGGGGGCTGAAGGTGCCAAGCAATTTAATTCTTTGAAATGACTTCTGAATTTAGCAATTTAGTTATTCATATGGCTTCAAAAAGTGCGAAATGTGATTAAAATGGAGTTTAAAATCTCTATTTTTTGCTGCAAAATCACAAAAATCGCCCAAAATCAATAGGTAACCTGCAAAGTTACGTGTAACAAAACGGGCAAAAAATTCCGAAATTAACGCAATATAGTTAGTTAGATATACCTGCATTACTACGTAAATGTTAGATATGGATTACCTAAATGTTATATATGCCTCCATTTCTACGGAGATATATGTGGAATAAATAGTGCGTCTGAAAGTGGAGCTATTCTGGCTAATTACAAGCAGAACCTAGTGATGATATGCAGGAGAGTAACTTATTAATCCTTATGGTATCCTATCAATTTAGGAGTAGCACGGGCTCTGTAATTTTGGTTTGACTTTCATACTGTCTTCAATAAAATTGGGTTGTATAAGACGGTTTCTCGGTATGCTTTTGCAGTTGAATGGATGAGTTTCGGTTGGTTAGATTTAATACGGCATGATTAATTCAATACTTAGAAGTATACCTTGGTTTGGGCACTTTCTTGAAAGCAATAATGTCTTCACACTGTACAACTAACTATATTGCGTTAATTTCGGAATTTTTTGCCCGTTTTGTTACACTTAACTTTGCAAGTTACCTAGCTACTGCTCTAATTTTTCTTGTGCATTATTATAGATTGACAATGACTAAAGTAATTAGTCAAAACGTTTCTTCTTAAATAATATGTTTACAACAGTTTTGGCTTCTTTTGTTATTAGTGAATCCGTATGTAATGTTTTGCCATATGTTGCAGTTTTTGACAATAATAGGCTATTTTTGTTTCTCAACTGTTGTTTCTGTAGAGTTAGCTATGCATTTAAACTCATTGCCTAGCCCCACTGATGAAGCCAAACCTCATTCAACCTGGGGTTTGGTGGGCTAATTCTGGACAAAATTTCAGTTTTCAAACTCAATTTAGCGATCTAGCACTTCTAAACTTGGTTTATCAACTTTTTTTTTATACATTTGGATATTCGATTTATATATGGCAACACTTTGGTTTTCAACGCTATGCGGAATATGAAATCATGGTAGTTAAAATAACCCACTCCCCTGTCCCGATTTCACCCACCTGCGGGGTTATTTAGGACAGTGATAAAAGCGCAAATAAATAGATGAAAAAATGTTTAAAAACATCTGAATAACATTGGAGAATATTCCGTGAAAAAATTATTTATGCTAAATGAGGGTTTTATTAGTTGTTTTTTGATGTCAAACTTTTGAAAAAAAAATTAGGAAGCGTTTATGTGGACTTGCAAAGAACATTGCTTGCCAACTAAACTCTCATTATTACTGCCGTGCTCCAAATATGAAATAAGATATCGAAATTTGAAACTGAAGTTTCAAAAAATTAAAAAATGTAATATCTAAAGTATGAGCTAGTACGTAAATATAGCTTACCTCATTTTGTTCCAGCTTTGGAATAGGGTGCAAACAAAGTGAAGACGAAGAATGTTGAATGCGTTAAGATGTTTCAGCTGTCAAACACTGCTTTCATCAGGGATAGCCTAGTGCTTTTTTGAATAGTGTTCCAACTTATCGCCTAAAAACATTTTTGCATTTTAGCGTGTTTATTGCAGGTGTAAGTGACAGTGGCGAAGCTCAAAGATAGATCTATTACGAAAATATTAAGTATAAAGCACCAAAGCAATTAACAAAAAAAGCGCAAAACAAGCACAAAATTCGAAAGCATTCAGGATAGAATTGGTAAAGGCAGGCAATAATTAATCGATAAAATCAATTATAATCAATAAAATTCATCGCTGTAAACAAACGAACTGTTGTTTTTTTCATTAAATAGCAAAACACGCTAAAACTTATCACAGACATAAAATTGTATCAAAGTTATTAATGAGGGGGAGGTGTGGTGTGAAGGAATTTTTAAATTCATGACTTCCTCCATTTCCCATAGAGGCTTTGAAAAGACCTTGCGGTCATTTAGAATCCAGATCTTGTCAAGCAACCACCCAATTAAGTAGCAGTGTTTGCATGGATTGACAATGTCGTCACGTATAAGATGTGGTACTATAGCTTACAATGATTGCATTGAATCCATTATATCTGTTCTTCATCGTCTCGCAATGACGGTTTCTCTTAAAATGCTTGAATAGCAAATGTCAGAGTCGATTAGATTCAGCAACTTTTGAAAGGAAAAGGTTTTCGATCTGATACCAGTCAATGTAGTTTTCTTCCTGGCTCTTCTTCGCTGTTCTGCTTCTAATTATGACCTTTCTTAGGAGTCGTCAATAGTAAAAATTTCGCTACGTTCTTCATGGGCTCTTTTATGTTTCCGTTTGGCAATGGCTAGAGCTTCCTCGGTAGATTTCAACTTGGAAGGACAAACTGCAAATTGAATTGCATTGCGCATTGCTTTAGGAGGGGATATTGCTTCATTTTCAGTAACTGCTGAATTAAGCTGATCAATTGCTCCAAAAGACCCTTTTGTTTTAATTTTATCTAATTTTTGATCGAGCGTGTAGTAACTTGTTTTATTTTTATCACGCAATGATCGTTATTAGTGTGGAACCGGCTAAGGTTATTATGGTTATGATCAGCAATGTTTTGCACTGTGCGGCTTAAAGCAATAAGTTAGGTTTGCTGCAAACATGAACTTACAAGGATAGCTTTTGGAATGGATTTAACGTCACTATTATCCGCTAATTTTTGAAAAAAAGTTTAAGCACTAGTTTAGCATATTGCGGGTAGATCCTTAAAGATTCCAATTAAAAGTTGAATGTTAAGAGATGTCTGTATTACAGTTGTTCATAATTACCCCAGGGTGTCCCGATTCACTCCATGTCCCGAATTTCCCCACTAAACAATGATTGATTTCCAATTAAACTTTGTGCAGACCAAATTGCAATGTCTGATGTGAGCAGCAGAGCTGGGCAAGTAGGCGTCGCCAGGGGGGGGGGGGGGGGGGGGGCAGGGAGCCCGCCCCCCAAATTGCCTTGCAACCAATGAAAAATTTGTTGCCAAAACGGCTAGTAGTTTTCAGTACCCGTTCTAAGTATGGTTTGACCACAGACCGTGAAGACCTTTTTTTTTTTTTGGTCTTCACCTAATTTTCGGGACGAAATAGGCTTTGCAGCTCGTGCTGACCTCCTTTAGTTCAAGTTTGTTCCCCACTCTGCAACTTGAGGTTTGGGACCCCCCAATCCAAAAACTAAATTTCGGCGTCCTACCCCAATCACAAATCCTAAATCCAACTGTGAACACTTTTTTTATTTGGTCTTCACCGATGCAATTTCTGGTTTGGGCCCCCCAATCCAAAATCTGGGCAACGCCTATGGCTGGGCACCCACTACTTGGAAAGTAGCGGCGCGTCCGCTGCCGCTTTTTGGTAAAAAAAGCAGCGGTGCTGCCGCTTTTCAATATTTAAATGAAAAAGTAACTTCGCTGCCGCTACGTGCATACAAAACAGCGGCCGCTGCCGCTACTTAAAAAAAATAAATCGTAAAAAGAACGATGGCATTCAAATGCGGTACCTAATGGTGAAACTTCAACTTTATTTACAAAAGTTACTTACTCAAGCTTTTGAAGTATCCGTACAGATTACAATCGGCATTAGCAGGCTTAAACGGTACATAAGTAAGCAAATCACAATTCAACTGGGTGTTATTGACATGCTCCTTTCAAAAAAAAAAACAAGCACTTCAAAATGCTGGTTGTCAAACCAGCGCTTTGGAAATTACTTAGGAAGTTACCCATATAAGTTACACTAGGAAGTTAAATTCCTTATCGGCTATCGCATTTTCTACACAAACAAAAGGCAGTAAGAAATAGTTTAAATCACTGTCGACTCAAACAATTTAATGTTTTAACATTAAAACACGATGGCATACAGTATTCAGCTTCTCTGCAATTCTGTCCTGGTTATTATAGCTCTGAAGTAGCTGATCTGTTATCACACGCTCGGTCCTTAACCGCTAAAATAATTCCTCGAGTAGAGATCTGACAGGAAAATTTATGAATCGACCGAGGTACAGAACATTTGGAATTTCGTGGAAATGGAAGGTGATTCACGCCCCTGCGATGATTTCATCCAACTTTGAAAGAAAAGTAGATCGAGCATTTAAGAACTGTTGTTTACGAGCTTGCGAAAGATACGTAGCAATGACGTATTCTATAGCGTGGGCAACACAAGCCCGGCGCCACGGGGGGCATTTCAGGGCTGTGGCCCCTAAATCACTGCTTATGCCCCCCCTCCAAGCGTGAGTAAAGTCTCGCTCCAGGACGACAAACACAAGCGAACGCTAAGACTAAACATAAATTTCGCGCCGAAGACCCTTTATTTGGTCTTCACCCCTGAATTTGTGGACAGGAACCGAGATCCGCACCATAAGATTCCGTTGTGCCCCGCCAGGCTATGAACGTACCCTCTCGAGCGAGAATTGTGTCACGAAAGAAGGCAAACGGCCCGTATCCACTGGGCGTAATTTGGGACGAAAATCTTTTTTTTGGTCTTCACTCCAGAATTTGATGAAAAAATTTATCTGTGCACCCCCAAATGCTGCGTTTATCGTTATAGCTTGACCATGTCACGTAAACAACTAACGATGTTTTCGTAAATCCTTCAGCAACTAGATGAGAGTTTGCCAACAAACCCAGTGAACGATCGACGCGTAGCTAATGTTGTGACGTTCAAAAGTACTTTTTGTCTACCGTAAAATCAGCAATTATTCAAAAATATCTGATTATGGAACCTCCAGAAAAGTAGAGTCAAAATAATTGTCTGTTAAATATCTCCTGATTTCATAACAGACTGGTACCCTAAGTTGAGCCGATCAAAAAATTGATTTTTGGGGGTCCATTTGGGGGGGTCCCCGGGGGGATGGCACCCCCAAACTATGTCAAAATATTTGTCTGTTAAATATCTACTGATACCAAATAAAACTAGCACTCTAGCTTAAGCCGTTCAAAAAATGAATTTTTTGGGGCCCCATTTTGGGGGGGTTCCTGGTGGAGTTGCCCAAATAACTTTCGGGAGAAAAATTGCGTTTGCAGCTCAACAACTTTACTCAAAAATTAGATCTCGATGTTTTGTAGTTTAGGAGAAGAAGAGCGTACAAAAATTAGGAAGAAAAAAAAGGAAAAAAAAAGAAATAAATCTCATCGCGGCCAAAAGTAGGTTGGTTGGGATGAAATGGTATCTTAAGACATACAACCATATAAAATATTTTTTGCCGTACTTACGCCGTTTTTGACTTAGACCGCTTTTTACACCAAACTTGTGGGGCGATTTTCGGATTCTAAAACCAAAGTCACGTGATCTATTGCATCGAAATTTGGTACAAGCATATAACTCATTAATGTCAAACTACTGTCAAAATTTCATGTAGCTAGATCAAACCGTTCTCGAGTTATAAGCAAAAGTCTGAAATTTCGCACTCGTTAGTAGGAAAATGGCCGAGTAAAAACAAAGTGTCACAGTTCCTGCTTCAGCCAGTGGCGTTGTGGAAGCTAGCAGTGAAATAACCACAAACGAAAAATAATTGGAACCAATAGCTTCTTAAGTCAACAGATCATATCAGCTCATAGGTTGTTCAACCGAGCCGGTTAACCACAATCGGAGCGTGATCCTTTTGACTCGCCACAAAAGGAACACGCGACGCGAGCGTCGGTCGTTCCAATTAAAACGAAAATTGTAGGAAAGCTAGTTGATAGAGATGGCGCGGATAACAAAAAATGCATCCGCATGCTGCACTGCGTGCGCAAACCTTCCGCATGTTGCACCCATAGGTGGGTACAAGTCCGTTAATCGTTAATCCGTTAATAACGAAGCTAACTTTTTCTTGAACTCGTTAATCCGTTAAAAAGTTTTTTCATGTTAACGGACTAAATTAACGTCCATTAAGCTCTGTTAACGGACTAAAGTAACTTCCGTTAAGTTCTGTTAGCTTCCGTTAAGGTTTCTATCGTTAATATCTTGCACCATTCATTCATCGTACCGGTATAAACCAGTTTGCACTGGTAGCACTTGTTGCGTATTTGCACGAGTTTTATGAAAGAAAGCGAAGAAAGGAGCTCTTTTTTGTGACAAATAATAAGCTGCAGCCTCAGAGGTCTTTTAATTATCGCTGTTCGATATTTCCAAAGATTTTCCGATCACAGCTTCGTCAGTGCATTTTTAACTTACTTCTATCTTGAAATGAGATTAGACTGTAAAATGTTACTTCCAAAACACAAAAAGACCACCAGAGCAACAAATATTTCCTCACAATCTGCTCAACAGCGTCAATACGTGTTCTAGAAGCGAGTGAATAAAACAAAATGTAAATTACATGCAAAATGTTAACGAATTAACGGACTTCATTAACTTCCGTTAATTAAAGCTGAAAATAACGGATTAATGTTAACGGAGGAGTGAAGTTTGTTAACGGATTAGTGGTTAACGAAGCTAACGTTTTGCGTTAACTTGCCCACCTTTGGTTGCACTGCACTGCATCCAAACACAACTAAGTTCATGCTGCACCGCGCCGCATCGCTAGTTAAATATCCTTTAAATTTCCACTAACATCAGAAAAAAATTAGCTCTCTAGCTTCTGACATATAAAAAAATTGATTTTAGGGGTATTATTTTGGAGAGTTTTCAAAAGGGTCACTCTCTCAAACCATGTCAAAATATTTGGTTTTTAAACATCTGCCTATATAAAAAAAAGTAATGCCCTAGCTTGAGCCGTTCAAAAAACTAATTTTTGGGGAGTCCATTTGGGGGCCCCTGGGGGGTGGTACCCCCATACTATGTCAAGCTATTTGTTGCTTAAATATCTACCAATATAAACAAAAAACTATCATCCCAGCTTGAGCAATAAAAAAAATTAGTTTTTTAGGGCCCCATTTTGGGGGGGTTTTGGGGAGAAGCCTCAAAAAATTTCAGGAGACAAAATTGTATTTGCAGCTCAACAAATTTACACAAAAATTAGATTTCGATGTTGTGTGGATTAGGAGAAGAAGAGTGCACAAAATTTAGAAAGCAAAAAATGGAAAAAGAAAAAAAACTCAATGTGGCTAAAAGTGTAGGTAGGGATGAAGGAGTATCTTACGACATATAACCAAGTGAAATATTTTTTGCCGTACTTCAGCCGTTTTTGAATAAGACCGCTTTTTACACCAAACTTTTGAAGTAGTTTTCGGATCCCAAACCTGAAGTTACGGGACTCATTGCCTTGAAATTTGGCACACACAAATAACTTATGAATCTCAAACTGCTGTCAAAATTTCATGTAGCTAGACCAAACCATTATCGAGTTTTAAGTAAAAGTCTGAAACTTTGCACTCGTTAACTTTGAAAATGGCGGAGTAAAAACTAAAAAACATGCAACGTGAGATCAGCCGTTTAATTATGGGCCTTCAGGTTTAATCTGCCGGGTGTCGTTCAGTATGAGCCGTCGCTTTATTTTCGGCAGCTCTGCGACTCGTGTATAAGCGCGCGTGCATCCTTTCCTTCTCTTCCATCTAAGTTATTCCCCAGATCTAGCCCTAACCCTAATGCGTGCACGCATGAGAAGAGCAAGAGCGCGCGCATGCTCATACACGAGTCGCAGAGATTCCGAAATAAAGCTGACGGCTTGTACTTAACGACACCCAATCTGCCTTTTGTGTGCTTTCTATCAGTTTTTCTGCACCATGTATTGGCAATCAAAAACAATCTACCAGTCTACCTGATGATTCCATGCAACTACTGTACTAATCCTGAACGAGTAGCTCAAATAATGGAATATAAGGTATCACGTGCTCTGCATGCTGTCACAAGCTACTACACTTGTATGAAACTACCCTTTGTATTATACCTTTGCCGTTTGCATGTGTGTTTGATTGTGAAATAAATTTTGCTACTACGTAGGCTATTCTGTCATTGGAAATTTGCGTTGCCTAGTCTTCGTATTCTACTACATAGGTATACCAGAACTGAGATAGGCTACAGACATACAGCATAGGACCGAAAGCCTAATTATTGACAGTGATGTAAAAAGTACTCGAAAATTGTACTCAAGTAAAAGTTTCGTTACTGACAAAAAAACTACTTGAAGTAAAGTACAAAGTACTGACCAAAAAAAGTACTTGAGTAAAAGTAAAAAAGTAGTCATTTTAAAACTACTCAAGTAGAAGTATTTCTGAAAGTATTCACGCAAAATAAGCAAACTATTTAATTGACCAATGACAATTACTGGTCGACTACCTTCACATCACTGCCACAAGCGCTTGGTTTTGTAACCCCTCACTATCTTAAGAAGTCATGAAATATTAATTGTGCAGGTTTTTTGTTACTATATTCGAGGAATCAATAATCATAAAATATTTGCTCAAATACTCATTCACTGCCATTAAATTTATATGCTAAAAAGTAAAAACACCACGGAAGTGCTTTATTAGAGTGTCGGCAGTGTGGCCAACAGGGTAAAAACGTCGTTTTTACGACGACCCTGATCGCATGATCATGGGTTCAACCCGCACCCTGGTCTCGTTGTTGCGTCCTTGGATAAGACCTTTACGAAGATTATCTCTGCTTAGTGGCTTTGAACAAGAAGCAAATTCATGTAGAAAGAAGTCAAAGGTCAACAGGAAAACTTGGAAATTGTTAACTCCTAAGCGAGTGCGGATTCGACCAAAGGATAGCGCCACCGTCGCTTTCTCGTGAAAGGAGGATAAAGATGCATCAATCAATCAATCAAGCCTACTGTATCCACATGGTGCGCCAAAAGTCACGCACCAAAGGGAATTCAATAGTCTGCGATAAACTTTTTTTGGATTAAAGAAGAAAAATTATCGTGAATTTTTTGTAATTGATTTTATTTCACGACATGTAAAGGCAGATAGAAACCGGTAGAAACATAACTGAAACTGTGAGTGAAGCACAGTCATTCATTGATTGATAGTGATACCAGTGTTTCGTCACAGCATTAGTAGGTTAAACTGCAGCTTAATTTAATTCCAATTCAATTTACTTGCTGCACTTTAGAAAACCTGCTGCCTGCCTAGACAAAGTTTATCATGCAATTCCTGAATTCCACCATGTTTGTTTTCAGTTTTACTGATTTATTCACCGTGTTGCCTTGACCAGGAAACCGCAGAGTGATATTAGGGTCGTTGAGGCAAGCTGCCACCTCTCTACCACACAAAGGTGTAAGCACTGAGCAGCACATTATCACCTTCAATGCAGAATGTCAAGCAGGAAGATGTGAATACAGTTTGCTGTAGGCTTCCTATTTTTAAGTCTTTGGCTTGACTGGACCAAATTTGAACCCAAATTTTCAGCCTGATATACAGATGCTCTAACCCCTAGGTTATACAATCTTGTCGGCATATTTATCAGTTCAACCCCAGGCTCTCAAACTGCAAGACACTGTTCTCAAGAACAGAAAAGCTAAACATTTCATCAGTTCATTACTCAATGATGAAGTTTTACTGCTACAGTGCTACTCAGCAGAAGCGAAGTCATTGAGGACATTCTTGGTCTCCAGGACACATTTTGAAGTCCTTGGCCTCGAAGCCTCATGTCCTCGAAAAATGCCTGTCCTCGGCTTGAGGACAGCAGTATTTTTTGAATAGTTAAAATTTTGTAGTTCGCTAGAAAAAAAATTGAAGACCTTTGTTTTTGGAGATCGCCTAAATTTGGACTGTAAAACCGACTCAATCTGCCTGAAAACCGATCAAAATCTGGGAAAAGATCGTTTGATGTAGTTTCCAGCCTCTGAATTGGTCTTCCCCCATTGCAAATTTTTGGCTATGCGCCTGCCAGGATCTCATATCTCCACTTATCAATAAATTTCTGCAATTGCCTAATCCTCCAGTCCTACAAAACAGCAAAACGGGAATGGATCTTTCACCCTAATTACGAACAGCCCGATTGTAAATGCACCCTAACGTACTAACTCTACTCATGACTTCAGGAAAACTGACGATTCGTTTGCATTTTATTGGTGTTAAAATGGTAAGGTTAACCTATAATGTTGCAGGCTAACTATTCGGTAGAGCTTTGGTTCCTAGTCCTGATTAAGAAGTCGATGTTTACCAGTACTTGATTAGAAAAAATGCAATCGTTTTCAAAAGCACATGAACGCAGTCAAGCGTGGATTTTAAAGAAAGAAAGAACCAATAGAAAATAGCCTGACTGCGCGTTTACGAATGATTGACTGAAGATGCCCTCAGTCAAAGTGCAGTCAGCATTGCGTCTCAAATCTTAAAACTACTTTGTACTTTTATCAAATAAAAAGTACTTAAGTAGCGTTACTTTAGACTAAAAGTACTTAAGTAAAAGTAAAAGTAGTTAAAAAAAAACTACTCAAAAAAGTACTAGTTACCGAAAAAAACTACTCAAGTAATCTACTCAAGTAAAAGTATTTCGTTACTTTACACCACTGATTATTGATGCCATGACCTATTAGGCTACACTGAACTACGTAACTCTGTCACTCTGAAATGCAAGCGCATGTGTTGTAGAAACTGTTGTCTAGCCTTGGGCTTGTACCAATACCATAAGCCTACTGCGTACAGGGTGGGTGTGTCCCTAGGCTTTGTTTTGTGCCTCTACTCTAATGATTGTTTCCCGCAAA
Organism: Trididemnum nubilum; assembly: GCA_963965965.1. Classification (NCBI taxonomy): domain Eukaryota; kingdom Metazoa; phylum Chordata; class Ascidiacea; order Aplousobranchia; family Didemnidae; genus Trididemnum; species Trididemnum nubilum. The sequence continues at coordinate 19,949,753 of OZ014490.1, forward strand.
CCTGTTTCTTCTACATTTGTCTGCCTTTGTTTTATCTTCTCACCGAACGTCGTAAGCGTTTCCTAGTCTAGTCTAACAAAACCAAAATCTTTTTGTTGGTGTCAAAAAACACGTTCAGCCGATCAAAACTAAGTTTCTTGTGGCCAAAATATCCGATTCTAGGATGCTCCGAATTCTGAAAAACTAAACTTGAACCGAAGGCATCTTTACTGTTTTAGCAGCATGCATTGTCTTCAATTCATATAATAGTTACATCAAGACTAACTATTGTTGTTCATAAAGAGAAAATCACCAGCAATAATTCTAAAAAAAATGTAAAAAATTATTGTACGCGGCGCTGCGCTGACGCTGTGACGTAATGCAGATTTTAGTTGCCACGCTGCGCGGCGCGGTGCACCAACAACAGCGCGCGGCCGCGTACGCTGCGCTGTTGCCATCTCTACTAGTTGACGATACAGAGCAAGTTTCGGGCAAAACAAAACGGTTGGGTGCAGGGCCTGCGAGAGGGAGGCTCAGGGGGTACGTTGTACCTGGGCCCAGGCGCCAAGGGAGGCCCGGGTTCCAGGAACCCGGAAGAGTCATATGGTTGAATGGCACCGTATTCAACTTTGTCTACAGCAAAAATATCAGTCAGCCTATTCAGTTCTGGTAATTGGTTGCTATTTTTGATACATAGCTTTTGGGGTATCCAATAGTGGTCGATTTGATTGAAAAAAAAGGAAAATGTATCAAAAGCCAAACACTTGCACCGAAGTTAACATTTTGTTACATTTCTCTAACTTGAGAGCCCTAATTCTACAGTATCACAATAAACGAGGGCCCACATTTCCAGAGATCCAGAAGCATTTCAACCTCAGAGAACGGAGTCAAAGTTGACATTCTATACTACTATCATTAAGTAACTCACTCTATCTGTATGAGTTTAATAGATATTTGGGTTTGTGAAGCCTATGATTGCAGATGACTTCTTAAAACTTTTATCAGTAAAATATTTGCATTTAAAGTCATTATATTGTGTCAACGTCATCATCCCCCAGTCCCACGCTTCACATACTTTCTTTCATGTATATCTCGTTTTCTCCTTGTCAATTTCAGCAAGTTTGGTGCTGGGATGTTGATCAAATGCTGTATTTTACCCTCGAGAGACATAAAAAGTGCTAAAGCTTCCGGGGCTCCGCCCTGGACCTCGCTGGGGGAGCTCACAGTGCTCCCCCAAACACCCTACCTGGATTTAAACCAATTTTATGTCTACTTGTATTTTTCATAGGTCCTAAATGTATGTGAATATCGATATCCTCTTACTGGTACTTTTAAATGACGATCTACACCCATCTGACAAAAAATGATTTAACGGCGTGGGCCCCAATAAGGCTTGAGGGGCCCAATAAGATTTGAGGGCCTGGCATCGACCTTCTTCCCCCCTGGAAAATTTTCTCTCTGAGGCCCTGATTGGGCGTCAAACGCGAACAAAACCCCCCATAACTAAAGTTATCGAAAGAACGAAAACTTCCAATTTTAGTTTATATCCAGGGTGTCGAACCGTTTCAAATAACGGTTCGGGTTCAGGTTTAGCTCCTGCTCAAAATATTTTAGCGGTTCAGGTTTGGTTCGGGTTCACTTGAGCACCATTTTCGAGGTTCAAGTTTGGTTCAGGTTCACTCAAGTAAAATATTGCTGGTTCAGGTTCGGTTCGGGTTCATTAACTTAAAATTTAACGGTCGTTACTCGTTTCGTCCAAAGAAAAAAAAGGAGAAATTGCTGATTCTGTTGATGATCACCACTGCTCTTATTGTGCGGGTACCGCCACCAGCGGCATCTGGATATGGAAAAATATATTCTTACTTTTGTTAGGGGTTCAGGTTCGGTTTGGGTTCACTTGAGCACAATTTTGAGGGTTCAGGTTTGGTTCAGGTTCACTGAAGTAAAATTTTGCTGGTTCAGGTTCGGTTCGGGTTCACCAAAATGAAACAGTTCATTCGGGTTTACGGTTCGGGTTCAGGTTCGGTTCGACACCCTGGTTATATCTACGCTTGTAACTTTGTGACGTCATACACAAGTGACGTAACAAATGGAGCGAATCAAAACTCGACCTTAAACGGATTTATTGGTACCAAATTTATTTCGATCTGAAAAGCACAACGAAAGCTACGTCAAGTTATGTCAGGAGTATGACAGATGTGAATAATGGTGCCCTTCAACATTTAGGGCCATAAAAAAAAGGGGAAGGACTTAATTTCGTACGGTGGAGACAAAATTCATAAAATTTCAGAACAATTGCTATCATTTGGCATAATTCGAATCTGCTCATGATGTCACTATTATGACGTCAATTTGACTCCAAAAGTTTGCTTGGCTCTCAAAAAACACGGATACGTCACAATTGAGTGAACCTACTGTATGATAACGACTATGTTTATACTGTGGCGCTGGTGTGCTCATCACTGTTGAGTAGGCATAACATGTGGGTTTCGGTAGTTTCAGGTAATGAGTAGCCTAGTAGATTTCAGCAGTGGCATTGTAGCAGAGGTAGCCTAAATTTTAAAAGTTTTAAGTACAGTAGACAGAAGTAAAATACACGTCACGCTGCACGACAGCCCAAATCCATTTATTGTCATGTTGTCATTAACTGTAGTGTTAAATCATTAACTGATTAAGTCTAGGCCTATTCATTTTGTAACATTATCAATCTCCCATGTCCCAAGTGCCGTTGTTCTCGTTCTGAATCTCCTTTACTGAATTTATTGTTTACTAGCCTACATGTTGCCTACCTTTGACCTGCTGTTTGTTAATGTTACGACGTTAGTAGTTAGCAGAGTTGAGTGTATCCACATTGGAAAGGTTGCATGGTGCGCTGGATTTCTCCAACGTACAGTACACCATGGTACAGCATCACGAAATCTTGTGTCAAAAAATAGCTTTAGCATGGTGCAAAACCTAAACACCATAAATTATAGCGTGGATGGTGACAATACCATCAAAATTTGAGGTTCCAGAAGGAGGGGTGAAGACCTCTTTTAGAGGACAAGTTACAGAGCAAGGAGAATGCGGATATTCTGGAGGCAAATTTTATCTGTCTAAATCGGTGCGCTTCTCGCACTTTAATTGGTGCAGTGCAAAAATTATATGGGTTGGGTTTTGAGTTGATGCAAAAATCCGGTGTACTGTAGTATAATCAAACTTTCCAACCTCAGAGTGCATACAGTACCGCAAGTATCGGTATATAGTCTGAATAGGGTCTAATGTCATTCCTGTTTTTGACTAGGTTATTTACAATCCAAGTTAAAAGTTGCTTTTAGTCATTTGCTAATTAAAGTCTGTGTTAAGAATGGAAACTGCTGGAAAGGTATGTACTGCTGTTGCACGCATACTCACTGGGTAGGCTACTATACCAGTACCAGGCTTGGAAAAACTACCTATTATAGTAATTGACAAAATTGTAATTAATTACACAGTTTTGCTGTAGTCGTAATTAATGATTTTTAAAATTGACAATTGTACTGTAATTGTAATTGAAAAATTTTCTGCCTATTTTCAATTACAATTACTTTGTTATTCACTAAGATAGATGATTACAAAATGTGTTTGAATAATATCAATTTTCTTCCGGTTGCAAATCGATATCGATATTTTGGGTCCACTACAAACTGATCATGACAAACTGACTGCAAACAAACTTACCGTAAGCAAACTGACCACGAACAAACTGACCATAAACAAACTGACTGCGAACAACGCCGATTGGCTGAGAAGATCAATCCTAAAAATATTTTGCTATTCCCAAAGCCATCTTGCCCAAACCTTCATTTTGTGACGAAATTACTATAACGATATCAGTGACGAAATCACTGTGACAAAACCGGTAGTTCGTGGTCAGTTTGTCGCGGTCAGTTGACTTGGCTTGCGATATTTTCCACCGGTTGCAATCACATCTGATGTCACAAGCCAAACATCAAAGTAGGTTAGGGATAATTAGAGTTAGTTTTAGAGATAGGGTTAATCATATTTATAACTTAAACTTAGCACCTATCTAATCATAACTCGCACTAACTCTAAGCCAAAAAATAGCCTAACATAGAATTGGCCTATGACGGCAGATATGACTGTAACCTGTGGAAAACATGCAAAAGAATACTTGCCAAAAAGCTCTGAGCTGGTCAAAGCATCTACGGTATGATATGGCAATCTTTACCACAGGTCTGGACATTGACGAGCTCCGATCAAAAACTGGAGGCACGTTTTTTGCTATTTGGTTCAGATTTTTTGATGTAGGTTCGGCTGGTACTTGGAGTTTGCAGAGCATTCAGTTCAATCTGTATGAAGTTACATGCGATTGTTTGGTTGAGAAGCGTATTATGCATTAGGTTATTTTGCAGAAACAAAAGGCTTAGACTGAGTTTCAACTAACTTTAGTCCAATACAACAAGGTTTGAATATCGTGAAATATTATGTTGTAAGCTTGACAAAAATGTAATTTTACTAACTGAGATGCACCTGCAGTAGTTTTACTATTTCTTTTTAATGCTATTGTTCACTAAGTCACTTTAAGCAGTTTTTTTTATGCAGTGTTTACTCACTGCAAATTGTGCCTGTGAAAGCTGATATTTTTTTTTATAACAGTATGTGATTTGTTGCTGAGTGTTGTTTTAGAAATGTTATGGTTTCCTACCACATATCCTTTAAAAAATTTTTTTTCTTGTAGTGTTAACTGTTAACTTCTTGTGTTGTTTCTTATTCATTAATAATTGCTAATTATTGTAGTTGATTGATTTCATTATGATTTGTTAATGTTCGCAATTCAGTATTAACTGGGTCAAGCAAGCAACAAACATTATATGTTGATAATGAACCATTGTAACTTCGATGCTATAATATTTGTGACATTAAGATTTTGTGTTCTTTTTTGCTTGGTTGCACTTGTGTGCATGTCAAAGCGACAGTAATGGCTCTATTTTGTATGATCATGCTAAAGATGTGATATGATTGGTAAAAGTTAAAATAGTATTAAATAGTAGTTGTAACTTGAAGTTGTAATGTGCACAATTTCAACTTTTTTACAATTTTTATTTGTGTTAAAACTTACTTTCTTTAGCACAAATACTTGTGGTATTGATACCATGGTTTAGCTAAAACCATAAGGTTGCTGAAAGCAATATGAATTTAATAGCATACTTGACAATTGCTTACAAATGAAATTATGTATTGTAAAAATTAAAGTTAAACAAAGATTGATGGAAGAACAAGAATAAAGAGAAATGGGGCTTTGATAGGTTTGGTATAGAAGTACAAAACAAATCCACAGTGTTGACATTAGCGAAACCCGAGGCTTCATATGTAACTGAATTGGTTGCACTGTTTTGAGAATCTTTTCATTGTAATTGTAATTCAAATAGTAATTGACTTACAATTACTTGAACTTGAATAATTGTGATTGAAAATTTTAGGTTGTAATTGTATTTGTAATTGTAATTAAAGCAAAAACAAGTAGTTTTTCCAACCCCTAACTAGTACTAGTGAGTATTAACAGTTAATTAGCTCCCATTATGTTCCTATTGAATGTGTACAATATGCCTATCACCAGATATTGTAGGTTTACAGGTTTATATAAGGTACCTTAACCAATAGCCTTTAGGTTGATTTTCTGCTTAAATCAGCATTTTTATTGGGTGCAAACTAACTACGGTAATTTTTAGTTGTCCCATTGTTAACAATAAAAAATGACAAATTTTTGGGGTGCAAGCTGACTCACCTAATCCTAAGAGGGGCGCTACTAAAATATACTGGATCTCAAGTACCCTAATCCTAACTCTTGCGATCCTTTCTGTCCGTGTTGTTCTGTATATCGTAGTAGTACTGCCTAGGCACCTAAGATTAAGAGAGAGCACTGTTTAAGGTTTTAAGTACTGGCACTGGCAGAATTGAAAGCTGGAAGTTACACAAAACATATCAGTAGGCTTATTGATCTATATTTCACTTAATGTTAAAACTGAACTTTTTTCGAAAATCTGAAATAGATCCTAAGTTATTAACTTAAACAAAACTAACAATTATTAAGATTATGTAGTTGTTGCCTTGTTAATCTTTCAACTTTTTTAGTGGTACCACTGTACTATTAACTCTACTTGCGGATTTTTTTTTCTGTCCTGCTATGATTAATGTACTGTGAAGCTAGGTTTTTTTTTTCAAAATCTGGTTTCGGTCATTTGACCGATATGCCAGATATTTTTTCGGTCATTTGAATTATTTTTCGGTCATTTTCTTATCAAAGTAAACTAAACAATTTTTCGCTTTATTGAGTTTTTAGTAAAAAAATGTGAACACAAAACGAAATTTGCAAAACACGGTCATAAAAACAAAGCATTTTAGGTCAAATTACTTCAAGCATTCTCGGCTAAACTGATGCTACGCTCTGGAGCGTGAATGATATAAACAGACTCTGCAGTGATGCAAAAACGCTTAAAAATGCGTTAGATAGCATAATCAAGTTACAAAAGTCACTAAGTAATTCCGAGTTATTATGATTTAACGATCGCAGAATGATCCATCTTTAACTAAAACTAACCTATAAAAAGATTTAGGATGAACGACACAAGGTCGCAGTTTTGCCCTTTGACAATGCGAGAACAACTAAAAAAACATTACCTGTAGTCGTATTTTTTAATTATCAGAACAAACTAAAACTTATTAGGGGATAAAAATTTGCAACACAAAATCACGACTTTAAAAAAGCGTTAAACGTAAACAAACCGAGAAGAAACAATCCTGCACAAAACATGTCTCTCAAAATTTAGCTGTCCAAATTTATTCTTCTTCAGCCATTGGCATGTTGGGCTGTGAAGAAATAGCGCTGGAACCCCTGCTCTTTACGTTGTACCTGGACCGCTTTGTAGATTGTAACCAATGGTTGTATGCATAGGTGGGCACAAGTCCGTTAATAACGTAGCTAACTTTTTCATTAACTCGGTAATCCGCTAAAAAGTTTTTTCATGTTAACGGACTAAATTAACTTTCGTTAAGTTCTGTTAAGGTTTTTATCGTTAATATCTTGCACCATTCATTCATCGTACCGGTACAAAACAGTTTGCTCTGGTAACACTTGTTGCGTATTAGCACGAGTTTTATCGAAGAAAGCGAAGAAAAGAGCTCTTTTTTGTGGCAAATAATAAGCTGCAGCCTCATCAAATCAAATTCTGTTCGCAATTTTCAAAGATTTTTGGATCGCAGCTTCGTTAGTGCATTTGAACTTATTTTTATCTTAAAAATTAGATTAGACTGTAAACTGAAACTTCCAAGCACAAAAAGACCACCATGGCAATAAATATTTCCTTACGATCTGCTCAACAGAGTCAATACGTGTTGTAGAAGCGAGTGAATAAAAAGAAATGTAAATTATTCGCAAAATGTTAACGAATTAACGGACTTCATTAACTTCCATTAATTAAAGCTGAAAATAGCAAATTAATGTTAACGGAGGTGTGAAGTTTGTTAACGGACTAGTGGTTAACAAAGCTAACGTTTTACATTAACTTGCCCACCTATGGTTGCATGCCAAACTGTAATCGCAAGTTTTGTACGATTCTGCATTCCAGCGTAGTCGCATAAATTGTCACAAGTGAATGAAGTGGACGATTTCTTGGGGGCGTTTTTAGTCTAGCCAAAGGACAAAAACCTCATTCTACAGCTGCGTTTTCAGCATTGAAATTAAGTATTGCTCTGGCAATCGTGGAAAGAGGGGGCCAATCCGGTTCCTGTTCTGCAGCGATTGTCGAAACCGTTTGCCAATTGTCATCAGCGTAATGACAATTCCGTAAAACTTCAAACTTAAAATTGTGCCATTCGTCTTCTAGCACTTCGGTTTCGATAGGGTCAGGGCTAATTTTGTAAAATTTAGCTAGGGCAATGACTTCCTTTTCAAATTTTCTTCATACAAGCTGGATTTTAGTTTTACTGCTTGTTTTTAACAAGACTTAATTGAACTCGAAAAAATCGACATCTTTGCCAAACTCGAGAAAGAATAAAAACAAGAATCTCAGAATTTGAACTTGCATAAAGAATGAAACTAGTTTGTAGCTGTTGTTACTGCATAATATTATTTCTCTTCAATGCTTTGCAGCGGTATCAACTTATTACATTAAGTGCGCGATTCACAACTTAAATAAAAATATTAAAGAATTTACTTAAGACAAACCTTGCTATGTTTCCTTTATCAAATAGAGTGACCTTAGGCGTCGGCAAGAGGGGGCCATAGTTCCCCCTGGATTTTCCCACACTCTCTCTAAATCCTCCCAAATTTCAAAAATTATTTCGTTTTTAGTAGTTAATACTGACTCAATTGGTTTTGCCCCCTCCCCCCCCTTGAAATATTCTGCCCACGCTCTTGAGAGTGACCGTTAAAATCGAATTGCTATCGTTTTCTACACCGCGCAGCGTTAAACTTGAAGACAAACTAGATTTGGCTTCGACGACATCTTCGCTACTTGGTGATTTAAAAAAATGAACTCAAGTTCGACTGCTTATTGCAAAATTTTGTTTTTTTCTGGGTTCCAGTTGCTCTCTTTTACAGAACCACTCAGCATACTCCTGTCAGTTGAGATGCAATCTTGATCTGACTTTTAGGACTAGAGTGAACTGATCTGAATAAAACTCAGCGCTAAAATTTTTATCAACCGCTCCACAAGTTTATATTTATCGTTTTATCGATTACCTTTACGTAGCAATTAACTTTGTAGTTATCGTTCTGCTTTATTCATTAACGAGTGTGATGAAATAATAACTGTTTTTCGATGAAAATCGTACGTTTTTTGATTTCTGTTCTTTCAACGCGTAGGCCTACCACATCAATTCCGATATTCGCGGCATGCGCAGATAAGAAAAGTGCTTCAAAGCAATACTTGTTTAGAGAAAACAACCATCAACAGCTGGTTTTGTTTCTTGACATTCGCTCATAGTGCTACGAACCTGCGAATATTGTGTTGGCCGTGGTGAAAAAGTTTTCGGTCATTATGACCGAACAGACCAAAAATATTTCGGTCATTGCGCAAAAAAATCGGTCAATGACCGACAAATGACCAAAAAAAAAAAACCTAGCTGTGAAGCCTCCACTGTGTATGGTAGACATGTGGGCAAGTGGCAGCTTGACCTGAAGACTGAAAGGTCCCTTGGCTGTCTCCAGGCCAAGACAACTTAGTGAATAAAATCTAATTACAATATAATAATGAGATATTGTACTGTGTAGAAGCTTTTCGGTTTCATGTGGTTGGTATCTTATCCCAGAGTTGTATTTTTAAAACTGAGTAAAATTATCAAAAAATCTAAAATGCATATCTGTTGTGATAAAATGTTTAACTATCATTTCCATTTTCAAGCAATATTTTTTCGTAGCTGGTCAATAAATATTATCATATTATTTTTATAGTTTTGAGTTTGCTTTTTTCTTATTAAATCTTTGCATTTTTGAGTAGAATTGCCCAAATTTTTTAGCGTAATACTATATGCATGTTTACTTGTTTAGGTTATCACTTGCTCAGCTGCTGTCGCATGGGAAGCAAAAAAGCCTCTTGTCATTGAACAGATTGAAGTTGCTCCGCCTAAAGCCCATGAGGTAAAACGTGATATGCTGTGGAGTGGTTGTGCGGTAATGATAAAATATGATATGTGCGCAGTGCACTACATTTGAAAAAAAAGGGAATTGATTATTGATAACTCAAATATGGTGAAATGTTATTTGTGTGCTTCAGGCTTGAATGGCATCATGTCAGTTTTTAGTTATTTTTGTTGTTGTTTTATGCTTCATCTTTGATACTTTAAACCTTGTTATCCAAAGATACTAGACTAGTCAGTAGTGTATGGTTTAATTTTGATTTTTCACTTAGAATTAATCTTTTGTAATGCCTATTGCACACCCCAAGTTATCCTGGTTGTTGGTTGGATTGTTCAAACAATCACCCAGTGTTATCCTTTAGATTTTGGTTAGTCAACTTGCTCACAAAAAAGAACCAGTGGTTTTCCTGTAGTAAATAGTTAAAAGTTTCTTACGAAGTTTTATGTGCACCACTGTGCCCAATAAATATCTTACCTTGCTGATAAAAATCAGTTTGATGGTTATATAGAATCATCCTAATTCTTTTTGAGGCCATTATGTTTTAGATCTTTTTCTCAGCTATAACCAATGGGCTTTTAATTAATATCTATTTACAAGTTCAGTTTATGAAGCTAATTAACCGTGTTTGTCCCAATCAGATATTGAAAACTTGCATTGTATTGGCAATTGGCATGTTCAGTTGACCTTCCAAGTAGTGGAGATGTTATGTGCTTAAATCTGAAATGTTGGATGATGGATAAAATTGGCAGCCTTAAATTGATATCGTAGAGTTTATATACCAGTATGCATGCATTCAGGACGTTTTTATTTAAAATATTTTACTGTGAAATCATGGTAGAATTTGTGCGCACCAATTTTGATTTTCTTCAGATAAGAAATCATAAGATAATTGCAATTCTTTTTCCCCTTAGACAAGGGAGAAAGGCTTTCTGAACTTTACCAAATTAAATGCAAGTGCGTCAAAACCATTCCAAATGACTGACTACAGCTGCAGCCATTAAGGCAATGGCTTCATAGGTACCTGCTGATAACCGTAGCAAACCTATACGAAAAATGTTAGCCAAAATGCTTTACATTGAAGTTTGCAATTGCATAATTACGTGAAAAACTAGCTGGCCTTCTGACCTTAAGGCCTAAACTAATTGTGCAATAATTGTATAAAACTTACTGGTTTACTAAAAACTGGAATCTTAGTCTAAGATCTAGTTAGCTACGACGCTTCAACGTACTATCATTTCTTCAGATAGAGGTAATCTATTGTAAGCAATTGGCTACAAGCTACTTCACCTAAAGCACTAAAATCTTATCTTGATTCCGAATAATTTGTGTACACTTGGCGGCCAAAACGCTCAAAGAAAACATCTAACCTCTCTGAATTCAAACAGCAGTTGTTCCATTGGATTCATTTACCTGTACTTTTGGCACTCACCTAGCTCCAAGAAGTCGAGTAGTTAGCAAGACTTGAAGTTGGAGAAATTTACAAAACTGATTTTTTGCACAATCTACTTGAAACAAGATGGCCAAAATTTGGATTCTAAGCGAAAAACATAAAATTTTTTCTCTTATACTTTTTTAAACTGATGAGTTGCAAGAATTGCTATTGCGTCATGTTGGTAAGCTTATTTTTTAACATTTTTTCTCCGTTTTTCAGAAATAGGCTTGAATACCCTTTAATGTAATTTGGCAGTTTGGGCAATTATTTGGCTCTTTATTTGCATAAATGTTAGCATACAATTGCAAACTAAATAATCTGTCAAAAAATGTCTTTTTCCATTACTGGAAACATTTTTTCACGTTTGAGACTTTTTGCTGCCGTTAAATTGCTATGTCTATTCCATTAGTTGTTTATGCGACATATTTTTTAGGTACGTGTGAAGATCACTGCTACTGGAGTGTGCCATACTGATGCTTATACTTTAAGTGGGGTTGATCCGGAAGGGATTTTTCCCATTATTTTGGGTCATGAAGGTGGAGGAATTGTTGAGAGTGTTGGGGAAGGTGTCACTAATTTTAAACCAGGTAGGTTACAATTTATGGCCAAGAAAACTGGGCTGGAGTTGCCACTTTATTGACTCAATGTGAATCAAAGTTTGTTTACGTCCATTTACTCAATTAGCCACCCATGTTGTTTACTTTTTGTAAAAGTTTTGTTGATGGTCTGAGATTTCTGAATTGTTTTTATTTCCCAAAATTCAAAATTTGTGAATTTTACTGAAGGCTTAGCTTCGTGCCGTGATAATGCCATTGTCACGTGCATGCTTAGCAGTTTGAGATATTGCTGTCAATTGTATTTCAATCATTGGGCTGATGCCTAAGATTTATCATACCTTGCATTTTTAGCAGAACTTTTTATATGTTGAATTAACAATGCATTGTTGCTTCAAAAATATCTCATAATCTTATTTCCAATACTTGTAAAATGCATTCCTTGTTTTTGACGTTATCGCAACTGCGCCTTGTATTTCCCCTAATTTTAAATGTGGTGTTCGTTGCCGTTGAATCCGTTTGGCCTTCAAGCTAATTTTAATATGAATTAGTGTTTTTGTTGAGCGCAAGGCAAGTCATTTTTCATTTTTACACTGTTAATGTACGAAAATCACTGGTTTTTCCGGCACATGCTGTTTTATCAAAACCTAACAGAGAACACTGCTCATTGCTCTTCGAATTGACTTTTGGAGGATTGAGTTCTCGAAACGCTGTATATTGTATGACCTTTTGTGCAATTTGGCAATTGAGTTGATTAAGTAATACCTACGCACTTTAACTACCTGTTGTGAGTTGCCGATTATTACTGATCATCTCTTTTCTATGCATTTAGCCTTTTTTCATGCATTCAAAGTGTTAATTGTATATTTGTGTTAACGTCTAGGTGATCATGTTGTGCCACTTTACATTCCTCAGTGCCGAAATTGCAAGTTTTGCAGAAATCCGAAAACGAATCTATGTCAAAAAATTCGTGTTACTCAAGTAAATTATGCTTTTTCTTTTAGTTTGTTTTTCATGAAAAAAAAAATGTTTAGGTGTTAAAAAATACTCTTAAAATAGTAATTATGTGGGAAACCCAACACTTTAAAGTGCCATACCACTTTTGAAATTCGGAACTCACCGAACTCGTTCATTCTTTTGTTTTTTCAAGAGGTTAACATCAGCAAAGGATCTCTTTATACTTTTTAGCTGAACAAGGCTGTTAAATTTTTCATCAATGTTTTTCCGTAAAACGTTAGTTAATAGCATCTTCGCGTTAGCCAAGTTAGTTTATTTTTTACTTTTTTGCAAAATGCAACAACAACTATAATAGATGACCCAAAGATGAATAGATTTCAGCCCTAGTGCACTTCGCCACAGTTCCCTTAAGAAGTCCAAACAGGTGGCTTATAAACCCTCTCAAATTAGAGGTGAAACATGGGAACTATGAAACTTAACATGTTTTACATTGACCAAGCCAATTTGATGTGTAAATTTAAGCATTTTCGGTCTTAGACTGCGTCCGTGAGGCGCGTTTTTTTCGGTCATTGATCTACGTTTTTGGTAAATGACCAGAAATATTCTAGCCAATTCGGTCAAAACGAAGAAAGCAGTATGGTTTTACGTTCAAGTACTAAAATCATGTTTCTAGTGATAAAAATCACGGAAATAAATTCTCAAATGACTAAAAAATTATGACCAAATTGACCGAAATTTGTTAGCGAGAAAATAAACCTTGTGGTGCGAAATGTTGCATTGACTCAATGGCTACTGATGCAGAGTGGCAGAACAAGCAAATCAGCGAAGTTTGGTTATTTGTACTAGATGTACAGTAGGTAGTGGGTAAACAAATTATAATGCTTTCAAGGCATTCATAATCAGTATTTTTGAATCAGAAATACCAAGCTTTTTTGCTAGAGCGAAATTCTAAGTAGGTGAAGAGGTTTGCAAATAAACTTAGTTTGACACTGTTGGAGTTGCTTTGCAGTGGGCCACAAACAGATTATCTTGAGTACTATCAAGTTTGCTTTCTGCTTAGTTAATTATAAACTACCGGTATTGTTTAGGGCAAAGGTCTAATGCCAGATGGTACTACTCGTTTCACATGTCGTGGCAAGGAAGTGTTTCATTACATGGGGACGTCAACTTTTAGCCAATATACAGTTGTTGCTGATATCTCTCTGTGCAAGGTATTGTTTTTATGTCTGCTTTTTTTTTGAAGTTGTAAATACATGTTTATTCACCAAGTTGCCTTGGACAGAAGAGGGGGTAGGGACGATTTGCGGTTTTTGGGAGTCAAGCTGCTACCTGTCTACCACACGCGGTGGAAGCTTCACACTGGCCCTTTTATTGCTGAACGTCAAGCAGGAGAGATGATTGTTTGGCTGAACCCGACCGGAAATCGAACCCTAGTCTACCATTTTAGCTACATACGCTCAATCTGCTCAAACAGTAACTTTGAAATTGATTGAAGTACTTTAACTGTAATTGATTAAGTAGTAAAAAAACTCGACCAGAAAGCTTACGCTAGAAAGTTTATTCAAATCAGTGATTATTTTTGATTTTGTACTTAACCATATTGTCGATGTGGGCCTAAATGCACTCTTGAAAACATTCTGCATGCAACGTGCCGTATAGTGTGAATTTATTCTCTGCACTTGCAAATCGGATTTGTAGCAAGTGCTTTTATTTGTTTCACAGTAGAAACATGTTTTAACTTTCCTGAGCGAAAAAAGACAAGTTCGCCATAAACTCACTCAGTTTATTTTTGTTTCTTTAGGTGAACGAAAATGCTCCACTGGACAAGGTTTGCTTGCTCGGTTGTGGAATTCCCACTGGTTATGGTGCTGCGCTAAACACTGCGAAGGTGTGGATCCATCTATCAACTTGGCTTTTACCGTAAAATATCTGTCACCAAAAACTAAGAATTATTTTGAAATATTTATGACGATTCTGAGTAGAATCGAACGATAGTCGCTGTATTTCGAGGTGTACGAAATGGTTCAGGGTTGTTGGAGATGTAAGGACGTGCAGTAACTGCTCTAGATCAAAATGACGAAAGTGGCTATTTTCACACTTCTCGAAAAGCGAGCACATTTATTAAGGTACAGGGGAGTTCTGGTGGGTTGGTTACCTTACCTATTGGTCGTTTTTTACAACCTGCTAGGTGGGTGGCTTCACTGTTCTACCTCAATTGAAGCACCGGGAGTTATAGGGTTCGTTACTTATCATGAAAAATAGAATAGCTATTAAAGTTGCGTGATAAAGTTGATGTGGACAAAACAAAAATCAACCTTTTTAAAGCGTTCGATTCCTAGTCCGGTCCAACCAAAAACTTTTAAAATTTGCATTTACAACTTTTCTGCTTGAAGATCAGCATTTAAAAGCTTTCGCCATATTTGAGAGACAGGTGGACACTAGACAGGTGCTTGACTTGACGACAGAAAAGTCGCTGTGCTGCTCCTAGCCTAGTGACTTGGTGTTAAATGCGCTAGCCTTCGCCCTTTCTGATTGCTTTAAATTTTATAGTAATACTGTTTAGGTTGAAGAAGGTTCGATATGTGCGGTTTGGGGTTTGGGCACCGTCGGACTTGCCGCTATCATGGGGTGCAAGGCAGCTGGAGCTTCGCGTATACTTGGTGTCGATATTAATCCGAATAAGTTTGACGTAGGTAAGGCCAATCTTGATATTCATTGCCGCGATTCTGATGCTTGGCATCTTAGGCAAATGAATGATGGCAATTTAGTTGAATCTACGTCGGCTTTTTAACCTTTTTGATTTTATTGTTAATTTGTGTATTTGCCACCAATCTGAGTTTGTTCTTTTTCGCAGAATTTTCGGTCAAAAGTCCGAATTTAAACGAAACTTTTTGATCGTTGTCATTGCCAGCGTAATTCCAGGTCTTAAGGCTAAATATTGCTAACTTTCTGTCATTTTGACCGAATTGACTAATTTATTTTTGGTCATAAACCAAAAATTTAGTAGAAAAAAGTAGAAAAACAATATTTAACGTACATAAATCTTGACGTTTCCAATAATCCCAGATTTGACTTCAGTTGAAACGTCATTTTGAATAGTATTTTCCAAATTCCTACAGTATATACGATGTCGTGGTTGTGAAGAAGAGTTAGTGCTACGAGCAAAATTTTGTGTTTAGCCAAGCAGTTTGGTGCAACTGAATGTGTCAATCCTCTCGAATTGAAGACGACTTGTGAGGAAGCGATCGTAGCAATGACTGATGGCGGGTGCGACTATACTTTCGAATGTATTGGAAATGTGAAGACTATGGTAGGTTATTTCTTTTGTGATTCGTTAGACGATTAATGTTGTATTTCAAGTTGCCTAGTAGTTCTAGTTTAAGCGCTGGATTTTGGATGAGACGGTCAAATTGGACACAGCTGCCCTGTTATATGTCTATTGTCCAACTGTTCTTATTTCTATTGCGGTTTTTAGCTCTGTTTTTTTTTTTTTTTGCTTTTTCTGTTCATTCATGTTGTTTTTCGTCTTTGTGTCTTTTCTAGTAGAGTTAGAGAATTAGTGCCAGAAAATAGACAAACGAAAAGGTTTTTGTCGTCGGCAACGCTACAGCACATTTCTTCGCTACGACCCTATTTGATCCATGGCTTTATAAAACTTGCCATTCTTGGAAAATGAGCCCTGCGAACTTAGTACACACTTCGGTATCATATCACGAGCATTTCATTATGTACTTTTTTGAAATGATGCCACTACTAGCGCTTGTTCAAATTATCGGACAAAAATCTCTCGAAAGCTGTGGACGGTTCACAACATGGAATGTCAGTTTAAAAGAGAACTGTAGGCAATTATTTCTTGAAATCGATGCAATACTATTAGACTATAATGTTCATGAGGAAATTCGTTTAATACGTAATGACTACCGGTGCTCAATTTATTTACAAATGTAAAAGAGAATTGTTGGCAAATTTAAGGTCGATCAAATGATTATACTTGCGTTAACTTTCTTGCCCTCACTGTTCTATAGATATTTTACCTCAAACTCATTGTCGTATCTTCTGACTTTAGCGTAACATTGACGAATTTAAAGGCAACACTGCTGTTGATTACCATGTGCGCCATCTTAACGCATAGTGTTGCTTCCGCAGTATTACTCTAGTGCAGTGGTTCCGAAACTTAAAAAAAAAAAAAATCACACCGGACCCCTCACAATTTTTTAAATGTTTGGCGGTCTTCTCTGCAAGGCTATAAAACCACTGGTACAAGAAGACTGAGCTTCAGCTAGGCCACAGCAGTAGCTAACTATAGTAGTAGCTGCCGATAAACTAAACTTTTCTCTGTGACGCCATAGGGGAATCGCGTTGTGTGATAACAACGAACGCATAGGAAGCAAAAAATGAAACTTGCAATCATAGATTGCGTTTCTCCTGGACGCACCGTAGTCGGAAGCAAAATTATTAAGCTATGAGCGAAGTAAGGCGTACACCAAATTTCTTTCGCATACCTTTCTGAAACTGCTTCACGGACCCCAAAAGGTCCGCGGTCTCCACTTTATGGACCACTGCTCTGGTGTTATACGTGTAATCACCAATGAGTTACGATGGCACAAATGGCATTTAATGTGAAACATGATTGTTGATGGGGACATCCAAAGAATCGAACAAGCTAACGACTGGGATTATCCTATGCCAGTAGCACTTCTGTGCTAAGGGTGATTCTCCTGTGTCCTCTTTGGACATAGGAGGCTGCCATCCCTCGGAAGCAGCCCGGTAAAACAACAACTGTTCTGCGAAGGTTCATTAATGATGAACACTCAATGTTTCATCGTTCTGTGTTGCCCATTAGAATTGTCAATGCAGCGCTAAAGTCGGGGCCGCAATAATTTTTTCTAGTAAAATATCTTTGAAACAGTGCAATCAATACGATGGAGTTAACTCAAATATGATCTCTTAGTATTTCACTAATTTTAAAACTGCATTGATTTTGCCTGCATCTATTCCTCCTTTAAACTAGTCGAAAGTTATGTAAGCGATAATCTAGTCGCCTAGTACGGTCTAGCTATTGTAAGCAATGTTTGCTTTTTTGCGGTTTGAATGTCATATTTTGAGCTTGTGTTTACTATAATAGGATCATTTTGTTGTATAGTCTTTTCATATGCACATAGTTAGTATATAACTTAAGTTTGCGTTTGATTGGGTTTTCATTCAAAATCTTATTTGTTTTAGCTCGTTTGAAATCTTCAAAAATGTGTTACTGAACTAATATACCGGTCGCTTTTCTCACTCAGAAATCAGCTCTCCACGCTTGTCACAAGGGCTGGGGTGTTTCGGTAATTATTGGAGTTGCTGGAGCTGGCCAAGAAATTTCTACCAGACCTTTTTGGTTGGTTACTGGTCGGTCATGGAAAGGAACTGCGTTTGGGGGTAATTTTGGGTTTAAGTGATTATTCCTGTTTGTTTTCTTGGATAATTGTAGGCCTACTCTATGTATTGGTAGAGTGGTTAGGCTTTTTTTTTGTGTTTTAGTTTGAACTCTTGACCTCTTCCAGTGCATGGTGGTGTAGAGAAACCCATGGCCACTCTCGTTGATCAAAGATCAAGAAGCGTTACAAAATATTTAAGCATGAACTTATGGGCGCCACAGATGCTGTGCAATTCTTTTGTTGTAACCACTGCTGGGTTTGATCGTGCTATAGGCAAACTATGTAACTGCCTTGGACCTCAACGATGTTTTAAGGAATGAACTTAAAAGTATTGTCTATTGTATTTAGGTTATAAGAGTGTCGATAGCGTTCCTCTTCTAGTCGAGCAATATATGAGGAAAGAGTTAAAAATCGACGAGTTTGTGACGCACAATCTCCCTCTGCAAGATATCAACCAATCTTTTGATCTTATGCACGAAGGAAAAAGGTAAAAAAAATAACTTTTGAAATTTCCAGTTGCTTGGCAATGGCAAGCAGAGAAAAAAGCTCAACCATGATGTAGATCTTTTTATCTTACAAATGCAATTTAGCGAAATCACTCGTCACTGACATGCAAGTAGCAAGCGAAGTCAGCAATGAGGGATTTTATGCAAAGTTGCTGAAAGCTGCTTGTTTAGTTAAATAAACCACTAACTAAAATGGTTTAATATGAAGAATTGCCGGAAGTTGGAATCGTTTGATTTGCCATAAAACTGTAAATCAAGACTGTTTTCAGGAAACTTTCGACGCATTTTTTACACCACAAATCTGTAGCTAAAGAAAATACGATTGTGTTCGATTTTCAAGTTGTTGCTCTGTTTCAGTTTACGAGCTATCATTGCAATGTGAGATGTTTCAAGTCAACGGGAATAGTGGATTAGAGTTGAAATGAATGCTACCTATGCCACCAATCATCGACAAAGTTGCAATTTGTTTAATTTAATTCTATTTTCACCATAGTTCGTATTTATAGTACTGATACCATAATGATTTTGTGTCAAATTATGAGGAATTACTCTGCAAAATAAAGTTTTTGCTCCTGACAAGGCATTGATGCATCGTTTTCTTTTTTTAGTTTTGTTTAATGCATAGCTGAGAATCGGTCAACATTCCATCTGTTCGTTAGTTAGTCATCGGTCAAACTTGTTTTAAGTAGTTTTTCTGATAATTACTAACGCAAATTGTAGGAGTAGGCTAATGTATTACTGATTTAGGAATGAAAGAAGTGTAACAAAAACGAATAAAATTACATGAACGAAGAAGAAACGATCCGAGTGACTAACTGACAATACGCTAACGTTAACACATACTAGGTCTAAAACACTGCAGTGTTGTAGAGTGCATTGTACAACGTACGTAGTACAACTTATATTTAACAGTAAAATGGTGCATGATTCAAACACTCATTTGATTGTTAACTGAAGACGATTTCATGTGAGCAAATAAACTTGCAGTATAGGGAAACGATAGATCTTAGGTGTCAAAATAAATCCTTAAACTTATGCCATCCGCACGTCTTGTTTCAAGAAAAGTTAGGCTATAGCATTGTCAAACTGAATTAAAACGGGACAATACTAAAAGTTGGAAAGGTAGAAAAAGACGGAAATGGTGCTAAAAGGCAGGAAAGAGGAAAAGGCGGTATACTCAAAATACTTTTTTTGGAACATCACGTAGCCTCGAGACAACAGAAATGATGTAAAAAGAAATAATAACGTTCAAACATAATTCTCGTCTAACGCTTTCTCGATCTTTTGCGAAATTGCTGGCAACCAACTGCTGAACATAATTTTGGTGCAATAATATTATTTTTATTAACACGGTGTACACTACTGCACAGGTTTTCATTGCTTAGTCGATATTCATTGAGTGTTTCTCAAACCATGGGTCGCTAAGTGTTTACGGATGTGTCGCGGAATAGAGATGTACCTCGTAGGTCTACAGAATCGTTTCTTGGTTAGTGATGATGACATGAAATAAAATAAATAATACGTGAACAGTGGCGCAACCAAGGGTGGGCCCGGGAGGGCTAATTAACCCTCAAATACTTGCGTTTAAGAATGTTTTGGAGTTGATCTGAAAGTAAGGGGGACTGAAGGGGATAGGAAATTTAATTCTCTCGAAAATGTTTTGAATTTCAGCAATTCACTTCTTTCAAATAACCCTGAAAACGTTCGAAATGTAATCAAAATGGTACTGAAAAGGCGATTTCTTGCAAAGCCCCCAGATCCTCATCTAAGATACGACTAAGTTACAATTTTCGAATAAGTTTACTTTTGGTTCAAACCTCCCTTCTCACCCCTTTGGCAAAATCCAACTTTTTCTTGTTGAAAGCCCAGCCGTTTTGTTTTTTTTAGAGCCCACTCAAGATTGTTTAGGTCGCAGTTATAGCTGCAGATAGATTTTTTAAGCGAATATGGGGCGCAGACGAAAAGAAATAAGAAACGCTTCCCGCCTAATAGGTCTTTTTTTACAGATCAATACGGAATTTTTAAAAAGTGCACATAATTTGTAAACGTACAAGGTAAGTTTTTACTACTGTGCAGAAACTCAGTCTATTTTAGTACCCCCTAACTTTCGGCTAGTGCCCCCTCACTTTATTTGCTCTGGCGACGACCAGAGGTGGAGTCCTCAGGACACATTTTGAAGTCCTTGGCCTTGAAGGTCAAGTCCTTCGACTTGACCTCGAAGCCTATAAGTCCTCGAAAATGCCCTGTATTCGGCCGAGGACAGCACTATTTTTTGATTTGTAGAAAATGAGCCAAGGCCATGACCTTTTTTTCTTCGTCTAAACTTTCGCGAAAAATTTGCGATTTTCTGCGCAAAAACCTTTTTTTTTGGAGAACGCGTGGTCCTTGAGCATTTCTGTCCGTGGCCTCGAGAGGGTCTGTCCTCGGAAAGTCGGTCCTTGGCCTCGGATTTTTTTTGGGTCTTTTGCCTCGAGCCTTGTGTCCTCGACTCCACCTCTGGCGACGACACTGATCCTAACCCTTACCTTTAACGCTAACCTGCCTTTTAGCACGATTTCCGTCTTTTCCTGCTTTTCCTCCTGAAGAATAGGCGGAAGTCGTGCTAAAAGGCTGGTTATTGGTTAAGGTTGGGATTAGGGTTTGCACTAACCCTAACCGCTTTTTCAGTAGCGTACGCAGGATTTTGAAAAGGGGGGGGCTATTTTGAAAGAGTGAGAAGTGTGCAAACGACCTTGACTCGAATTTTCATTGATCTTGAATCAGTTTCAGACGGTTTGTCCGAAACTTGAGGCGAAATGTCTCGGAAAGCTCGGAAATTCAAAGCTTTTTTCCGCCCAAAATTAGGTGATCTCCAAAAAAAAAAAAAAGGTCTTCGCCAAAATTCAGAGTGATTTTTCGGCCGAAATCCGAAATTCAAAGGTTTTTTCTGCCCAAAATGAGGTGATCTCCAAAAAAACAAAAAAAAAGTTCTTTA
Source organism: Trididemnum nubilum (assembly GCA_963965965.1). Lineage (NCBI taxonomy): Eukaryota > Metazoa > Chordata > Ascidiacea > Aplousobranchia > Didemnidae > Trididemnum > Trididemnum nubilum. The sequence goes on from OZ014490.1 coordinate 19,971,194, forward strand.
CTCAAGGTCCGTCCCGTTTTTCACCCGAACTCACTCAAATTTCCAGCCAAAAGCCAGAAAGCCTGATGCCCAACTTACAAAGGGGGTGGCCATGCCTCAATTTTGCTCACTTTACTATGCAATTTTGCAATCCTAGCGACCCAAGGGGGGGCCATGGCCCAATGGCCCCCCCCTAAATACGCCCCTGCGCCTTTTTCTACTTTCCCGCCTTTTAGCACGATTTTCGCCTTTTTCTACTTTTCTGCCTTTTAGTCATGTCAATTAAAATGTCGCGACGGGCTCGCGGTATGCAAAAATTTAAACGCACGTAGTTTTATCTCCGTGTGTATTACAATTTAGTTTTCTAAGTTCATTCGTTTTCGATTGTTTAGCAAATTATAAAATTTATGTCTCGACTTGTCGGCTTCTAAAATTGCGGTCATGTGACTAATTGCCCCCAACATTTCATTGCATGACGCTTTTAGCCTATCTAAATTTTACTTGTACAGTCAAACGAAGAGATCGCCTGACCGTTAGTTCTCATGAGCTACTATCAAGACCGTTAGCTGTGATGATCTGATCGACGTTAGTGGTAAAATGAAGAATGTTTTTTTAATTTGATGTATTTAATTTGTTTTTCAAGAAATCGCAATTCTGTTTACGCACCGCCGTTATAATCCCAGCAACTTGAGAGAGTTTTTGAAATTGAAAAACTGCAAAGCCAATAACGGTAATAAAAACGGTGTTGAAAAATGAAATTTAAAAACCTGCAATGGAGGTCTGGGAGCAGAGTCCCCAGCGCTCGAAAATTCTGTAGTTTAGTACAAATAACTTAATTTAAGGCTTGTTTTGATAAAAATTAATGCTATTGAAATGTGGCATAGAAACTAGCATTGCAAAAACATAATGATACTAGTTGCGTAAATGGGCTATGTGGGAGGAATAACTATTGCTAGAATTTCAGTTCTTTTATTTACAAGCTGGTAAATCATAAAATCCCATTCCGGTAGTTCAATAAAACTCTCAAGTAGTAATCGATTTCGCCTATATTTTATAGAAAAAGGTATAATTATGGGGGTTAATGGAAGGAAATTTGAGAGAAGTGATTGGTAATTAACTAATACTGAATAGCCCCTCCTCATTTCTGAGTTTATATATATTTTTGATGAAACCTACGTTAAGCATTTTTTAATGTGCGATCAAATTTGATTACCAATTTTTGGCAATTTTTCAAAGTTTTCTAATTTAGGAGTTTTATTTTTTGAAAAGTTAGCCCGCCTCCCCCCCCCCCCCTAAATAAACGTTTCAAAATATGCTACAAGACATTTTTTAGTCTTTTCCTTAGCAAAAGACAGTCTCAGAAGTGCTAAAAATGTCGTAATTTTTTTATTCTGCATTTTGGTCGGCAGGCCAATAGGGAGGGTGCTACGCTACTGTCCGTGCGTAAACGATCCTTTTCTGCGCTGTTTTAGAGGGACTATTTGACCTATACGCATTTTACGCATGGATGGGAGAGAGCAACATGCCCCTACACCATCTAGCTCCTAAACCGGAGATCATGGGAGCAACAAATTTGGCATGCGAGTTGGTGTTCATCAAAATTTTTTATGAAAGCTGGTTTTGAGCAGTGGTGGAGTCCTCGAGAACGTCCTTGGCCTCGAGGACACACATTTTGAAGTCCTTGGCCCAGTGGTGGCCTTAGGAAAGGGGGGGGGGCCCTGTGCAAATTAAGTGGGGGGCCCTTTTCTTTACACACCACTTTACCATGATTTATTTGCACTTGCAATTAAGCGCAACAATGCATTTCACAACAACAAGACCAGAAGACCAATGCTATTGCAGCCCTAATTAAATCAAATGTTTGTTCATAAGTTCCTCTCATCTAGATTATCAACTTAATTATAATTGCAGTAAATTAACGTAAACTTTCAGCAATTGCTTTCAGTATGCTAGTGTTGTTACAGAATATGTTTGAGTACTTAGCAATAATGTTTGAATGCTTCATACTGCTTAGCATATGATATGCTGCATACGTTAGTCAAAAACCTGTTACTGCCAGTTTCTGAAAGCAGTTGAAACAAAAAAAAAAAAAAACAAGTGGAAAAACGACTACCTGAGTCATAGGCGTAGCCAGGATTTTTGATTGGGGGGGGGGGGGGGCAAACCTCAAATCACTTGCAATACCGTCATCAGAAACTTCGAAAGAGGAATTTTTTGGTGGGGCAAAGGTATTGTAGAATGGAAGATCAGAAGTCGTGGCTTGGTGTGGGCATGTAACTAGGAACTCGTTCAAGCAGAGAGCTCAAACCAATAGCCTAGTTAAAATGCGAAAATGAGTAAATTAGGAGACGTGCTCAATTAAAGAAGTGTGCTGTAATTCAAACGTACCACAGACGGGGGTCTGGGGGCAAAGCCCCCAGCCCTTGGACGATTTTTCGTAATTTTTTGGACAAAAAAAGTAGTTTTGATACCATTGGATCACATTTTGCACATTTTCAGAGCCATTTGAAAGTACTAGATTTTTAACATTTGAAAGACAATTGAAAAAATTAAGTTGTTCAGTCCTCCTTTTGCTTGCAATTTAAGTCCAAAACACGTTTAAAATCTTGCATTTTGTGGTTAAATTTTATTAGTGATTTCGCCCAGATAGGGGGAAGTAAAGTACAATCCCTCCAGCAATATTTTAACAGTAAATAACAATTCAGTCGATTATTCTCTATATAGATTATTATTTTGTCTTGAAAACAACCAGTTATAGGAGTACATATACGGCCAGGGGGCCAGGCTCTCTCAATTCAAAAATTTGTTTAATGAGCATTCCCCTTACTGAAGCTAATTTTTTTCGAAAGTTTTTTGTTGCATAAAAACTGGCGAGGTGGAGATGAATTGTAATTGAAAAATGTACAATAGATAGTTATGCCTATACAAACCATGTTATTGCCCGAGTCGGATTTACATTGAGTTGGGCCCCCGGCACTTTAAGATTTTTGCAATATTTTCGTGCCAAATACAAGTGAAGACAAAAAAAGTCTTATCTGAGGGCGGGGCCCCTGGCTTGTACCATGTGTTAAATCCGTCCCCGGTTATTGCATTACATTCATAAAAAGGTTAGATGAGAACCTCAGTTGGCAACATTTAGGATAGAAACGCTTAATTTTACTCGGATTATACGATTAAATTGGTTGGCAACATTAAATTGAAGGAGCCCTGGCCCCCTGAAACAGTATTATTGTTTGAGGCCCATTTAAATTAGAGGGCCATATAAATATTCTTGTAGGGGGCCCATTTGAATTGGTTGGCAAAAATTAAATTAAGGGGCCCTGGCCCCCTGGATCAATATTGTTTTTGGGGGCCCATTTAATTATTATTGTAGGGGGACCATTTAAATTGGTTGGTAAAAATTAAATTGAGAGGGCCCAGGCGCCCTGGCTCAATACAATTGTTAATTACTGCTGCTGTACGAGTGTACTGTTGTATGCGCAGATGCTAAAAGAAACTGAAGCTGAAGAAACAACAGTTTTTTTGTGACGTTTTTATCATGGGTAGCATTTCAATTGGGGGGCCCCTGGGCCCCCCCTGGTTACGCATATAACCTGAGTAGCCTAACAGTAGCAAGCAAAAAAAAAAAGAGTAGTAAGTTGACTTTACCAGTAAATTTTTATTATCTGTTGACTAAATCTGACTTAAAAGTTAGAACTAATATTGTCTTGGAAAGGAGGAAATGTGAAATAACATTTGGAACAAGTGCATCTTGAGGGAGGAGGTACATATGTAATGACACTTAAAACAAATGTATAAACTTTTTATCATAATTTGCTATAGTTTATCATAATCAAATTTTTTCTGCGCGCGATAGGTCAAATGGGGAGGCCCCCCAAAAGTAGGGGAGGCCCCTGTGCATTTGCACATTCCTAAGGCCACTACTGCCTTGGCCTAGAATCGTCAAGTCCTCGAAAAAAGCCCGGTCCCGGCTCGAGAACAGCACTATTTTTTGAATGGGTAAAATTTTGTAAATCGGCTGAAAAAGTTTTTTGTTGACTGTTGTTTGTGGAGATCGCCTAAAAAATTTTTTTGAAGACCTTTTTTTTTGGAGAACACTTGCGTTTGTGTCCTTGGTCCTCGGCTTTGGTCTCGAGCATTCCTGTCCTTGGCCTCGAGAGTGTCTGTCCTCGGAAGGGCTGGCCTTGGATTTTTTTTGTGTCCTTGGCCTTGACCTCGAGCCTTGCGTCTTCGACTCCACCTCTGGTTTTGAGTTGATGGCATCATTGTAGAGATGTCACGGCCATATTTTGATAAAATGACGTCCTTTTTCAATGACGTCATGGGCGGCTTAAATTTTGCACATAGTCATATTTTTTGACACTGAACCATAAAATGTTTTAGCCAAGTGGTTTTGTCACAATAACGTATTATGACGATTGACGTCATTTAAGTTAAATATGGACCAAAAAAATACGCTCAGATTTTGATTTTTGGAGAGTGACTTTGGTAAATCTCAGGGGTTATTTGTGAATAAATTTGACTCAAAGTAAAGTTAGTTTGAAGCAAAAAACTCTTTTCTAAAGCTCTGAAACTCTTTGGTCTAAATATCAGTCTGTTTTGTCAGAACAAAATATAATTATTTAACAATACATTGATTTTAAATACGCAATAGCTGAAAAAATTATAGCTGGAGTTGTTAACACTTTTGCTGATTTGATAAACTTTGCGTTTTAACATGAAGAGTTTGGAATTTGGGAAAGCTCGTAGATATCGGTGGGACTTTTCTTGCATCCAGCGGTGAATGTGAGCGCGGATTTAGTTTGATGGATATCTTCAAAACCAAGCTAAGAAACAGGCTGGGAGAAAAGCATTTGGACATGATAATGAGGGTCAAGTCTTATCAACGAGATGGATGTTTTATTAGGGCAGACCCTTTTTGGGTCATTTTGGAACTTCAACTTGCCTTGGTGTTAGATTTTTGCCTTTGGCCAAAAAAATGGGAAATCCATTTTTTATTTTGGAAATCGAACCCTATTTACATACTGCCCCCAGGGCTTTTTTGAATCGCGCCCCCCAAAATATACTGATATCGATAGAAATAGAACCATTAGTGGTAGATATGCAATGTTGGTACTCGTATTTAATGCTTTTTAGAGAGGAAGACATCTCTGACTTGAAAGTTGCATTAGGGTTACTTTGAATTTTTTCAATTTTTCGAAATTTGTTATTAACAAAAAAAAAAACAAAAAAACTTTAGCATTTTAGCATGGTTGCCAAATAAAAAGTCGGCCAGTCTGAGTAAATGATTTACTGCATCAAGAATCAATCTTACTCAAATGCGCACCACTATATTTGTTCGATTTCTGAAATGGGCAAGGATAATTGGGCATTTGAGCTGCTCTTTTGCAATTTTTCTATTAAATCATAGCTTATTTCCTCCCAAAAGTTGTAAAGATGTTTTTAAGCCAGTCATTATTGACCAGCTATTTGACAACTTCTTGTTTGGATCTTCACATTTCATTCCTCATTTGCAGAATTTGTTTCTTTTGTCCTTCTTGCACTATTTATTATTGGAAGTTTACGTTATATCAGATTTCTTTTTGAGTAGTACGGAGGAAATACAAATATGTGAGTGTGCAGAACCAGCCCTCTCATTAGACAATTGAGCAGCAAGTGACAAAACTACAATATAAGTTGACAAACTCAACCGCCTGCTGCTCCCTTTCATAAAATTAGGATACTATCACCATCCCAATCATTTGGAAAGCAGCGGTGATAATGGGGAAAACTCTGACTTTCCAGCAGTTACAGACCAGAGATACCTGTTTGAGTGTTGCAACAAAACATGGCAAAATGGGGTCAACTGAACAACTCCAGATTCAGATTTATTTATTTAATCCAGATTTTTAAACACACCACATGTAAATGCAAATGGTTGGGAGACAACGAAAAGATCGTACGGTCAAAATCAGTTGCCACCCTACTTACGGTTGATAATTAAATAAAACTATGGTAATGCCAAATGAATTGGTAAATTTCGAGATTCAAACAGATATTACATTTTAGTAAATGCTACATAAACAAAGGGAAGGAAAGAAAAAAGGAAAGGAAAACAAAAAGCATACCACAGCACACAACACTCATTGATACAAGAGAAAAAAAGTTGCGACTGTGGTCTGGAACCTCAGACCAGTAGCGTTTGCAGGATTTTGAAAAGGGGGGAGGCCGGGAGGGGGCCAGGTACTTCAGAAAATTTGAGAAGAACAAAGATCAGAATCAGAAATTGTTCCACCCAACATCAATGCGATTTCTTGCCCAAAATTAGGTGAAGAGCAAAAAAAAAGGTCTTCACTCAAATTTGGTGTGATTTTTTGCCCAAACTCGGGTGCAGGCCTAAAACAAACGTATAAAACACACCCTTTGTGTAATCAAAGCTTCTGCCCAACTTGCAAAGGGGGGCATGCCGCAATTCTGCATACTATTCTATGCTAATTATACTATCCTGGCGACCCAAAGAGGGGCCATGGCCCAATGCCCCCCCTAAATACGCCCCTGCCTCAGACCACCTAACATCTCATGCAATGCCCCTTTTTCCATGTACAAAAATCCAATTAGATATAGTTTTCAGTTTTGCGGTCTAAGCTTATATCTATAGATTGGAAAAAAGCACTTGAAAATCTGGAAAAAGAATCAAGCAAGCATAAAATGTTAGAGCGAAATTACATAAGTAAAATACCCAGGCGCGTAGCCAAAATTTAGCAATGGGGGACTGTGTTTGGGGGTCTGAGGACTTCGTTTTGCCCCCAGCCGCCGGAGGCACGGAGATCTGGGGGCGGAGCCCCCAACGCTCGAAAATTTTGCATTTTTTTGCAAAAATAACTTAATTTCAGAGCTATTTTGATAAAAAAATAATGCTTTTAAAACGTGGCATTGAAATTGGCAGAGCAAACATGATTAAACTGGTTGCATAAATGTGCTATTTGGGAGGTGGCTAATGGCAAAATTTTAATTCTCGTATTTGATGCTGGCAAATTATAAAATCGTATAGTTCAATAAAACTCTCATGGAGTAATCTATTTCGTCCACAGCTTACAGAGAAAAATAATTGGGAAGGGGGGGCTAATGAAAAGAGATTTGAGAGGAATGATTGGTATTTAACTGATACTGAATAGCCCCCCCCCCCTATTCCTAATTAAGTTTATAGTATGCTTTTTGATGACACCTATGTTGAGCATTTTTACACTAGCGATCAAATATGATTGCTTGTTTTTGGCCATATTTCATGGATTTGTGGGTTTTATTTTTGACAAATTAGCCCCTCCCCTGAATACATATTTCAAAAGATGTTTTAAATCACTATTTTAATCCGTTTCAGTGCATAAAACAGTCTCAAAAGAGCTAAAAGCGTGGTATTTTTCTTATTCTGCATTTTGGTCGACATGCCAATGGGGGGGAGGGGGGGGCAAAACCCCCTACCCCCGGCTACGCTACTGAAAATACCAAAATCAGTTGATTAGTGATATGGGAGACAGACCGTTTTTATGTGAATTATCATCTGTTCTATTTTTTTAGAATTAGCACAGTAGGATTTGCGGACTTAAACACCACAAAGTTGGCTATATTGATCATGCCAATTTCTGTGCTGACATTAATAGGCCAACTGCATTCTTGAAAAGTTAACCAATAAATTATGGTGAAAGGCAAGAGTTAATATGAAGTGGGTTCAAACTTAGCTAGGGATAGAAATTAATATTTTTAAAGTTAAATTTAAAATTACAGAAACTTTGTGGATTATAACTTTGTTTGTTTAAATGCAATTACTATCATGCCAGATATGACACAAAAACTGCATTCAGGCATTCTTTTTTATTGCCGAAGCAAAAGCTATTCGTCAAACAGCACATCAATTGAACTTCTAAAACCATTCCACCAATAAAACAAAAGAGAAGAAAAAAAACTTTTTCGGCCGTTTTTATTTGACATATGAAATAACACAGCATCTTCATTTACTTAAATTGTAAGTGCCCGCTTTCCTTCATGTATTTAAAACCCATAGAATTGCAATGTGCATTTGAGTAAGTGTGATTATTGCTGCAGCATATCGTTTTCTTAAACTGACTGACTTTTGACTTGACAACACATGCTAAAATGATATAATTTTTCTTTTAAATAACAATTTACAAAAACTTAAAGAAATTCAAAGTAATTCTAATGCAACTTTCAAGTCAGAGATGTCTTCCTCTCTAAAAAGCATTAAATACGAGTACCAACATTGCATATCTACCACTAATGGTTCTATTTCTATCGATATCAGTATATTTTGAGGGGCGCGATTCAAAAAAGCCCTGGGGGCAGTATGTAAATGGGGTCCGATTTCCAAAAAAAATGGATTTCCCATTTTTTTGGCCAAAGGCAAAAATCTAACACCAAAACAAGTTGAAATTCCAAAATGACCCAAAAAGGGTCTACCCTAATGTGTTATAGACAAGGAGAAGGTTTACGAAGAATGGGTCAGCAACAAGGATAGAAGTGAAAAAGTTCTTCAAAGGCAGTAAAGAAATATTGTAAAACGTAGGTTATCGACCTTTTATAGCATATCGTCCCCTGACATGTGGTGTGATTTAAGACATGTGATCGAGCTAACGTTTCTTTTGAAAAACATTGCGCCAATTGTTTCGTTTTCTTTTTGTTCTTTTTTCACCCCTTTATTTCAATTCAAACAAAACTATCTGTTACAATCAATTTTATTTATTTTCAGTGGTGTAAAGTAACGAAATAATTTTACTTGAGTAACTCACTTAAGTAGTTTTTTCCAGTAACGCAGAGTTGTAAACGGGCCGACTAGTTCAGGCCCGAACCCGGCCCAAACCCAAAAATATAAGCCCAAACCCGAAAACTAATTTGAAGCCCAAATCATGCCCGAAAAAAACGAAATTTAAGTTAATTCTGAAAAATTTAGCAATGTTGCTAGGTTATTTTGATTATATTTTTCTACAACTAAGACAAAAAGCACGTCTCAGGTCCGAATTAAGCCCCAAATTTTTGTCAACTTCAGGCCCGAACCGACCCGAAAAGCCCGGCCCGACGTACAACTCTGCGGTAACGAGTAATTTTTGAGTAGTTTTTTTTTTTGGTGGCTACTTTTACTTGCTTACTTTTAGAGTGAAGTAACGCTACTTAAGTAGTAGTTTGATTTAGAAAAGTACAAAGTACTATAATCTTAAATAGAAACACAAATTTGTCAGACCGGTCGACTTTTCTACCGGCAATTTGTTCAATTCAATGAAGTTAGTTATATTTTGCTCCTTCTTCGGCTGGCTACTCTTGCATAAAAGCTCAGACCACCACAGCAATTGCTGCAAAGTCTTTTTTTCTACGCGAGCGAGTACGTATATAGTCCATTCTGGCGAATGGCAGTTCAAGATGCTTTTAGTTTCACGTTGCTTGGTGTTTGCCCTTCGCTGCGGCCGCATACTGGCATAAGCATTTACTGTATTGAAAGCAAATCATAAAAGAAGCAAACAGATAGGTAAAAATTTGCCAAAAATCAGAGGTGGAGTTTTTACGGACGTCCTTGGCCTCGAGGACACATTTTGAAAGCCTTGGCCTTAAAGCCTACCAGTCCTCGAAAATGCCCTGTCCGCTGTCGAGAACTGCACTATTTTTTGATTTGTTAAAAATGGGCTAAGGTAATGACCTTTTTTTTCTTCACCTGAAATTTCGCGGTGAATTTGCGATTTTTTACGCCAAGACTTTTTGTTTGGAAAAAACTTGCGCGTTGTGTCCTTGTTCTTGGCCTCGAACATTCCTGTCCTTGGCCTCGAGAGGGTCTGTCCTCGAAAAGTTGGTCCTGGGCCTTGGATTTTTTTTGCGTTGTCTTTGGCCCTGGCTTGGCCTCAAGTCTTGTGTCCTCGACTCCATCTCTTCCAAAAATTTGTCCTATGATTATTAAACGTTTCTAAAGCTAAATTCTACAGAGTTAGCCAAAGATCACACACCATATATGCAATAGGCATTTTTATACGGTACTGTAATTATAATGCAAATGTAATTCCGAAATGTCTAAAATATAGTGATTAATTTCGTCCCAGGACTATCTAAGTGGGCTATCGGCAATAATTTTGTGTGATTTAATGAAGTATGTTTTTCAGGATTCTGCCTGCCTTCAAATGTGAAATAAATTCAATTAAAAAAATTCGCAATAACTTTTATCAACTGGATGGGAGTTTGCCAGCAAACCCAGTGAACGACCGACGCATAGCTAATGCTGTGACACTCAAATGTACTTTTTGTCTACCGTAAACTCAGCAATTATTCAAAAATATCTGATTATGTACTTGCAGAAAAGTGAAGTCAAAATAATTGTCTGTTAAATATCTCCTGACATCATAAAACACTGAGCCGTTCAAAAAATTGATTTTTGGGGGGTCCACTTGGGGGGTCCCGGGGAGGGTGGCACCCCCAAACTATGTCAAAATATTTGTCTGTTAAATATCTGCTAATATCAAAACAGACTGGCACCCAGGTTGAGCTATTCAAAAAATTGATTTTTGGGGGTCCGTTTGGGGGGGTCCCCGGGGAGGGTGGCACCCCCAAACTATGTCAAAATATTTGTCTCTTAAATATCGACTGATATCCAAAAAAACTGGCGCCCTACATTAATCTAATAAAAAAATTGATGTTTGGGGGGCCATTTGGGGGGGTCCCCGGGGGGGTGCTACCCCCAAACCATGTCTAAATATTTGTCTGTTAAGTATCTACTGATATAAAAAAAGAAAGTGACACCCTAAGTTGAGCCATTAAAAAAATGATTTTGGGGGGGTCCGTTTGGGGTGGTCCCCGGGGGGTTGGTACCCCCATAGTATGTCAAAATATTTGTCTCGTAAATATGTACTGATAACAAAAAAACTGGCGCCCTACGTTAAGGTAATAAAAAGAACTTGATTTTGGGGGTCCATTTGGGGGGGTTCTTGGGGGGGTGGTACCCCCAAACCATGTCAAAGTATTTGTGTGTTAAATATCTACTGATATCAAAAAATACTGGCACCCTAGCTTGAGCCAGTCAAAAATTTAATTTGTTTGTGCCCCATTTTGAGGGGGTCCCTGGGGAGTTGCCCCAAAAAAATTTCAGGAGACACAATTGCGTATGTACCTCAACAACTTCACACAAAAATTAGATTTCTATGTTTTGTGATTTAGGAGAACTCGAGCGTACAAGATTTAGGAAGAAAAAAAAGGAAAAAAAAAGGAAAAAAAAGGAAAAAAAAAGGAAAAAAAAGGAAAAAAATAAGAAAAAAACCTCATCGCGGCCGAAAGTGGGTTGGTAGGGATCAAAGGGTATCTTAAGACATATAACCATGAGAAATATTTTTTGCCGTACTAAAGCCGTTTTTGACTTAGACCGCTTTTTACGCCAAACTTTCGGGGCGGTTTTCGGGTCATAAACCCGAAGTCACGTGACCGATTGCCTCGAAATTTGGTACAAACATAAAATTCATTAATCTCAAACTGCTGTCAAAATTTCATGTAGTTAGACCAAACGGTTCTCGAGTTATAAGCAAAAGTTTGAAATCTCGCACTCGTTAGTTAGAAAATGGCCGAGTAAAAACAAAGAAACACGCGACGCGAGCGTCGGTCGTTCCAATTAAAGATATCTTCTTGGATACCCAAGAGGGTTTGGAATTTCAAACATTGTCAAAATATATATTTTATCGACAACTTGTACACTGTCTTCCCAGTTTCCAGTAACCTTTTCCATAGTTTGTCTTGTCTAAACCTGTGAAGGTGATTAAACCTGAGTAACTAAACCTGATTAACTTGTACAATGCACATGCGTTATTTTATCGACAACATAGCGACTGATAATAATAAAAAAACAAAACAACATCGTATTCAAGCGTAAGCCATTGGAACTATGTCAAAATATTTGTCTCTTAAACATCTGCTGGTATAAAAAAAAAATTAACGTCCTAGCTTGAGCCATTCAAAAAATTGATTTTGGGGGATCCATTTGAAGGGGTCCCAAGGAAAGTGGTACCCCAAACCATGTCAAAATATTTGTCTCCTAAATATCTATTGATATCAAAAAAAAACTGGCACCCTAGGTTAAACCAAAAAAAAAATTCATTTTTGGGGGTCCATTTGGGGGGGTCCCCGGGGGGGTGGTACCCCAAACATGTCAAAATATTTATCTCTTAAATATCTACTGATATCAAAAAAAAAACTGGCGCCCTAGGTTAAATCGTTAAAAAAATTTATTTTGGGGGGGTCCCCGAAGGGGTGGTACCCCCAAATTATGTTAAAATATTTGTCTCTTAAATATCTACTGATAACAGAAAAAACTGGCACCCTAGCTTGAGCCGTTCAAAAATTTAATTTTTTTGGGGCCCCATTTTGGGGGGGTCCCCGGGGGGGTGGTACCCCCAAATCATGTCAAAATATTTTTCTCTTAAATATCTACTGATATCAAAGAAAAATGGCACCCTAGGTTAAATGGTTAAAAAACTTGCTTTTGGGGGGGTCCATTTGGGGGGGTCCCCGGGGGGGTGGTACCCCCAAATTATGTCAAAATATTTCTCTCTTAAATATCTACTGATATCAAAGAAAAATGGCACCCTAGGTTAAATCGTTAAAAAATTTATTTTTGGGGGGGTCCATTTGGGGGGGTCCCCGAAGGGGTGGTACCCCCAAACTATGTCAAAATATTTGTCTCTCAAATATCTACTGATAACAAAAAAAACTGGCACCCTAGCTTGAGCCGTTCAAAAATTTGATTTTTTGGGGGGGTTCCCGGAGGGATGGTACCCCCAAACCATGTCAAAATATTTCTCTCTTAAATATCTACTGATATCAAAGAAAAATGGCTCCCTAGGTTAAATCGTTAAAAAATTTGTTTTTGGGAGGTCCATTTGGGGGGGTCCCCGGGGGGGTGGTACCCCCAAACTATGTCAAAATATTTGTGTCTCAAATATCTACTGATCTCAAAAAAAACTGGCACCCTAGCTTGAGCCGTTCAAAAATTTGATTTTTTGGGGCCCCATTTTGGGGGGTTTCCGGGGGGTTGGTACCCCCAAATCATGTCTAAATATTTCTCTCTTAAATATCTACTGATATCAAAGAAAAATGGCACCCTAGGTTATATGGTTAAAAAAATTTGTTTTTGGGGGGGTCCGTTTGGGGGGGTCCCCGGGGGGGTGGTACCCCCAAATTATGTCAAAATATTTGTCTTTCAAATATCTACTGATATCCAAAAAAACTGGCACCCTAGCTTGAGCCGTTCAAAAATTGATTTTTTGGGGCCCCATTTTGGGGGGGTTCCCGGGGGAGTTGCCCCAAAAAAATTTCAGGAGACACAATTGCGTATGTACCTCAACAACTTCACACAAAAATTAGATTTCTATGTTTTGTGGTTTAGGAGAACTCGAGCGTACAAGATTTAGGAAGAAAAAAAAGGAAAAAAAAGGAAAAAAAAAGGAAAAAAAAGGAAAAAAAAAGGAAAAAAAAGGAAAAAAATAAGAAAAAAACCTCATCGCGGCCGAAAGTGGGTTGGTAGGGATCAAAGGGTATCTTAAGACATATAACCATGAGAAATATTTTTTGCCGTACTAAAGCCGTTTTTGACTTAGACCGCTTTTTACGCCAAACTTTCGGGGCGGTTTTCGGGTCATAAACCCGAAGTCACGTGACCGATTGCCTCGAAATTTGGTACAAACATAAAACTCATTAATCTCAAACTGCTGTCAAAATTTCATGTAGTTAGACCAAACGGTTCTCGAGTTATAAGCAAAAGTTTGAAATCTCGCACTCGTTAGTTAGAAAATGGCCGAGTAAAAACAAAGGAACACGCGACGCGAGCGTCGGTCGTTCCAATTAATTCAAATAAAATTTTAACGCAAAATATACTGAATTAGCTATGGTGTGTGAGTTTGCCCCACCCTGTAGATTACAGAGGTGGAGTCCTCAAGGATGTCCTTGAGGACACATTTTGAAGTCCTTGGCCTCGAAGGTCAAGTCCCTGGACTTGACCTCGAAAATTGCCCTGTCCTCGGCTCGAGCACTATTTTTGGAATGGTTAAAATTTTGCAGATCGGCTCAAAATTTTTTTTTAAATCACTTTTTGTGAAGATCACCAAAATATTTTTTTGAAGACCTTTTTTTTTGAGATCGCCTGAAATAAATTTTGAAGACCTTTCTTTTTTTGGAGAACACTTGCGCGCTTGTGTTCTTGGTCCTTGGCTTTGGCCTCGAGCATTCCTGTCCTTAGCCTCGAGAGTGTCTGTCCTTGAAAGGGCTGTCCTTGGCCTCGAGTCTGGTGTCCTCGACTCCACCTCTGGTAGGTTATACACCGATAAGGCACGTCTACGATGTTTTTATTTTTTAGCACATTAATTTAACAATGACAGTGAATGAGCATTTGAGCAAAGATGTTATGAAATAAATCCATGTAAAAAATCTGCGCGGCATGATTTTCAAATCTCGAAGTCTTGCTGTTGTTCTTTTTAATTAATTGTCTTCAACATAATAAGAAAAAACTTGCAACAATTAATAATTCGCGACCTCTTAAGATAGTCAGAGTCAGAAGACCAAGCGCTTGCGGCAGTGAGGTAAAGATAGTCGACCATTTGTCATAACTCGATTGAATAGAGTGTTTATTTTGCCTGAATACTTTCGGAAATACTTGTACTTGAGTACTTTTAGAACGACTCCTTTTTACTTTTGCTCCGGTACTTTTTTTGGTCAGTACTTTGTACTTTACTTTTTACTTTCTGTAGTTTTTTGTCAGTAACGAAACTTTTACTTGATTGGAATTTTCGAATACTTTTTATTACACCACTGATTATTTTCCACGTAAGTTCAATGTTTTCTGCTGGTAACATGTAGCCTTCACTACAGCATTTACAATCTATAAAACAACTCATTAATTGAACAAATTTCCTTAATAAGCGTACTTATTATCAGGTTAGAAGGCTGAAATTTCGTCCTGGGTTGTTGCACAAATATTAGTCATTTCCAAAAAAGTGCGCACACGCCAAAAATTTCTGCGCACAGCTAGAAGACTACAAAAAATTAGAGGGAGCATTGGTTACAGCGTCTTCCAGAGCATGATATGAAATGGAATAGAAGGCGATTTTTCCATATTCCATTCTGGCAATTTTCTTCCATTCCATACTAAAAATCTTCCATTCCATACTAAAATTTTCTTCCGTATTCATTCCATACTTCCATACCAAGGTAAGTTTAGACCGGAAGCTACGCGTAATTTGTATTGTTATTTTGCAACGTTAAGCGTACCTTTGCAAGAAGTCGTTCGCGAAGGTAAGCAGTATGGTACGATGCATAGGTGGGCAAGTTAATGCAAAACGTTAGCTTCGTTAACCACTAGTCCGTTAACAAACTTCACACCTCCGTTAACGTTAATCCGTTATTTTCAGCTTTAATTAACGGAAGTTAATAAAGTCCGTTAATCCGTTAACATTTTGCGTGTAGTTTACATTTCGTTTTATTCACTCGCTTCTAGAACACGTATTGACGCAGTTGAGCTGATTGTAAGGAAATATTTATTGCTATGGTGGTCTTTTTGTGTTTTGAAAGTTACATTTTACAGTTTAATCTAATTTCAAGATAAAAACAAGTTCAAATGCACAACGAAGCTGCAAGATATTAACGATAAAAACCTTAACGGAAGTTAACAGAACTTAACGGAAGTTACTTTAGTCCGTTAACAGCACTAAACGGAAGTTAATTTAGTCCGTTAACATGGAAAAACTTTTTAACGGATTAACGAGTTAATGAAAAAGTTAGCTTCGTTATTAACGGATTAACGATTAACGGACTTGTGCCCACCTATGGTACGATGCATAGCCAAACTGCCAAAAGCATTTTCAAAAATACCGAAAAAAAAGTTTAAGCAAAAAAAAACAAAAAAAAACATAAAAGTAAGCTCAATCGAGGATAGAACGAAGAGACTTCGCCCCCAGACCCCCGGCTATATGAGATAATTGAGTTGCACCACTTTGCTCAGTTTGGTAATCAATGGAGGCATTTTTCGAACAAAAAATTTTAACTTCCAAGCCCCCTCCTTTATCGAAATCTTTGCTGCTCGCAGGTTTATGGGTGTGTTAGAGAGCAGAGATGGGAGCGATGCCCGATCCGGAGCGCTGCCGGATTCCGGCTACCTTTTTCCGGTCGAGAAGCTAGTCATGCAGAAGTCTCGCAGGCAGCCGCAATCAAGCGTAGCGGTACGTCACTTTCGTAAGCGAAAAAGCTGGTGCCACGTAATTGCTATCCCTCAGGCTGGCATCGCTGCCCCAACCCTTACTGTAATGCAAGGTTTTCAAGCAAAGAAAGATTACTCCATGCATTTGCTTCCCCGTTTCTTTGTACTGCGTCTATACTCCATATAGCCTACTTCCATTCCACGCATTCGTAACCCAAGCGCGAAGCAAACCCGATTTCGATGGTTGGAAGGCGAACGCATTATCCATTACACTACGCCAGTCGCAAAAATGCAACTTCAAAATGCAGTTTTGATGTTGCAACCGCAATCAAGCGTAACCCTGTATTGCTTTTTTCTCATACATTTGGTTTAAATACGGCATTTTGATTGTAAAACGTTGTGCCTGGCATAGTCTGGTGGTTAACGCATGCGCCTTACAACCACGGAAGGCAGTACGGTACGCAGAGATGGGCACACGCTACTTCAAAAGTAGCGCCGCTCCCGCTACTTGCCCAAAAAGTAGCGTCGCTACTGCTACCCACTACTCGTCTTCAAAAGTAGCGCACTTCCGCTACCGCCACTTTACCACGCAAGTAGCGGCGCTACCCGCTACTTTGAACAACGAGTAATTTTTTTTCAGTGACTTATGAATAACTGAGTATATACTGGAAGAATTAAGACGATAAATTAGATTGTCATCGACTGTCTTGTGAATAGCGTAGCTGAAAAACTATACGTTTTTTAAAACCAGTATATTTTGGGTTGGGGCTGACTGTTTTTAAATTTTCACGTACAGTGTTTTTGACCTCATTTGTTCTTAACTATACTTGGAGTATAAAGTGATATAAATTTCGTTAATTATAAAGTGGCAAATCTATTTTTGCTCGGTTAAATGTTAACTTTTGTTTTAAATTAGATCATTAGTAAGCCTATACTGTTAGACAAATCATTGAAATTAACAATGGCAATGCAGGAAAGATTAAGAGAACTCCATTGATTACCTGCAAATGCGTTGAATGAGCAAAACTGAGTTTTATGTTCTTAAAAAATTAATATTCTTTCCAAAAAAAAGTATATAATAAATTACTAACGACGTTTTTTGATCAAAAAGAGAGCACTTATAGTATTTAGTTTGCTCAAATTAAAGCAATGCTTCGTATTTTTCATTAATTATATTTATTTAATAATAAAATTTCGGTAAAGAGGTGTAAATTCTTTTAAACCACAAAGCGCATATAAGCAGAAACTTGATTCCCGATAGCATTTTTATTTTATCTGTAACGTTTTCGGCGCATTTTCTATATGGCCCTCTTCAGCAAATTAAAATGCAGTTTACAGTAACTTTAAAATTTAGAAATGAAAGGTTATCAAAATATTATCGGCAAAACACAAATGTTACAATATAACAACCACTATAACTTCATACATTTGGTATTGTGACGTGTACGTTATACCTTTTCCATAGTAAAATCAAGTCAGAAAAAAAAAAATTAATAAAAAATAAAGCAACACCATGAAATAACAATACTGTATTTGGTACAATGTAGACAATTAGACACACACACACGCATGAAAAAATGTTCAAAACACATTCAAAAGAAAAGAACAACCGTTGGCGTATAATTGTGAATTCAATCGTGGTGTTAGCTTTTTGATCAATAATGCCTCTTGTATTTTGGTTTCATATTCATTGTGACAGTTTCTAATTACTTTAAACGAACTAACATCCAAATTAGAATTTTGACAAGTTTGGCAGGAAGAAATGTGTTGGCTTATGGCACTTTTGGCAGAGTTGGAGTTAAGCTGCAAATGTTCTCTGGCCCTAGTCACCAAGTGGCGCGTTGACATACCAATATATGTCGTGTTCACATCACGCGAACATGTAAATTTATATACCACATTGGATTTTAGAGCAGCAGGAGTTTTGGATTTCAGATTAAAATATGACCCAGTTTTTAGCGAAGTGTAATAAAAAAAAATTCGAACATCAAATTTTTGCTTTAGTAAGGTAGACAATTGGGATGCAAATTTACGAGATGGTTTTCCAAAATACGGCAAGCCAAGTATGTATGAATAATCATCAACTTCTTTATCATGTGAGTCTGGTTTGGTATTATTTTCAAATTTTTTCAAGCATTTATTAAAAAACCAATTAGGATAACAATTTTTTGCGAAAAGGCATCTTAGCTTAGTGATTTCATCTTTAAAATTTGAAAATAATACCAAACCAGACTCACATGATAAAGAAGTTGATGATTATTCATACATACTTGGCTTGCCGTATTTTGGAAAACCATCTCGTAAATTTGCATCCCAATTGTCTACCTTACTAAAGCAAAAATTTGATGTTCGAATTTTTACTTATTACACTTCGCTAAAAACTGGGTCATATTTTAATCTGAAATCCAAAACTCCTGCTGCTCTAAAATCCAATGTGGTATATAAATTTACATGTTCGCGTGATGTGAACACGACATATATTGGTATGTCAACGCGCCACTTGGTGACTAGGGCCAGAGAACATTTGCAGCTTAACTCCAACTCTGCCAAAAGTGCCATAAGCCAACACATTTCTTCCTGCCAAACTTGTCAAAATTCTAATTTGGATGTTAGTTCGTTTAAAGTAATTAGAAACTGTCACAATGAATATGAAACCAAAATACAAGAGGCATTATTGATCAAAAAGCTAACACCACGATTGAATTCACAATTATACGCCAACGGTTGTTCTTTTCTTTTGAATGTGTTTTGAACATTTTTTCATGCGTGTGTGTGTGTCTAATTGTCTACATTGTACCAAATACAGTATTGTTATTTCATGGTGTTGCTTTATTTTTTATTAATTTTTTTTTTTCTGACTTGATTTTACTATGGAAAAGGTATAACGTACACGTCACAATACCAAATGTATGAAGTTATAGTGGTTGTTATATTGTAACATTTGTGTTTTGCCGATAATATTTTGATAACCTTTCATTTCTAAATTTTAAAGTTACTGTAAACTGCATTTTAATTTGCTGAAGAGGGCCATATAGAAAATGCGCCGAAAACGTTACAGATAAAATAAAAATGCTATCGGGAATCAAGTTTCTGCTTATATGCGCTTTGTGGTTTATATTTATTTATTGTTGACACAAAAACAAACACTTTTCAACTCTAAACATTGCTATGCAAACAAACAAAATAAAATTGTTTGACAGCAACTACAAACCACAGCAACAAAACTACGCAAAGATTTTTTGAAGTTTGTTTTTTTGGTTTTTGTCATTATTTTTTGTTTTTTTTATTTTAATCTTCAGCAAAAATAGACCTTGTTTATTTTTTTGGTCTTCAACAAAAATAGACGAAGAAAATTTTTTCATTTCGATAAAGATCTTTTTTTTGATCTTCACCTTAAAGGCGGTGAATCATCCAGCCAATTCCAGTGGTTTACAATAGCTAAAATTGAACTATAATTTTTGATATTTTTTGTTTTAATTTTGGGACTGCGGTTGCAAAGATATTCAACAAATACAAAAAGATGTCCCCCCGAAAAAAGTTTGTGGAAACTCTGAGTTTTGTTCTTCCCGCCAAAACCACAGTAGGCCTAATGGTTTAGAGAACTGTGGTAGGCCTAATAGTTTAGAGATAGTTTATTTCCAAATAGTTTATTCATAAATAGTTTAGGCCTAACTATCTCTAAACTATTTGGTCTAATAGTTTAGAGATAGTTAGGCCTAACAGTTCAATAAGTGTAGCGCCGTTTTGTTGTTGTTTTTATTTATTTATTTACTTTGTGTGGTTTCAAACCCGGTTTCATTATTTTTGTTAATTTGCATTTGGAAGCCACGACTCGTTCTTCAAGGCAAGTATTTAATCCGTTGAATCGTTGCAAATGTTGAAACCTGTTAAATCCGGTTGCCGTAAAGATGCTCTTGTTTCTTTTTATATGACGTAAGTTGCTAATTTTCGCGTTGACCTAATTAAGTGCAAATTGTAAACTTTGCAAGCTGAAGCCTTGCGATGTCAAAATCACTATTCAGTTGAGTGTCTGCAGTAAGCAGCGACAATTTTTGTTACTAAATTTTAAAAGGTTGAGTCAGCAAAGAGCTTCTGTTTGAAATTTGAGATATCGCTGCCTTTGCAGCTCGTATTGAAGACAGCTGATCTTCCATTAGATTTACTTCAAGTGCCAATTGCCTTGGTTCCCATTTTGATAGTTCGCTGACTCAATCTTAACAAATATTATTTCCAACATTCCCCCCTCTTTTGTGAGCATAAATGCAAGCGAGTTTGACATCGGCCAGGCTTCAGTTTGAATTCAACATTCGATTTGATCGTATTTGGAATTCTCCGTCTGCATTGAAAAATTCATCAGTAAGTACAAGTATTATTTTGTTAAATTGTTTGTTAATTGTAAAAATAGATTCTAAATTTGAATAAGCAAACGAGATAAACGAGTTGTGTGCTAAAAGTCATATTTTGTTTTCGTTGAAGTATTAATTCCAATTTGTTTGTTTTTGGTTCAAGTTTAAGCTCTAATTTATTCCGTAAAATATTTCATGTGTTTTTTGAGTGTTTAAATGTTTATTTTTTCTTAGAAACCGCTTCCAATTTTCGCTTTCCGTTTTCGCTCCGCTTACTAGTACACCAACGAATAAAAGAAGAAATTTCGAACAAGAACAGCGTGTTACGAATTCTAAAGGCAGACGGTGGACAAACCGAATCCGTAACAATAAGATTGCAGTAGGCCTAATAGTTTAGAGAACTGTGGTTTTGGCGGGAAGATCAAAACTCAGAGTTTCCACAAACTTTTTTCGAGGGGACATCTTTTTGTATTTGTTGAATATCTTTGCAAACGCAGCCCCAAAATCAAAACAAAAAATATCAAAATTTATAGTTCAATTTTAGCTATAGTAAACCACTGGAATTGGCTGGATATGATTCATCGCCTTTAAAGGCGGTGAATTATCCAGCCAATTCCGATAATTTACAATAGCTAAAATTGAACTATAATTTTTCATATTTTTTGTTTCGATTTTGGGGCTGAGGTTGCAAAGATATTCAACAAATACAAAAAGATATTTCCCGACAAAAAGTTTTTGGAAACTCTGAGTTTTGTTCTTCCCTCCAAAACCACACTTTTCTAGACTATTAGGCCTGGACATGGCGCGGATAACAAAAAATGCATCCGCAAACCTTGTGCGCATGATGCACCGCACCGCATACAAACACAACTAAGTTCACGCTGCACCGCACTGCAAGTTATGTATTCTTCAAATTTCCACAAATAGCAGAAAAAGATTAGCTCTCTTGCTTCCGACATAAACAAAAATTTTGGGGGCATCATTTTAGACGGTTTTTAAAGGGGTGGCCCTCTCCACCCATGTCAAACTATTTGTTTTTTTAAACATTTGCTGAAAAAAGAAACCAACGATTTACCTCGAGCCAATCAAAAATTGATTTTTGGGGGGCCTATTTGGGGGCCCCTGGGGGGTGGTACCCCCAAAGTATGTCAAAACATTTGTCGCTTAAATATCTACCGATACAAAAAAAACTATCACCCTAGCTTGAGCAATCAAAAAAATTAATTTTAGGGGCCCCATATTGGGGGGTTTTTGGAAGAGTGGCCCCAAAAATTTTTGGGAGACAAAATTGCGTTTGCAGCTTAGCAACTTTACACAAAAATTAGATTTCGATGTGTTGTTTTTTAAGGGAAGAAGAGCACACAAGATTTAGAAAGAAAAAAACTTATCGTGGCCAAAAGTGGGTTGGTAGGGATAAAAAAGTATCTTAAGTTATATAATAACCCTGTGAAATATTTTTTGCTCTAAGCCATTTTTCAGTAAGACCGGATTTTATATCAAATTTTTGACATGGTTTTCGGGTCCTAAAACCGAAGTCATGTGACTCATTGCCTCAAAATTTGGCACAAACATATAACTTATCAATCTCAAACTGCTGTTAAAATTTCATACAGCTAGACCTCACTGTTCTCGAGTTATAAGTAAAAGTCTGAAACTTCGCACTCGTTAATTTTGAAAAGAACCCAGTAAAAACAAAGGAAGGTCAGTCGTTCTAGTTATAGTGCTTTTATCTGTCTTGAGTATGTTTTCTATCAGGTTTTCTAAATCCTGTTTTGGCAACCAAAAACAATCTACCGGTACCAGTCTACCTGATGATTTATGAAACTACTGTACTAATCCTGAACCAATAGCCCAAATACTGGTATAATTACGTGCTCTACCTGCTGAGTGCTGTCACAAGCTACTACACTCATATTTAACTGTCTAACTTGATAACAACTTTGCTGCCTCCCAACGTAAGCCTATAAATGGGTATTCAATATCAGGTAAACTACCGGTAGCTTATCCGTGAACCCTCTAATCATCTGCTACTACCACGTAGCATAGGCTATTCTGTCATTGCAACTTTGTGTACCCTTGTCTTCCTACTCTACCACATACCAGACAGGCTACAGACATATAGGACTGCAAGCATAGGCCTAATGCTTAATGCCATGACCTGTCGATGAATACTACGGTATAGGCAGTACTTAAATTGTAGGGGGGACGCGTCCTAAACAAAATTAGTAGCCTAAACATCGAGATTTAGCGTTCCCCCGTCGAGATTTAGGCGTCCTCCCATCGAGAGTTGAGTACTGAATGATCAGACGAAAAATAGCCAGCAAGGACCAAAAGATCCTACAAATTTCCTGCCGAAAATGGTCGCAAATCGCGGTGAAGACCTTTTTTTTTTGTTTGGTCTTCATCTAATTTTGTGGAGAAAGCACTGCAATTTTCGGCGAAGACCTTTTTTTTTTTTTTTTTTTTGGTATTCACCTGATTTTATGGGGAAAATACCACATTTTTGGTGAAAAACTTTTGGTCTACATCCGATTTCGGCGACGGAAATACATCATTTCCACAAAAGTTGGTTAAGGCTGCAAAAGCGTCCCCCATACAAAATTTTGCAATTTAAGTACTGGGTATAGGCTACACTAAACTAACTCTGTCACTCTGAAAAGTGAAATGCAAGCGTTGTACCAATACCATAGGCCTACTGCATACAGGGTGGGAATGTGGCTAGGCTATGTGCTTCTTGTTCTGATAATCGTTTACCAAACCTGCTTCATCTACATTTTTTTTGTTTTATCTTCTCATCAAACGTCCTAAACTTTTCCTAACCTAGCCAACTACAACCAAAATCTTTTTGTTGGTGACAAGAAACATGTTCAGCCAATCAAACCTAAGGTTGTTGTAGCCAAAATAGCCTATTTTAGGATGCTCCAAATTCTGCAAAAATAAACTTGAACCGAAAGCATCTTTTACAGTTTTAGTAGCCTAAACATATGTATTGTAAAACATGATTTGTTATTCTTTTCGATTCATGTTAGTGACTATGATTCATGATATAGTTACATCAAGACTAACCATTGTTGGACATAAAGAAATAATTTACCAGGAATAATTGTAAAAAAAAATGTTAAGAATTATAGTACGCGGCGCTGCGCTGTGACGTAATACAGATTTTACTTGCCACGCTGCGCGGTGCACCAACAACAGCACTGTTGCCATCTCAAATTAGGCCTACTGTGGTTTTGGCGGGAAGAACAAAACTCAGAGTTTCCAAAATCTTTTTTCGGGGGATATCTTTTTCTATTTGTTGAATATCTTTGCAACCGCAGCCCCAAAATCGAAACAAAAAATATCAAAAATTATAGTTCAATTTTAGCTATTGTAAACCACCGAAATTGGCTGGATGATTCATCGCCTTTAAATTAACAAAAAAACGTTACTGCATTTCGTTGTTTTCAAACCGCAACCCCCAAAAAAACTTTTTTGTGCCCCCTCCCCACAAACACTCTACTATGGCGCTGGGCCAGCTTTTAACTGTGTCCAATGCGGCCTAAGACAGCCTAAGTCATTACTCTGGAGTCAAACCATATCTTTGCATTTTTTTAGTTCGCTTTTTGCCTACTCAATAGACTTACTATCAGTTTAAAATAACTATCCTAGAGCTGTAGTATACGCTACTCCTATTCAAATATCGCTGCTACCGAACCACGGCCATGTGGCCGTAATTTAATTTAGACTTTAGAGGACTGTGATCACCCGTACAAATCTCTTGTTGGAAATTGCAAAACGTAATAAATTCAGCATTATAACGTCACAAACAAAGTTGTTTCGGCATTCTCACCCGTACTAACAATTTTGTGAACTAAATATAGCAATTTAGTAATGTATCTGTTTTTGATTTTATTAAACATAGTACAATAAGCACGTGAAATAAATAGCGGTAGCGGAATGGTTCATTTTCTAAAAGTAGCGGTGCTATCGCTACCAGCTAATTGGTTTCTCAAGTAGCGGCGTAACCGCTACTGCTACTCAAAGAGTAGGTTTTGAGTAGCGGTAGCGCCGCTACTTGAGAATTTGCATACCGGTACTATGTATTTGCGTACTACGTACCTCGCACATTCAGGTACGTTCAGAATTTGCATACTACGTACCTCGCACCGTGAACCGTACCGTACTTCATTTCAAGTTTTGAAGCATACCGTACCAACGTACCATATTTGTACCATTACAAAAAAGGCGTACCAGAGTACCGTACTTCTTAGCAAAGATTGAGGCGTACCATACTGCCATCCTTGCTTTTAACTACTTGCAACTTTAACTGGCTTTGAAATCACTAGCCTATAAATCAGCGACCTCAACTCACACATTTAGCGTCGGCTTCAGCTGTCTTCTTCTTCCGCATACAAAAAGCCTGCACAATGTGCGAAAAGTCTGAGATTTTTAATTCAAACAGCGTAGCCTACCAATGTAGAGTACCCGTACCATTACAAAAAAAAGGCATACCGTACTTTTTAGCAAAAATTGAGGCGTACCGTCCTACGTAGCGTACTGCCATCCTTGCTTCCAACCATCGCGCTGTGGTTCCAATTGCGTATAGAGGGAATTTACGGAGTATTAGAAGTGGGAAAGGAGATGCTTAGAACGTTTTATTACTCCTTGAAAACCTTGCATTACAGTTAGGGTTGGGGCAGCGATGCCAGCCTGAGAGATTGCAATTACGTGGCATCAGCTTTTTCACTTACGAAAGCGACGCAAAAGTGACATACCGTTAGGCTTGATTGCGGTTGCTTGTGTGAGTTTTAAATGACTAGCTTCTCGTCGCACTGGCATTCACTCGGTATTCCGTTCAGTAATTTCAAATTTTGTGATCGATTTAGGCTTTTGAAATCTAGGCCATTTCATATATATATCATCATATCATATTTATTTATTTACCAAGTGATGTCATATCACAAAAAAAAACTGCAACTTCCTCTAGGTCTATCACCAAAGCATCGAAACATGCAATTCCTTTAAAACCAACTCACAAACTTGCAGAGTCAAAGCGACATTTAGTCACTTGGTGAGAAAACAGCGAAGGACCGAAAGGTCATCTAAGTCTACTGCCACCTCACCAAGTTAAGGTTAAAAAAACAGCTTTTAGGTTTTCTCAGTCTGCTACTTTCTACTACAGAGGTAGAACTAGATTCTGAGCACAAAAAGTGCACATGTGCACTTTTGAAGTGCACCTGAATGTGCACACGTGCACTTTCAAAGTGCACATGTACACGTGCACTTATGGTGTGCACTTGTGCACTAAAAAAGTGCACGTGTACCAGAGGAGTGGACGTGCTACCTCGTGCATACCTCAAGCGTCTTGACCAGCTGAAGCGTCTCGCGGGCATGACTGCACGTGCGCAGTTTAGAAGAGTAGACTGGCTGTTGAAATGAAGCGTCTTGCGTGCACAAGTGCACGAGCACAGTTTGCACACTTTATGGAAGAAAGTCGACTTGCAGTCAGCCGATCTTATATAACTGATATTTCAAATAACTGATATTGCCCTCTAGTACAATGCTTAGGTTCAACAATGACTGCTAGTAAATTTTGATAATCAACATCGTAATCAGTACTTAAATAGTAAAATTTTGCATGGGGGGACGCTTTTGCAGCCTTGACCAAACTTCAGTGGAAATTGTGTCATTCCGTCCCCGCAATTGAATGAAGACCAAAAAAATGTCTTTTCCGAAAATTGAAGCGTCTTTTTCTCGAAATCAGATGAAGACCAAAAAAAAAAGGTCTTCACCGAAATTTGGGACTTTATTCGGCTGCAATTTGTAAGATTTATTCGTGCTGGCTGGCTCTTGATCCTTTTATCATTCAGCGCTGAAATCTCGATCGGTGGACGTCTGAATCTTAATGGGGGAACGCTAAATCTCGATGAGGGGACGCTAAATCTCGATGAGGGGACGCTAAGTCTCGATGGGGGGACGAGTCAATTTAAGTACTGATCGTAATGAACCTTAAGGTATTTATATACCTAAATGCAATCCACACGCAATCTACGATATTGGAGTGTGGGTAAGTTAAGAGCTTTAAGACGTTCAGGATCAGTGAGGTTTTTAAAACCAGGCAACATTTTTGTTGCCCGTCTGTGCACTGCTTCAATTTCTTGTTCTTCAGCTTTAGTGCTGCACCACCACACAGTAATGTTGTATTCAAGTTTTTGTCAAATTAGAGGTATAAACAACTATACCGGCACCATATTTTCATATACCATAAAATGACTAAACTTTGGACAACATTCGTCTAAATTTGGACATCTTCCCTAGTGGTTGGTTTTGAGGTTTAGTATTTATGTTTTTTTGAAGGAATTTTGGAAACTCGTTGAACTCTTTCTTAAAAGACAAAAAATTAAAAAACTTTAAACCAACCACTACTGACTAGGGACACTATCTTAAGTTAGAACTGTTGTCCGAAGTAGGCAATATTAGTCATTTTACGGTAGGCTATCTACATCGGGCACCAGAAGCTGCCATATTTTTGGGACCACAAGATCAAGGTGCACTTATTGGATGTCTTTTCATGCAATATTGCACTGTATCAAACACAATGCCTGGTTTAAATAATAAATAGCCTAAATCTATTCAAAATTTCTTGAGAAGTTGATAGCGCACCTTATGCTCGGGTACACTGGTACACGCGTACACCTAGGTACCGTATATAACCTATGTATCAAGTTATATCAGTCTTTCATTTTCCAACTATTTTTGAGTTCAATTGAAGTTTTTAGAGCTTTGCTGTTGGTGGGTTGTATCTCTGATCTTGTACTATTTCGATGCGCCATACGTGAGAAAATTAAACTAATACCGGTACATCCAAATTGTATGGAGCACCAATGCTGTATTATACTGCACCTTATATTCTAGTGTACCTTATCAGTTAAAGTTCAAAAAATATGGGTACTTTTTTTGGACTCGGAACAGATTCGGATTTTAAAATTTGTTCACAAACAGGTTTTGGAGCAAATTCGGAGTCTGACTCTTTGGATTTGGAGTCAGAATTTTTGGACAGAGGTGGAGTCGAAGACACAAGGCTCGAGGCC
Organism: Trididemnum nubilum; assembly: GCA_963965965.1. Lineage (NCBI taxonomy): Eukaryota > Metazoa > Chordata > Ascidiacea > Aplousobranchia > Didemnidae > Trididemnum > Trididemnum nubilum. The sequence continues at coordinate 19,998,790 of OZ014490.1, forward strand.
AAGGCCAAGGACACAAAAAAAATCCGAGGCCAAAGCCAAGGACAGCCTTTCCGAGGACAGACACTCTCGAGGCCAAGGACAGGAATGCTCGAGGCCAAGGCCAAGGACCAAGGACACAAGCGCAAGTGCTCTCCAAAAAAAAGGTCTTCACAAAAATTTTTCAGGCGATTTCAAAAAAAAAAAAAAAAAAGAAAATTTTCAGGCGATCTCCACAAAAAAACGCTTTCCAAAAAATTTTTCAAGCGCTCCACAAAATTTTAACAATTCAAAAAATAGTGCTGTCCTCGAGCCGAGGACAGGCCAATTTTCGAGGACTTGAGGCCTCGAGGCCAAGGACTTCAAAATGTGTCCTCGAGGACGTCCTCGAGGCCAAGGACGTCCTCGAGGACTCCACCTCTGTTTTTGGACTCTGCCTATCTCTGTTGGAGAGTAGAAAAGTATAGACCAACAAAATCGAATATTTCGAATTTTAAAATACAGTACCAGCTGTTTTTGTTTTCTTAAGAGCACACTAACGGTTGTTTCGGTCGCAGTCACTGCTGCAGATAGACTTTTTATTCTATGATTTGATGTGCAATGTGTACGCTGTTTTGCGCTATGTTCATGACCGAATTACCCTATTAGTTTATCGACAAATGATTAGCTGCTCAATGCTTCCATATATTTTTAGTTATCACTATTTGTATAAATTTTTCTGTTAATGCCATGAGCGAAATCTAATACGGAATTGGTAGGCCTATAGAAGTATGGAAGATTGTCTTCCATTCCATTCTTGAAGTCTTTCTTTAAATTCTGGCATCTTCCATCTGCCATTGCCTATTCCATAGCAGTGTTCCCTCTAAGTTTTCAACTCCTGCAAAAATGCCGGAAATAGTGAGAACGTTCTAAACTCAATGTGAAAATGCCGCAAATTTTCTCATCTTTTTGTCCGGTTTCAATGTGACCTCCAAAAAAAAGAAGGTCTCTGCGCTGACGGAGGCATCTTTTTCTCCGATTTTATGTTAAGTTCTGCAAGTTTTCTACGCGCTTCGTGGGACATACGAGAGCGAGGCGCCGTGAACCGCAGCTGTCTACGGTTTTTGGCGGGAATCAAAAACGCCGGTTTTTGGCGGGAGAAAAAACGCCCGAATTCGCAAAATTTCAATAGGGACAAAATATCCAATTCGTCGTACTGGTAGGCCTAGGTACTCTAGAAAAACAACTGGAAAAACATGATCTCTTAAAAATGGTCTTCAGTTAGTTCAAACTCCCATTTTTTGGAGTTTTTGTTGATAATTTGCTGAAAAAGCCCCATTTTGATTTTTTCTAATGTTTTTTCTCTTTTAAGACAGCAAGATAGCCTACCGGTACCACACCGGAGGATGTTTTTCAAGGTGCACTTGCAGGAACACTTGGTCCAATAAATGGCAAAAACTTTAGACTTTCTAAGTTAAGTCAAAATTTTAAGTACTATGGTATTAGTGCACATCTGAAAGCTTGCATATAACGTCTAGTTTGCCTGCCTAAGCTCTTCAGGGGGCTGAAATTTAATGTAGGCTAGTTTTATTCGAATAAAAACGGTTTAGGTTTAAAATTTTCAAAGTGTTTTGCCTTATCGCTTAGAGGTGAGAGGTTCATCTCCCTTTCTCCTCTGCATCTTGCTGCACCACTGTCTGGGTACTACTTTTTTTAGGACGCTTAGGACGCGCGTTCTAAACGTCCTAACAAACCGTTACTTTTTTTAGGACGCTACCAAAAATCAACTAAAATCTAATTTATGCAATTAAAACTTTAATGGGAATTCAATTAAAATCAACTAAACCCTAGTTTTCAATAAAGATTGGATTCGAATTCTTGCCGTAAGAAATCCGATACCAGTACGCACTAAAACACCTCCGTCCTAAAAAAAGTAATTACTTTTTTTAGGAGGCTGTCAAAATCATTCGAAATCTGCTTTGTTTTATCGAAATCATCAACCTAAAGTGATGGAAAGTTTGAAAATAAATGACCAATCATCCAAAACCTGCTAACGAACAAAATTAAACGCAAATCCTTGATAAATTCGTCATAAAACATCTCCGTCCTAAAAAAAGTACAGCCTCCTAAAAAAAGAAATTTTTAGGACGCTGTCAAAATCATTCGAAATCTGCTTTGTTTTATGAAAATCATCAATCTAAAGTGATGCAAACTTTGAAGATAGATGACCAATCATCCAAAACCTGCTAACAAACAAAATTAAACGCAAATCCTTGATAAATTGTCATGATTTCTTAACAAATTTGTCCTGAATCCATCTCTGCCCTAAAAAAAGTACAGCTACTCAAAAAAGTATATTACTCAATGTAATTAAATAAATTAAATGTCGAATAGCCCTCCTCCCCGTACTCTTTTTGTTTACTAAGCTTATGTTAAGCATTTTGCTAAACGATCAATTTTGGCTGCTTATTTTTAGTAATGTTTTGAAGTGTTTATCGATTAATTTATGAGCTGTATTTTTGACAAGTAAGTCAATATCCCCACAAAAAAATCAATAATAATAATGATAAATGTTTTAAAAATGGTTTTAAACCACTTTAGAGGCCATATCACTGCAAAAACTGCTTCAAAAGGGCAAAAAATGTCGCATTTTTTTATCGTGCACTTTGGTCTACAGGCCAATGCAGAGAGGAGCACGGCCCGTCTGGTTGCGTTACTGGTTATAAGTTTCGTTTGGATTTTCTGAACAAAATTAATTTAATGGCGGAGTAAATATTATTTTAGTGTTTATGTAAGCACCGCGTAAATTTGAAATATTAAACGCCGCATTGCATTTAGATGCTGATAAAGGCGCAATGACAGATGCTGAAACGTTTGATACTGATTATTTAATCAAGCAATTTAGTGCTTATTCCTAGGGTGTTGCTTACGCTCTCATTTATGAAAATGCTGTATGATAATTCACGTAAAATGGGCAATCCTGTTCCTTTTGCCCCTTTCCCTCTGCACCAAGATAAAAAAGGCTCTACAAAGAGTTGTTTTCTTAGTTTAGATGGATGTATTTACACTTATTTTGTAAATTTAAACACAAAAAATACTTGACATCTTAATTTGCCCCGCATGCGGGCCCCCCTGGTCAAGTATAAAATACGTTGGTCCAAATTTTTGGGATTAGAGTGTTGGCTCGTTTTAACTAAGAGGGGGCATCAGCTTTGCTAGCCTCTTTCTGGTTGCACTACTGCTGAAAAGTAGTGCTAACAAAAAACCATAGGTGGGTACAAATCCGTTAATAACGAAGCTAACTTTTTCATTAACTCGTTAATCCGTTAGAAAGCTTCTTATATGTTAACAGACTAAATTGACTTCCGTTAAGTTCTGTTAACTTCCGTTAAGGTTTTTATCGTTAACATCTTGCACCATTCATTCATCGTACCGGAATAAATCAGTTTGCACTGGTAACACTTGCTGCGTAGCAGTAGGGCCTCAGAGAGAAATTTTTGCAGGGGGGTACGAAGGTCGATACCGGCCCCCCAATACCGGTCCTCTTGTCCACAACAGCGCCACATGTATTTACTTCATCAAACGATGAAGGCTGAACGACGTGAGCGTGCAATAGAGAATAATATATATAATTAAGGACTCCCAATATTGATATTTGTTAATGGTTAAACTAGGGCCATCTAAAAACAATTCTAAACGAAATATGACGCAACAGCATTGTGAAAAACGTGATATTTGCAGACAATATTGTATTTACCGCAGTAAATTCACATAAATTTCAAGTTTTGTAAAGCAAAAAAATTCAACGCTATAACTTCTTCTATATGCTAAAGAAGATTAGTGTTTTATTGTTGTTACTAGTTATTATGGCAAATTGATAAAAAGGGCGAATTTCAATTCTGAAAAAACACCAAATCGTTTTTTTAAAGCACAGACATCTAAACGCACTAACGGAAGTTGGAACTATTAAGAATTCAACCCTTTATCCTCGTGAGTTTTAGTCCGACTCTTTCTAACGTCTGCATCGTTGGTTCGATTGAACGGTGCCTCACACTGATGCAATAAAATCGATATAACAGCAACAAGATTGTGACGCAGCAAGGAAAATAAATTTTATGACGAGAGTCATTTGCCATTAAGTTATAACACTGCACAGTAAAACATTCCGTACACAGTGAAAATTTTTGTAAACCCTCCTTTCTTCCAAAATTTGGTTGGGGGATCAAATAAAGTCGATTTAACGCCACAAGTACATTTCATCCCCCCAAACCCAATTTGATTGCAAAAGGGGGGTTTCACGAAAACTGGATTGGTAACGTGATGTGGCAATGCGACGGAAATGGAAATAAAATTCATTGTAACCTTGCGCTAACAAAACACATGGCGACATTGAAACAAACATTCCCTATTAATAATGCCACGTTGAGGACATATTTTCATTCTATTTTTAAGCCGATGTACTTTTTTTTAGGACGGAGATGATTCAGGACGAATTTATCAAGGATTTGCGTTTAATTTTGTTCGTTAGCAGGTTTTGGATGATTGGTCATTTATTTTCAAAGCTTGCATCACTTTAGATTGATGATTTTCATAAAACAAAGCAGATTTCGAATGATTTTGACAGCGTCCTAAAAATTTCTTATTTTAGGAGGCTGTACTTTTTTTAGGACGGAGATGTTTTATGACGAATTTATCAAGGATTTGCGTTTAATTTTGTTCGTTAGCAGGTTTTGGATGATTGGTCATTTATTTTCAAACTTTCCATCACTTTAGATTGATGATTTTCATAAAACAAAGCAGATTTCGAATGATTTTGACAGCGTCCTGTAAAAGTACTTTTTTTAGGACGGAGGTGTTTTAGTGCATACCGGTATCGGATTTCTTACTGTCTTACGGCAAGAATTCAAATCCAATCTTTATTGAAAACTAGGGTTGAGTTGATTTTAATTAAGTTCCCATTAAAGTTTTAATTGCATAAATTAGATTTTAGTTGATTTTTGGTAGCGTCCTAAAAAAAGTAACGGTTTGTTAGGACGTTTAGGACGCGCGTCCTAAGCGTCCTAAAAAAAGTAGTACCCCCACTGTCTCAGTGTCTGCTGTTTGCTGCTGCACAGTGTGAAATACCAAATCGAGAATAGGCCTGCACGTGTACACTACTGCATGTATTAGCCTAGCTGATTGGCGTAGGCTAGTAAATAATATAATTAATATGGAATTCTGTAGCCTAATTTACTAATTAACTAGGCTACTGTAGCCTACCTAATTTCTGATTTAGGTAGGCCTACTGGTAGGCTTGGCAAAAGCTGAAAGTGCAACTATGGCTTCTGTTTTTATAGGCGTACAGAAGTTTGGACAATAAGAAGTGCTAGCAAGCTAGATAGCTTAGGCTACTAGTATTGGGGTTTTATTTAGTCCCAATTCTGTGGAATTGGTTGCCATAAGTTAAGTCTAAGGTTGCCATGAACTTTGGGACTTTTATTGCCCTAACACTTGTAGTCCATGCTATATTAATTTTATCGGTGTTTGACATCTATTTCACATCACCTGTCATTCATGATGCGCAAGATTTCCTCCCTGAAACCCCTGCTCCTGCCTCACGACTAGTTCTATTTGTTGCTGATGGATTAAGGGCAGACACTTTTTTTAAACAAGATGTACATCAAAAGCCATCCAGTCCATACTTAAGGTTGGTTGTAATGTGTTTAAAATTAAAAATTGGTATCATTTAAGTTGTAACATTGATTTATTATCTAGGAAGTGTCTAGATCACTGGCATGTTTCCGACACCAAATCACTGCTGGGCTGGCAGCCTGTTATATTGCTTTTTGCTCATTGATTCCACTTAAATACGGCACTTTGATGCATCAAATGCGAAGCCCTGGTAGTGTAGGCTAGTGGTTAGCACGCTTGCCTGCTCCACCGAGGGTTTGGGGTTTGATTCGCGCTAGACACGCTTGGTATATGCAGCGCTAGAGTGCAATCTTGCTACATGATTCTTTTCTTTCCTCTAGATCCTTACGATTAGAGTTGGGGTTCTGGCAGCAATGCCAGCTTGAGAAATAGAACTGCAAAAAGAAACAACTGGTGCCGTCGGTGCAGCAGCGATTAGATGTTGGAAACTGGGCTGGTGCAGCAGACACTGCCTATTATTTAACATCAAGGGTCCTACTAAAACACACAGAAGCACAAGAACCTTGAACCTAACCCATACTCAAACCCTAGTCCAAATCCTTTCTGTCCTTTCTGCTCCAGTCCTTCTGGTCGCTGGTCCTGTATATGAGAACTGTATTTCTATTCTTTGTGGTCCTGTATATTTTAGTAGTACTGTACGGAATATCATTGATCGATGCGATGCATACTGTCACTATACCTGATACAGTAACAGTATGGTTTGTCAGATGTATAGTGACATTGACTGAAGAGTGCCATAACTCTCCTAAGTATGTTAAAGTTGGAGTAGATACTGGTAGGTATTTCATGAGTGTTTAAGCGGAACCACATATTTAATAGTTGAATAAATGTTGCTCAAGATTGGCTGTATTGAAGAAATGAAAAAGTTGAAAACTAGTTAAGGTATTAAAGGCTTGTACACTGTCATAGGACTTACACTAATAAAGACTTACACACTGTTCACGCGGTTGATGTGCTGAAGTACCAGTATATTACCGTTTTGTTTTTGTTTAGTTCCTACCCCGCCTGACAAAGACTGAAGTGGGGTTTTTTAATTTTTAGATTTTTAATGATTTGAATTTTTTGCTGAACTTCCTGCATTGTTAAGGTAATAAAGAGGTGTCCCAAACCTTGTTCTACTATTTCCCTTTGCAAGTATAGAAGCACCGTATTCCATTTCACTTTGTACCATTAGCAATTCTGCATTTTAAGCTTTGTGACATCAGAAACTAGTGACTTTTCAAAATTTCTCGTAGAATAAGCAATGCAATGTTCTATAAAAAGATTTTGCTAATTGACAATTTCTTGCAGAATAAGCAAACCAATGTTTGATTATTTATCCAACTCAACGTTTCTTATTGTGCAAGAAAGTTTTCTCAAGTTATTCTTCTCTAATGTTAGGAAAGTTTGAAAACTCAAATTTGTCAGTGGTATGGAGTCAAAGGTATTAAATCTATTTTTACTGATAAAGGGAATAGTGGAACAAGGTTAGGGGCACTTATTTAGTACCTCAAGTTGTTTTCATTTCCTTAAATAAATGAATCTCAAGCAGTATGTGTTTAAAATATTTTTTAACACTTACTGTGTTTGCTCAATGTACTTCTTGTGGTAATGCTCGGTAGATTTTTTTGTCTAGGTTGTTTTTTTTTTAGAAAACTAGCAAAGGATCATCTGTGAATCATTGAACTATTTTATTAATTTTTTCAGAGATATAATTTTTAATCATGGAATGTGGGGAGTAAGCCATACCAGACCGCCAACTGAATCTCGACCATGTCATGTTGCAATGACTAGTGGTTTTTACGAAGACCCAAGTGCTCTATTTAAAGGTTAGATAGTTTATTTATCATTATCCTGCTGTGTGAGTCTAGTGCCCACTATCTTTCAAGTTGGTCCTAGACATAGTGCACAGACGAAGAGGTGTAAACAAGAGGTGAAGGACATACGAGTGCAGGGACAATCATAAGGGTGCAGAGACATAATTATACCATCCATTGTTCCCTCTAAGCGCAAAAAAGTGCGAAATATTTTCTGGCATTTTCGCAAAAAATTTTTACAAGAGCAAAACAACATTTTTGATTTCTGAGTTCGTGGCGTTTTGGTTATCGGCGAAAAGAAATTCCAGCATCCGGTGTTTTTTTATGGGGATCGTATCGTGTATCCAGCACAATGACCTTTTTGTTTTTTTTGAGATCGCATCAGAACTTGCAGAAAGTAGCAGTTTTGCGGCGTGATGACCTCTTTTTTATTTTGGGAGATCGCTATTTTGGTGGATTGGCTCTAGCTACTGCATTTTCACATAGAATGCAGGATAATTTTGAAACTTTTTCGGCACTTACACAGTGGACAAAAACTTAGAGGGAACACTAATGCAATCTATGATAACATTTTTGTGCTTTAAAAAATAATGCTGTTGTTGATTATTAACAGAAATCATTACGAAATTATTACCGGTTCTAATTGCCTAGAAGCTAAACTTTTTCTTGTGACAAATGCAAATATAATGATTTTTACAAAACCTTATTTATTTATCATACTTTCTAGTGCCACCATCAGTTAAGCACCCTAAATAATTTTTTTAGGCTGGAAAAGTAATCCAGTCGACTTTGATAATGTGTTCAATAAATCAAGGTATACTTGGGCGTTTGGAAGCCATGAAGTGATTCCTATATTTGCTAGAGGTGAGTGACTGAGTGTAGACATTTTCGCATATGTATAGCTGGTTACAGCTAAACCTTGGCTCTAAATAAATTGTTATTCTAAGTGCATATTTAATTATTTATCCTCCTGTCCCCAGACTGTGTCAGATGCAAACTTTTGGATGTTCCTGCATACTTTTCATTGCGATAAGTATTTTGTATTTGGAGAAATCTGAATCTGCTTAGGAGTTTTAATCATGCAATGTTCCTATGGATTTCTTTGAATTCTTATTGACTGAATTTGGTGCTTGTTGAAAGCCACCAAACAGAGATAATGATCATGAAGCGTCGTATCCTAGTCTGCAACAATGTGACTAGAATATTGGGGTGCAGATTGAACCCAGATCATGCAATCAGGGCTATGGCAAAAACGACGCCTGTACTATCTCAGCCACACAGCTGACTAAATCTTGGTCCATAGCAAATACTTAATTATTCTCTAAGGTAAAATTGCGTTTAATTTGTTTGAATTGCTATTTTATCTTAAGTGTTAACGTTACCAGAAGTACAGTATTGATATTTCAAATTTTTGGAAAAATGTGAAGAATTTGGTTAAATTTAGTCAAAATTATTGTGTATTATTGTTTTGATGCTGTACAGTAATTCGTTTGGCACGAATTCATTTATTCATACATCTTACCCAAGTACCCTGAGTCTATCTAACCACACCAATGCAGAGCAGTAAAGCATCCTTTCTTTGCTTCTGTGTGCAAGTTTTTTATCTGGCTATGAGTCACCAGCCCACCACGATATATGAACTGCTTTGTCCTAGTAGGAAATATTCATAAAGTGTCGTTCCAACAATGGCATAGTGCCAGTTCTGGGAATCAAACAGGGCACCAGCTACCTTCCGATCACCAACTTGACATTCTACCAACCGAGTTATCGTTGCACCAATTGAACAGCATCTAAGGTAACTGTAACAGTCTTTGGATTTTTTTTTCATTTCAACATTATTTTATCATTCTTCATTCCTCTACCATGTTTCAGGTCCTACCTTGTCTCATTATGAAATGCACATTTACAAAGGTGATAGTGATGACAACTGGGTGTTTAAGGAGTTCACGTCATTTCTCAAAAATGCAAATCCAAATTCCCACTTGCACGATTTACTGCTCAAGGAAAAAATTATCTTTTTCTTGCACTTGGTTGCAACTGATTCATTTGGCCATCGATATGGTGCATCATCAAAGTAAGTCAAATCAAAAAATCTCAAACAATGTAACAAAAAAAAATTTGTATTTTCAGATGTAGTTGGCTCAGTAAATTATTAGATGTTAAGGGGCATTGAGGTTTAATTTTAATTTTAACTTATTTAGAGCCACACAAAGCAAAATTATATTAAAAAAAAAATTTTGTGGCTGATTTCAGAATTCTTCGACTTCTACATTGAAAGATATTCTATTTGTAGCAATCCTGCCATTTTTCACAATTTCTGTGTCAACCATTAGGTGTTGCTAATGGGTGCAGCAATAATGTTAAGAAAGCAAAATTACTGTGGTTGCATAAATGCATAAACTATCCCAGTTACCTAACCCCAATCTAAACTCTTTAAAAAAGTAAATAATGAAAAATGCGCGAATGAATATAGTTTATTTTCGTTTTGTTCTCTTTAACTTAGTTTTTGATGAAATAGGCTAGTCTTTACCATTCTGCAATAGGCCTGCCATGAAGCCTAGATCTTAGGTCTACTAGCCTACCATCACCGGTAGTTAAGTAGCCTACCTGTTGATTCTAAAAAGCTGTATAGTCTAATCTAGTCTCTGCTTTTTCAATTTTCCTGCTGGGTTTATTCTAATCATTGCAAAGATTACTATACAGGCCTATATGATATAAGGTCAAAATTATCAATGATATTTGATCAGTCTAAGCTTATTTTTCAAGTTTCTTTTTAAGCGCACTAGATCGAATATGTTGGTGCTGAAAGCATAAAATTCACACCAATATGCCTGATTTTACTTTCAAAAACACATCTTTTTTGCCAAAGTCATAGCAGCAATCTGGCAAAAACAAATCTTTATCACAGTACTTACCACATGCCTTAGTAGGTTTGAACCACGTATGCAAATTTGATGCTGTCATGTTGCCTAGCCTACTTTTTTCCCGTAAAGTTATAATTTTTCCCGTTAAAGCTATTCAACATCAAACAATGAAAAAATGGGACCAAAATGTTCCTAAGCAGTTATTTTTCACATATTTAGTGTAAAAGTTCAAAAATTAGGGTGCAATGCCCCTTTTAGAATTATTTAGCTATGATGTTTTGACTTTTGATGTTTTCAAAAGTTATTGAATGCAGCACTTCCGCTCAATTAGTCATTTAGTCATTATCAATTTTTTCTGCAACAATTGTCTGAAAAACTACAACATCTTGACGTCCTGTCTTAATTGTCTGAAAAGTCTTTTTTTCATTATTCTACAATCTTTTTTTTATAAGAACAATTTTTACAAGGCTCAATTTTGTTCAAAATGTAGAACAAATTGAAAACAATGCCAGCCTCAGCATGAAAAACAAAACAAAAATTAGTTCAAAAACGGTTGTGAGTTGTTCAATAACACTAGGCAACAAACAAAAATTTTTTTCATGCTTCTTACGGTTTTTTAACCGTTCTTGGCTAATTTTGGAGCACTGATTTCAAAAATGTTAATAGTTTTTTTCTGTAATGTTTAGTTTTTTAGTTATTTGTATTACCATTGTATCCTGATAACATGTAGTAGTAGCGATTGTTGCATTTGCGTTTTGCCTAAATGAGCTCAAAACCGTTTGCTTTCATCGTCTTTTCTTTTTTCGTGATCAATCAATCAATGCTCTAAGAACTTTGTTTTGATATGTTATCAATTTATAAGAAGTTAATAGTTAAAAATCTTTGTGATATACTGGCATGTGTTTGGCTCCTCTCTTTGATAAAAGATTTTGTTACTGCTCTTTTTAAACTGGCTATGTAATGGAGAAAGCGATAGCAGCTCTTAAACCGAGAAAGTGGTATCAACTCGTAGAATCAAATGATTCTTCTTGACCATCAAAAAGTTCCACTACAAGCATTGTGGCAATGCTTGTGGAAAAACCACTTTCATATCACAAGCATTCTTAATTCCACACCAATTGAACCAAAATGATCCAAACAATTTAATTACAGATTTGGGACTAACCAAAAAAAAATCAGCTTGTTTCTAGATTGAAGCAGTGGAACATGCTGCAACAAGGCCGTTAAATGATTATATATTTTCGTTCGCGGCATACCAAGCTTCAGAATTGCTTCTCAGAACATAATTGTGTATGCGATTGCGGTAATATCGGTGAATTGTCGAATGGCCTTAGGTCTGAGCACAATCCTGACGAGTGGCAACAGTTCATTGATTCAAGCAAAGCAAGTTTGAGGCTCTTCCGCTCCACAAGGGAAATCATTTGTCATTGGCTCCTTTAGCACATGCTTCTGGATTAAAAGAAACTTATTACATTTGATCAAGTATTTAATCTGTTACTGGAATATTTGTAGAGATCGTAAAGTAATTAGGCTTCTCCTTGGTTTACAAGAGTTATACCAAGCATCAATGCTTTTTGTGTCGTTTGGACAGCCGAAATGACAAACAGCACTCTATGTGATAGGATTGGCTCTCACCTAAAGAGTCTTTTTAGCAAAATTTATCATGTTTCTTTACTTGATCCCACCAAAGTGTCTATGCCAATACAGATCAAGTTAGTGCTCTTGAAAAACTTATTACAGCAATGGATTGAAATGGTAGTGGAATTATTGGTACCTGTAGCAGCGATTTTCTGCCAAATCTGATGCCAAAATAACTGCTGGAATATTCATCCAAACAGAAATTTGGAAGTTAATGATTGAAGAAAGAAGATTTGGTGAAAGGCTAAGCTCATCATAAAAAGAAGCAGGGTATCAATTTTGCTTAGTGTTCAAAGTTTTTTAGGTAAAAAATCTTCTTCATAAGTCAGCATTGTTTAGGATTTTCTATGCAGCTACAAAAGTCTTTGTGCAAGAATATCACTGAAAATTCATTTTGCCCATTTTCACTTCAGATTTCTTTCCTTCTGACATTGGGAACGATTTCGTCAAAAAATTAGACAGGTGGAAGATTGCTATCAGGGGAGAATAACTCGGACTAAAGTGGCAGATTATGTACTGCTGGTTTCTTCAGCGAGAAAGTAGTGCAATCATATTGTGAGAATCCAGCAAAAAGCGCAAAGTTGTTCTAACTGTTAATTCAACAGTCGGTTGATATTTGGGGGGGGGGAGTTAAACTCAATAAACTTTCAAAGTACTATAGCCGAAATTGTTGCGACACTTTGTAAACGAATTCATCAAAGATGTTTCTTATATATCACAGTGGTAAAGCTACAAGATTATTATGTCAAATATAATGCATTACTGGTATTTCATTATATTTTCTCAAATAGCTAAAAAACCTGACGTCCTAGCACAAAAATAAAGGCAGATTTGAAATCAGCGCCCCAAGTATGCTCTAGAGCACTTTTTCACTTCAAAGTTGCAAAAATTTTGTTGCCTAGTGTAATCATTAAACTGTTTTGTTCAGTAATCAATAGCCATGATCAATAACAAAAGACAATTTTTGTCCATGCAAAAATCAATCTGTGTCCCTTTATTCTTTCTCCTATTTAGTTTAAGAACAAGTTGCAGAACAAATCGCGCTGAAAGCTCGTGAAAATTTAAGAACAGTCAGCTTCATTCCAAAATGTACTAGTTTTTTTGATAAAAAAGTAGTTGGACTGTTTACTTCTTCATTTCAGTGAAGCAGTGTAACGCTTGTTGTTCAGTGGTAGGCATAAATTGCAAAATCAATAACATGTTTTTAGAGCTTGTATCAGAATATTACCTATTAGTCGATTTTAATCAGCAAATCAGTATTAATGATGAAACATGGACTGCATTCCCAAAATCAGTTAATAATTCTTAAAAAAATTCGTACTTTTCAAGAAGTATTACTGATTTTTGAATGTCCTCTAGGATGTCCCAAAAAAATTGAAATTTTTCAAATATCTTTTGTGTTTTTAATTTGTTGACCCACCCTGAAACAAAAAAAAAAAACACGTTCGAAAAAATTTTGTGGTTCAAGAATTGCACCTCCCCCTCGAAATATTATTATGCCATTGTGTCGAAAATCGACAATGTGTAGAATAGCATAACTCACGTTCTACAAATAATTTACATGTACTGTTAGAACTCATCTTCATCGAAATTCGATGCTAGACACAATTAAGCAATCAATCATATTTATTCAATTTTTGTTTTACATGTGGAAAAATTGCTTGGAAACAATTTTGGGAGAAAACATACCTAGCATAAAGCACATAATATGCAGCATTCAGTAGTCAGAGAATATTCAATTATTCATGTGATAAAATACACTGAAAAAGTGTATGGAAGTCAAGGGCGCCGAGAACCGAACGTGGGCCCGGGGCCTGCGCAAATATGTCGGACTTACAGTTTTGTAAACTCCAAAACAGACGGAGAAAATGCCACAGTTTTATCCGAATTTTGATGTGATGTCGGAAAAAAAAAGTCTTCAAGGAAAAATGCCACCGTTTTCTCAGGATTTTGATGTGATCTCAAAAAAAGAAAAAAAAAAGGTCTTCGGTCTTCACACGCTGATTTCTCAATGTCATTTTGATGGGCCCTCTGCTGGGCCCCCCTGAAGCCAATGGGCCCCGGGGTCATTGTGCCCTCCTGCCTCCCCCTCTCGTAGGCCGTGATGGTTGTGCAGCGTAAACAAGCATACTAAGCTTATTGGATGTTGCCGAATTGTTCGGTATAGGATAATACAGTTTAATGATGTGGATTGATATATCGACGAAGTTGAGTTTAAAGTGTGTACTAGGAAACAAACAATTTTGTTTGAAATTGGATCACGTATTACTGAATCAGACAAAACGATTACTGGATCCAAGTTGCCAACATGCGGTCTAATATTGCGATGCTTTCCATTTTACCCCAATTTAAAGCAATGAGCAAAGTGCTTTGTGGGCTGCTGCAAAAGAAGCAGTGTGCGAGGCCAAATTTCACTATTTGCTTTGTGCAATTCCTATGCTTCCTGGAACTGAATGAGTAGTAAGCAGATAGTCAAATTCTAGAAGGGGCAATACCAGAAGAATCTTTTGAAAATTCCGAAATCGTGAAGGCGTTTTCCTGCAGCAACAAAACAAAAACAAAAAACTTTAGAAACTCAAACAGCTTCTTTCTCAAACCATGAAACTTTAGCCAGAAAACGCTATGTCTTTGCGATTTCGGAATTTTCAAAAGATTAATTCTGGTGTTGCCCCTTCTAGAATTTGACTGTCTGCGTACTACTCATTCAGTTTCAGGAAGCATGGGAATTGCACAATGCAAGTAGTGGAATTTGGACTTGTTCGTTGCTTTAAATTGGGGTAAAATGGAAAGCATCGCAATATTTGACCACATCTTGGCAACTTGGATCCAGTAATCGTTTTGTCTGATTCAGTAATACTTGATCCAATTTCAAACAAAATTGTTTCGCTAGTACACATTTTAAACTCAACTTCGTCGATATATCAATCCACATCATTAAACTGTATTATCCTATACCGAACAATTCGGCAACATCCAATAAGATTAGTATGCTTGTTTAAGCTGTACTACGATACACTTTTTCACTGTATTTTATGACATAAATAATTCAATATTCTCTGACTATTGAACGCTGCATATGTGCTTTATGCTATGTATGTTTTCTCCCAAAATTGTTTCCAAGTAATTTTTTCCACATATATAAAACAAAAGGTATCACGCAACCAAACTACTTTATAACGCAATAGCGAGGGCTTGTCAACAAAACAAAACATAAATGATTTACGGAACAAGTAACTTATAACTGTACATAATTACAGTAGAATTCGTATAACTCGTCATCGTTTAATTCGTCAGTTTGCTTAATTCGTCACATTTTTGTCAGACCCGGCAAAATTCTTATCTTTTACATGCATTCCTGTTTGTCGAATTCGCAATCGTTCAGTTCGTCAGTTCCGTAATTCGTCACATTTTTATATCCCTGAGAAATTTTCTGATTTTTGTTGTTGTAGCGCATTTTAAAACCTTGATAAAACCTTGACTTTCTGTAAATTCGCTTTGACAATATCCTGAAATGAAACGCAGAAAGCGCAATTATACCGTTAACTCAATCTTAACTGTTCAAACTGTAGTTGGTCTTTATTTTTATAATTACTGTACTCCATTTAAACGCTTCTAGACTCGTAAATGGTAGTTAATGCTTTGTAGTTAAAACGCGCTTCGCACCTCGTCCTTTTGTGTTGCTGCAGCGGGATTTTCTGCAAATTACTAGTCTGATAAGGAGTCTTTGTTTGTTTGAGATTTCACCATAGGTGGGCATAAATTCGTTAATCGTTAATAACGAAGTTAAGTTTTTTTATTAACTAGTTAATTCGTTAAATTTTTTTTATGTTAACGGGGACGAAATTAACTTCCATTAAGTTTAGTTAACATCGTTAATTTTTTGCACCATTCATTCAACATACCGGTACAAACCAGTTTGCACTGGTAGCACTTGTTGCGTATTAGCACGAGTTTTATAGAAGAAAAAGCGAAGAAAGGAAAGCTTTTTTGTGCCAAATAATAAGCTGCAGCCTCACAGGTCTATTAATTATCGCTGTTCGCAATTTCCGAAGATTTTCCGATCGCAGCTTTGTTAGTGCATATGAACCTATTTTTATCTTGAAATTAGATTAGACTGTAAGTGCATTATTTGTTGTTGTAGCGCAAGTTTTATCCTTCTGTCTCCGGACAGCGTCAGACGCCAAATATTGGACGATACGCGCACTTTTTATTGTAATGACTACTTCGTGGTTGGAGGAATCCGAACCTACTTAGAAGTTTCTAGAGATCCAATGTTATTGTGGATTTCTTCGAATTCTTGTCCACTGCATTTGCTGCTTGTTTGAAGCCTTCAAGCAGAGCTAATCATCGTAAAGCGTCTCATCAAAGGACGCAACAACGTGACCATGGTGGGGGTTGAACCCAGATCGTGCGATCAGGATCGTCCTAAAACGACGCCTTTACCCTCTCGGCCACGCTGCCATATTTATCTTTCTGTCACTGAACAGCATCAGACGCTAACTAGCTATTGGACGATCTGCACACTTTTCATTGCTGGAACTACTTCGTATTAGGAGGAATCCGCACCTGCTTAGAAGTTTCCAATGTTACTATGGAGTGTGGACTTCTTCGAAATTTTGTTCTCTGAATTTGCTGCTTGTTTGAAGCAACCAAGCGTAGATAATAAATGTGAAAAATCTTATCCAAAGAAGCAACGGGGTGACGAGGGTGCAGGTTGAACCCAATCATGCGATCAGGGTCGTCGTAAAAAACCACGCCTTTATCCTCTCCACCACGCTTCCAACGATCGGAACATACTTCTTTTTTATCCCGGTATAATCTCATTAAAAGTTGTAAAAAAAAGGTTTATTTTATTAAAGTTCTATTATAGTTTTATTTTTTCTTGCATCCAAATCATTTGGCTTATTTTTAGAGAGTACGCTGCCAATGTTAAAAAAGTTGATTCTGGTATATCAGATGTGGTTCACCTTCTTGACGACTTTTATAGGAATGACGGCAAAACAGCTTATATACTAGTTTCTGACCATGGAATGACAAACGAAGGTAATTGTTACTCTATACTTAGAGTAGCTCTTGTAATAATTGCGGTTTCACATTCGCATTACTACTTTCAAAGAAGGAAGTGTACTGATGCAAAGATAAAAAAAATGCAGATGTAGCGTTATACAATACACTGTAAAATATAACGTACCGCGATTAAACTTATGAAAAATCAAAATTTCATTATATACATTGTGTTACTCATCAGCAAGTGGTAGCCTAACTTGGAGATCGCAAGTTCTTTCGTCGTTTTCTGGCGAGGCAATTCGATCACTACTGATGTAATTACACGAACATGTAGCAAGTTTACTGTATCCATCTCTTTGTTGCAATTAGGCTGTATGTGCAGATGTTTCCTAAGAAATTGTCCAACCCGGAAATTAAACCTTAAATTTCTCGACCGTAAACGATCGCCTTAACCGGCCGACCGTTATGAATTATTTTGAGTTTTACGGTAAGGCCTATAGTTAAATTAACAAGTGCAAACGTACGAGGCAAACGATATTTTATGATTTTCCTAAGTATTCAAACCCACGTCTCTAGTCCTCTATTGTACTTGATTTGTGCACAGATAAACTTAAATTGCGTGGAGTATTTCTTTAAAATTCCCTTTTCATGTAAATTGTCTCGTAGCTTGAGAGTGTTGAAGGTGCGGCATCAACTTTCTCTTTTCTTGGCTTTAATTCCAGAAGTTTTTGTAGTTTCAGAAGTGGATTTTGAAGCACTTATTGTTAGGTTTAAAGTGCATTTGCCTTGCAGTACTTGTCATTGTACATCTGACGCGCCATATTTATAACATAGGTTCCCATGGCAGCGGGTCACGTGCTGAAGTTGAATCCCCATTGGTTGTTTGGGGATCAGGTGTGCAGAAACATAAAATAATAAGTATGTTAAGTGAAGAGGAAATTGATCGAACAAGGTAGGGATTAAAATTTTCTTTTGCTTCAGAATATTTTAAGCTCCCCAAATCTCTCCAGTTTCCATGATAAAGAAATGACAGATTCATTTTTCATTGCCGTATTTAAATGTTGCGTCTTGAATGGAGTAGCTTACTTTCTACAATGCTTTAAGGATTGTCGTCCACTGTACAGACAGCGCAGCGAAGATATCACTTAATAACTCTATCAAATCTGTCTTAATCGTGAAAATCAAATCTTATCATACTCGCTGTGTTACACCGAAGCGCGTAACGAATTGGCAGGCCCTTCTGGTGTCATTGTGCATGAGTAACAGTTACTGTTCAAGAAATATTGCAGAGGTGGTGACTGACGAGCCATTAGCAACACTTTGTCTGATTAGACTAGCCTGGGATTTGAACCTCAGACCTCCCTCTTTAAAGACGAACGCCGTACCTTTCGATCCACTGGCCGATCTGTGTTGATTGTAATTAAAGAAATTTCAGAGGCTTCGAACTAACTTTTTTCATTTTTATTACAAACTGTTTTGTGCATGTCAAAGTATCATAAATTATTTCTTCTACTTCGCAAGGTTCTCCTAAACGTGAAATGAAATACGTGCCTACCAATAATATTGATTTAGTCGAGACTGCACCGTGCACACTGTCCTTTTATATTGTAAGTGTCCATCGAGAAAGCTGTGAATATCAATTTCAAAATCGTTAATTCTACCCAACCTAGTACCGACGTCCATTTCAGCAGACTCTGTGTCCACGAAATCAACTATACAGGTGATTTTTTTTTTGACAGGTCATGGGGGTTGGATCCAACTGCGCGCCTTGATGTACACCAGGTTGACCTTGCACCTCTGATGGCCTCCCTTATTGGTATTCCCGTTCCTGCTAACTCGATAGGGTTATTACCAGCGCAGTACTTATCTGTGGACGACAAATCTAAAGCTAAGCTGTTGCTAAGCAACGCAAAACAAAGCTGTGAATTATTCCGATCTCGATCACGAAAAGTGGCGAAGAAATCTCTCATTTTCTTACCCTTTTTCAAGCTGTCCTTGGAAGAAGCTGAAGCCCGCTTGGAACGTATCAACCAATCGATAGAAGCCCGAAAATACACCGAAGCTATACTTGAAAGTGAAAGGCTTGTACGGCTAACGCTAGAGGGCGCTCATTTTTACCATATTCACCACCGATTTTCTTTAATCTTTGTTGTAGTTCTAAGCTTTCTGGGGTGGATAGCAGTATCTACTGCGATGGTTTTTCAGTCGAAAGGCACTTTTTCGCAAGATTGTCTGAAAACACAGAGATTAAACAAAAAGCTTCTTTTTTATGTTGCCCTTCTTGTTTTATCAGTTATACTTGTGTTCACTCTCTTAGGCTTGCCGACCACTTATTATTTCTACTACAGTTTGCCGCTGCTTATTGGCTATTATATCTTCAAAATGCGCTTCTTACTACGAACTAACTTGTCTAATTTTGCTGATGTGAGAGTGTCCTCTTATCTGATAAGTTTGCTAGCAGTGCTACTTCTTGCAATAAGTTTCCGTCATAGACAAGCTCTTTCTTTGGTAATTGTCTTAATAGCATTAATTGGATTTGCCACCGGTTCTCCAGTTAAGACGAAGATTATCTGGACAGTTTCGTGTGGAGTGAGTGCCATTTTTCCTCTCTTACCCGACTTGAAATCGCAAGTAATGAGCGAACTTGTTCTATTGTCTGCAATGGTCATCACTATCTTTTCGTACGTGATGAAAGAATCTAGAAAATACGTGGTTATTTCTTTGCTCCCTTTCCTATCTGGACCGGCGGCATTTTTGGTCAAATCTCAACCCCAGAGGTACCAAGGTTTTTCCACAGCCATATTTTGCTGGTTGATACTGGTTTTCAGTTGGCTTGTACCATTTTTAACATCAACCAGGTTTCTACCACGTATAATAACTTTATTTACATGCCATTCGGCAGTCTATTTGCTGCTTAGTTTGTCGTATGACTCGATGTTTTTCATCGTGTTTTGCTTTCTTCTTGCTGCGTGGGTAAAACTCGAGCTACATCTTCACCAATCAAATCTGAGCAATTTGAAGGACATTGATTTTGCTTCGGTTCGTATCGTGTTCGGTAAGAGAAAAACTTAATGGGAGTGACGATTTCACCGAAAATTTTTAGGTTAAAGAGAATAGAACGCAATTGAGGATTATTCGTCCGCATATTTTTCATTTGCTTTTTTGAGGGTTAAAATAAAGGTTTGAGTTAGAGTTTGGGTTCGGCTTAGGTTTGGGTTTGTAAAGATTTGAGTTTGGTTTGGGTTAGCTTTGGGTCAGAAACGACAAAAAACTAGATTAAAATTTCCGGTGAAGTAGTCTCTACCAAAAAGTAATTCGTATGTTTTCATTATTCCTTATAGCATATCACCGAAAAGTAGTACTGTGTTGCATTTCATTGACTGCAAAAAAGCTCCTTGCTGTAGTGTATCCTTGTGAACCTGTAGAGAAGGATTGTATGGATTCCTGTGCGGGTAAAACCTTGCACTTGAAATTGTTCCCCCAGTTCTGTTTTTAGCGCGAGCCTTCTAGTAGAAAGTGAGGCGTAAGGATTCCTGCAGCGTTTTTAAGAGTTTTCATAATCAGAAGTGACCGTTATAACTACTTGGGTGCATGTTTCGTGTAATAGTCTATAGCTTTTACCGGAAATAATTGGGCTTTTCTGTGTTCAAATTTTTCCAATTATTTAGCTACCTATCCACCTAATGTTTTTGCGTGATCTGACGACAATCATTTTATTTTTTAGATTCAGATGTTAAGTTCTCACCGCGTCTACTTTGCAGAAGCTTTGTTGTTGTATTTTTCCTTTTATTTGCCCTGTTTGGTCTTGGAAGTACAGCTAGTCTTGCTCAGTTTAACACAAATCTTCTATTCAGACCGTTTAACTTGTCAAAATCTCTTGCTTTTTTAAAGCCTGTGATTTTTTATTACAGAGTACGTATAATAGCTTGTTTTATTTTCAATTTTAAGTCATACGGGTATTGCCAATTACATAACGTTTAGTGATTTCAAGTATAGAAGAAACTTCAATATTTTTGCCTGCATGCAGTTTTCGAATTAGCGCAGTTGTAATTCAGGAAATTTAATGGGCGTTTGTGGTCCGCTTGCTTAATTAATACAAAGTAAAGACTGCAAAAAGTACATTCAAACAGAATAAGCACTGATAATGTCCTGTTCGCGAAATACGTTTGTTTTTAAAATAGTACCTGGACAGGCTAACGCGATTTTTAAATTTTACTGCGGTTAAGCACTCAAAAGAGTTTCTCACGATAACGAATAAGCATACATTTCTTGCTTAAAGATGGGCGTGCATGTGTTGCGCGTGTCGTATACTACTGGGTATCTTAAGCGAAACGTCATGGGTACCATTTTCCGTAAAGAGATACTGTTCGAAATCGATTTTATCGAAGAAATGAGAACTACTTAAGGAAATAAACAGGCCCCCCAAACTTTTTTCCACAATTCCCCTTATTATCAATAATACGTTTGATCCGTTTGACTCCCCACCATGGGCAACCCTGCATTTCGCAATTTTGTGACATCAAAAAAGGTAGGTTTTGCAAAATTTCTCGTAGACTAAGAAACGGCATGTTAGATACGGAGGTAATAGCTAATTCTGATGTAGCCAGCGATTCCGATTCAAACTAAATTTATCGGTGACATTATATGTGTAATATACTCTACTGTATCAAAGTTCGGCCAGTTTTGATGATTTTTTAACCTATGAATGATGTAAAATTTGAACCCAAAAACGATCATACTGTAATCACTGATCAGTACTAGTAGCCTAGGTCTGTAGGTACCATTAGCACTATCCAAGTTTTCAGATTTGGTTAGGCTACTCACTGCTATCAGTTGGTAGTCGCGTTTCTTGTCTGCAAAAAATTTATTGAAATCTGTCTTTTGTGATATCACAAAATTGCGCAATGAAGGGTTGTCAATGATACGCAGTCTAAATGGATTGAATCGTATTTTGGCGAATAAGGGGAATTGTGGAAAAAAAGTTTTGACACCTCTTTATTACCTCAGGTAGTTCTCATTTCTTCAATAAAACCGATTTCGAGTAGTATCTCTTTAACAGTTCTTTTGCGTGCGACAGCGGAAAAAGTGCATTCAATGACAGCGTTACCTCATGTTGATGATCTCGAAACTGAAGTTTCGCCGCTATGCGTATAATTAATCGTTCGCACGTCTTTCGTCGGATACCAGCGCGTAAGCTTGGGGAAGAGCCACCAGAATAGCAAGTACCTGAACTAAGCAATGCGAAAAAGTTCTCAAGATCCAACCAGTTGGTATTTTTAGGTCGCTCTTCCGTATGTGATGATCGCATTGGCTCTGCTTTGTGTGGTTGTTGTCACAAATACCAGCGTAAAGCAGTTATTTTGCTGTGCTCTCGCTATCAGTGATGGAATGGCAATATACTGCTTGTTTCTGGTTAGTACAATTGCGTTCCGTTATTTTCGTGCAGGGGAGTAACTAACTTTTTGTTGGAAAGGCAAAATGAACTGTTTTTACGCTGAAAAAGAATAGATAAATATGTCTTATTCAAATGTCTTTTTTACTGCATTCTTTTATTTTGGGGAATAAATAATAAATTAAAAAGATTGAAGATACGGCACCATAAGGAAAATCTGCCTTGAGCGGATAATAGTAAACAGCTTGAAAGATAGGCAATCGATCTGCAAAAATAGTGGGTACACAAACGAAATATGCGGACGTTTCGCAGTAATTATAAAGTTGAAGCTGTATTTTGTAATGGTTGTGAAGAAGAGTCTATGATGACTGAAGGTTGCCTACTTTTGATTGAAAGTGTACTGTGATTATAATGCTCTCATGTAATAAAACTTGTTCTTTAGGTACGTGATAGTGGATCGTGGTTGGAGATGGGTACGAGCATAAGTCATTACGTCATCAGTATGTCATTAGTGATGTCACTGGTCCCTTTATATATTTTAGGAAAACTATTACTCACTGTGAAACTTTGTTAAGTTTGAAAAGCTATCGTTTTTATTTTTCATGACTGTTCCAGAAAAATTTGATCTGTTTATGCATCCTTTGCGCACTTACGTCAAAATAAGCGCTTGTTTTTTTAATGCTTTTAAACGCAGTTCAACTATTTAAGTTCGATTGAGATTTTTGACTTCTAGACAATTTTTTTCAAACGCCGCGCTGGCGGTTTTACTATTTTCCCCTAAATGAAAGCGCGGATTTTCAAGTTATTGTCCTAATATATAGATTATGGGACTTATGCTTTTTGATAATAATTCATCGTTTTATACTTTTTATTTAAAATGTTTAGAAG
Organism: Trididemnum nubilum; assembly: GCA_963965965.1. Taxonomy (NCBI): domain Eukaryota; kingdom Metazoa; phylum Chordata; class Ascidiacea; order Aplousobranchia; family Didemnidae; genus Trididemnum; species Trididemnum nubilum. The sequence goes on from OZ014490.1 coordinate 20,022,021, forward strand.
TTCAGAGATTAAAGTGCCTTCCAACTTTGCTACCGAATTTCTGTTTGCAGGATCGTGTTCATCTGTTATTTTTTTCCAATGTTTGGTTATATGAATGTTACTAGTTTTAAAAATTTTTCAAACTTAAGTTTTTACAAGTGCAGTGGTAAACTGACCGGTGGTTTCGTTACGTTGCACCATAGGTGGCGGAACCGGGGAGGTTGGGGGGCGCCCCCCCCTTTTTTTTCAGGAGGAGCCCTGGGAGGTCTTAATTTACGCGTTTGTGCGTTTGTTTCTACAATTATATCTTTGAACAAATATATTTGCAACGTAAGTCCATAAGCTAGCGAAACCAAAAGAAAGCGCAAATTCACACTTTTTACTGGGTGGGAAACAGTGGTCCCTGTACTTTATACTCTTGACTTTGAAGCCAATCACTCAAAATAAATTTATTTTGTGGCGTAATTTCTCGTAATGGGCTTTCCACAGGATCAATTTCATTCCCAATTGTGATGTTCGAGTCGGGAGTACGATGCCTTCGGTTTACGTTTAATAGAGCTATCATTTTTTCAACTATGATGTTTACGTTATTTTCTTAAATAGTAGCTGATTTAACTGAATTTACAGCCATCATGCGTTATCAATATCATTTACAATCACACTTTTCTAATGATCGCAAAATCAACTAATTGGAAAGTCGTTTGTAGTGTTACTAGCCAAAAACAACGTTAAATAGTGAAAGAACACGTTTTGATAAAATTTTAAAGGGGCTTTAATTCTTCAACTGGCTTTCGAATTTTAGTCGTTAAGTTGTTCCAAATGGCACAAAAACGTACGAAACGATTCAAACAGCGTTAAAATGGCTCATTTTTCTAAAAACTTGGAAAATCCGCCCAGCGGCTGGGGGGCTTTGCCCTCAGACCCCGTTTGTGACATGTTTTAAGTTGAGCCAGTCTTCTCAGCAACAAAAATTGAGACATTTCTTTTACCAAATATTTTCGAATTTAAGCTCCCACTTTAGCAAAATTGTAGTTACTCGCCTAGCCACACAAAATGAAGCGCGCAATTGGAAGCAAAAGAAAACTGGTCACTGGTTTTGCCCCCCTCCCCCTCCAATTTGAGTACGGTTCGAACGGTGCTGGAAATCAGTTTATAATCTTAGTACTTCTAACCTGAAAAAAACAACTTCGCCAAATTTTTAGGAAGTCCCGTCGACTATTTGATAATTTTTTTTCACTCTTCAACCAAAACTCGACCCGACTTTCTTTTGGAAATCTTCTCAACTTTATTTTTTTAAGATTATTCCACGTTTGAAGAACTCTTTGAACATCAAATTATGGTTCGAAATTCGATACCTGTCGCAGCAATACATTGGTCCGGACATAAACGTCTTCAAATCATAGACTATTAATAGAGCAGAAAACGACAGTTTTATCTTCCTTCTTGACGGTTCACTTGTTCTAAGATATTCCGATTCGTCCAGTTAGCGTGACTTATTTCTTCGCGGTTCACTTGTTCAGGAATATATTGAATCAAATCAGTCGAATACGCGTGACCGCAAAAAACCTGCGCAACAAGAGCAGTCTTTTTTTCAGTGCTCTTTTTCTTCGCGCGTCTAGTTCTAGTTTACTAAATAAAGAGTCTTAGGTTCAAATCAATCAGTACCAACTAATTCAGTAGCGGGCTGTTCAACTCGATGACTGGGTTTATTTTTCGCTCAGTATTTTCAGTTAAATGCCCTCTTATTAAATATTTTTGGTTCTTTCAAAAAAAAATTGAGTCATTTTGCAGTTGCGAGCGCAATTGTAATGCTTACATGCAAACCATTGCAAAGATATGCGTAACTTTTTCAATTTTTTTGGTCAATGTGACCGAAATGATTTTTTAGTCATTTACTACAACTTCAGACCAATGACAAAAAAAAACTTTGCTCTATGACATCGAGATTTCATCGCGGCTTTTTGTTTCAATTCAAGAGATTGCTTTTTTTAGCAGTTTCGATTAGTATTGTTTTAACTTAATGTTTTTGCTTATTGTGCTTTATTTGCAATTGTTTTTAATTATGAAATAGATTTTGTGTAAATGTAACGGTACGTTTACAACACTTTTCCGGCTCTGAAATTTGTCTGATACTGATTAATTAATTTTGCAGCGCAATTCGGTATTTATTTAAATGTTTCTGATGTTGTTTTGTGCAAAAATGTCTTCATCGTGGTTATTTATTCTCAATATTGAGTTAGTTTTAGGAGTGCATTTTCATTTAGTGTGCTGTTTAAAAGATACATTGTTTTTTGATGTAGTGCACCGTTTAATCGATTCAATGATACATCTTTGGTTTAATTTGCTAAAGAAATAAACGGTAATAGTTTTGTTACTTTCTGATATAAGATTGTAGATAGTACTTTATTGATATAGGCTTATAGATAATACTGTTTCGAAATATCATTATATTACGGCAAAGTCATCTAAATGAATTCTAGATCTATTCTTAGCGTTTTCATTCTTTAACATTGCATTCTATCAGGTCACTTTTTTAAGTTTTATTGTTACTACTGATTATATAGATTTTCATAAAAGTGCCTCTGAAAAATGGTTAGTTGAAATGTTTTCGAATGATATTTATTAGTATGTGTTTTTGTGAAATATTTTAGCAGCTAAATGGTTTCTTTTGAAGTGTCTTACTAAAATATTTCTTTTCGACCAAAAAATGTGATAATACTACTGCATTCTTTTCATAAGCGAACGTTCTACTTCTAAGGCATAATTTTCGTTTTAAATATTGCAAACTTCATTATTGCTGTTTAAGTCTGCTAGCGTTATTTAGCTGATTTTCGATGGTAGTCTGCTGTGTTTTAAATATTCATTAGATTGCTATATTATGTTCGGTAACTAGGTTGCAGTGTTTATTTAGTGCGTTTGTTGTGGTGTGAGCATGATTTAGACCACTATTGTTTTACGAGACAAGTACCGGTATACATAAATAAACGAGTTAAAATTCAATTAGAGATCGAAAAGTTAACGAAATTTATAGCAGTGATGTCATTAGAAGGTGTTGAAAGTGGTTACTTTTCATTGCTCCCTGATCGCTAGGTGGCGACAACTTGCACTTCAATTTATTTTGCTGCATTCAAAAAACCAAAAAGCATAGTAAGCAAACTCTCTATGACACCCATGAATACAAATGCAGTAAATAGAAGAAGCTGCGGAGGACCTCTTGGTGAACGAGTCGAGCAGCTACCCAACGTTTAGTCTTGTCAATCTCCTGGGCGTGTCAGTTCTGTCCAGTTTTAATCAAATTTCAGACAATTATGAATTATTTGTAATTTAATAATAAATATTTTTCTATTTTAATTTAAATTGATCAAATGGTAATTTTTAAATTCGTATGGTACCGAGTTCCAGAGTTTGGTTCCTCAGTACTTGGAAATTTTTTGTAGTGTTTGTGTTCTGTATTTTGGTAAATAAATTTTTGTGCATTAATTTCGCTACTTCATACACAAGTCTTTCAGTTTTAAGATTTGTAACCGGTGATTAAATGGTGTAACGAGCCGCAGTCGTTGTCTACCTGCATTTATTTTGACAGCTTTATTTTGAAGAACAATCTATCTTTTCAAATGATTGTCATAAGTATTACCCCACATTGCAATGGCATGTAATCAATAAGAGTGAAATATATTGTAATACAAACTACGAAGAGCTGGAAAAAGTACGACGTTTTGCAATTTAGACAAGATAAAGCCTTCCTGGGCCTTTCGTCGTCAATAGCAATACGGCTGATACTTTCAACATTGCTTTTAACTTGCATTCCGGAATAATTATTGTAGTGATAAACAAATAAACGGTCATTTGGTCGAGCAGTAACGCGTTTGTTTCTGGAGCGGGAGGTCTGAGATTGAAATCTCTGGCCTGTTAAATCGAACACAGTGTTGCCAACGGCTCGCCACCGCTGCAACAATTCTTCGAAAGATGCTGTGTTGCCCGGGCGCAATGACCTGGAGATGGGCCCCGCAAACTCGTTATACACGCTTTGGCGGAACACAGCGAGTATAAACAAACATTTGATTTGATAAATAAATCCCACGAGTGCTCACTGCTCAATAACCCTATTCGTTACCAGTGGCGGATTTAGGGGGGGGGATGCATCCCCCCCACCAGCCTAAACATAACGTGCATATGCATAATATTAAATATTTGAAGAAAAGCAATCTGTGAGTACTCGATAGACCGGGTGACTGCGATATAATTTCTGAAGCCATTGGGGGGTGGGGTAGGACGGGGGAAGGAAAAAGCTATTTTTACTGCGAACTTTTTACAAAGCAGAAATTAGTTTTTTACAGGTGCGATTGATTTGAAAGCGCCAAACTAGCAAAATTCACGACTCGCACTTTTCAACAAAAAGGCATAACACAACAGGAGTTCAATTATGGCGCATTTTCGCTCAATCCTCACGCAATACAGTAGAGCAGTTTCGCACAAAAAAAGTGTCGATTTGATAGAACATCAAGTAAAATGCCTTCTGGAATGTAGTTTTATTACATTGTTAGTTACGGTATGCTGAATGTAAACTTGAACAAAATAGACCTTTGGCAATAGAAACATCAAAGTCCGATGCAGATAGTTTTTACTCATTCTGTGTGAGTAGCGAAGACAAGGGAGAGTGGGGGGGCTTTGCCCCCCCCCCCCTTGGCCTGTCGACCAAAATGCAGAATAAGAAAAATACTACATTTTTATTACTTCTGAGACAGGTTTTTGGACTAGACTAAAACGTGATTTAAAGTATCTTTTGAACCATATATTTGGGGGCTAATTTGTCAAAAATAAAACTCACAAACCAATAAAAACTTTAAAAAATGGCCAAAAATAAGCAATCAAATTTAATAGCTCATTGAAAATGCTTAACATAGTTTTTATCAACAAAAATATTATAAACTCACGAACAGGGGGGATCTATTCAGTATTAGTTAATTACTAATCACCTCTCTCAAATATCTTTCCATGAGCCCCCCCTCCAATTATTTTTCTTTATAAAATATAGTAGAAATAGATTACTCCGTGTGAGTTTTGTTAAACTATAGGATTTTATGATCTACCAGCATGTAAACAAGAGAAAATTTTACCACTAGCCACTTCTCACGTAGCCCGTTTATGCAACCTGTTTAGTCATGTTTGCACTGCCGATTGCTATGCCACGTTTTAAAAGCATTATTTTTTATCAAAATAGCCCTAAAATTTAGTTATTTTTGCAAAAAGATGCAAATTTTTCGATCACTGGAGGCTCCGCCCCCAGACCCCCAAAGCAGCTCCCTCATTGCGAATTTTTGGCAACGCGCCGTTCTGTGTAGATGCAGACGATTATATTGGCGAAAGTTTAATAAATACGATTTTTGAAACAGGAAAGACGAAAAGAGCGTTTTATGTTATTAATTTGAATTGAATTGGTTAAATCAATAACATGAAACTGGTTTTATGTCATTGGTTAAATTTTTAAAAATATTATATGTACTGGTAACGTTTTTGGGATGGGACGCATCAAAAATGTCCCCAAGTTTGCGCGATGTCAAGAACATTAATCATAAACATCCAAAATTTAAGATTATACACAATTTGTGCTCATAAAATTTATCATCCCCCCACCAAAATTTTCTAGATCCGCCACTGTTCGTTACCAGCCAATATCATAGCTCTGCAGCATGATCTAATGCAAGAAAAAATTGTTGCGATTGTCTGCAAAATAGAGCAAGGTAGAAAAACTTGGGATCTAGGCAAGTACCACATCATGTGACTTCTAACAAACACGACAGGTGCACTATGTACGAGTCAATGTGGTCAAACAGAACAATAACAACAAGTCATGAGTAGGTAATGACTACGCAAATAGGTACTGAAAACTTTATAGTAAACTAGTTGCTACGTGCTTGTATAATGTAGCGAAATTGATGCCGACAAACAGCCTTTTTACGATCGGCTGATCATTTTATTTTTTAAAACGCATTCAGTTGTGGAGACTTGTTAAACAAATAAATTATTCTGGAAAGTGGTAAACACGTGGCAAAAATAAAGTAGGATTATTATTGTTTAGAGCACTAGTGCCGTCGCTACGGGGGCAGGAAAGGCTGCTTGTGCCTGAGCCCGAAAACTAATTTGAAGCCGAAATCATCCCAAAAAAAACCTAAAAGTTAAGTTAGGTTTGAAAAATTTAGCAATGCTGCCAAATTATTTTGATTATATTTTTGTGCTCTTAAGACAAAAAGCACGTTTCAGGCCCAAATCAAGCCCGAAATTGTCTCAACTTTAAACCCAAACCCGACCCAAACAGCCCGGCCCGACTTACAATTTTGAAATAGACAATCGAATTCGGACCACAGAGCAACAATGCCTTACTAAACGTAAAAAGAACCAATTGCCTTCTTTCTGGTCTTCAACACAATTTCGCTAAAACTTCCAATGTAAATACTTGTAGGGAATTTGATTATCACAACCCGCCATCGAAGGTCATAGACTTCAGTCAAAGCACGTATAAATACGCAGTTTGGTTGTTATGCTACGGAAAAGATTAAACAAATCATGCTTGTTGCTCGGAAACTACCGAGATGAGGAATTATTAAAAAATATTGCAATCTAATAATGTATTTCATTTTAATTAAAAATTGTTATCATCAACAAAATTTTTTGAGGGAGCGCGCTATTTTATTTGCTGTTAGTAATGGAAGAGCATATTACAAATCACAGTATGGCCTATTTGGTATCATAGTACTTACTCAAGTTTTAATTTTTACCGGATTGTGTACTGATTTTTATACAAGTTTTCAAAAAAAAGGATTATTTTGTAAAACAGATTGAAAGGCAGTCAGATCGTTATACGTAAAAGGTAAAAAGTTTTTAGCGATTAGTTTGGTGAAGATGCGGACTTTCCCGATGGAATTCAAAGAAATTCGGAAAAGTTTTGACAGAAAAAAAAGTAGAGGCAAGATAAGATGAAACATTCAATTTCCGAGACGTTTTGAGTTGAACTTAAAAGTACCACTCACAAAGTAACATACCTCGTAAAAAATCGTAAATCTTTTTAAATTGCAATTTTTGTTTATGGTTGTTTTCAAAGTTTAAGCTGTGGAGGATATACTTTTTTGTTAGACTTCCGCCAGGGCCACTGAGAGAAATTCCGGGCGGGGAACAACTTCAAAACGAATAGGAGTAAGTATTTCTCAACCGAACAGCTTAAGTACTTCTCGGACTTTAGGGTGAAGAATTAAGTTGGTGAGAGGTTGCAGACTCGGTGTTTCGGTAGGAACATAGACTTTTTACTAGTGGACTGGAAACTGACAGTTTTGCCTTTTTTTTGTTCACGGTTCATTTGTTCTAGAATATGCCGATTCGTCCAATCAGCGTGACTTTTTTCTTCTCGGTTCACTTGCGCTAAGGATTTGTTCAAGCAAATCATTCGAATACGCGTGACTGCAAAAAAACTTCGCAACAAGAGCAAACTTTTCTTCTTCAATCCTCTTCTCTTTTTTCCGCACCTTTTTTTTCTAGTCTGCTAAATAAAGAGTCTGCGGTGGGAAATAACTCTTTTTACCTCTGCTTCATGGTCATTACCAATCTGCTGTTTGGTTGTTATTCTTCTAGTTTGTTTTCTGTTTTGCAAGCAAAACGCAGAAGAATAGTAAATCGTTGTATTTTATCTAAACTTTCCTTATAAACAGAATGCAATTTTCTTCATCATGTTTTTTAAAAGTTAATGGTTGGACGAGTTTACTGGTAAAAGTTCGCTGAAGTTTTGGCTCTGCCGTGTTTTAAGTTATATCTGAATTACCTAGCTGCTGTTCTAGTCCCAACGCACTAAATGCTAAGTAGTTTGAACAAAGACAAACACGATTTAGAGCTATATTTTTAAGATTTAATTTTAAAACAAACAGATTTGGAACTCATGATGTTTTTGACGTTCAGGATTAAAAAAAGATGTCATTTGCGTTTCTTATACCCAGAGGCGGGCAGCGCAACTCATAAAAGTTGCGCCGCAAGCTCACGCGCAACTACTCCGAAAATCTTGCGCCGCAAGCGTTTCCGCAAGTATGACGTTTCGAAAAGCATAATATTCTAATTGACTCACTGCTCAAACTGCGCTAGACTACAGTCCAAAGCAATAATCAAAACAAATTAAGCACGCTACCAACTTAGTGAACAAAATATTACAGATTTGCTTGGAAAAAACACAAGGATTTGAAAATGTACATCGTTTAACCTCTTTGGACAAAAAACGTCTTTATACTTAGCGAAAAAATACTCTCAACACCCGCACTTAAAGGAACCGGGATGTTAAAAAATTCTTCTCATAAAGTCATCATGTGATGGTAAGTGAACGACTTCTGAGTTACGAGTCACTGTTTTTTTCTAATGGCTCGTCAAGGAAATTCTTTTCAAGCTTTGATGCATAGTTTGTGCTTCTGGAACGATTAGAATCACTTTCTACAATTGGAACACGATAAAAAAAATTGTCTTGTTTTTTCTTTAAAGAAATTGAACCATCCAAGATTTGCTTATAAGAGCTATACCACAGTATACTGTGGCTATACCAATACAGTCACTCCTGTTAGCAACATCTTTCAAGTTTTCCCGGACTAGCAAAAAAGGTGTAATTAATAGATTTTGTTGTTTCTTGTTTTTGAATTACGGTAAAAAAGTCGGACTGTTGCAAGAAACGCGTTTAATGCCTAAAGCAAGTACAAGATTTTTTAGAAACGATTAGTTTATTTCTAGAAAGACAATTACGAAAAAAAATTTCTGTTTGAAATTTGATTTTACAACTATTTTTTTAAATTACTCAACATCGAAATTTTTTTTTAAATCGGCAAAAAATATTTTAGAGAGAAACGTTTCAGTAAAAGAAGACCCCTGCTGTAAATCCAATAAATTTTTTGCTAGCACTAGATGAATGGAATTTTCCATGACGAGGTGTTTATTAACCTACTACCTTGTCATAAGGTTCTTGCAGCAAATAAGGCCATGCAGGCAATAAAGCTCACATGTCAGATCTCGTTTGTGGAATCATAGGTGTAGCCAGATTTTTTGATTTGGGGGGGGCCCAAACTCAAAATTACATGCAATGTCGTCATCAGAAATTTTCGAAAGAGGGACTTTGTGTGGGACAACGATATTGCAGATAAGAAGATCAGAGGGCGTGGCTTGTGTGTTGGCACATAACCAGGATTTTGCTTTATGGAGAGGGCTCAAACCTCCCCCAAAAGTGTTAATTGGCATAAGTAATGAGCAAGCTAAAGTGTCTCAAACGTATCATAGACGGGGGTCTGGGGGCTAAGCCCCCGGCCTCTGGGCAATTTTTTGTAATTTTTTGAAAAAAACTAGCTATTTTAATGCCATTGGATCACAATTCGCGCGTGTTTAGAGCCATTTAAAAGAACTCATAGATTTTAAACACTTGAAAAACAATATTGAAACAATTAAATTGTTCAATTCTCCTTTTACTTGCAATTCAAGTCCAAAACACGCTTAAAATCTTGCATTTTGGGGCTAAATTTAATACGTAAGTGATTTAGCCCAAGTTGAGAAAGCAAGGTGCATTGTCTCTTGCAATATTTTAGCTGTAAATAATAATCCACTCGAAGATTTTCTTTAGAGATTTTTGTTTTGTCATAAAAATAAACAGTTGTAGGAGTATATGTACGACCAAGGGGCCCAGGCCCCCTCAATTCAAATTCAATAATTAGTATAATGAGCATTTTCCCAAACTAATTTTTTTTCAAAATTATTCCGCAAAAAAACTGGCGAGGTAGCAATGGGTTGTTATTAAAAATGATACCATAGTTACGCCTACTAACCATGTTATTGCTCGCGCCAGATTTACATTGCGCGGGGCACTTGGCACTGTGGAGATTTTCTCAACATCTTTCTGCCAAAAGTAGGTGAAGACCAAAAAAGTCTTACCATCTGAACGCGGGGCCCGTGGCAGGTACTGTGCCATATTTTGATAAAGCCGGCCCTGGTTATTGCATTACGTTCATAAAAACGTTAGATGAGGGCCTGAGGTAGCAACTTTTAGGACAAAAACCCTTAATTTCACCCGGATTATGCATTTAAATTGGTTGGCAAAAATTGAATTGAGGGGGGCCAGGGAGCCCTGCAACGTCGTCAACGTTGTCGTTAATTACTGTTGTAAGCGAAAAATGCTAAAAGAAAATGGAACTGAAAAAACATTAGACTTTTTTGTAACATTTTTGTCATTAGTGACCTTTCAATTGGGGGAGCGGACTCCCTGGGCCCCCCTGGCTACGCTTATGGGGCCCCGACACTGTGCCATATGGTAAATCCAGCCCTGTTTATTGCATTACGTTCATAAAAAAGCTAGATGAGGCCCTGAGGTAGCAAGTTTTTGGACAAAAACCCTTAATTTCACCCGGATTATACATTTAAATTGGATGGCAAAATTTGAAAATAGAGGGGCCCCAGGCCCCCGGTCGTCCATATAATTGCTATTTACTGTTGTACGCGTGTACTCTTGTACTCGAAGATGCTAAAAGAAACTGAAACTGAAGAAACAAGACTTTTTTGTCAGATTTTTATCATTGGTGCCATTTCAATTAGGGGGGAATGGACCCCCCTGGCTACGCTTATGTGTGGAATGAATTTGACATTCAAATCTGTATCCTGTCAAAAGCTACTGTGGTTACTACTAAAATTGTGGTGATTTAATTTTGCTAGGTATTTCATAGCTGGGAGTAGAGGCCATTGAAGTTTCTGCATCATCAATATTTGAAAGTTTTTGTTTAAGACATATTTTGCTAACCGCTCATTACTAATTGCTGTTATTTTTTGTGAGCAGTTTTGATATTGGGAGAAAGTGAAAAAACTGTAGATGCAGATCACAACTTGTTTCTTTTTAAAGCTTTTTACTTTTCACGAATTATCTAATTGCTCAAGTCTATGTGGTGTTAGTAATAAGGCCCACATTTAATTCCATTGCTTTGACATAGATATTACGGGCTTAGTCAGTTAGTGGTGTAAAAAAGAATAAACTGGCACTCAGAAAGTGAGAAATAGGCTTTAGTAACATTAACCGTATCAAGCTGGCGATCACTTTCTTCAAAAACGCCAATATTTTGTGCAAAATGCAGTAATTGCAAAGATGCTATTTTGTTTGTGTCAAAAACCTTTTTTTTACATAACCTTGGAGGAAAATGCGAAGTATTCGACTAAATACATTGTTCAAGTGTTTATTTTATTGGTATTTCGCTACATTATTAAAAAATTAAGTATTTCGATACACTGTTGTACTGGGCCTTAGTTGCGGCATATGAAAGTAATAGGCCCGCCCGCTAAATTTTTTTATAGCTAAATGTTTCAAGTTTTGTTCAAAAATGGCTTTACTGCAAAGACTGATAATTTGTTAGATTGTATTCATGAGGTTACTCTACTTACCAGCCAAAAATGGATTAAATGTATCGTTTGATTAAGTACTTATGCAGGTTACAAAATAAGTAGGCCTTATTTGCTGCAGGTACCTTAGGCGTCGTCAAGGGGGAAAGGGGGCAAAAGATCCGCCCCCCTTCTAATTGCAATGCCATCAATGATAAAAATAATAACAACAAAGCCTTACGTTTTTTCAGTTTTGTTAAGCATATTCCACATGCGACCGTATACGAGTGCAACAGACTAATATTAATATTGACGACCAGGTGGCCTGTAGCGTCGTCCGCTACAATCAGTCAACTAACCACAACCAAGAAATATCTGGAAGCAATGGGTTAATACGTCAACAGACTACGCAGCTTATACACAGCGCAGTCGAGTCGGTTAACTGCAATCGGGGCGCATCCTTTTGACAGCGGATAACGCTGCAGGCCTGGGGCCCATCGAATCAAATTTTTACCATCCAATTTAAATGTACAGTATAACCCGGTAGAAAGTTAAGATTTTTTTCCTAAAAGTTGCAACCTTAGGCCTTTATCTAATCACTTTGTGAACCTAATGCAATAACATGCCTACTTAGTAACCATCTATTGCACCAATTCAAATCACAATCCACCTCAACAGTTTTTATGCGACAAAATACTTTTGACAAAAAAAATTAGCCAGGCAAAATACTTTTTGAACAAATTATTGAATTTAAATTGAGGGGACCTAGGCCCGCTAATCGAATATGTAATCCGGTTATTTTCATGACAAAACAAAAATCTCCAAAGCAAATAATACTCGAGTGATTATTTACGGCTAAAAATATCGCAGCAGGCAGTAATCAGGCAATGTACCTTGCTTCTTCAACCTGGGCAAAGTCACTTGCAAAACTTAACTCCCAAATTCAAGGTTTCAAACGTGTTTTGAAGTTGATCGGTAAGTAAAGGGAAGACTCACCAGTTTAATTTTTTCAATATTGGTTTTCAAATCTTAAAAATTTAGTTGTTTTAAATGGCTCAAAAAACGTTCAAAATATAAATCCAAATGGTATTAAAATCGCTATTTTTTCCCAAAATTACTAAAAATCGCCCAGCAGCCGGCCCCCAACCTCAGTCTTTGCTACGTTTGGGTTAAACAAGTTTGCTCACCACGTCTCTCAACTTGAACAATTTTTTAACTTTTGGTTCAAGTCCTTTCCTTTAGCAAAATCCAGGTTACATGCCAACCCAGGCCCCAACTTCTGATCCTCCATTTTACGATATCTTTGTCCCACAAAAGTCCCTTTTTTCGAAAAGTTTTAATGACATCATTGCGTTGGATTTGCGGTTTGGCCCTCCTTTCCCATTATGAATCCTGGCTACGCCTATATGTACCACGTAAACGTTTTTTCTAAACTTTATTCATTTACATTTGATTGAAAAACATTTATTTCCAATTTATTTGAATTGGGCTTGCGCTCAAAATTGTTGAAATACTTGCGGCGCAAGCGTCAGCGCAATCGTTTAAAAATAATTGTGGTGCCAGCGCTATCGCAAGTAAAATAATTGCAACGCAAGCTTGCGGTGCAAGTGTCCACCTCTGCCTGTACCCCTGAAAAAGCAAACAGATGACCCTTTATCTCAATGACTCTAAAGTCTCTTTCGCTGTCTTTTACCAGAAAATAAATATTATACTGTAATTGCAGCAGCATAAAAACTGTGGTTTGATTCAAAAGAATTTTGTTTGATTCATTAAAATCTGTAAATTACGAACTGTGGAAATAAATATAGTTCTATTCTTTATTTATTGATTTTCCATTTGATGTAGCCTATAAAACATTATCGCAACCGTTTGCAACAATTAGACACCAATGACACCAATAAATTTAATGAATGCGTGACAACCTGTCCAAAACCTTTTCAACAATTACTAGGTATACAAATACAGAATGGTGAAGATAGTGCCAACGCCCGATAGCTTCATTAAGATAAGCAGAAAAATATTCTGCAGATACTAAAGCAGTTATTCAGTCGCAATAATGTCGAGCGTTGTTGGTTGGGGACGATTAGTGTAATAGAACATGCGAAAGTTAAAATTTGAAAAAAAATTGTTGAGTATTGCATCGTAATAACGTAGATACACAAAACTGCATAATTTGTTTTGCTATTCCTGGACTTTATAAAATATTTGCAGTACTATAATAATATTGCGTAATACTGTATGTGAAAATAACTATAAATACCAAAAGCAATTTCATAATATAGTAACAATTCTTATAGCATTGTATAATAAATTATAAAAGCATTGATAATTATATTCAGCGAATTTTTGACAGTCACAATATGTCTTTTAAAAAACATGAATATGATGATATCATATCAAAAATAAATGAAATACAGAACAAAAATTTAAAAATGAAACAGCAAGCCGTAGTACAATTATTTCGCTTTTGCAAGATTAACTCAGCTTCGTACAAAAATTATAGGGTCGAGCAGTTGTAACTACTGTAGTAACAGCTGAATCAACTTTGTGATATTTTTGAAGAAGGTTGTTGATTTAAAATTTTTTATAAGCAACATGAGCATTGATCAAAATGAGGAATCAAGTCGCAAGAACAGTTTTCTTCCGATGTCTTCCGATTTGGCGGATAATTCTGTTTTTTATAACAACAGCGCGCTATGGAACTCAGAAGATCTACAACGAGTTGGAACTAACCGTTATATGATACAAAGAAGAAACACTAAAATAATACTCGAGTTAGTAGTGATTAGAGTCATTTTCTTTCCTTGAGATTCTACACCTAGTCAGTTTGTTGCATCCATTTATTAGTCAATTGTTATAAGAATTATATTAACTTAGACATAAACTTATTTTTCAACTGTTTGTTACAAATTAGGTGCATTTTGAAAAATTAAAAGTTGAATAAACAAAAATCGATATTTCACTTCAAATTTGGATTTTACCCCCAAAGTTACATATCGTTTTCCATAAGTATTTTCTGGGTAAAAATTGGGATATAATAAAAAATTAAGTCTTGTAAAAATTTCAGCAAAATCTACTAACTATTTTACAAGCAGTTTTACCACTTTAATCATGGCAAGTATTGAAATGGTAGTCCAACCCAACGTTACCAAACATACTGCAACACGAAACTGCATGACAATTTTGAGTTGCATAATGATATCTTCACAAAAGAAGAAAACTATTTGAATAAGGTTATCCCCTGAAGATCCTTGAGGTTAAATAGGTTGGATAATTTTTTTTTTTTTTTTTATGACCTTGAGCCTGCGCTGTAATTTGAATTAAGAAAAGAAAACTTAAAACTATTGTAAAATCAGTCAAACATTAAAAAGCAAAATCATAAAATTTATTAAATTTAATTTTTTTAAATTGACTTCGGTCAAATGCACATGCATTTCTTAATTCATGCAGTTTATTTTTTTACATGCAGTAAAATGTTAAAAAATCTTTAACCCGCTTCTGAAAAAGATTACCGTTGTCACCTTCAGATGTTCTTGACTCATAACCAGTTTGTCAAAATTTATCACATATTTACAGTGCAAAATTTTTGCAAAAAATGAATCCAGAATCAAAAAAGTTTGAAATTGTTGTTGTAGTAGTGCATATTTATCCTTTTTCACTTGACAGCGTCAGACGCGGACTATTGAAGGATCGATACAATTTTTGTAGCTTTTGAGGTATAATACAATATACAATATTCACTTTTGAGTTGCCGCAGCTACTTTGAACTTAGAGGAATCCGCATCGGAGTGGGAGACTCCACTCAGTAGTGATCTAATATTCCTAAGGGTTTCTTTGAATTTTTGTCCACTGAATTTGCTGCTTGTTCGAAACTACAAAGCAGAGATAATCATAATCATCGTAAAGCATTTTACTGCTTTACGCCAAAATGCGTGACAAAGTCAGCATGCCTATCTCCGCATTGCTGCAGGCAACGCAGCTCCTTTCCAAGAAAAGGTCGCAGAGGCGACGAGCGTTAGCAACACTGCGTCTTATTTTACGAATAGAACCGGAAATAGAACCCCAGCTTACCGTTTCGAAGGCGAGCGCCATTACCCTTAACCAACCACGGGCAGGTCCACAAAAATTTTACTATTGTAAAAATTTTAAACACTTTTATCCGCGAGTTGGTCGAGCGGTAACGCGTTCGACTCTGGAGCGGGAAGTCAGAGGTTCAAATCTCGGGCCGGTCAAATCGGACACAGTGTTGCCAACGGCTCGCCACCGCTGCAACATTTCTTCGAAAGGAGCTGTGTTGCCCGGGCGCAATGACGCAGAGATGGGCCACGCAAACTCGTTACACGCTTCAGCGTACTACAGCGAGTACAATGAAAGATTTGATTTGAAGAAATTTGCCATGTTGTTTTTTCAATTCAGTGATTATTTTTAGAGATATTTCTGAACAATCTCCTTCTTTGAATCTAAGCATACCAACAGGTTTTGCCGGTAGCGAAGAAAAACTTTCGAAACAAGCAGCTCTCATTAGCTCCCTCACATGGCTTCTCTCCGGTCTCTACGCAATGCTGGTTTTTGACATTGGTTTTGTGATGAAAATCTCCCAGTTCATAGTTGACGATGTAAACAAAAGTTATTTCTTAATATATTTTATCAGCAATTGGAATAAGCTTAAATTTCATGGACATTCTACAAAATCGCATGTATTGTATTGGACACAGAGTGAATAAAAATATTGCTTTGCAATCGGGTTAGGGTTCAAACCAAAAGCTGAATAAGAGTGGTTTCTAGAACCATCTGGTCTACCGGGCATGAAAATCGATACTATAGGTAGGCTAGCCGACTAACTGTTCTTCCGGTAACAGGCACACGATTAGCAGAACGCTAATTTATTACCTTGACGTTTCGCTCTGCTGAAAACGCCGAGCATCCTCAGAAGTTGAGTTGGAGGAGTGTCGATCACTCCGCCTATACTAGCACAAACAGTACATTTCGCAGATAAGTTAGTAAGTAACGACAAAAGAAATATCAAAAGAACCGAATAAATTAAGTGAGTTATAGATGATTAACCCGTCATAATGATCAACTTGCGAGCTAGGGCAAATTAAACAAAACGTAAAAATTCAATTGCTATACTGTGATGAAACGAGAGAACGTGGCTAAGTCATGAATGGTAAAAAAAATGAAATTAGCAATAAAACGACATTTACTGAGCACTTTTGGCTTAAGATCGGTACACTAATGGCAATGTCTCACCATCGTGGTTGATAACGTTAGAGTGGGCATTGATAAACCAACTTTCAGCCAACGTCACTTGCTTTCAGCTATTGACCGTCTACGATAACTATTAACATATTTTAAAACAGTGGATTCTTCCCAATTAATACGATGATCAAACAACATTAAAAGTTCACATAAAGCGGATTTTTCTGGTTCCGCGTTTTTGACGGCTCATTTATGTTCTGCAACACGACTTTTTCAATCCCGTTTCGTTTGCCCCACATACACAAACTCACAATCAGCTCAAGGTGTCTTATAGTATAAAGTTAATTGCTGATATAAGGTTAATTACTGAAAGTTGGTTAATCAATGCCCACACTAACGTTATCAACCGCTCGCATGGTGAGACATTGCCATCAGTGTACCGATCTTTAGCCAAAAGTGCTCAGTACATGTCGTTTTATTGCTAATTTCATTTTTTACCATTCATGACTTAGCCACGTTTTCTCGTTTCATCACAGTATAGCAATTGAATTTTTTACGTTTTGTTTAATTTGCCCTAGCTCGCAAGTTGATCATTATGACGGGTTAATTATCTACAACTCACTTAATTTACTCGGTTCTTTTGATATTTCTTTTGTCGTAACTTACTAACTTATCTGCGAAATGTACTGTTTGTGCTAGTATTGGAGGAGTGCTCGACACTCCTCCAACTCAACTTCTGAGGATGCTCGGCGTTTTCAGCAGAGCGAAACGTCAAGGTAATAAATTAGCGTTCTGCTAATCGTGTGTCTATTACCGGAAGAACAGTTAGTCGGCTAGCCTACCTATAGTATCGGTTCAAACCAAAAGCTTAAGTTGAAACAAAAGCGTAGTCCATTGAATTCGTTGCGACTTTTTAAACATTAATGTGATAGGATGCCAAAATTAGTGTTGTTTGAACGGGCAGTTGGTTCCATAAAGAACATAAGCAAACTAAATGGGAGCTTGCTGAGGAGTAAACTCTTTGAATGACCAACGCAAATATCTACAGATTTCAAAAAAAGCTAGCGCCCTAGCTTAAGCCGTTAAAAAATTTCTTTGAAGGGTTTATTTAAGACGTTTCCAGTGAGATGTTACCCCCAAACTATGTCAAAATTGTTGTTTCTTAAATATCTATTACAAAAAAAACAAAACTGGCACCCTAGCTTAAACCGTTCAAAAAATTGATTTTGGATGGTCCATATGGAGAAGGGTTTTCTGGAGGGTGATAATGATAACCAATAATTTGTCAAAAAAATTGTCTCTTAAATGTTAACCGGTACTAAAAAAAACTAACGCTATAGCTTAAATCGCTTGAAAAAGTAATTTTTGGGGAATCCATTTGGGGTATCCTCCGGGGTTGAAGGGAGTATTACCCCAAACTATGTCAAAATATTTGTCTCTTAAATATCTACTGATATCAAAACAAACTGGAACTTTAGATTAAGCCGTTCAAAAAAGTGACTTTTGGGGAGTTCCCGGGAGGATGGTACCCCCAAACTACGTCAAAATAATTGTATGTTAAATATCTATTGTTATCGAAAAAACTGGCACCCTTGATTAAGCCATTAAAAAAAGCGATTTTTGGGGAGTCCATTTGGGGGGTCCCTAGGGGTTGGTAGCCCCAAACTATGTCAAAATATTTGTCTCTTAAATGTCTCCTGGTATCAAAAAAAAGCTTTCACCCACTAGGTTCAGCTGTTCAAAAATTGATTTTTTTGGCGTCCATTTGAAGGGGTCCGCTGGGGGGTGGTACCCCCAAACTATTTTAAAATATTTGTCTCTGAAATATCTACTGAAATCAAAAAAACTGGCACCCTTTAAGTTAAGCCGTTCAAAAAATTTAGTTTTTGGGGCCCTGTTTTAGGGGGGTTCCCAGGGGAGTGGCCCAAAAAAATTTCGGGAGACAAAATTGCGTTTGCAGCTCAACAATTTTGCACAAAAGTAGATTTCGATGTTTTGTGCTTTAGGAGAAAAAGAGCGGACAAGATTTAAGAAAGAAAAAAAAACCTCATCGAGTCCAAAAGTGGGTTGGCATAAAGATAAAAGGGCATCTTAAGACATATTAAAGCCATGTGAAATATTTTTTACCGTACTTAAGCCGTTTTTGAATGAGACCGCTTTCAATGCTAAACTTTCGGGGCGGTTTTCGGGTCCTAAAACCAAAGTCACACGACTAATTATTTCGAAATTTGGTACAAACATACAACTCATTAACCTTAAATTGCTGTCAAAATTTCATGTAGCTAGACCAAACCGTTCTCGAGTTATAAGCAAAGTTTGAAACTTCGCACTCGTTAGTTTGAAAACGGTCGATCAAAAACAAACAAACGAACACGCGACGCGAGCGTCGGTCGTTTCAATTATGTGATATCAGAAATGCGCACTGTTCATGCAGTCAGACAGAGGAGCAGTGCTCGCAATAAAAGATGGTAAAGCACTAAACTGTACATACAGTAAATACGCATTCTTTAATAGTACAAATAATACAAAATCTTCGACTTTTGGAATCTAAAAATAACGTGATATAGGAAGTAAATTATCTAATTTAGGATCTAGAATATAATTTTAACAAATATTATGAACTTTGTGGAGAACTGTTATGGTATCGGCCAATCCTTTGGCTGATGATTTCTAATACCAGGGATAAAAAAATACGTGTGGTAGACTACATTGAAATTTATATTTCAACATATACAGCAGTATCTTATTTTAGATCACAGCGGTGGAATTTGATTGGTATTTCATCATCATGTACATGACGAGCGTAGTTTGGATGTTCAGTTATCAACCGCTTATAACGAGTTGCTTTAAATACAAGAAAAGAATAAATATGGCAAAGAGCAGCCATACTAACAACCTCTGGCTGAAAGGTGTGCCATAAACGCAAGTTACATTGATCATATCAATCAAACCAAACATTTCATTATACTCGCTGTATTACGCCGAAGCGTGTAACGAGTTTGCGTCATTGGGCCAAAGGAACACAGCTCCTTTCGAAAAAATGTCGCAGTGGCCGCGGGCCGTTGGCAACACTGTGTCCAATTTGACCAGTCCGATATTTAACCTCAGACCGCCCGCTTCAGAGAAGAAAGCTTTACCCCTCGGCCAACTTTGACCTACTGTAAAAATATGTATATCTAGTAAAGTTATGATGGGTCATTTATATAGAGCCACAAAATGAGTTCCAGAGTAAAGATTAACAAAAAGTGCTTTCTTAGATCTGCATAAATAAATACAACATGGGCTTTAACAAAATTTTGATGTGCATAAGAGCTGCCAGATCTCGTAACTATAATACAGTAATATCGGTGCTAGCAAATACAGTTATGATAATAGGTTCTTAGGTAGCTAGTGTTGAACGCAAGGTATATATAGATACAATAGGCTCGGAGTCATTCTGAGTCATTGGATCTAGATACGATTTTTGAAGCTAGAGGCAAAATCCAAATAAGGGCCACTTTTTCGATTTGACACACGGTAAAGACCATAAAAAAGTTTGTAGCTTGGAGTTTTTTTCTCCACCAAATTGCGGTGGAAACCAAAAAAAGTTTTTTTCAAGCAGTTTATGGTCCCAAAAGTCTATGTGGTCTGAATCAAAAGGCCAGGGCCAAGTGCTTTGTTTGCCTACCATTAGTTCCACTTACAGCAGATCGCGTCCTTACTCAAAAGCATTTAACTAAGATCCATACAAATACCAGCTATAACCAACCAACCAACACCATTTGTTTCAAATTAATATTAGCCTGGGTGAAAATCGTCGATGCAAATCTTCCACCCAAACTAATTACTCAGTCTTCTGCTACTGATTCAGCCATTGGACTTTATCTTTTACAAATCCTACTTGCGCTCAACATTATGATGACAGTAGATGTTCTATTCTTGCCTAAGGTGGCTCACCTGTTCATCTATCTGCTCTTGAAGACACTTTTATCAAAACTTCTAACCCCGCTCTCTGCCAGACGAAAAGAATTCGTGTACAGCTTAAAGATTGTGCACTAATGACGCTCTCTCATAGTTTTGTTTCAGCCAATCACGACTCGGCTTTTTCCTATAAATAGTCGCTCCTTCTACTGCACTCTCCATTTGACAATTCCTCCTGACAAGTATCAGATCAAAAAGCTTCGATGATATGAATGTTTTGACACAAAAAATAAACTCAAAAAGGTCCAAGATTAGAAAGGCCCGCACCGAGATGCCGCAATGTTTGTCTAACTGTAGATGGGCTACATATAGTGACCTTATTATACAAACGTTACAGAAGATTTCGTATGTTTTGTAACACAACGTTTAACTCGATCGATTTTTTAGGGCTTCTTGCACTTTTTGGTCTTGCTATTGTGGTCAAAGACGGACTTACATTTTTGGCGTTTCTCACTACTGACTCAGAGTCGTGCGCAGGTCGTAACTTGTACGCTGCCCTTCCTATTTTTAACGCAGTTTTTCTCATTGCCCAAGTCAATTTTCTGTTTCGAAATTCAAAGGTTTACACCCAAAGATTTCGCGTTTTGACAAAGTAAGTAAACAAGACCAGGATGCGGTTGTTGTAAGGTTGATAACTTTTTAACCAAAAACTTTTTCTATTTTTATAATTTCAAAATTCTACCCTCTGTGTCTTCTATACAGATACAAGGTAGTTTGATACATTATGCACTTTAAAAGCATGTTTTAGTTGATTTGATGGAAGTTTAGATGATAGTCTTATCTCTGATTATGAAACGTAAAAGCTTCAGAAAAATATCTGAGCGCAACAAGGAGCACCACAGTTAGAAGTAAAGTCCTAAACTACATCTTCGGCTTCTAGGATCCATTTTGAAGTCCTTGGTTTTAGCGTAAGGTTTATTTTACGTTTGCGGCCCCGACCTCCAACGCTGTGTCCTCGACTTCTGACCACGAGAACTGCTTGATCAATTTACGCGCATTAATTTAGGTTTGGATTAATGCATGTGATTGCCACAAACCTCACGATCTGGATCGGGCTTGTGATTGACGAATCAGCAGCCGCAATTCAGCATAGCGGGGATCCGCATGAGGAAAGTTCCACATCCACTCCGCTTACTTTGCCAACAAATGACATCTCAGCAAGCATTCGTGCCGCAGCTCAAGGCTCAGATCATCACTCAGGTAGGCTATAACTGATGAGGGAAATTACTTCTAAAGATTGTTAAAACCGTATTTCTTTTGCTTGATTTGGATTTCATATCATTTAAAGTTTGCCTCGAAACTGAGTATCGAACAGATATTGAATGTTGCAAGCAGCTACCTCAGCAAATCTAACCACTCAGTTGCATAATGCCATTACAAACTTTTTTGGCAATGCTGCTGTACTTACGGATACTCTTCTTAATATTAACGATTTCGAGTCGAAAATGCGCTGAGAAATAGATAAACCTTGGATCTCGTTTGAATGAGATAGGATTAAACATGAAAAACATATTTACCTCATTGAATTGTCGAAACTATTGTCCGTTAAGTATTAAAATAACTCGAAATTGTGAATTGCAACCTATAGTACCGCCCAGAGATGGAAACCGGTCGGGTCGACCGGCCGGTCAAGCCGGTTGAAACTCCGGTCAAATTCTCCTTTCTTGCAACTAAAAGACATCTAAGCACCAACCGAAATATACATATATATTTTATTGTAAATAAAACAAACAAAAAAGGATTAACAAACCACAACACTTGTTGAATGGTTTTAAGCTGTGACTAATATGCTGTGACCATTAAGACATGCACATCCAAGGGCGGATTTAGGGGGGGGAGGCATTGTGCCATGCCCTGCCCCTTCAGGTCTCGGCCCAAAGCAAAAAAGTACAAAATATACATTAAAATCGCGTAATCGGATTATAATAAAGCGTGCATGAGGAAGAAGCCTACGCTACTGGGCATTTTTGCATCATTTTAATCAGCTTGAGAGTAGAAGTGGCGCAGTTCACATTTTTTAGTACATGCTAAAATCTTGACGCTTTGAAAAGCTTTTTTCAACTGAAATTTACCACTCTCTACAGTCTACACTGAGCAAGAAAGACATAGATCTTCTTTTTTTATATCTAACTAGTCATGGCTTGTTCTGAAGTAGCAGCATTTCTACAAACTGCTGGGGCACATTATACTTCGAATGTTTTCTAACCAATGTCATAACAGTTTAGTGTTTGCTGCTCGGCAAATTGCTAACAATCTGTCACCAATAGCTAGAAAATTTTAACTTTTTTCCTTGGTCTTACGGATAATATCAGTAGAAAGAACGTCTAATAGTTTAGCTTGTATCCTCCAGTTCTTTTTATGCTTATTTTGTGCACTTTTTGCGCTGCTCAAAACAGGTCTTTCAAATCGAACTTTAACCTAAAAACGTCTTAAAATTTAGTTATTTTTGCAAAAAATGCCGAAATTTTTTTTGCGTTTTTTTTTCTGAAACCCCCGTCGGGAGTCACAAATTTTAATACCTCACCCATGGCCCCCCTTTTGAACATTTTTCATTAGATGCATTGAACTGTAAAAAAAAGGTCGATTGGGAATGTCAGAAACCGGTCGACCGGCCGGTCAACCGCTGGAAGCCGGCGTAGATTTTCAAATTTACCGGTCGGGTCGGGTCGAGAAAATCCTGACCGGTTCCATCTCTGGTACTGCCCACAGTACATATAATATCTATTATATGCTGACACATTATTCAATTTAAGTTTTGTTAGTTTGAAAACTTTTACAGTAAGTGAAAACCAAAGGGCGACCTATCAATTCCAGTCAAACATAATGCCCAAGAGCGCCCTATGCTAGAGGTTGAGTCGGTGGACCGCCGCAAAATTAACAAAGTGAACAATAAGCATCTAGTATTAGCCAAAAACAAACAAATTGGCGTACTAAGAGCCAATTCATATTTTAGGAAAATTTTTCATTCTACTTTAGTGTAGCAAGGTTGTTTACAGAATATTATGTAACTTACATTGTAGAAGTTCGTTTTACAAGTTTATTTAAGTAGTTATTTACAAATTAAAACTTTGCCAATATTCCAGATTTTTAGTTACCCTTTACAAATACGGAAAAATGTAACATAAGCTGAAAGTTTTATAAGTTCAATAAACGTACGTTCAGATAGTTTCACTTGAAACAGATTTTTTGGCATTCGCCTATGTTAACTGCAGGCATAGTACTAAAATAGAGAGTTATAAGAGGACTAAAGGCAAAGCCAACAAGGGTATCTAAAGTCATGGGCAATTGCATCACATTAGATTGGCGTTGACTTTATCCTTTTTGACTCAGCCGTTCCAAATATATTCTACTTCTAACACCACGTAGGGGCCTCTCTAATTATGTTTTTTCTTTGTCAATCGTAAAGTTTTAATGCAGTAGCCTAGCCCACTGAGGCCTATATTAACTTATATATATAAGGTGGGTAAAACGCCCTGTGTCTTAGTCTAATGGCGGCGTTGTCTTAGAATAGAACTAAAATGGCGTCGACGATGTTACCAACGCCAAGGTTACCACTAAAAATTATGACTGGAAAGGCCCCTCGTCATGTTTAAAGTGGAATATCTGTGGAACGTTGGTTTAAGAAAGATGGAGTCAACGCCAATCTAATTTAATCTGATATCCCTAACTTTAGAGTCTATAGCAGGGGTTTCGTTACTAGGGTGCAAGAACCCCCAGGGAATGCGTGGGTTCATTTCAGGGGATTCGCGAGACGTTTCAGACAAACAATCAAAACTAGAAATGTTTAAAATCAGTTTAAACCAACATAATTTGAATAGAGAAATAATTGTAAGTGAAAAGAGAATTAAACAATTTAATTTTTTCCATGGTTTTCAAATATTAAAAATCTAGTTTTTTCAAATGGCTCTAAAACACGTGCGAATGGTGATCCAATGCGATTAAAATAGCTAGTTTTGACAAAAATTACAAAAATCACCCAGCGGCTAGGGGCTTGGCCCTTAGACCCGCAAGAGCCTCCGGCGGCTTTGGGATACGTTTGAGTTACTTGTGATTGTTTGTTCATCTTCATTTTTTCATTGCAATATTACACTATGCTTTTATGAAACACTGGTATGCGTTTTACTGTACATTTTGGACTCAGATCTTTTTTTGAAAATTTGGGGATTCGTAGAGACGTCTGACATCCACAAAGGATCCGTGGTGGTATAAAGTTAGGGAACCACTAGTCTATAGACATCTCTATTGATTTTCACCTCAGTCCTCGTTTAAGATATTTTATGAACTCTAAGCAAGGAAAATTTATTGAGTTTTGTTCCATCCTGCAGCCCCTGGATTATTCTGGTATGTTTATCAGTTGTTAAATTTTTTGAAATCGATTTTCTTCGATTTTATTTCAATGCGATTTCACTGTATATATTATAGGTATTAAACGTAAGTCCGAAACGCATGAGTTTTGTTGTGTTTGCGAAATATTTTTTTGCTTAATTTTTACAATTTTTAGAAATGCTATTTCCCGAAGACTGCCATTGCGATTCAACCTTCTGCCACACGGTGGCTGTGGCTCAGGCTTTTCTTTTTCCTTTTGTGATTGAATTTAGCCTGGTGGCCTCATGCTTACTCTACATCGCATGGAAAAATGTGGGAAAACCTCCTCAGCTTCGTCAATACGTTGTCAAACCTAGTTATAAGCTTTACAAATCCTACATAGGTACAGTGACTCATTCATTAATTTTGTTGAATATAATTCTGTGCATTTGGTTCACAAACTTTTCGAGGTAATTTGCGCAACATCGCAGCAAAGAAGACATGGTTTATAGACACCATAACGAATTTCGATAGTGGTTAAATAAATGCTCGATTCCGTTTCGATTGCCAAACCAGTTAGTTTTTGGGTCTTTTGGGAAGACAACTTTTTTGTTCTGGCAATTGACCTGCAAAACTGAAGAAAAATGAATGCTTTTTATGTTGATATACTTAGACAGAAATGTGGAAGTTCAAGCTCATCAAACGTATAAGGGAAGAAAATACCGCAAATAATTTTTATGAAAACAATTTAGTTGCATGAAACCATCAAACGGTTTTCGAGCCATTGCACAAGAAAGAGAAATAATCTCATGAGCGTCCCTTTTAAGATAGAGCAAAGTGCGGTAAACTAGGAAAGTTTGCTTTGTATGTAAGATTGATTGATTGTAATAAGATTTTGATCATAAGTTTTGCCAGCATTTCGGTTAGAGCCAGCCCCATACTAATTTAGAATTAAACAAAACTCGAGTGCTTTCGGAAAAATTCTTTCGAGTTACGACATTACCAGATGAGTTCAAATTTGCGTCGTCTCATGGTCAATTATTTATTGGTTGGGAGGCCATATATGCCTATATAATGTTGTAAAACTGTTTAATGTTACTTGTAAAACTGTGAATGCCCATTAGTGTGTATTTTATAGGTTTGCTAGCGGGTTGTTTGGTTGTATTTGGAACAATCCTAGTGATTGTTATTTTGGGAACAGCACAACATTCCTCAAATGATTCGACGGAGCATTCAGACGATCAGCTTATTTATGCTTACAACAGCTTTTTTGTGGGTATTGTTATGAAATATATTTCGTCACTAAATCAATACTAATTTGCTATAATTAGTCTTAAGTTGTTATTACGTAGAGCAAAAGCAAGTTGAAACAAGAAATCTGGGGGTGCAAAGGTTTGATTGAATAACAGAAACATCTTCATGGTGAATGTTATAGATCGAGAGTACTTGTTTTTGTAAACACTCTGACAATATAGGTTGGCTACACAGGGGCGCCGAGAGCCAAACGTGGGCCCAGGGTCAGCTCAAATATTACGCATCTCCGGTTTTGTGAACTCCAAAACAGACGGTGAAAATGCCACAGTTTTGTCCGGAATTTGATGTGATCAAAAAAAAAAAAAAAAGGTCTTCGGTCTTCCACATACTGATTTCTCAGTGTCATTTCGATGGGTTCTCTGAAAGCCCATGGGCCCTCTGCTGGGCCCCCTGAAGCCAACGGGTCCCCTGAAGTCCATGGGCCCCGGAGTCATTGTCCCTCCCTGCCCCCCCCCTCTCGTAGGCCCTGAGGCTATAGTTATTTTAGCTAAAAAATTTATCGTTTACCACTTTTTCAAAAAATTCATATTTTAGCCGCAAAATAACGCTATGAAGATAGACCAAAATTAAAAAATTAAGAAAAGGATAATGAATCCGAAAGGATGAAAATTCAGTTCCCTGTCGTCTCGAATTCCGCTAGAGCATGAAATAACTGCATTGAAAAAATGTCTTTTGTTCTTTCTAAACTGACGTTCGTTCTGTTTTTTTTTGTAATGAAAAGAACTTGGGCCAAAAATTAAAAAATATAATTTTTTTGTTTTTTGTTTTGTATTGCCACTGTTCATTATGCTTAATGGCTATATTTTAAAAATCATGATAATCAAGTTTAACCAAACAAGAATCAATTCGGGTCATTTTATTCTTCAATAACATTTAGGACTAAATTAAGAACAAATGAGGTTGAAGATTAATGAAAATTTAAGACTGGTTCTTCAAAAAAAAGTATATTTCCACTAATTTACTTACCTGAGATGTCTAATGTGCAAAATTACAAAAAAAGTTATAATGTGTAAATTTTTGTTATTTTTTTTAGGTAGTTTTGGAATCCTGCATGATCTTGATTACAGCATTTGGATTTTATCTTTTTTACAAAATCCGCCAAGAAATAAAGCACAGCGCAGAGAAACTGGACGTGGTGATACTTATTATTTGTTTAGTCGGTCCGCTCGTGTACGGAATGTTTTCCATGTTTGGTATCGCCTTGAGCATCTCCGAAGCTAAAGACAGCTCTAGAGCTCTTTCATTTGTTGTTTCCTTATTAGACATAATACAATGTCTCTCACAGGCGAGTTAAACTTTTAATTTGTTTTTGTCGTTGTTGTTGTTGTTATTGATATACTCACATAATATTTATCATCTTTTCAACGGAAAGCTTCAGAGGCTAACCGTTGGACGATTCACACACTTTTCCTTAAGATAACTATACTTCGCGCTTGTAGGAATTTGCACCTGTTTAGAAGTTTTGAGTGATCCAATGTTCCAGTGGATTTCTTCAAATTCTTATCTACTAAGTTTGCTGCTCGAAGCCATCCAGCAGAGATAATCATTGTAAAGCGTCTTATCCAAGGACGCAACAACGTGACCAGGGTAATGAGCTACGAGTTGAATCCAGTTCCTGCAATCAGGGCTGTCGTAAAAACGACGCTTTTATCCTCTCGGCCGCGTTGCCGACATTTAACTGTAGTATGCTCAGTTAATGTGCAATATATTACAGTGCTGTTTTATTTTTTTTTTAACTTTAGAAAAACTTTGTGCGATCAATGAAAATATCTGAACAAAAATGTCTTTATTTATCGTTTTTGAAAATAATCTACTGTATTTTTGTTGTGTTTTTTTGCACCTCCAAGATGTAAAAAGTTGTTTTTGCCACGGGAAATGTGGCTCTTTCCTTACCTTATTTACCAGAATATCTGGAAATGTCTAGAGAGATGGTTCATTAAAGCGGCATTTTAAATTGCAAGTTGACTATTTAATGGCTTGTTGCTTTTTAAATATGAGATTGTCTTCAAATACGAGATTTTTCAGGTTGTCTTCCTAATGATTGGTTTACATCGCAGACCATTTACGTCAGAAGAAAGCCTACAAACCGCCGCTGAAACAGGGAGGAGGTAAAAATTTAACTTTTGATGAATTGCTATACGAGTTTTGATTGGTTAACAAAAACCCAGAACTATAAAAATCCTGTCTAGCAGTCATATGCGTCAAAATATTCATTTATTTTGAATTTAAAATTACGACTGTCACTAGAGCGTTACTGTTTGCTACAAGGCTGAATTTCAAAACTTTGAAGCCAAAAGGTGCGAGCCTTAATCACAGCATGTTCTGGAGGTATAATGTTTCAAGCCTAGTTTGTGGCAGTCGCTGTGGAGTTCTTCTTCCTGTTTTACATGTATTAGCTCTCTTTTGTTTTTTTCCACTTCATAGTTGTCACATTTTCCCATCTGTCCCATCCAATCAGGGCTGTATTTTTCTTCAACATTCAAAACATAAATTTTGCAAACACTTGACGTCCTTCGTCTTTGACTCCTGGTATGCCAGAACGACTTCCAGTGGCAGTTTAGTGGTAGAAACAACTACCAGAGAGAATGATCCCTTGTGTTGAAGATAGCTTGTGCAAGCTGACTTGCGTAACTTGTATCAAGAGTCCAACGATTTTTTTACTTTTAACTTTACGTGCAGTGGCTGCTCGTTCCTATTTGAAACGGGAGGGCTACAAATGCTTTTATTTCGTAATATTGTACAGAGCTTGTTTGCGTCTTTCGTACGAATCTACGAAACAAAATTGTTGTTAGTAGGCCAAGGCTAACCTATAAACTTTTCGCTTTAAATTCGCTTATTTTTGCGTTTGCTGCGGTGCTTCGTTACGGTAACATGATTGTAGCGTTCCTTTACGAATAAGTCTGAAATTGTTGATGGGGAGATCCAAAGAATCCAACTCAGACCAAAGAAGTACAAAATGACAGTTTAGTGGATACAGTTCATTTAATAAATAATAATGAAACATGGAGTGCATTCCCAAAATTAGTCAATAGTTCTTAAAAAGTACCAAAAGTAATTAAAAATTTCACAAAATAACAAAACCGATCTCTGACGATGGTCCTTTGAGGCCGGGATAGGTTTTGTTATTTCGTGGAATTTTGAATCAATTTTGATATTTTTTAGAAATTATTGACTGATTGATTCCGGATTTGGGAAATGCACTCCATGTTTAACAGAAGTCTGAAATAATGATTTTTTTTGGCTAAACTTGGCAAATACATGCAAAACAAGAAAAGCAGTAATAGGCAGTGTACTGACGAATATTGAAAATGAATACGCGTCATATAAAAAACAAAAAAACAAAAAATAAAACTACTCTTGCTAACGGCAATGAGGTTATTTCAATTAGAATGCAAATCACATAAATTTTTTTTAGATGCTTGTAGTGCAAAGTTGTAAAAGGCCAATTAGTACAGGCCCGAACCCGAAAGCGTAAGCCCAAATCCGGCCCTCACCCAAAAAGTGATTTGAAGCCAAAAACAGGTCCGAAACAGCCAGAAAGTTAGTTAAGTTTCGTCTAAAACAGAACTGCCCAAACCCCGGAGCCATAGGTTTTGATATGAACTATCAAAGCAATTTTGCGCGAAATGAAATCAAACCTCTCCAACCTCTGACGTTTCGATTGGTCACCATCAAAAATTCCGACAAAAATTGCATCATAATGCGATGAAGACTTTTTTGCTTTGGTTTTGGACTTCATCTAAATTTCCGCCAGTTTTTACGGTAGATCCACTGATTGTGCGGCCAGCTAACAGTCACTGTGACCCGTTCCTCAAAAAGTTTGGGCGTCTCTGGTCTGAAAATATGTATACGTGATTGCCCCTATGCGGATAAAATAAAGTTACTCATTACTGATGAATTATGACAATAGAATAATGGTGTCGTAATAATCGTATTGATACTAAAACGTAGTCGTCATTTTATGTTGCAAAGTTATTTTCATGACGTTTCTTAGCACCTAAAAGTCTAAAACACAAGGCAAGTACGAATATCCAGCCCCATATTTTGTCAATTTTAGCCAGAATCCGACTCGAAAAGCACAGCCCGACTTACGATTCTGTTGTAGTGACGTAGCGTAGTTACACTTTAAGATCAATGCCATCTTCAGCACCAGATATGAAACCGGTCAGGATTTTCTCGACCAGACCGGTAAGTTTCTAAATCTACGCCGGTTGACCGGCCGATTGACCGGTTTCTGACCGGACCGGTCGATTGGTTTTTTACAGAAGGTTTTTGCTCACTGTTCAATGCATCTAATGAAAAATGTTCAAAAGGGGGGCCATGGGTGAGGTGTTAAAATTTGTGACTCCCGACGGGGGTTTCAGAAAAAAAACGCAAAAAAAATTTCGGCATTTTTTGCAAAAATAACTCAATTTTGAGGCGTTTTTAGGTTAAATTTCGATTTGAAAGACCTGTTTTGAGCAGCGCAAAACGAGCGCAAAATAAGCATAAAAAGAACTGGAGCATACAAGCTAAACTATTAGACGTTCTTTCTCATGATATTATGCGTAAGACCAAGAAAAAAATTTTTTTTCTAGCTATTGGTGACAGATTGTTTGCAATTTGCCGAGCAGCAAACACTAAACTGTTATGACATTGGCTAGAAAACATTCGAAGTATAATGAGCCAACGGTAGAAATACTACTTTAGAACGAGAAATGGGTTAGTTAGATATAGAAAAAGAAGATCTATGTCTCTCTTGCTCAGTGTAGACTGTAGAGAGTGGTAAATTTCAGTTGAAAAAAAGCTTTTCAATGCGGCAAGATTTTAGCACGTACAAAAAATTCTGAAATCTGCACCACTTCTACTCTCAAGCTGATTAAAATGATTCAAAAATGCCCAGTAGCGTAAGCTTCTTCCACACGCACGCTTTATTATAATCCGATTACGCGATTTTAACTATATTTTGCACTTTTTTGCTTAGTGTCGTGGCCCAAAGGGCGGGGCATGGCACAATGCCTCCTCCCCCTAAATACGCCCTTGGATGTGCATGTCTTAATGGTCACAGCCAGGTGCGTAGCCAGGAATTTACATTGGGTGGAGCTGTTTCGGGGGCTGGAAACAGCATCAAACGATGTTGATCCAGATTTTGGTCGGTCTTCACTCAAATGCAGTCGGTTTTCCTGCCCAAAATTAGATGATCTCCAAAAAAAAGGTCTTCGCCGAAACTCAGTCGGTTTTTCTGCCCAAAATCGGGTGATCTCAAAAAAAGGCCTTCAGCCAAGATCTCCAAAAAAAATCCAGTTTTCTGGTCCAAATCACATCATATTCACATCGCCAATCCCAGTGGGGGGCTATTTTCATTTTTCCAGCAAAAATCGGCCTCAAAAGCACTAAAAACGTTGTTTTTTGCATACTTTTCAGATCAATGAGGGGGATCGAGCCCTCCTCCTGGCTACGCTACTGGTCACAGCATATTAGTCACTGTTTGAAACCATTCAACAAGTGTTTTCAAAAGGTGTGGTTTGTTAATAATGTTTTTTTATATAAAGTTTTATATACAAAGAAATATATACGTATATTTCGGTTGTTACTAAAATGTCTTTTAGCTGCGAGAAAGGAGAATTTGACCTGTGTTTCAACCGGCTCGACCGGCCGGTCGAAGAATCTCGACCCGACCGGTTTCCATCTCTGCTCAGCTCTAAAAGTTAAAAACAAACAAAAAAGAACAAATTTCAAATCTAAAAGAAACGAACTTAAAATTCTGTACCGATTCAAAACAATGGAATTTTAGTGATTTTCCAGCTTGCAAGCAAAATTGCTACGATTCCGAGATTATACTGTAGAGTGCTGATTGCGCATTGTGCAGGCATTTGAGAAAACTTTTGGTCGTTGTTCAAACCGCGCTTTTGCAATTTTACGATAAAATTTACTGGTTCTTGTAAAAAAAGTGTAATTGAAAATGAAGTTCTCTAAAGACAGTACCTAGAGTCTTAGAAGCACAATCAAACCAAGATTTACAGCCTAAGACATAGTGTTTCGAAATCGAGATTCGCCTTTTATTCCTCGTCAGCATTGCTAGGAGTACAGGTCAGAGATGGAAACCAGTCAGGTCAGCCGGCACCGGTTGGGTTGACCGGCCGGTCTAGCCGGTTAAACACAGGTCAAATTCTCCTTTCTTGCAACTAAAAGACATCTAAGCACCCACCGAAATGCACATACTGTATAGTGTATTTTTTTTTATCATAAATAAAACTTTTTATAAAAAGCAGTATTAACTAACCACACCTTATGAAAACACTTGTTGAATGGTTTCAAGCTGTGACTAATATGCTGTGGCCATTAAGACATGCACATCCAAGGGCGTATTTAGGGGGAGGAGGCATTGTGCCATGCCCCGCCCCTTCGGGCCACGACACAAAGCAAAACAGTGCAAAATATACGTTAAAATTGCGTAATCAGATTATAATAAAGCATGCATGTGGAAGAAGCTTACACTATATCTAGCATTTTAGCATCATTTTAATCAGCTTAAGAGTAGAAGTGGTGCAGATTTCAGATTTTTTAGTACATGCTAAGATCTTGCCGCATTGAAAAGCTTTTTTCAACTGAAATTTACCACTCTCTACACTGGGCAAGAAAAACATAGCTTTTATTTTTTTATATCTAACTAGCCATGGCTTTTTCTGAAGTAGCAGCATTTCTACAAACTGCTGGGCAGGGCATGGCATGGATATTCCATACTAGCATATTCCTTACTCGATACTGGTAATTTTCTTCCATTCCATTTCCATTCCGTACTAAAAATCTTCCATTCCATACTAAAATTTTCTTGCATATTCCATTCCATACTTCCAAACCAAGGCAGAAGGTAAGGTTAGACCGGAAGCTACGCGTAATTTGTATTGTATTTTAGCAACGTTAAGCGTACCTTTGCAAGTAGCCGCTCGAGAAGGTAAGCAGTATGGTACGATGCATCTCATTCCATATTTGAAGCACTATCTCAATGAGCTACCACAAAAATTCACTCAGCATGAAAATATCAACCACTTAGTCAACAGACAATAGATTGACTGGTATGCACTGGGTTTAATGATAGCAAGTTTAATCACTCCAACTATAAAATTTAGCATAGCCAAACTGCCAAAAAATTTTACAAAAATACCGAAAAAAAGTTTAAATGCAAAAAACAACAACAAGAACTAAGCTCAATCGAGGATAGAAAAGTAAATACAAATCTTTGTTACGCTGGAAGAAAGAAGTTTTGTCGCTTGGGAAATTCAGTGCCGTTGCTACGGGGGGCAAGAGGGGCCTTGTCCCCCATTTTGGTTAATCAAAAACTTTTTTTTTTAACATCATGCAGCGACAAGAAAACGACAATGATGCAAAAAGGAAAAATAACATTCAATCCTACCTACTTCACTGAAGTAAGTAACCTACATTAGCAGTACATTGAAGTTTTTAGATACAGAAAGTTTAGTGGTTCAATTTTCAAACACCAGATTAAACATTCAAAGCTTACACCAATGAACCACATATGTCATCAATTAATTAGGTTAGTCTTATCAATTTCAAAACCATGAACGATTGCATCGTATTCAATTCAAAGTATTTTCCGCCCGAAGCCAGTGTTCAGTGTTTCTCAAACTATAGGTCGTGATGCACAACAGGCCGCTAAGCGTTTACGAATATAGTGGCGGCGCAACTACGAGGGCAAAGGGGGCTTTCCCCCTAGTCACGTCACTTAAAAAATTTGCCCTAAAATGCAAACGTTAAACGTGTTTTGGAATTGATCTGTAAGTAAAGTAGGGGCTAAATGGGTTGGGCGATTTAGTTTTTCTACTGGCTTCTAAGTTTTAGCAATTTAATTCTTTCAAATAGCTTTAAAACCGTGCGAAATGTGATCCGAATGGCGTTGAAATAGTTATGTTTTCTCGAAAAATCAAAAAATCGCCCAACGACAGGGACTTCGTCCCCAGACGCACGTCGGTGCGAGATGATTGAGTGGCACCATTCTGCACAGCTCGCGACCCAGCCGAGGCATTTTTCAAACGAAAAAATTTTAACTTTCAAGCCCCCTTCATTAGCAAAGTCTTGGTTGCACAGCTTGTTTATGGGTGGGTCGGAGAGTAGAAATGTAGACTAACAAAATCATTTATTTCGTTTTTAAAAGACCAGCTGTTTTTGTTTCTTTGGAGCACACTCAAGGTTGTTTAGTTCGCAGTCACTCTTGCAGATAGACTTTTCAAGCGATTTTAGGCCGGAAACGAAAGGAGCTAAGAAACGCTACCGGACTTACAAGTCTCTTTTTTAGACATGATTACAGAATTTTGAAATTGCGCATAATTTGCAGCTGTACAGAATCAGTTTTAATGTGAAGTTCAGTCTGCTTTAATGCTCCCTCACTTCGTATGCTCGGGCGACGGCACTAGGCAAATGGTCATTCTCAAAACAAAAATTAAGCGAGTCAGTATCAATGCAGCTGCAAATATTGCACCTTATGATGCAATGTTTACACTGTTTGCACAGTGTTCATGATTCATAACCGAATTATCCTATTAATGCGTCGGCAGATTATTAGATGCTAAACGTTTCCTCATATTTTTAGTTATCACAATCCGTATGAATATATTTTTCTGTAAATTTCATAAGTGAAATCTAGTATGGAATTGGTATCAAAGTATGGAAGATTGTCTTCCATTCCATTCTTGAAATCTTCCTTTCCATTCCATTCTGGCATCTTCCACGTTCCATACCGAAATTTCCCTTATATTCCATTCCATTTTCCATTCCATACCATGCCCTGCTGCTGGGGCACATTATATTTCGAATATTTTCTAGCCAATGTCATAACAGTTCAGTGTTTGCTGCTCGGCAAATTGCAAATAATAATCTGTCACCAATAGCTCAAAAATTGTAACCTCTTCTTTGGTCTGCGCATAATATCATAACAAAGAACGTTTAATAATTTAACTTGTGCCCTCCCGTTCTTTTTATGCTTATTTTGTGCACGTTTTGCGCTGCTCAAAACAGGTCTTTTATATCGAAATTTAACCCAAAAACTTCTTAAAATTCATTTATTTTTGCAAAAAATGCCAAAATTTTTTTTGCTTTTTTTTTGATACCCTTGTCCAAAGCCACAAATTTTAACTCCTTACCCATGTCCCCCCCTTTTGAAAAATTTTCATTAGATGCATTGAACAGTAAACAAAAACCTTCTGTCAAAAACTGATTGACCGAGCCGGTCAGAAACCGGTCGACCGCGTAGATTTTGAAAATTACCGGTCGGGTCGGGTTGAGAAAATCCTGACCGGTTGCATCTCTGTTACAGATATCAACATGATCGTAGAAAGGCAACAAACGCAAATTTACCAGATTATAACAGAATGTAAGACGTTTATAATATTTTATTAAACGTAAGTTTGATTGTGCCTCTAAGACTTCGGATACTGTTTATAGAGTATCGTTAATTTCAAGTACATAATTCAGAGGGGGGCAGCGCAAGTCATAAAAATTGGACCGCAACCGCACGCGCAACTACTCTGAAAATCTTGCGCCGCAAGTCCCCAAAAATAATTGTGCTGCAAGCGCAACGGCAAGCGCACGCGCAAGTGTGACGTTTTGAAAAGTATAATTCTAATTGACACACTGCTCAAACCTTATTAGGTTACGGTACGAAACCAATATTCAAAACAAATTATAGACGCTAACAAATTAGTAAACAAAAATTATTGATTTCCTTTAAACAATACAAGCATTTGAAAATGCGCAACGCTTAACCTTTTTAGACGAAGAGCGTCTTTATACCTAACGAAAAAATACTCTCTACACCTGCACTTAAAGGAACCGAGGTGTTAAAAAATTCCGCTCATAAAGTCTTTACGTAAGGGTAAGCGAATGACTTCGGAGTTACTATTTTTTTCGAATGGTTTGTCAAAAAAATCCTTTACAAGCTTCGATATTGTAACAAATTTTGTGCTTCTGGAGCAATTAGCATCACTCTCTGACAAATGGAGCGTGCTAAAAATATCCTGTTTTTTGTTTTAAAGAAATTGAACTATCTTAGAATTACAATACTTACAAGAGCTATACCAATGCTGTCACTCCTGTTTGCAATATCTTTCAAGTTTTACCGGACTAGCAAAAAAGTTGTAATTAACAGTTTTTGTTGTTTGTTGTTTTTGAATTACGGTAAAAAAGTCACACTGCTGCGAGTAACGCGTTTAATGTCCTAAGCAAGTTTAAGATTTATTAGAAACGAGTAGAGTATTTCTAGAAAAGCAATTACAGGTACAAACTTTTTTTCTGTTTAAAATTTGATTTTACAACCATTTTTTAAAGTACTCAATTGGATTTTTTTTTTCAAATCTGCGAAAAATATTCTAGAGAGAAACGTTTCGGCGAAAGAAGACCCATGCTGTAAATCCGACAGAAGTATTGCAAGCAGTATAGACGAATGAATTTATTATGACAATGCTTTTATTAATCTACCTCGTCATAGGCGTAGCCAGGGGAGGAGAGGCCCCCCACACACCCAATTGAAATGCCATCAATGGTAAAATAATACAAACAAAGCCTTAAGTTTTTTTCAGATGCAGTTTCTTGAGCATTTTCGCGTACAACAGTATTCGTGCACAACAGACTAATGCTATATTGACGACCAGGTGGCCTGGGCCTCCTCGAATCAAATTCTTGCCATCCAATCTAAGTGTTTAACCTGTGAGAAATTCAGGGTGTTTGTCCTTAAAGTTGCAAACTCAGTCCCTCATCTAATCATTTTATAAACTTAATGCAAAAACATGACTGCTTAGTAACCATCTTTGCATCAATTTCAAATAATAATTTATCTCCACCTCGACAGTTTTTACGCGACAAAATAATTTTGACAAAAAAAAAATTCGCTTGGAAAAACGCTGATTGAATAAATTACTGAATTCGAATTGAGGGTGCCCTGGGACCCATAGCCCATAGTCTTACATGTACTCCTAACACTGGTTATTTTCATGACAAAACAAAAAACTCCAAAGCAAATATTCGAGTGATTATTTACTGTCAATAATATTGCAGAAGGCAATGTGCATTGCTTCCCCCGTCTAGTCCAAGTCACTTACAAAATTTAACTTCCAGATCCAAAATTTTAAACACGTGTTTTGGACTTGATCTATAAGTAAAAGGAAGTCTCACCATGATGATTTTTTCAATTGGCATTCAAATTTTAAAAATGTATTAATTTCAAATGGCTCCAAAAACGTGCGAAATGTGATCTAAATGGCATTAAAACAGTTAATTTTTTTCCAAAAAAATTACAAAAAATCGCCCAGCGGCTACGGCCCCCAGACCCTCGTCTGTGATACGCTGGAGTTAAACTAGTTTGTTCAACACGTCTCCCAATTTAGACAATTTTTGAAATTTTTACGTTTTAGTTCAAGTCATTCCCTTTAGCAAAATCCAGATTACATGCCAATCCAGGCCCTGGCTTTTGATCCCTCTATCCTATGGTATCTTTGTCCCATAAAAAGTCCCTCTTTTCGAAAAAGTTTCATGACGTCATTGCGTGTGATTTGTGGTTTGGCATTTCCCTCAACCAAAAATCCTAGCTATGCCTATGCACCTCGTCAATGTTTTCTCTGAACTTTAATCACATTTGATTGAAGAACAAATTACTCCTAATCGTATTTGAATTGCGCTTGCACGATTGCGCTGAAAATTGTTAAAATAGTTGCGGCGGAAGCATCAGCTCAATCGTTTGAAAATAATTCCGGCACAAGCGCTATCGGAAGTAAAATAGTTGCACCGCAAGTGCCCACTTCTGAGTACATTGTTCTTCAAAAATAAAGCTCATTCGACGCTTTTTTATTGTGAATAATGGTCGGTGACCCTTAAGTTGAAGCCATCAATGCTTTTGATCATAGGTGGGCACAAGTCCGTTCATCCGTTAATAACGAAGCTAACTTTTTCTTGAACTCGTTAATCCGTTAATAACGAAGCTAACTTTTTCTTGAACTCGTTAATCCGTTAAAAAGTTTTTTATGTTAACGGACTAAATTAACTTCAGTTAAGTTCTGGTAACAGATTAAAGTAACTTCCGCTAAGTTCTGTTAAGTTCCGTTAAGGTTTTTATCGTTAATATCTTGCACCATTCATTCATCGTACCGGTGCAAACCAGTTTGCAGTGGTAGTACTTGTTGCGTATTAGCACGAGTTTTGTAGAAGAAAGCGAAGAAAAGAGCTCTTTTTTGTGACAAATATTAAGCTGCAGCCTCATAGGTCTATTAATTATCGCTGTTCGCAATTTCCAAGCATTTTCCGATCGCAGCTTCGTTAGTGCATTTGAACTTATTTCTATCTTGAAGTTAGATTAGACTTTAAAATGTAACTTCCAAAACACAGAAAGACCATCTTAGCAATAAATATTTTCTTACAATCTGCTCAACAGCGTCAATATGTATTATAGAAGCGAGTGAATAAAACGAAATGTGAATTACACGCAAAATGTTAACGAATTAACGGACTTAATTAACTTCCGTTAATTAAAGCTGAAAATAACGGATTAACGTTAACGGAGGTGTGAAGCTTGTTAACGGACTAGTGGTAAACGAATCTAACGTTTTGCATTAACTTGCCCACCTATGCTTTTGATCACTTCTTTTTTAACGGAAAGTCTTGGCTACTTATAATGCAGCGCTAGCATTTGAACTGTTGCACAACCCTTGCTGCAAACAATGCTTTTCCGTGGCGGCTTTTTTCAATTTCGTTCGTTTAAGAAAAAAGTTTTTTTGGGACTGCAGGGGCTGCAGCTGGCAGTCCAGTGCGCTGAATAGCTCGCGATAGAAAAAGAAAAAATATCTCGCTTGATTTGACTGCAACTTTTGCAGTTTCAAGTCGGACAAAGCTGTATTTAATAGGTGATACAAAAATGTTTCTCTGGCATTACGAAAGAAAGCGTCTAATTGGCTCATGAAATCAGGCAATCGCATAAACTTTTCAATCAAAATTGAATATAAAGGTAAAAATATTTACAAATTTTTGTTGCCATGCCAATGACAGAAACCACAAAATTATTTGGGGGGGGGGAGCTGCATTCCCGCAGTCTCCAAAGACGAGCCGCCCCTGCTTAAGTGTTCTTTGAAAGGGCATTCAAGTCAAAAATTTTTTGATCGGTTTTCTGTCAAAAAATTTTGACAGATCTGAGAACTAACTTCACCAAATTTGAACTTTCTACGACCTTCCATTTCTTAATTATGACAATTTATATTTCCCTTAGAAAAGCCTTTTCTCCTCAGAAATTTTGTCACGGTTGCCAACTACAGAAAAAATTCAAAAAGTTATTGTATATTTTTGTTACTCTCAAAAAGTGTTTTCGGCAGTGTTGTAGTCAAAACAAAGTAAAGGGTCAAAATTGTAGAATAGCTGCTCTTCAAGTAATTTCAAGTCAACTTTTCGGAAGTTAATCTTCTGTCACAATACTGGCAAAATGGCAACTCCGAAGTAAGAGGAAAATTGTTAACTGTGAACTTCAATATCATGAAAACGAAAAGACGTAGAAAGTTGAAATTTGGTGAGAATGCATTTTTAGGCTCATCCCAACATTTTGGTCAACAGTGAAAAACTTGATTTGAATTCCCCTTTAAGCAAGAATGCTAACTCTCTTCTTACAATTTAATGAAATAATTTTTAAAAAAGTTATAGGTTTTTTTAACAAAACACATGGTCTCTTACATTTTTTCGTTTCGCAGAGTTGATGAAAATGCCTTGTCAGAGCAAGAACATTCAGCATATCGACGAAGAGCAAGGAGCGATGTGTCCAGCTTAAGAGGAATTAGAAGATACCGGACTTTGTCAGAAACCGAATCTAATTTCTCTGTT
Source organism: Trididemnum nubilum (assembly GCA_963965965.1). NCBI lineage: Eukaryota > Metazoa > Chordata > Ascidiacea > Aplousobranchia > Didemnidae > Trididemnum > Trididemnum nubilum. The sequence continues at coordinate 20,061,990 of OZ014490.1, forward strand.
ATTGGAGAAACCGCTTTCTCAAAAAGGCTAGGGGAAGAAAGCTCACAACGAGGGAGTATAATCACTACCGGATCCACTATGCGTGTTATTGCCCAGGATAAGATTACACCGCCTGGACGGAGACGTAGACAACTCCGTGACGTGATTATGATTTTGCTAGCATCCAACTTTTGCTTGTGGGTTTTCATGTCGCTGGAAGGAATTGGGTTTGATGTGAAACTGTATCAGGATGCATACTACGGCAGTCAAGTGTGGACAATCATTTCAATGATCTGTAGGCCTCTGAACATTTTCTTTCGAATGCATTCTGCTGCATGCTTGTTTGAAGTTTGGTCTTTTGCATAAATTTCCGAAGCTTATCTTGAACAGGCTCGAAGGTGTAAAAAAAAATTATTAATTTTGTATATAGAGCTAAATACCTTGCAGTGTCATTCTTTGTCAACTTGACCAGGTCATGTAACCCACCATCTCAGATTTTGATGAAACTTCGGGAGATTATAGAGCTGGTCATTCTGAGCAAAATGATATTCATATCAACGAATTTGGTTCAGGGGGTCGAAAGTTATGGTCCACCAAAAATCGCCATTTTGGTGTTCACTCAAGCGTTAAGATTTATTGAGATTTTGACCTTAATATTTAAAATGCTTATAAATTAGTGAGTTTTTGAGTTACAAAGCTCAAAGTCGGTGAGAAGGTTGCCCATGGTATGTGGTGTAAGTTTACCACTTTTTTCAAAATTTAGTTATGCGTGAATGATTTTGTGCCATCTTGAATAATGACACAATTTCAAAATCATTCATCCGGAACCAATTTTTAAAGCTAAAAATCGAAAAAGGCCAATCTCCGATTTTTTCAAGTAAGATATTAAATGAGAGCACTTGACCTTCTCTTTCTATTAATAAAATAAAAAGTATGTGTATTTGTGTTTATCAAGTTCAAAACATGAAATAATTTATCATGAATGATTTTGAAATTGTGTCATTATTCAAGATGGCACAAAATCATTCATGCATAAATAAATTTTGAAAAAAGTGGTAAACTTACACCACATACCATGGGCAACCTTCTCACCGACTTTGAGCTTTGTAACTCAAAAACTCACTAATTTATAAGCATTTTAAATATTAAGGTCAAAATCTCAATAAATCTTAACGCTTGAGTGAACACCAAAATGGCAATTTTGGTGGACCATAACTTTCGACCCCCTGAACCAAATTCGTTGATATGAATATCATTTTGCTCAGAATGACCAGCTCTATAATCTCCCGAAGTTTCATCAAAATCTGAGATGGTGGGTTACATGACCTGGTCATGTTGACAAAGAATGACCCTGTACAGTGATGAATGAGGCTGCGAATGCAACTAAACTATACTCCACGAATTCGAAAATGCGCTTTCTGGAAACAAACGAGAGATGCAAAACAACGTCATAATGACTTCATCAACAATTGCAATTAAATCTTTTTCACCAAGTTGCCTTGGCCAAAAGACAGCAAAGACCCCTTTCGGTCCTTGAATCAAGTTACCTCCTATTTACCACACACTGTGGAGACTTCACACTTTTCCTTTTTACCGCTTGCCGACAAATAGGGAAACTGTATAGTATAGATCAGTGATTCTCAACCGCAGCTCTTGGCTATCCTCTCTGCGGCTCTCATTAACCTTATGAAAATGAATTCGTTTTGCACTGTTTATTTAAACTTTATTGAACCATTCTTCATTTCAATAAAACCGATACTACTAACGCAATAAAATTAATCAATCTTTTATTACTTGGTTATGATCATCCTTTAGCCAACAGTCGAGGATAACATTGCACAGTGCTACTTATAAGGAGTTACTGGATGCTAGTGTCAGCGCAGTAGCTTGGTTTCTTAGTTTCGTCCTCATTCAATATTAAAAGTTTTTTTCTAATAATATACAAAACAGAAGAGGGAGCCCTAACTTAATCTTTCGATAGGTTGCAGGACCAGAGGCAATAAAGCATTTTTGTTAGTTCATGACTTAGTTAGAGATTATTAGCATTAGAAAATGATAGACTGGGCTTCTCACTCAGGTAATGCCATAATGCCTCACTCAGGTAATGCAATACCAAAACCAAAGGGGTCTAAAAGGGTTGAACAGCCGTGCAACCTGCAAGACTAAATATGGAAAATTTTTATAATTCTTCCGCAAAATTACCGTTTTAGCACGATTAGGATCACAATTCGCACGTTTTTTGAGCCATTTGAAAAAAACTAAATTTCGAAAGCCATGGCATAATGAAATTGCCCAGATCCTTTACCCCCCTCTTTACTTACAGGTGAAGTCCAAAAAACGTTCAAACGCTTGTATTTTGAGGTAGATGTTCTAAATGACTTGACCTGGATGCGCCACTGGGGATAAAGCCCCTTTTACGTGGTCACTTAAACCCAAATATGCATGCTTTTAAACTTAGTTTGAACTTGAACAGGAAGTAAGAGAGCTGAAGAAGCTGAGATGTTTATTTCGGTTCAAGGGTTTCCAAATATTAGCATTTAGTTCTTTAGGTTCAGATAGCTCTAAGAATGTCCAAAATGCCATCTAAATTGCGTCAACATAGCAATTTTTCCGAACAATTACAAAAATTGCCTAGCGGCTGGGGGCATCGCCCTCAGACCCCCGTCAGTTTGAGACGCAGCCACGTTTTAGCCTTATATTTAAGTCCCTCCTTTAGTAAAATTCCGTTTGACGCCTGCGCAAATGCTGTAATATTAATTTTTTTTTAATTTTGTGATAGTGTTTAGCTTAACATAGTGCCGTGATAAAGCGAGAAATGGGCGGGTAAAATGTTTCAATAACTTAAATAATAAAACTGTGCAGTAGTTGCGCAAAACTAATTAAAAATTTTTGTTTACTTGGTTGCGGCTCCTGTTAACTTTAAGGTTTCAAATTTGGCTCTGGACCAAAAAAAAAGTTGAAAACCACTAGTATAGATACTAATTTTTCTAGTCTTTGGTTGACACGACCGGTAATTGAATCCGAGTCTACCATTTCAGCAGCAGACCCTTTATTTACTTGACCATTGTTTGGTGATTGTTTGGTCTATCATCCCTTGGTTTGCTTTGAAAAAGCCCGTAGTTTGCTCTTACATCCTTATGCCCCTCCTCTATTTGCATATACGGCCCAAATTTCATGTTGCTGAATCACTGATATTACCCTTTTGCGTACAATTCACCAGGTTTGTTTGCTAGCTCATTAAGATGAAAATTTCATGAAAGTGGTTTTGTTGATTGACATCCAAACATCACATGAACTTTTCATAAAAGTAAGGAGAATTTAAATTACAACACTCTTCGACATTTAATCGTTTACGTGCTATCTGGCCTAAACGCAACCAGCGCGGAAGCCTAGGAACAGTCACCAGAACGCTAACTACTAAAAACAAGCAACGCGAAAAAGTTATCCTCCCACAGGATTCGAATCTGCAGCAAATTATTAAAAGCTTAGCTGGCCAGCAAACGTAAAAAAACATCACAACTAAATTATCATTAATGTTTTATATGTGGCTGCATAGGTGGGCAAGTTAATGCAAAACGTTAGTTTCGTTAACCACAAGTCCGTTAACAAACTTCACACCTCCGTTAACGTTAATCCGTTATTATCAGCTTTAATTAACGGAAGTTAATAAAGTCCGTTAATTCGTTAACATTTTGCGTGTAATTTACATTTCGTTTTATTCACTCGCTTCTATAATACATATTGACGCTGTTGAGCAGATTGTAAGGAAAGATTTATTGCTATGGTGGTCCTTTTGTGTTTTGGAAGTTACATTTTACAGTCTAATTTAACTTCAAGATAGAAATAAGTTCAAATGCACTAACGAAGCTGCAATCGGAAAATCTTTGGAAACTGCGAACAGCGATAATTAATAGACCTCTGAGGCTGCAGCTTAATATTTGTCACAAAAAAGAGCTCTTTTCTTCGCTTTCTTCTACAAAACTCGTACTAATATACGCAACAAGTGCTACCACTGCAAACTGGTTTGTACCGGTACGATGAATGAATGGTGCAAGATATTAACAATAAAAACCTTAACGGAAGTTAACAGAACTTAACGGAAGTTACTTTAGTCCGTTAACAGAACTTAACGGAAGTTACTTTAGTCCGTTAACAGAACTTAACGGAAGTTAATTTAGTCCGTTAAATGGAAAAAACTTTTTAACGGATTAACGAGTTCAAGAAAAAGTTAGCTTCGTTATTAACGGATTAACGGACTTGTGCCCACCTACTGTATGTGTGGCTGCTATTGAAGACTATCACGATATGGTGACACATTTTCAACTATTTGTACCTTAACTAACTCAGTTAAAAATGGTTTATGCATTGCTCAATTTTTATTTCTTTGATATTTTCAACTAGCAATTTTGTGACAACTTTAAAACGGATTATAGTTTTTGTAGAGTTTCTTAAGGGCAAAACATTATGATTATTTGTCAATCAGTTTCTTTGATTTGAGTTTGATGAAGTTAAACTACCGAAAAATACTGTAACTCCTAGCCCAAAACCTTTTTTTGGTGCAAAACAGGTCAAAAAAACGGTGGTATACAATTTATTCGAGACCTTTTGATAAACTCTTGCATTGCATTTATACGCCATTACATATCCATCTCAATTGTAAATAATCAAGGTCATGTCTACTAACTTGGGTCAAAACTTAATTTTTTGACTGCGGTTATAAAATAACAGAGATGATTTTAGCAGTAGGCAAGGTTATAGTTGCATTGCAATCGCGTGCAAGCGTATAAAATGCAGTCGCAGTGCTCTAATGGTTAATTATACGAGTGCATAAATTGTAACAAGTTTTAAATTGTTTTTGTTTACTTTTGAGTATCAGTTGATTTTCAGCGAGTAGTAAATTTTAATTCATTCTGTAGTGGTCGTTGACGCTACTGAAATAAATCCATGTTTTTAATATTCCTTCAAAATTGCTTGTAGTGTCCATTTTACGAGTTTCATCTCTTCAATTAATAAAAGATCAAAGTTTCATTATACAGTGGAATTCGGTTAATAAATCCACGGTTAATAAATCCAGCCGCTTATTACATCCAATTTGCTTGGAACGGAATCGTCTTGTGCATTTTAGAAAACGCCGTTTATTAAAGCCGCCGCGTATTAAATCCAAAACCGGCTGTCCCGAGGCGGATTTATTAACCGAATTCCACTGTACTTGCTAAATTACGCCAAAGCGTGCAACGAGTTGGCGATGCCCATCTTCTTGTCACTGCTCCTCCTAGTCATCACATCTCCTTTTAAAGCAATGCGGCAACGGTGGCCAGGAATTGGCAGCACTAAGTCCGATTGGCTCGGAATTGAACTCCAGGCCTCTCGCACGTCGCACAAGAGGAGATAACGTATTGCTTTTCTGCTAACCGGCGAGTGAATTGCTTCACAAAATATATACACATGTTAACCTTTTGCTAAGATCGTTAGGTTTTTTTTTAATTTTAGAAGACGCCATACCAACATCTATTTCAAATTCTTTGACATTGACATGTGCTACATAAGAGACTTCAAATCAATTTGTCAATTATCATTTTATTTTCCTCCATTATGTCGCATCGTACGAGCGTACACTGATCATAAAAAGGAAAAGAATGGTCAAATGCATAGGTGGGCACAAGTCCGTTAATCGTTAATCCGTTAATAACGAAGCTAACTTTTTCATTAACTCGTTAATCCGTTAAAAAGTTTTTTCATGTTAACGGACTAAATTAACTTCCGTTAAGTGCTGTTAACGGACTAAAGTAACTTCCGTTAAGTTCTGTTAACTTCCGTTAAGGTTTTTATCGTTAATATCTTGCAGCTTCGTTGTGCATTTGAACTTGTTTTTATCTTGAAATTAGATTAGACTGTAAAATGTATCTTTCAAAACACAAAAGGACCACCATAGCAATAAATATTTGCTTACAATCAGCTCAACAACGTCAATACGTGTTCTAGAAGTGAGTGAATAAAACGAAAAGTAAATTACACGCAAAAAGTTAACGGATTAACGGACTTCATTAACTTCCGTTAATTAAAGCTGAAAATAACGGATTAACGTTAACGGAGGTGTGAAGTTTGTTAACGGACTAGTGGTTAACGAAGCTAACGTTTTGCATTAACTTGCCCATCTATGGTCAAATGTCGTTCAAAAATGCTTGCTTATTAAGTATCAGTGCGTATTTTAAGATTTAAAATTAGAGTGGGCAAAATATCAACAGCGTCAAACAAGTCATCTAGAGTCAGGATGGACTTCATACCAGAGTTGTAAACGGGCCGACTAGTTCAGGCCTGAACCCGGCCCGAACCCGAAAATATAAGCCCGAACCCGAAAACTAATTCAAAGCCCAAATCATGCCCGAAAAAACCCAAAAGTTAAGTTAGGTCTGAAAAATTTAGCAATGTTGCCAAGTTATTTTGATTATATTTTTGTAAACCGTAGACTCGAATCAAATCTTAGGCCCGAATCAAGCCCGAAATTTTTGTCAACTTTTGGCCCGAACCGGGCCCGAACCCGACCCGAAAAGCCGGGCCCGACTTACAACTCTGCTTCATACGCTTCGTCTCACAGCGTCAAACTGGAGGCAAAGCCCGTAAAGACCAAAAAATGTCTTCCATGTTTTTTGAACCCTACTTTTTGACTAAGATTACATAATGGAAAAAATATGGGAATAAACAGCCATTTTTAGGATAGGCAACAGCTTTTCAGAATGGGAAAAGCCTGCTTTAAAACCTTTTAACGGCCTTGTGTATAATCATGCAGTATAAGGCTAAAGTGTCATTTGGGACCATTCTGGATACCGTGATCAAGCGGATTACTATGATACTTATACACGACTGTTTATACGTTGCATAGATATTACTTCGCATGCTTTTTTATTGCAATGAAAGATTGTTACACAAATACTCATATAAATGTAATTTTCGTAATCAGAGTAGCAGACAGAAGAAACTTGCCTTGTCGGTTCAGTCCGTCAATTATTTGTATCAAAGTAAACAAAATTGGGAGCCAAGGAGTTTTTTTGATTGCAGCAACAAATTTAAGAAAAATAAAAAAAGGAAAAATATTACGTCGTCATTAACAGGCGGTTTCAGAAGGAAAAGTCACGGAGAAGTCCGCGGAAAAGTATTCAAAATCAAGCGACTAATAGCCTAACCAATAATAATTAACCACAGCAGACTAATGATGCAGATAGAAGAAGATAAATTTCGACCAAATGTGTAAAGTTTAAACAAGAATCTATAATTAATAGCTAAAAGAATGCCCTCAGGGCTAAAGTAAAATTGATATTAATTAGAAGTTAGACTCTTGTATTTTCAGATAGGCTTTTTTGATTCCATCCATAGCAATATTAGTCATCTTGAGATTTACTCTATTGTTGTAGGTTTGCAAATATTACGGCCTATTATTAGAAAATGTTTAGATCAATTAATTTGATAAAGATAACAAAGCCATGTAAATATTTGCAATTATGCTCAGCGGCTCGAACTTGGCACGACAAAAAGAATGTTCGAAAACAAATTTATCTTTGTTGGATAGTTGGCTTTATATTGTCAAATTACAAAAACGTGGATTCAAACCTTAATCAAAATATAACAAAAACCTCACAAAACGCCAAAAAAAAATTAAAAGAAGATAAGTCAGCCTTTAAGAAGTAAAGTTGTTATTGGCTGAAGCGGAGGTAATAAAGGACTTCTATTTGGTTTACTGGTTAAGTTTGTAAGTCTTTAAAAGCGTAAGCCAATTGTTCTACAGAAGACGTCAAACAAACTGTTATTAGTATTTTGTTATTGCGCTTTATTTTATATTGTGGGCATTCAACGAATAATTCCAGGTTTGCTTTTATTTAAAATTGAGAAGCTTGAAAAAAAGTTTATTAAGACCTTTTCTCTCTAACTTTTATTCTTTTCTTTATTTTTTCCCTCACTAGTCACATTTAGTAAATATGGTGGATATGGATTTGCAAACGTAAAGAATGGGTAATCTCTACCGTAAGTTTGCAACAATTTTCTTTTCAACGGCGAATATTTACAACTTACTCATTGTTGTGATGTCGAAATACTTTCGGGAAATTGTTTGTTTTTCTCAAAACGATATTACCAATGCTTTCGAGAAGTTGAGACATTCTACGTCATGTTATGACAGTAGACGAAGACGATCCGCATGAATGCGCCCATCAGATTTTGGCCTCCAGTTATAAACGACGACTAATTTGTTTACTTGAAGAACGCTGAGATGTAAACCAATTTACTTTTTTTTACTACAAGCACATAATAGTGTTATATCGTTTTAGCAATCTATGTTGTTGCCTTACAGATGCAAGTATAGCATTCAATTTCAACGTGCAAAGCTTTCTTTGTAGCCGAAAGGATCTTACCGCAAGTTTGTAAAAGTTTAAATTTTACGGTACATATTATTGTTGTTGTTGCTGTTTGATCCATATTTTCCTCCACTTACGAGAAAGCGAAGGTTGCGATTTTATTTTGGACGAATCCTTACCTGCTTAGGAGTTGACCATTTTCCACGCTTTCCGGTTGACGTTTGACTTCTTCCACGTAAATTTGCTGTTTGTTCAAAGCCTCCAAGCATCAGAGATAAGCATCGTAAGGCGCCTTGTTCTACGACGCAACAACGTGACCGATTATTATTATTTATTTTAATTATAGTGAAATTTACAGTAAAAAAAAGATGCACTAAAAATGTCTTGGAGAAGAAAAAATTAAACTGAAATTTTTTGATGACAAATAAACACTTTTTTGATCCAAACAATCCACGTCGACGCTCCCTACTGGCAAGTAGCTTGAAAAGCTGCTGAAAGAAATCTAGGCCAGCTACAAAGCAAAGATAAGGATATAACTTTTTTCTAAACCGAACAGGAATTTTTCCCTCCGGCTTTGGGGAAGACCAAAAAAGGGTCCTCGTTCATTTTGGGCGCATTTTCTCCCGATTTGAGGTAAAGACCCCCAAAAAACTTAATTGGCTTTGAATTTTGCTGGGAGACTGATTCTCAGCATTTCATTGTTCTTGCCTCAGATCAAGACTCAACTAGCACCGGCCCCCTAAATTAGAGCGGGAACTGAAAGAATTCCTGGCCGGGGTTTTTCATTCCTCTTTACCCTCCCTCTCTACGACCCAGTTTTTATGTCCCAAGATTTCACGCTTAAGCATGCACGGCTCGGACTCAGATTTAACTTACGTGACATTGTTGAGCCCTTAAGCTACAACTGTCATGCACGAACCTTCACCGTATGTACATTTACAGTGACAAAAGAAAAAAAATCAATCTTGCTTGCGTCTGTACTCAGACAGGTTTTGTTAGAGTTAAGACAGGTATTGTAAGTTAAATGTCGATAAAAGTTTAAGAATTATGTTTGAAAATTCACATCAAGATTTCATGATCTTGATTTTAAAATAAAGGCAGAATATAAAGTGTAGTCTATTTTGAATTCGAATCTTAAGCTAAATTTTATATTACTACAAAGTAATTTATCCTCTAAATTAATCGTTTTGATGTAATAACTTTTTTGCAAAGTTTGAAGAAGATCAGCCGTTAAAATAAAAATATTAGGCTATATTTGCATTAAAAGGGCGATCAAATTGAAAATTTTTTATGCAGTTTTATCTCAAAAGAAATTGACAGAACTGAAGACTAGCAGCACCAATTTTGAACTCTCTACGACCTTCCGTTCCAAAGATATAACAAGCTAGATTTCACCTCAGAAACGCTTTTCCCTTTTACAAATTTTGCCCGGGTTGCCAACCGCAAACTGAATTTCAAAAATGTGCTGCATGTTCGTAACTTTTAATAAGTATTTTAACGGTAACGTTGTTGTCAAATCAAAATAAAAGTCAGTATTGTAAATTAGCTACAACTTTTCAAGTAAATTCAAGCCAACTTCCCCCGAATTATTATCTTCTGTCCTAAAACTGGTAAACTGGCAACAGTGGGAAGTAAGAGAAAAATTGTTAATTTCGAACTAAATATCTTGAAAACGACCGAACGTAGAAAGTTGAAATTTGGTGAGAATACATTTTAGGCTTTTCCCAACATTTTGGTCAACAGTGAAAAAAGGGACTTGAATGTCCTTTAACTTTATTCTTCTTGACTCAACTTGATCAAAAATATTGTGCTTTAAACACTTTGTCCTATTCCTCCAACTCGAGCGTAACTTTGATGAATTCAGGTGGCAACACAAACGTTAATTGCACCGTCTATGACTCTATGCCATCGTAAAGCATTGCTAATTACTGCCACAGTATATTTCGATGGTGTGGCGATAATCTCGATGCGTGACCACGGCACAGACAGCAATTAACATGGCACAGTCAGTTTTTCCCCCTAAAATTGTCTATGTTATGCTAAGTCCGGATACACGAAGATAAGGATGAAGAAGAGTATCTTTATGACAATTGAATCAAGAAAAATGAAGTAAACATCTTATATAATCTAATAATTGCATTAATTTGGGAATTCCATTGATTTTGCCCCGTAGAGAATTTAGAGGGCATTGTTAAGATGTGATACAAAGCAAAAAAAGCATCAGAAATAGATGAAAATTAGTGCAATTAAGCATAAAATAAAGTATAAACGGGAAAAAGTCTTTCACCACCTGATATTTTAGTAGTCATATGATTAGCTTATGGTTTTTGGGTGGGACAGATCTCAAATTTTTTTAGTGCATGCCTATATTTTTACTGCTTGAAATTCATACAGCTCAAGAGCCCAAATCTAAAACAACGAAAGAAGCCCGGTAATGTTTGTGAAGCAATTACAAGGTCACAAAAGTCCAAACCGAGTAGACTTATCGTTTCAGAAAATGCACAGTTAAACCTCGGTTATCGAACACTTCTGTTCTCGACCAAGTCGGTTTTCGACCAAAAAATTCGAGATTTTTACTTCTCAGACTTCGAACATAAATTCGGGTCACGACCTAACCGAGAGAAGCCGAGCGAACACGGACGCGCCATAATGTTGCATCCATCGGCTTTTTCAGACGATCTTTGATGTAACTGAGTCGCTGTATTTTTTTTTAATGTTTTACTATTAATTTTGTAATTTTTTCAAAAATTTTTGTACTGTACAGCATCTTAACCTTTAATGTTTTCGATGTTTTAAAAATAAAACATTAAAAATGTCATAGGCGTAGCCGGAAGGGGGGGGGGGGGAAGGGGGCAGGGGGCCCGGCCCCCCTCCAATAAAAATACCACCAATGGTAAAAAAATTATGACAACATAGCCTAGTGATGTTTAGTTGCAGTTTTTTTTTTCAGTAATTACGCAGTAACAGTAATTAACAATAATACTAATGATGACGAGGGAGCCCCTAACTAAAACCAGGGGGCCCCGGGGTCCCTAACCAACAATTAGGGGCCCCAGGGCCCCTAACTAACAACCAGGGGGCCCCAGGGTACCTAACCGACAACCAGAGGGCCCCTAACGGAAAACCAGGGGACCCAGGGCCCCTAACTAACAACCAAGGGGCCCCAGGTTCCCCAACTAACAATCTGAGGGCCTCAGAGCCTCTAATCGACAACCAGGGGGCTCTGAAGACCCTAAATGACGACCAGAAAACCCTAGGGCCACTAATTTACAACCGGAGGGCTCCGAAGCCCTTGACCGACAACCAGGGGACCCCGGGGCCCCTAACCGACAACCAAGGGGCCCTGGGGCCCTTAACTGAGAAACAGGGGGCCCCTGGGGCCCCTAACCGACAACCAGGAGGCTTCAGGGCCCTTAACTGACAAATAGAGGGTCCCTAGGGCCCCCAACCAATAACCAGGGGGCCCGGGGCCCCTAATTTACGACAAGGAGCCCCTAACCGACAACCAGGTGGCCCTGGGGCCCCTAACCGACAACCAGATGGCCCCATCGGCCCCTAACTGACGGCCAGGAAACCCCAGGGTCCCTAATTTATAACCAGGGGGCCCCAAACCGACAACCAGGGGGCCCCCGGGCCCCTAACTGCCAACCAGGGCCCCCCCGGGACTTTTGACTGACGACCAAGGATCCCGGGCCAGAGGCCTCTAAATTCAAATTTTTACAATTTATATGCAAAACCTGTTGAAAATCTAAGAGTTTTGTTCTAAAAGTTGCAACCCCAGGCCCTCGTTTAACGTTATTATGAACTTAATGCTATAACACAGGCGTTAATGCAAACCCTCCAATTGAAATACTACCAATGATAAACAGAATGAGAGGGTATAGCCAGTATGTTGTGCTAGTCTGGAATTGCAATTTCTTTAATTTAGAATTTACGCGTACAAAAGTAAGTAATGATAATGACGACCACGTGTCCTTGTCATAATAATATCATGCAATTCTTGGAGGTTTCAAAAAACTGTCAAATGACATGACTCGAATCCTCCACACTTCAGAAAAAAAGTTATTTTAATTTTGGTTTAAATGTTTTTTTAAAGAAAGAACTTAAGGACGCGATCTTATTTCAAAATCATAGGCGTAGCCAGGGGGTGGTCCAGGGGGCCCGGGGCCCTTCAAACAAAATGCCACCAATGACAAAAATTTGACAAAAAAGCCTTGTTTTTTCATTTTCAGTGTCTTTTAGCATCTTAGCGTACAACAGTACACGCGTACGACAGTAATTAACAATAAATAATATTGACGACCAGGGGGCCCGGTGCATCTCTTTAATTCAATTTTTTCGAACCAATTTAAACGTATAACCAGGGTGAAATCTAGGGTTTTGGTCCTAAAAGTTGCTACCTCAGGCACTCATCTAAACTTTTATGAACGTAATGCAATTTGGCATGTGGCACTGTGTTTGGCCGTATTTGGCATGTGGCACAGTGCCAGGGCCCCGCGCTTAGATAGTAGGACTTTTTTTTGTTGGTCTTTACTTATATTTGGCAGAAAGATGTTGCAAAAATCCCCTAAGTGCCAGGGGCAATGCGCAATGTAAATCCGGCCCGGGAATAACATGTTTATTAAGCGTTACCATCTAATGTACCATTTTGGATAACGATTCACCTCCACCTCGCCAATTTTTACGCACAAAATACTTAAAAAAATAGCTGGGGAAAATTCTTATTGAACAAATTATTGAATGTCAATTGATAGGGCTTGGGCCCCCTTGCCGTACATGTACTCTTGACAAAACAAAACCAGTTAACTTCATGACAAAACAGAAATCTCTAAGAAAAATTTTGGAGTGAATTATTATTTACTGCTAAAATATTGCAGAAGGCAATGTGCCTAACTTCCCCTACATGGACCAAATCACTTACAATTAAAATTTTACACCATAAAGCAAGATTTTAAACGTGTTTTGGATTTTAATTGCAAGTAAAAGAAGAATTGAACAATTTAATTTTTTCGATTGGCTTTCAAATGTTAAAAATCTAGTTCTTTCAAATGGCTGTAAACACGTGCAAAATGTGATCCAATGGGATTAAAATAGCTTGTTTTTCCAAAAACTTACAAAAATCGCCCAGCGGCTTGGGGTTTCGCCCCCAGACCCCCATAGCCACCGGCGGCTGGGGGCTCCGCCCCCAGACCCCTGTAAGTGATACGTTTGAGTACACTAGGTCACTCAACACGTCTCCTAAGTTAGACGTTTGCACTTTCTAACTATTAGTTTTCGCCTTCTACCTTTACTAAAGTTCCGTTTAAGTGCCAACAGGCTACGGCTTCAGATCTTCCATTCTACGATAACTTTGCCGCATAAAAACTTCCTTATTTGAAAATTTTTGATGACATCATTGCAGGTGAGTTGTGGTTTGGGCCCCACCCAATCAAAAATCCTGGCTACGCCTACGCGAAATGTTTACTTTTTGTTTTTTTTCATCATCTTAGAAAGGAAATCCTTTATTAGAATAAAGCACGATCTATTTCTACCCATTTTTATTTATAGTATACAGTATAGAGTACTGTTGATGAAGTAAAGCAGTAAAAATATTCTGTACAAGATTTGTTTTCTAAACTGACTGGGAACGGATTAAAATAATTTACATTAATTCTAATGGGAAAAATTGTTTCGGGTTTGGAACAAACCACGTTTCAAAACTGCCTTCTCGAACGGATTATGTTCGATAACCGAGGTTTGACTGTAATTCCTGCAAAGCGAAGTAATTCTCACACATCTGCAAGTAAAATACGTTGTGTTTGACAGTAAGCTTTCTTAATATAAGTCTCGATTACCTGGGATTTGATTAGTTAGCATTCAAGTAATCCGATGATATTCTGACAAATTTTGTTTGTAATGCTCCAATGCAACAAGCAGCGATAAATGTTGTGTAGCTTAAGCTTGGCAAGTCAAGAAACTACTCATAAATAGTGAACTATAAATAGTTTCAATCGCAACAACCTGATCTAATTGGTCAAAAATGTGTTTTTTAGCTATCAAACCATCAAGCGAAAAAAGCAAATCTTCATTAAAATGCTGTTTGGTGCTTTTTTTGTTCAGTAAATATCGTTTGATACCGTGACAGTATTAGTAATAATATCTAGTGTTATTAAAAAAAAGTGTTTCTGTAAATTACGAGTAGTTTGTTGCCCAAATACTCACTCTACTGTAATTGAGAATTTCATAATATAATGGAACAACTAGGAGTTGAACTAGCTACTTACAACAAACAATTAGACAGCAACAAGTCGGCGGTTGATGCAATGCCTCCACTCTCTGGTAAGTATGAATTGCTGATTAGGACTTATGAACAATGTCATTCAAACTTGTCTTCGATGCAAAAACTGAAGCAGTTAGGAAAATTAGGATTTTTTAGACCCACTGATCAACAGATATGAAACCAAATCAAATTAAATTAAATTAAATCTTTCATTATAGTCGTTGTATTACTCCGAAGCGTCTAATGAGTTTGCAGGGCCCATCTCCGCATCATTGCGCCCGGGTACACAGCACCTTTGGAAGAAATGTTGCAACAGTGGAGAGTCGTTGGCAACACACACTGTTTTTGATTTGACCGGTCCGAGATTTGAACCTCAGACCTCCCGCTCTAGATTTGAAACCACATTTTTAAAAACGTGGTATGGCTAGCAATGGTAATGGTGGCATTCTTATTGCTTTTTTTTTTTGTTGTTTTCCAATTCTGTCAGAACAAGATGTTGCTACAGGTGCGTGAGCAGACTTCAAGCGACTTTAATCGAATTATTGCGCATGATGTTCTTTTCACACTCTACAAAGCAATAACGTCATTGGCGGATCCACTAATCCAAAAATTAAAAAGCCAGGAGCTTTGTTAAGCATGCGTTAAGTGATCGAACGGACGCTTCTGTTACTCATATACTATCATTTAGCCTGTTCAAACAAATCTCGAATCTTGGTTTAGTGATCCTCAACTGGCTCAGGTGGAACCTACCTTTTATTACACTCGTGTGCTAGCTGATCATTTTCACATATAGTCAGTCCACTAGTATCCAAAATCAGAGCTGGATTTACTGTATATTACGCGAATTCCCTGGCACTTCGCGGATTTTTGCTATTTTTCTGCCAAAAATAAATGAAGGCCTAAAAAAAGGTCTTAGTTTCAAAGCGCTGAGGCCTAAAGCATTTTCCTACCAAATATAGGTGAAGGCAAAAAATAGGTCTTACCATCAGAGCACAGGGCCACTGGCACCGTGCCATTGCGCCATATGGTAAATCCAGCTTTGTGCACAATGTTGAAATTCAGTTTTGCTGTAATAAACAAACAACTTGATCAAAAACAAGTTCCACTGGAAAGTTAATGTTTAGTGTTGCTACAGTTTTTAATGAGTTTTGTAGCTACCATAAACTGCTGTAGATTTGCTCATAAACATACGTAATTAGAAATGATCTTTGCGGTATTATTTTCCATCATAACAAACTTTTGGCGAAATCAAAAACTGCGCTAAATGATTACAAAAACAATACAGTTTACTGTCCGTGCAGAATATTGTAAATTTAACAGAACTTGATCGATAACGATCCATGTAAAAAATTAACAATGTGCTGTTACTGCTACATAAAACTGAGAAATTATTTTGCCACGTAACTAATAAGTCCTATACAGTAGTAATTCGTTTCACTGTTATATTTGCTACTGTTCATAAATAGTGGTGTTTTGTAATAATACTTAAAATTTAAAAGTAAGTACGATGTTGCCCTACTTGGCACATTCTCGTGTACTGACCACTGACCGACAAAATTTAATCCGTTGCTACCCAGACAAAACTCAGTAATAGGACACCACCAGAAATATTTCAATCGCAGCAGATTAAAGTCTTTGAACATTGTGTTGTCTAGCGGATGAATTTGTGCTTGTAGCAAAAATTAAAAAAATTTAAACCTTTATCGAAGACGTTGAGACATTTGCTATGCTTTTCGTAAGGACTTCAGCAAAATACTTGGCAAACCTGACAATTATAAATAGTCTTATCCATTATGCACGTACTGCAAAATAATATTGCTGTTTGCGAAAACAAAAATTCTACGAGCAATCTTTCAGACACCAGAACCGTGACGAGTGATGAAGACTCAGAGAAAAAGAGTGTTTCAGTGATGAAGAGCCGTTTCACTCACAGCTTGACTGAAAATATCAGTCCGCAAATGGATCTAGCGATAGAACAACTGGAGAAGGATCACTACCTCTACAGGAGGGGATCAACCCAAGTCCATGTGCAGTTGAGTAGAGCAAATTTTGGTTTTCAAAGAGTAAAAAAATTGCTTCGCCCAGGATTTTGTTAAGGGGGGGGGGCCTTTGAACCCAAAGTTAAGTTTTTTGTTGTTTGAAAAATGACTTATTCAAGACAGTGTCATGATGAGCAAATCGTACCACAAACGAGTGTCTAGGGGCGAAACCCCCCAGCTGCTGAGCGAATTTTGTGATTTTTGGAAAAAAAAGGTGGGCATTTAACGTCATTGGAACGACCGACGCTCGCGTCGCGTGTTCCCCTGTTTTTACTTGGCCATTTTCCAACTAACGAGTGCGAAATTTCAGACTTTTGCTTATAACTCGAGAACGGTTGGGTCTAGCTACATGAAATTTTGACAGCAGTTTGAGATTAATGAGTTGTATGTTTGTACCAAATTTCGAGGCAATAGGTCACGTAACTTCGGTTTTAGAACCCGAAATCCGCCCCGCAAGTTTGGCGTAAAAAGCGGTCTCAGTCAAAAACGGCTTAAGTACGGCAAAAAATATTTCATGTGGTTGTATGTCTCAAGATACCCTTTCATCCCAATCAACCTACTTTTGGCCGCGATGAGGTTTCTTTCTTTTTTTTTCCTTTTTTTTCTTCCTAATTTTTGTACGCTCTTCTTCTCCTAAACCACAAAACATCAAAATCTAACTTTTGAGTAAAGTTGTTGAGCTGCAAATGCAATTTTTTCTCCCGAAATTTTTTGGGGCAACTCTGCCGGGAACCCCCGAAAATGGGGCCCCAAAAAATCAATTTTTTGAAAGGCTTAAGCTAGGGTGCTAGTTTTTTTGATATCAGTAGATATGATATCAGAAGTTTAACAGACAAATATTTTGACATAGTTTGGGGGTGCCACCCCCCCAGGGACCCCCCAAATAGACCCCCAAAAATCAATTTTTTGAATGGCTCAAGCTAGAGTTCTACTTTTTTTTGATATCAATAGATATTTAACAGGCAATCATTTTGACATAGTTTGGGGGTGCCACCCCCCCGGGGACCCCCCAAATGGATACCCCAAAAATCAATTTTTTGAACGGCTTAACTTAGAGCGCCAGTGTTTTATGATATCAGCAGATATTTAACAGACAAATATTTTGACATAGTTTGGGGGTGCCACCCCCCCCGGGGACCCCCCCAAATGGACCCCCCAAAAATCAATTTTTTGAATAGCTCAACTTGGGTGCCAGTCTGTTTTGATATCAGCAGATATTTAACAAACAAATACTTTGACATAGTTTGGGGTGCCACCCCCCAGGGACCCCCCAAATAGACCCCCAAAAATCAATTTTTGAACGACTCAAGCTAGGGTGCAAGTGTTTTATGATATCAGGAGATATTTAACTGACAAATATT
This sequence comes from Trididemnum nubilum, assembly GCA_963965965.1. NCBI lineage: Eukaryota > Metazoa > Chordata > Ascidiacea > Aplousobranchia > Didemnidae > Trididemnum > Trididemnum nubilum. The sequence continues at coordinate 20,079,973 of OZ014490.1, forward strand.
TTGACTCCACTTTTCTGGAGGTTCCATAATCAGATATTTTTGAATAATTGCTGATTTTACGGTAGACAAAAAGTACTTTTGAGCGTCACAGCATTAGCTATGCATTGGTCGTTCACTGGGTTTGCTGGCAAACTCCCATCTAGTTTAGATTACATTTCGCACTTTTTTAGAGCTATTTGAAAGAACTAAATTATAAAAATCGAAAGTTATTTGCATGAGTTAAATTGCCCATTCCTTTTAGCTCCACTTAAAAACAGATGAAATCCGAAGCACATTTAAAAGCTTGTATTTTCGGGATAAATTTTCTAGATGACTTGGCTATGAGGGGCCAAGAGCCCCTTATTCCCCTCATGGTTGCGCCACTGCTTCCCATACAAAAATAGAAATTCTTCTATCTTTAATTGAAGCAAAAATTGTTTATTCTCTCGTTATTATAGCAAAACACTTTTTTTGTAAGTCTAGAGTTCGCATCAAAAACGATTCCAAAAAAAGTCTTTTATATTTTGCAAGTTTAAAAAGCTTCAAATTAAGGAGTCAAATATTATTAAGTATTTCTACCGTTTGAGGTATAGCAGAAATATCATTATCGCCAAATAGGGAGAAATTTTTTCTTATTCTAAAATTTATGGAGAAGTAATACTTTTCCACTAAATTTTTGAATCGTCAATTGAAAGAAAAATATTGCTCTTTTACGCACACGGGTTCTTACATTTTGTTTTATTTTCGTTTTGGTTGTTTTTCTCAACGCTTTTCTAGTATTTAGCCTCATGTTTGGTTTGCAATCGCCTATCCCAGCATAATGATAGCAAAATTTTAAGGTGATTTATTTCAGAACGTACGCTGGTCCAACTGCGGAGGACATAGCTGGAGAAAGTAATGGAAGTCAGATGATCCACAATGGGCTGAAACTCATCTCTGCACTGTTGGGGATGATGCTCTTCATCATTTCACTCTCCATCAAACTTTCAGCCGCTATCACATACTACAGTGACGACAGCCATAGTACTGAAACTACGACCTACAATCAGGTTTACTGGTTATTTTATGTTTTTTCTTTATACCTTTGCTTGCTGGGGGAGAGAACATTTCTGAATTTTTTTGTTTGATACTCTTGAATCAAGGTGCAAAATACCTACTGTAGCTGGAGAAAGTGCTGATATTTACACATGTCCAACTTTTTAGGGAAGCTCCATGTATTTACATTAATCAAATCTTTTGTTATACTCTCTGTATTACGCCGAAGCGTGTAGGGAGTTGGAGGGCCCATCTCTGCGCCCGGGCAACAGAACTTCTTTTGAAGAAAATCTCGCAGCAATGGCAAGCCGTTGCCAATATTGTGTTCGATTTGAACGGTCCGAGATTTGAACTTCAGACCTCCGGCTTCAGAGACGAACTGGAGCTTCATGTTTTCGTTAACACGAAAGCAGTTACTGATAATGATAGTAAGAAATTGAAAAGCACTACAACCAAATTTAAGGATGAAATATTGCAGATTTTCTTCAATGCCTTGTGCAAATATGCAATTTAGCAACTTACAGCACTTCAGCCCATTCTTTCGTTTTTTCTTTAATTTTACTGGCAATAAACTAAACTGCGAAAGTAGTGATTACATTGCTTGCGATGTAGTTATTTTTGGCAATTTGAACTTCAATTTAGTTCAATTGTATTCATTTAGAAAATTGTTAGCAATAATCTCAATAATCTAGAAAAACAACTCTCCGCAATGATTCACAAATAGCCAAAGCTTAAGTGAAAAACCATACATGATGATTGCTGTAGCTGTAAAAAAATGCTGCAAATTAAAAAAAATGTACTACATTGCATAATTTGCAGAAATAGTATACTCATTGCTTATGCTGCATTAATAAAATCGTCTAACCTAAATTTATCACAAGAAAAACTTGTGGCTTCGGTATTTGCACAATGCAGAGTTGCACATCCAACACAGCTATACAGTGTGTAATCATATTGTTGTTGAAGTTTTTAAAATCATTTGATTTCCACTTATTTCCAAAAATTTATTTGCATTTTAGATTGTTATTTTCGATTCATCTGATCGTACAGCAGCTTGTTGGTGAGCTTAAACTTTTAACTGATACTGTAAAACAGAAATTTTTTCTTCTTTTGCTGCTCTATACAAAAATATTTGAACCCAATTAATTTCAAAAAATTTTTTTGAATGATGTTCAATGGTATTTTAAGCATATTTTGTGTAAATAAAAGATCCTTGTACCAGCACGAGCTAGAAGACAAACTAACCATCTCATCAAATAATTATAACTAAATCATTAATCACATACAATTAAAGCAAATATATGATTTTTTATTTTTTCAAGATCAACGAAGAAGTGCCGAGAAAGGTGGTAGATCAATACAATCTTGCTTTATACGCTTTTGGATCTTTGTGGTGTCTCTTCTACTTGTTCAAAGGGGCCTTGCGCAACAAAAGTGAAGTGAAATTCTTAAAGAATCATCAAAGAAGCAACCGGTGGTTGAAAGGTCAGAAGTAAAATCATTGAAAAGTTTGTTTTTGCAGTTTTTACAACAATTAAGCTTTGCAAATTGTTACATTATTGGGAAAAGATTGCAAATTGTTTAACCCTATTTTACATGGGGTATTTGACCAATGCATTTACACGGAAGCAAAAATGCCTCCATTTTATCTCCTAAACCAAAAGCCATGAAAACATCAAATTTGGCACGAGGGTTGGTGTTCACCAAAATGTTTTAGAAAAATTGGTTTGGAGTTTCATAACGTCTTTATTGCGACCTCCCATATTGTCAAATAATGACGTCTTTTTGCTTTGACGTCACAGGTGGTTTTAATTTTGTACATAGGTTTGTTTTTGGTAATGAATCATTAAATGTTTAAATCAAGCTAGTTACATCACAAAAACGTCTTTTGACGTCATATTTAAGTTTACTATTGGCCAAAAGTGCTCAGATTTTGGAAAATGACTTCGGAGAGCCTCAAAAAAATCGGGGAACTTGCCGTTACATTAGCAAATTCAAATCAGTAGTTATTTCTGATGCAATTTGACCTTTTCTCTGACGGGACTTATCACAAAAAACGTAAATGGGGGCAAAGATCCCCCTAATGTAAAATAGGATTAATAAAACAATAGCTATATTTTCTTCCCTAAATTTAGCAATAGTTTTTAGATAACAAAAAGTTTTCTTCAAATTTCATGTATGATTAAATATTTGCCACGAAACATGATAGAGCTTAGCGAATAGCGAAATATTTTGTCATTTATATCGCGTATTAACCGTTCAAACATTTTTAAGTAGCAACTTCAACTATAAAAATTACAGTAAAAGGTAAAAAAGCGCAACAGCCTAGTCCGTTCTAAGGACTCATCAAAGTGCTATTGTAATCTGTAAAAGAATTACAACAACTAAAGCGTTAAAATTCTGTAAAAGCTAAAACTGCATAATAGCGAACAACCTGCTAAGGTAAAACACTACTACAGACTGCAAGTTGCAGTGTCGTCGCGTTGAATTGCCATACTGATCGAAACATCGGTTAAAAAACTAGAATAACAATTTTCTAAAATAATAACTAATTAGTCAGGAAACGTGTATGATGATGTTTCTACAGCAACCACCTATAATAAATAATAAATTAATAGTCTTTATCATACTTCTTAAAACCTGTTAGATTAAAACTACAGGAAATTGGGAAAATGAGGGCCCCACTTAAATTAATTGCGTGGCCCTAATTATTTTTTTAAGGCCACCAAAGCACCTTCCTCTTCTAAAATCACTCCTGATGAACGCAATTCCAAATAGCACTAAAGATAAAATATTTGTAGTGTGCTAAAATTACCAAACACGGAGCGCCAAAAAGTTTTGATTTTCCATGACTTACGCATTTTTTAGGAGTCATCGTGTTGTTTGGTCTTGGCATTCTCCTCAAAGAAGGGCTGGCCTTCATTTCCTATCTGATGGTGGATGTCAGCGCTTGTCCTGAAAACAACATCAAAATTGCCGTAGCAGTGTTTCGGGCGCTGTTTATTGTGACACAAACAAAATACATCTTCAAGTTTTTCAAGGCCTACATTCGCAACTGCAATACCGGCTCAAGGTAGAAAGAGTTCACCATACGAGAATTTAACTTATTAATGGTAGTTGTGAACATTTGTATTATAGCAGAGACACTATCAGTTAACGTATCAACTTTCACACGAAATACCACAGGAACTGCAGCTGTTTGCATGCTAATAAGAAAATATGTCGATCTTTGTTTGCACCAACTACATTGCGTCCGCTTCTAATTTTTTCCGATAATATCTCACTTTTTACCTGATACGATAAAGCTTGTACGACTTAGTGTGCTGCTGAATCCCGTCGCATATTAACCGAGATTATGCACTTATTATATAGCAACTCTAAGTAACCGGGTATTTGATTGTTTCATTTTTGCACTTGTTTATATTTACTGAAAACGGATATATGATTCAATTTTTGTTAAAGTCATACGATGAAATTTTACAATTTTTCACAACTTATTACGAGCTCATTGGCGGTGTAAATCTTGCGAGCACATTAAATACCGTTTGTACTCGCAATTGCCAAAGCCATATTGATGATATCATACATCAAAATGCCTTTTGAGCGTTGATGTCATTAATTACAATTTCTAAATATTTTGTTCAATGGCGATGGGTTATAGACTAAATTCAAATTGCAGATACTCCTTTGTCGTTCGTGATGAAATTGTAGTGGAATCATTTCATTTCATGCGCGCAACCAGGATTTTGCTAAGGGGGAGGGGGCTTGAACCCCAGGTTAAGACTTTTTTGTTCCAAAAACGTCTCATTGAAATGATGTGTTAAGCAAACTGTGTAACTTAGCGTGAACTAAATTGCTCAAATCGGAAATTAGTTGCGAAAATTAAATTGCCCAGCCACTTCAGCCCCCGCACTTACAGGGGAAGTCCAAAACACGTTTGAACGCTTGCATTTAGTGATAAATTTTGTATGTGACTTGGCTAAGAGAGGCTGAAGCCCCCTTATCCCCACCCCCCTGGTTGCGCCACTGACTCATTCGTTCGTATGTATGACTTAGCAGGCTTTCTGCATCTGTTTTGACAAGTTGAGCCAACAAGTTTTTCCTCAGGTTTAGCTACCATTGTATATTCTACGTGAAGACCACCTGGACCCAATGATAAATAAGAGCTAAGTGCCTTTACCAAGAACACAAAGGCGCATTGCCAGCTCGGAAATCGAATTGGGAGGCAGCAACAAGCATTTAAATACAAATTCGACCAATTGAGCTAAAAGTAAGATTTATGAAAAAATAAATGAAATATGGCTAATGTTTTTTCAATCTAATTTTGTATAAGTAACTTAAAAAGGCATCAAAAGTATTATTTTAGCACTGGCTTGATGATAATGATTGCAATAAACCTCTCCACCTGGTCGACAGCTGTCATAGATGAAACTCTTCATGCTCTTCATTTGGATAGTTACGCCCAAAAAGCAAGAGAAAGCCACACAGGTAAACACAATTACACAACACGTAAAATGTTTAAAATTTTTGACTCAGGCAAATGTGTTACTTTCTAAAACTTTTTTTTTTAATTTACAATTTCCAAATTCCTTTTTCTTGCCAGATGCGGCTCAATGTTTTGTTGCTGTTCTTTTTTGTTATTGTCTATTAATGTTGATGTTTGCTGAGCACTGTTATTGGTATTATCGTTGTTTTTTGCTGGTATTGATGTTGCTAGTGAGACTGTTGCTTTTTCTGATGCTGTTATTGCTGCCATTGTCTTTTTTTGGCTTGTTGTGATTGTTGTGGCAATAGGCCTCGTTTTAACAAATTATGAGCCATTGCAAAGGTATGACCATACCTCGTTGTTGCTGCTGTTATATATAGACAATTGGACATGATGGTCTCTTTTTTTTTGCTCTCACAATAAGCTTTCAAATTAGTTCATTTATCTTCGACAAAGGTCTCTTTTTTCTTCACATTTAGTAGTAGGACTAGCAGTACTGTATTTTATTTCTGGCAATTACAATTCTTGATGCTCTGTCTGCTTGAGTAGACGTTTTTTTTGCTGTTTTTGCTGCATCGTAAAACTGCGAAGGCGAAAATGCGAGCGTTTTCACTTACCGGTAACCAATAAATTTTTAGTTGCCTGCGCAGTGCGCAACAGCACTCTATAGTCTAAGAATTGTTGCAATTTTGCTTGTAAATCACTCAAATTTTATTGTTTTGAATCAATACAGAAGTTACTTTTTTTATTTGAATTTTTTTCTTTTGGTTGTCCTAGATACTGTTTTTTGTTGCTAAGGCTGGCATTTTAATTTGTTCTTAAATTTTAATCAAAAATGAGCCTCGTGCTCTTACAAAAAAAATAAGTGTACAATACATAATAATAAACAAAAGGTATTGGTTGCTGCACTTTTGAGTGGGATGATGTTTAGGCGGAATTCTTATTTGTGCATAGAGCTGCATCCAAGCCATAAACATATTGTCTACATTACTATACTACTAGCAGCTATCTGCAGTATATTACCAACTGGATTTTTTTTCAAAGCTATTTTTAGAACATACGAGTTCTTCAAATCTCAACACAACACAAGCGGTCTCGATGGACACTTACGCTTCAACTGATGAAAACGGTGATTTTTTCATAGAATGACTCTCTATTGACTATTACTGGCTAGTGACTAGTTGAAGACTAATTAAAAAAATTGTGAGCAGAGAGTATAATTTATTACGTTATGAGTTTTTGATTCGCTTTATAATTACAAGTGCGGGTGAAGTATTTAAGTTTGAAGTGTTTCACAGAAGCAACATTAACAGAAGTTGGTACCAACTACCAATAGTGATTTTAAAAACCTTTATAACTTTTCACATGCTATGTATATAGGACGAGAAAAGAGAAGGTACTAGGTGCTTTGCTGGTAGATGGTAACATAGCCTTCCATGCACACTTCACAGCCCACACTGTTCTCTTGCCCTTGGCCTATACATCAAGCAGTGAAGCCTTGAATGGTCTATCTACCAGATCATTTCGATTGGCCAAAAACTGGTGTTGCTTTTTATTATTTCAACACGCTAGTTTTACCCTATAGTCGGCAGCGTGGCCGAATAGGTAAAGGCGTCGTTTTTACGACGACCCTGATCGAATGATCTGGGTTCAACCCGCACCCTAGTCACGCTGTTGCGTCCTTGGATAAGACGCTTTACGATGATTATCTCTGCTTGGTGGCTTCGAACAAGCAGCAAATTTAGTGGACAAGAATTCGAAGAAATCCACAGGAACATTGGATCATCGGAAACTCCTAAGCAGGCGCGGATTCCTCCAATCACGAAGTAGTCCTGGTAATGAAAAGTGTGCGGATCGTCCAACAAGTTAGCGTCTGACGCTGTCCGGTGACAGGAGGATAAATATGCGCCACAACAACAACAACAACAACCTTTTATTTTGTTAGTTTCGGACGCGTGTTCATGTGATTCCGACTTTTGTGAAGCCGCTGGTACTGCCGATACATTTTTGTTCCCGTTCCTTATCGAGTACAGTTTGGTGGCATCTTGTCTGGTTTACATCATTTGGAACAATGTCGGGAAAAAGCCCCACCCTTGCGAAGGAGTGGTGAAGCCAAGCTATAAGTTCTATGGACATTATCACGGTAAGCAGTGAAGTTTTACGACGGTTAGAACAGTTTTTCTCTTCGCGAGTCAATTACTGCAATTATGCATATGACTTTTCCTCTTTGTGAATCTTCGCCTGAAATGCGTTAATGTGTTAATGAATGTCCAAATTTAAGTTATGTGTATGTGGGGTGTCGAAGGACTCGTGGACCATCTAAATTTTCTTTAACCGGAGGTCAAGGGAACATCAAATTTGGCATGTGGGTTGTTGTGCACTAAAAATTTTTAGAAAAATTAGTTTTTAGTTGATGACGTCATCATAGTTACGTCAGAGCAAAAATTTTCGAAAATAACGTCATTTTTAGTGACATCATAGGTGGTTCAAATTTTGCACATAGGTTTGTTTCTTAAATATAAATCATAAATTGCCTATGTCAAATTGATTATATCACAAAAAAGTCAATTTTTACGTTCTTGAAATTGAACTGGCTAAAAGTGGCATTAACTTAATTTGAACAACGTCACAAGATATTTTTGTGACATAATCAATTTGACTCAGGTAATTTATGATTTAGATTCGAGAAACAAATCTATGTGCAAAATTTGAACCACCTATGACGTCACTAAAATAACGTCATTTTTGGAAAATATTGTTCCGATGTAACTAGGTAACCGTCATCAACGTATAACTAATTTTTCAAAAAATTATTGATGAACAACATCCCATATGCCAAATTTGATGTTTCCACGACCTCCGGTTAATGAAAATCTAGATGTTGCGCGAATTCTGGGACACCCTGCTTATAACGCAACTGGATTTTGTCCAAACTTCAACTGTCAGCGTTTTCAATCAATATTAATTTGTTTGAATCACAGCAAAATTCAAAAAATCAAGTGCTAAGCTGACTAACTTACTTAGCAAAAAGAAAACTGGCGAAGCTAAAACGTAATTAATTTTGCCATTTCTGGCTTGGAAGCCACAAAAATGACCAAACGGTTTTCAAAGTTTAATGCTACCGAAACATAGGCGTAGCCAGGGGAGGCAGGGCCCCCTCCAATTGAAATGCTACCAATGATAAAAATGTCACAAAAAAAACTATTGTTTCTTCAGTTTCAGTTTCTTTTAGCATCTTCACATGCAACAGTACACGCGTACAACAGTAATTAACAATAATATTGATCCAAGGGACCGGACCCTCTCAATTTAATTTTTACCAACCAATTTAAACGGGCCCCATACAATAATATTTAAATGCCCTTCAATTTAAATGGGCCCCGAACAATAATATTGATCCAGGGGGTCCGGGCCCCTTCAATTTAATTTTTGCCAACCAATTTAAATGGGCTCCCTACAACAATATTTAAATGGCCCCCAATTTAAATGGCCCCCCAACAATAATATGAGTCCAGGGGGCCCGGGCCTCTTCAATTTAATTTTTGCCAACCAATTTAAATGGGCCCCCAACAATAATATTGATTCAGGGGGCCCGGGATCCCTCAATTTAGTTTTTGCCAACCAATTTAAACGTATAACGCGAGTGAAATTAAGGGGTTTTATCTAAAAAGTTGCTGACTCAGGCTCTCATGTACCCTTTTTAAAAACGTAATGCAATAACCAGGGACGGATTTAACTTATGGCACAGAGCTAAGGGCCCGCGCGCATATAAGACTTTTTTGGTCTTCACCTTTATTAGGCCGAAAAATATTGCAAAAATCCCTAAGAGCCAAGAGCCCAACTCAATGTAAATCCGGCCCGGGAAATAACATGGTTAGTAAGCGTAACCATTCATTGCACTTTTTTCAGTAACAATTCACCTCCACCTCGCTAGTTTTTACACAACAAAATACTTTTGAAAAAAATTAGGTACAGTAAGCGGAATGCTCATTGAATAAAATTTTGAAATGAGAGGACGTGGGTCTTCTAGCCGTATATATACTCCTATAACTGATTGTTTTCATACAAAACAATAATCTCTAAGGAAAATATTCGACTGGATTGTTATTTACCGCTAAAATGTTGCAGGAGGCAATGTGATTTACTTCCCCTTCCTAGGCCAAATCACTAACAAAATTTAATCCCAAAATGCAAGATTTTAAACTTGTTTTGGATTTAAATTACCAGCAAAAGAAGAACTGAACAACTTAATGTTTTCAATTGGCTATTAAATGTTAAAAATATAGTACTTTCAAATGGCTCTGAATACGCACGAAATGTAATCCAATGGTGTTAAAACAGCTTTAATTTTTTCCAAAAAATTACAAAAAATCGTCCAGCGGCTGGGGGCTTCGCCCCCACACCCCCATAGTCTCCGGCGACTGGGGACTCTGCCCCTAGACCCCCGTTGATGATACGTTTGAATTAGAGTACACTTTCTTTACTCAACACGTCTCCCAATTTAGGCATTTTAGCATTTTAACTATTGGTTTGAGCGCTCCTCCTTGAACGAGTGCCTAGTTACGTGCCAACACCAGGCCACGGCTTCTGATCTTCCATTCTACAATATTTTTGCCCCACAAAAAATTCCTCGTTCGAACTTTCTGATGACGTCATTGCATGTGATTTGTGGTTTGGGCCCCCAAATCAAAAATCCTGGATACGCTTATGTACCGGAGCAACAACAAAAAATGCAACATAAAACAAACACCTACATATTATTTAGTGCTTTTTAATTAATTTAGCGTAATATACTGTATCTTGACACAGAAAAGCAGTAGAATGAGTAGATGGAATTTGTAAACACAACAATAACCAAAAAAAAACAATACTTTTCATATTAGTCTCTCAATAATTCCGTTTACATTTCCATAATGTCATAACAATAAGTAGAGTTAATACCTCGGAATTTTGAAATTAGAAGGTCCTTAAATTTTTTTGCAAATGTGTTGGCCTACCAAAGAAGCAGTAGGTGATTCTATAAGAATGTGAGGGAAGGGTTATGTGATTCTGCAGCTAACACGATCTGCACAACTTTATGAACTTTTGTGCTAATGTGCATCGGTGGATTTTGGAATTCGAGCAGCATCGAAACGCAAAATCACATTTGCAAATTATGATACACTTGTACTTGCAAATTACACGATCTTGCAGTAACGCTCTCCCAATACTTGCAGTTCAGGTCAAACTACCAATACTTGCACACTTGCAGTAAAATCAATTTAACATAACTCCCGAAAAATACGAATTTAGAACGGTTAAAAATCTAAGTATAAAGTCGGCCAAATTATATATTAAAATATCACTCAACCTTAAATGCACAAATCATTCACTTTCAGAAGTAGTAGCCTCTGCAGATATGCCCAATTCTAGCACGTGCTTCAATATTTATATGCCTACGTCATTACTATGAATTTGACCTAAGAAAAATGAAAAACAATGTGCTTATCGTAAACAACTTCATAAATCAGACGACAAACGGGAAAATTTTGTGGGTAGTCACCGTTTCATGCGTAGCCGCAACTTACGATAACAAATATTCCAGAGGCAAAAACAGGACAAAACAACAGAAAGAAGAAAGTAAGCGCACCAAAATGTTTTTGTTGAATAGTTTTTCAGCGATGGAAATTTTGGCTCAAATTACAGGACCAGTTACATTTATTGCTTTTTTACGAGGAAAAGATTAGTGATCGCACAATTAACACTGCCTACTAATAATGATTGCTGTTAAGTAACTTATGCAGCAAATCTAAGAAATATGTAGAAACATGGAACAAAAAAGTTTATGGATCTTTATCTTTTATTTTCTTCTTTCTCGATCTTTCGCTTGATTGCCTGTCTTTTCAGAAGAGTTTCATCAGTTGCAGTAGCCAAGCGTCAAAAACGACGTTGCTTTTTGATCCTTGATGTCGGCTCTTCCTATCGTTACGAAAAAGAGCACATAAACTAATAATATTTTTCAGGGAGTTCGGCGGCATGTGTTGTATTTTTTCTCACGATTATTTTTCTTGTTCTTCTTGGCACATCTGGATCAAGCTTACCACCCGAGGCAAAAAATTATTTTTCTGAGCTACCGCAACTCAACCTCTACATGTGCTTTTTGGTAAGTGTATATTGCGCTATTCATCAGCCAATATTAAACCAAAGTGGTATCACAAAAAATATCCTCCCATAAAAACTTGATTTTTTAAGTTTCGAATTCGCAAAGTTGTGAAAATTTTTTAGACGAAACAGAGAGTAAATAGTTGAAAACATTTTTTTGAGATAAACTTACGAAAACGAGAAAATACCGATGAATGAATGTATTTGCCCTGTTTACAGCAATTACAGTACTGTAATGCTGCGTTTGTTTAACCAATTTCGATTGTTTCAAATTTTAGCTTTTTTGTGTAAATGATATTTATGTTAATCTTGTTTTTGATGTTTTTGTTCACTGTTTGTTTTCTTCTCGATAATTATTTAGTGTTTGCTTTTGTTGTAGTTGTTTTGGTTGTATTGTTTCTGTGCTTTGGGTTGTTTTTTTGTTACTGCATTTTGTTACTGTCGACCAGGCGCTTAGCCAGGAATTTGCAAAGGGGGGAGGCTTTTTTGGAAGCTGGAAACAACAGAAAACGAACTTAAGCAAAATTTTCATCAGTCTTGAATCGGATTGGGGCGGTTATTCTGTCAGAATCAGGTGATCTCTAAAAAAAAGGTCTTCACCAATAGTGAAACGGTTTTTCCGGTCGAGATTAGGTGATCTCAAAAAAAAAAAAAAAAAAGGTCTTCACCAAAATTCCGCTGACCAACTTCAGGTGAGGTCCAGAAAAAAAAACTCCACTTTTCTGCTCCAAATAACGGCAAGTCCTTCACAACTTCTGCTCCCCAATCCCATTGGGGGTGCTACTTTCATTTTTGGAGCAAAAATCGGCCTCAAAAGCACTAAAAACGTGGTATTTTCCATACTTTTCAGGCAAATGGGAAGGGGCTGTAGCCCCTCTGGCTACGCTACTGCTGTCGACCAGGGTAGGAAATATCGGTTAGTATTCAGTAGTCGATACTGCATTCTTCGATTTTCTGTTATCGATTATCGCAGACTCTTTGCTCTTAATTTTTTTTATCGATTATTGCTTTTTCTATGATTTTTGCTTACAGATTATCGAGTGGTAGAATCTTTATACTTTACTTTTGTTCTTATTGAATCTGCCTAAGCTTACATCTTTTCATTTCGCTTATGCTATATTACTCTACATAACTATTCTAAAAGTGTATTTGTTATATCCTTTATCGTACAGTAATTACAATTTTTCTATTCACAACTTTCATTTAATGATCTATACAGCAAAAACTTCAGTGCATCCTAATAAAAAAAGGAATTAAATTTTTTGTTGGCATTTCGGCATCGATTACTAACCTTTAGTCTTCGCTTTTTGTTTCAAAAATCGACTACCGACAATTCTTTGATTTTTGAGTGAATTATCGGTATCGATTCGTTTTTGCTTTTAAACACCATCGACTTCCAACCCTGCTGTTGACAAAGTTTTTCTTTTCATCGACCGTGGCCCTCAAGGCAAAAGTCAAACAAAATAATCCATACTTTACCTAACGAAAGCGTGAACAAAGGGGTAGAGGCTTCATTTTTGCGGCGATTCTGATTGCACGCTCGGAGTTTAACTCGCACCCTGTTCACGTTGACGCTTTATGATGATTATCATGGTTATCTCAGCGGTGTCTTCGAAGAAACAGCAAATTCAGTGAACGAGAATTCGAACACTAGAAGTCTGAGATTCAAATCTCGGGCCCGTCAAATCGGATACAATGTTGCCAACAGCTCACCACCGCTGCGACATTTCTTCGAAAAGAGCTGTGTTGCCCAGGCCCAATGACACGGAGATGGGTCCTGCAAACTTATTACACACTTTGGCGTAGTACAGCAACTAAAACGAAAGATTTGATTCGATTTGAAAATTCAAACAAATCCACAAAAAACTCAGGTTCGCGGGAAACTTCTATAAGCAGACGCAGATCCCTCCAAACACGAAGTAGTTGCTTCATGAAAGTGTGCGGATCATCCTAATATTCAGCGCCTAACGCTTTACGGTGACAGGAGGATATGGATATTCAACTACAACAATATTTAATCAAGAGAGTACCAGAGTTAAAACAATTGTTCAAATGATATAATCAATGAGTTACTCTTTCAAATAACTATTTAGAGTGCTCTTGAATTTCTGATGTTGTTGGCTACGTTATGGGGAATGTATCTGTTTTACCGGATCTGCCGTCCTCTGGAGAAAGCATCAATGCTTGATCAGGTCCTATTGATTGTGTGCGTTGCGGCCCCATTCATGTACAACACTTTTTCGATGATTGCTGTTATAAGTGGCCAGGGAAACAAAAGCACATTGTGGGCTTTTACTCTCCTTCACCCTTTAGTGGACCAACTGCAATGCTTGTTTCAGGTTAGAATTTTATTTTTAAAAGCTATTTAGTGTATCGTATTTCTTCAAAATACAAAAGGGTTTAAACAAACTTATTTTTATCCAGTCCATGTTATCGTTAGCTGTTTTGACAACAAAGGGTGTCTGATTATTTTGTTCATCATATACTTTACTGATACAACCAAACACTTGTTTGAGTTTTTAGTGCTCGGTAGAAGTTTTCAAGGGCGTACGCAAGGGGGTGGTTGTGGGGGTTCAAACCCCCCCCCCCCCCATTGGTCTGCGGACTAAAATGCACAATAAAGAAAATATCACGTTTTTAGCACGTCTGAGCCTGCTTTTTTGCAATGACATGGACTCCAACATGATTTAAAGCAACTTTTGAAGCATTTAGAATTTTTTAGTGGGGAAGGGGGTTAATTTGTCAAAGATAAAACTTATAAATCAGTAACAACTTCAAAAAATTGCCAAAATTAGCAAATTTAATCGCTAAAAATGCTTAACATTGGCTTCATCAAAAATATGGAGATGGGGTTTCAGTATTAGTTAAGGAAGTGACTATTTTGCCTCTAGAGGCAAAGTAGTGTTTTTTCTCTGTTTGGGTTAGAGTTAGGATTAGGGCTGGGATTAGGCTTAGGATTAGGGTTAGAGTTTGGGATAGGGTTAAAGTTTGGGTTAGGATTAGGCTTAGGCTTAGGGCTATTTTGGTACTTGCGGCAAAATAGCCGTTAAGACTATTTTGCCTCCAAATGGTAAAATAACATATGGGGCTATTTTGCTTCTAGAGGCAAAATAGCCACTGCCATTAGTTAATTATCAATCCACTCAAATCTTGTTCCATTCGCCCCCCTTCCCAACTGTCTCACTCTATAAAGTACTGAATATAAATTTATTTATTTTATTGACGGAATCAAAAAAGATCGGTCCAGCAGTACAGAGGCATAAACACAACCACACACTAATCACACCCAAACACACACATAGCTTTAAGCAAGATAGAATCCAATCGTTTGTTCTTGCGTTATCAGTATATGGTCCAAGTTAGGTATTCTGGTGCAAGTTCGCAAAATGATTATTGTATGGACCGGACCTAAAGTCACTTGATCTTACTAGCGCAGACAACCACACGTAGCACGAGTTGATACATCGAAGCATGAAAGCTTGTGAGTTTTTTCAAATTATGATTTTATGATTTACCGGCTTGTGAATTAGAGGACTGAAATGTTTCCATTAGCCACCCCCCACATGGCTCACTTATGTGCAAAGGCGTACTCAGGGGGGTGGGGGTTTAAACCATCCTCCTTATTGATCCGACGTATATCATTCGAAATATCGTCTTATTGCGCAAACAAACAAGCTCCTCCTTTCCTCTCACATTAATACGAAATATTTAATTATAGTAAATAATTTTTTTGTTATTTAATGCAACATTGTAAGCGACTAAGTGTAATACTGAAAATCTGGAATGTCGTGTTACGAGTCAGAGTAACTTTCAGTCGCGTAGGCGGAGGGGGTTATAGTCCCTCCATTGGCCTGTTAACCAAAATGCAGAATAAGGAAAATACCTCGTTTTTAGCACTTCTGAGACTGGTTTTTGCGCTTGAATCGACTAAAAAGTGATTTAAAGCATCTTTTGAAACATAAACTTAGAGGGAGGGGATAATTTGTCAAAATTCAAACCCACAAATCGATGAAAACTTTGAAAACGGACAAAAACAAGCAATCAAATTTGATCGCTAGTATAAAAATGCTAAACATAGGTTTCATCAACAAACGTATTATAAACTTAGGAATACGGGGGTAGGAGGTGGGGGCTACTTAGTATTAGTTAATTACCAATCACTTGTTTCAAATTTTTTTGCGTTAGCCCCCCATTTATTTTTCTCTATAAAGATAGACGAAATAGATTACTCTGTGTGAGCTTTCTTGAACTATACGATTTTATGATTTACCAGCATGTAAACAAGAGAGCTAAAATTTTACCATTAGCCACCTTCCACATAGCCCATTTATGCAAACAGTTTAAGCAGGTTTGCATTACCAATTTCTATGCCACGTTTCACAAGCATTATTTTTTATCAAAATTGCCCAAAAATTAAGCTATTTTTGAAAAAAAAATTCAAAATTTTCAAGCGCTGGGGGCTCCGCCCCCAGACCCCCCAAAACAGCCCCCCAATAGCGAATTTCTGGCTAGCCGGCTGCCACACTTTGCACTATTTATAATCATATGGGTTTTCTTAGCTTTTGTTTTGAACAATTTTTTCTCGATCGTTCAGTTGCAAACCTTATGATGTTTACTATAGATGTATGCTTAGTGCTCAATTGTTTTTTGTTTGAAAAGTTTTATTTGCATTACGCACTGTGTGACTTTGATTCTATCGTGTTACATTGCACTGAGTTATTTATTCGCCAAAGTGTAGATCGCGAACAAATTTTTGATGTCACTTTTCAAACCCCCCCCATTGAAAAATCCTACGTACGCCACTGGAAGTTTTTATCTACTACATATCGTTATAATTTTTTTCAACTCTTTTGATTTTTTAATTTCCACGTTTGATTTTTTTTTGTCTGTCTGTTCTTTTCTGCTACCATCTATTCCAACGTATAGTGCCTCCTTCAAAATGGCACCTTGCTGCTCTCACTGTACCCATTTATATATCTTAGTGCAGCAATCGCTTTTTCCACCATTTAAAAAGCGCTCAGATCTCGTATTTTCATTGAACCATGTATGAGTTTATTTTAGCTTTACATGATATACATTTTCAGTTAGTATTCATTCTCTATGGGCTGAGGCGTGAACCTATTACCTCTGCGACTGCAAAAGAAACAGCGGCCCAACTCAAACAAGGGTAGGTTAAGAATTTTTAATTCTTTGAACTATCACATGTTATTTTATATCTTGTAGTAGAAATACTATAGGTGCGTTTAAACTAGACGCGAAGCAACGCAAAGCGACGCGAAGCAACCAAAATTTGACGTCATCAACAACTTGCTAAAGGTTGCAGCCAGTCTCAAACTTTGCGACCGGTTGCTTAACTTCAATAAACTTAACTGTTGTTGAGCTTTTGGACAATTTGATCAAGAGATGTAAGCGACCACTCGCGAAGATTGGCAACCTTCGCTTCGATTTGCTTCACGCTGCGGTCAAAAAAATACTCTAATTCAAATTTTGATTCAAGTTTTGCTCTAAAATATTCATAAAGATCGTTATCGCAAAACAGAAGAAAATTAGCAATACACGAAAAAAAACAACAGAACGGGTTTTTACTGTACATAGTTTATCTTAAAATATTCTCATAGTTTTCAATCATGAGGGTATGGTACAGTAAATTATACTCTGCACAGTTGACCGAAATAGTTTCCTTATTTACGGGTATCTGTGGCAAAAACAAAACAAATCGGCTCAACGAATAGTGGAGAAAATCATTCGAGATTGTAATCGAGAAGGAAAAAATATTGACATAACAACAAAAGCTGGCAACCGTAATTACGATTTGTGTGAGATAACTTGCTGTTAATGATGTCTACCGTGTTCACACTGTTTTAGAATACAAGACCATTTCAAGCGCTCTGCCGTTGATGACGACCAAGCGTCTGAAGCTGGTTTTGACAACAAAACCTTCCTTCGAAGCCGTCGCAATTCTGTCACGTCCGTGGTAACTAGGTTAGCTTCTTCCCACCCTCTCTCTTCACCTCCGCCTTTTCGAAACTATATGACCACGGATAGTGCGCTCCAATCCCCCGATTTTTCAAAAATCACTATGCGCACCCCTGATATTGTCATCTCACCTAGCTCAGAAGAACTCGATAAAACAGAGGAGGAAGAAGAGCAACCAACCACCTCCATCGAGCAGGAGTCAAATGGGTCCGTTGATGACTACAAACACACGATTCTAAAAATTGTCTCTGAGATGCACGTGGCGCGACCAAACGCGCTTAGGTTTCGACTTCGTGACGTCATAATTTTTCTGCTAGGAGCTAACGCTTGCATTTGGCTGTTTATGTCACTCAGCGGCACTGCGTTCCAGGTTTTCCTGTTTGAAGCTGAGTTTTTTGGTCCAAGCACGTGGACAATCATCACCATGATATGTCGACCACTCACGATTTTCTATCGAATGCATTCCGCAGGGTGTTTGTTTGAAATGTGGTCTTTTGCTTGAAAAGCATTTCAGAACAAGGCTATGTAAATATCTGACTTACAGTATGTAGGTGTTTTTTCTTCAAATCATGTATAATTGGTTTAGCAATTTGGTCGTTTTTCCATCGACTGTACATTGTACTGAGTGTACACCGTCAACCGATAATTGATGTAACTGAAGACAAAAAAATAGTCAAATTGTAATGCAATTACCAATTATGGTCTGTTTATTTCGTGATCATGATTAGAAGTTTCGGTAAATGTTTCGATTTTCGAAACCGCAAAAAAGGAATCAAGTAATTCCAACTGTGTTAATGTGTCCTTGTTTTTTTTGTAAATTACAATGTTTTTGTTTGCGTGAAAATATTTATTCGTTTTGTTTAATTTTCTTCTAATGGGTTTGAGGTTTTCATGTGATTTCTCGTGATAAATGAAAAAATAGGCTTACATTATTTTTTCCGAACAATTTAGTGATTAATTTGAGGGAATAGAGATCGAAAAGTGAATGTGGGTTTAATTCTCACACTTCTATGCACGATTTTTTGCTAATGAATACGCAGTTCGACGACGGGACACGCCGCAAGCTAAAAATATACCATGCTGTCAGAAAAATAACTGTGAAAAGAAATTAATTGAAGAAGTGGGAATTATTATATACATCTGGGGGCGTATTATGCAAAGTTTTGCAAAATTTACGAAATCGTTAGTTTGGCTTGCGTTAAAGAGCTTAAGACATTTAAAGAACTCTTATGGAAGATTGCTCAATACTTCCCATCATAGTTTGAAAGTTGCGACAAATCTTAATTACAATTGTTGAACCTTTTACGTTTTTTTTATCTGCAATAACTTGACTAAATCATTATTGGCGTTGGTCTAACTATGTACTAATTACGTGCAAATTAAGTTTGATGAGAGGAAAATAACAAAGAGGCAAACTACGCTGTGCTATAAAATATAAATCTTTTATCTCTTCTAAGAAGTGTTGTACCGAATCAATAATTGCCTGAAATCTTTTGCTTAGTCATTAATTTGTGGTGCGAATAAGTACAAAGAAATTTGTAAATTCTGGAACTTGAAATTTCTGGTGGACGTTTCAGGTTTTACAATACCGGTTCATGAAACATTCCTTCATTCATTCATTCATTTGTTTATTTTGTGTAGAAAGACACAGAACACACTAAAGCAGGAAAAAAAAGAAAAAGAAATTTACAAAAGAAACACAATGTTATGGTCTTTCCTGTGAGAGGCTGCGAAAGGACCAAATGTCCATATCCGGAAAGAAATGGCGCAGTCATCGAGTCTGCAGCCTCTCACAATCGGACGACGTAATAAATATAAGTGTGAGCGATAGTTAAGTAATTTACTTAGTGCAAGATACATTATTTAATAATTCAATAATAGTGCGAAAAAAAATATAATTGGATGTAACGATATATGTACACACATTGTAAATTACAAATGCAACCACACGATAAAAAGTAAACATTAAAATAAGCAACAGAACATGGTGCAATAAATAATTTCGCATCGAATACCAATAAAAAGTTGGGGATGTTATTTTAGTAAAACTTTGATTTTTTTATAAAAAGATTTTAAACTAGATTCAATTATAGATTTAATCTCAGAAGGCAATTCATTCCATAGTTTATAACCAGTGAGTTTTATTGATCTTTGTGTAGTGGATTTAATACATCGAAAATTTACTGCCCAGTTATCATTACAAGCAAACCTGGTAGGATACTCGTGTATTTCCGAGGGAATCGTTAAAACATTTGGGAAGAATTTTTTTTAAACTAAACATAAATTTCAAAACTTCTAATTTGCAAATGTCAATTAATCGTAACAAATCCAGTTGGTCATATAATTGGGCAAGTTTCGTTTTAACAAAAGGCAATTTAGTGATGACTTTGACAATGTAGTTTTGTTCAATCTGAATACAGTGGGTATATTTAGCAGCAGCGCTGCCCCATAATGTGACACCATAATATAAACATGGATATACAATAAACATTTAAAAGTACAGATTGAGGGGCATGGTGTCTTATTTTACTAAGTATTCCTCTTGCGGTAGATAGTTTTTGTACAACATGTCGCGTGTGTTCCTCCCAGGTCAGCCTGTGATCAATTATAACACCCAAGTATTTAACAGAACTCTTATTTGGTAAAGGACCGTTTGGGGTATTGATACAAAATTCATAATTAGTTCAATTTTTTAAATTAGAAAACAACACACAGTTAGTTTTAGAATAGTTTAGTGTAAGTCTGTTAGAACTAATCCAATTTTCAAGTTGGAGAAATGATTTCTCGCATTTACTTTTGGGTTTTTCGGTACTTACATCGCTACAGAGCAATACCGAATCGTCAGCATATAAAATCGTTTTGGATTCACAAGAATTAGTTAAATCGTTTATATAAACAAGAAAAAGAAAAGGCCCAAGCACGCTACATTGCGGCACTCCGATCGAGACAGTTTGCAAGCCAGATGAGATCCGTTCTTCTTTGTTAACTGTACACTGAGAGCGATTTGACAAGTATGAATTAAGCAGTTTGTATGCATTTCCTCTAACGCCTTGGTATTCTAATTTGTCAAGCAATATTTGGTGGTTTACGCAGTCTAAGGCTTTAGCAAAATCTAAGAAAATTCCACAAACTGTTTTATTTTGGTCAAGTTCAGTTAATATCAATTCATTTAAGTATGTAACAGCATTATTTGTTGAGTGTTTCTTTCTAAAGCCAAATTGACAATTAGCAAATAAATTATATTTATCCCAGAATTTGGAAAAACGTTTATGCAGAATAGTTTCAAACACTTTGTTAATTGGGGACAAAATGGATATAGGCCTATAGTTACCTAAATCAAGCACGGAATAGCGTTCTCGTTAATTTTTTTTGTACTTTTCCGTAGTAATTGAAGTAAGTTTGAAGTTTATTATGTTTGTGTATTAGCGTTGGAAACAGCAACATACTGACTAATTGAATATAATGAATAACATATTAGTATTTCTTGTGTTTTCCCAAAGATGAATGCAATACTGATACAATCCGCAATTTCACAAAAAGACCTTATGCCAAATGCCTTGAGAGGAAATGCCGAGAAATAGTGGAATCAAAACTGGAAGATGGTCAGTGCGGTTTTCGTTCGGGTCGCAGCACCGCGGACCAAATCTTCACTCTGAAGCAAATCTTCGAGAAATCTTGGGAGTATGGCAATGATCTCTTTGCATGCTTTCTCGATCTTGAAAAAGCATATGACCGAGTTCCTCGGGATAAACTTTGGAAGGTTTTGCAGGAGTATGGCGTTAATGGTCAATTGTTACGCGCTATTAAGTCATTCTACTGCAGACCGGAGGTTTGTGTTCGGGTAAATGGCAAGCAATCAAAGCCGTTCCATGTGGGCGTTGGACTCCGGCGAGGGTGCGTTTTGTCACCTCTCCTTTTCATTGTTTACATGAATTGGATCGACAAACGCAGCCAAACTGATGAGTGTGCCTCGATTGGAAATTGCAAAATTAGTCGTCTGCTATTCGCAGATGATTTGGTTCTGCTTTCTTCCACAGAATCTGGCCTCCAGCGCGCATTAAATAGCTTTGCAAATGCATGCAACACCGCCGGAATGAAAATAAGCACGGCCAAAACTGAGATACTTCATCTTTCAAGAAACCCTGATCAGTGCGTATTACAAGTGAATGGAGCGACACTGAAGCAGGTAGAGAAGTTCAAGTATCTTGGGGTTGCATTTACGAGTGAAGGAAGGCAAGACGAAGAACTGGATACCCGAATAGGTACAGCTAGTGCAGTAATGCGAGCTTTGCACTACTCGATTGTCATGAAACGAGAATTGTCGAAAAAGGCAAAGCTCTCAATTTTCAAAGCAGTTTTTGTCCCCATTCTCACTTATTGTCATGAATCTTGGGTAATGACCGAAAGAATGCGATCACAAGTGCAAGCGTCCGAAATGAGGTTTTTACGAAGAATCAAAGGAGTTACACTGTTTTACAAGGTGCGTAGCTCTGAGATTCGAAAATCTCTTAACATCGAGCCGTTACTTCTCCGAATTGAAAGATCTCAGCTTAGATGGCCATGTAAGCAGAATGCCTCAGGAAAGACTCCCCAAACAAGCTTTACATGCCAAAGCAAATGGGAGAAGACCAGTCGGACGACCTAGAACTAGATGGACCGATTACATTGAGGATCTTGGATGAAATCGCTTGGGACTTTGCCCAAGCAAAATGATGGAGGTGATGGAAGACCGTGAGGTGTGGCGGCTCAATCTTGAGCTACTGCCCCCGCAACCCTCACGGAAAAGCGGGCACTGAAGAAAGAAGAAGAAGAAGAAGACCTTATAATACTAGTTCTATCACGTTGATACCGGTTTCATATCGGAACCGATTATGAATGAAATTCTACCAAATAAAATGCATTACACCGAAAATATGAAGTGCTTTGCTCAAACTTAAATTTCAAGTTGAAGGTTTTTACAATAAAGGTGCGTTTGCACTGGACGCGAAGCGATGCGAAGCGATGCGAAGCGACGCGAAGCAAGCAAACCTTGACGTCATCGACAACTTGCGAAAGGTTTCGACCGGTCGCAAACTTCCCGAGCGGTTGCTTAACTTCTCTTAGACAAAATTGTTTTTGAACTGGACTATTTTGAGCAAGTGACTTTAAGTGACCACTAGCGAAGGTTACCAACTTACGCTTGGCGTCCAATGTAAGACAGTGTTCACAGTAGCAGACTTGTTGAAAATGTTCTCAAACATTTACAAAATCCCATATGCTGAATTTATTGCCCCAGCTTTCTCTTACGTTGGCAGTCTTATCAGTATAACAATTTAATATTCTACTATCAGTACGATTTCAATGTCAATATTGAATCGGTTCTCATCAGTAAAACACGAAAAGAAGGTTGCGTTAAATTTACTTAGTCATTATCGTCAAACAAAAACAGGCTAAGCGATGCCAGTTTGCCATTAAGTTTTTGATGCAGAGTTTTCGATTAGTTATTGTAAAAATCAAGCTGCCCGGCTCGGCCAGGAGACAGAGAAGGGACCTTTGCGACGTTCGAGTTGAGCTGCTCCCAGTCTACCCACACGGTGGAGACTTCACACTGCTTTTTTTTTCTATTGCTGAACTTAAGCACGGAAGCAGTGAACATTGATATTTAAAACCCTTAGTTTGGTCCGATCGGGATTCGAACCCTAGCCCACCATTCCAGCAGCATACGCTTTATCTACTTGACCACTGATCGGTTCAAGTTTTATTTTTAAGCTCTACTGGTACTGTTTAGTCTGCATAACTTAAAATAAAACGAAATCGAATTTTGAAAGAAAATAATGGAACAAACAGAAATTCAACTGTCAACTTATAAAAAGCACGACAATGCCATTTCGGCGACGGCTATGCATCCGCAATCTGGTACGTAATTTGAGCGTTTTATGTGTAGCTTTGAATCAAACTGTTGATATTTTTGGTAACGTATATAGCAGTTTTGTTGCTGCCCCCCTAAGGCCCCCATCCTTGGTTTTTAGTTAATCAGGCTGCTTTCTACTTTGCAATGTGTTTTTTCTTCCAAAAAAATAAAGAATTGTTTTAGAGAAGTTACAGAACAAAACAAGCAAATAAGCGCTTGAGCGGTTTTTCACATTATTGTTTCTTTTAAAAGGGCATTCAACACGAATTTTGAGAAACTGAGAAAAAATCTTAAAATATATGTTTACCAACATGACCTCATTGCGATTATTGCAACTCATCAGGTTAAGAAAGTTTAAGAGAAAAAATTTCATGTTTTCCCCTTAGAATCCAATTTCGGCCATCTTGTTTCGAGTAGATTGCACAATACATCACTTTGTAACTTCTATTTCTAGTCTTGCTAAGTACCGGGGTTCTTGGAACTAGGTGAGTGCTGAAGGTATAAATAAATAAATTAGTGGAACAATTGCTGTTTGAATTCAGAGTGGTGAGATGCTTTCCTAGAGTGCTTTATCCGCCAAGTGCTAGCAAAGTATTCGCAATCAAAGTAAGGTTTTGGTGCTTTAGGCATAGTAGCCTATAACCTATTGCTTACTATAGATAGTTTATCCGAAGAAATGATTGCATGTTGAAGGCTAGAGCATTGCAACTGACTAGATCTTTGCCTAAGATTCCAGTTTTTCGTGAGCCAGTAAGTTTTATGCGATTATGCGCAATTGGTTTAGGCCTAAAGTTCAGAAGGCCAGTTAGTTTTTTACGTAAATATGCAATTCAAGCTTCAATGCCAAGCATTTTAGTTAGCATTTTTCGTATACGTTTGCTACGGTTATCAGCAGGTACCAACGAAGCCACTTCCTTGACAGCTGCTAATCTAGACAATCATTTGGAACGATTTTGACCCACGTCCATTCAGTTTGGTTTTGTTCGGAAAGCGTTTCTCCTTAGTCTAAGGGGAAAAATAATTGCGAATATCTCACAATTTCTTGGCCGAAGAGAATCAAAATTGGTGCGAAAAAACTCTAAAAAATTGCCAAAGTTGTTTCACTATGGTTTCACAGTAAATTTTTTAAACAAAAACGTCCTGAATGCCCTTTTAAGGCAACCTTGTAATAAAGTCATAAAAATGAAATAGTTGACATAAACAGTACTTTGTTAAGTATTTGCCAACAATTAGCTGCGGCTTCGATAATCGAAGAGTTATTTTTCAGACACCAGAACTGTGACGAGTGATGAAGACTCAGAGAAAAAGAGCGTTTCCATAATGAAGAGTCGGATCACTCACAGCCTAACTGAAAACATCAGTCCGCAAATGGATCTAGCAATAGAACAACTGGAGGAGGATCACTATCTCTACAGGAGGGGATCAACACAAGTCCATGTGCAGTTGAGTATAAGTGGACTCTCCGACCCAATATTTCTGAAACTGATTGATTGATTGATT
This sequence comes from Trididemnum nubilum, assembly GCA_963965965.1. Classification (NCBI taxonomy): domain Eukaryota; kingdom Metazoa; phylum Chordata; class Ascidiacea; order Aplousobranchia; family Didemnidae; genus Trididemnum; species Trididemnum nubilum. The sequence continues at coordinate 20,104,980 of OZ014490.1, forward strand.
GATTGGTGCATCTTTATCCTCCTATCACGAGAAAGCGACGGTGCGCTATATTTTGGACGAATCCGCACCCGCTTAGGAGTTGACAATTTTCCAAGCTTTCCTGTTGACGTTTTGACTTCTTCCCACGTAAATTTGCTGCTTGTTCGAAGCCACCAAGCAGAGATAATTATCGTAAAGTGTCTTATCCAAGGACGCAACAACGTGACCAGGGTGCGGGTTGAACTCATGATCCTGCGATCAGAGTCGTCGTAAAAACGACGCCTTTACCCATTCGGCCACGCTGCCGACTAACAGTACATTGTAGTAACAGTACATTGTAGCAACAGTACATTGTAGTAACAGTACATAAACTAACAGTACATTGTAGTAAGACAACTAAACTAACCACAATAATGTGGAAAAAAAGAATATACGGAAAAGTTAGGCTTATCAACAAACAAAAAAAAGTACATGAGCGACATTTTTGAGAAAGAAATCGGACGTGCATAATGCAACGCATACCATGAAGACCGAATTTTTCCTTTTAGAAAATTTCGTTCCTATGATAGTTCAATAAAAGTTTTAATATTGCTGTTTTAAAAAAGCAGTTTCTGTTTTTGAAACTTCTGCTAGTTTACTTTTGTACCATCGTTACCAATATTTTAATCATTAAAATTACAGACAATGTGAGCGAGATGAATGTGTTTTAAATGTTTTGGCCCTCTGCCGGTGCATTATAGTCAACGAACAGTTGAACTACACAAATGAGATGCACGTTATGACTAAAATGAAAAATCAAAATAGGCCTATAGCTTTAAGCATTTGAGCATTAAATTGGTTCGGTGCTTTCACAAAGCGTCAATAAGAAAAAATCACTGTTGTATGATAAATAGAAATGCATATTGCCCCAAGTTTGTTGTGCAAAACTGCAGTACGCTACTGCTGCAGTTTCTGTATAATTTACTGAGTTTGGCATTTCAAAATATTAAAAATCTTTCAAGATAGAAGCATTTGTCTTTCTGCAGATTCCTTGCACAACCCATCAAGCTTTTTAGCAGAAAAAACTCACCAAATTTTAAAAGCTACCTTTAAGCTCTGAACAATTTCTTTTGTAGCATAGCCATCTTAAACAAACATTTAGCGCGGCCAGCTTGAATTTCTGCTTGTCATGACATGAACATTAATCAAAAAACAACCATGGTGTAGTCTTCCGAATAAACCTTTAGAACGTACGCGGGTTCAACTGCGGAAGAAATAGCGGGAGAGAACAATGCCCGCCAGATGTTCTACAACGGATTGAAACTCATCTCTGCGCTTGTGGGGATGCTGCTCCTGATTATTTCGATCTCCATCAAAATTTCATCGGCTCTCACTTATGATGATAGCCATCCCTCAGAGCATGAGAGTAGCGACATTCAAGAAAAGGTAATGGGAAATTTTTTGATCTAGTTTACAGGTATAGTGATTTTAGTTATTGCTTACTCATAGCCTACTGCAAAGTCGTATAATCCTTGCCCTTAAAGGGGCATTAACGACCAATTTTTGGATTTTAACACTAAGCTAAAAATAATTAATTACCAAGGTTTTTGTCTAGTTTTTTCATTACGGGAAAAGTTTTGACTTTAAAAAGAAAAAATTTGGCGGTGGTAGCATGACACATCAAATTTGCATGAATGATTTTAAACGAGCTTTGTTAGTTTGTAGGTTTCAGGAAATAGGATAGGCTTTGGTCAGATGTATACTGTGACTTTAATGAGGAAATTGCTTTTCAAATGTAAAAATAGACTTATTGGTTTGAATGAGCTACTTTTAGCAAAACGTATGCGATTTGCTGCGCTAGGAAAGAAACGAAAAGTAGGCCTAGGCTGGTAGGCTAGCATGGCCTACTAATTGATTACGTTAGTTTAGTATAAAATCTCTTGGTAGTGGTAGTCTGCTAATCGTGTTAGACTGGTAGGAGCTATGAAGCGATAGGCCTACAAGATAACGTTCAAGCTATAGCGTCCAACCATGACAACAGGAGCAGTCACTAATCATTGATTCAAAAAGTATTTTTGAAATGAAAAAATTACAATAGATAGCTGAAAAAATAAATACAAATATCTTTCGATCTAAAATTGGCAGAATTTTGAAATTAGTCGCAAACAATGTCAAAAAAATATAAAATTTTGCTTGACATGCGATAAATGAGTTAAATTAACGTTTGAAGCCCCGTTAAGAAAACTTTGCATTATATGAAGTGGTATTAGGCTTATGCAACGCATTACAAGATTGCGATGTGCAAAGCGCTTTGACCTCATTTTACACCATGGGAGAGGGCAAATTTGCTCCCCTCTCGGATTTTCCGTGATAAATCCCTGTAAAAACAAGCTTTCTTCTTGAAACAAACTTAACTTTGAGTCAAATTTAGTCAAAAATATCCTCTGAAAATTGGTAGTGGCTGCGGAGTCGAGTAAGTTTCCCATTTTTAAAGCAACGTATGTAGAACCCAGCTCTTTATCAAAATAGCTCATATTATTTGGTCCATATTTAGTATAACTTAAATGACGTCACAAGGCATTATTGCGGCGTTGTATCACTTTGAGTTAGGTATTTTATGATTTAAATTAAAAAAAAACATACCTGCAAAAATTATGAATCGGGAAGAATGGTGCCGTTTTTGGCAAAATCGGTCGTGACGTCTCAGTGATGACATCGTCACTCCAAAACCATTTCTTCTGAAAATTTTGATGAACAACAATCCACATGCCAAACTTGGCGTTTCTATAATCTCCGGTTTAGGAGTTAGATAGGGAGGACTTTACTCTCCTGTGTAAAATGCGTTGGCCAAATAGCCCGGGTTAAAATAGAGTTAGAACAAGCAAAACTTACATCATCGTAGCTCCTACAAAAAAATTAAATATACGTCCAAGACTTTGCTGTTCTGGTTTTATACTCCTTACAATTACAATGATTAAAATATAATTACCATTACAATTACAATCTGCATGTGCTGTCGAAACCAACCGCCAATCTTAAACAGCAAACTTCCATTGTTTTGCCAGGTGCCTGAATGGATTGTGGACCAATACAATCTTGTTTTGTACGCTTTTGGGTCGTTATGGGCTTCGTTCTATATTTTCAAAGGCAGTTTCCGCAACAAAGACCAAGTGAAATTTTTGAAAAGCCACCAAAGCAACAACCGATGGCTAAAAGGTACTGTAAGAAGTAAAAATAGGCTATGGTGTAAGTCTAACGTCAAAGTTTTTTTTTTGCCAAATCATGATTGCATTTTTTGTTTACTGTGTATTTTATTCATTTATTTTATTTTTTTACGTTTTTTATCTATATTATTTTTTTATTTTTGCCCTTGCGAATTTATCACCAGCTATTAAAATGGAAAAAAATAAATTTAATAACCCCTAAAGCTCTATCTGTTTCGCTGATTTATTCGGCAATTATCTGGAGGTTAAAGCCAGTGCCGTCGCCAGAGCCACCGAAGTGAGGGGGCACTAGCCGAAAATGGGGGAGCAACAAAATAAACTGAACTTTTGCATTTCAAAATTGATATTTTACGGCAACAATAATGCGCTATTTTAACACTTTTGTATTCATGTCTGAAAAAAAGAAACATATAAGGCCGTCAGCGTTTCTTAGCTCGTTTCGTATCCGGCCCATATAATCGCTTGAAACATCTGTCTGCAGCAGTGAATGCGATCAGAAGCGCAACCAGGATTTTGCTGAAAGGCTAGAACCAAAAGTAAACATTTTTTTGCACAAAAGTTGTCTAATTTAGGCCCCGCGCTAAACTAACTGATGCAACTAAATCGTATCACAGAGGGGGTCTGGGGATGGGAGGGGGCATAGCCTTCAGCCGCTGAGCAAACTTTGTAATTTTGCGGTAAAAATATCGATTTTGACGCCATTTCAATCACATTTCGCACTTTTTTGAAGCCATTTGAATAACTACAGTAAATTGATAAAATTCAGAAGTCGTTGAAAAAAATTGCTCAGCTGCTTCTGCCCCCCTTATACTTCATGTCCTGAAGCATACGCGTAGCCAGGGTGCCCGCTCCCCCCCAATTACAATACCACCGATGATAACAAATTATGGCAACATAGCCTAGCGATGTTTAGTTGCAGCTTTATTTTTCAGTAATTACTCATGATAACAGTAATTAACAATAAAATCAAAGACGACGAGGAAACCCTAGGGCCCCCTTACTAACAACCAGGGGGCTCCTAACCGACAACCAGGGGGCTCTGGGGCCCCCAACTGACAATCAGGGGGTCCCGGGGCATCTAATTGACAACCAGGGGCTTCCAGGGCCCTTAACTAACAACAAGAGGTCTCCGGGGCCCCTAACCGACAACCAGGGGGCCTCGTAGCCCCTATCTGACAACCAGGGGTCTACGTAGCCCATAACTGAGGACTAAGGGCCCCCAGGGCCCCTAACTGACAACCAGGGGCCCTGGGGCCCCAAACCAACAACCTCTAACTGACAACCTGGGGCCCCATAACTGACAACCAAAGGTCTCCGGCCAGGGGCCCCTTAATTCAGTTTTTGAACAATTTATCTGCAAAACCCGTGAGAAATCCAAGAGTTTTGTCCTAAAAATTACAACCCAAGGCCCTCGTTTAACGTTATTATGAACTTAATGCCATAACACAGGCGGTAATGGAGACTCCCCAATGGAAATACTACCAATAATAAATATAATGAGAGCATAGCTAGTATGTTGTCCTTGTCCGGAATTGCAGATTCTTTGATTTAAGATTTTTGTGTACAAAAATAAGTAGTAATAATGACGATCACGTGTCCACGTCATAATAATGTCATGAAATTCTTGGAGGTTTCAAAAAACTGTTTAGTGACTTGACTCGAGTTCTCCACGTTTTGGAAAAAAAGTTATTTTAATTTTGCTTTAAATGATTTTTTTTATGAAAGAACTTAAGGGCGCGATCTTATCTCAAAATTATAGGCTAGCCAGGGGTGGCCCACGGGGCTCGGGCCCCCTCAATCAAAATGCCACCAATGACAAAAATTTGACAAAAAAGCCTTGTTTCTTCATTTTCAGTTTCTTTTAGCATTTTTGCGTACAACAGTACAGGCGTACAACAGTAATTAACAGTAAATAATATTGACGACCAGAGGCCCGGTGCACCTCCTTAATTCAATTATTTCCGACCAATTGAAACGTATAACCAGAGTGAAATCAAGAGTTTTTGTCCTAAAAGTTGCTAATTACATTTTATTCGCCAAGTTATCTTGGCCAGGAGACAGCGAAGGAACCTTTCGGTCTTCGATTCAAGTTGCCATCTGCCCACCTGTCTACTACACACGGTGGAGGCTTCACACTGTCCCTTTAATTGCTGAACGCCAAGTAACAATTCTGTAGGCTTACATTTCTCCTCCACGACACATCGGTAAAGGCGTGCTAATAAGACAGATTATTGCATCACATTTATGCAGAGCAGTTGGTTGCCAGCAATTTCGCAAAGAATCGCGAAAACTTCAAACAAGAATTATGTTTGAACGTTATTATTTCTCTTTTCATTATAGTCTGTTGCCTTGTCGTTATGCGATGTTTCAAAAACGTATTCCGAGTAAACCGAAATGGGGAGCACAAGCAGTCGTTAGGAGGGGCACGGCCCTCCTGGCTCCCTCGTAACGACGGCACTGGTTAAAGCCCAGGCCCAAATGCAGTGGAATAGAACCGATCAGTGGTCGAGTGGATAGAGCGTCTGCTATTGAAACGGTAGACTCGGGTTTGATTCCCGGTTGGGTCAAATCAAAGACTATAAAAATTGGTATTCACAGCTTCCCTGCTTGACGTTCAGCAATTAAAGGGACAGTGTGAAGCCTCCACCGTGTGTGGTAAACAGGTAGGCTGGTGGCAGCTTGAGTCGAAGACCAAAAGGTCTCTTCACTGTTTCATGGCCAAGGCAACTTGATAAATAAAATGTAATTACAATTACAATTACAATTACAATTACAGTTGCTTCACATTCATTACATTTATTTGTATATTTTGGCAAAAATTCCCTGATATTGGCCATGATAATATTTTAACCCAACTATATAATGTCAAATGAAACGCGGCAAACTTAACAGGTCACGGCATTTCGCATACAAGATTTGCAGCGCTAGTTTCATGCACCCAAAACTTTTTTTTCATTTTTGGATTTGCAGAGACTGGACGCTGGACAAACTATGTTAATTAATTTAATGATCTACTATACGTTATAATACTAACTTATTAATAGAGCATCTACTTCTGAAACGATTGTATCAGGTTTTTGACTCCAAGCCAAATCAAATCTTTCATTATATTTGCTGTATTACACCGAAGCGTTTAACGAGTTTGCGGGGCCCATCTCCGCGTCATTGCGCCCGTGCAACACAACCCCTTTCGAAGTAATGTCAATGCGGTAATTGATCTAGCCCAGGGGTTCCCAAACTGGCGTACATGTACTCCCAGGGGTGCATTTCGACTTTTCAAGGGGTACATTACAACCAGAACTTAAATTGTAAGGGAGACGCGTTGACACCAAATTGCGGAAACCTTTTTTATTTTTTAATCTTCAATCGAATTGGGATACAAAGAAGACTTTTTTTTTGGTTTTCAATCGAATTTGCGGACCACATTCCTCCCAAATTGCGGAAAAGACCTTTTTGTCTTTAATTAAAGTTTTAGATTTATATAAAGCGAGTTTTTTATTACAGAAAAATATGAGAAAAGTTTATGGTACACAAGCAAATCGATAAATGGCCGAAGAGTACCCATGAACAGAAAGTTTGGGAAACCGTGATCTAGCCAAATCAAAGATTTAAAAATTGATATTAACCGTAGTTTCTCCGGGTAATCTTCAGTGAAAGAGACAGTGTGCAGCAGAGTTGTAAACGGGCCGCAAGTACAGCCCCAAAACCCACCCGAACCCGAAAAGGGATTTGAAGCAAAAACCAGGCATGAAATATCCCAAAAAGTAGGTTTTATCAAAAAAATGCTCATGGTTATCGTTCAAATACGGTAGAAAGGAAACTACTTATTGCAGATAAATCATTACGCATAATAATAATTATGATAATTGTGCAATAAAAATTGCATTGATGTTTAAATGAAGCTGTCATTCAATGTAAAAAGCAGTTATCATAACACATTATTCATCAAAATTAAAAAATTTATAACTCTACAGTCTCTTTCACGAGTAATGGGAATCATCAGGGGATTCTATTTGAATACGACACCCCTGATGATCTCGATTGTGGGAGGAACAGAATGTAGACTTTAAAATTTTTTATTTTTGACTTGTACTTTGTTTTGATATTCGCTCCTATAGCCTGCGCTGTTGAGAATTTTTTTGAATTGGCAATTGGTCGAATTCAAACTTCTCTCTTCTTAATAGCAGTTGTTTTAATTACGCTTTTATAGCATCCAAAAGGCAAAAACACACTGAAAATACGCATAACAAGCCCGAAATAAGCTCGACATTTTGTCAATCTCCTGCCGGAATTCGAACTCGACCCAAAAAGTCCGGCCCGATTTACAACTATGGTGTGCAGATCTCCTGCAGGGGTGTTCAAACTTTTTCTGATGGAGGGCTACATTAGACCCAAAGGAGGTTGTGTGCCGCCTAATCAAGTCCATGATTATCTAAATGCATAGGTGGGCAAGTTAATGCAAAACGTTAGCTTCGTTAACCACTAGTCCGTTAACAAACTTCACACCTCCGTTAACGTTAATCCGTTATTTTTAGCTTTATTGAACGGAAGTTAATAAAGTCGGTTATTTCGTCAATATTTTGCGTGTAATTTGCAATTCTTATTATTCACTCACTTCTAGAACACGTATTGACGCTGTAGAGCTGATTGTAAGAAAATATTTATTGCTGTGGTGGTCTTTTTGTGTTTTGGAAGTTACATTTTGCAGTCTAATCTAATTTCAAGACAAAAATAAGTTCAAATGCACTAACAAAGCTGCGATCGGAAAATCGTTGGAAATTGCGAACAGCAATGATTAATAGACCTATGAGGCTGCAGCTTATCATTTGCCCCAAAAAAAGAACTCCTTGCTTCGCTTTCTTCTATAAAGCTCGTGCAAGCACGCAACAAGTGCTACCGGTGAAAACTGGTTTGTCCCGGTACGATGAATGAATGGTGCAAGATATTAACGATAAAGACCTTAACGGAAGTTAACAGAACTTAACGGAAGTTACTTTAGTGCGTTAACAGAACTTAACGGAAGTTAATTTAGTCCGTTAACATGAAAAAACTTTTTAACGAATTAACGAGTTCAAGAAAAAGTTAGCTTCGTTATTAACGGATTAACGATTAACGGACTTGTGCCCACCTATGCCTAAATGAGAAAAGAAAGTGCAGTTTTTCGGTAAAAAAAGGATGAGATCAAAAATAAGATCTTTGCCTGAATTAAAAAGGTCTTCATTTGCTTGAGAATATTCGGTAATATGCGGTAAGGATAAACTCTTACACTGGAAATATGAGGTAAGGGCTATACACCAGCTGCTGTTCAAGATACCAGGCGATAATTTTGGTAAGTAAAATTGCATTCTCGATGTGGGCCGAAACAAATTTCTTCGACGGCCACAAAAGCTTTCCGGGTAGGACTTTGGGAATCCCTGCCCTAGTGTGTTTATGTGCAAGAAGTGGACAAGAAGCAGTTTTGTTTGCAGTCAGTGGGGGTATTTAAAGTTAGGCGAATCGTATTAGACTAGATTGGCCTTGACTCCATCCTTTTTGCTCTAGCCGTTCCAGTAATATTCTACTTCAAACACGACGTCGGGCCTCTAGTCTAATGTTATAAATTTTAATAATTTCTTTTGGCGACCCTGACGTTGATAGCCTTAGCGGCGTTAGCGACGCCATCCCAGTTCTAACCTAAAGCAACGCCGCTATTAGGCCAGGTACGCAGCCAGGAATTTATAATGGAGGGGGCTGTATTTGGAGGCTGGTAACAACTTCAAACGATCTTGACCCAGATTTTGATCGGTCTTCACTCAGATTGAGTCGGTTTTTCTGTCCAAATTTAGGTGATCTTTTTAAAAAAAAAAGGTCTTCACTTAGTTGAGTCGATATTTTTGTTCAAACTTAGGTGATCTCCAAAAACAAAGGTCTTCAGCGAGGCTGAAACCCAGTTTTTCTGGTCGAATACACATCAGATCCTTGATCAATTCCCTTCGCCAATACGCCAATGGGGGGGGGGGGGGATATTTTTGCTTTTAGTGCAAAAATCGGCCTCAAAAATGCTAAAAACATGGTATTTTACGTACTCTTCAGGCCACTGCCACGCCCCCCCCCCCCTGGCTACGCTACTGTATAGGCTACTGCATTCAGTTGTTTCGCTGCGCACTAATCAGTTTAATCTTGACAACATAACAGATCCGAGCTGTTAAAAAGAATAATCTGTTTGGTAGTGTAGCGATCTCAGTAAAAATGAAGCTGTCAGATAAATTTTAGTCTAAATCCTAGCCTTGCCCAACACTAAGGTTTTTATTGCTAGGCTACAAAGTACAAACTCAAACCTGATAATAAGACTATCAGTACTCGAGTAAGCCTATTGTATTTGTTTACAGTATTTTGTGACCCTAGAATAAATTTTTTCATTCAAGTTGCCAACAATGGCCTACTACTCTAATAAACGTTTGTTACCTGGGCTATCTTACAGTTTGCTCTTTTTACCAGCTGGGATCTATTCTGCTGACAAGATCAAACTGATTACTGCGCAGCGAAACGAATCAGTGCACTAGCCTAATAGCAATAGCGGCCTTGCTTTAGGTTAGAACTGAAAAGGCGTCGCTAATGACGCTAAGGCTATCAACGTCAGGGTCGTCAACAAAGAATGATTATTAAAATCAGGGTGTCGAACCGAACCTGAACCCGAACCGTAAACCCGAATGAACCGTTTCATTTTGGTGAACCCGAACCGAACCTGAACCAGCAAAATTTTACTTCAGTGAACCTGAACCAAACCTGAACCCTCAAAATTGTGCTCAAGTGAACCCGAACCGAACCTGAACCCCTAACAAAAGTAAGAATATATTTTTCCATATCCGGATGCCGCTGACGCTGGTACACGCACAATAAGAGCAGTGGTGAACTTCAACAGGATCAACAATTTCTCCTTTTTTTTTTCTGGACGAAACGAGTAACGACAGTTAAATTTTAAGTCAATGAACCCGAACCGAACCTGAACCAGTAATATTTTACTTGAGTGAACCTGAACCAAACCTGAACCTCGAAAATAGTGCTCAAGTGAACCTGAACCAAACCTGAACCGCTAAAATATTTTGAGCAGGAACTAAACCTGAACCCGAACCGTTATTTGAAACGGTTCGACACCCTGATTAAAATTTTTAACATTATAGACCCTGACGTCGTGTTTAAAGTAGAATATCTCTGGAACGGCTGGATCAAAAAGGATGGAGTCAACGCCAATCTAGCCTTTGCGATTGGCCTAACTTTAGATACCTCCATTGATTTTGCTTTTAGTTCTCGTTTAAGTCTTCTGCTGAATAAAACAACTTGACTCTTAAAGATGGAATTATACAATATCATTTGAACAATTTTTTTCTTTTTAGGAGTCATCATTTTGTTTGGAATGGGAATTATCTTGAAAGATGGACTAACGTTTATTTCATATTTGATGGTAGATACAAGCGTTTGCAACGATAACAACATAAAAATTGCCGTGTCTGTTTTTCAAGCCTTATATATTATGGCTCAAACAAAATACATTTTCAAATTTTCCAAAGCTTACATCCGTAATTGCAATGGTGGATCTAGGTACGGTTTTGTATCGTTTAGCCTTTTTATAATGTTGTGCTTCTGTCATTAATCATTAAGCAGCACTTACCCAAACAATGTTTTTTAGTTAATTTAATCAACATGGAAGACCAAATTAAATTTTTTTCAATTACAGCCTGTGAATACATACATGCAATAATCCGAATTTCAGAGCTTTTAGCACGTGATGGTTGGTAAATTACCAAAGCTAAACGTTTCAAAAAACCATCGTAAAGCGCAAGGGGAAATAAAATTCTTCTAATTTAAAGCGCAAACGCAAATTCCTCAACAAAAATTTTTCGAATTTAAATTCCGTAACCAAAATATTTAAAGCCTAAAAGTGCAAACACAAATTCCAAACTCTGCAACCAAAAATTGAAAATATTGTAAGAGCGTTACTGCTAATTAATTTCTTGAGCAGCGCAACCTAAAAAAAGTTTTTTCGCTACTAAAAAAAGTTTTTTGAGTACAGATTTTTACATAATTGAAGTTGAAAAAGAGCACCACAGACAATGGTTCAAGTACAAAAATTGCAAACTACTATCACAGAGCCGCTGAGAAGGGGTGGGGGCAGGGGGGGACAATTATCCCGGGGCCCATGGACATCAGGAGGTCCATCAAGGGGGCTCATCATATATTACCATAACATTGGGCTACGCTCTAACTCAAACAGGATTTTCTGCAAGCAAATAGGTCTTCATTTGTGGGGCGGAGGACTGTGTATATGAATATAATTAAATTTATTGGAAATAGACCAAAAACAGTAATCAGAATGCCATTTTGCCCTGAAGATCTTTTTTATTTTTACTTTATTTTTTCGGAGAACACTTCAAAATCCGGAGAGAATAATGTCAGCATCATAACTTCAAAGCATCAACAATAACTCAATTCATTGAAAATTTTCAACCCTTGCGGTAATACACGCAATGTTAAATTAAAATATAAAGGGGCCCAATATTTAAGTTGTCCCAGTGTCCGCGTTTGGCTCTCGGCGCCAGAGTTGTAAGGCGGGCCGGGCTTTTCTGGTCAGGTTCGGGTTCGGGCCTAAAGTTGACAAAAATTTCGGGCTTGATTCGGGCCTGAGATTTGATTCGAGTCTTTGGTTCACAAAAATCTAATCAAAATAACTTGGCAACATTAATAAATGTTTCAGACCTAACTTAACTTTCGGGTTTTTTCGGGCTTGATTTGGGCTTTAAATCAGTTTTCGGGTTCGGGCTGGGTTCGGGCCTGAACTAGTCGGCCCGTTTACAGCTCTGCTCGGCGCCCTTGTACAAACATAGTACACTCATCAGTTAAACTGCACTGGAATTACCAACTGCAATGCGTTTCGCTTGTATACCTAAAACCACAAATTTATGAGCAAAGAAAGAATTATTTTTATTGTTAAAAAAGCAATCAAACAGTAAAACAAAAAATAAACAGAAACAAACACCCAAGAAAAAAAATAAAGTACCACTCACTCACATTCAGAAATAATATTCACTCACGGAAAAAAATTCACTTTCCTAATCCGTAAATCAAAATTTGTTTATTTTTTGAAAAAAAAATGCCGAGCAATACTTAAAAATTACTTTGCGATTGCGCATCTTGAGAAAAAGAACGCCAATTGAAGTGCAACGAATTTTAAAATTACCCATTCGCAAACGCGAATTGTGCAACTGCAAAAAAGTTATAATTCCGCAATGCGATTTGCGCAAAGGCTGTATAAAACAAGGCTTAGTTCGCAGAGCAAATTGCGCAATGGCTGGGAAAAAAGGCATAGTGCACAACTTTTGAACTATTTTGCGAGACGCCCACCTTTGTAATGTTGCTACAGTAGCTTATCGAAAAGTATTTGCGATGCTAACTTATTTTACAGCGTATTAAACTGACTTCATTACTCATTTCGCTTAACCCCACTGAATGAGCAACAAGCAAAACAGATGTTTAAGAGATTAAGGAAAACGCTTTAGTGGTCTAATTTTAGCATTTTAAAATACTAAAACTCTTTAGCACTGGGTTGATGACACTGATCGCAATTAACTTGTCTACTTGGGCGATGGCCGTCATTGACGAAACTCTTCATGCTCTTCATCTAGAAAGTGATAGTGATCATCACGAAGAGCCAGGTATCCTAGTTTATAATTTAAATAAAATCTTTACTTTAAAGCGAAAGTTGTGTGACATCCGCATTATATATATGTTAAAAGTGATCAACGTGCCACAGGCCTAGTTCTTACCTGAAATGGCCTAATTTCTGCGATATCTGTTTTAAAGCTACAGTATACATTAGCTTTAATTTTAACTCAATGCTACTGCGACGCATCAACGGCGTCATAATATCACATCAAAGTACGTTGTGAAGCCGGTATCTACCCTTATGGGCAAGTTCTTTGCGAGCTGTTTCAGAATTTTGTGAATTGTGCCAGCATGATGTGGCACTGAAATCTTTTATATCTTTTTTTTGCCAGCTTAACTAAATAGTAAAAATCAAGCAAAATTTTTTGAATATCTTAACCAAATTTGAACCAAAGTATCTTCAACCCAAGTTTTCCAAGATATTGGTGTAACTCTTCAATATTTAATTATTCGTTTTTAAAATACTACTAACCAAAATCAATCTTTCCAGCCAACCAAAGTTTTATAAGTATTTTGATTGCAACACAATGCAGCACACTTAAAGCAATATTAAACTAAAAATTAGCGTTTAACTACTGCAATTGTTGTAGTATGACGCTTTTCCACTGACTACAACTTCATCCTTGTTCTTAGAAACTCCTCAATACCATGCTAGATTAATATCAGAAACCATGCATGAGTTCAAAGTGTTTGGTATATTCAGATAAAGATTATTTTCCTGCACTTACAATAAGCAAATGCCCATTCAGAAAAACTTGATTTAAAATGCATAAATTCGTAGTATTTATTCTTAAATCATTTATTTTCATAAATAAAAAACCAGTTTCACGAGAATGCAAACTAGAATAATTTTCTGTTTTTAGGTACCACATCTTCTCCTCATTCCAATTCCACGGAACATGTAGCGGCGTTTGCTGGAGATTCCAATCAAGGTGGATTTTTGATATGCACTACAAAGACGTATAAGTCAAATAAATTCAAATTTGTTAATTCGCGATACATTATAATGGCGATCAGTGGTCGAGTGGATAGAACGTCTGCAACTGAAACGGTAGACTCGGGTTCAATTCCCGGTCAGGTCAAACTAAAGACTATAAAGATAGGTGTTCACAGCTTTCTTGCTTGATGTTTAGCAATAAAAATGGACAGTGTGAAGCCTACACCGTGTGTGGTAGACAGGTGGGCAGGTGGCAGCTTGACTCGAAGACCGAAAGGTTACTTCACTGTCTCCTGGTCAAGGCAACTTGGTGAATAAAATATAATTACACTTACAAGACTGTGCATTTTACTTGGGATGTTTGGACTCACCACTAAAGACATTTCCTTGATGCACAGAGCTGGCCAGCGCTGTTTCGAGCTATTAGTTTTCATCAGCTGCCTCAGCAAAGGACGTCAAGCTTGTTCAGACATTTCTTTTGTAATAGTAGAATGATAAAATAATTGATTTTTAGTATCTTTCTAAAATAATAACAACATATGTGATTGCAGATTTATCGTGACTGAAGTAGTACGTGAAACAAAAGGTTTCAAAATTATTTTAAATGTCTTAACCCTATTTTACACGAGCTATTTAACCAAGGTATTGTACATGAGGAGGGGGCAAAAACGCCCCCTATCTAATTCCTAAACCAAAAGTCATGGGAGCACCAAATTTGGCACGTGGTTGATGATTACCAAATTAAAAAAAACTATTTTATAGTTGATGACGCCATCATAATGACGTCACGGATATGTTTCGAAAAATGACGTCATTTTTTCGGTGACTTTATGGGCAGTTTAAATTTTGTACATAGGTTTGTTTTTGATACCGAATCATAAAAGATCTAAGTCAAAGTACTGTAGTTGCGTCACAAAAACGTCTTGTGATGTCATTTAAGTTAAATATTGAATAAAAACTCCTCAGATTTTGGAAAATGATTTTGGAAAACCTCAAAATTGGAAACTTTTTCTTGCCTTAGTTTTAAATAAATTTGACGCAAAGTCAAATTGGTTTGAAGAAATAAATTTTTCTGAAGGGGTTTGTCACAAAAAAAAACGAGGGGAGAACATTTTTGTCCACCCCCACTCCAAATAGAGTTAAAGATAAGATAATGACGTATATCTTCTTTGCTGGTACAGAAAACTTTTTGGTAACTTTAAACTCGGTTTTGCTTAGATGATGTGTGCTATTGCGACAACCAATTCTGCGAAGTAGCGAGTACCGCCGATACTTTTCTATTTCCTTTCCTGATCGAGTACAGTTTGGTGGCCTCTTGTGTGGTCTACATGATCTGGAACAATGTGGGAAAGAAGCCTCCGCCTTGCGAGGGTGTGGTTAAACCAAGCTACAGGTTTTACGGACATTATCATGGTAATGAATTGTGGAGTTTCAAAGTACTTTTTTTAAGAACCAGTAAATTTTGAGTTTAGGAAGGTTGTTCTTAAATTTTCGAAAATGTTCAGCCTCATTTGTTCTTATTTAGTTCTTTATTGATTGAGAGAATACAGTGACAGAAATTTATTCTTACTTTGGTTAAAAGTTGTTTTTTGGAATAATAGATCGCATAAACGGCAATATAGAAAAGGTAAAGAAATATACTGGTTTCGAACAAAGG
Organism: Trididemnum nubilum; assembly: GCA_963965965.1. Lineage (NCBI taxonomy): Eukaryota > Metazoa > Chordata > Ascidiacea > Aplousobranchia > Didemnidae > Trididemnum > Trididemnum nubilum. The sequence goes on from OZ014490.1 coordinate 20,120,455, forward strand.
TGTTTAAGTTTTATGCAATCCGTGTGGTTGTTCTTAATTATTTTTTCATGCTGAGCCTGACATTGTTCTTAATTCATTGTTTAATTTTGAACAAAGATGAGCCTAGTGTTTCGTTTAAAATTATTTGTATGAAAAAACTGTAGTGGTGCACGTAACAATTCAAATTTGAAATCAGTAATAAAATCACATTGAATTGATTTGGGCATACTAATGCACCAACAGGGACTAAACCTAATTAATAATTTTAGAATAAAATGTTTCTGAAAAAGGCCAGAACCCTGGTTAGTTACTACTCTTTGGTTAAAAAGATTGTGATAGATTTGATTATATAAGTATAGAGTTTTTGTTTGATGACATGAAATTCCAAAACTGTTCTCATACGAACGAAAAACGCACAAAAAATCTTTACAGGGCGCTGTAATTTGCCCTGATGCACGAATACGTTGTTTCATTATCTTTCTTTGATTTAGATACTGTAATAAATTGTGACATTTTTTAGTTTACAGACATTAAATACAGTACCTGCATTGTTCAGCTTAAACGCGAGTACAAAAATGCAGATCAGCATATAATATTAAAATTTGTCTTAGAAATCAGATACTATTCTTTATCTTAGTTACTTAGTAGGACAATGGCATTTTCAGAGTCTGAAAGCATCCTGCTAATCAACGCCGCAAAATCAAGCCTCTACTGAGTACTGTATTGAATGTAACTCAATATACACTTGATTTCCAGGTAGCTCCGCAGCTGGAGTTGTATTTTTCTTGACAATTATTTTTCTCATTCTTCTTGGCACATCTTCATCGAATACGCCTCCTGCTATACGAACATATTTTACTGAAATATATCAACTTAAGTTGTACCATTGCTTTTTGGTAAGCTTATTCTGGCACTCTTTATTTTTTCTAGGTGTGTGTATTTGCAAAATGGGTAATACTACGCAACAAATATCAACGATTTGCATCAGTATCGAAGTAGTTTTGAGCAAATGTATGTTAATCGATATCGAATTATTGTTTTGTGCTATGCGGCAGCGAAGCGAGGTGGTGGAGGGTCCGGCTGGTTATTGAAAAATTGCTGGCTTCTAGTTCGAATCCCGAACTGACAATACGCTGCTGTCTGCCTTGGAATGCCACATTATTTTATTCTCTATTGGAGCCAATTCCGCTTTCAGCTATGTACGAGTAGTTTTTGTGGCCCTGCAGTGGATTTTTTGTTCTTTGACATTTGCATATTTGAAAGGAAGATACAATTTCGTCCATCCTCAATTTAATTGCCACATTATTGAAGCATAATTGTTGTAAAGAAACCAGGCGCACTATCGAGATTTTTCAAAGCGGATGGAAGCTTGAGCCTATAGTAAAATTTGTTTCGCAAGATGTACAGACGCATTGAGCAAACTGCTGCATCTTAAATTGTGTATTACAAATGGGGGTCTAGAGCGATTTTTGTAACTTTTTTTCAGAAAAAAATAGCTATTTTGAATATTTTTACGTTCTTTGGATGACATTTGGGACGTTTTTAAAGCCATTTAACAGTGAACAAAATTGCTAAGATTTGGAACCTTTTCTGGTCAGTGGTCAAGTCCAAACTCCAAAACCCGTTTAAGAATTCACGTATTTGGGTTAAAGTTTCCGTGTAATGTACTTAGTTAAGAAGTTGCTTCACCTTCTTTAGCTTTCCCTGATTGCGCCACTGAATGAAACAAAATACTCCGATTTCGGAGGCAAAGAAGTAGATCAGTTATAAACTGCTTGGGTAATCTTGGGCGAAAAAAAAATATTTATAATCAGTTAATTATTATTACTACCCATATTTTAAGCGGTAAAGATTAAAGAACACCCAAACATTACGACACTTTGTACGTGGACGTGGTACTACTGGTACTGCAAACCAAGCAAAAACGGTTTCCTGGAACGCTATTAGTTCCCATTTCGTATTAAGCGTTTGCTATGCATTTTTATTGCCTATACATTTCCTAACATTTTAGGGTGCCCTGGAATTGTTAATGTTATTCGCCACCGTATGGGGATTGTATCTGTTTTACCGAATCTGTCGTCCATTGGAAAAAGCGTCGATGCTCGATCAAGTATTACTGATCGTTTGTGTGTCAGGCCCCTTTATGTACAATACTCTATCGATGATTGCTGTTATAAGCGGAAAAAGCAATAAAGACACATCATGGATTTTTTCTCTCTTGCACCCTCTTGTGGATCAACTACAGTGTTTATTTCAAGTAAAATATTAGGTTTTTTGTTCGATTATTTATTTTAAAATTGCTATTAAGCTTATAAAGAAATTTACCAGAAAAAACTATACTAGGCTTACTATATACGTTTTTATTAAGTTCTGGTATATATAAATTGCCTAACCTGAAACTAAATATATCTTGCGTAAAATTTGCAAATTTTTCTTGCGGTTGGGTTCGCCAAGGCTTGAACGTTGAAGTTCTATTCAAGCAAGATAATATTTTGCACAACACTTTAAGAAAATTGCATTTTGGAAAGCTAAATTTAAAGATTTTGAAGGAAAAGTTTTCACGACATTATTGAATGCAATACGGCAAATCGTTTACTTTATGCGTTTTGTTCCGTTGTATCTATTTACGATGTCAGTTAAAAACATATTAGATCAAAAACATTGTAAAAAATGAGACTTTTGACATCACCAGTTCCTTTTTTTGCTTTTCAGCTGATTTTTATTCTTTACGGATTGAGACGTGAACCTATAATCTCATCAAGCGCGAAACAAACAGCTGCTGAACTCAAACGAGGGTAAGTTGTTTCAATCAAACAACAATCAAACATAATAATATTTTCTTCTTCTTTATTAATTATCGTTAACAGTGGTAATAGCGGAATGAATTTCTCTAACCAAGCATTGAACAAAGTTTGGTTGAACATCAGAGTACCGTACAGTATAATCAAATTCATTCAAATTATCTGAAAATTAACGCCATCAACACTGACTTTTTTGCTGTACAGTATACATGTGCACAACAATCATTGGGTGCGTCTATTCAGATAGTTTTTCTTGCATTTCAATAAGACCACACGAGCAGTGGCGGATCCAGAAAATTTTGGTGGGGGGGGATTTGAAGCCAAAACCTCAAAAATTCGGATGTCTTCACCAAAGTTGAGAGTGATTTTTTGGCCGAAATCGGAAATTCAAACGTTTTTTTCGCCCAAAATCAGGTGGTTTCCAAAAAAAAAAAAGGTCTTCACCAAAATTGAGACTGATTTTTCGGCCGGATTCGTTACGTTTAGGTCGGTGGGGGGGGATGCATCCCGAAATGGAGCCGAATTATTCAAAATAAGGGCTGATTTTTCGGCCAAAATCGTAACTTTTAGGCTGGTGGGGGGGATGCATCCCCCCCATCCCCCCCCCTAAATCCGCCACTGCACACGAGTACTATTGTTGTGCGTCTGCACAGCATAAAACAGTCGGCAGCGTTGTTCCTTTTTTGGTAATTTGAATAAATGAAATAACCAGCAATACTACAAAATCAACTTTGCCGTTTTTCAACTTCTATAGCTGGAAAATACTTTCCGGTAACGTTCAGAGAATTTCGAACAAAGAGAGGACGAAGACCAAAAATAATGCTCTTGTACTCGTTGAGTTAGGAGTAAAGACCGAAAAAAGGTCTTCAGTCTTAAGTTGGACGTAACTAAAAATGGTTTTTGTTTTCAAAGAGCTGCAGACGGACAAAAATGGAGATAGGATTTAAAGCGACCAGATGCTGGGTATTGCACAAAGTCCCCCTAAATACGCTATTCAATAGAGATACCATCGTTTAAAGTCTAGAAATTCAGTAGCAGAATCCACTAGGCTAACTAATAAGCGTTACGTTGTAGATTAAACGAACAATTCAAACGTTCCGCTAATGCTAATGACGAATCATCAGAAACTGGGTTCACCAACAAAGCGTTTCTTCGAACCCATCGCAATTCCGTCACCTCAGTGGTAACGAAGCTAGCCTCATCGCAACCTCCCTCTTCTCCTCCAACTTCCCGTAGCCATCTCGGAATAGAAACTGCATTTCACTCCCCTGACCCCGAAAAAGCTAGCCACCCACCTAATATCGTGATCTCCCCTAGTTCGAAGGACCTGGATAAAATAGAAGAGCAACCGGCCAGTTCCGAACCGGATTCGGATGAATCTGTAAACGATTACAAAGAAACGATTATGAAAATCGTCTCCGAGATGCACATTGCTCGACCTGACGCCCTTCGATTTCGACTTCGTGACGTCATGATTTTTCTGCTTGGAGCCAACGCCAGCATTTGGCTGTTTATGTCGCTTAACGGAACGGCGTTCAAAATTTTCCAGTTCGAATCCGAGTTCTTTGGACAAGTACCATGGACAATCATTACGATGATATATCGTCCACTCGCTATCTTCTACCGAATGCATTCTGCAGGCTGCTTATTTGAAATGTGGTCGTTTGCTTGAACTTTCTCAATTATTTCGGATCTTACTTACTCTATGTAAATATCGGATCCATGCTGTACTGTATTTTTACAAGGGAGTGACTATTTCACCGGAAAGTTTTAAGAAAGTAAAACGAGAATGAGAAATATTCATCCGTGAACTTTTCATTTGCTTTTTCAAGGGTCAAGATTAGGGGTTGAGTTAAGGTTAGATTTGGGGTTAGTTTTGGAGTAAGACTTTGAGTTAGATTTTGAGTCAGAATCAATATAAAACTTGATAGAAATTTCCGGTGAAGTAAGGCTTTCCTTTTTAAAACCAAGTTGAGCGTTTTAAACCGCTGTTTGTTCTACTGTATTAATGGAAAGCACCAGCTGTGACTACTGCTTATGTTAGTATGAACCAAAAGTCCTTCGAGTAAGCAATCTACAGAATTGTTTTCATTAAACCAATGTTTTAGTCAATCAATTGTAGTTGAATTTATGCTCACCTAGTTTCCTTGGCCAGGAAAAGGCAAAGGGAGCTTTGCGGTCGAGTCAAGCTACCAACTGTCTACTACACACAGTGAAAACTTCACACTGTCTCTTTTTGTTACTGGACGTCAAGCAGGAATGCAGTAAATATCAGTTTTTATGGTTTTTGGTTTGACCCTACCGGGAATCGAACATGTGTTAAGCCGCAGACACTCTATCCACTCTTTCATCAAAAAGATGGTCTAAAAAATTGTAGCGCGGCAGACTTTTTGGACCACACTCTTTGATTTACAACAAACATTACGACAATTAAATAATTTATGCCACAGTATGGGTATTTGAGTAGTGTAATGTGTCTTCTTTTGGCCATTCGGTAAGAAAAAAAAAAAGGCAAAATAATTTAAAATCCTCTTGCAGAGCGCTTTGCCCGAAGGCTTAGAAGTGCTTTTTCATTTTTTACGTAACTTGAAATAGTATCACGCACGCTGGGAGTATTTTGTGAGTTATTTGCTGATCTTTTTGTGTAAATACTGTGTTAAACTATTTTTTAGTGTAGTGACAATGAAATAAACTGAAGACAAAGAGGTACTGTCTTTGGCAGCACCAAACGGGCTTGCTTTTACTCAATCATTAAAGCATTTTTTTAACTTAAAATATTTTTGATGGAGAGAGTGGGGGCAGGACATACCCTTTACAACAATAAGAACTCTTGACACAAACTTTACTATACCGCTACTAAATTTTTTATAAACAATTTAATAAAAAAACTCTATCGCCAAACATAAACACGATTATGAAATAATATCACGAAAGAAGTGCAAGAATTGGCACCGAATAAGTAACATTTCACATGCGTCATTCAAACATGATAGGTTAAAAGCATCAAAGCACACAAAAATTATAGTTATAATTTGTATTGAGCAGTCAATAGCTGCATTTGTAGCTGTTAAGTAACTTGAGAGTACACATGAGCGCAGAAAAATTAGCAAAAATTTGTCGACATAAGTTATCTGAGAGTTATCAGATCAGTCTAAGATCAAAATCAAACGATCATAAAATCTAAAATTACTGTCAACACTTGCCGTTCGGCGTATTAGAAAAAAAAAACAAAAAAACAGAGTGACTCAAAAAAAAAAAAAACAGAACCCTCAATAGGCCTCCGCAAAAAACGCGATCTCTTTCGTTCAACAAGACATGATGGGAAAAATATTGTTGCAATATTTCATACTCTAAATCTATAACTACAACGTGAAGAAAAAAAAAGAGAAATAATTAATAATCAAAGATGTTATTCAAATATTTGTGGGTTCAATTTTTTTGCGTCACCCTCAATGATCAGAAAAAACTCATACTTGAATCAACTAAAAAGATTTTATTTGAATGAGATTTTAGCCTCCTGAAGTTGCACAAGATTTTAGGCTTTTAATTTCAAGCCAATCATTCAGTTACCAATCTGAAGTTCAAATCTCGGGCCGGTTATATCGAACACAACGTTGCCAAAGGTTCGCCACCGCTGCGACTTTTCTCTGATAAGATCTGTGTTGCCCGCGCGCAATGACGTGGAGAGGGCCTTGCAAACTCGTTACACGCTTCGGCGCAATACAGCAAGTGTAACAACATATTTGAATGTGATCTGAAAAGTATTGGAAGTGTCTCATTCATTTTTGTCCAAGATCTCCAAGGCCTTTGTCATTTGAGAATTGAGAAAAATTTTGCTGTTTCGCGATTGATCCCGTAACCAAATGCATTTCACAGGGAAATCGACTTTATATGTATTAGTGCAACCTTATATCAGGTTCAACAGGTTTTAATTTGATGCTGTCAGTAAATGGGATCCAGTTCGTCTTCTGGTCCAGGAGATTGCGGCAAAACTTCCTCGTCCGGAGATTCCTCTTCGAACCACAAGTCGTTGGCAGTCTGTACAAAAAAAGAGAAAAAAGTTTAAAAAAAAACTCGCGTAGGATCGAATAAGCAGATTAATGATAATCGAATCCGAATATATTACTCGTAGTTGAAACAGCGTACATCCAATATGAAAGGCTTCCCTTTATTACTTTTTCAAGTTGCAGTATCAGATGGGACTATATCAAGCATCGATCCTAAACTCACCGCTTCGTAGAGAAGTTGTGGTTGTTTGTTTCGCCTCTTGTTGCTAGTGGGTGAATAATTAGGGTTTGCTGCCTCCATTCGCCTAATGCAAAAATCATTGATTATTCAAACATATCTGCATTAAACCTAACATTAGAAATCGTGCTTTTTTTACTAAAAATAAAAAACTACTAATAAAAAATCTAAAAGCTACTCGCCTTTAGTTCAACATTCCAACTTACTTTACAATATGGCATTAGAAACTGGCTCGAAAAATTCTAGTTTAATCCTATATGTACCGAGCTATTTTTACACTCTATTTGTACCGGGGGGGGGGGGGGGGAGGCAAATTTGCCCCCTATCTAAAAACCGATTGGTAAGTGATAGAGGTAAGATTTTTTGCTTGTTGAAGCTATTTTTTGTTAAATTTTTTAAAATAAATCTTTAGAGGTTGCGACGTCACGAAAACGATGATGACGTCATCAAAACCAGTAAATTCTTATAACAGCATTCAAATTTGCCTAAATGTTGCGAAATATTAGGTTCAGTTTAGACTTTTGTTGTTTCAAAGACATCTCTGATAAAGTTACCGCAAATGATGACGTCACATGCATGATGACTTCATTTTTAATATATTGTGTTGATTATTGTTTGTAATTTTTTGTGACTGAAATATAGTATATTTCACTGAATTATAGAATACTGCAGTATTATTTTCATTTTATCATTCAACAGCTGATGAAAATGAATATTTTTGTTATGCAAACGCAGTTTATTTTGAGAAACAGCAGAAAAAGCAATATTTTTCAATTATGACGCCATCAATGACGTAATGATGATGCAATGCATTTATCAGTAAATAAAACTTTTATTCCAGCTGAAAATTAGCATTGATAATGAATACGCTATAGTACAATGAATGGAATATGCGCACTGATTAGCATGCATTGTGCTCAAAACTGCATAAAACTCCTTAGGTGCCTCTGACAAAGGCAAAAATGACGTCACTTTCGGTTGTCCGGCTGACCCCGAACTTACTAAAAATATGTGTTATTAAATTTGATTCAAAGTCAGGGTGCATGAAAGCAAAACTTTTTTTTCGTTTAGGAGCTATATTAAAGTAACTGAGAAGGGGGGCAAATTTGCCCCCCCCGGTACAAATAGGGTTAAATTTTAGTATTTCGAACCTTAATGCTGCAGGTGACAAGACTTGAGATAATCCGATGCGGCTTTGTTGGAAAAGTTTGGAAGAGGGTACAGAATAGGAAATGTACCATAAGTACTGGATTTTAAAGGTAGCGAGACAGGACACATGTGGCAAAACACTGTGTCCTACTGGTATTTAATACAACACTTCATATGTTATAGCACATCCCCGTCATACAGTCATATAGCATAGTTTGTATTTTAACATTTTGCTTAAATAAAACACCAACCTATGAGTGGCTTGGTAAGCGGGTAGATCATTTGTTTCGCCGTAGTAGCGGTCACGCCGTCTCGACCCATTCGCTTCCCGAGGGTGATTACGCTGACACTGCCATGGAAAAGTATTGTTAATATTCTAAGCATCAAAATAAAGGCATGGTATTGAAACCTCTAAATCTCTTTGGAGTATATACATTATACGATGGTTTAAATAAGAAATAGTATGTCAAAAAACGTACTGCGGTCTCTACAAGCTGTTAAAAATTTTCTTACTTCGACAGAAAAAAAAAAGATGGGACAAATCAAATAACTCAGTTCAAAAAATTAAAAATTCTCCTGTTAAATTTAGATTATATTCTTACCAATCTCAATTGCCTTTGCGCTTTCTCTTTGTCTCTTCGCTCTCTTTGAGAAGTCGCTTCGTGTGACCTGATTTGTTGCGTTAGAGTTTGAACTTCGCGCCGAGATCGAGCTAAGGCTTCCTGCATCTTTTGCTTCTCACTTTGACTCCGCTCGCGATCTCGTCGCTCCGTTTCAAAATCTTCACGATAAATTTTGACCTTAAAAACAACACGTTTACCAAGATGTTGGCAATTATCATGTAGATACGCTGAAATTACCGAAGGGTGGATGATGTGAATCCAGGCATCTCCGTGAATGAAAATAACATGGAATGAAAATGGAATACTAGTTAGTATTCCATTTTTTTCATTTTCATTTTGTTATCTCCATCCACGGAAATTGCCGAATTCACCTCATGCATTTCTTTAATAATTTTAACATGCCTAGTACCTACACTACGTTAAACACCCTTACCTACCAAACCAATCGCATCATAAACCATTCGTTTTGCTGATGATATTAGACTCACCAGTTTTGAATTATGGCTATAAAGCCTATGTGTAAATTTAATGCATCGGAAATAAAAACGATTTTTATTTATCACTAATTAAGGTGAATTAAACGTTTGCATCGCTTTGGCTCCGCAAACGCTCTTAACCTTTTGTTTAATTCGTTGGTGGTTTTCTGGGGGCTTTGTGAGAAATTGTGGGGACATCTGTCTGTTATTTCAAAAGAAACTTCTTTTCTGTTACGGGGAAGAACGACAATCAGTGGTGTCAGGAGTGAAATATCGCTCTTCCTCTAGTGAGGAAAAACCAGAAAAGATCGACTATGAGAACCAAAACAGAGCAAGCAAACTCCAAGAAACAATTATTCTTTAAATTAAAAATGCTCATGCAATCATCGCAGCTTTGAGAGCCAAAATTAGGAAACATTTTTAAATTGATTTGTTATCATTTCATTGAACTAACCTGCTCTTGAAGCACTTCGATGTGAGTCCGCAATTCATCAACTACACTAGATTCGGAAGGAAGAGTTTCCTTGTCGGAGTAGGGGGAAAGGGGAGGGTCGTTCTTGTCGTGGCGAGGCATTGATGATCGTCTTTCGTAAACGCTACATGACACAATTTCAAAGTTATAGCGTTGAATATTTTGAGATGCACAATAAAAGCACAAAAAACAAAACCAGTAAATTCTTACTGCAACCCTAGTAAGTTTCAGTGATCCAATGTTCGTATTGATTTCTTCGGATTCTTGTCCACTAAAGTTTCTGCTCGTTCGAAGCCACCAAGCAGAGACAATCATCGGCAAAACGTCTTATCCAAGGATACAACAACGTAACGAGAGTGCGAGTTGAACCCAGGTTACGCGATCAGGTTTGTCGTAATAACAAAGCCTTTGCCCTAACGGCCCAGTAATAGCATTTTCACGTACAAATAGCCAAATGCCCTACAAATAGCCAATTGCTTACCTGTAGGTAGCTTCCAGAGCTTGGTTTAATCTTGCATTCTCTGCTTTCAAGCAACCTCTTTCACTGTCAAGTTCTGCAATGGTTTGTTTTAATCGCACCACTTCGTGCTTCAGAGATTGAATTTGTTTGCTCGCTTGGTGGTGTGAAGAGTTGCTGGATTTCTAGAAAAAGGAAAATCGAACATCTATTCACCAAGTTGCCTTAGCCAGAAGACAGCAAAGGGAACTTTCGGTCTTCGAGTCACACTGCCCCCCCTCCGCCCCCCCAAAAAAAAAATCGAACATTTATTCCTTAAGTCGGGATAAGTATCGGATTCAAAATCATAATGTTGATGAAGGTGCAGAATGAACTTTTTTGTACAAAACGAACTGGTGGATTGGTAGAATATCAATTACTGAAACGAAAGACTTGGGTTCAACTTTCAGTCGAGTCAAACAAAAACCGCAAAAATTGATATTAACGGCATCCTTGATGCTTAACGTGTAGTAAAAAAGGGACAACAGCGTGAAACCCTCATCGAATGTAGAGGACAGTTGAGTAGGAGGCAGCGAAGACCAAGAAGTTGGTCGCTGCCTCCTGGGATAAACAACGTGATAAATAAACAAGCAATATGACCATCTCGAGTCTTTTCTCATGCAACTCTCATATTTCGCCAAATAAGCCAGAATCAATGGCAGTTTTAAACAGACTTTGATTTCAGTGGTTTTGCACCATAGCTCTCACTTTGTACATTGTACAAGATCGGCTTACCTCTACGTCCGTTTTGCGGGGACTTTCCTTCGAGGACCCGGGAAGTTCCGCTAGTGCAGGTGTGCCACCTAGAGGGGAATTAGCGGTTCTTCTTTCCAATTCGTCTCTTAATTTTTTGTATTGTGTGTCCCAGTTCTTGTTAACACGAAGAATCTAAAATGAGCGCGTATAAGCCTTATCTAAAGCAGTGCACAGCATTGTAAATTTATGAAACCAATTTTTAAAATATTTGAGGAAGGCCAGTGTGGGGCCGAAAACGGTTGCAAAATCGTAAAATTATGTAATAAAATTTGGTTTGTTAACTCTTGCCATATTACTTAGCCCATAACCCTACCCGACCTAAATTACTAAGCAATTTCGTTATTTAAAAATCTTGTGTTAGTTAGCAATCAGTCCAATGATTCAACAAAGATCCTGCACGAAGCATATTGTCCAATTTGTCCATACTACCGAAAGATGAATCAATAGACAAAATTTAGATCCCGCTGTGAAAAAAAAAGAACATAAACTCGGAGAGTATGAGTGTTAAGCATTCAGTGCAAATTTAGAGAAAATTTCCGAAATTTTTTTTATGGTAATAATCAATCAATAAATGATATGCAAATAACTTTGGTTCGAAACTACCTCAGAAACTAACTAAAAATTTTTTCTATGAACTTAGTAACGAGTTCATTCTACAGGCACAATCCTTTTTGCGAACGTTCTCAAAGATTTGAGCGAAAATTAACTCTAAAATGCAGGGGAAAATTCAAACAAAAATAGAAATCAGGAAATTTCTTACTTTTAAAATCAGGAACAGTTTCTGAGTTTGCGAAACGATTAGCCACAGCATTAATCAAGCTAGCCCAAACAAAGCTCTGTTTGTTATCGTAGGATTTCCAAACACTGCAGTCAATTTGGCCGAGAGGTAAACACATTCGTCTCTAGACCGGGATGTCTGTGGTTTAATTCTGGGCCCCTCAAATCGGACACAGCGTTGCCAACTGCTCGCCTCCGCTGTGACATTTTTTCGAAAGGAGCTGTGTTTCCCGGGCGCATCGACAATTAGATGGGTCCTCTAACTCGTTACACGTTTCGTCATAATATAGCATCGTTAATGAAAGGTTTGATAAACCGTTACCTCTTCGCGCTGTTTTTCCAGTTTTTTCACTCGGGCCTGCAGTTTGGCCACAAGTTGTTGGTCTTGATCCATTTTGGGAGTCTCGCCCAAGGTTTGGGTACCAGCTGCGGTCGTGGCTCTTGATGGTATACAGTTTCTAGTCTCTTCTAGTTGTTGCTTGTATCTTATTACTTGCGATTTTAAATTCTTATTCTCGGCAATTAAATCATCGCAAAATACCTAAACAACAAAGATAGGTTTCACTTCAGGTCAAGAAAACAACAAAAATTAAAAAGCTAAATCAGAAATTAAGTATTTTGTTTCTTGTTAAATGATGGGGGTCAATCGGAGAAGAGTTGGTAGGTAACCAAAGCACATTTTTGCGCATTAATTAAACTGCGCTAAAGATTTTTTGGATGAATAATTGAGCCTAATACAAAGCGCGACAATTACAATCAGCAGCCTCAACACTGTTCCAGCCAGTGGCGTAACTCGAGGTTAGTGCATGGAAGGGGGGAGGGAGGGCAAAGGCGCCTACAATTTTATGAAAATTATATGAAGACCAAGAAAAGGTTTTCACAAAAAATTCGGTGGCATTTTCCATTTTCTTTTTTCCAAAAATTTGTTGCATTTTTAAGTAGGGGGCCAACATCTGAAAGGAATGCGCCGTCCCCCCCCCTCTCCGTCAGTTACGTCTGTGGTTCCAAATTCACAATGAACCTATTACAAAAACAAGATATAAAACGTCTGATCAGCCACATCAAAATAAAAGAAAATTGACTTCTGCTCCGAAAGCTTTATTCATTTTGAATCCAAGCAATACACGGTGTCAGTTTTTCTTCAACAACAGTACTAAGCTACGTACTATTTTTGTGGGTTGGCTATCATGACAGACATGTGGTGTAACTCATGCTGTGGATCATTTATCTTTATAACAGCTTTTACCGTATCATTGCCACTTTTCAATGTAATGTCACTGGTAAGAACCTTTTGAATATCATTTTCCTAGTGTGTAGAAACAAAATAGAAAATATATACTAATTGGTTGGAGCAAAAGCATTGTGATTGATGCCACAACCACCTACCTGGAATAGCAGCGGAAAGATGGATTCGGTTATTTAGACACTGATCAGCGAAATTTTAACTAACCTGAGAATTCTTAGCTTGCTTTTGCGATTTTACAACCCGTTGAGCAAGACTAGCAAACACTCCTGCAATCTTGGTGAATTGAAAAGTCATGCTGGTTTCGTTTAAACTTGCAACTCTTTCACCGCTTGATTCGCGCTGAATCATGTCCTCAAGTTGCTGAATCTACAACATCAAGTGTTAGAAGCCTGAAGACAGAACCAAGCAAATCTTTTATTCGTGGACCAGGCTTGTCATTTTGTCGTTTGACATTAGGAGACTGTGTGGAGTTTTACTGTGACTGGTTGACAGTGGCAAATTCACTTGAAAGACCTAAAGGTGTTTTCCATCGCTGTTCCCTAGTGTCTACCGCAAAAAAGGAACTTTGACCGCTGCACAATCAAATTTCACTCAGGCCGGATACGGCTTTTTTCTGTAGCTCGTTCTCCACTCATTCTTTAGATCTTTCAACGGATTCGCAATTTGGAAACTAAACTATTACGGCGGTGCCGAGTTCAAAAATGCCCAAAAAACAAGTTTTTCCAATGATTTGATTGAAATATTTATAGTCACGAGAAATCTTTAGCAACTTTCCTTTCGCTGTCGACTTCTTAAACGAATGCTAATTAATTTCTACTTCGTGCAGTTACGAAGCAATGATATAAATTTGTCTTGTCAAAAAAACACCGTTTGAAAAACTCCGTACCTACGGAGTTATAGTCGAGATGAATGATGTCGCGTGGATCACACCTACAAAGAATATTAAAAAAATTCTATCCTGTCATTCCTATTTTGATAAAAGATTTCAGGTGGAATAGTTTGAGTTTTCGACTATCTACTCAGGTTTGATCGATAACACTCTTCTTCATTTATTTTTCTCTGATGTGACTTTTGTGAAGTATTATTAAATAGCGGCTTTATTAAGGCGTAAAATCAGATTAGATTTCATCAAACTACTTTTTTTTATAAGAACCATTTTATGAGAACACGAGGCTTATTTTTGCTCAAAAAGAACAAATCAAAAACAATGCCAGCTTCGGCATGAACAAACTAACTAAAAACACCGATCAAACATTAAAAAAGAAGAGTTTTCTTGGCCTTTTGTATATAGCTATTGTTCATTTGTCTTACAACTATTCCAATAATTATAATCAACAACGCTTAACTAAGCAAAATTCAATTTGAGTCACTTTATTCTCCAATAAAATTTAAGAACAAATGAGACTGAAAATTTGTGAAAAATTAGGAACAGCCAGCCTCAACCCAAGATTAGCTCGATCTTAAAAAAAGTATGAGCATAGATAGCAAACTAAAGCTAACGCTAATCAACTAAAAAATTCTACTGCTTTACCTCCTGATCAAACTTTTCTTCAGCACCTTTGGAATAATCCGGCTTTTCACTCTCCAGTTTATGGTGTTCTTTCATTGCGCAGTCATTGGCTTGTTTGGAATGTTCTATCAATGTCCTTTCGTTTTCTTTATTTAAATAGGGACTACGACTCTTATTAGATGATGTCGAAAACGATTTTGTTTCGCATGTATTAGTCTTTTCGCTAAAATTAGATGATACCTTAATTGGCTGGGTAGTATCATTTAGGTTTTTTTGAGCGTTTTTGTCTTCATTCGAAACAGAAATCTTTTCATGACTATAATTTGTTTCAATGTTGGACGTCGTATTCGGTACTTTCGATTCAGAAGAGGTAATCGTTTTTCTTTTGTCTTGTCCGGTATTTATTTCTGACGATGGATTAGTTTCTTTCGTCGTTTTTTCCTACAAATTAAACAACAGTCAACTTAATATATTTCAGGTGGTTGTCACCGATCACCCAGTTTGTACACATATGTTTTTGGGTTTATTTTTTTTCATTTAGGTCGAATGTCCGAACTTGGACGGCATTTTTTGGTCATTTTAGAATTTATTTTGATTTTCATCATTATTGCAAGCTTGATTTTAAGTCTTGCATGTAAAATCTTGCCGTTTTTTTTTCACTCATTTTGACCGAATTGACCTATAAGTTCATTTTCGGTCGCTTTCCAAAAAATTAGGTCAATGAAAGACAAATTACAAAAAAAAACTCGATGCAGGATTTGGCCCGATGCCTCTACTAACTTACAATTAAGACCGTTTTCAAAATTGCGATAAACACATAGGAATGCTGCTTTTTGCCTGGAGCGTTAAATTTGTTATTAAGATTCGAAGAGAAAATTGGATAATAGAAACAAACCCAAAAACATTAGAATACCAAAACTACAGTACCTTTAGCATTCATTTATGACCTTGAACAATTCTACATGTGACTACATATCTAGACCTGCACTGTCAAATCGCTACGTACAGCTCGCAAATCGTCCACACGTACGACTGGTAGGCTCCAATAAAAGACATACGTTAACTTGCGTTTTTAAAGACAAAACGACATATTGTCTTATTTGAAATCGAACTGAGAGTCAGTGGTGCTTCCATTTTTTTTTAAGCAGGACGGACATAAATTCATAAGAAACACAAGACCAATTTTGAAAACAGGTATTTACACGCACTTGCGGAATTTGCAATGGCAGGGAATCGAACCGTTACCCTTCCGAGTTTAGGTCCGATTCCAAACCGCTGCGCGGTCTGCAAGTGCAGCATTTCTTCGACTACCATCGAGTTGCTCCACCAACTAACTACGCCATCACTCTAATTTTAAGCGATAATGGGTCGTTGATAGATGGTAGGTTGAGGTCTTGAGGAACAAGTTTTTCAGGATCCTTTTTTGGTAAACTTTTAAACAAAAGTTTGATAACAAAAAAAGATCTTCAGATTCCCACAATACCGTTCTGCACTGCACTGTACGCATACGTCACACAAACTCGTAGACAGTATTTGCTTCAATTTGTTATCGAAATGTATTCCAATTTGATTCTAATTCTAAATTGCCCAACTATTGAACTGATTCAAGGTTGGCCAAAAACTGCCACAATACGACTCAAATAGCGCGAAAATTTTGCATGTAATAACTTACTGAAATTTAATTTCTTTGCCTTTCAAGCCATAATAGCCTCTTCGCCACTTGATTTTGACCAAAAAATGACTTGCAAAAAATTTTGCCTTTGCAGCATTACGACAGTCTTACTGGGCCTACAGTATTACGGCAAAATAACAGGGTTTATCAATATTTGATTATTGAAAAAGATTTGCTCTTGTGCTTGCATTGACCAAGAGAAATGATTGTAAACAAGTGCTTACATGTGTATGCATTTCTTGATTGAGTGAAGTTGGGGAAACTCCGGCGGCGTGGCTTAAAAATAAACTGGCAAACCTGATGACGTCATCATCGCTCGCAATATGGTGATCTGAAACAACAACATTAAATTCATCCAGTTTCAAAGAGGAAAAGATGAAGAAATAATTATAGGGCAATGCAGGCTACTCTTTGGATAGTTTAGCAAAATATAAAGGAACCGAAAATGTAGGCTATACAATTTATGTTTAACAATCCGTACAATAACAAATAGGAACCGTGTAACGGGAGAAGCCGCTGCTTTTAAGACTCAGTTAAATGGAAATTAGATTTTATTCTCGGCACTTAATACTCAGTTAAACGGAAATTAGATTTTGTTCTCATGAGTCACAAGTTCAACTATTTTTTCAACTTTTACAACAATTATTTTCAACTATTTTTTATTGACGATATCCAAGGTTGGTGCAAAAATAGCATGCTTGGGAATAAGCACTGCATATTGTAAATATCCAGAGTGTTGGAGAAAGCAGCCTGAGTGGAACTTTTTTAAGTGGAAACAGGACAAGAATCATATAGAAAATAGACGAAAATCAATAACCGATTGTGTGGAGCGAGGTTGAAGCATCAAAAACGACCGAAATAAGTGTTTAAAGTTATTCAAACTTGGTCGACACGCATCGAATGACAGTCTGACCGTCAAGTTTTTTTTTTTGAATAACTAAAAGCAAAAAAATACGATTTCCGATTTTTTTAAAAATTTGGTTCTAAATTTTTCAAAAAAATAATAGCCCAAAACGATTTTTCCCATGAAAACTTTTTGGCAACCTTGATTTTGCTTCTTCCGGGCTTAGACTTAATTGCTAGCTAGTCAGCAAATAAAATCATGTGCGATGACTGAATACGCCTGTACTAGAATTTTATCTATCGCACATGAGTTTGGATAGCTGAGTTGCTAGCATTTTGCTGGAAAAGCCAAAATCAGGGTTGCCAAAGAGTCTTCATGAAAAAGATCTGTTTGGACCAATTTTAAATTTGGTATTTTGAAAAGTTCAGTACCAAATTGGAAGCAAAAAGCTTCAAAAATTATTTTTTGATTTCAGCTATTTAAAAAAACAAAATTAGCGAACACTTCATTCCTTTTACAGCAAAATCAAACCAATTTACCTAAAATAAAAATTGGAATCGAATTCGGTCCAAAACCTACATCAATCTTCACACATTAACTCTAGCGTAGCATAGCATCGCATATGAGTTTAAAAATAAAAGTATAAGTAATTACAAGCACGTGCTCAAACTACTGATTAAGTTATTAACAAGTTCGCACATTGTGGTTCAACTTGATGCGCTCATTAATTTTACTTCAAAAAATTTCAGCCACAAACTTTACTTCGTGAAACGTTTTCCCTGTAAAACCACATACTTCAGCACGAATAAAAAAAACTGGCTTCGAGCAAAATTAGAAAATTAAATGCACAAAATCATGAAAATCTGTTATTATAGGTGAAATGTATTTCGTCAAAAAAAGTTTTTATCTTACAACCTCAACGATATATTTTAACTTACAAAAATAGGCTAAATGAGCTAAATAAATGGTTGTATTTTTTTTTTAATTAAACAGCTACGACAGAAGTTTTGTTAAAAAGCTCAAAGGATATGTAGGATCGGAATAGATTTTGGAGGTTGTTAGCTCGTGGTTCGAAAAGCAACCTTGTAATGCTTCGTTAAGTCTTAAGAAAGATATTGAGATTCATTTCCCGTTGTAACCAACCAGCTGGTAGTCCAGCAGTACCCTAGTGGTCCAGCAGTGTAATTACCACTCCCAAATCAACAAAAATAGACATCCGTTGTTTGTCTGGTAATATGTATAAGCGCAGCAAAGCATCGATATCTAACCCACCCAAACCAAATAAACACCAAGCAATCTGAAGTCAAGATCCCTTTGGCTGATCTTTAAGTCCAATAATCATCAACAGACTAAACGTCCCCGACCCGGCGCCGAAACGTCCCAGCCACGTTAAACTAGGCAATATCTAAAGTTTCTTAGGTTTTTATAGCTAGCGTCAATCACTGAAGTATGAATGAAAATAAAAACAAAGTGAAAAATCGACACATCAAACAACGTATTATTTGCCGCTTTTGTTGACATTAAGTTGCAAACTTCTTCCAGCTAAATGTATGAAAAAAGCGCTTATTATTTATTTCGTTTTAAAAATCGCACATTTCATTCAATTACGTAGTCTCTTAGCAAATGATGAATATAATGTTCTAGAACGCGGGAATTCCCGTCGTGACTCGATGATTTTTTAGCAAATTTACTTTAAAATCATGAAAAAAGAAACTTCGAAAACAATCAAAACAAAAATTAAAAATGCCAATCGAAAAACACAAGCAGTTTCTAATACTGCATCACATCAAACTAGGTGGCAAAAATATCTCGAAAAACTTTCCAAACATAGGAAAACCTTGTGCAATCTATACAAAAAGCAAATTCTCCATCAACTTATAGGAAGTTACTGTTGCTTTAGGAAGTTTAGTCATATTGTTTAATTAATTGCTGATTCGTGTTTTAAGTAGACCGTATAGGAGGTGTTTTCAAAAAGGTATTTATTATTGCTGTCATTATAAATCGAAATGACAAGAGAGATAGTGACAGCAATCCAAATAACTCAAGTACCACTTGGAATTTATGCGTCACAACTTTCAGTTTATAATAAAGAAAATAAACGAATCTAAATTGCAAAACTACCCATCATCTCCATAACGTTTACAAAAAACTTACAAATATTATATGGATGTATCAAAATAAAACCCCGTAATAATCACATACAAAACCATAAAACGGATTTAGTTATTTAACTCCGGAATCATGACTAGAGCCGAGATTGAACCGAGAAGGTTTAGAAATTGGATCTTAAACAGCTTGCATTAGCGCTGACGAGTTTAAGTTACGTTCCATTAATAACACAATCTCAGTTTCAGCAACAGCCGATAAAATTGACTTGACAGCGTGACCAAGCGGGCAAAGGCGTTGCTTTTACGACGATTCTCTTCGCACGATGTAGGTCCAACCCACACACCCTGTTCACGTTGTTGCATTCTTGGGTAATATTCTTTACGATAATTACTTCTGCTTGGTGGCTTCGAACAAGAAGCAAATTCAAAGGACAAGAATTCAAAGATATCCACTGGAGCATTATGGATCACTGAAAACTCCTAAGCAGGTACAGATTCCTCCGAGAACGAAGTACTGTTGTTATCGCAATGAAAAAGTGAACGAATCATCCAACAATTAGCGTCTGACGCTGTCCGGTGACAGAAAGAAACATAACAACAACAAACAATCATAGTTCACGTTAAAAAAGTGCTTGAAACATCTCTCAAATGATAATTCCATTGCCAAGGTTTGAAATATCTCTCAAATATTTTTTTTTACAAGTGCAGTCTTCATCCAAAACGAATTTTGACATCAAAAGTGTCCCCATTTGAAATTCATTGCTTACTAATAATTTTTAGTGTAACTCTAATTTTTATTACATACTGTATTATTCATCAAGTTGCACTGGCCAAGAGACAGCAAAGGGACCTTGCGGTCTTCGAATCAAGATGCCACCTGCCCACCTGTCTACCACACACCATGGAGGCTTCACGATGTCCTTTATAATGCTGAACATTAAGCAGGAAAGCTGTGAACACCAATTTTTTTATAGTCTTTGATTTGACCCAATCGGAAATCGAACCCGAGCCTACCGTTTCAGTAACAGACGCTCTATGCACTCGACCACTGAACGGTCAATAAACTTTCTCTGACCGCACAGTATATTACTAATTACCGGACTTTTGGGATTGCAACTTGGTTTCGGGTCTGACTTTGACCATGGTCGGACACTCGTCATCGAAAGTGGGTGCAAACTGCAGTGATTCTTGATGACTTTCCAACAGTGGACGACTGCTTGGCGATGGTGCTGAAAGTGATTCGAGTTTAATACAGTTTTACCTGATTAGTGGTCGAATGGATAGCACGTCTGCTATTGAAACGGTAGACTTGGGGTTCGATTCCCAGTCGGGTCAAGCCAAAGACTATGAAAATCGATATTTGCAGCTTCTCTGCTTGACGTTCAGCAATAAAATAGGGTAAGTGAGAAGCCTCAAATGTGTGTAGTAGGCAAAGTGATAGCTTGACTCGAAAACCAAAAAGGTCACTTTGCTATATTCTGACCGAGGTAACTTAGTGAATAACGTTGTACTTACAATTACTTTAATTCTTGATAACTTTCCTGAGAAATGCCAAGGCTGTTTTTGGAAAGAATTAAACGCGGTATCACGTTTTGCCAGATTTAAAATACCATCTCTAAACAAATATTATACTGTATAACCAGAGGTGGGACAAGAACAACTTCTTCAGGCTCCACAATTGCGGAAGCAGTGTTGCGGACTAATTTCTTTAAAAATTTTTACGGATTAATTGTACTGCGCTTTCAAAATTCTTTTCGGTTAATAGCGCAATTTTATACTTTGAACTGAATTTTGTTTGATTTCAATCGTTATATTGTTGACCTTCTTCAGCAAATTGCCTACTCCTTTTCCTACTAAAATCGCTAAATTTCGGACTTTGCATTGTGTTTTGTAAATTTAATTGCGGAAGTTAGGTTGCACTTTGACTTGGTTCAAAAATCCCGTTCTGCAATTGCGGAAGTTGCGTTGCGCTTTGACTGAATTAAAAACTTCGCTGCAGAAAATAAAAAAAATTAAATTGCGAATTTAGCGCTACGCTTTTAGCGGTTGAAAAATCGTTGCCTTTTGATGCGCTGCATTTTTGGTAAAATGTTATTCGTGCCCACCTTGGTGTATAACTATACAAACAAACAATAGAAACCCCATCAACTATAGAATGATGTCATCTACTTACTAGTGCAAATAGGATCAGATAGCCTTGCTCTAAGTCGCTTTTCCATTAAAATCTTTTCCAGATGATCCAGCTTCTTTCGAAGTGCGAGGTTTTCCTCGATCAAATTTAATTTGTCTTCCTCCGCATCCGCGAACAAAACTCCTGAAGAAATTAACTCCTCCAGCAAAAACGTTTGAATCAAAACGTACATCAACACCGACACGTTTAGCAGTATGCTTTTTTGCACCATTTTTTTGTTCTTCTTAACCTTGGTTTTCCAAACTAAGTTTATAACAAAGCTTTGAAGTTGCTAGCAGCACAGAATTTTGAACCACTCAACCGCGCAATTGTTGTTAAGGTATTTTGTAGAATTTTAACTTTGGATGCCCTTCTTGACGAATTCCATCAGTGCTTATAGCTACAATATTAAGCTTGACAATCAGTTATTTGTGAAGTTCAGCTACTTTATCACTTCACCAAGATGCTTTCCAGTTAAATCTTAACAAAATCGTAGTACCATCAAATATCACGTGATCAATTAACTCTCATATAACAACAGAAGTTGAACAAAATTAAGATACTCTGTACTAGTTGGTAGGCTAATAGAAGATCACTTAATTCGCTCGAACATTCAGTTTGCTGTATTGCCTCTAATCTTGAAAACCTTTAAGCAACTGCTGATTTTATTCCTGTGCGTAATTCGAATTTCAAGACTAGAATAAAATTCCACAAGTAAGACCCGATGGCCGATATACACTGTGCGTAAACTCGTGAGCGCATGATCGTATTTTTTGTTTATTTTAAACAGAAACGTGGTACGCCCAGCTTACCGCCTTACCAGCGAGAGCACTTGTAGTCAGTTGGTTAAAATAAACTAAGGACACGCTCGATTTTACGCACAGTGTAGACCGGGCCTAATAGTAACTGCGAATGAATTAAATAGCTTAGTTGCTGTTACACAGAATACTCACCCAAATTTTCAACGTGGGCGACACGCTCGCGTAGCCTGTTGTTGTCTTCTTCCAGGCTCTGCATTCGTATAGCCGGTCTTCTGCTCTCTTCTAAAAATTAACTATAGTAAAATTGGCCTAACACTAGCACGAAAATCTCTACTGCTACTACTTTGAACTGGAACAGTAGTACCAAAAACTGTATACCAAATGAAAAGATTATGTACGAAAAGTAAAATATATACGCGGTAACCATAAATTTATGCGGGAAGACATATAAGCAGTTTAATCCAACCGATAACCAGTACATCGCAACCAAACTAATTGAGCGGTTGCTTTGAATTTTTGTAACTGTCCTTATCGTAAAAGTCATTTCAATCATTGTTTAATGTAAAATAAAAATGTGTTTAAACGAAATTACATTTACTCGATTAATCAGCATTTTTGGTGAAGAAACAAATCGTGAATAACGTCATAGACTTCTTTTTTAATAAACGATGAATGAAATGGTAATCTAACAGTTTCGTTTTGCTGTATATGGTCTAGCCATTGATAAAAGCACACGAACGCTGAACGTACTGATAAAAATAACTGGTTAAAATCTATGAATGAGAGTAAGTTGCTATCATCAAATTGGGAATTTTCCCTTGAAAAGCAACCCAAGACAAGATGGGTGAAATCATACAATTGAGATTCAAAAATGATGTAACAGCAAATTTTCAGACATTAATCATTTTGTTGTGTTTGTACAAGGCAAAAAATAATCCTTCCATACGAGAACTTTTGGAGTTTAAATAGGGCCATTTATCGAATACAATGTAACAACACTGAAAACCGAATTTACTTTGAATGATTATTTACTTGTACAATTTTGGGGAAATAATCTGCGCTCATAAAATCCAAGCTATAATTCACAAAAAAAATCTATTAAGTTTTTTTTTTTAATTTAATTCAAGTCTAATCCAAACCATCATCTAAGATTTTATCCAGCAATGTGTCCAATGCCTTAATCTTAAAAATGCTAATAAAAAATTTGCAGATGAATATTCTTTATTTATCTTTTAATGCTTTCATTCTCTCTTTAACTTAAAACTTTTGGTAAAATAGTCATTCCTTAGAGTCTACTCCAGACCTTTTCGGTATCCAGTGTCGGATTTACATTGCGCATGGCCCCTGGCATGTTTTGCTATTTTCGCTGCATTTCCTGCCAAATATAGGTGAAGACCAAAAAAAACCTGCCGGTATCTCAAAAAAACATACCGTACGACATTGAAGCGTTCAACGTTGCTTCTCATTTATCACATATGAATACTCAAAACTAAAAAGCTTACCCAAGTTACTGTGTAACTTAGTGCCTCGTTTGACATTTGTTGATAAACATCGCGGGGATGATAATTTTTGGCCACTACATGCTGATAAAGAACTCGTTACGATCCTTATTGCCTCTGACGTCTTCGTCTGCTCTTTTGGACTGGGTTTGGTAGTGACGTCACTGTTATCTTTCTTTTCCATTATTCCAAGGTATCATATCTAGAAAAAGGTACTTGAAAACAGGTGTACTACTAACTTTAAAGCTTTCCACAAAAGACAGTGATGAGTCCTCTTGGCAAAAGTCAGAAAATATTCTTCCTTCTGATAGCTCGCCAGAAGCCATTAAGGCAAAATTGCCAAGTTTCGCTAGTTTTTACAAAATATTTCAGGCGGTTTGTGAAAAGTTAACTAAGGTTTGTAAATAACCAAATACTGATTTTAGCAAGTAGGCACGGTCTACAGTCTAAACTTGTGTGTAAAGTGGAGAGCGTACGAGCATATCCTGTTTATTCTAATCAACGGATGTACGTTAGAAACAAGTACGCAGGGCGTACAGAATTTCTGTTTAGATCGAACTAAGGATACGCTAGTATGCAGAGCTGGGCACCCGCTACTTGAAAAGTAGCGCCGCTGCCGCTATTTGACAAAAAAAGCAGCGGCGCTGCCGCTTATCGCTACTTAAATAAAACAATAGCGCCGCTTCCGCTACTTGCATACAAAACAGCGGCGTCGCTAAAAATGGTGACACCCGGGGTGGAATTTTGTGATGTCACCCTTCATAGTATATAGTAGGCTGCAAGAGTATATTTTGAAGATAGCGTTACAACTTCATTGCCATAGGTAGCGGTTGTTATATGCAGAGGTGGAGTAGAGAACACAAGGTTCGAGACCAAAGTCAAGGACCGACTTTCCGAGGACAGACCCCCTCGAGGCCAAGGAAACAACGCGCAAGTGTTCTCCAAAAAAAAAGGTCTTCGCGCAAAAAAATCTCAAATTTTCCGCGAAAATTCTGGCGTTCTCCAAACTAAAAAGGTCTTCATAAATATTCCGCGAGGTCTCTGGCGTGCTCCTGGACAAAAAACAAAAATGGTCATGACCTTGGCCCATTTTCAACAAATCAAAAAATAATGCTGTCCTCGAGCCGAGGACATGGCATTTTCGAGGACTTGCAGGCTTCGAGGCCAAAACCAAGAAGTTGACCTTCCAGGCCAAGGCCAAGGACTTCAAATTATGTCCTCGAGGCCAAGGACGTCCGACGAGCTCAATAACTTTTCATTGTAATATTCTAAAACTTGAAAGTATGAGCAGAACACATCTAGTGTCAGGTGTGTAACCAGAAACCTGCAATAGGGAGAGAGACTGTTTTGGGGATCTGGGAGCTCCACCGGAGGCCATTGGGGGTCTAAGGGCGGAGCCCCGAGTCTTGAAAGTTTGTATTTTTTTACAAAAATAATTTAATTTTAAGCTTATTTTGATAAAAATTAATGGTTTCAAAACGTGGCATAGAAATTATCAGTGTAACAACATGATTAAACTCAGGTGCGCAGCCAGAAATGTACAATAGAGGGCTGTTTCGGGGGTCTGGGGGCAAAACCTCCACCTGCCGGAGGCTGGAGGTTGGGGAGCAACGCCCCCAGCAACGCCCAGAGGCACGGGGATCTAACGCTTGTATTTCTTTGCAAAATATCTTAACTTTAGGCCTATTTTGATAAAAGTTATTGCTTTTAAAACGTGGCATAGAAATTAGCAGAGCAAAACCATGATTGAACTAGTTGCATAAATGGGCAATGGCTATGTGGGAGGTGCTGGCTAATGGTAAAATTTCAGTTCTCATATTTACAAGCAGTAAAATCATAAAATCTTATAGTTTAACGAAACTCACTAAGAGTGACCGATTTTGTCAATATTTAATAGAAAAGACAATTTGGATAAAGGGGGGGTAATGAAACAATATTTGAGTCAAAGTGATTGGAGGTTAACTACCACTAAAAAGCCACTCCATATTCCTGATCGCGCTCATTTCTTTTTTTTTTGATGAAACATAATATTCGGCATGTTTCAACAAGCGACCAAACTTTATTGCTTAGTTTTGGCCATTTTTCAATATTTTTGACAATTGTAGCGCCCCCCTCTAAATAAATGTTTCAAAAGATGCTTTAAATCATTTTTGTGTCCATTCCAGCGTGCCGAACATTTCCAATGTTATGAAACATATTGTAATTTCTTTTTTTTTGGTATCATAAAATGGTGTGCCCCAAGGTTCAATTTGGCCCGCTCCCAGACCACATTATTCGTTCAGTTTTAGCTCAGAGAAAATAGGACCACATACGAAAAAATAAGAATTCACAAATTTCTTTTTCAATTTGTATAGAAATACGATCAATATATTGCTACGCGTCTAATAAATTGTTAAGTTTAGTTCTATTCTGGCAATTGTTTTTGTTCTTAGATTAAGCAGAAACTCCGACAGTTATGCTCCAAAATTTGTGACATTGTTTTTTCTACTAAACTAAAATAACGTGGTAGCAAGAGCAGAGTGAAAAAAGCGAAGACCGAAGAATCCAAACAGTACCGTGTGAAAATGTAAATAGAAAAAAGTCTTGGAAGGAGTTTATTAGCAGTAGCGGCAGAATGTTTGCTGAAAATAGAGCGGCAAATCGGTGCCGCTTTCTTGACTAAAAAAAACAGCGACGCTGTCGCTTTTTGCTGGTGACGAAAAAAAACAGCAGAGTAGCGGCGCTGTGCCCATCACTGCTCGTACGCTCGATTTTATGCACAAAGTTAATAGGACCTTAGGTCATCTTCATTTCTTGTCACACTAAAACTCAACCATACTACAGATGAGGGGTTTACTCCTTTCAGAT
The DNA here is from genome assembly GCA_963965965.1 of Trididemnum nubilum. Classification (NCBI taxonomy): domain Eukaryota; kingdom Metazoa; phylum Chordata; class Ascidiacea; order Aplousobranchia; family Didemnidae; genus Trididemnum; species Trididemnum nubilum. Next base: position 20,146,886 of record OZ014490.1, read on the forward strand.
CTTGGTCAGAGCTTTGCCGAGTGCAGACACAGATAACAGTCTTGATGAAGGATACGGGCCATTGTTTGCAAATTACAAGACTGGCAGTCAGTCACCGGTAGTGCTGATTTCCCTATTTTTGCAGATTTTTCCCTTTTCCTTACCGTGGTGCCTTGTTCAACTTCTGAAACCAATGGCTATACTACCAATAAACTCGTGAGTCAGTAGTGATAACTAACTAGTGTTTTACAAAGATGTAAACTAAGCTGAATTTTAAGCCATTTACCCAGAGAAATTTTTTGGTCGTAGAGTTAGTAAATAAAAACATCTTTTAAGCTTATATTCAAATAAAACACCTGGATTGGGCATTAGGTTTACGTCGTCTGTATGACTCAAACCTAGAAGTCTATGACTCAAACTGTTTAATTATTATTATTCATTGGCTAGGATGGGAATACCCAGGGGTTAGCTAAGTTTGTATCAAGAGAAAACTTGTGTTTTTTGACTCAAAAATCTAAAGAATATAAACTACCGCTAGTCATATTTATCAAGATTTTCACCAATTAATTTCATTCAGAAACAAATGATTTATTTTTGTCATGAAAATTCCCCGCCGGAATCGATTAAGTCGTAAAATTTAGCGCCATAAAAAATGCATTCTGAATGTTAGCCAAATGCTTTTCAAAACGAAAGGCCACAGGAAGACCGACCAAATGTTCTAACCCATTTTACAAAAATTGCGCTTATTTTGTAGACATCGTGATAGAAATTAATAATGGTAGGTAGCCCAACCGCAATCCCGAACCCTATAACCGCCTTGCATTCTTCTCCAAATTTTGTCCCGAAGCTAGTGATAAAAATAAAACCGGAGCAAAATCGAGTGTTTGAATCTTAGTTAGTAATTATAAATGCTATTGTCATTTTCGCAGCAGTCTAGTCCAAATTTTGTGATGGCTGCTTTTGTTTTAATTTTGCAAGCGTTGAGACATCGTTGCCTCAGTCTTGACCCAAACTCAAAGCCACGGATTAAATCAGCATTTTTTAAAAATTTATTTTAAGGAATAAGCCCGAGGCTATTATCTATGGAAACGGAAATCACTGGTTGCAGGGCAAAAAAAAGAACCAAAAAAGAGTGCTCTTCAACTCTTCATTGTGTGCTTAGAGACGCAAAATGCTTGGTTTATATAGGCACAAACGAATGAACTGGTAGGAACATGGAGGCGTAAGCTTCTACTGGGAACGATAAGATGTCTGCGAGGAACCTCACTCTAGTGGGTGAAACTTTTTTTTTAGAAAACGTCATTTTTACTTTATTTGCACCAACTATTAAAGAATATAGTTACTTGCCGTTGAAGAACCTCTTAAAACTTTTTGAAAACGATATGGGTATAAGTTCTACTAGTAACACGATGTTATACAATACGTAATTCTAATCAGAAATAACTACTTTAACGTAGGCTATAGTTTGAGGTGGCACTAAGCATCAGGGAATGTGAGCCCCAAAATTCTCTTCGTATTGTCGAGTTTTAATTTAAGATATTGACTTAGCCAATTGATCCCTGGTAAAACATAGCCTAATAGAAGGACTAGTAACATATTACTGTATAAGGTAAGCTAATTATGTTTATATTGGAAGCATTTTTTAAATCATCCGGCCCTTCTAATGCAATGTATTGCCAACGGTATTTCCCGCGCAACTTAATTGCATCGCAGAATGCAGAGAACTGCTGCAGCGGAGCTTGAAATATAAATTGCAAGGAATGCATTGTAGCATGCCAACTTGCAAATTTCTTGAGAGCAAAAACAAAAATACTTGTTGTTACTGTTGCGCATATTTATCCTCTTGTCACCGGACAGCGTCAGACGCTAACTACTGGACGATCCGCACACTTTTCATTGCATTGACTACTTCGTGATTGGAAAAATCCGCACCTGCTTATGAGTTTCGAGTGATCCAATGTTTCTGTGGATTTCTTCGAATTCTTGACCACTGAATTTGCTGCTTGTTCGAAGCCACCAAGCAGAGATGATCACCGTAAAGCGTCTTATCCAAGGACGCAGCAACGTGACCAGAGTCGGGGTTGAACCCAGATCATGCGATCAGGGTCGTCATTAAAGCGGCGCCTTTTACCATTCGGCCACGCTGCCGACTTCGCTGCCTTTACAATTCGGCCTCTTTGTCGACTTGGCACTAATGCATTATACTTTCCCAAAATTACGCGGTTTGGCTTAAAAAAAATTCTGTGAATAGAGCGCATGCTGCTGAAACGGTGACTCAGGCCCGATTCTAATTCAAAGGTTCAATGGTCAATTCAAATTCAATAATTTGTTCAATAAGCATTAATTTTCCTCTAGCTAATTTTTTCTTTCAAAAATGTTTTGTCGCGTAAAAACTGGGGATATGAAGAGGTGGATTGTTATTTACAGCTGGTACAATAGATGGTTACTAGTCATGTTATGGCATTATGTTCACAAAAAGGTTAGATAAGTTCCAGAGGTTGCAACTTTTAGGAAAAAAACTCTGAACTTCTCCCGGGTTAAACATTTAGATTGGTTGGCAAAAATTTGAATTGAGAGGGCTCGGGGCCCCCTGGTCGTTAATATTTATATTATACTAGTGTATGCTTGTTCTGTTGTACGCGAAAATGCTAAAAGAAACTGAAGAAACAATAGGCTTTGTTGTCATTATTTTTATCATTGGTGGCATCTCAATAAGGGGAGCCCGTCTCCCCCCCCACCCAGAGGTGTTGCTAAGAATGGCTGAACTTGGGGCGGAGTGCGTGGTGTCACCCTGTATGTGTGACGCACTCTTTATGATGTCACCCTTTATGATGTGACTCACCTTTTAGGTTGTGAAACACTTTATCAAAATTATGTTCAAAAGTAAGCGAAGGCCAAAAAAAATATCAATAAGGTCTTCGCCGAAAAAGGAGTGGGTTTTTGGTCCAAAAGTAAGTGAAGACCAAAAAAAAAAGGTCTTCGCCAAAAATCCAGTGGGTTTTCGGTCCGAATGTGGGTGGAGACTCAATCAATTGAAATAAAAAGTCTTCATCAGAAATTAATGGAGTTATGTTTTCGCATCATAAAATGGTGTCGCCCAAGATGATGTCACCCCAAAATAGTGATACCGGGGGCGGGCCGTCCCCCCCCTAGCGACGCCACTGCCCCCACCCCCTGGCTAAGCCTATGCCTCCACCGCACGTGGTAGACAAGTGGGCAGGTGGCAGCTTAATTCGACGACCGAAAAGTCCTTTCGCTATCTTCTGTTCAAGATAATTTGGTGAATAAGATATACGGTTACAAATACAGAAAAGTCGCATACAAGAATCAGCCAAACGGTTTTAAGAATCAACTAAAACAAAAAGTGAAAAGCGAATTCTTCGAATCAGAGTTGTAAACGGGCCGACAGGTTCAGGCCCGAACCCGAAACTATAAGCCCGAACCCGGTCCGAACCCGAAAATTATTTTGAAGCCCAAATCATGCCCGAAAAAAAACGAAAGTTAAGTTAGGTCTTTAAAATTTAACAATATTGCCAAATAATTTTAGTTATATTTTTGTACACCTAAGACAAAAAGTACGTCTCAGGCCCGAATTAAGCCCGACATTTTTGTCAACTTTAGGCCCGAACCCGGCCCGAACCCGAAAAGCTCGGCCCGACTTACAACTCTGCTACGAATAATGCTTTGTTTTTCTGAAAAAGGTTTCTGTTTCGACTTTTCTGTACCGATATCTCTTGTTAATAGCAGGAATTAAATAAACACATCGAAACGAGAAAATGATAAAATTGTTGCTCCTAGCGCGAATCGAAAAATTTAACATCATGATACATGTATTTTGAAAGATGTATTACAGGCAATATTACTGCGAAACATTATAAGTTAAGTAGCAACTACCAACACTGAAGTCGGAGGCTAAATAAAGTGATCGATGACGAATCAGTGCGAATTTTAGTAGCTCCAGATCACCGCAATTTATCATGCCTCGACTACATATGTTTCGCTATTAATCTTATTCAAACTTCAAATAGAAACGGGTTCTATGAGTCACGATGCGCACATAAAAAACACACCAATACGCTTCAAAACAATTGAGCACTATGACATTGCACTGATGGCAACACTATCATCGTATACGCTCGACTCTAGAGCCAAACTGCGGTCAATTTTAAACACAATTGGCGTTTCATTTGACAATTTTATTTTTCTGTACGCAAAATTGCATTTAATATTAAATATTTATCGAACCCTGCGATCTTGACCAACGTATCATGAAACAGAAGTACAAAAAATTCTCGGTAAGAATTTTTCGACACTTTTAAAAAGCAAATACAGTAATGTGGGATTGACTTGAGAAGTGATGATATAAACGTTTGTTTTTGCGTAACGTTTCCAACGACTACTTTTTCACATTTTATTTTATTTTCTGCGCTGTTCTGACCGAATGTTGTGCAAAAGCTCCAGCAGACATCATTTTAAATTTTCTGGTACTAAAACGTCTAAGCCAGAATCGAATCCCCGATTACCGTTATTTCGTTAAAGAAAGAGTGGAAGAAATCTAGCTCCCTCAATAACATGCTATCCAACATTAGCCGACTACGTGGCCGAAAAAGAAAGGCGTCATTTTTACGATGACCCTGATCGCATGATCTCGCTTCAACTTGCATGCTGGTCAGTGATCACGTTGTTGCATCCTTGGATAAGACGCTTTACGATGATTAGCTCTGCTTGATGGCTTCGAACAAGCAGCAAATTCAGGGGACAAGAATTCGAAGAAATCCACAGAAACATTGGATCCCTCGAAACTCCTAAGCAGGCGCGGATTCCTCAAAGCACGAAGTATTTATCGGCAATGAAAAGTGAGCGGATCTAGGTCCGGTGACAGAAGGATAAATATGCATTACAAAAACAACAACCAGAAGGTGCCCCAACCAATATGCGGAGCTGGATCTCTGCCTTCCTTTTTTTTTATTTATCGGATTAGTTTCGGAAGTGAGGCTATAGTATTCGATCCCTAATAATAAGCAGATCATCAAAAACTTGGAGGTTTGGTGCCTCAGCAATTTTTAAATTTTATCTCGCTTCATGATAATTGAATAATACCGCTTGCTGTTTGCATTTACCGTGCGATAGATGTAGTTCAAAAATAAACAATCCTTCTTATCTTTCTGGCATAAATTGACTAATGTACGTATTTTCTTCACTAAGCTAAGAACAATTTATAAAGGCTAAAAAATCTGCAAAAATTTATGAATAGCCAGCCCAAAACCAAAATCTGCTGGCCTTTATAAATTCAACTAACAGCCAATGTTACGAGCGATGCAAAATTTCAAAATCTAAGTCATAACCACGGCCGATTCAAAACTTGAGAAAACAAAGAAAAATCTAAGCTAGTAGCATGACGTCATGGTTGATTCAAACTTTTAAATTAGCCTAAAGGTAGCAAATTTTCTTGACTTACAAAGTGTATTTTGAATACGTTCAGTGTTGCGAAGAGCGACAAAATGGCGCAAGGTAACCGCCAAGGTGCGGTAAGTCCCGTTTGCTAGGTATGTCTTGTAAACATAAAAGTCCCCCTCATCGAGTGAGAAAATAAACTGAGACGCTATTTCTCGTCTGTAGCTGATAAATTACTGCATTTTGAAGGTGAATAAAGATCACTCATAACCATTGAACCAAGTAGTAATGTCAGGAGACAAAACACCCGAAAAGGTAGTTTAAAAATAAAACCAAAACAGAAAATGTTTAAACTGCAGAGGAAAGATAATACCTTTTATAAGACTTAAGGTGTGTGAGAGTTTACTGAATTTTGATCATAGAGTGATCGCTATTATTACCTGCTTGGCAATCTTAATGATCCGAGCATTCGCTTCATTTCCATCGATATTGTAAAGTATCATTTTATATATTTTTTGAAGTCTTTTTGCAAGACAAGTCCCTAGCATTGCCTAATTTCACACAATCTTTACCGATCTGTGACAATAGCGAAGCCATGGCTAAAACCAATCGTTGCTGAGGGTAAATATACAGTAATACAGCTGAAAGCAGGGATGCCGATCTTTGTTAAGCATTGGGAGTATAATTTACAATTTTACCCCAATTTTGCCCTATTTTCAACATTGGGGGGGATGAACCTCGACCACGATTTTGTTCAGATGAGCAAATTAAGTGAAGACGAAAAAAAAGGTCTTCACCAAAAATGCAACACTTTTTTTCCCCGAATTCAAGTGACATTTAAGGTCCAGCTTGATGAAACACTCGCAAATAGAACCCGAAAAATTGCTTTGCGCACTATATCTCGAACAGTAGCAAACGCCACCTAGAACAGTATCTGAAGCTCAACGTACCAATTATTATGGTCTACCTCAATCAACCAAAAAGACCAACCGTAGGTACAGAGACAATTATAAATTTCAACTTTACCTTTTTCTGTATCTTGAAGTGTAGGTAAACCCAGAAATCAATGCACAATTAAGGCTAGGCCTATATTATTTCTGATGGTGCTTAGTATAAAAGTATAGTATATTTTTAACTAAATTCGGTAACAAAACACTATCATAATACATTCTTATTTCAAGATTTAATGATTCTTATTATATTCTCATAACAATATTAATTCTTATTTCAAGCCTCGATTATTTTCTATTGGAACTACTCTGCAATATTCATTGTGATGCAGCATTTCAGCTTGAAGGCTGGACAAATTTTCTTAACTAAAACATGAATTCATAAGTAATTTCTTTATAATCATATTAGTAACGACAAAGAAAACCGCAAAAATGAATTTTTGCGGAGCTCGATAACTATTGCTATTAATTGCACATAAGGAAACTCTTTCGCTACCTTTTTTACATTGTTACTACTACACTATAAAGCAACACAATTTACACTACAACTAATGACACCACTAAATTGTTTGTCAAAAGTTATTTATCTTTAATTTTTTCGCCGACAATTTCACAATTGCTAACAGTAACATCTGCATAGCTATCTATAAACTTCAAAAATATACTGCATTTTTTAAACTTGAAAAATGGAAACTATGGATAGTATACAGAAAACGGTACTATTATGCTTCACCCAAAGCATTACAACTCTACTAAAACTTCCTTGCTAGCATATTTTAAACTATGTCAACACACAACAGCAGCGCTATAGTGATCTAATCGAGCAGCTGCTTAGCTAAGCGGCGTGTACACTGCGCAGTATAATGAAATATTTGTGCTTTTGGGAAAGTACCTTTATTCTTTTATTTCATCGCTCAACGCAACTGAGCGCGGGACTTTCCAAGACAATTACAGTGCAAAAGCGCGGAAGAGCTGTTTATCAAACGCTAACATAATATTTTCTGCTGCATTTCAACTCATTATTTAATCAAAAGTCAACCAGTTTGAAAATGTCAGCTTTTGTTAGCCAGTTGCATTTTTTGCAATATGATTTTTAGCCGATTAAATACAGAACAGACTATAAATATAAAAAGTTTTTAAAACATCGCATGATTTCAAGTTTTGCTGCAATTGTTTTGTACCAGGAAACTTATCATATTTGCATAAATTAAAATATAATGAAATCAAATCCAGACATTTCAGCAACTACGTATTTATTTTTAACATAAAGCAGTTTAAAAAATAAATTTGAAATCACTACATTTAAAACTTTTTAAAGCAGTTTTATACTGCAGATAGTTTCATTACCCTATAATCTCTTTGAAAAAAAATTTTTTCATATAAACTAGAATAGAAATCAAGGAAAAATTTGAATCTTAAAGTAGTACTCAGCGAATCATATATTAACAAGTGTAAAAGTGCTACACAACAAAAATTGCCTTGTGTTTCTTCTGACTTATGTACATCCTTTTTTATTTTTTTAATGAAATTTAACAAACAAGACACCTTATCATCTACAAGCTAGTACGAATTTATTACACTGATGGAAAAAATTAAGACAGACCTTGAAGAAATTTAGTTCTTTCACTTAGCAAATTTGCTTAGAATAATTGAAAAAATAAATCGTATATACGTCTACGTTTCTCATAATTATAACTAATTAATCAACAACTGTTTCTTGCAGAAACCAAAAAAGCTAGTGGATGGTTTGTCGTCTTCAGCGAAGGAGATTGTTCGTTGATTTTTAAACCTTTATTGAAACTTAAAATTTTGAGTAGAATCAAAAATTCAAAAGACTGGATGATTTTAATTATCCTGGGTTGATTCTGCCCTGCTTTGGACCAAGTTTGAAACTATTCAAGATTATTCAATGCTTCTAAACCGTGAAGAAAAGCATACATTTCTCTCATATAAAAAAGTAAATACGACATTTACCAAAAATTCACCATTTTTGCTTGGTATTATCTATATAACGTGAATTTTGAAGCAAGTAGGAATGCAATGATAAAACAAAAAGAGATCTGAAATTGCTTCCCAGCACGCCTTATGATTAGCAGAGTTCCTGAATAAAACAGATTGCAATTTTATTGCATTTGGAGAAACCGGAAAGCCTTGTTTCGGTTCAAAGAACAACCCGAATAAGGCGCATAAATTAAATAACCTGTTACTTTTTATGGGAATAATCAACAACTGGACAAATATAGTCCAAACTGATGGCTTAGTGCAACGAAAACTTGTGATCCTACTTACGCTCCCACGCTTTTTATCTACAAATAATAAAAATGGTCACGGGAGTAATAAAAAAGAATTTCTTCGCTCTTAAAACTTCCAAACCCATTTTTAGGTTGGCTTTTTCTCGAAAAGATAAATATCAATAACCTTACATTCAAAAAAAATTTTTTTCGCTTGTGAAACCTCCAACATTTATTTCGATAGCGACACGCCATAGCCCATGGTGTAAATCTCACGCATTCTTGATGCGTATTTGCGCAGATGCGTCACCATCAGAAGCAACTAAGAGGGAACACACGAAACTGACGTCACAACTGTGTATAGCCACACTATCCAAAAACCTTTTGCTATAGATTTTTACTCTTACAATAGGCTCTGATACAAAACATTGAGAAATCTAGATCTTATGCAACACTTGCACCACTAAGAGGTCAGAGTTTTAAATTTAAATGTACTGAAAAGTTCACTTACGATGCATACTATCTTTCTACAGCTTCTGTAACTCGAAGTTTAAATGGGTTTTGGGGCAAACCCCTATGCTGCTTAACATGCGTTGTATTTTTGAATCATAAGTGGCTATTTTGGATATATCTTCACGTAAACATTTTAAATGACTTAAGTTTTGTCAGTTTCTTCTTCTTCAAACAAAACACTAATTAAATTGTTGCAGACAATAATTAGTTCACGCTGTTGCGTTAACCCAATCTTGGACACCAATAAAAAAGTCAACGTAACTTACGTAAGATTATTTTGGTTAAGTTAAAATAAAAATGCGCTAGCGCAGTAAGTCACTTTTTTTTATTAAAATCACAAATACAATGCAGCGAATATTTCGAAAGCCTAAAAATAATTCAAAGAATACTTTGTGTCTGTCTAACGTTTGCACCACCGCAAAGCACTCTTGGGTTTCTGTCTGCAAAGCTTTCACTAGGCTGGGCTAACCATGACAGATAAACTGCAGTTGACCTTATTTGGGAAATAAACGTTTAGTCTCTTTTCCAATGCCAAACGACGATTTCCAGTTTGGGAATCAAACGCCAGGACTGACCAACAGTTCAATAACTGAAACGACACTATATCAGTTGAGTCATGCCGCAAATAAAACGAACAACTGCACAAAAATCTAACCACTTGCTGCACTAGCTTACCCTGCTCTCCATGCAAACATTTTATTTTACCCTTTTTGTTTCATAAAAATCAGCAAATTTTGTATTAAAACTGGCTGTTCTTAAGCTTTCACGAATTTTCAAGTTAAAAGTTGTGTTTTGCTACATATCTCGATTACTGTTAGACAAATCTATAAAGACAGAATAGAAAAGGCCAGCAAAACTCTGTGATTGCTTTTGTTCGTATAATTTTTTTCATGCCGAAGCTGGCATTGTACTTAATTTAATTTGTTCTAAAATTTTGATCAAAAATGAGCCTCGTGTTGTCATAAAATTGTTCTTTAAAAAAAAAGCTAAGTGTATTAACACAGCAGGATTACGACTAAACAAATTGATCTGCCAAAAACACGGACAATTCAGAGGCGGATCTAGAAATTTTTGCAGGTAGGTCCAGTAGCGTAGCAAGGTGGGGGGGCGGGAGGGGGCTTAGCCCCTCCCATTGGCCTGAAAAGTATGCAAAATAGCACTTTTTAGTGCTTTTGAGGCCGATTTATGCTCCAAAAATGAAAACAGCCCCCCCGACGGGATTGGGGAGTAGAAGTTATGAAAGACTTGTTGTTATTTGGATCAGAAAAGGGTTGTTTTTTCTGGAGCACACCAAAATTTTGGTGAAGACCTTTTTTTTTGGAGATCACCTGATTTTGACAGAAACACCGCCTCAATTTGATTCAAGACTGATGAAAATTTGGGTCAAGTTCGTTTACTGTTGTTTCCAGCTTCCAAAAAAAGCCCCCCCCCCTTTGCGAAATCCTGGCCACGCGCCTGGGTAGGTCCGCTCAAGATATAATATTTTTGCAAACGTTTTTGTAGGATTTTTCCTTTCAGTTTAATAGCTTTCGGTGCAACCAGCCACATGTGTTATTCCGAAAATTTTTTGTAGCCTATGCTGGCTGTTAGTTTAGCCTGGCGCGGAGCCAGAAATCTGCCATGGGGGGCTATCTCAGAGGTCTGTGGTTTGGGTACAACTCCTCCAACCGCCGAGGCAAAGGGGACTGAGTCCCTAGTGCTTGGAGATCGACCAATTCAGATCGCACACTACTGCTACACAAGACAATCACAGATACAATCTCGCTTAAACTGCCTCCGAAACTTATATTCCGAACACTAGAATTATTAGAATCCTGTAATTATTAGAATGAATGGAATGGAAAAAACCGCCTACAGTATTTATACTACGGCAAAAGGTCTCGAATATCCCAGAAAAATTGTCAGTACGTCACAACAGAAAAAGTATACGAGCTTCCGATAATAGATTGCAACATAATTAAGACGTTACAAACGTCAAATCCAAACACAGCAATTTAAAAGTCGTAAACAACCAAGCAACCCGGTGATTGTAGAAGATCGTAGAACATACTGAAAAAAATTTTTTCGAACATTCCAAATCAAAAAGACGGCAAAACTAATAATCATGACAAAAGCATTCAAAATTATTATATGTGATTTGATTGTGACAATAATGAAAGATTTGATTTGTTTTTTTGTTCCAAAAACTCACAAATATTGCCCAGGGTCTAAAATTAATTTCTTCAATAATACTGATTTCGAGCAATAAGTGATGTATCTCTTTTATAAAACTGCAGACAAGAAGCCAAAAATTTGTTTCCCAGCATGTTTTGATCTACAGGTGAGCTGCTGGAGCCATAACGCCGTAAAACTATGCTTCTGAATAGGTTTTAACGAGATTTTTATTCAAAATTCAAAATTTTTATTCAGAACAGGTTTTAACGAGCATTTTTTTAAAGTTTGAAATAATTTTTCTTCATAAAATTGTAACTGTACTTTCTTCGTGATTGTCATTTTGTTTAAAAAAAAAATGTAATAACTAAAAAATCTTCGGATATTCTTTATTTCAAAGTTGGTCGAGCGGTAACACGTTCGTCTCTGGAGCGGGAGGTCTGAAGTTCAAACCTCGGTCGGGTCAAATCGGACATAGTGCTGCCAACTGCTCGCCACCCATGCGACATTTCTTCGAAAGGAGCTGCGTTGCCCGGGCGCAATGACGTGTAAATGGGCCCCGCAAACTCGTTACACGCTTCGGCGTAATAAAGCGAGTGTAATGAATGATTTGATATTCTTTAATTAGTTTTCGAAAAAAATTGTAGCTTCAAAAATCTTTGTAAAAAGTTATTAAGTGAATACCAAACAAAAATCTACGTTTTCGTGTTCGTAAAGGAAATTCTATACTCGCGTTCAAACACATATAAACAAACGTTATTAAAAATGTAACAATAGCTAAATAGTAATTGATTGTTGGCAGTTATAGACAATAATCAATTATTACAACTTCCGCCTACATTACGCGTCGCATTTCACTTTATATCTGAATCTCAAACAAATTACAGTAAAAACTTAAACTTAGTAGTGTATACAAATTTAAGCTCGTGTGCTTCAGGACTCACGGTCTTTTAGAATTCGCGTCTTTTAGGACTCGTGCCCAGTGGTGCCGGAACAGGGGGGGCAAGGGGGGCAGTAGTGCCCGACTAAACTGACGACAAGCAAGAGAGTATTGCAGCTACAAGAAACATTCTAGTAATTAAAGTTTAGTATTTTGTGAACCAAAATAACCTTTCTAGAAATACAACGTAAAAACGTTTTTTGTTATCCAAAAATACATTACAGCTTTCAATTCATGAAAAAAATATCCTTTTTTATTATAAGCAAATACTATCACTAAGTGGCACTAAAAAGTTCATTAAATTTATTATAATAAAATGGAAGAGGCTATTTTACAGGAAATTTTTATCTAATTTTTTATTAATTCTAACCCAACTTAAATTCTTACTCTAAAAGTAACCCCAAAACTAACTCAAACCTTAATCGTAGCCACTAACCAGTGCCGTCGCCAGAGCAAACAAAGTGAGGGGGCAGTAGCCAAAAATAGGGGGCGCTAAAATTTGCTTATAAAAACTGATCTTCAGATCTTGTGCGGCGACAATTATGCACAATTTGGAAATAAAGTCAACAGGGGTTCTTCACTCGTTTCTTCTGCGGCCCATAATCGCTTGAAAAATCTATCTACAGCAGTGATTTCTAGTTTCTACCAGACGTGCAACCAGGATTTTGCTTGGTGGGGCGAACCAAAAGTTGTTGTTTTTTTTGCACAAAAACTGTATGATTTAGTCCTTGTACTGAACAAACTGATGCAACTCAAGCGTGTCACTGACAGACATAGTCACTAAATATTTAGTGACTGTGGACGGGGACCTAGGGGCGGTGCCCCCAGCCGCTGGACGATTTTTGCGATTTTTCAGCAAACAAAAAGTGTCATTTTAATCATATTTTGCACTTTTTGAAGCCATGCCAATAACTAAATACCTAAAATTCACAAGTCATTTCAAAGAATTAAATTGCTTAGCACCATCAGTCCCCCTTACTTCAGGTCAAGTCTAAAATGCGTTTAAACGCTCGTATTTTGAGATTAAATATTGTAAGTGACTTGGCTGATGAAACTTAAGCCCTTCACTCTATGCGCCACAAACTGTGACCTCAAAATCTTGAGCGAGCTCTAAAAATCAAAACAGCGAGTCTTTGAAAAAAAAATGTTTTCACGTATTGTTTCATGTCATAATCACTAACGAAATATTGGTAACGATTCTGCAAGCTTACATGTCTCTTCCGCGGCACATCCGTAACGGCGTGTTGATAAGACGGAATATTGCGACAGATTTATGCACAGCAATTTTTTCGTCACTGTCTGTTGTCTTATCGTTGTGTGATTTTCCAAAAACAGTATTTTTAGTAAACCAAAATGGGGACACAAGCAGCCGTTAGGCAGGGTACGGCACTCTTGGCCCCCTCGGAGCAACGGCACAAGTCGTTACCCTTGAAAAGGGAAAGGAAAAAAAACGCGGATGAATATCTCTCATTTTTGTTTTATTCTTTTTAACTTAAAAATTTACTGTAAAGTAGTCACTAATTTATAACAAATTGCGTGCGTTAAATGATTTCTAAATTACGTAAAATAAATAAACAAACTTGTGGAATGCATTCGATTAGCCTGTAACATCCGATTTAGTTACGTCAGTTTACTTTAAATTGACGCTAGGTAGATAGGGTGCTACAAAATTTCAAATTGAGAACTTAAGGATGCTATGTTTGTAAGCCTAAGCATTACTCTTAAGACATTCAAGTTTCTAACTTTGTTTGTAGTCAGAGCCGCAACTACGGGGGGGACTAGGAGGGCGGCACTCCCCACACAAATTTTGCTACCACAAACGCAAAGCGAAAATAGTGGCAAGTATTGCAACCGCCCCCCTGAAAGAAATTTTTGCCCCTCCCCTTAGAAAAACGCTCTAGTCGCGGCACTGTTGGTGGCCTTAATTGTAACAATCAAAGCGGGTGTTACCAGTGACAGATTTTGGGATTCAGGGGGTCTGGAACCCTGCTCAAGCCGGAGAAATGTAAGATAAACTTTTATAAAACTCATTGCAATAAGTGAAACAAGATCCTTTTCTTGTTCAGGCTTAACAATAAAATACTTGGTGGGGGGCGGCGATGAACATCTCCAAAATTATCTTTTTTTGTAAATGCAGACGAATCAGATTAAAACTTGTATTTTTTTTTCTTTCATGATCTAACAGCTTGTAACAAAAAGGCTGATATTTTACCATTAACCACCACCCTCATAGCCCATTTACGCAGCCAATATAGTTATGTTTTTGCACTGATAAGTCCTATGACACGTTTTAAAAGCATTAAGTTTTGCTAAAATAGGCCTAAAATTAGGTTATTTTTGCACAAAAATTTGCAAAATCTCCGAGAGCTGGGGGCAAAGCCCCCAGAACCCCTTTCCTCCAGCTATGGGGGCGTTTCCCCCTAACTCCCAATGGCTGAACCTACCCTTACTTAATTGATGATTCGCTTGTTATTATTTTTTAGCCTAGTGTTAATGCGAGGTATTTCAGTACTCTGACTTCGTTGAAGTGTTTAATTGTTTGACAGCATTAAAAAGAGCTCTTTTGATGGTAATGACTGTACGTACAGTATTGAAAGTCCTCTTTGAAAAAGCTGCCCCTCTTGCCCTTTCGACGTTCCGGCACCCCTGCTCGTGCCTTTCAGGACTAGCGTCTTTCAGGACATGTGACCTTTGATTAGGACTCGTGTTCGTTAGGAAATGTGTCCATTAGGACTCGTGTTTGCTGGAACTTGTGTCTTTAGGACCGGTCTCTTTTAGGACTCGTGTCCTTTAAGACTCGTGTGTTTTAAGATCGTATTTTTGAGGACTTGTTTGAATCAACATTGGCAAAATCTGAAACTTTCGCACTTTTCAGACATACAAAGTACTCTAGCGTCGTTTGGCGGGTATATAAAGATGAGCTGTTTTACTGATTTTGCAAT
The DNA here is from genome assembly GCA_963965965.1 of Trididemnum nubilum. NCBI lineage: Eukaryota > Metazoa > Chordata > Ascidiacea > Aplousobranchia > Didemnidae > Trididemnum > Trididemnum nubilum. The sequence continues at coordinate 20,161,986 of OZ014490.1, forward strand.
CACAAGCATCCAGCCAATTCCAGTAGTTTACAATAGCTAAAATGCAAATATAATTTTTGAAATTTTTTGTTCTTATTTTGGAGCTGCAGTTGCTAAAATATTCAACAAATACGATATATCCCCTAAAAAGCTTTCGGAAACCCTGAGTTAGTTCTTCCAGCCTAAATTTCCAGAAGGAAGGGGGAGGCTTATTAAAATTGAATGGTCACGTAATGTTATTGGAAGAGTAAATATTATTCGGTCTCTTTTTTTTTCTGGAAGTTCAGGTTAAGAGAAAAGATTCAGGGTTTCAAAATTTTTTTCAGGGGGGATATTTCTTCATATTTGTTGAATATCTTAGCAACCGCAACTCCAAATTGAGAATAAAAATATCATAAAATTATATTTTAATCTTAACTATGGTAAATACCGGAATTGGCTGGATGTTTCATCTCCTTTAAACCGCAATGGGTAAAAATTTATGGACTTAAGTAATCACTAAAATTCGTTTATTTTCAATTACAATACTCTATTATTCACTAAGATAGATGATACCAAAATGTGTTTGAACAATATCAATTTTCGTGCGGTTGCAAATCGATATTTTCTACCAATTGCAATCACATCTGACTTCAGAAATCGAATATCAAAGTAGGTTAGTGATAGTTAGAGTTAGTTTAGAGATAGGATTAATCATATTCATAACTTTGCACCAACTCTAATCATAATTAGCTCTAACTCTATGCCAAAAAATAGCCTAACACAGAATTGGCCTATGACGTCAGATGTGACTGTAACCGATGGTAAATAATTATTGTAACGTCAATGCTATTCGTGATATTAAGATTTTGTGCGCTTTTCAGCTTGTTTGCTCCTGTGTGCATGTCAAAATAACACTAAAGGTGAATTTACACAGTATCCGTTTTTCGTCCGTTTTTTACGTTTTTTCTTCTTGAAAAAGTACGCGCTTTTTCGTCCGCATATTTATAAGTCCATATCCGCACTAAGTAGACTGTTATATATAGATAAAAATTTTGTTCAAAAATTTTATGTATGAACGATAAGAGCAATATTTCAAAATAGAGCTGTACTCCTTTACAAAAAATTTTTTCGGATAACTTTTGTCCAGTATGTGACTGTCTGGTTAGTGTGGATATGGACAATTGGACATATAAAAATGCGGATGGAAATGCGTGTGCTTTTTCACGGAGAAGCAAAAACCTCGAAAACGGACAAAAACGGATACTATGTAAGTCCACCTTAATGGTTCTATTTTGTATGACCATGCTAAATATGTGATATTATTGGTAAAAGTTAAATTAGTGTTAAATAGTAGTTGTAATTTGAAGAACGTACGTTGAAAGTAACTTACACAATTTCAACTTTTTTAGAATTTTTAATTGTGTTAAAACTTATTTTCTTTTGCACAAATAATAGCGGCATGATATCATGGTTTAGCTAAAACGATGATGTTTCTGGAAGCAATATGAACTGAATAAACATACTTGACAATTGCATCTTAACGAAATTATGCATTGCAAAAATTAAAGTTAAACAAAGATTGATGGAAGAACAAGGATAGAAAGAAATGGGGCTTTGTTAGATCTGGTATAGAAATATATAACAAATCCACAGAGTTGACCATTGCCGTCGCTACGGTGAGCCAGGGGATGCCGTCCCCCCCCCAAGCGACAGCTTGTGCCCCCTCCCCCCATTTCGGTTTACTCAAAAAACGTTTTTGGAACATCACGTAACGACAATACAACAGGAAATAATGGAAAACGGAATAATAAAGTTCAAACATAATTCTCATTTGAAATTTTCTCCACTCTTTGCGAAATTGCTGGCCACCAACTGCTGTACATAAATGTGACGCAAATAATCCGTCTAATAAACACGCCTTTACGGATGTGCCGCGGAATAGGGATGTAAGCCTATAAAATCGATACCGGTACTTCTTTAGTGATTATGACCTGAAACAAGACGTGAAAATATTTTTCAAAAGGCCAGCTGTTTTTGTTTTTTGAGAGAACACTCAAAAAATTTTTAGGTTGCAGTCAGTTGCCCAACCAGCGGGAAGGAACTAAAGGGGCTTCAGCCCCCTTTAGCCAAGTCATTTAGAAAATGTAACCCCAAATACAAGCGTTCAAACGTGTTTTGGACTTGACCTTAAATATAAGGGGGGTGAAGGGGCTAGGCAATTAAACTCGTTTAATGACTTCTGAATTTTAACAATTTACTGTAGTTATTCATATGGCTTCAAAAACGTGAAAAAGTGGATAATATGACATTAAAATCGCTAAGTTTTGCTGCAAAATCTCTCAGAGACTGGAGGCTCTGCCCCCCAGTCCCTCTCAGTGATACGCTCAAGTAGCATCGGTTTGTTCAGCACGGGGTCTAAATTAGACAATTTTTGGGCAAAAAAAGTTTACTTTAGGTTCAAGCTCCCTCTCTCTTAGTAAAATTTTGATTGCGCTTCAGGTCGCATTCACTGGCATGCTGCTGACAGATTTTTCAAGCGATTTTTCGGGCGGCATACAAAACGAGTTAAGAAACGCTGCCGGCCTTATGCATCTCTTTTTTCAGAGATGAACACAAAAATTTTAAAATAGCGCGTATTTTCGAGCTTTAAAATATCAGTTTTTATGTGGAAAATTTCAGTCCATTTTAGTGCTCCCCCACTTTCCGCTTAGTGCCCCTCACGTCGTTTGCTCTGGCGACGGCACTGGTGTTGACATAAGCAAAACTCGAGGCCTCGAATGTAAGTGAATTGGTGGCTATGTTTTGAGAATCTTTTCGTTGTAATTGAATTACAATTGCTTGAACTTGAGTAATTGTAATTGAAAATTTTAGGTTGTAATATTGTATTTGTAATTAAAGCAAAAATAAGTAATTTTTCCGATCCTGATTGCGATAACTAATCCCTTTGTTGCGATTGCGTGAAAATCAAAATCTTACACAACAGCACATTGTAATACTGCAAGTTATTTGCATTTTGGGGAGGGGGTGGTTTAGCAAAAGCGATATGCCTGTTTCTTCTGCACAATTTGTTCTTTCAAAAAAGTATAGTCATAATTGTAAGGATTGTACGTTCGATTCTAGCGGGAAGACAACTTTTTCGCATTGCTTGCTTTTAAGTAGTCGCCGTTCTGGTGACTCTTCCTCACGCTTCCGCGCCGGTAGCCTTTAGGCCAGATAGCACGCAAACTATTAAATATTAAAAAGCTCTGGTTAGCAAACGTCAAAACATCACAACTAAATTATTATTGTAAGGATTGTTGTGAAGTAGTGCATGGCGTATTAAGTGAATATTGAACTTTAAATATATTTGTTCGAAGCCCAATTTATTCATATTGTGTTGACTGTTGACTATAGCGTGAGAATGAGATTGTCCTAGTGTTTTACTTGAAAGAACTGTGAAGGAATAGGGCATCAATACTAGGTCTGTCATCTTCCTTGAGGACCTACAACGAAACGCTGTGCATTACTTCATAAAACCAAAAATGTGTGAAATAGGGTGGCCATGTCTCGGCGAGCGCTTCGCTCTTTCGTGGTCTCCCGATGTACCGTACTCTATTTACATGCAACTATACGTTCCAAATGTGGATTTTGCTTTGTTTGCGTGTACTGGTACATAAATAAACTGACTGATTGAAAATGCAGCAATATAAGCTTACGTACTTAGATCTTTTATTGGACATGATTTTTTGTGACTTCGCTCTGACAATAATCCTTAAATAAAACGCAGAAAGCGCAATTATACCGTTAACTGTTTACACTGTAGTTGCTCTTTTTTTACACTTAATCTTTAGAATTTCTATACTACATTTAAACTCCTCTGGGCTCTCAGATGGTAGTTAATGCTCTGTAGTTAAAACGCGCGTCGCACCTCGTCTTTTTTGTGTTGGTGCAGCGAGATTTCCGTGTAGACTATTAATCCCATAAGGACTCTGATTTGAGATTTCACACGTGTTGAACTAACCACCGCGACTGCGTAAATAAACTGTGAATATCGCTTGAACATTGAATCGAATCTGCAAATGACGAATTACCCGAAAAGTTTCTCTGGGATATAAAAATGCGACGAATTAGACAAACTGGAATGCATGTAAAAGATAAGAATTTAGCCAGGACTCACAAAAATGTGACGAATTAAGCGAATTAAACCATGACGAATTCTACTGTACATTAGAAACAACTGAACTCTCTTATCTCTTAGTGGATTATTGCAAGACTATTAGAGCGCCAAGATTGTTAGCTGGCATTTTTGAGCAATAAACGTTGTGTTTCACTTCTTTACTCAAAGCGAGCCAATCTTTTCTAAACTTTACACATCAAAGCAATAAGCTTGCAACTGCCACTTTGAAGAAGTCTTTCTACTCTATAAGCTCTAACAGTCTTAATAGATACCGTAAGTGCTCAATTAAACAATTCAGCAATCATCTACAGAAGAGGAACAAAAAGTTGATAAATCGCTCACGACTGCAAAAAGTTATTGCTTTCGTCGAGTATTGCAATTATTCAATTCAGTAAAATCTAAATTGTGGACCAGTACGATAAGCGATAAAATGTGCTTATTGCTGTTCTTTTTTTTTTTTTTTTTTGGTAAATTACGCGCATTGGTAGATGACATTTCAAATGAAACGAGAAATGTCAGTATAGAACATGAGCCGGGAAAATCACTAAACTGCAACTATTTGAATCTATCTATCAAACCACATTCGGCAGCAAGGTTGAAAGGACTCAAGTGTCGCTTCTATGATAATCTGATCTGTCTCGGCTTGATGGTGGCTTCAGCAAAGGTGCCAGTCTGCCAATTTTACCAACAAGTAACCAGAAAACGTGGATAGTGGTCAACGGCTACGCCAAGCATTGTAGGTTCGTCAAAACAGAGCGCCGCCGTTATTCTCTCGTAACTTGAGGACCAAGCTGCATCAATCAAACAATATTGAACTTTTGACAAAACAACAAACCACTCGATTTCCTCATAAAAATGAAATGTTTATAAGAAAATAAATTCATTAATTGTGAAATAAATAGTTAAAGTAAACCACGAAATTCACTGCACACACAAAACTCCGCGATCGTTTAAAATCGATACTATCAAAACCAATATCTGAAACACAGTAGTTAAAAATACGCACCGGTCAGTTGGTTAAGCGGTAACACGTTTGTCTTTGGAGCAGGAGACTTTAGATTTAAATGGGACGCAGTGTTGCCAATGGCTCGCTACCGCTACGACATTTCTTCAAAAGGAGCTGCGTTGCCCTCATGCGTAATGACGAGATGGGCCCCGCAACCTCATAGAGTACAAAGAAAGATTTGACAAAAACACAAGGCAAAAGTAAGAGCCTTCAGTCCTTGAAAGCATGCAGCAAAGAACATTAAAGGAAGCCAACTTATTCATCTGGGAGAAATGGAAAACTGGGCCTAAATGCCTCATCAGACACTTCTTTCGAGGACATTTTAGCTCCCAGCGTGGCCGAAAAAGTAAAGGCGTCGCTTTTACGACGACCCTGATCGCATGATCTGGGTCAGTCAGTGGTCTCGTTGCCTCTTCCTTGGGTAAGACGCTTCAAGCTGATTATCTCTACTTGGAGGATTCAGACAAGCAGGAAATTCAATGGAAAAAATTCGAAATCCGCAGGAACATTGGATCACTGAAAACTTCCAAGAATTCCTCCTCATACGAAGTAATTATCGCACTAAAGTGTGCGGATCACCAATGGTTTGCGACTGACGTTGTTATAATTAAGTATGCAATTGCAACACAAATTGGATTAGATCTCTGGAAATTTTAGGCCAGTAAACTGCGGACTGGTATAATAAAGCGAATTGACAGGTGATGCAGAGCAACAAAAGGTAAAATTGAAAAAATAAGCCGTCCGGACAGTTAAAAACATTTTTGGCTTTCAATGAATTTTTGAGATAGCCTACCCAAATTGGGTCCAAAAGAAAATACGAGAATGCGTTTTTCCGAGTCAAACGTTCAGTTGCTCATGCTAATTAGCAACTCTCACTATATGCCATTTACGAACTACAGCAAACATGAAACACACTGAACAAAAACAAGTACATTCAAGTTGATGGAATTGCCATTAATGAAAACAGGACTTACAGCTAAAAATTTCAAACCACGAAAGTAGTTACTCTATTTAACTGCGCACAATAACAATTGAATTGATTAAATAGAAAAGCAAAAAATAAGCTTACTTTTTCATATATTGTATGAGTACGTGCAACCATTGCAGCTTTGATTGTCCAAATTTTTTCCAGCTACGAAATCATGGTTTCAATTTAAAAATGAAAAAAATTGCGATTTCAAGAAGAAGTCAAAAAGTCCAATATCAATCGGTAATTAAAAAGAATTCTAGCCACTTGTGGCTCTGCTACTCTGTAGTATCAGTTGCAGCCATGGAACGTAAAAAGTAAAGTTCGCATAGTGTCATATATCAGGGTTGCCACAGAAACTGCAGAATCAAATTTTAGAACTTTCCAAGACTTTTTTTAGGTCATTTTCCAGGACTGTTTAAGGTTTTTTTTACAGGACATAGATTTTGATTTTCACTATTACTCTTTCATGCACCTACTTTTTTGTACTTGTGATTGACACAGAATTTTGATGTAACGCATTTGCATTCCTAGAACTGACTACTAGCCAGGTGCAAAGCCAGAAATTTGCAACGGAAGGTATGGGGGCAGAGCCCCAGTCCCAAAAGCCATTGGGGGTCTGGGGGCAAAGCCCCAGACCTCGAAAATTTTGCAATTTTTTTGCAACAATAAGTTAATAACTTAATTTTAGGCCAAATTTTGGTAAAGATTATTGCTTTTAAAACGTGGTATAGAAATTAGCACTGCAAAAACACGATTAAACTGGTTGCATAATTGGGCTGCAGCATAAAATAAACAGTTTAAGGCAATTGCGCGAAGCCGATACTTTATCAGCGGTAGATAGCAGTTAGATAGCGGTAGATAGCAGCATTACAGTTAGATAGCCGATACGATATATCGGCTTGGCCCTGGTATCGACTGACATATATCGGCTGACCAATACATCGGTGCACCTATAGTGATGGTTAATTAGGGGTACCATATTTTCATTGACCAAAAAGAGGACAGTTCCTAAAAAAGAAGCCCAAAGGGCCAAACTCGCGGAAGGTACCGGACTGACTGAAGACTTTGTTTGTATGGAGAACACCATTTTCGAAGGGCAGTATCAGCGCAACACCTGAAGACCTTTTTTTTGAGACCATTTGTTTTTGCGGCGATTTTTTCCTTCGAAAATGGTGATCTCCAAACAGGCGCGTAGCCAGGATTTGGAAAAGGGGGGGGGGGCTTTTTTGGAAGAGTGTGAAAAGTGTAAACGACCTTGACCCGAATTTTCATTGTTTTTGAATCAGAATTTCTCGGAAACCCAAACGTTTTTTCCGCCCAAAAACAGGTGGTCTCCAAAAAAAAAAGATCTTCACCGAAATTTAAATTGATTTTTCAGCCAAAATCAGATATTCAGGATATCGTCTTCGTTGGTTTGGTCTTCGATCCCGCCTTTAAGCTCTGAGCATTGAAAAAGAGGACTTTTGGCTAATTTTTGGGAGTCCTCGGAGGACAATTCATTTTAAACCGAAAAAGAGGACGTATGGTAGCCCTATGGTTAATGGTAAAACTTCAGTCCTAACTTTACTTCCCGCCAGCATACCATAAATCCTATTATTTGTAAAAGACAGAGCTTATTTGCACGCCGGCGTGCAAAAAAAAAAAAAAAAAAACGCTATCCCACCCCTAACCTTAAACTTAACCCAAACTGTAACCCTAGCTCTACACCTAACGTTAATCCTTACCCAAACTCAAAATCTAAACCCTAACACTAGCGATAATAGCTTAAAAAATAAAAGAGTAAATGAGCACCCACTCTTTCTCTCCAATTCTCTATCAGCAAAGCTCATTTGCATGCTCGAGTGCAAACAGGTACTTCCTTTGAAAAAACTCCCAAGTATTAATCCAAATCGTCTGTTTTTTATACTGATAAAGGTAATTTGAGAAGAGGGGCTAATGAAACGAGATTTGAGAGAGGTGATTGGTAATTAGCAGAATTAAATACTGAATAGACCCTAAAATTTTTTTTTTGCAAAGCCTACGTTAAGTATTTTGCATCAAGCGATCGAATTGATTGTTTATTTTTTATTATAGGTTATTTTTAGTTAGTTGTTAGTGATTTGATTTTTTTCCCATATTGGCCCCTCCCTTAAATAATGCTTCAAAAGTGGCTTTAAATTGCTTTAAAGTCCATATTATTGCAAAAAAAAAACTGCCTCAGAAGTATAGTGCGAAAAACGCGGTGTTTTTCTTACAGTGCATATTGATCAACGGGCCAATGGGGGGCTTATAGCCCGCTATGTTACTGCTACTGCCAGTGATACTGCTACTAGAGTATCACATTGCAATAAATTACTGTCCATTAATTCACAATAATATTTAATAATTCATGCATATCGTACTGCGTAGTGCAAATATTGGCATTTTAACAAGTAAGTGCTTAACTGCTTATTTGCACTCTAGCGTACAAGTACGAACTGCTTAAAAAGAACAAGACACCAAAGAGCAGAAGAATGGGCGCTCATTTACTTTCTTTTATCTTTTAAATTATCGTTAGGGTTTGGGGTAAGACTTTAAGTTTGGGTTAGGATTAACGCTAGGGCTACAGTTTGGGTTACATTTAGGGTGAGGTTAGGGCTGGAATAGCGATTTTTTTTATTTGTGCGCCATCGTACAAATAACCTCTGTCATTTAACAATACAATAAAGCTTTTAGAAAGACCTTCACAATGCAAATAATCTCAACAATGGCTTTGTACAATTACAAGATACCTGTTATTATATTTAAAAAAACTTCACATTCTGTCCAGGTAAATCACGGGAAAACTGCAAATATTTTCCAGGACTTACAAACACAATTCAAGGACTTTCCAGGACAGCAAAAAAAAATCCAGGACTTTTCTAGGATGCGGCAACCCTGATAGATACATTTTGACATTTTTTTTAGATTCTGTGCAAATGTGTGAGAGATATATGCCACGACAAAGTATTGCAAATTAATAGCCCCACTTTAGAAAGCATGGTGTAGTAGTGTACTTAAATATAATGAACTATTTGAAGTATATGGTTGACATCAGAGTTTCAAAAAATGCTCAATATCGAAGAATTAGAGCGAATATCACACATCACATTGGTGAACTTGAAAGTTCTAATAAAAAGCTCAACTGACTTGGAGCAAAGGTGGGAAATCAGTAATCTGCTGTGATATGAACTACAAATTGAGAGTCATGTCACTCTCGTGGCTAACCAGACAGCCTCCAAAAGTATATTCCATCGAACTAGCAAATGTTTACAAAATTTCAAAGAAATACCATAGCTAAATTTGAAGAATAATGACGAGCTCAGAAGAGAACGTCAGGTTTTCAAAGATGCAACAAATAGCAAGGTTTATAAAAATAAAAAGCACAGTAATTCGTGGTTACCCTGAACGTTGAAATAAATAAACCCAAGGTAAACTAGTGTATGATGCATAAAACGCAGTAAAGTGAACTAAAAATCACTGCGTAAAACAGTGGTTCCCAACACGGGGCAACAGGGGCACTAAAAAGCATAAATGCTGTTTATTCACATTTTAGACTTGTTTTCAAATATTACTGCTGAAGTGTGGCGGCGACAGCTTAGTTGCTAAAGTATCGGGTTAGCGATTGAACGGTTACAGACTCCTGGCTCAATTCCCAAACTGGAGATGCGTCGTTGTGTCCTTCGGAAAAACACTCGGCCTTACTTTCCACTGAGGCTAAGAAGTCTGTTCACTTATTGTGATGGCCCAACCTGATCAAAGACTTGCACAGAGAACCCAAAATGGATGCTTTGCGTTGGTGTGGTTAGAAAAACACAAAGTGCTTGGTTCATAGGCATGCCCTGGTGGAGTATGAAATTTAGGAAAACCAAAGAGACCGGTTTTAAAATGGCCCGGAACCACTGGCCTAAGATAACCAGTCGAGATACTGGTTAAGAGTTTTCCACTAGGATATTTCTTGAATAAGTGATTTCAGTCTTTCGACTTTCATTTCCATTGCCTTTTTCTTCACGTCAGTCTCTCGAAGAAGCTCTCTCATTTCCATCTCGACCGAATCAACTTTTTTCTTCATTCTTTCAACTTCTTCGGCTTTATCTCGTATCACGCGTTGCATTTCTTGTTCGTGCAAATTCGATGCTGTCTGCAATTCTTTTTGATAAGTTTCGTACAATTCATCGTTTTTGTTTTTAACGACTTCCAATGCTTGCTTTGCCGCATCTCGTTCTTTCATTAGGTCTTCTTGCTTCTGTCGATTTATTTGACTCGCTGTCTTTACTTGCTGCTCGAGTTTAGACAAGAGTGCTCCTTTATCGAGCCATTTCAACTTCTGAGATTCGTAATTTTCTTGAAGAACTTCATAATCGTGAGTTAGGTCGGCCAGTTCGTTTTTCAGCTGTTGTTTACGTTCGACTAGATTTGCATTGTCGTTTTGCAGAGATGTATTTTCTTTGGTTAAATCATCAATTGTGTCGTGCAGATGTTGCTGCTCGATCAACTGCTCATCCAACTTGGCTCTGATTTCCTTGTCTTTCAAAGTGAGAGCTTCTTTCATTTTGAAAATCGTTTCCGTTTGATCTTCTACCACTTTGCTCTTAATTCGAAGCGAATCCAAATCCCGTTCGTTGTTCTTTCTTAGGGATGATATCTCAGCCTTCAAGCTCTCTATTTTCATTTCGAGCCTTCCTCTGTCCTTTGATAAAGCAGATCCCTGTTCTGCAAGCTCTTGACTCCATAATCTTCGCTCCTCCTTGAGTCCATCCACCACGGATTGCAGAGCGGAAAACTTTGAAGAGAGCTGCGATTTTTCTTGTTTCAAAGCTTCAAACTGTTGAAGTTTTTTCCTATTCTGGGAGTTTTCTTGCTGTAGAAAATCAATTTGTTTTTCGCATTGCTTGCTCACATCTTCCTTAGATTTGACAAGTTCGGAAAGTTTAACTTTCTGTTCTTTAATAATGCTGGTCATTTCGCTCATCATTAACCGGCATTTTTCTTCTTTTTCGCTAGCAGTAACCAGCATGCTTTCAAATTTTTTTGCGTTTTCGTTTGCAACGGTGTAGTGGTTGTGAAGCGATTTGTATCGCTCGCTTTCAATAAGCAAAGCCTCCCTAAATTCGCATTCCAGTTTTGCGTAATCGGATCTTAAAGAACCAATCTGCTGTTCGAGCTGTTCTATTTCTCGCTGGTGCCTTTTCTCTTCTTTTTCAAATTGAAGTGACAGTGCTCTTCGAAAGTCATCGTTAGCTAATGTGTACATTTCACAAGCTGATTTCTTCTTTTCACTCTCCTTGTCGATAAAAAGAGATTGCAGATTTTCAATCTTAAACAGTAACTCCTCGTTTTTTCGACTAACTGCATCATAATTAGACTTCAAACTTTGATGGGCCGTTTGAAACTCCTGTCGCTCTTTGAGAAGCTTCGCTTGCAATTTTGAGAGCTGGGCGTTAGCGTTCGTCAAAGCATTCTGTAAATTATGCACTGATGTGTGTTTTTGTTCTTTCAGACTACGAAGTTCTTCGTCTCGAGATTTGATCTGTTTCGAAAAATCGTGGTTTTCCGACCTTAATTGGTCATTTGTCTTCTTTTCATTCAATAATGCTTGCTTCAGTCTTTCCGTAGTAGAGGCTGCTACCTCTTGTAGCGATTTTTCTTCACAGTCCTTGGCTTTGAGATCACGTACAATACCAGCAAGTCTCCTGCTTGCTTCTTCTGCTTTCCAACGTCTTTCTCTTTCTGATTCAAGATCTTTTAACATATTTACGTAGCTATCTTTTTCGAGCGCTCCCGTTGAGTTTGATTTAGATGGAAGTTTACGAACAGGGATGCTGCCATGCTTTTTCTTTATCACACATTTGGTGACGGTTGTAGCCTTTCTAGCCTGCTTTGGTAAAGGCCCAACAGCTTTGGATTTTTGAGAACTTTGCGAAATTTTCGATTTTTCTGCAACTTTAGCGGATGGCTCACTACTTTCCAGGACAAATGAAGATGATGAATTGGGAGTAGCACATGTTTTTGAACGGCCTGAATCACTGATTATTGTTGTTGGTTTGTTTGAAACTATTAAAACAGGAGAAGTTGCAGTGCTACTAGATGGTGAAAGCAGCAATTTTTGAGCGCTTGTTTGAATGGGGGAAGATTTTTTGTTGAAACTCGCAGCTCGAGAAGCGAAAGCAGCATCAATGCACGGAGTCTTAAGTTCTTCAATTTTTGGGGTGACCGGCAATACTTCACTATCAGCAGGAAGGTCAAGTAAGTCCAAAAAGTCCCAGTCAGATCTACTGTTTAAATCTTCAACATCAACTCTCTTCTGCTGCCTATCTATGTAGTCAAGAGAGGTAAGCTGGGGCAGATCTTGCAATACCTTTGCTCTGTAACTGGTAGCATTGGCTAGTGGGTTGCCTAGTCCTTCCTGTTTCAAAATCAAATGACGAAGACTAATAAGGCCTTGCAAGCAAGACAAAACGTGTCTCAAATTAAGTAAATTATTTTCATGAAGTAGTATAACTTGAAGCCTAGAATCGGAACCGTGTAATTCAACAAAACCATGCAAAGAAGATATCTTGTTGTAAGACAAGTTAATATGTTTGAGTTGAAACAAACCAGCCAATCCTTCGACCTTTGTGAGCAAATTTGATGCTAGGTTAAGGGTTTTCAATGACACCAAATCGCTTAAACCTGCAATGGAGGTAAGCTTGTTCGATGACAAATCAAGAGAAGTTAACTGAGCTAAATGTTGAAGTCCTGATATTTGACTGATTTCATTGCAATGTAAATTGATGGACTTCACATTATCATTCAATGAATTAGTTGGAATAAAAGTTAGCTTCTTATCGATTAGCAGAACATGTTCATCAGGAATCATTGCAATTAATTAATCACAAAACCTGTACAAAAATTATAAGGTTATATTGAACAGAGGTTAAAAAAAAAACAAATATTGCATCTGTCTCTGCTTAGAGTAATTAATTCAGAGGTGCTCAAACTTTTTAGATAGAGGGCCAAAATCAGGCTTAGCGAGGTTGCGTGTGGGCTAAACACAAACACAAAAAACGTGATGAAGAACGTTTTTTGCCAAAACGACAAGATCTTGCAGGATTAAAAGGGGAAGATGACGAACAAAATAATAAAAAACAAGGTTTTATCAGCCCCTGGTCGACAGTATGTGATGAGTACTACCATCCAGTATCTTTCGTTCATGATAGCTGGCGCTGACTTTTTAGTGGACCACAATATTGCAATCTCAATGTGGGCTGGAATAAATTTTTTGTGGGCAGACTTCAGGCACTCCTGATATTAATTGGTGATTTTCATAGCATATTATTTCTTGTATTCTACCTAATTATGTGATTGCTATGACCAGCCAATTAGTTGTGCAGTAACGCGTACTGCCATACATCTTTGGAGCAAGAGGTCTGAGGTTCAAATCTCAGGCTCGTCAAATCAGGCACAGTGTTACCAATGGCACACCACTGCTGTGACACTTCAAAAGGAGCTGTGCAGCTGGGCACAATGGCACAGAGAATCGAAAATGAGTCCCACAAACTCATCACATGCTTCGGCGTAATACAGCAAGTATAATAAAGATTTGATGTGATTGCTACATTACCAGAAGACCAGCAGTCTTTTGGCAGCAATCTACAGCTAATTTGCAAGAACCAAGTCAACTGACTGCCACAAAGTGAAAGCGAACACACTGACCCCCAACATTAGGGTTAGCTGGCAGTCAGCTCTCCTGTAATCTGGAAAAACCTAGTACATCTGTTTTTTGTAAACTTGAGAAAACAAGGAAAAACCGTTTTGTTTTGGCATTTAGATAAAACTTTTTTTTTCGGTGGTTTTGATAAGTAACATAAAAGCCTTTTTTAAAGCATTTGTGTTTTTGACCCTACCTGATTTAACCAGATAGCTAATCGACTTACGTGGTTTTACCTGATTAAACCAATGGCACAATCAACAACTTTAATCAACAAAAACATAGTATGTTAGCAGAATTTCACTTTATTTTTTAAACACAGAACGAATTCATTACGAATATGAAAATTGAGCACTACACCAAATCAAACAGTTACTCTAACTGGTCAACCAAGTCAACATTTTTGTGATTCACTGGAATTTCCTGCTAGAATTTTTTTTTAGCTGCCAGAAACGAATCTGCGAGTTTGAGAATATTCTTGCGCTTCACACCAGGAATACCCCTTGATTGACTACAGTATTTGTATGCGGAGTGATATCCAGTCTAAACTTGGTTTTCAGGAAGTTACTTTCTGATAGTCTCCCTTGAAAGCGTGCTTAATCCACATGGCACGAGAACCTTTTTGAAATTTAACCACAGGTACTGAGTCGAGACGAGGCAGAGCAACATTGTTGGATTTCCTATTACAATGACCATCCTCAAATTCATAAAAATCATGGTATTGCATTATGATTGGCTTGATCTTAGCTCTAGATTTTTCAGAGATCTACAAAATCCTGAAATGCGCAAATTTCAGGACACTTCTTCATTTTTTCCAATGCTACCATGAACGCTGTCTGCCCACATAAATGTGTGTCCTCTTTCGAAATATTTCTTTATGATACACTAAGGGCCCCAGTTTTGATTGACACACCAACATAATACTATGTAAAAAGTCCAGTTTTTGTTCTGTCCTGTACAGTTGTCTGCCCAGAATGTCACATTATCAGTCTCACCAATATTCACACACTTTATGTACGCGAACGCAACATCTATGCCCAATCTACCTGAAATAGCCTCGTGCCACAAAATAACGTAGTCAACATCTTTTTTCAATGATGCAAACGTCTTGTTGAGGACAACTAATTTGTTAACAAAGAAGTGTTCTTTTAGAGTTAATTTAGGAGAAGGATAACCTACACATCACCAGTAAATATGCTAGTATTATCAACATCCTGGTCTTCCTAGTAATGGGTGGGAGCTGCTTTAGCATTTTCCTCATGATCTAGGAAAAAACTCTGCATTTTTCACATGCATCAACATCATGGGAATTATTTTGCTCTTAGCAGTGTGCCTAGTGCAATGCAAAAGTGATTGGACTGTCTTGTATTACGTAGTAGATCAAGTAATTCAACCAAATAAAAATAAAATATTTTAAAAAATCTGGAAAAACCTAGCAAATCGACTTGCTAGGTTTTTCCGGATCAGTATACATCGGTATACCAGACATACTAGGTTCTTCCAGATGAAAAAGTGCCAAAAGAGAAGAGTTTTACACGTTCTAGATTGATCAATAGAAGGGGAGAAACTTAGTTAGTTCAAATATGGGTCTAACTCATTTTTCATCGAAACTTGACTTAATAGGTTTTTCCAGATTACAGGAGAGCTGTTGAGGTCCCAATTTGTTTATAAGCAATTTAGCATTTCAAAAACAAAGTAAATTTGTGAACTCTTGTCCTTATGCAACTATTCAATGAAAAAGATGCAGAGATTAAGATGGCTCCACAGTCCAACGTTTTTGGTTATTGATCTAAAAGTGGTACCGTAAATGATCAAATATTAGTTAACCATTTTGGTCGAAATAAAATAAAATTAGTATGACTAAATCATGCCTACAAAAAATTATGAAAGTAGCCAAAAAATATTCACAAATTGGATATTTATACAAAAATACTGCGGAACGTGACTTTTAGGCAAGGGACATTTAGGTGTGGGATGTTTATGCAGCGGGACTTTTATGCATCGGGACTTTTAGGCACCTGGACTTTTAGGCACCAGAGGTTAAAAGTTTGAAAAAAAACTTTTTTCCAAAGAAAATTTTTTTTGTTTCAAATAGAAGTTTTTTCAAAAAGAGTTTTTTTAATTTTTTTTTCAAACAAAATCTTTTTTCTAAAATAACCTTTCTTAACCAAAAAAGTTTTACTTTGATTAAAATGCTAATATTTTCAAAGCTTTTCATTTGACACTAGTGAAGAAAAATTGTCATAATAGAGAGCGCAGAAAAAGGAGCAGCTATAGAAAAAAGCCGAGCAGTGATTGGCTGGAAAAGGATCGATAGCAAAGCACCATTTGTGCACAATCTTTAAGCTGTGCATGAATTCTTTTTGTCAGCAGAGGGCGGGGTAGAGCTTTCATGAAAGTGACTTCAAAAGCACATAGATGGAAGGAGAGCAGAAAAAGTTTTACAAAAATTGATTTCTTAAGTATTTTTTTCAATAATAAAAAATTGTTATCCACTGCATGTTTGCAAAGTTTTCTTACCTAATCAGGACACATGCAATCTCCTGCCCGCGATCTCAAATTTTTGCGGCACACAAGCGCGAGTTGCTTGTGCAATATTGGCACACAAAGTAAGCCACATGACGTATCAAGGTCATTTTGAGTCTACCTCTACCAAACAATACAGTATAAAGTTTTTCAGAAGCTAAGATTCATCTCTTAGTAGATTCCTGTTATGATCATTACACTTTATTGGGAATATAATAATAACAATGTTTAAATGGATATTTTAAAGTTTCATCTTTACTCTTTATTGTAAATACACTTAGAGTAAAAACAATATTAAATTATTGCAGTTAACTTCTTCAGAATTGCTTCAAAAACTTTTGAAGTTGAACAAGATTGCAAGCTGCTTCAAATTATAGTTTTACTTTCGAATTATTTTTGTAGTGTGAGATGAATTAGAAGTGGCTGCAGACTCAACAACCATTTTCGACAATTTTTCATGTAAAATTTTTCATACAAGAACTATATAAAAGTTTAAATTTATCACGCTCACTGCATTCCATGCAATTAAAATTTGTTATCGTTTTACTAGTGACAATTATTCAGCATCCCAGAATCCAATTTGTAGGCTGTTAAAAGACAACCTTATCCAACATCTGCAAGTGAAACGAAAAACTAAGTTATATTTTGGTTCAACTTTCCCCTAACAAATTCTGGATACATGGACGAGATCAGCCTGAAAACAAAGTGTGAATTTGACTAAAACTCATTTTATTTGTACTTCAAAATCAATTGCTTTTGCTAGTTTTTTGAGGACAGATCAGCTCAAATTTTGTTGCGAGATACAGCAAGATGACGAGGGTAATTTGTTCACATGCAAGCAGTGACTTTTTCATGTTATATGTGTATATTTTTCTTTGGAACGTAAGGTAAAGACCAAAAGCAATCAAAAAGAAAAATTTTAGCAGTTTGAATTCGTGCCTGTGCACCACAAGCAACTCTTGCCTGTGCACCGCAAAATTTGAAACTGCAGGCTGAAGATTGCACGCAACTTGATTAGGCAAGAAAACTTCGCAAACTTGTAGTGGAAAACATTTTTTATCATTGATAAACAAAGTAAAACATCAATTTATCATAAAACTTTTTCTGCTCTTCTTCCATCTATGTGCTTATGAAGTTACTTTTATCAAAACTTCTTACCTCGCCCTCTAGCGACAAAAAGAATTTGTGTACAGCTTAAAAATGTACACAAATGACACTCTCTCATTGATCCTTTTCCTGCCAATCACTGCTTAGCTTTTTTCCATAGCCGCTCTGTACCCTGCGCTCTCCATTCTGACAATTATTCTTGACAAGTGTCAGATGAAAAGCTTTTGAAGATATTAACATTTTGACTAAAACAAAACTTTTTTGTTTGAAAAACGTTTTTTTCTAGAAAAAGTTATTAATAAATATGTTTTTGAAACAAAATTGCTTTTGAAAAAAATAAAACAAAAAAACTTGTTATTTGAAACAAAAAATTTTTTTTGAAAAAAAAAGTTTTGTGAAAAGAATTTTTTTTGAAAAAAATAAAAAATTTGAAAAAAAGTTTTTTCACCTCTGGTGCCTAAAGTCTAAAAGTCGTAGATCGAAAATCCAAGCCTAAAAGTCGTAGACCGAAAATACTGAGCAAAAAATGATTCAGTATTATGCAGTACAACTGGAACAGACAAGGAGCCTCTGTGAAAGCAGCACATTAAAAATCCAACATATACTTCTCCATTGTGTGCAGCGACTACAGACCTGAGTCATGTGAATAACTTTACATTCATAGGCATAGATTTTTTGTTGATTAAGCAAATTCCATGGGGGCAATATGTTTTTGCAAAGTTTGGTTAAATTTAATAATAATTCTATTTCAGTCCAGAATTTTGCCCCCAAATTCAGGTGAAGATAAAAAAAGGGGGGGGTCTTCACCGCATTGTGGTTCTATTTTAATCTGGAATTTTGGATTTTTTGTTGCAAAGTGCGCATTACTTGCCAGAGAACCGAGGGGGCCAGACATATTTTGCCCCTTTCACTGTCAGACCCGAGGGGGCACCTTCCTCCGGCCCTCCCCAAAATCGACGCCTACGTAGCTATGACATAACCATAAAAATGAGTTTTTATTCAGCACATGTCAACTCATTTTTGGATTTTTTGATTACTACCTATGGAAAAATTATCAATTTTTGGACATATACCATATTTTCCAGACTATATGGCGTACACCCAAAAATTTTTTTTAACTTGACTTTTATCCATACATAAGGTGCACCAAATGAGCGGAGTATAAGGCACATACGTTTTAATTAAGGGTTAAATTTCTGTAAAACAGGTAAAAAAAGAGAGAAAACTACGTAAATTATGTCACTTTATATTGTTTTTTTCATACATAAGGAGCACTTGAGTATAAGTCGAACTTATTAAATGCTACCATAAAAAAGTTTTTTGGGTGCGCCTTATAGTCCAAAAAATACGGTACTAACTAACCAAAACCTAATAGGGAAAACTGCCTGATACTATAACATCTTCAACACAAATGAGTCCTGTTTTGTGTTAATATGAAATTAGTTGATGCATAAGCCAATCTCAGATCTTTGGATGTACAATTGGACTGGTGTCGTTAAGTATAAGTCTTCCTCTGTTTTTTTTTTTGAAAGCTCTGCGACTGTGTATGAGCACACATGCGCTCTCTCCTTCTATCCAATTGCAGCTATTTCCCAAATCTAGCCCTAACCCTAATGAGTGCACACATGAGAGGAGTGAGAGTGCGGACACGTTCATACACAGGTTGCAGAGGTTCCAAAAAAATGTGAACGGCTTATACTTAACAACATCCCAGGTGGACTGGGGCACACCCAGAAATTCTTAAACTGTGGGATTTCAATTTTTCAAAAACCAACCAGCACCCAATTGTAGTTAATTTATTTTAACCATTAACAAAAGCACATGCTATATTATGGTTTCGTAGTATAGCCTAGTGAATAGTTACTTTTTGTTACTATATTACTTATTCAGAAATGCTATGTTAACAATTTGTTAAAATTGTAAGTTGTTAGTTGTTAAAATCATGTGAAAGAGAACAAGTCTATGTAACCATAAAGCATAATTTTATCAGTGAATCAGTGTTTTTATTGCAAGCAAGCTGACTCATTTTTGAATTTTCTATTGTTTGCTTCAGGAAAATCGCCCATTTTTTGGGCGCAGACCGACTCGCCAACACCTAAGAGAGAACAAGTCACTACTTTGGGGGCCTTGGAGCAGAGCCCCTGGTCAATTTTTGCAGCTTTTCTAGAAAAAATAGCAATAATAACACCATTTGAATAACAGTTCATAAGTTTTTAAAACAAAATAGCAAAAACTAAGATTTGAGAGATATTTGAAATAGTTTAATTGCTCAGTCCAACTCTCATCAGCTCCGCACATTTACTGGTCAAGTTCAAAGTACATTTAAAAACTCAAAGCTCGCATAGGTGTCTTGAATTTTTCAATTGACTTAGCTAGGAAGGGAGCTTTAGCCAGTCTCCTCAGCCTCCCTGGTTGCACCACTAATTAAATTTTATTTTTTCATAAATACCCAAGATTACTAATTTATAAGCAAAATGTTTTACACTGTACTTGCGAGTAACATAAAAATGCAAGAGTCTACACCTACTGTAGGCAGTTGCCTATTGCAGTCTCTAAACAAGTTTATTAAAATTCCTTCACTGTCAGTCCAAAACTTTTAACATAACTTCACAATTATCATAGCTGAACATCGTTTATACGTGGTATTGACTTATGACTAGAAGTAAAATCGTGTGCGCTGAGCATATCCTTCGTTTATTTTAACCAAAATTTCAAAACACCTCAAGTGGCAACTTAGCAGGGTAGGAGCTTCAGTTGGTTAAATAAACAAAATATAAGCTTGTACTGTTACAATAATACCCAGTGTAGAGTGGGTCTTAAACGATTTGCTTTGCTTCAATTCTATAGAAAAATTTGAAATTCCTGATTACATTTGCCAAGTAAAAATCACGTTTGAGTGCAATTTTGCGATGGCTTTCATCTTTAAACAATGGATTTGCTTCATGATCGCTTTTTTTTCAAAATTTTATATCACTCAGTAGTTTTGTATTTTTTTTACACCAGGACAACTTTTTCACTAAATGGCCATCTATCTCCAGAAATGTCGAGCTCAGATCTGTTTAGAAGCTTATGATTTTGTATAGCCTAATATATCCAATACCTTTGGACAGGGCATGGTATGGAATGGAAGATAATTTTTCCATATTCCATTGTGAAAATTTTCTTCCATTCCATACTAAAAAGGTAGTGACTATTTCACTGAAAATTTTTAGGTTAATGAGAATAAAACAAAAATGAGAAATATTCATTCGTGGTTTTTTTATTTGCTTTTTTAGGGGTTAACATTACGGTTTAAGTTAGGGTTTGGTTTGATTTGGGAATAGTTTTAGAGTAAGCATTTGAGTTTGGGTTAGATTTGAGACAGAATTAATAAAATTAAAAAACTAGATAAAAATTTCTGGTGAAATAAAGCCTTCCTACTAAAAATCTTCCATTCCATACAAAAATTTTCTTCTGTATTCCATTCCATACTTCCATACCAAGGTAAGTTTAGACCAGAAGCTATGCGTAATTTGTACTGTACTTTTGCAATGTTAAGCAGACCTTTGCAAGTAATCACTCTTGAAGGTAAGCAGTATGGTATGATGCATCTCATCCCATATATATATTTGGAGCACTATCGCAATGAGCTACCATAAAAATTCACTCAGCATGAAAATAACAACGACTTAATGTTAATCAACAGACAATAGGTTTAGAAGTATGCACAAGGTTTAATGATTGAAACTGAAAGTTTGTAATTACACCAACTATGAAATTCGGCATTTAGCCAAACTGCCAAAAACATTTTACAAAAATATCAGAAAAAGCTTAAACGCAAAAAAAACAACTAAGAACTAAGCTCAACCGAGGATAGAAAAGTAAATCTGTAAACACAAATCTTTGCTACGATGGACGAAAGAGTTTTGTCACTTGGCAAATTGTCATTCAGCATCAATGCAGCAGCAAATTGCAGTGAACACAGTGACATTCTATGATCTGATGATGCAATGCCTATACAACCAAATAGGCTGTTTGAGCAATGCTCATGATCGAACCCTATTGTCAGCAGCATGGCCGAGCGGAACTGCACGCTGATTATTGTGTATGCAATACTGCGACCAGGGTTCAATTACGGCTTTAATATTGCTTCGACAAATACGCGGGTGGCTGGAGACTCTCAGAGTCCAAGCTCACTTCCCAGTCACCTTCATCTCTCCGTTCTTAACACGTTTGTTGAGTTGTAAATGCTCAGTTGATTTCAGGATTTAGTTTATTAATTTGTTGGCAGATCTGAGATGATTAGTTGCTACACGCTTCCACATATTTGTAGTTATTTCTATCCGTCTATATTTTTCTGTAAATCTAAATGTCATGTGCGAAATCTAGTACGGAATTGGTAGGCCATGGAAGATTGTCTTCCATACGCCTATTTCATATCGAAGTTTCCATTCCATTCCATATCATGCCCTGTCTTTGGGTGGCAGTATACCAAATGCACACATGTCTGTCAGCAATATTGTAGACCAACCCAATCTTTCTCGCCAACATAATCCTAAATCTTTTTTTCTTGATGCTGTCAGGGTCAGAGCTACTGAGCAACAAGTTTAATGTTGCGGGTCTGAGATTGACAAGTTCGCGAACTAAACATTACTTAGCGCACTTACAAGGCCTATCATTATTATTCATAGATATTAAACAGGCTCGTCATTGCTAAGTTAGTCCAATGTTTGATGCTAATTTCGTGCTTAACAGCTAAATTGAAAAGTTCTTCAAAATGTTTTTATGATATGCTCTATTGCTTTTTTGACACAGTTGATTAAATTTCAAAGATTCAAGTGGGAAATTGACAATTCAATTCAATTCAATTTATTTTCCCAAACGCAACCAAGCGCAGGAGGGTTGCAGCGAAAGACCAATTGGTCATCTAATGTCTGCTGCACTCAATCGCATTGAAACTTGCACAGGAAAATTTGTCGCAATGGCTTACAAAGATGAACAAACAAACACTTTAAAACATACACATCAATTTACAAACATGATGGGCAAGTCGTGCTTTATGAGAGGGCCGATAACTACCTACATAAATAAATAATAACAATGACAATAAAATTAGCCTTGTATTATCTCATACCTTCCCCCTCCCTTCACTAAAAAAATAATTAACTGACTGAGATCACACATAATCTCAACATGAATTGAAAATAACAGCTTCATTTTTGGCTCGCTCCAACTGCTATTTTTGGTTATTCCCATCGTACAAGAGTTAAACATTATCCAACAGTGATTGGACATAAATTTCCAGTAAATCATCCTTTCTTAGGTATTATAGCAACATTGAACAAATAACATACAAATTTATACCCAGGAACGGAAATGGTAGGCCGTCCAGCACTTAATTGCATAATGTATTATATAAATGCAGTTAAACATATATTACATTGTTGCCTTTAAAAACACACAGATTAACATAAAATTTAAAGCAAAGAGTGACTAAAATTAAAATAATACACCATAATCAGGATGAGTTTGGTGAAAGCCAACTTAGCCATATAACAAGCAGAAAAAAAAATAATTATAATAAAAAGAATAAATAAATAAATACGGAACTTTTAAAAAATTTTTGACGAGAGCTACTATTAACGAAGGAGTCATTTAAATGACTATCGCAAAACTTAGTGACGATCGGTGAGGGGCATCAAGCAGTGGCGGATCCAGAAAATTTTGGTGGGGGAGGATGATAAAAATTTTAAGCCCAAACCTCAAAAATTCGGATGTGTTGTAACCAGGCGCGTAGCCAGAAATTCGCAATGGAGCGGCTGTTTTATGGGTCTGGGGGCGGAGCCCCCAGCGCTCAAAAATTTTGCATCTTTTTGCAAAAATAATTTAATTTTAGAGCTAGTTTGATAAAATAATGCTTTTAAAATGCGGCACAGAAATTGGCAGAGCAAACATGATTCAACTGGTTGCATAAATGCCTATGTGAGAGATGGTTATTGATAAAATTTTAGTTCTCTTATTTGGATGCTGGTAAATCATAAGCATAAAATCTTATAGTCCAATAAAACTCACACGGAGTAATTTGTTTCATCTATATTTTATAGAGAAAAATAATTGGAGAGGGACTAATGGAAAGAGAATTGAGACAAGTGGTTGGTAATTAACCAATACTGAATAGCCTCTACACCCCATTTCTGAGTTTAGGCCTATAATATATTTGTTGATGAAACCCGTGTTCAAGCTTTTTACACCAACGATCAAGTTTTATTGCTTATTTTTGGTCATTTAAAAAAATTTTTTTTTATTTGTGAGTTTCATTTTTGACAAATTAGCCCCCCTTTTAAGCATATGTTTCAAAAAATGCTCTAAATCACTTTTTGGTCAATTTCAGTGCAAAAAACAGTCTTAGAAGTGCTAAAAACGTGATATTTTTTGTTTTGCATTTTGGTTGACAGGCCAATGGGGGGACTATAGCCCCCCTCACCCCCCGCCCCCCTGGCTACACTACTGCTTAGGATTAATGTTCTTGACCTCGCTTATTGCTCACTTTTTATAAGTCTAATATGTCACTTAAGAAATGATTTGCATTGTGTAGGTTTTATTGCTGAAAAGTGCTAGTTGTAAATTTTGCTAATTCGGCGCTTTCAAAGCAATCGGACCCGTAAAAGACCAATTTCTATTTTGTAAAAACTTCGCTGTAAAAATTACACTTTTCGGTCCTCCCCTCACAGGGCTTTAGAAATTATATCACAGTCACACGGCCTATCGAAAATTCACTGATTGCTTTTTTTCAAATAAGTTTAATGTTCATATGCACGTTATGTTTACGCTGGTGGGGGATGTACACCCTAATCCGCCCCCATAACTCCGCCACTGGTTGTGCTCCTATGCCTTTATCGCTGAAAAGTTCAAGTTATGAATTTTGCAGATTTGGCGCCTTCAAATCAATCGGACCTGTAAAAGACTAATTTCTGTTTTGTAAAAACTTCGCTGCATGAATACCATTTTCTTGCACCCGCCCTCCTCCCTTTGGCTTTTGAAATGATATCACAGTCACACGGGCTAACCACTATTCACTGATTGCTTTTTTTAATAAGTGAAGTATTATTCATTTGCACGTTATGTTTAGGCTGGTGGGGGGATGCATCCCCCATCCCCCCCCTAAATCCGCCACTGACATCAAGGTATTCTTTGAATACCCAAACAAAATTATCTCATCTGCATTTATTCAAAGTAATATACCTTATAAATAATATTTTATATTTTAGTTACTTTTGCTTTCTGGGCTGGTAGGCTACAAGCAAAGCGGGTTCTGCGAAGCAATTGACGAAACCTAGTGGCAGGCAGTCAATTATTTTACTTTTCGGTTTTGTGGCGCTAAACGGTTGATATGCTGCAGCAGTCGTTGTATAGTAGCTTGATTGCGCTGGAAGGTATCAAAGCGAAGTTGTGAAAACCCAAACTGGGTAGCAAAGCGAAACTATGCAACGCCCCGCCTCTGTATTAACCAATCAAATTTGGTCGAGTGCAGAATCGTCACGGTTGACGTCATCCTAGGTTTTCAGATAGCGAACGTGATTACCTTGTCTTCAGCAGCTGCCTGCGCCTGTGGTCGCGAGATCGATAGTTAAAGACCTGTCAAGTAAATTAACCACCCTAAAACACCATAATACTTTCTCCGCATCAAAAAAATGACAGTAAAAGACTTGAACGGTTTTCTGGCAAAAACAACCTATTATGAGGATAACTATTCGTCAAAGTAAATTACAACAGCAATGTAACGCAACGAACGTTGTGGATAGTTTATTGGGATCAAGGGCGTACGCAAGGGGGGTTTTGGGGGTTCAAACTCCCCCCCATTGGTCTGTCGACTAAAATGCACAATAAAGAAAATATCACGTTTTTAGCACTTCTGAGCCTGTTTTTTTTGCAATGACATGGACTCCAACATGATTTAAAGCAACTTTTGAAGCATTTAGAGTTTCTTAGGGGGGAAGGGAGTTACTTTGTCAAAGATACAACTTATAAATCAGTAACAACTTCAAAAAATTGCCAAAATTAGCAAATTTAACCGCTAAAAATGCTTAACATTGGCTTCATCAAAAATATGGAGATTGGGTTTCAGTATTAGGTAATTATTAATCCACTCAAATCTCGTTCCATTCGTCCCCCTCCACCCCCCCTTCCCAACTGTCTCACTCTATAAACTACAGAATATAAATGGTTGTGAGTTTTTTCAAATTATGATTTTATGATTTACCGGCTTGTGAACTAGAGGACTAAAATGCTACCATTAGCCACCGCACACATAGCTCACTTATGCTCAAAGGCATATACAGGGGGTTGGGGGGTTGAAACCATTCTCCTTACTGATCCGACGTATATCATTAGAAATATCGTCTTATTGCGCAAAACAAACAAGCTCCTCTTTTCCTCTCATATTATTGCGATATATTTAATTATAGTAAACAATTTTTTTGTTACTTAATGCAACATTGTAAGCGACTAAGTGCAATTCTGAAAATCTGGAATGTCGTGTTACGAGTCAGAGTAACTTTCAGTAGTGTAGGCGGGGGGGGGGGGAAGTTATGGCCTCCCATTGGCCTGTCAACCAAAATGCAGAATAAGAAAAATACCACGTTTTTAGCACTTCTGAGACTGGTTTTTGCGCTAGAATCGACTAAAAAGTGATTTAAAGCATCTTTTGAAACATAAGTTTAGGGCTAATTTGTAAAATTCAAACCCACAAATCAATGAAAACTTTAAAAAATGGCCCAAAACAAGCAATCAAATTTGATCGCCAGTGTAAAAATGCTAAACATAGGTTTCATCAACAAACATGTTATAAACTTAGGAATAGGGGGGTGGGGGCTACTTAGTATTAGTTAATTACCAATCATTTGTCTCAAATTTTTTCCCGTTAGCCCCCCTCCATTTATTTTTCTCTATAAAGATAGACGAATAAGATTACTCTGTGTGAGCTTTCTTGAACTATATGATTTCATGATTTACTAGCATGAAAACAAGAGAGCTAAAATTTTACCATTAGCCACCTTCCACATGGCTTATTTATGCAAACAGTTTAATCAGGTTTGCATTACCAATTTCTATGCCATGTTTCAAAAGCATTATTTTTTTATCAAAGTAGCCCTAAAATTAAGTTATTTTTGAAAAAAAAAATGCAAAATTTTCAAGTGCTGGGGGCTCCGCCCCCAGACCCCCAAAACAGCCCCCCCAATTGGGAATTTCTGGCTACGCGCCTGCCACACTTTGCACTATTAACATATGGGTTTTCTTAGCTTTTTGTTTTGAACAATTTTTTCTTGATCGTTCAGTTGCAAACCATATGATGTTAACTTTAGATGTATGCTTAGTGCTTAATTGTTTTTTGTTTGAAAAGTTTTATTTGCATTACGCACTGTGTGACTTGGATTCCATCTTGTTACATTGCACTAAGTTATTTATTCGCCAAAGTGTATAGATCGCGAACTAATTTTTTATGTCACTTTTCAAAACCACCCCTATTCAAAAATCCTGCGTACGCCACAGATTGGGATGTTCTTTCACTCAAAAAATTTTGAAGAGAAAAAAGCAATCGTTGCTGCAAGGAGACCCAAACCCGTTGAAAGATCGTTTTCTTCCTTAAAACATTTTCTTTTTCGCAAAATAAAATGGAGCGAGGCAGACTTTCAGATTTAGGCCTTATATCCATCGAGTCACAATTACTGACAGAAGTAATGGAAACCAAATCTTTTCAGGATTCAGTCATAACAAAATTTGCTTCAGCGGAAAGGCGAATGGAATTTACTTTTAAATGACTTTCTTCCATGTACAGTAATTCTGAAACTTTATTGATTTTAGTGCTCTGCCCTTTGCAGTAAACAGTTTTGGCCAAACAGGGCCGCAACTAGGGGGGGCAAAAGAGGTCGGCGCCCTCCCAAACAAAAAATTTCGCCCCCCAAACTGCCCAGCATGCCTATCCAAACTCCCCTTTCCCTTGCGGCAGTTTCAAGGTGGTGTCTTATTTTTTGGAAACCAACGGAGAACGCGGAGAAAAGTAGACCAATTTGCCGCGATGACCATTTTCCTTTTTTGGAAATCAACAGAAAACTCTGAAAAAAGTAGACCAATTTGGCGCGATGACCTTTTTTTTTTTAGATCAACAGAGAACTCGCCGGAAAGTAGACCAGCCCAAAAATTTTGGTCCCCCTAGAAAGAAATTTTGCCCCCTCTAGAACAACGTTCTAGTTGCGGCACTACGGCCAAAGCTGTTTCAGCTTGTACTATTAGTTTGTTTTTTATAGGCAACTGGTGATTGGATGCGGTAAAGGCGTCTTAAAAGTTTTAATCAATTGCTTGAATTAAGTGTAGCATTACAGAAGTTAAAGTTTATCTTTTTTATTTTTCTACACCTCCGCTATACTCATTTCACTCAACAACTGAAGCGAGACGAGAAAAATTAACTTCAGCTACGCTACCCTCAATTCGAGTCAAAACTATTTACTTCCAAACTTGTTTTTGCTACTTCCACCAGTCAAACTCTGTCTTTCAATTTTTGCTTTTAAAAAGTACAGTATAAACACAGCATAATTTTATATGCTGCAATATAACAGCATAATTTATTTTATATGGTACAATATAACAGTATAATTTTGTATAAACATAATTTTATATGCGCTGACAGGATGCACAATTACTTAATGTTCGAAACGAAACAACGCAATAATAAATTTTTAATTGAATACCCAAAACTTTTTGCCACCGATTGTCACTGGCAAAACTAGGAAAATAATTAGTGCTCAAAGTAGAGGTAGAGTCGAGGACACAAGGCTCGATGCAAAGGCCAAGGACACAAAAAAATCCGAGGCCAAGGACCGACTTTCCGATGACAGACCCTTTCGAGGCCAAGGACAGGAATGCTCGAGGCCAAGGCCAAGCACCAAGAACACAATGCGCAAGTGCTCTCAAAAAAATTTCTTCACGCAAAAAATCGCAAGTTCTCCGCGAAATTTCAGGCGAAGAAAAAAAGCCACCGCCCATTTTTAACAAATCAAAAAAATAGTGCTGTCCTCGACCGAAGACATGGCATTTTCGAGGAATTGTAGGCTTTGAGGCCATAGGCGTAGCCAGGGGGGGCAGGGGGCCCGGGCTCCCCCCAATTAAAATACCACCAATGATAAAAAGTTATGACAACATAGCTTAGCGATGTTTAGTTGCAGTTACGGACGACGAGGGAGCCCCGGAGCCCCTAACTAACAACCAGGGGGCCCCTAACCAGCAGCTTGGGGGCCTCTAACCAACAACCAGGGGCCCCGGGGCCCCTAACTAACAACCAGGGGGCCCCGGGGCCGCTAACCGACAACAAGGGGGCCCTCGGGCCCTTAACTGACAAACGAGGACTCCGGAGCCTCTAACTGACGAACAGGGGGCTCTGGGGTCCCTAATTGACAACCAAGGGCCCCTAGGGCCTCTACCTAACAACTAGGGGGCCCCTAACTGACAACCAGGGGGGTTGGGCCTCTAACTGACAACCAGGGAGCCCCGGGCCCTTAACTGATGACCTAACTCACGACCAGGGTGCCCCGGGGCCCCTAACTGCCGACAAGGGGGCCCCAAAGCCCCTAACTAACGACCAAGGTGCCCCGGGGCCTCTAACCGACAACCAGGGGCTCCGCGGTCCCTAACCGACAACCAGGGCCTCCGGAGCTCCTAACTGATAACCAGGGTGCCGCGGGGCCCCTGACTGTTGACCAAGGGTCCCGGGCCAGGGGCCCTGCAATTCAAATTTTTAACAATTTATATGCAGTTGCAACCCTAGGTCCTCGTTTAACGTTATTATGAACTTAATGTTATAACACAGGCGGTAATGCAAACCCCCAATTGAAATACTACCAATAATAAATATAATGAGAGCATTGCCAGTATGTGTTATTCTTAAATTCTTGAACTGTAAATAGTGTATATAGTGTACATATTTTGTTTTTCTTTCTTTTAGTCTTCTTTTGTTTTGGAATATTGCTTGTATTTTTAGTAGGGTTGGTCAAATTCAAAGCTTTCCAAGTTTGAAATTCTTGCGTACAAAAACTACGCTACGAATTGCGAAATTCAATTTCGCTAATATTAAATTTAAATTAGATTTTATAACGAATTTTAGAAATAATTTTTTTAAGTCGTATTTCAAGTTTCTTAATTGATCCAACAAAAGATCCAACCCTACTACTTTTCAGGAATTGGCCAATCTAGATAATTACAGTAACGATACGGGACCCATATTTTGAGGCGGAAGTGCAGGTGATGGTTGAATCGATGACATTTAGTCCTTCGCCATCACCTCGTCAAGAACTGTGTCTAATATACATAATTTATCTCAAAACTGTGTAACTTCTTGCGTAATGCGCATAATTCAGTCGCTGTGCTTGATGAAAAAAAAATAAATAAATGAGAAATAAAAATAAATGTTGTCCTTGTCCGGAATTGCAGTTTCTTTAATTTAGGATTTACGCGTACAAAAGTAAGTAAGTAATTATAATGACGACCACCTGTCCACGTCATAATAATGCCATGCAATTCCTGGAGGTTTCAAAAAACTGTCAAGTGAATTGACTTGAGTCCTCCACGTTTAGGAAAAAAAGTTATTTTAATTTTGCTTTAAATTTTTTTTATGAAAGAACTTAAGAGCGCGATCTTATCTCAAAATCATAAGCGTAGCCAAGGGAGTGGCACAGGGGGCCCGGCGCACCCCTTAATTCAATTTTTCCAACCAATTTAAACGTACAACCAGGGTGAAATCAAGGGTTTTTGTCCAAAAAGTTGCTACCTCAGGACCTCATCTAAACTTTTTATAAACGCAATGCAATAACCAGCGCCGTAGTTGCCATATATGGCACAGTGCCATGGCCCAGCGCTCAGATAGTAGGACTTTTTTTGGTCTTCACTTACATTTTTTGGCAGGAAGATGTTGTAAAAACTCCTAAGTGCGGGGACCCCGCGCAATGTAAATCCGGCCCAGGAATAACATGTTTAATAAGCGTAACCATCCATTGTACCATTTTTCAATAACGATTCACCTCCACCTCACCAGTTTTTACGCACAAAATACTTTTAAAAAAATAGCTAGGGAAAATGCGCATTAAACAAATCATTGAACTTCAAGTGAGGGGCCTAGGCCCCCTGGCCTTACATGTACTCCTATAACTGGTCAACTTCATGACAAAACAAAAATCTTGAAGGAAAATCTTCGAGCGGATTACTATTTACTGCTAAAATATTGCAGGAGGCAATGTGCAATCTCCCTACATAAACCAAATCACTTAGAATTAAAATTTTACACCATAAAGTAAGATTTTAAACGTGTGTTGGACTTTAATTGCAAGTAAAAGGAGGATTGAATGGTTAATTTTTATCCATTGGCTTTTAAATGTTAAAAATCTAGTTCTCTGAAATGGTTGTGAACACGTGCGAAATGTGATCCAATGGAATTAAAATAGCTTTTTTCCAAAAAACGTACAAAAATCGCCCAGCGGCTGGGGGCTTTGCCCCCACACCCCCCATTGCCGCTGGGGGCTCCACCCCCACATCCCGTCTGTGATACGTTTTAGTACACTAGCTTACTTAACACGTCTCCTAAGTTAGACATTTGCTCTTTTTAACAAATAGTTTTTGCTCTTTCCTTTACTAAAATCCTGGTTAAATGCCAATGGGCTACGGCTTCAGATCTTCCATTCTACGATATCTTTGCCCCACAAAAAGTTTCTTTTTTGAAAATTTCTGATGACGTCATTGCATGTGATTTGTGGTTTGGGCCCCCCCAATCAAAAATCCTGGCTACGCCTATGTTTGAGGCCCAGGCCAAGTCTTCAAAATGTGTCTTCGAGGAATGCATCTTGGGCTCATAGCTCAACTTGTTCGTAGTGATTATGTTAAAGCAGCATGACTAAATCAGAGTTTTCTATTCTTTTCTACTCTAATATAGAAAACTAGGGCTAAATTCAAGAACATCTAATCTTAATTCAGCTGCGATGCCACAAGGATAAAGGCGTCGTTGTTACGACAACCCTGATGGCACGATCTGAGTTCAGTCCGCACCATGATTAAGTTGTTGTGCCTTCGGATAAAACACTCTACGATGATTACCTCTGCTGCTTGGTGGGTTTGAACAAAAGCTGCTAATTTGATGGCAAGAATTCAAAAGCCTTCCCATCTTAGCAATTTTTTTTTTCAAAAGGCCTTAAAAAGTAGTGATTTTCTCAATATTCTCATTTCTTTAAAATGGCGTTGAAAAGTTTGTTTGTTTTTTTCGAGAAATTAAAAATTCAAAGGCAACTGCACCTTTCGCCCTTCTCTAAGGGTGACCTTATACGTTCTCGTTCTAGAGGACATGTTCTCCTTTATACAGAGATGCTGCTCGAGATCAATTTTATTGCAGAAATGACAACTTGGGGTAATTAACAGAGGTGGAGTCGAGGACCCAAACTTCGAAACCAAGGACTCAAAAAAAATCTGAGGCCAAGGGCAGAAATGCTCAAGGCCAAGGACCAAGAAGACAATTCTTTTAAATTATGGTCGGTAAATTTACTATTATTTTTTGGCGCGCAAGTGTTTAAAATGATTGCATTTCGTTAGCCTAAAGGTGAATTTACACAGTATCCGTTTTTCGTACGTTTTTGTCCGTTTTTTTACGTTTTTGCTTCTCCTTGACAAAGTATGCGCTTTTTCATCCGCATTTTTATGTGTCCATATCCGCACTAACCAGACTGTCACATACTGGACAAAAGTTTTCCGAAAAAATTTTTTTGTAAAGGGGTACAGCTGTATTTCGAAATATCGCTCTTATCGTTCATACACAAAATTTTTTAACAAAATTTTTATCTATAAATAACAGTCTACTTAGTGCGTATATGGACTTATAAAAATGCGGATGAAAAAGCGCATACTTTTTCAAGGAGAAGCAAAAACGTAAAAAAACGGACGAAAACGTACGAAAAACGGATACTGTGTAAATTCACCTTAAGTTTTTGATGATAATAATTCGAAAATAGTGGTTTCTGAAAATAACGAATGTTTTTTTGAAAAGTTCTAAGCGTTAGCAACATTGTTGATTGCGTTTCGTAGCGGTATCGTGGTAACAAAACAATTAAGAAAATAACTCGTGAATGGAAATTACTAAAATCTAAACCTCTTTTTCAAGATTTTCAACACAAAAATGGTCAATTTTAAGGCCTTAATTTTATCAATTATTGGGCCCCGGTACAAATGTCCAGTGATTAATAATTGTAGATCTACACTTTTTTATAGGTTCTTAAACACAAATCTTATTGTGTGGTTAAACGACTTCTTTTCACAGAATCTTAAAAAATATTGTCATATAGTTTTTTTAGTGTTACATAGCGATTAGCGACAATGATATTATTATTTAAAAGTATTGCAAAATAATATAAATAATTTATGTTTTTAAAATAAATTGAGGTACTGCTCCGGTATTTGCTTGCTCAAGTCCTCGAAAAAAGCTGGGTTCTGGGGATGAGAGCAAAGTCCTCATGCCTCCGTTGAATAATTTCAGTGTTTTTTTTGTTTTGCGTTTTTTTTTGTTTTTTTTTCAGAAAAATAGCAATTTTAGTGGCTTTTGAAGGAAATTGTATAATTAGATTTTCAACGGATTCAAAAAAAGAAAATCCTATAAAAGTTAGGTTAGAAAAATTTTAGTTTCCCCACATTTTCCCAATCCAAATTTAAAGTTAATCTTTTTTTTACGTTTCCTTGGGCGTGATGTCGCTCTATATTCTCGCATGTAACGCCTATAGTAGAGTTGTAAGTCGGGCAGACCTTTTCGGGCCAGGTTCGGGCTCACACTGGTCGGCCCGTTTAAAACTCTGGCTTATTATCTATTAATGAATGAGCGCTCACGTTTCGGTCGCCAAAATACAATTAGTAAAATTTAACATAGGGTATTTAACCGCAAAAAGTAAGGATCCCGACAGAACTAGATCAAGGAGAAGGGTATTCAAGACATTGCGATTTGGCCCGACCCCCTCCCTTCCTTCGAAAGGCCCACAAGTTGTAGAAACGTAAAAAACAATAAATCATTATTTTTTCTAAAAATGTTCGAGTTTTTCGGAGCTCCCCCTCTTCAATTTTATGGCGTCAAGTGAAAAATTGATTAAGTGCAGCGCGCATCTTTCCAAGCGTTCGAACAGTATTTAATTTCAAACTCGCTTTTTTTATTGATTCTTCACGCCAGTGTTGCGCATTAACTCGTTAATTCGTTAAAAAAGAAGTTAAGTTTTTCATTAACGAATGAAAAAGTTAAAAAGCTTTTGTGAGTTATCTTATTAACCATCACTTTCGTTAAACTACTTTAATGTTTACTTTAATCTATTAAATTTCTAAGCTACACCATGCGTCCTAATGCCATAAATAGATATAAAAAATAAATAAAATAAAAAAAGACTTTCACTCTTTTTATCTTCATTAGAATAGTAAACACCATATAGTAACACAAATCAGAATGAGTAATTTTATCTCGTATGGAAATGGAATCATTTTATTGGGCATCAACTGCAGGTTAATACTGATTTTTTGTAAAATTAACGAATTAACTTTTAACTTTAACTTTAACTTGCGTTACTTTTGCTTTTCAGCTTTAACTTACTTTAAAAAATGCTTGAAAATTCTTAGCGAATTAATTCTAAACCAAGTAAACGTTTCTCATTAACTTGCCCACCACTGCTTCACGCAGCATTTTTTCTGATACAGATATAGTAGTTTATTATGTGGAATTCTTTGTTGCGATTTTCAACGCAAAAATCGTTCAGCGGATGTGGCTTTGCCTTCAGACCGCTGGTCAGTGATTATAGAGTGTTGTTTTTTATATCTTAAAAAATTCTCCGCACTATTCGCTAGCGTTTTTTTAGAAAAAGCTGGCGTTCTTAAGATACGTAACATGTTTGTTATAAGAGGCTAACATCCCTGGTAACTGTGTTACATTTCTTTATCACGCACATACTTTCTTCTAAATCCGTAGGTACGGTTATGTTTTAGCAATAGCAACTCAAGCATGTTTATGTCTGGACCCCGGGTCCTTGTTGTGATCCGGGATGGTTAGGTTTAGTGCTTTGCTGTATGTAACACCCGCATCGGAAGTATTAGCAAAAATAAAAAGAACGATTCTACACTGCTTTTTGTCACCTCATTCTCCGATTAGAGGTTTCACACAATGCAATTTAAAACAAGGTTTAATATGACTTGGCTATCACAAGTCATGTTATACGTACGGTATTATTTTTTTAAATAATAGGGAAAGAAAATGAATTGACAAGCTAATAGAAGAGAAGCTTGGATTATTTTTTGTTTGATTATTTTCCTTTTCCATAAATCAAAAAATAATGCTGCCCTCCAGCCAAGGGCTGGACATTTTCAAGGACTTGTAGGCTTCGAGGCGAAGGCCAAGACTTGAAAATCCTCGATGCTAAGGACGTCCTCGAAGACTCTACCTCTGGTAATTATGAGGTGTCCCAAACCTTGTTCCACTGCTCCCTTATCCGTTAAAATATATTTAAATCGTTTGACTCCGTACCATTAGCAACCCTGCGTTTCAAACTTTCGTGACATTAATAAAGGATATGGCTATGCAAAATTTGCAAGGAATGTTAAAAATCGAGTACTATAGCTTATTCAGCAAGAATTTTGCAAAGTTTTCCTTTTCTGATATCACGAAAGTTTGAAACGCAGATTTGCCAATGGTGCGAAGTCAAACGGATTATATCCAGTTTCGCGGATGAGGGAAGCAGTGGAGCAAGGTTTGGCTTGGGGCAAGTAGTTCTCATTTTATTTCCTCAAGTAGTTCTCATTTCTTCAATAAAACCAATCTCGTGCAGTATCTCTTTAACAAAAAGGGTTTTAGTTCTCCGAGGTCATTCAAAGAAACAAATGTCCTCCTTTTGGCATTAAACACTAAATTTTTTTGCAGTTCTCCTAAATTTAACAAAAGAAAGCATCGAATCGGCGAAGACCTTTTTTGTCTTCACCATAAGCGTAGCCAGAATTTTTGATTGGGGGGGAGGGGGAGGGGGGGTGGCAAACCATAAATCACATGCAATTACGTCATCACAATTTTTTGAAAGAGGAACTTTTTGTGGGACAAAGACATAGCCGTAGGAGGCGGGGGGGCAGGGGGGGCGGTCGCCCCCCCATTCGGTTCAAAACGTCGAAAATCGTCGAAAAATCGGGCAAATGGTCAATGTATTTGGGCAAATAGTCTGGATATTTGGGCGCACTAGTGCCAAAATACTGTCTTAGTTTCGGTGAAGACCTTTTTTTTTTTTTTTTTTTTTTTTTTTGGAGAACACCTTCATTTGGACTGGAAAAACCGTTCAAATCTCAGGGAAGACCTTTTTTTTTTTTATTTTTATTTTTATTTTTTTTTTTTGGAGAACACCTTCATTTGGACTGGAAAAACCGTTCAAATCTCAGGGAAGACCTTTTTTTTTTTTTTTTTTTTTTTTTTTTTGGAGAACACCTTAATTTGGGCAGAATAAAACCGTCTCAATTTTGACAGAGAAACGCAATGCATCAAGTCATTTTTCGGGCAAAAGTTTGCTGCCCCCCCAAATCATTTTGAGCTCCTACGGCCATGGACAAAGATATCGTAAAATGGAAGATCAGAAGCCGTGCCCTTGTTTGGCACGTAACCTGGATTTTGCTAATGGGATATAGGACTTAAGCTAAAAGTGAAAATGTCTAAATTAAGAGACGTTCATAATGAGTGAACTAGTGTCACTCAAACGTGTCACATATGGGGGACTGGGGACGGAGCCCCCAGCCGCTAAGCGTTAATTCATTTTTTTTTTTTTGGAAAAAATAGCTATTTCAAAGTCATTGGATCGCATTTTGTAAGTGCTCAGAGCTATTTGAAAAAACTATTTTTTCCACGTTTGAAGACAATATTGAAA
This sequence comes from Trididemnum nubilum, assembly GCA_963965965.1. NCBI lineage: Eukaryota > Metazoa > Chordata > Ascidiacea > Aplousobranchia > Didemnidae > Trididemnum > Trididemnum nubilum. Next base: position 20,198,325 of record OZ014490.1, read on the forward strand.
AGATTAAATTGTTTAATCTTCCTTTTCCTTACAATATAAGTCCAAAGCACGTTTAAAATTTTGCATTGTTGGGTTAAATTTTGTAAGTGATTTGGCCCAGGTAAGGGGGAAGTAATGTATATTGCCGTATATACGATATTTTAGCAGTAAATAAACCACTCGAAGATTTTCCTTAAGATTTTTGTTTTTTCATGAAAATAGCCAGTTCTAGGAGTACATGTACGGCCAGTGGGCTCAGGCCCCTTAATTCAATTTCAATGATTTGTTCAATGAGCATTTCCCTTAGCTAATTTTTTTCAAAGGTATTTTGTCAAGTAAAAATTGGCGAGGTGGAGGTAAATTGTTAATGAAAAATGGTACAAACAATAAATGGTTACGCCTACTAACCATTTCATTGTACGGGCCGAACTTACATTGCGCGGGACCCCAGGCACTTTGGAGATATTTGCAACATCTTCCTGCTAAACATAATTGAAGACTAAAAAATGTCTTGCCATCTGAAAGGCCCCTGACACAGTACCATATGGTAAATTCGGCCCTGGTTATTGCATTACGTTCATAAAAGGATTAAATGAGGTCCTGGGGTGGCGACTTTTAGGACAAATCCTTAATTTCACGGTGATTATACATTTAAATTGGTTGGCAAAAATTCAATTGAGGGGGCCCGGGCCCCTTGGTCGTCAATATTATTGTTAATTACTGTTGTACGCGTGTATTGTTTACGCAAAAAATGCTAAAAGAAACTGAAACTGAAGAAACAATAGGCTTTTTTGTCACATTTTTATCATTGGTGTCATTTCAACTGGGTGGGTCCCGGGCTGCTCCCCCCCTGGCCACGCCTATGGTCTTCACCTACGGTAAATTGGCATGTAGATAACAAATTTTGTAAAAATGTGTTCTCATTTTTGGTAATGAAAATATGGTCACCCTGGCCTTTCCCCCAACCTTTAATGAGGTCCTGTCCTGCGTGCCTACGAACTTAGTAATAGAGCTTGTTGGTGTAGATTTTTTCGTCGAATTTTTGTTTCTTCTTTAACTGTTTGGATTAGATTATTTAGTACGGCTAGGTTTTGCGGTAGATTTTCTTTTGTTTGTAGGCAAAGTCGACCGATTAATTGATGATTGTGACTGACACTGTATATAAGGGAATCAAAAGATGTTTAATATAGAATGGAAGACTCATCGTTATTGATGATTGTGGATTGATTACCTGTCCGTTTTTGACTTTTTTTAGTTGGGAGTTTAATTTTTACTCCGCAGCCCTTAATGGTTACGCCATTGTCTTCGTCATATGCTGTTAAAAATTAAGCCTCCGTCAAATGCTATTGACAAGACAGCAGAGGTGGCCGGATCCACGTATTAAAAGATCCGGGACCAATCCAAATCCAACAAGAAGAGATCCGATCCGGATTCTAAACCTTTTAAATTTTGAGATCCAGATCCGATCCGGATCCTCCAGTACGCAACTCCATTTTGTACATTTTAACGAATATTTTGACAAACATCAACAATGAGCTTGAAAACAATCCGCAAAATCAAATCCAGATCCGATCCGGATATGCATCTTCTAACTAAACTAGATCTTGATCCGATCCGAGAAAAAACAGGAAGATCTGAATTCGATCCGGTCCGAACCGGTCCGAACCGGTCCGATCCGGATCCGTTGCGACCTCTGCAAGACTGCATACTGCTGTCAACGGATCGAGCTTGAGATCGAATGATCAAATATTGGAGTTGAAAAAAGCTAGAGAAATACGAGCAACTTTTATGGAGCGCCGTATGTGTACCCTAGTTTGTGCAAGGCTTTTTTGCATATTTAATTAAATAGTCATTTTAATTAAATGTACAAAAATAAATATACAAAAAAACACGCGCAAAAATAAATATTCAAAAATTTTTGAATATTTATTACATCATGATTTGCGCTACGTTTTTTGCATATTTAATTAAATAGTCATTTTAATTAAATATACAAAAATATATGCCGCAGAATATACCGTTGCAAAAACAAATAGACAAAAAATTGTTACACAAAAATTCTTCCGCAAAAAGTTTTGACACAAAAATTGTTGTTGCAAAAATAAGTCCACAAAAAGTTTTGTGGTTTTATTTTTGCAACATCATTTTTTGCATCAAAATTTTTTGCATTACAATTGTTTGTGTCACAAATATTTGTACATTTATTTTTGGTAGCAAAGAAACAACACACGCCAAAATAAATGTGCAAAATTTTGTGATGCAAAAAAGGTTGATGCAAAATTTCTGGTCTCAAAAAAAAAAAACGCGTGCAAAAATAACTTGTCAAAAATATTTGACTATTTAGTTCGTGTCCATAATGATAAAGAGTTGGAATTATGGGGTCGGGGAGGCACGGGTGAATGAACCTTTATTTCCAGCCTAACGAGAGGTCTTATAAGCGGGTTAGTACCTTACTATAGGCTGCCGTACATCTCGAAGGTTTCGTCTTGAAGATCCAGTTTTATACCTTGCCGGTACCTTTTCGCCCGCATAATTCCAATCCTTGATCATTCTGGACACGAACTAAATAGTCAAATATTTTTGACAAGTTATTTTTGCACGCGTTTTTTTTTGCGACCAGAAATTTTGCATCAACCTTTTTTGCATCACAAAATTTTGCACATTTATTTTGACGTGTGTTGTTTCTTTGCTATCAAAAATAAATGTACAAATATTTGTGACACAAACAATTGTAATACAAAAAATTTTAATGCAAAAAATGATGTTGCAAAAATAATTCCACAAAACTTTTTGTGGACTTATTTTTGCAACAACAATTTTTGTGTCAAAACTTTTTGCGCAAAAGATTTTTGTGTAACAATTTTTTGTCTATTTGTTTTTGCAACGGTGTATTCTGCGGCATATATTTTTGTATATTTAATTAAAATGACTATTTAATTAGATGGGAGTTTGCCAGCAAACCCAGTGAACGACCGACGCGTAGCTAATGCTTTGACGCTCAAAAGTACTTTTTGTTTACCGTTAAATCAGCAATTACTATTCAAAAATATCTGATTATGGAACCTCCAGAAAAGTAGAGTCAAAATATTTGTCAGTTAAATGTCTCCTGATATCATAAAACACTGGCACGGTAAGTTGAGCCATTCAAAAAACTGATTTTTGAGGGGTCCATTTGGGGGTCTCCGGGGGGAGTGGCACCCCCAAACTATGTCAAAATATTTGTCTGTTAAATATCTGCTGATATCAAAACAGACTGGCACCCTAAGTTGAGCCATCCAAAAAATTGATTTTAGGGGGGTCCATTTGGGGGGTCTTCGGGGGGTGGCACCCCCAAACTATGTCAAAATACTTGTCTGTAAAATATCTGCTGATATCATAAAACACTGGCACCCTAAGTTGAGCCATTCAAAAAATTGATTTTTGGGGGGATCCATTCGGGGGGTCCTGGGGAGGGTGGGGGTGGCACCCCCAAACTATATCAAAATATTTGTGTGTTAAATATCTACTGATAGCAAAAACAACTAGCACTCTAGCTTGAGCCGTTCAAAAAATGGAGTTTTTGGGGGGGTTCCCGGTGGAGTTGCCCAAAAAAATTTCGGGAGACAAAATTGCGTTTGCAACTCAACAACTTTACACAAAAATTAGATTTCGATGTTTTGTGGTTTAGGAGAAGAAGAGCGTACAAAATTTGGGAACAAAAAAAAAAGGAAATAAAAGGATAAAAAAGGAAAAACAAAAGAAATAAACCTCATTGTGGCCAAAAGTGGGTTGGTTGGGATGAAAGGGTATTTTAAGACATACAACCACATGAAATATTTTTTGCCGTACTTAATAAGCCGTTTTTGATTGAGACGGCTTTTTACGCCAAACTTGCGGGTCGGTTTTCGGGTTCTAAAACCAAATTCACGTACCAATTGCCTCGAAATTTAGTATAAACATAAAATTGATTACTCTCAAACTCCTGTCAAAATTTCATGTAGCTATAAGCAAAAGTCTGAAATTTCGCACTCGTTAGTTGGAAAATGGCCGAGTAAAAACAAAGAAACACGCGACGCGAGCGTCGGTCGTTCCAAGAAACCTCATTGTGGCCAAAAGTGGGTTGGTTAGGATGAAACGGTATTTTAAGACATACAACCATATGAAATATTTTTTGCCGTACTTAAGCTGTTTTGGACTGAGACAGCTTTTTACGCCAAACTTGCGGGTCGGTTTTCGGGTCCTAAAACTGAAGTCACGTGACCTATTGCCTCGAAATTTGGTACAAACATACAACTCATTAATCTCAAATTTTTGTCAAAATTTCATGTAGCTAGACCCAACGGTTCTTGAGTTATAAGCAAAAGTCTGAAATTTCGCACTCGTTAGTTGGAAAATGGCCGAGTAAAAACAAAAGAACACGCGACGCGAACGTCGGTCGTTCCAATAATGACGAACACGTATTCACGTCATAATAATATCATGCAATTCTTGAGGTTTCAAAAAACTGTCAAGTGACTTGACTTGCGTCCTCCACGTTTTGGAAAAAACTTTATTTTAATTTTGCTTCAAATGTTTTGCTTTATTTATTTTTATGAAAGAACTTAAGGACGTGATCTTATTTCAAAATCATAAGCGTAGCCAAGGGGATGGCCCAGGGCGCCCGGGCCCTTACAATCGAAACCCCACCAATGACAAAAGTTTGACAAAAAAGCCTTGTTTCTTCATTATCAGTTCCTTTTAACATCTTTGCGTACAACAGTACACGCGTACAACAGTAATTAGCAATAAATAATATCGACTACCAGGGAGCCCGGCCCACCCCCCTTAATTCAATTATTTCCAACCAATTTAAACGTAAAACCAAGGTGAAATTAAGGGTTTTTGCTCTAAAAGTTGCTACCTTTTTATGAACGTAATGCACTAACCAGCGCTGTATTTCCCATACGGCACAGTGTCAGGGCCTTACGCTCAGATACTGTAGTAAGACTTGTTTTGGTCTTCACTTATATTAAGCGGGAAGATGTCGCCAAAATCCCATAAATGCCAAAAGCCCCGCACAATGTAAATCCGGCACGGAAATAACATGTTTAGTAAGCGTAATCATCATTTGTACCATTTTTCAATAACTATTCCAGAGTTGTAAACGGGCCGACTAATCTAGGCCCGAACCCGGCCCGAACCCGAAAATATAAGCCCGAACCCGGCCCGAACCCGAAAATATAAGCCCGAACCCGGCCCGAACCCGAAAATATAAGCCCGAACCCGGCCCGAACCCGAAATCTAATTAGAAGTCCAAATCATACCCGAAAAAACCCGAAAGTTAAGTTTGGTCTGAAAAATTTATTAATGTTGCCAAGTTATTTTGATTATATTTTTGTGCGCCTAAAACAAAAAGCACGTCTCAGGCTCGAATTAAGCCCGAAATTTTTGTCAACTTTAGGCCCGAACCCGGCCCGAACCCGAACCGACCCGAAAAGCCCGGCCCGACTTACAACTCTGAAAGATTGACCTCCACCTGGCCAGTTTTTACGCACAAAATACTTTAAAAAAAATTAGCCGTGGAAAATGCTGATTGAACAAATTATTGAATTTCAGTTGAGGACATGGGCCCACTGGTCGTTTACGTACTCGTATAGCCTAACTGGTTAATTTTATGACAAAATAAAAAATCTCTAAGGAAAATCTACGAATGAATTATTATTTACTGCTAAAATATTGCAGGAGGCAATTTTCCTTACTTTCCCCTACATGGACCAAACCACTTACAATTAAAATTTTACCCCACAAGGCAAGATTTTAAACTTGTTTTGGACTTTAATTGCAAGTAAAAGGAGGATTGAACAATTAAGTTTTTTCGAATGACTTACAAATGTTAAAAAAACAAGTTCTTTCAAATGGCTGTGAACACGTGCGAAATATGATCCAATGGCATTAAAATAGGTTTTTCTTTCCAAAAACTTACAAAAATTGCCCAGCGATTCTTATTCTTATTTAATAATAATAAACTTTCAATTTTACGTCATTTGTTTTAATCGACAATGACGTATTTTAACCATAGCTGGGCACAAGTCCGTTAATCGTTAATCCGTTAATAACGAAGCTAACTTTTTCATTAACTCGTTAATCCATTAAAAAGTTTTTTGATGTTAACGGACTAAATTAACTTCCGTTAAGTTCTATTAACGGACTAAAGCAACTTCCGTTAAGTTCTGTTAACTTCCGTTAAGGTCTTTATCGTTAATGTCTTGCACCATTCATTCATCATACCGGTACAAACCAGTTTGCCCTGGTAACACTTGTTGCGTATTTGCACGAGTTTTGTAGAAGCGAAGAAAGGAGCGCTTTTTTGTGGCAAGTAATAAGCTGCAGCCTGATAGGTCTATTAATTATCGGTGTTCACAATTTCCAAAGATTTTCCGATCGCAGCTTCGTTAGTGCATTTCAACTTATTTTTATCTTGAAATTAGATAGGACTGTAAAATGTAACTTTCAAAACACAAAAAGACCACCATAGCAATGAATATTTCCTTACAATCAGCTCAACAGCGTCAATAGGTGTTCTAGAAGCAAGTGAATAAAACGAAATGTAAATTAGGCCTACACGCAAAATGTTAACGAATTAACGGACTTTATTAACTTCCGTTAAATAAAGCTGAAAATTACGGATTAAAGTCAACGGAGGTGTGAAGTTTGTTAACGGACTAGTGGTTAACGAAACTAACGTTTTGCATTAACTTACCCACCTATGATTTTAACATTGTGCTTGCTGTTTTCCCATATTCCTTCAAAGACGTAAATGTGTTGCCCGCTGTTTTGTTTACTTTCGCATATCGATTACCCAATTTTTCCTACTTCAAACTTGTGCTAGGCCGTTTCGAAATTCATTCTGAAAAGTTATCAACCAGAACTGCGGTATAGTTAATTAACATTCCATCGTTGTCAACTCATGAAATTGAACTTTTAACTAGCGATATTGAAGAAAGGCAGCGCTAGTGGTTTTAATCAAAATATTGAAAATTTCCTTCTGATCGCAAAAAAGTTTCCGGCCCAGTATTCGTTAGTGCCGAATCATCCCTGGTGCCGAATTTATGCAATTAGTGATACATTTTTGATGATTCTAATATTTTTTTTGTTAGAATTTGACATGTCCACTGGCAAAAGAGCTTGTTGGATTTTGAAGCAGTTAAGATAAATTTCAGTAGATAGTTTTCACCTATTTCTTGCTGATTTTGTAACAACCCAAACAAAAACACTCTTATTCTTATTTAATAATAATAAACTTTCAATTTGCCCTGACATCCAATTATTGAGCCCTCGGCAACCGCAAGCACCGAAAAGAACTAACCTGGTTTAATATTACTTGAGCAATCATGCACTATTATGCAAATTTTGTTGATGATTGATGGCATAGCATGAAAAAAGCTACGCTATACGCTAAAGGGTTCCACACGAGCCAAGTTATTTTGACGTTTTCTATTTATCTATTTCATTTCATTGCAGGCCGAAAAAAAATTTCATAGCCTGCGCGCGCAATTTGCGGCAGACCTAGTATAGTTATTACTATAGCTGCAGCTTTTCGCTTTTGTGAACGTGCTTGTATCATTTTGATAAACGAAGAATAACAATGAATCGACAAAGCGCATGATACGACAACCGCTGCGGCAAACTTCAAAGAAATTTCTTAACTACTGCGTAAATGCTTTTACAGCGAAAAAAATTCATGCGAAACCTTTAGCAATTTGTTGGCAGAAAAAACCAGATGCTTCCATCTGGCAATAAGTTTTTCAAGAAAATAGCATCTAGATGTAATAGCTTCAAAATTCTTCATGCAAACAAATTGTATAGAAAACTTGATCGTGTGATCCCGGCTTTCAACTATGTCAAAATATTTGTTTAATATTTAATAATATTAAAAACAGTTAGCTTTCCAGCTTTAGCCATTCAAATAATTAAATTTTGGGGGGTCCATTTGGGGGGTCCCTGGGGGGAGTGGCACCCCCAAACTATGTCAAAATATTTGTCTGTTAAATATCTGCTGATATCAAAACAGACTGGCACCCTAAGTTGAGCCATCCAAAAAATTGATTTTAGGGGGGTCCATTTGGGGGGTCTTCGGGGGGTGGCACCCCCAAACTATGTCAAAATACTTGTCTGTAAAATATCTGCTGATATCATAAAACACTGGCACCCTAAGTTGAGCCATTCAAAAAATTGATTTTTGGGGGGATCCATTCGGGGGGTCCTGGGGAGGGTGGGGGTGGCACCCCCAAACTATATCAAAATATTTGTGTGTTAAATATCTACTGATAGCAAAAACAACTAGCACTCTAGCTTGAGCCGTTCAAAAAATGGAGTTTTTGGGGGGGTTCCCGGTGGAGTTGCCCAAAAAAATTTCGGGAGACAAAATTGCGTTTGCAACTCAACAACTTTACACAAAAATTAGATTTCGATGTTTTGTGGTTTAGGAGAAGAAGAGCGTACAAAATTTGGGAACAAAAAAAAAAGGAAATAAAAGGATAAAAAAGGAAAAACAAAAGAAATAAACCTCATTGTGGCCAAAAGTGGGTTGGTTGGGATGAAAGGGTATTTTAAGACATACAACCATATGAAATATTTTTTGCCGTACTTAAGCTGTTTTGGACTGAGACGGCTTTTTACGCCAAACTTGCGGGTCGGTTTTCGGGTCCTAAAACCGAAGTCACGTGACCTATTGCCTCGAAATTTGGTACAAACATACAACTCATTAATCTCAAATTTTTGTCAAAATTTCATGTAGCTAGACCCAACGGTTCTTGAGTTGTAAGCAAAAGTCTGAAATTTCGCACTCGTTAGTTGGAAAATGGCCGAGTAAAAACAAAAGAACACGCGACGCAAGCGTCGGTCGTTCCAATTAAATATGCAAAAAAACGTAGCGCAAATTAAGATGTAATAAATGTTCAAAAATTTTTGCATATTTAGTTTTGCACGTGTTTTTTTTGTATATTTATTTTTGTACATTTAATTAAAATGAATATTAATTAAATATGCAAAAACAAACATTGCACAAATTAGAGTACACAAACAGCGCCCCATAAATTTTACACAGCTATAAGCAGTCCACACAACGATTTTCTACCTTGCAGCTTAAACCGATTTGCAGCTGCTGCAGAAATGTTTGCAAATGTGCTGTGTTTTGTAATATGGTATTACGAGTGTTTGGAAGGGACTAGCTCAATAAATAGCAGCTTTTAATTCAGGTATTGCAAATTAAAGTTTTTATTTGGATGTCATGCATTCATCGAAATCATAAAGTTGACAAACCTGCACAATAAGTTAATAATGACGAATAATAGTCAGCCGATAATTATTGCACTGGCTCACATTTTCAAAATCAAGTCATAAAATTTATGACGTGCAGTAGTTTGAAACAAATTTCTCTTACAAAACTAGTGGTCGATATTACTGTCATCATAATTCATCAACAACCATTGGCTAGTAACCAGTGATTGTCAAACTTTAATAATAAAAATTTAAAACTTAGTGGCATGACGCAGCTGTTTTTATGAACTCTGATTATATCTATTAAAAGTTTTTGCATACTTGAATTAAACTATCTATTCGGTGAATTTTACACTAGAGTTTGCAACCTTAATTCAGTATGACATACGCATGAGTTAAATGAAACGAAAGAGATGGACAAGAAGAAAATAGGGTACTCATAAATAAGCTTTAACGGTTAAAATCTAGATTCTAGCAAAAAAGATTCTAGCAATTAGTAGCAAAAAAAGGAGATATTTAAAGGGCATAATAAGGATCGAAAGCTAATAGTGCAAGCTGTATCGTAATCAGTTCCAAGATGTACAATTTCTTGGTGTATGAGGTAACACATAATTGGCCGTGTTTGAGCTGTAGCAAGCATAAATGTTGTATTATTGTTCGTAGACGCTAAAACCTGGTAAAAGATTTGTGCTCGTGTTATAAACGTCAAATCAGGGCTCCGAACTCGAACCTGAACTCGAAAAAGTAGTTTTTCTGATCTCGAACTTAAACTCAAATATGTTCAAGTTCATTAAAAGGAAATTTAAACAATAAAAAGTTGCTGGAAAGAAATGTTTTTGTTGACCAAGCAGTGTAAATTGAGATTACGTTTTTCCCAAAAGCTGAGGTAAAATTGTGAAACTACTGCATACGCAAAATAGTTTTATCTTTTTATTTGGAATGAGGACCGGCAATGAAACAGTTGACGTAGTATTTTTGTCAGCCCGAACTCAAACTCGAAAAACTCTGAATTTTTGCTGAACTTGAACTCGAAAACATTAAATTAGAGAACCCGAGCTTGAACTCGGTCTTGCTAAAACAAACTGAACTCAACTTGAACTCGATCAAAATCGATCGGGTTTGCAGCCCTGCGTCAAATTAAAGGGGGTGAAGCATCCAGCTAATTCTGGTAGTTTAGAATAACTAAAATCGAAATATAATTTTTGAAAGTTTTTGCTCTCACTTTGGGGCTGCGGTTGCAATGATATTCAACAAATGCATAGTGATACACTTCTAAAAAATTTTTGAAAACCTAGAATCTATTCTCTTAGCTTGAATTTTCACAGAAAAAGAAAGACTGAATAATATCAATCCTTCTAGTCACTTCAAGTAACCAATCCAAATTTGGCAAACCCTCCCCTTTTTCAGCAAATTCGAACTGGCAGAACAAATTCAGGATTTCCATAAATTTTTTTAAGGGGATATCTTTATGTATTTGTTAAATATTTTTGCAACCGCAGCCCCAAAATGAAAAGAAAAACTTGAAAACTTACAGTAGATTTTGATTTTATAAACTACCGGATTTGGCTGGATGCTTCACCTCCTTTAATTTGTATGCTCGATGCACCTTGTTAAAAATGACTGTTATATAGCTGTATAGTATTGACCGAGTTGTAAATGCGATAGCTTGCATATCAAAACAATAATTAGATCTTGCTTTTCTATAATAATCAAAAATGGTAAAAAGTCTAAAAAGCATTTTCACCAAATTCGCGTTTTGTTGTTTTCAAGATATTGCCGTTCGAAGTCAACAGTTTTCGTCACTACAGGTTGTCAATTTTTTCATAGCAAAACTTAACTTTCGGAAAGTGAAACAAAAAAATTTTTTCCAATGTTCTGAAATTTTTACTTCAAAATTATATTTTACTGTAACTACCAACTTTGACCAAAGTAATTGCTTTATTCAGGTACCTGGCATTCGTTTAGCAAAATGGTTGGTTAAAACGTGATGTACTGAAAATTTTGGAAAGCCTGAATTTAGAGTTGGTATCACTATTGATGACTTTTCACTATATTTATAGCAAAAATTTTATAAAAAAAAGCTTTAACTTAGATATCTCGAAAGCGAATGAGTCATAGAAGGGTCAAATCAAGTTTATTTTACCACCAAAACTGGCAAGGCTCAGCGAATAGTCTGCGAAAATCGTCAAAACCTGTTGTACTTGGAAAGAATATAGAATTGGAGTTTTCCAAATGCTTTTTTTAAAGGCATTCCAAACTCTCCATCCAGCTAGATTTGTCTTTCACAGGCGTTTCTTTTCAACTTTTTGGCGTCTTTGCCCAAACCTTAAAATACAGTATTACAGTATAGAGCAGGCTTACTACACTAGTTTTAGCAAAGATCCAGAAACAAAAGATGAAAACTTGTTGGATCCAGTCCCGCTAAATTAAAATATATAATATAGTTGCACGTGGATGCAACATGTTTAAAAATCACAAAGTTATGTATGTTTTGGTTAGGCATATTTTAGTGCAAAAAATGACACTTTTTGCTTCTTGAGAATTTCTTAAATCTAGATTCCACTTCAGTGGGTGCAATTTGCAGGTATGTGGTGGAGTAGAGTGCAGTAGGCAGTGCAAGATTGGAGTGGTGCAGATATTGGTTTCGTCACCGACCTGGAAAATTTTTTCTTTTTTTTACTATAATCTCCATACAACTTCTGTTTAAGGATAGCCTCTATCATGCACGCAACCAGGATTTTGCTTCGGGGAAAGCTGGAATCAAAAGTTTAATTTTTTTGTTTGAAAATTGGCGCAATTGAGCGGCGTCCTGATCAAGGTGGTGCAACTAAAGCGTATCACATGGACGGTGGTCTGGGTGCAAAAACCTCAGACGCTGGGTGATTTCTGTCATTTTTTGTAAAAAAATAACCATTTTAGCGCCATTTGGATTACATTTCGCGCGGTTTTCAAGCTCGTTGACAGAACTAATAAATAGCTAAGATTTAGAAGCCAGTTGAAAAATTAAATACCCAGCCCCTTCAACCCCTCCACCTACAAGTCACGTCTAAAGCACATTTAAACGCTTGCGTTTTTGATTTAAATTTTCTAAGTGACTTGGCAAAGTGGGTTGAAGCCCAAGGCTAATTAGGGGGGGGGCTGAAGCTGCTGACAGTTTACGAAACAACAATTCGTCTAAGCATGAAAAACAGAAAAAAAGGCAAACCAAGAATGAAACAGAGAAAAATGATAGCAGACGAGTACAGTTTGGAATCGTTACTTTGACAAAACGATCCTGTTACTCCATGTCAACCGTTCTTTTTTAACAATTAACTACCGAATTAGCATATCACTGATTTACTGTCGTACATTACTCTGCTATAACGAATGAATGCAGAGAAAATCAAGAAACCGTCGAGGTCCGAATTTAGCACTACGGAGGTCCATATGTGGACCGCGGTCCGCCAATTGAGTAGTCATGGTATAGAGTTTATATTCAAAACGTGAGTCATAAGATGGATAATTACTTATATATGCAGCAATAGTGCAATACCGGTGTATTAGGTGTGAAGGTGACCATCTGACCACTGGTCATTTATAAGAAATTCAACATGGTAGTAAATGTTGCGGGACTGGTTTCTTTAGTTGTGTTCTACCTTTTGATCCTTGTGGTAGGAGTTACAGCGGCCTGGTACAAGAGGAAAAAAGTGGGAAACGAGAAGAGTGAAACGAACATGGTGGCTGGAAGAGACATCAGTATATTGCTTGGTTGTTTTACAATGACAGGTTTGACATTATAATAAACTATATTTTTGAAAAATTGTCGCATTCAGATTTAAGCATCATATCATAGCATTGTGGCCTAAACTTTTATCCTCTTCATTTTTTTTAAGTATATCTTTGTAATTACTAGTTAGTCAACATACTGACTTCTCTCTGGCCCTCTCCCTTATCCCGCAAACGTTTAGAGTACCACGCGGTTCCTTAAAACCGATTGTGTACTACAGTACGTCCAAAAGTGGTAAAAGTAAGATAGATGCTAAAACTTAATGTACATTTCTGGTTCCTGGTGTTACTGGTTCCAAATATTACGTTTCCAATTCCAAAACCTGAGCCAAAAAATGGACAAGTAAAACGGGCAAAATGAAGTGCAGTAGTTAAGTATTTGGTCAGCTGACCTGCAAACTAGGAGTTCAATTCCGTCTGTACTGTTGCTGACTTGTTGTATACTGTAATAAAATATTAGCGATGGATTATAACGTTTTTGTGTTTATCTGCTTTTTAATTCAAATTTTAACATTATAAAGCTGAGTGCAAAATAAACGGTTAAGCCGATCATTTTAATGCAGTGTCTCTATTTATTGTTCGAAATGTATGTCATTGGTCTGCGCATGTCTACATTTCATTACCAAACAAAGCTAAGCTCGAGCTCAGATTTTCGGTTACGTAAACAAACTCGAAAGTAAAACTTCCGTCGCAACGATACGAAAGTAAATATTTCAGCTTAATTCTTTCGTACGAAACAATCTTATAACCAAAGTCATGTTTCTTACAACTTGTCAAAAGCATTATTTACGATATACCTACAAACCGGAACGATTTAATTATATATATTATTATATTGTTATTTCCCTGTAGTTGCTTTGGTCAGGAGACTGCAAATGAACCGCTTGGTTGTCAAGTCAAGCAGTTGCACCATGCCCACACTGGCGTTACTGCCCACACTACCCCCTAGATATCATGATACTGGACCTATCGAACTAATCCAAATTCTTGGTGTAGACCTATTTCACGTAATTTCGACGAAAAAAACAAATCTTTACGACACCCACTTAAATTGTGCCGTCGTATAAGACCCCTCTTGAAGCCCCCGCCCCCCCTCTCCCAGCAGGCAAACATTTGTAATAACGCCACTGCAATGCTGTGATTAACAATTTTTGTAGTCTTTGGTTTGACTCGTACGAGAATTGAACCCGTTTAGCAGACCTTATATCCACATAAAATTATATCCACATCAAGGTTGGGATAGTATTATTCTCCAAATATGCTGTGCATTACCAATAATTATAACTATGATTTACATTGGTCCTCGAGGGGACGGGATTGCAACGCTTAGAGATTGTTAATATTTTTCAACAAAATTAGCTCAATTTTTGAACTACTTTTGTTCATATATCTGTTCAGAAAACATATTTTTTGTACTTTAGTAGAGCAAAACATAAAAACAACAGAGAGGCACAAGCTACTTCAAAACCCATTCCTCTTTGTGATTCTGTATGTAAAGAACAAATTAAAAGTTTTTGTTCAGTGACTTAATTCAGGAAATCATTTGCAACTTCCAAAGCAGCAAATGTTACAGTATTGTTATTGGCGTTGGTTGAAAAACATCTGAAATACGTCCCGCCATCCACTGCATAAACTTTTCGGCATATCACAAGCCGTCTTTGAATTACGTTTTGACAAAATGGGAAAGATATGGCACAATAATACTCTCTAAAAGTCTTAAATGCTTTTTTATTACAAAACTTTTTATCAAGCTTTTTAAGTTATATGGCCCAAACGGAAGAGACATGGCGCAATCCCACCTCTCCCTTGAATGTTATTAGGTATGAAACTGCTTTTTTGTGATCTTGAGTTGGAAAAACTTTCCTAGGCAGAAAAAATATTGGCGAAGATGAAAAAAATCTGAAACCTGCCTCAATCTCAACTATTGTTGAAATGCTGCTAAAATACCACGTGGCGAAAGTCTTTTTTCAGCAATGCCTCATTTTATTTTGATTGCGATGAATTCAACGTATTTTCTTTGTATAGCGTCATGCTCAAAATAAGGGCATGGTAAAATACCTCTTCTAAATATTATTATTGATTACGTGTTGTTTAGACGACGCGACACCAGTGCTATACCATGCAGCTGGTTTAGCTCTATTTGGCTTTCATGAGCAGTTCACTGCTCTAATTGGTGATGCACTAGAATAGATTTTGAACTCGTTCGTTCAAGACTTGTTTTATAAAGACTTACTGTCTAATTTGTTTAGCAACTTGGGTCGGTGGAGGTTACATCAACGGAACAGCGGAATCAATTTACACTCCTGGTTTAGGTTTTTTGTGGACACTACCTCCGTTTTGCTACTCGTTTGCGGTCATTTTCGGAGGAATATTTTTTGCAAAAAGGATGAGAAATCAAGTGATAAATCTGTTTTCAATGTTATACTATCTATAAGAGTTGTAAGTCGGGCCGGGCTTTTTAGGTCGGGTTCAGGTCGGTTTCATGCCTAAAGTACACAACAATTTCGGGCTTAAATCGGGCCTGAGACGTGTTTTTTGTCTTAGATGCACAAAAATATAATCAAAATAACTTGGCAACAATTGCTAAATTTTTAAGACCTAACTTCACTTTCGTTTTTTTTTTTCGGGCATGATTTGGGCTTGAAATTAGTTTTCGGGTTCGGGCCGGGCTCGGGCTTATATTTTCGAGTTCGGTCCGGGTTCGGACCTGAACTAGTCGGCTCGTTTATGACTCTGCTGTCTATATTCTTCAAGAGCAGTCAAATTTTATTGTTGTTTTGTGGGCTTAGTTCATTGTTTCACCATAAAGAAAAAAAAGATATGATCAATACTATTTCAAGCAGGGCTGTAAACTCAAACTTGAACTCAGACTCGAAAAAACTCGATGGGTTTGCCGAACTCGAACTTGAACTCGAAAAAATAACTTTTCTGAGCTCGAACTTGAACTTGAATAAAACTGTTCGAATTCGAGTTCTTTAAAAAAAAGTTTAAAGATTAAAAAATAGTCGGAAAGAAATGTTTTTTGTTGATTATGCCGTGTAAATTGAGACGCTCATTTATTTGTTTATGCCGTGGTGACCTAGAAAACAGCATAGATACAACAAGAGAGCAATTAAGTCAAAAAGTAGACTTATATTTTTATCAGCCCGAATTCGAATTCGTAAAACATGATATTTTTCCGAACTTAAATTCAAACCTTAGTCGAAAAAATTAAATTTGAAAACACGAGCTTGAACTCTGATAAAAATTGTTCGAGTTCGCTGCCCTTCAACACTTTTTAATTATTAGACGTTTTGGTTCAAACCAAAACCATTGTCAGTTATCTTTTGAAGCAAAATGTTTGCGGTTACAGGGATACGTGACAATGATCGACCCTTTTCAAAGAAAATTTGGTCGCAAAATGGGAGCTCTACTCAGTGTTCCTGCTCTCTGTAGCGAAACTTTCTTTTGTGGAGCAATTCTCGGAGCCTTAGGTAGGTTGGAGCCATAATACGATATAATTAATAAGTAAAATAAGCTGGGTAAGAACTTTTAAAGCTTTGAAAACTCTGTGAAAATTCTTAATAGAAAAATCCAGCGCTGTTTTTGAAGTCCTTTTTTCTTTGGCAACAGTAACTTATAATGTTCGTTTGCTAAAAGAGTTGATAGTTGATACATCAAAAAAGAAAAAAAATAGCGTAAACACAGTAACTGCATGTTACAAATTTTATGTTTTTTTTTGTAAATTAATGTTCCGCACTGACGGCGTCAAACTATAAGTTTGCTTCCTTGTTGCCACCACTGGATTCCGTATTGCAATTTTCGAAAGATTTTCTGAAATTTTGCTTGAAAATTCTTTCTTATGGAGAAACAAAATAGTTGGTTGACTGTTTTGGAAAAAACCGTGCTCTTACTTTTGAATGGACTCGATTTTAATAGAAGCCAAAAGGATCAGATTTTAAACCAGGTCAGGTTTTCAAGTACAGAATTTTAGCGGTGTCTGCGAAAATTTACGACCGGTAATACGCCAATATTGAATTCGCTGTTAGACTCGGCCAACAAAAAAGAATTAGCAATTAATTGATGGTGTGTTTACAGGGGGAACTCTGACTGTTATTGTTGGACTGCGAGAGGATCTAGCGATCATCGTATCAGCGTGTATTGCTGTCTTCTACACGCTTATCGGTGGTCTCTACTCTGTTGCCTTTACTGACGTCGTACAGCTGATTTGCATGATTATAGGAATGGTATGGCTGCGTTGCCAGGAAAAGAGAACTTTTGACTTTGGCTGTTAAAAGAGGACTGAAGGCAAAGCCAATGGAATTATCTAAAGTTATACCGGTCGTATTAGATTAGTTTGATGTTGACTCCATCCTGCTTGGCCCAGCCGATCCAGAGATTCAAAAAGCACTTCAAAGACCTGAATGTTTGATATTTGTCCGGCTATGGATCGATACTTACTGTATTTTTCCTGAATGTCTGGCTGTTCAGTGTTCAACTCGAGAAAATACGCTTTGACTCAGTCTGAGCTTGAGTCACTTGAGCTTGAGCTTGAGTCACTGAGTTGCACTGAGTTGTCACTGAGTTGCAAGAGCGTGCAGATATGGGTAGGTCTGCTAATAAAAAATAGATAAGTTTCTATAAAAACTTGCTTTCGTGCTACTTCTTACGTTTTAAAAGTATTCTGTGGATGCTTTTTTTCAGTGGTTGAGTCTTCCTTTCGTTTTCAATAGCCCAGCCTTAGAAATTTCAATTACGCAGACAGCATATCACAATGCAAGTTGGTTGGGCAAATGGGATCCAAATTTTGCCGGACAATGGATTGACGCTGTGTTTATGTTGGTAGGTGATGGGTGGAAGCTAGAAAGTTTTAAGCTGGATAAATGTCGGTGTTCTGTTTGATTTCAATACCCATTTTGCTGTTGCATAGAATTGACATATTGGTTTCGCTAAACTACCCCAGATTAGTAAATGAGCTGCTGTCGTTATAAATAACTAATATTTCGAATTTTTGTAAAATTTGGTTTAATTCGCTACTAACTTTCAAATAATTTACGTTGAAACGTGACATAAAATAAAAGAATTAGTAGAATTGCGATTTAATGCTGTTAATTGCTTTACAGCTCAATGATTTTATGGTTGAGGAACATCTCAACCATTAGTAATTTTTCATAAGCTTTTTTTCAAGTATTCAAACATTTTCCTAAATTTTTGGAAAGATCTGACCGGGAATTGAACTTGTTCCTATCCTGTAAGAAATAGACAAATAGCCAACGGATTGGTCAAACCAATAATATCTCAAGTCGATCCTTGATCACATGATATACTGTAGTTGTTAAACTTCAAGCAGATTGTTTAGTTTACGTCACAAAACTGATTTGGGTGATCTTTTAGGCGTATTAATGCAGTAACTTTTTGGTTGTTTCCATAATTTTGAAAATTGACATATAATGCTCGACTGCAGACAGGTGGAGGGATACCTTGGCAATGCTACTTTCAACGTGTGCTGGCAGCAGAATCGGCGCGAACAGCTCAAATTCTTTCTTTTATCGGAGGCTTTGGTTGTATCGTCATGGCAATTCCATCAATGATGATTGGAGCAGTTGCAGCATCAACAAGTTAGAGTTTTTCTCAAATGAAATGTTTACTAATTTGTAATTACACCTTTATTTGGCGAATTGTTTTGGCCAGCAGACAGCGATGGATTTTTTGGCTTTCGAGTTAAGGTGCTACTTGGCCACCTGTCTATTAGACATGGTGGAGCAGTGGAGGCTTCACATTGTCTCTTATATTGCAGAACACCAAACAGGGGAGCTGTGCTACCAATTTTTATAGTTTGTAGTTTGACCCGACCGGAATGTAACACTGGTCTACCGTTTCAATTGCAGGCACTCCATCCACTCGACCATAACTGATCGGTAAGTCGGTATTGTAGACGATGAATAAGGCTTCGGCGAAGCGTCTAACAACTTAAAGGAGGTGAAGCATTCAGCCAATTGCAGTACTTCATCATAGCTAAAATCGAAAAATAATTTTTGAAATTTTAGTGCTCATTTTGAGGCTGCGGTTGTAAAAATATTCAAAAAATACAAAGAGATACCTCAAAAAAATTTTGGAAATCCTGAGTTTGCTCTTCCAGCCTGAATTTTTAGAAAAGGGTAGGTTTGTCAAAATTGGATTGGTCACTTGGTCTTACTGGAAGGGTAAATGTTATTTAGTTTCTCTTTTTCCCTCAAAGCTTAGGCTGGTATTCTAGGGTTTCCGAAAAATCTTTCAGTGGGTATATCTTTTTGTATTTGTTGAATAAAAGTGCAACCGCAGCCCAAAAATGAGAACAAAAAAGCCAAAAATTATATTTCATATTTAGGTATTGTAAACTTCTACAATTGGTTGGATGCTTGGCCTACTTTAACTGCGGGACGCAATTCCGCGTAATTGCACTTGAGGGCAACACAGCTACTTTTTAAAAAGCAGGCGCGTAGCCAGGAATTTGCCATTGGGGGGGGGGCTGTTTTGGAGGCTGGAAACAACATCAAACGATCTGGACCCAGATTTTGATCGGTCTTCACTCAGATTGAGTCAGTTTTTCTGTCCAAATTTTGGTGAACTCAAAAAAAAGTGCAACTGATGGAATTTATATCAGGTCCTTGACTGATTCTCGTCGCCAATTTCAATGGGGGAACTATTTTCATTTTTAGTGCAAAAATTGGCCTCAAAAATGCTAAAAACGGGATATTTTGCATAGTCTTCAGGCCAATAAAGGGGGCTGTAGTCCCCCGCTCTCCTCCACCCCTGGCTCCGCTACTGTTAAAAAGTATTGCAGTCGCGGTGGCTATAGCTTGTCAACACGGCGTCCGATATTTGACAGTTTGAGATGTGAATTTCATACTTTCCGCTGCAGACAATTAGGCATTATCCTTTGTGTCTGGCTACTTTTTGTTACAGCAAAAATAGCGAACAGTATCGTGTTCTTCTCTGAAGCGAACGTAGGCTTGAGGTTCAAGTCTAGGGCCGGACAAATCGGACACAGTGCTGCTAACGGCTCGCCACCGCTGGGGCATTTTTTCAAAAAGAGCTGTGTTGCCTGCAGTCGCAATGACCGGGAGATGGGCCCCGCCAATTTGTTACACGCTTCGGCGAATTAAAACTAAGATAATGAAAGATTTGCTTTGATTTAAAAAATAGGTATTGTTTTTAAACGTAGATAATTTATATTCACGCCCGAGTTATATAAGCTTGAAATTAATTTGTGTCAATCTAGAGTCATCATTAATCATTATCCTTTGTTGTAATGGTTCGAAATGGCACAATTCTTATCCAGTGAAATATTACAGTTTATTCTTTCCTTTCTGACAGATTGGAACGCTACTGGGTATGGTGAACTGACACCACTGGAGCGCGGTCAAGAAGCAATGATCCTTCCTTTAGTGTTACAATACCTCACACCCCCAGTTGTAGCATTTTTTGGGCTCGGTGCTGTCTCGGCAGCTGTAATGTCGTCGGCAGATTCAAGTGTGCTAGCAATAGCAAGCATGTTCACAAGAAATATTTATGAACCCCTTGCTCGAAAAAATGTGAGTTTTTTCTTGTTTTTTATTAATTTTGTTTTTTTATTTATCTTTATTAACTGACAGTGGTTCAGGATTTGTTTATTGCCAGATTAAATCTTTAACTTTAATCGTTTGTTTATATCATGTGAATTTTGTGCAAAAAATAAATAAACTTGAACTTTCAATTTTAATTATAGATTACTAACTTGCATTGGCTACAAGGCATTTAACTTACCATTTGGCATTTGAGTCAAAGCTGCCACCTGCCCGCCCGGCTAGCACCACAGCATATTGTGGAGGCTTCACACTGATGAAGTCTTGCTAATGCAGAACGTCAAGCAGAGAATTTGTAAACATTTATTTTTATAGCATTTGGGTTGACCCGACCGAGGATCGAACCGCCGTTTCTGTAGAAGACGCTTTATAAACTAGATCACTCATTGTTATGTTATTAACTACCCAGCTACATAATAGGCATTGTAATTTCAGAGATACTCTATATAATTTTGTACAAATGCCGAATAACGTTAAGATACAATGTTTTTGAAAACGTCTCTATAGCTCGCAATTTACAGGAGCATATTAGTCTATTATAATATGCAAAATTTATTGTTTCTGATTAATTTGCTACGTAGGCCCCAGAAAAAGAACTAATTTGGGTGATGAGAGGGGCAACTCTTTTGGCTGGGATTGTTCCCGCTGTGTTGGCAATCAAAGTGAAATCTGTCTTTGTTCTTTGGTATCTCTGCACAGACCTTTGCTATGTCATGTTATTGCCGCAAGTGAGTAAATAATTAATGTTATTGAAGGAAACAAGTAATTTGAAGTATTGTTGATCTACTTCTGCAAATAATATAGTATAATCTGACATTAATTCGGCGAAAAAAGGCCACTTTAATTTGTAAATTTGATCGTATACTGTAGCTTCGCAATTGTTTGATTCGTTGTAAAAATAACTAATAGTCGTACGAATTACGCTGAATCTTTTTTTTCTAAGAACCATTAAATTTTCGGCACTGATTGCACGGGAGTTTTATTTATATTGATTAAATACAGTAAAGTCTTATTTAAAATAGTAAAATTTCTAAACGTTTCGGACTTAGCTACGTCCATCATCAGCGAATATAATATGTCAAACAGTAAAAAGTGTAAACAGGTCTCGAATAAAAGCAGCCTCACTACAAGATGTAAAATAGTGCTGCAAATACGTAACTATACTTGCTGGTCGTAAACAAGTCGCTGTGCTACTTCCACTGAGTTACGTGTGTAGTATTTTTGCGATACTAACCCTGCACAGTGAGTACAACTCACTGCTCAGCTTTGGTTAGAGCGGAGCTATAAATTTAACTTTTTTTAATTTAGCAGTAACCTTAACAAATTTAAAGTGTAGATGATTAGCGCAGAGTTATAAACGGGCCGACAAGTACGGGCCCGAACCCGAAAACACAAGCCCGCCCGAATCCGAAAAGTAATTTGAAGCCAAAACCAGGCCCGACAATTTGGTTAGGTCTAAAAATGTTTACGGTTATTGCTCGTACTAAAACTACTCATTGTTCTTGAATTATGAGGTAATAATAATTATTGTGTAATAATAATCGCATAATTGATGCTTAAACGAAATCGTCATTCAGTATTGCAACTTATTTTCTAATTACGCTTTAATAGCATCTGAAAGGCAAAAACACAAAGCAAGTACGCATACCAAGCCCTAATTTAGCCCAACATTTTGTATATCTTAAGCCCGAATCCGACCCAAAAATTCCGACCAGACTTACTCTGAATTAGCGCCTAGTGTCAAGTAAACAAAAAAATTGATTGGTCTCTGGCAGCAGTTTCATTCCAGTGTTGTAAATAACATTTGCAATGATTTTACGTCAAAATTTTACGACGAGCTAATAACTCTTGTACTCTCTATTCAGCTCATCTGCGTCATTTATTTTGACGTGAACACGTATGGATCATTACTCGCTTATCCGGTCGGTTTCATCTTGAGATTGGGGGGTGGCGAGCCTCTTCTTGGCATGGCCCCATTTATTAATTATCCTGGTAATAACTATCCTGAGAGCAGCAATTTTCCATTCAAGACATTTGCCATGTTGGTCACTTTGGCAATAATTTTAATCGTATCATACATTACCAAATATTTGTTCCAAAATGAAATTCTGCCACCTGCTGCTGATGTGCTACAATGCAAACTTACCGAAGGAGGGCGTACCAATTCCTTGAAAGAGAAGAGTGTTCGCGAAAAGCTAATGGAGGCGGATTCCTTGTGATTTGTTCGAGGGCCAAGACGATTATTATTTGTCAAAAAAAAAAGTATTTCAAAACTGGGTTTTATTGTACTGCAAATAGGTCAATACACAAGCTTAGTAAAAAACCATTGAATATTTGCTTTTGGCAAATAACCGATCAGTGTTGAGCGGAATGAACGTCTGCTACTGAAACTGTAGTCTCGGGTTCGATTCTCAGTCGGGTCAAACTAAATACTGCAAAAATTAGTATTCACAGCTTTTCTGTTTGACGTTCAGCAATAAAAGGGACAGTGTGAAGCCTCCATCGAGTGTGATAGATAGGTGGGCATGTGGCAGCTTGACCCGAAGACCAAAAAGGTACCTTCGCTTTCTCTTGGCCAAGATAACTTGGTGAATAAATTGTAATTGCAATTACAATGGCCACCGTGTCCTATGTAGTTCTATGTCGCGCTTTCTCCCGCCATTCTTTCTTCAAAAAAGAGCCAAAAACGTAGGTGCTTAAAAAGTGTACAACTTGTACATGTAAAAAAAATAGAAAAATGCTTGCTATGAATGCTATTGCGTCCTACTAAAAGTTACTGTATAGAATGTGTACTGTAGTGTGCAGTGGTGTAGATAGGTAGCGAGCTACAGCCTCTCTGGCAACACTATTGCACATGCACTACGGTACACACCACACACAGGCAGCTAGAGCTCATTGGCTTGTTGACTAAAATGCAAAAAAACGAAAACACCACATTTTAGCCCTTCTAAGACAGTCTTTTGTGCTGAAATAGACTCAAAAATGGCTTAAAGCTTGTTTTAAAACATTTACTTAGGCCTTATTGAGATTTTTTTAACCGTAGAATTTTATGATTTATCGGTTTGAAGGCGACTGAAAATTAACCATTAGCAACACCCCTCATAGCCCATTTATGCAACCAGTTTAATCACGTTTTCGCACTGCTAATTTCTATGCCACGTTTAACAAGCAGTAATTTTTATTAAACTAGAACTAAAGTTAACTTTTTTTTGCAAAATTTAAAAAAATTTCGAGCGTGTGTACCAGTGCCGTCGCCAGAGCGAACGAAGTGAGGAGGCAAAAGCCAAAAGTGGGGGGGGGCACTAAAATTTGTGTATAAAAACTGATCTTCAGATTTTGTACGGCTACAATTATGCGCAATTTTAAAATAAGGCCGGCAGCGTTTCTTTGTTCGTTTTATCTGTGGCCCATAATCGCTTGAAAAATCTATCTACTGCAGTGAATGCTATCAGATGTAAAACCACGATTTTGCTAAGAGAGGTGAACCAAAGTAAATTTTTTTTGCACAAAAAATGCTTATGAATTATCCCCCGTGCAGAACAAATTGATGCAAGTCAAGCGTGTCACAGACGTGCATAATGACTAAAAACTTACTGGCTGTTTGCGGCGGCTGGGGGCGAATCCCCCGGCCGCTGGGCAATTTTAACGATTTTGCAGCAAAAAAAAAGCAATTTTAACGCCAATTTTAACGCCATTTTGCACTTTTTAAAGCCATATGAATAACTAAATTGCTAAAATTCAAAAGCCTTCTTCTTCTTCTTTCTTCATTGCCCGCTTTTCCGTGAGGGTTGCGGGGGCAGTAGCTCAAGATTGAGCCGTCACACCTCACGGTCTTCCATCACCTCCATCATTTCGCTTGGGCGAAGTCCCAAGCGATTCCATCCAAGATCCTCAATGTAATCGGTCCATCTAGTTCTAGGTCGTCCAACTGGTCTTCTCCCATTTGCTTTGGCAAGCAAAGCTTGTTTGGGGAGTCTTTCCTGAGGCATTCTGCTTACATGGCCAACATCTAAGCTGAGATCTTTCAATTCGGAGAAGTAACGGCTCGATGTTAAGAGATTTTCGAATCTCAGAGCTATGCACCTTGTTAAACAGTGTAACTCCTTTGATTCTTCGTAAAAACCTCATTTCGGACGCTTGCACTTATGATCGCACTCTTTCGGTCATTATCCAAGATTCATGACAATAAGTGAGAATGGGGACAAAAACTGCTTTGAAAATTGAGAGCTTTGCCTTTTTCGACAATTCTCGTTTCATGACAATCGAGTAGTGCAAAGCTCGCATTACTGCACTAGCTTTGCCTATTCGGGTATCCAGTTCTTCGTCTTGCCTTCCTTCACTCGTAAATGCTACCCCAAGATACTTGAACTTCTCTACCTGCTTCAGTGTCGCTCCATTCACTTGTAATACGCACTGATCAGGGTTTCTTGAAAGATGAAGTACCTCAGTTTTGGCCGTGCTTATTTTCATTCCGGCGGTGTTGCATGCATCTGCAAAGCTATTTAATGCGCGCTGGAGGCCAGATTCTGTGGAAGAAAGCAGAACCAAATCATCAGCGAATAGCAGACGACTAATTTTGAAAAAGTTTTGCAGGAGTATGGCATTAATGGTCAATTGTTACGCGCTATTAAGTCTTTCTACTGCAGACCGGAGGTTTGTGTTCGGGTAAATGGCAAGCAATCAAAGCCGTTCCATGTGGGCGTTGGACTCCGGCAAGGGTGCGTTTTGTCACCTCTCCTTTTCATTGTTTACATGAATTGGATCGACAAATGCAGCCAAGCTGATGATCGTGCCACAATTGGAAATTGCAAAAAATTCAAAAGTCATTTCCAAGAATTAAATTGCTTAGCACCTTTTAAGTTCCCACCCCCTTTACTTTGGGTCAAGTCTAAAATACGTTTAATCGCGTGTATTTTAAGGTTAAATTTTATAAGTGACTTAGCTAAGGGGTCTTAAGCCCCTTCACTGTGGTTGCGCCACTGCCTGCGACCTCAAAATGTTGAGTGAGCTCTAAAATCAAAACAGCTGGTCTTAGAAAGAAAAATATTTTCACGTATTGTTTCATGTCATAATCACTAACGAAGTCTTTTCCGCGACACATCCTAAAGGCGTGTAAACAAGACGAACACTAATGCGTCACATTTATGTACAGCAGTTAGTAGCCAGCAATTTTGCAAAAAATCGAGAAAATTTTAAAGGATAATTATGTTCGAACGTAATTATTCTCTTTTCCATTATTGTTTGTTGTCTTGTCGTTGCGTAATGTTCCCAAAGCAGAAGTTTGAGTAAACCAAAATGGGGGGACACAAGCAGTCGTTAGGGGGGGCAAGGTCCCCATGGTCCCCCTGTAGCGACGGCACTGGTGAGTACATTTATATTGATCCTGTTTTCTATTTTTTTTGTTGAATAATTATTTTCGGTTGTTTATCATCAATACTAGAAAACTTTGTCCAGGAGTAACAATTTTGCTCTTAACTTCTTGACGCACTTGTATGACAATGTTAGATAAATTAAAATAGAATGACCCTCTTTGTTGTGAAAATACCTGGACAGAAGTTTCAATGTGCACTATTTTTACTCTATGCTTAATAAGTTACCTTTTTATTCTCAAAAGTGTATGCTAGCCTTGGCGCTGATCAGCAAGACTGCTATAAAATTTACTACTACATATTGCGCTCAAAAATACTGTCTATTGTGTAATAATCAACACGTTTAGATTTTGTTTGATTGAAGCGGTTACAGGCCCTGCGCCAGAGTAGTGTGACGGGGAAGAGAAAATAGTTTGTCCAGCCAGTTGCTGGGAGAAGTATCCATAAACAGAAAATAATTCCAAACGAAAAAGCTCAGAGAAAAATGGCAGTTGCCTCAACCATCGTCAGAAAAAGAATGAGTACAAATCGAGAAATAGCAAAGCAGCAAACTGGCAAAATGCCGAGCAGAAAGATAAGCAAATTAGTCAAATCAAAATTAAATCTTTCATTGTACTTGCTGTATTACGTCGAAGTGTGTTACGAGTTGGCGGGGGCCTATCTTCGCATCATTGCGCCGATGCAACCAGGCGCTTAGCCAGAAATTCGCAATGGGGGGCTGTTTTTGGGGTCTGGGGGCAGAGCCCCCAGCCGCCGGAAGCCAATGGGGATCTGGGGGTGAAGCGCCCAGCGCTCGAAAATTTTGCATTTTTTTGCAAAAACAACTTAATTTTAGGGCAATTTTAATAAAAAACAATGCTTTAAAACATGGCATAGAAATAGGCAGCGCAACATGATTCAACTGGTTGCATTAATGGACTATGTGGGAAGTGGCTAATGATAACATTGCAGTTCTCTTCAAGATCATGAAATCCTATCATTCAATAAAACTCACTTGCAGTAATCTATTTCGTCTATATTTTATGAAGAAAAATAATTGGGGGGGACTAATGGAAAAATATTTGAGAGAAGTGATTGGTAATTAACTAACACTGAATAGCCCCCCGTTTTATTTCTGAGTTTATAATAAACCTATAGGTGGCGTTTTTACACTAGCAATCAAATCTGATTGTTTATTTTTGGGCATTTTAGAAGTTTTCATTGATTTGTAAGTTTAATTTTCGACAAATTAGCCCCCTGAATATACAGGGTGTCCGTAAAGTTACTATACAGTCTTACAAGATACTATACAGTTTCATTGTATAATACTGTCTTACAAGTTACAATCAAGGCAAACAATTTCTATGACAAATATTCAAATTGGAGGCCTTCAGCTCCAATACATTCTCGACAACGTGATTCCACACTCTGACAAACTTTGGTGCACAAGTCATGATCAAGGTTGGTAAATGCATCAATAACAAATTGTCGAAGATCTTCAACACTTCTTGGCTTTCTCGAATACACAGAGTCTTTGATGACTCCCCAGACAAAGAAGTCCATTGGCGTTATATCTGGAGATCGTGGAGGAAATTCAATAGGCCCTCGCCTGCCGATCCATTTATCAGGAAATGTCTCATCCAGTAAATTTCGAACAACTGTAGCATAATGGGGTGGGGCTCCATCCTGTTGGAAGTACAAGTTATTGAAATCTAGTCGTTGTCTCAATGCCGGTATGACGAAATTTTTAAGTTTGTCCAGGTACCTTTCTCCTGTAACAGTTCCGTCGAAGAACTGTGGACCCACAATTCCATCAGATAAATAAATATTAACTATATAGTAACAAAAACTATTACATATAACACTGTATAGTAACTTTACGGACACCCTGTATGTTTCAAAAGATGCTTTAAATCACTTTTTAGTCCATTCCAGCGCAAAAAGAAACAGTCTCAGAAGAGCTAAAAACGTGTTATTTTTCTTATTCTGCATTTTGGTTGACAGGTCAATTGGGGGGCGGGCTATAGCTTTCCCGACCCCCCTGGCTACTCTACTGGATGCAACGCAGCTCCTTTCGAAGAAATGTTATAACGGTGGCTAGTCGTTGGCAACACTGTGTTCGATTTGACAGGCCCGAGATTTGAACCTCAGACCTCCCGCTCCAGAAACGAAGGCGTTACCGCTCGACCAACTGGCCGATTTTTAAATTAGTAATTATTCAAATTGCGAGAAGCAAAAGAAGCAGCAAACTGGCTGGTTCTTGTGAGGTGAAACATTACGTGTTTATAGCAGCAATACAAAGGGTAGCGAAGCCCAGCTCGACAAGAAAAAGACAAGGGCAGGTTCTATGTCCCCTGTAGCTAAAGCGACGTAACAGAGACCAAGAAAGGTCTTCATCCCAAATTACGCCCTCATAGATACGGGCCTTCTGCCTCCTTTCGGGGCAAAATTCTCGCTTGGGAGGAGCACGTTAATAGCCTGTTTGGGCTTGATGGAATCTCAAGATGCGTATCTTGGTTCTTGCTCAAAAATTCAGGAGTGAAGATCAAAAAAACGTCTTTGACGCGAAATCTTAGACTTCGTTTTGGCCTTCACTCGAGTTTTTTGTCCTGAAACGAGACTTTACTCATGCTTGGTGGGGCACAGCAAGTAGTATTTTGGGGGACACTGGCCCCGAAATACACTCCAGTGGCACCGAGCCTGTTACTTTCCTTTTGGGGCGCAATCCTCACTTGAGGGCACATTTCTAGCTTGGGGCAACACAAGCAGTGACTTGGGGGGCACGGCCCCGAAATGCCCCCTGTGGTGCCGGGCGGTCTACGAATTTTAGGCGCGGACGTTTATGTGCGGGATGTTCATGCTCCGCCGATTATGCGCGGGGACTTTTATGCGCCGAGACTTTTAGGCGCCAGAGGTAAAAAATTTTTTTTAATTTTAAGAAAGATTTTTTTTTTCAAAAAAAAGTTTTTTTTTCAAGAGAAGAATCTTTTTTCACAAAAACAAGTTTTTTTCCAAACAACATTCTTTTCTACAAAAAAACGTTTTTCTTCCCCCCCCAATTTTTTTTTCTTTCAAATGACAGTCTTTTTTCAAATAAAAAGTTTTTTGAAACATAAACTTTTTCCGACAAAAAAGTTTTACTTTGATTAAAATGTTAACATTTTCGAAGCTTTTCATCAGTTGTTTGTCAAGAAGAATCAGAATAGAGAGCGCAGAAAAAGGAGTGGCTACAGGAAAAAGCTTAGCAGTGATTGGCTGGAAAAAGATTGCTGAGAGAGCGTCATTTGTGTACAATCGTTAAGCTGTACAAGAATTCTTTTTGTCAGCAGAGGGCGGGGTTAGAAGTTTTGATGAAAGTGACTTCAAAAGCAGATAGATGGAAACAGAGCGGAAAAAGTTTTACAAAAAATTGATTTCTTATTGCATTTTTTTCAATAACACAAAATGTTTTCCACTACTTACTTGCAAAGTTTTTTTTACCTAATCCAGACGCATGCGATCTCCAGCCAGCGGTCTCAAATTTTGCGGCGCACGGACACGAGTTGCTTGTGCAATATTGGCACACGCAGCAAGCCGTGTGACGTTTCATGGTTATTTTGAGTCTACCTCTACCAAACAATACCGCACAAACTTTTTCAGGAGCTAAGGATTCATCTCTCGGCAGATTCCTATTTATGGTCTTTACATCTTGTTGTAAATATAGTAAAAGCAATGTTTAAATCGATATTTTTAAGCTTAATCATGAACACACTTATAGTAAAAACAATGTCAAATTCTTGAAGTCAACTTCTTCAGAAATAAGCCTGAAAGCGAAGTTTGTGTTTGACTAAAACTCATTTTATTTGTGCTTCAAAATTGATTGCTTTTGCTACTTTTTCGAGCAGGACAGATCAGCTCAAATTTTGTACCGGGATACAGCACGATGACGAGTGTAATCTGTTCACACTCACGCAGCGACTTTTCCATGTTTTAACTTATATGTATATTTTTCTCCCTAATGTACGGTAAAGACCAAAAACAATAAAAGAAAAAGGTTTAGTTGTTTTAATTGACTTGGTGTTTCATCAGAGCTCCGCTCTTCAATACTTTTAAGTACTTGCTTAAGATCAATGTAAAACCGTTCAAATTATCAATTTTATATCGCTTTTTTATTCATCTTTTGTCACAAGGTACAACGAAAACAATCAAACATCTGTTCAGAGGTGGAATCCTCGAGGACGTCCTTGGCCTCGAGGACACGTTTTGAAATCCTTGGCCTCGAAGCCTTAGGTCCTCGAAAATTGCCCTGTCCTCGGCTCGAGAACAGCACTATTTTTTGAACCGTTAAAATTTTGTTGGAAAACGCCAGAAACTCGCGGAAAATTTGCAAATACCTTTTTTGTTTTCCTCAGTTGGAGCATAGGCTTAGCCAAGCGGGCCTCCCCCCCAATTGAAATTTCGCCAATGACAAAAACGTGACAAAAAAGCCTATTGTTTCTTCAATTTCAGTTTCTTTTTAGCATTTTTCGCTTACACCAGTAGCGAACAACAACATTGAAGACCAAGGGCCCCGGGACCCCCTCAAATCAATTTTTGCCAGCCAATTTAAACGTAAACCTGGAAGAAATGGATAGTTTTCGTCCGAAAAGTTGCTATCTCAGGATCACATCTAGCCTTTTTATGAACGTAATGCATTAATCAAGGCCGGATTTACCACAATTTGGCGCAGTACCAGCTAAGGGCCCTGCGCTCAAATCTTAAAACTTTTTATGGTGTTCACCTACATTTGGCAGAAAGATGTTGCAAAAATCTCCAAACTGCCAGGCATAAGCGTAGCCAGGATTTTTGATTGGGGGGGGGCCTAACCACAAATCACATGCAATGACGTCATCAGAAATTTTCAAAAAAGGAACTTTTTGTAGGGCAAAGATATCGTAGAATGGAAGTTCTGAAGTAGTGGTCTATTGTCACTTAACCAGGATTTTGGTAAAGGGAGAGGGCAAAAACAAACAGTTAAAAAGCGAAAATGTCTAACTTAGGAGACGTGTGTGAGAAAGCTAGTGTACTCAAACGTTTCACAGACGGGGGTCTGGGGGCGGAGCCTCCAGCTGCGGGTGGCTATGGGGGTCTGGGGGCAAAGCCCCCAGCCGCTGGGCGATTTTTGTAAGTTTTTGAAAAAAATAGCTATTTTAATCCCATTGGATCACATTTCGCACGTGTTCACAGCCATTTGAAAGAACTAGATTTTTAACATTGAAAGCCAATCGAAAAATTTGATTGTTCAATTCTCCTTTTACTTGCAATTAAATTTCAAAACACGTTTAAAATCTTGCATTATGGTGTAAAATTTTAATTCTTAGTGATTTGGTCCGTATAGGGGGAAGTAAGGCACATTACCTTTTGCAATATTTTAGCAGTAAATAATAATCCACTCAAGCAATTTCCTTTCATGAAGTTAACCAGTTATAGGAGTACATGTACGGCCAGGGGACCCAGGACCCCTCAGTTCAAATTCAATAATTTGTTCAATGAGCATTTTCCTAGCTATTTTTTTTAAAAGCATTTTGTGCGTAAAAATTGGCGAGGTGGAGGTGAATCGTTATTGAAAAATGGTCCAATAGATGGTTACGCTTACTAAACATGTTATTCCCGGGCCGGATTTACATTGCGTGGTGCCTCTGGCACTTAGGGGAGTTTTGCAACATCTTCCTGACAAATTTAAGTGAAGACCAAAAAAGTCCTACTATCAGAGGGCGGGGCCCTGGCACTGTGCCACAAGGCAAATCCGGCGCTGGTTATTTCATTACGTCCATAAAAAGTTTAGATGAGCGCCTGAGGTAGCAACTATTAGGACAAAAAATTTGATTTCGCCGGGCCCCCTAGTCGTCATTATTGTTTATTGTTAATTTCTGTGGAACGCGTGCACTGTTGTACGCAAAGATACTAAAAGAAACTGAAAATGAAGAAACAAGACGTTTTTTGTCAAATTTGTGTCATTGGTAGCATTTCGATTGAGGGGGCCCGGGCCCCTGGGCCACCCCCTTGGCTTCGCCTATGATTTTGAGATAAGATCGCGCCCTTAAGTTCTTTCATAAAAAAAAATTCAAAGCAAAATTAAAATATCTTTTTTTCCAAAACGTGGAGGACTTGAGCCAAGTCACTTGACAGTTGTTTTGAAACGTCCAAGAATTGCATGACATTATTATGACGTGGACACGTGGTCGTCATTATTATTACTTACTTTTGTACGCGTAAGTCCTAAATTAAAGAAACTGCAATTCCGCAGAAGAACAACGTATTGGCTGTGCTCTCATTATATTTATTATTGGTAGTATTTCAATTGAGGAGTTTGGTTTACCGCCTGTGTTATAGCATAAAGTTCATAATCACGTTAAACGAAAGCCTGGGGTTGCAACTTTTAGGAAAAAACTTTTAAATTTCTTACAGGTTTTGCATGTAAATTATTAAAAATTTGAATTAGGGGCTCCTGGCCCGGGACCCTTAGTCGTCAGTCAGGGGCTCTGGGGCTCCCTGGTTGTCAGTTTGAAGCCCCGGAGCCCCCTGGTTGTTAATTAGGGGCCCTGGATTCCCCTGGTTGTCAGTTTGGGGCCCTGGAACCCCCTGGTTGTCAGTCAGGTCCACAGGGCCCCCTAGTTGTCAGTTAGGGGCTTCGGGGCCCACTGGTTGTCAGTTAGGGGTCTCCTGGTTGTCAGTCAAGGTCACCAGGGCCTCCTGGTTGTCAGTTAAAGCCCCCCTTGTTGTCAGTTAGGGTCCCCGGTGCCCCTGGATTGTAGTTAGGTGCCCTGGGCCTCCTATTTGTTGGTTAGAGGCCTCCGGCCCCCTGGTTGTTAGTTAGGGTCCCTGGGGACCCTGGTTGTCAGTTAGGGGCTCTGGGGCATCCCTGGTTGTCAGTTAGGAGCCCCTGGTTGTTAGTTAGGGGCCCCCTAGTCGTTATTTAGGGTTCTGGGGCTCTCTGGTTGTCGGTTAAGGGCCCCGGAGACCCCTGGTTGGCGGTTAGGGGCCCCGGGCCCCTGGTTATTAGTTAGAGGCCCTCTGGTTGTTGGTTAGGGGCCCTGGAGCCCCTGGTCATCAGTTAGGGGCCCCGGGGGCCCCTAGTTGTTGGTTTGGGCCCCATAGTCGTTAGTTTGGGGCCCTCTGGTAGCTAGTTAGGGGCCCCGGGGCTCCCTCATCGTCGTTAATGTTATTGTTATTTACTGTTATGTGCGTAATTGCTGGAAAAAAAACTGCAAATAAACAGCGCTAGCTTACGTTGCCGTAATTTTTATCATTGGTGGTATTTTAATCAGTGGTATTTAACTGGCTACGCCTATGCTGCCAGGGGCCTAACGCGATGTAAATCCGGCCCGGCAATAACATGGTTAGTAAGCGTAACCATCTATTGTACTATTTTTCAATAACAATTCATTAATTCACCTCCAGCTCGCCAGTTTTTACGCACAAAATATTTAACAAAATTAGCCATGGAAAATGCTGATTGAACAAATCGTTGAACTTCAATTGAGTGGGCCTGAGCCCCCAGGCCTAACATGCACTTCTATAACTGGTTATTTTCATGACAAACAAAAATCTCTTAAGGAAAATCTTCGAGTGGGTTTTCATTTACTGCTAAAATGTTGCACGAGACAAATCACCTTACTTCCCCCTACCTGGACCAAATCACGTACAATTAAACTTTAACACCAAAATGCAAGATGTTAAACGTGTTTTGGACTTAAATTGCTACTAAAAGAAGGATTAAACAATTTAATTTTTTTAATTGGCTTTCAAATGTCAAAAATCTAGTGCTTTCAAATGGCTCTAAACATGTGCGGAATGTGATTCAATGGCATTAAAATAGCTTTATTTCCAAAAAATTACAAAAAATCGCTCAACAGCTCTCCCAAAGGCTCCAGCTGCTGCTTGAGGGCCCCGCACCCAGACCCCTCGCCTGTGATACATTTGAGTTACACTGGCTTTCTCAAAACGTCTCCAAAGTTACATATTTGCACTTTTCAACTATATCAGTTTAAGCCCTCTTCTTTGCAAAATCCTGGTTAAGTCCCAATAGGCAAATTTTTGATGACGTCATTGCATGTGATTTGAGGTTTAAGGCTCCTCAATCAAAAATTCTGGCTACACCTATAAATTGGAGAGTGCCTGAAAAAATTTTTGAAGACCTTTTTTTTTTGAGAACACTTGCGGCTGTGTCCTTGGTCCTTGGCCTCGAGCATTCCTGTCTTTGGCCTCGAGAGGGTCTGTCCTCGAAAAAGCTGTCCTTGGTCTCGGATTTTTTTTGTGTCCTTGGCCTCGAGCCTTGTGTCCTCGACTCCACCTCTGCATCTGTTTACTGGCACATACGCCAAAGCTAGCAAGCAGTGCTTATACTGCATGTTTATGAACGAAAGCGCAAAAAATTCAGTTTGCACTTACAAGAGTCGAAATAATACGCAACTTGAACAAGTTAAATTATTCCTGAAGTGAAATAGGCAGACTAAACATGAAAAAATGGTCTGCGATTTTAGTAGCTGAAGTTACGAAATGAAGACGATAGCCTATGCCGACAGCTTGCTTTTTCAAATTTACTTGTTGAGTTAGCCTAATTCAGGGATCAAAAATTTCTTGCACTGTGTCGACTCTTCTTCACACTGATGAAGTCAGTTGACTTCGAAACAATGGAATGCTACCGCGATGGAGGCTCCGCGACACCTGCCTCACTAGGGGGTTGAAATGAATACCGATCGTAAGATTGTAAGACGTGATGTGTCTGTGAACTTTTAAATTAGTTCTGTATTTTTCACTTGAAAAATAATTAATGTCGTTAAATACGCAATTTGGTTTTCTTCAGCGCACACTATCATACTGTTTTATTATGGTTGTTCTGG
This sequence comes from Trididemnum nubilum, assembly GCA_963965965.1. NCBI lineage: Eukaryota > Metazoa > Chordata > Ascidiacea > Aplousobranchia > Didemnidae > Trididemnum > Trididemnum nubilum. The sequence goes on from OZ014490.1 coordinate 20,233,098, forward strand.
ATAAATATGAAAGCAGAAAGAAATAGAAAAACTTAAAAAATGGTATTATAATAAGTAACCCCACCATTGCCTGCTTGATCCTTTACAGACAATTGCTTTATGATGAGTGGAGTTTCAATTCAACGACTCAAAATGTTCGACGGTCTAGGCCAGAGCGAATATCGTAACATAGCACAGTCAACGTTAAAAATTTTCAACCCTCAGTCTGTTTCACCGTTATCGGGATCATTATGTTAATTAAGTTTTTATTTCAGTTCTGGTGGCGGCTTTGAGTTTCGCTCCCTGGTAGTTTAGACAGTTAGAGAAGGAGGGAAAAACACCATTATTTAACCAGGAAGGGCTAATTTGCAAACAACCCTTTATCTACCGCCTTGCCCATTTCCCTTCTCTATGGTTGACTTCTAGGTTATGGCTCAGACCTTGGGTGTGGTTCAATTTTCGAGTCTCCCCAGAGCTCCTCCATGACCTTAACCATCTTAAGAATGAGGTAAAGTGACAGGTCGGAGGGCTACCCTCGACGACAGCACTGTGTGCAATATTGAGAGAGCTCTTCTTAAAACATCTTTCGTCTATCTTTTTGTTTTTATTGAAGCGAATGCAGTGACCGTGAAAAATTTAAACTACGTAGCACTTGTATGAAAAATTTTACACGAAAAATTGTCGGAAATGGTTGTCGAGTGAACCAACAGGTTGAAGCAGCAGCAATCCTGTTCAACTTCAAAGGTTCTTGACGCAATTCTGAAGAAGTTGACTTCAAGAATTTAACATTGTTTTTACTATAAGTGTGTTCATGATTAAGCTTAAAAATATCGATTTAAACATTGCTTTTACTATATTTACAACAAGATGTAAAGACCATAAATAGGAATCTGCCGAGAGATGAATCCTTAGCTCCTGAAAAAGTTTGTGCGGTATTGTTTGGTAGAGGTAGACTCAAAATAACCATGAAACGTCACACGGCTTGCTGCGTGTGCCAATATTGCACAAGCAACTCGTGTCCGTGCGCCGCAAAATTTGAGACCGCTGGCTGGAGATCGCATGCGTCTGGATTAGGTAAAAAAAACTTTGCAAGTAAGTAGTGGAAAACATTTTGTGTTATTGAAAAAAATGCAATAAGAAATCAATTTTTTGTAAAACTTTTTCCGCTCTGTTTCCATCTATCTGCTTTTGAAGTCACTTTCATCAAAACTTCTAACCCCGCCCTCTGCTGACAAAAAGAATTCTTGTACAGCTTAACGATTGTACACAAATGACGCTCTCTCAGCAATCTTTTTCCAGCCAATCACTGCTAAGCTTTTTCCTGTAGCCACTCCTTTTTCTGCGCTCTCTATTCTGATTCTTCTTGACAAACAACTGATGAAAAGCTTCGAAAATGTTAACATTTTAATCAAAGTAAAACTTTTTTGTCGGAAAAAGTTTATGTTTCAAAAAACTTTTTATTTGAAAAAAGACTGTCATTTGAAAGAAAAAAAAATTTGGGGGGGAAGAAAAACGTTTTTTTGTAGAAAAAAATGTTGTTTGGAAAAAAACTTGTTTTTGGAAAAAAACTTGTTTTTGTGAAAAAAAATTCTTTTGAGAAAAACTTTTTTTTGAAAAAAATTTTTTTTACCTCTGGCGCCTAAAAGTCTCGGCGCATAAAGTCCAGGAGCATAAAAGTCCCGCGGACTAATCAGCGATGCCTAAACGTCCCGAACCTAAACGTCCGCGCATAATAGTCACGGTCTGGGTGCCGGGTGAGCGGCACCTGATTTGCTAAGAGATCAAATCAAACTTCGAAGCTCAACCATTAACAAAATAAACTGCAGCGAAATAACTTTCTGTACAAATGTAACGAAATACTATCAATCAATTAACCGTAAATAGAACATTGTAGCAACCAAATTAACTTGATTAAAATTACATATCTTCGAAGCTTTTCGTCTGACTCTTGTCAAAAAGAATCGTCAGAATAGAGGCGCAGGAAAAGGAGTGGCTATTTGTTGGAAAATACCGAGCTGTGGTTGGCTTAAAAAAAGACTAGTGAGAGAGCGTAGGTAGTGCACAATCTTTTAAGCTGTACACGGCTTCTTTTTGTCGGCAGTGGGCGGGGTTAGAAGTTTTGATGCATGGGCTTCAACAGCGGATAAACGGAAAGAAGAGCGGCCTTGGGAAAGAATAGAAAATCTACTGTCATCATTATGTTGAGCACAAGTAGGATTTTCCAAAATCTTGCCTAACACCGCTCTCCTTTCCATCTAGCTGCTCTTGAAGCCACTTATATCAAAGCTTCTAACCCTGCCCTCTGCCGACAAAAAGAATTCGTGTACAGCTTAAAGAGATACTGCTCGAAATCCGTTTTATTGAAGAAATGAGAACTACTTGAGGTAATAAAGAGATGCCCCAAATTTTTCTCCCCAATTCTTTTTATTCGCAAAAATACTGTTTACTCCGTTTGAATCCGTACAAATTTGCGACGTCAAAACAAGCATGAGTTTGCAAACATTTTTCGCTGACTAGGGAATGCAATGTTCGATGAGAAAGGTAAAAGTATTCTGCTTCAGACAGCAATTCTAATTTAAACTCAATTCATCAGTGGCATTGTACGAGTGATATAATCTGTAGAATCAAAGTCAGACCAGGTTTGGTGATGTTTTTAGCCTATGAATGATACAAAGTTTGAAGCCAAAACGATCGTATTGTAGATCAGTTCTGGTAGCCTAGCCTATGATTGCAGGTATCAATAGTAGTAGCCAAGTTTTCAGATTTGGTTAGGTTACTTACTCCTAGTAGTTAGCAGAGGTGGAGTCCTCGACAACGTCCTTGGCCTCGACTCCCTCGAGGACACATTTTGAAGTCTTTGGCCTTGGCCTCGAGCCTTGTGTCCTCGACTCCACCTCTGCTAGTTAGGAAGTCGTGGGTATTAGATTAGGCTTACTGTATTATTGCGCTAGTTTCTGATTACAGCTTTGAGAATATAGCGTACGCTCAGTACTGGTATAATGTATCGGTACCTATTCTGTTATTTTGTAAAATTACTTTGTTGCTGTTTGCACAATACCGGTAACAGAACTTCCCATAGCTTAGCAAAAAAAGAGTAGGCAAGAACTGGGAGACCAGGTTGTGTTGTTTAGTGTTGTTACAGTAGGCAAAAGCTTATAGTAGGCCTATTTAATTTGGACTTCCTGCAGACATTGACTAGCAGACCTTATCTGCAATATGATTGTTTTTGGCTTCAAATTTTATATCATTCATAGGCTAAAAACATCACCAAACCTGGTCTAACTTTGATGCAACAGATGATATCATTCGTATAATGCCACCGATGAATTGAGTTTAAATTATAATCGCTGTCTAAAGGTGCGTTTAGACTGGGCGCGAAGCAACGCGAAGCGAAGGTTGGTGGTTGCTAAACTTCGCGACTGGTCGCTTGGTAGGCTAATTTTAATAACCTGCTTTTTCAATGCATTCAATGAGCAGAAAGCGTTGTGTACTTTACTATTCAAGTGCTAATATAGTAAGCACAGGTTCTGTTTTGTCATAGCGTGCTAGAATTTAAACGAAAATTGAGCTTGTATTATGCTGTCACGCAATAACTGTGGAAAAGAGTCTAGGCAAATATCCTAGGTTGTAGGTAACAAAACAATCTTGGGAAAAAGTTTGTAAAAAAGTAAGTAAAAAACAAAATACAGTTGATCGAACTTGGAAATGAAAAGACGAGTCATTTCTTTAAAAACGTAGTTATTAGCCTATAGACTATCTATCAGAGCTTTGTGTAGGTCCTTTCACTGAAAACCAGGGTGTCGAACCGTTTCAAATAACGGTTCGGGTTCAGGTTTAGTTCCGGCTCAAAATATTTTAGCGATTCAGGTTTGGTTCGGGTTCACTTGAGCACCAGAGATGTACATGGAGTCGGATTCCGGATTGAGAATTTCCGGATTTTGCAAAATTTTCCGGTTTCGGATCCGGTTTTAGGATGTTAGATATGCTGTACTTCCGGAACCGGATTTTTCGGCGCAAACAAACTGTCTATAAACTTTACAAAAACTAAATACGTTCTGTTCCGAACACTACGTTCAAAACCTCTACCCTCTAACTTGTCATTAAGCGTCTATGGGAAAAAAATAGAAAGAGTTTCTGAAATTAATTTCTTAGGTATAACCTATAATGAAAATCTTTCCTGGAAAAAACATATGCTAAAAATTTTGGGTAAAATTCGATCTAGTTATGGAGCCATAAGAAAAATTCGATCTTATTTAACTAATAAACATTTACACATTCTATATTATTCCATGATATATAGCCGCATTAACTATTGTTTAACTACTTGGTTTCATGGTAACAAAGTCATTGCAAACAAAATTCAAAAAGTCTGTAACAAATTCAATAGCATGTTTGATCGTCACATCCCCTCCAAAAAAACAACAAAAACACATAAAGCCTTAGTAACCTCTAATAACACTAAATTTCTTACTTTAGATCAGTGTTTGATAAAAAATAGTGCTTTATTTATGTATAATTACCACAAAAAATCTTTACCAAAAATATTTTGAAACTTTTTCTTTACTGCTAAGAGTAAAAATGTGGTAACAAGAAGCAATTCAAAAATTATTCCTGTCTCTTGCACCTTCGCAGTAAGCAAACAATCCGTGAAATTTTGGGGCCCTAGGGTATGGAATCAGTTACCAACGAATGCCAAAAAGAGTAAAAACGTTCAATCTTTCCTTCAAAACATTCAACCATACTTAGTTCAAAATAAAATAAAACTATAAAAACAAATTTATAACCCTACTCGTATTTCATTAGCTGAATTTTTATGATAAGCTAATCGTAAGTGTAACATAACTCGTTGCTTCATGTTGAGCAATTGGGTACATAATGTATATAATGTCTTTTTTAATTGTATAAATTGATGATAATAGTAAATACTCGTGCTAGTACCGTGCTTTTCTCATTTTCCAGAAACCGTGATTATTTATGACCAAAATTTCATGACAATTTTTAAAAAAAAACATAAATTGCGTATTTTGAATTGAAAATGGTACTGCAGGCCTACTGGTCAACATTTTTGAAAAAACTTTTTCGTTATGTCACATTGATTTTACTTTTATTTGCAAGGTGGTGCATACATGTAGTCGTATTACTTAAGTAGTTTTGGTATATCGTTTGCATTTTAATGTTTTCGCGTCTCATGCTATAACGCTCAATGTGTTTTTTGCGCCTTCCTTACGTCTTCGACGTGAAATAAATAAATAAATAAATATATAAATTGAATTTTTGTATGGAAAAAAAAAATTAGCAAATGAGAAATCCCTTGTCAACAATGAAAAAAATATAAGGCTGCTTTTCTAAAATGTAATTAGCACCGGTACAGGTTGTCTATTCAGCACTTATGGGGGAAGCCTAATTGAACGAAAAAAGTTATAGGAACCTCACCAGTTGGCTTTGCAAATCTACCTATCAGTCACAAAGCATCATGTTCAGTGCTAACAGATTAATTTGTGATAAGTCGGTATCAGCTGTTAGATTTTACTGTTTTAGGTATTGGTGGTTAGACTAGTAGGACTACCGGTAGTAACTCTGAACTAGCCTACTAGTACGTACTATCTTATACACTTGGGGTCTACATCTGTGCAGTGTGATTAACATAGGCCTTTTAATATGATTGTTTCATCATCACAAGATTGCATGTATCGTATTGAGTATCGTGACATTTCTTGCAGAAAAGATAAAGTTACCGGTAGCCTACCTGTTAAAATAAATCTGATCAGAGATTCAGTACAGTGTTGGTCAACTTCATTGGTTAAATAAACCCTGCATTAAAACTGCAGGCTTTTATTTTCTTGGTTAAAAATGCATTAACATGGTAAGCTCTAACCTGCAAACTCAAGTTCAAACCCTTGCCGCCATGGGAGTCATAGTGATAGACAAATTTGAGTGAGGGTTTCCAGTTTAGGTTGGGGTTAATTTAGAATTCCGGTTATTTACTAGCAGTAGTTCTAGGGGATTAGTTGCATGCACTCACTGTTAGCAGGTTAGTGTTCAATCATTAGGTTTACTTGTAATTGCTGACATCTGGTACCGGTAATAGATGTTACTCTCCATCTTAGTAGCTTAGCATGCAGCTTAAGGTGCCAGCAACAAAAAAAGCATAGGCCTATCTCTGATCTGGTTTGTCCAGCTCAGAGATTTCAGGTATATTGTCTACAACTAAAACAGAAAAAGAGATGAATTTGTCAACTTTATCTTAAATCTTGTTTGCAGTTTGGTTGTATACCGGTAGTTGTTTTGAATTCCCAATAACATGCCAATTGACTTCAGACTTGATAAATCAGGTTTGCAATTGCATTGTACCTTTAGGTTGAATTTATTGATAATCTATTCTGAATATGTTGTTGAGCACCAGTTACTGGTATGTGCTACTTGTACCTCTGACCTAAATTTATCAGAATAAAAATTAATGTGTAATGTGGTTACTAGCTTACATGTCATAAACATGTTTTGTGATTCATATAACCAGATTAGTCTGGTAACAATTCATTGAATTGCTGTAAGTGTTAAGGAAATTAGTGTTTGTTTGCTTATTTAACAGGTTTAGTTTGGGAAGTGATTCAATAGTTTTAAGAGCATAGTCATAGTGAACTGCCAGTGCAGTGAAGCCTTAAAAATTTGTGCTTATAAACTGCTACTATAGATATTACTTACATTTGTGAATAGACGTTTTCAAAGTATTCACTATAAATTTAAAATTCACTATAAACTTAGAATTTAATATAAATTTAGAATTCACTATAAATTTAACTGAAACACTAGCCTAATGGGATAGCAGATATGTGAGGTACGTGCTGCCTTACAGTCGTGAAAAAAACTTTATATTCACTATAATTTATGCAACTTTGAAGTTTGATTTCCTTTTTTTATGCATAAATGTGCTAACACTCATGTATATGCTGCATTGTCAATGTCCCAGATTGGCTAGATTTTTCATGCAATGATTTTTTAAAAAGAGTTATCCCTTATTTCTTGGCAGCATTCCATTTGATTATTTTCTTAAAAATGGGCTCTTCAAAGTGCTTGATGTGGATAACCTGTAGCTACGGCTTCTTTACAGTTTAGGTTTATTGATATAATTTCTTTGGGATTAATAAGGCGTTATTGCAGACTTTTACCTTTCTCATATATTACTAGGTTAGTATTGGTACCAAACCACTGGCATATCAAATGTTTAGCTATGATGTGAAAAAGTGGGCATACTAAATAAACAATAAACTACATAGATAGTGCTTATTGAAGGCAGGTATATGTAAATGTATATAATCACAATATTTACAAGATGGTAAAATGTGTGTTGACATGTTTGTATTTTCTTTAGGACAAGTTAATCTACTTAAAGCACTTGTCTTGTATATTGGTATAGAGTATTCGAGTATCACATTCTTTATACTAAGTGCAAGTATACAAGGAGAGAATTTTATTTTTTGTAATATAGTATAACTAATATTTTTAAAGCTTGGGGTACCTTTATGTTTTGATGAGTTTGCATTTCTTAATTTTTCGGAGTAGGATTCGGATAGCTAAAATAAATTTCGGATAAGGATTTGGATTCGGATATTGCATGAAAGTTTCGGATTAGGACTCGGAGTCACAAAGGGTGACTCCGTACATCTCTGTTGAGCACCATTTTCGAGGTTCAGGTTTGGTTCAGGTTCACTCAAGTAAAATATTACTGGTTCAGGTTCGGTTCGGGTTCATTGACTTAAAATTTAACTGTCGTTACTCGTTTCGTCCAGAAAAAAAAAAGGAGAAATTGTTGATCCTGTTGAAGTTCACCACTGCTCTTATTGTGCGTGTACCAGCGTCAGCGGCATCCGGATATGGAAAAATATAGGAAGGCTTTATTTCACCGGAAATTTTTATCTAGTTTTTTATTAATTCTGACTCAAATATAACACAAACTCAAATACTTAATCTAAAACTATTCCCAAATCGAACCCTAACCCAAACCCTAACCTAAACCCTAATCTTAATCCCTAAAAAAGCAAATGAAAAAAGCGCAGATGAATATTTCTCATTCTCGTTTTATTCTCTCTAAGTTGAAAATTTTCGGTGAAATAGTCACTACCAAAAATATATTCTTACTTTTGTTAGGGGTTCAGGTTCGGTTCGGGTTCACTTGATCACAATTTTGAGGGTTCAGGTTTGGTTCAGGTTCACTGAAGTAAAATTTTGCTGGTTCAGGTTCGGTTCGGGTTCACCAAAATGAAACGGTTCATTCGGGTTTACGGTTCGGGTTCAGGTTCGGTTCGACACCCTGCTGAAAACTTGCCATAATCTGTTTCGACGATGACAGTATGGTAGATCTTTCATGTTGAGTGTAGATCTACTGGTACTTTACAGGTACTTTCAAGCGTTAAACTAATGTTATTTATTGATATGATTTTTCTTTTTCAGGAAAGCATGTTATGGTACCCGTAGTAAGCTTAAACAGTTGTTTGTGTTATTTGTTTAGTGCTGTTTATGAAGACACCCAATGCTAACGCTATGAGTGTATCTGAAAGTTGGATTCGTCATCAATTATGTAATGGATTTTTTGCTTATTGTGCAATGGATTGCTGTGTTGGTTTGCTGGAGAAAGCAAAAAAACAGCAGTTTTTGCATGATTTGGCACTATCACGGAAGGACAAGAATTTAGCCTAGTTATACCAGCAGTTGCTTTGAGAAAAAGTCAGCTTCTGAAATTACGTTCGGTTTTTTATTCGCTAACCAAGCGCTTATCGATGTTTAGAGCTAACTTGAATGCTTTCGAGAGCATTTTATTAGTTTGCATTTTCTTGCGGTATCAGTATGTGGCGACGGTCGCGTTTATCTCTGCCTCAAAGGCTTCGCTCCAAACCACCGTTTGTAAGATACAGACAAATTTATAGCTGTAGGGTCAAGCCCCCGTCTTAGCAGTTTTTTGGTTATGCCTCTGATAAAAAAAAAATTTAGATTTTTCACGTAAAATTTGTTAGTCAGCATCTAAATAAAATTGCTGTTAGTTCTCACACCTTCATATAACTGATGCTTCCTTCCCCGGTCCAATTATTATTATAAATGCTGTATCAAGTTTTTTGTTTAGTGGTGCCTGATGAGAATGAAACAATACTAATGGATTTGCTTGACAGCTGAACTCTCTGCCAACAACAGTAAACTCAGCAAAAAATAGAACTATTACGTTTTACTCATTAGATATTATATATTGGCTTTCTAGTTCTATCTGATTACACTGACTGTAATTGTAACGATTGAACTTCAAACTTAAAATTGTTTACTTTATCACTTTATTCACCATAATAAAGCAGTTTAAATTTTAAGAGACACTAAAAAATATGTTGAAATTCACAAACAATTAAATTCAGGTACAGTATTACATAAAGACACAGTAAATGAATATAACACACTTGACACTTCTATTTTCATCACATAGGATTGTAGTGAAAAATCACTACAATATTCTAGGATTGTAGTGAAAAATTGTAGTGAAAAATTGTAGTGAAAAATCACTACAATATTCTTGATTATAAAACTTGGGGGAGTGCAAAACCATTGCTTTCAGTTCCACTTGATCACTGTCATAAACTTTCAGAAACAAGAAGACTTTTAAAAGGACATTCAGGAAAAAAATTCCATGTTCGTTGCTATTTACAGAAGTAATTACTTTTAGGCCAATTTAAAACTTCATGAAAATTTTTTTGATTTTTTTTTTATCTATCTAGCTCTCTTATGTAGCTTAAAACCAATTCTAAATACAGTTTTATTCACAAAGTTGGCTTTGCCAAGTAGACAGTGAAAGAACTTTTGCAAATTTTTCAGTATTTAAGCAATCGTTCAATTGTGGTTTACTGGTTACTTTTAAAACAGCAAGCTAACAAACGATGCGCAAAAACCCCACCAACACATTCAAAACTAGCCAGTTGGTAGGTTATTATGTTGTTTTGAAAAAAAAACACCATATGTTAGTTTAAGACAAAAAACAAAAGTTGCTCAGTCAAAGGAACACATAGGCTGATACAGTAGCTTCTGCTATGCTGCATAGATAAAAAAAATTTTGTTTTAAAAGCTAGATGATGTGGGGCTAGGCCTATTGCTTTGGCGAATTCATTATAATGCAGCTCTGAGATCAAGCATAGCTATGAAAAATCGCCCTAGGATTTACAGCCTTAGCTGTCTAGATTTGACTGATGATATTAAAATTCAGCGAGGCATTGCATTTTTAGTTTCCCAAAGGCTAACGATAGTAAAATATTGTAGTAACTCGGCCCAATTAACTTGGCTAGCCTGGGGCTATCTCGCATCTAACCTTACCAACAACCTACACTTTGGACTGATAATAGGCGCCAGAGGTGGAGTCGAGGACACAAGGCTCGAGGCCAAGGCCAAGGACACAAAAAAAATCCGAGGCCAAGGCCAAGTACAGCCTTTCCGAGGACAGACACTCTCGAGGCCAAGGAGAGGAATGCTCGAGGCCAAGGACACAGGCGCAAGTGCTCTCCAAAAAAAAAAGGTCTTCAAGAATATTTTTCAGGCAATCTCCAATTCATTGGCGTACCCAGAATTTTTGATTGGGGGAGGCCTAAACCACAAATCACATGAAATGACGTCATCAAAATTTTTCCAAAGAGAAAGTACTTGTGGGACAAAGCTTTCGTAGGATGTAAGACCTGAAATCGTTGTTGCCTGTTTGCACGTAACCAGAATTTTGCAAAGAAGAGGGCTTAAACTAATAGTTGAAAAATGCAAATATCTAACTTTGGGAATGTGTTGAGAAAGCTAGTGTAACTCAAATGTATAACAGACGGGGGTTTGGGAGCGGGGCCCCCTGCCTCCGGAGGCTTTGGGGGTCTGGGGGCGAAGCCCCCAGCCGTTGGGCGATTTTTTGTAATTTTTTGGTAAAAAAAGCTATTTTAATGCCATTGAATCACATTTCGCAAGTGTTCAGAGCCATTTGAAAGCACTTGATTTTCGACATTTGGAAGCCAATCCAAAAAAATCAAATTGTTTAATCCTTCTTTTACTTGCAATTTAAGTCCAAAACACGTTTAACATGTTGCATTTTGGAGTTAAATTTTAATGGTACGTGATTTGGTCCAGATAGGGAGAAGTAAGGTGCATTGTCTCTGGCTACATTTCAGCAGTAAATAATAATCCACTCGAATATTTTCCTTAGAGATTTTTATTTCGTCATGAAAATAACCAGTTATAGGAGTACATGTTCGCCAGGAGGCCCAGGCCCCCTCAATTGAAGTTCAATGATTCGTTCAATCAGCATTTTCCATGGCTAATTTTTTTTAAAAAGTATTTTGTGCGTAAAAACCGGCGAGGTTGAAGCTGAAATACTAAGTTGAAGCTGAAATACTAAACTAAACTGCGTCATATTATGGTAAATACGGCCCTGATTAATGCATTGCGTTCACAAAAAGGATAGATGTGGGCCTGAAATAGCAAATTTTAGGACAAAAACTCTCCATTTTCTCCGGGTTATACGTTTAAATTGGCTGGCAAAAATTTAATTGAGGGGGACCAGGCGCTCCTGGTCTTCAATGTTGTTAATTAATTATACTGTTGTCAGCGAAAAATGCTAAAAAGAAACTGAAACTGAAGAAACAATAGGCTTTTTTTGTCATTGGCGAAATTTCAATTGGGGGAGGGCCTGCCCCTCCTCCCCTTGCATACGCCTATGCTCCTAGTGAGGAAAACAAAAAAGGTGTTCGCAAATTTTCCGCGAGGTTTCTGTCGTTTTCCAACGAAATTTCAACTGTTCAAAAAATATTGCTGTCCTCGAGCCGAGGCCAGGGCAATGTTCGAGGACTTGATGCTTCGAGGCCAAAGACTTGAGGCTTCGAGGCCAAGGCCAAGGACTTCAAAATGTGTCCTCGAGGACTCCACCTCTGATAGGTGCTAAACTATGCAAATATACTATTTAAATCATTTCCAAACAAACTGATGCAATCGTAAAAATCCGATCAGTGATTCAGGCAGTTATCGTGCAACAACGTATAAGCAAGTGATGTTGAGCAACTGGTTGCGACCAGTTGCAACCTTTTGCGAGCTGTTGATGACGTCAAATTTTGGTTGCTTTGCGTTGCTTCGCGTCCAGTCTAAGCGCACCTTAAAGCAGAATCCTTTTACCTTTCTCATCGAACCATAGTCACTAAATATTACATAGTCTGAAAGCGCTCGTGCATTTAAACTTGTCACTTACGCCACCTTGTGAGGAGGAGAAAGTTTGCTTGAAAAACAATTGGAGGCAATGTAAAATAGTCTGATAGGTGCAGAAAAAGTTGTAAATTGAGCGCATATGGAAAAAGTTTTCGGTAATTTTGTTATTTTGCACTTTTTAAAGCTTATACCTACCACTTAGACTCGAAACTAACAATTTCTTTGAAGTGAGTGTATAGTATTAGACTGTTTCAAAAGCATCTCCATAGGCTAAATACATTAGGCAACAGAAACTTGGAAAACTAGGCTTCTACATACGGTTGTAGCAGCCTAGCTAGGTGTATTTTTCAGATGTGTAAGGCATTTGTGTAGGCTATAGCTTTGTAATCAAATACATTTGCAATTGCATGTCATCATCAAGGTGATGCCTTTGTAAAGGTGCAAATTAAGACAACAATATAGTCAGAACTCAAGGAAACATTTAAACAAGAACTGTAGAGTGAAGAGGACTTTGATATAATTATAATGCTAGATTAAACTTGTATATTAGCGACGCGTACAGTACTGCCGAATCCTGGTACTGGTTCTTGTAACTACAAAGTTTGGCTGTTCACTCAATTGCAATGTATGCTTATGGTTAATAGCGAAGCACAGTGTGAGTTGAGCGTACCAGCTACTTTGAATATCATCAGACCGGTTACCAAACACACAAAGAGTTTATTTCTAGTTCAGGATGATATATCGCTACCGTTCATCGATAACTCTCGTTCGACGTTATACAATGCAAAATCAGATACGGTATGCTATTGCATTCTCTAAGTACAACTAGCCTAAGTATCACCGGTAGGCTACCGGTATATTGCATTCAAATAAAGAGTTGCTGGTCAGTTCACAATTGAAAATGATCTTGAATCTAATACCAGTAGCCTACTGATGCCCAACATTATTGTGTTCTGGTATTATCAGAGTAATATGAATTCACAAAGTCTATGTTTACTTCAATTCACCTATTTCCGGTATCTCAATTGCCGGTAGCCTACCAGTAACTGTGCACTTAGCCAGGTAAACTTTTGACCTCTGAACTAACCTACATAGTAATGTCAAATTATCAAGGACAATACTATTACACGTAAATTTTAAACCAAGAAATAAATTTCTGCATGACATACCTATTTTTTGATCCATAAGGCGCACTTGAAATACTCAAAATTTCAAACAAACTGAAGGTGCGTCTTTTGTAAGGATCAGGTTCTACTCTCTTTCTCTTCATGATTTAATTCAACGTCAGAGTTTTTTTACAGTTTTTAGAGATTTTCAAGTTGCATTTTATTTAGAGCGCCATCTATTCCGGTGCGCTTTATATAAGGTAATCAATAAAGGTCATTCATTGATACTGCGTCTTAAAATCCAAAAAATACGATAATCATTTGTTAAGTGATAAGCGCAATAATAGCACCCTGCAAAAAGGAGCAAACTCCTAATGGTAGTTTTATTTTGAAGGGAGCCTATTAGCTACCGTACGTATGTTATTGTGAATAGTTTGTAAATTGTCTGAGCATTGATGTGGGTTAATATGTGCTTATATACTGTTTGCATGCTGCCAACACTGTCAGAATGATACTGATAACCTAGTTAATCCCAGCACAACACAATATTTTTATTCATGATTATATTCATTTGATAGCAAAAGAGTATCATATCATAATTAAGTCACAATTGTGCGGATAAGTCTCTTGTTTTGTTGCAAGGATTCATGCACTTTCGGATATTAGCAAGAAAACACTGTGGCCTTGAAGGTGAAATGACTTCGCACGCGATGAATCTCAATGTTGTTCGTTATTTTATTGTATGAATCCTGCTGGCAAAGCCAGCAGGCTGTGCGAGCCAAAGCAAAGCAAGCGCACTGACTTCTACACTGGTTAGTATAATAATCTATATCAACTGAGTTTCTGATTAGCGTATATATACCGGCTGCTGCTTCAGTTGACGTCACAGCCGAAACGAATTCTCTCACGGATTCGGCTGACCGCAAACACGCCATTCTGAGCAGAGATAAAATTAGTATGCGGCTATGCGCTATCAGATAAGCAACGACGGAAGAGGAGTGCGATATCGTTCCTTTGCCCGATATCCAATATCCAAAGCGTGAGAGACTAAAATTGGTGACGTGACAATAAACACAAAGCACACCAGAGTCGCTACATACCTCCGCCCCAGATTGACGAATGCGGGAACGTCAGTACCCCAGAAAAGTAGCAGACGGCCAACACATTCGACAATCGACAAAGAAATTGTGGCGACAGCAATTAGCATTTTTCTCAAATTCAATGCAGCAAAATTTCGAGAGATAATGCAGCAGCAAAAAAAAATTTAGGGGCACAACACACTTGGCATGCGCGACCTTCTTCAAATCGAAATAAATAAATGAATGTACGTTACGATATGCAATATTTGGTGAGACACATGTAGACTATCTCCGTTAACTTGCATGTAGCTTTTGTTTGCATCACACGTAGCTGCCTGGGTTAGGGCTTCTTCAGGAGAAAGAAATGAACATCACGCAAAAGCATCAAAATGAGGCCCTTTTGAAAAAGCAATGGAACTGGAGGACAGCATCGTATCTCATGCAAGAAATCACAGTCCATAAAAATGACTAATCGAGGCATAATATGTAAGGCAAAAAAAACTCAAAAAAATGCAATAAAAAAAAACAACGAAATAAAATTGCAGATAGAAAACGACATGGGTTAAAGGCGGTGAATCATCCAGCCGATTCCGGTGGTTTACAATAGCTAAAATTGAACTATATAATTTTTGATATTTTTTGTTTTAATTTTGAGGCTGCGTTTTCAAAGATATTCAACAAATACAAAAAGATGTCCCCCCGAAAAAAGTTATTGTAAACTCTGAGTTTTGATCTTCCCGCCAAAACCACAGTTCTCTAAACTATTAGGCCTACTGTAATCTTATTAAACTATTAGGCCTAACTATCTCTAAACTATTAGGCCTAATAGTTTAGAGATAGTTAGGCCTAATTAGGTCTAAACTATTTAGAAATAAACTATTTGGAAATAAACTATTTCTAAACTATTAGGCCTACCACAGTTCTCTAAACCATTAGGCCTACTGTGGTTTTGGCGGGAAGATCAAAACTCAGAGTTTACAATAACTTTTTTCGGGGGGATATCTTTTTGTATTTGTTGAATATCTTTGCAACCGCAGTCCCAAAATTAAAACAAAAAATATCAAAAATTATAGTTCAATTTTAGCTATTGTAAACCACTGGAATTGGCTGGATGATTCATCGCCTTTAAATAAGGGGTCTTGAAACGCCGAAAATGGGGAATCTAAATGTTGAACGCAATAAAAACATGAAATATGGCAACAGAAATATAATCTGTGTCTATGCGACAAGAAAACAGTTACTTAGTCATTCCATTGAGGAAGACGTAGCGCACTTTAGCGCAAAAAAAAAGCAAAACAACACAGCATAATATATGGGGCATCTCTCTTGCCCTTCAGCGCAGTACAATATATGGGGCTTCTCTCTTGCCCTTCAGCGTAGTATAATCATTTTCTGAAAAAAAAACGACGAGACTTTGCTCGGAATAATCAACAATAGCAACAATATCAAACGACAATATAAAACATGCAACAACTCTGCTGGTCGCACAAGGTATTTCACTGAGTCAAGGCTTTGCCACATCCTTCCATTCGCTATAAACGCTTTGACTGAAGTAGAAGTGTAGTTGCCGTAACATTGGCCTCAAAATTCAATTTCTACTAGGAGATAAGGAGGAAAAATGCATTATGCATGTAGAAAAGGTCAACTACAGGACGCCCATTATCGGTATATCTACGCAAATATTTGTGGTAGCAATGTATAAGCTAGTAGTGCAAGTTAAACTGCACAAAATTCCGCTCGAGTTTACATGTCCAACGACAAAAATCGAAAAGCTTTGAAAATCAATAATCAATGGAAGATTCAGTAGAAAAAGAAAATCCCGATCCATGACAAAATATCGTACAAGTCGATGTTCAAGGAAACGTGCTTGGCATAATGATCACAATGAGCTTGATATAATAGGAATATTATTGGATAAAAAAGGAATGATATATTAATTTTTTTGTTTTTAAGATTTTTCAGAAGAAAATGTCCAACAACCAAGATTTTATATGTATGATCAACCAATACGATAAGGAAAATTCGTCATTTCGAATAGGTAGTAGTCCGAATAAATCATGTTATAAAATAGCAGAAAAAATGTACACATTTGTTTCTAAGTAGACAGGTCACACGAGTGTGCACTTCATGAAATTTGAAAGCTTATCACATTATTTTTCAGCAACAATCAAACGAGCATCTGACTGAGTTAGCATTTAGATTCGTGAATAGTAGGTTATCGTTTTGAAACAGCGATAGTTAAAGGCGGTGAATCATCCAGCCAATTCCGGTGGTTTACAATAGCTAAAATTGAACTATAATTTTCGATATTTTTTGTTTTAATTTTGGGACTGCGATTGCAAAGATATGCAATTCATACAAAAAGATGTCCCCCGACAAAAAGTTTTTGGAAACTCTGAATTTTGTTCTTCCCGCCAAAACCACAGTAGACCTAATAGTTTAGAGAACTGTGATAGGCCTAATAGTTTAGAAATAGTTTATTTCCAAATAGTTTAGGCCTAATTAGGCTAAACTATTAGGTCTAATAGTTTAGAGATAGTTAGGCCTAATAGTTTAATAAGATTACAGTAGGCCTAATAGTTTAGAGAACTGTGGTTTTGGCGGGAAGAACAAAACTCAGAGTTTACAATAACTTTTTTCGGGGGGACATCTTTTTGTATTTGTTGAATATCTTTGCAACCGCAGCCCCAAAATCAAAACAAAAAATATCAAAAATTATATAGTTCAATTTTAGCTATTGTAAACCACCGGAATCGGCTGGATGATTCACCGCCTTTAATGGTAATATGATAATGTTCAAAAGCTAAAGCAAAAAACGAATTTAAGCAGTTGGACAAAAACAATAATTTTTACACTCGGTTGATAATCACAAAACAGTTCAGTAATAAACGCAATAATGTCAAGTTGTTTTTTTTTGTCAATAGGGCCGAGGGTTTATCCTTTTACCACCCCATTTACATAAATATTCGTCAAAAATTTCAAATTGCTCTGTCTCAAACCTGATACTGTAACGCAATTGTTCAGGCTAAAGAAAAAAAAGACTTGAGCTTTGCTTCGTCAGCGAAATGCAAGTTTATAAGTTCCTCTGCCATTTGCATTGTTATGCGTGGTTTGATAACGATTCCCAGGCGCGCAGCCAGAAATTCGCAATGGGGGGGGGGCTTTTTTTTACTAGCACAATAACAAAATGCAACAAATTAAAATTATTTTTAATCGCCTTTTACGATTCGCCATAACTTGGCGGCTACACTATTCTAAAACCGGTGAGGCACGGCAGGATACAATTTGTTTTAAAGCGTATTAAATATCATTCTTAAAAGTTCAATCAAGTACTTAAAATGCAATATCGCAGTATCTATAATATATCAGTTCGTACCTCAATTTTTCTCTCGCTGTAAAAGTCTTCTTGTGAGATTTTCGGTCTTGCATTCTTGCTTCGAGAATACTTCTCCTTGTCTTCTCGCGCAAACTGTGTCGTAGCTGGTCTTCTCGCACGAACTTTGTCGTCGTGCGAACTTTTACGATGAATTGACTTCTCTAACTTTTTGCAGCAACTTTTGGGTTTTTTTTTTCTTGTTTTCTGTTTGAATATTCTTCTGCGCTTTACAAGGGGCACCAAATGATGTGGCGCTAATAACTCACGCCGGGCACCAATGAAGTGGCAACCTCACACGGGGTACCAATGAAGTGGCGCTGCAGGGGATCACACGGGGCACCAATGAAGTGCACGGGCACCAATCCTCGGGGCACGGGCACCAATCCTCACACGGAGCACCAATGAAGTGACTTCGTACGCGATGAATCTCAATGTTCGTTATTTTACTGTATGAATCCTGCTGGCAAAGCCAGCAGGCTGTGCGAGCCAAAGCAAAGCAAGCGCACTGACTTCTACACTGGTTAGTATAATAATCTATATCAACTGAGTTTCTGATTAGCGTATATATACCGGCTGCTGCTTCAGTTGACGTCACAGCCGAAACGAATTCTCTCACGGATTCGGCTGACCGCAAACACGCCATTCTGAGCAGAGATAAAATTAGTATGCGGCTATGCGCTATCAGATAAGCAACGACGGAAGAGGAGTGCGATATCGTTCCTTTGCCCGATATCCAATATCCAAAGCGTGAGAGACTAAAATTGGTGACGTGACAATAAACACAAAGCACACCAGAGTCGCCACAAAGGCGTGAAGACCTGTAGTTGCGTAGTAAAATTGCTCAGTTTTAGGTGAAGTAACTGCTATCTTGGTGTTTATCATTAGCAGTTTAGCACCCTGCTTTATGATTATGTATTGGCAATGCCTAAAGTCCACTGGTCAATTCAGAGTTGCATTGTACAAAGCACAGTCAAGCTAATGAAAACACAAGTGAAAGCTATGTAGGTATTTAAATTCTTAATTCTGAAAAAGACGAGTTATCGTTAATAATTTAAGATTTCTTATTTTAATTAAGGGTTTTTATTTAGTTTATCCACAATAAAATAAAACAACTATTGTAAAACGCCCTTACTTAAGCCATTTTTTTGAATTGTTGTTTGGATAATTTGTGCAATAGTTCAAGTTAAAAAAAACTTTAGTGCAAAATCCAAGAGACTGGCTTTTAATGCCCTTTTAACTTTTTTTTTACTGATCATACTATTTAATTTTTTTTTTAATGATCAAAATAGAAAATAGGCTATGCTGAGATTTTGGCTCAATGCATTTAAAGTATAAAAGCAGCATCGTCTATACCCGTAACATAATTATCAATGCCCTGTTGTGAAATGATTCTGCTATCTGATTCATCAGCAGATTTGAATCTTCTGACAAACAAATCAACCGTATGCTTTGACCTTGATTGCTGCTTTTCAACAGCATAACCTGGATTGGTACAAGAAATTATGATGTCATGGATAGAATTTTAGGTGTACACTGCCATAGTGTTATGAAAATGAAGTCTACAATTCCTTGCAATGAAAATAATGAATGTTTTTTAGGATGGCTAAAGATAGGGCATTTTCCAAAATCCATAGGTGGGCACGAGTCTGTTAATAACGAAGCTAACTTTTTCATTTACTCGTTAATCCGTTAAAAAGTTTTTTCATGTTAACGGACTAAATTAACTTTCGTTAAGTTCTGTTAACTTTCGTTAAGGTTTTTATCGTTAATATCTTGCATCATTCATCCATCGGACCGGTACAAACCAGTATGCACTGGTAACGCTTGTTGCGTATTAGCATTAGTTTTATAGAAGAAAGCGAAGAAAGCAGCTATTTTTTGTGGCGAATAATAAGCTGCAGCCTGATAGGTCTATTAATTATCGCTGTTCGCAATATCCAAAGATTTTCCGAAAGCAGCTTCATTAGTGCATTTGAACTTATTTTTATCTTGAAATTAGATTAGATTGTAAAATATAACTTCCAAAACACAAAAAGACCACCACAGCAATAAATATTTCCTTTCAGTTAGCTCAACAGTGTCAATACGTGTTACAGAAGCGCGTGAATAAAAAGAAATGTAAATTACACACAAAATGTTAACGAATTAACGGACTTTATTAACTTCCGTTAATTAAAGCTGGAAATAACGGATTAACGTTAACGGAGGTTTGAAGTTTGTTAACGGACTAGTGGTTAACGAAGCTAACGTTTTGCATTAACTTGCCCACCTATGCCAAAATCCCATTTAATCATAGAGGTAGCTCATAAACATTTCCCCAGTTATTTAGGTCTATATTATCATGCTTTTTACAACAATAACATATTCTTGGTAATTTAATAAGGATACCTACCAAAGTCAGTTTTCTGAGTATCATTTTTCAGGGTTTTACTGGGTATTGTAAGTTGTTGATGTGCAGTCACTTAAATAGTTGTGCAACTCATTAAGCATGTTTAAAACACCCATATATACTATAGCAATGTGTGCATGCAATATGAACTTAATAGACACAGCGGTTGGTGTGTACAGCTTTTGGATATCCCATTCCAATTTTGGCTAAAGTTTGTGCAATGGCTAAAGTAACAGCATTTTACGGTACAGTTTATCAACTTTTGTTGAACTTTGTTAAAACTCAAAAGTGAAATGCAACACACCAGCAATATGAAACAAACTATTATTAAGTTTGAAGAGTGTTTCAACATGCTTAGTTTGCTGGCAGAATGGCTAGTTTTGATTAGGAAATTCAAATTAAAAAAAAAGAGTTAACTTTTTGATTCAGAAAGTTTTCAAATTAATTTTGCTTTATCAACTACAAGTGAAAACAGATATTTTCCTCCGTATGATTCAATGTGAAAACAGATATGATTCAATCTCTGGTCCTAAATTGCAATTACAGTTCTCCACAGGGACTTATAGTTTACTGCTTAATGCTTACATGACTATAGCCTACACATATACTTTCAAGTAGAGGCCTGTTTGTCTAATTTGCTGTAGCCTATGCATCTAGCCTATGGAGATGCTTTAGAAACAGCCTAACATCAAATACTCACTTCAAAGAAATGGTTAGTTTCGAGTCTAAGTAGTAGTTATAAGCTTTAAAAATTGCAAAATAACAAAATTACCGAAAACTTTTTCCATATGCGCTCAATTTACAACTTTTTCTGCACCTATCAGGCTATTTTACATTGCCTCCAATTGTTTTTCAAGCAAACTTTCTCCTCCTCACAAGGTGGCGTAAGTGACAAGTTTAAACGCAATTTCACACATTACGCTTTCAGACTATGTAATATTTAGTGACTATGATCGAACATCGCATTTCCTAGTTAGCGAAAAATGTTTGCAAACTCATGCCTGTTGTGACGTCACAAATTCGTACGGATTCAAACGGAGTAAACAGTATTTTCGCGAATAAAGGGAATTGGGGAGAAATATTTGGGGCATCTCTTTATTACCTGCGTGGCCGAATGGGTAAAGGCGTCGTTTTTACGACGACCCTGATCGAATGGTCTGGGTTCAACCCGCACCCTAGTCACGTTGTTGCGTCCTTGGATAAGACGTTTTACGATGATTATCTCTGCTTGGTGGCTTCGAACAAGCAGCAAATTCAATGGACAAAAACTCGAAGAAATCCACAGGAACATTGGATCATCGGAAACTCCTAAGCAGGTGCGGATTCCTCCAATCACGAAGTAGTCGTTGTAATGAAAAGTATGCGTATCGTCCAATAAGTTAGCGTCTGACGCTGTCCGGTGACAGGAGGATAAATAAGCGCTACAACAACAACAACCTCAAGTAGTTTTAATTTCTTCAATAAAACGGATTTCGAGCAGTGCCTCTTTAAAGATTGTGTATCAACGACGCTCTTTCATCGGTCTTTTTTCAGCCGGTCACAGCTCGACTTTTTCCTATAAATAGCCGCTACTTTTCCTGCGCACTCCACTCTGACGATTCTTCTTGGCAAGTGTCAGACGAAAAGCTTCAAAGATATGAACGTTTTAATCAAGGCAATTTTCAAGTTCTGTACCACCAATCAATTATTCAACTAAATTAACTACTTCAATTTATATTTGGAAATACTGGATACAATGTAATATTATTCTGCATAATTCACTTTTAGTTTTTCTTTGGTTGAAGAGGCCATCCGCCGTGGGACGAGGTCAAATGAAACTTCGAAAGTACAACCATTAACAAATTAAATTGCTCCTAGATAAGTTAATGTTCCCAACTAATGAGATACTCTCAATCAATTTACCGCAAATAGAAAATCGTAACAACTAAGCAGTTGTTGAATCCATCAACTATCCTCATCATATGGACTTGCACAGCTTGATACTTATTGGAATAAAAAATTTTATTTTAAAAAATCTTCTTAGACTCAATATAAACAAAGTTATGCGTAGCTTAGCTGTAAACATTGAAAAATGAAAGCGTATAAGAGGTATTACAAATAACCTTAAAGGCGGGCTGTAATGGCACTTAAAAAATATTTTATTTCAAACCAAGCAGCATAAGCACGACTCCAAAAACCCATTCTCTTTCAAAAAATCGCAAATTTAATGTTCCATTGTCTTGGTGATTATGACGACAATAAGCCTCTACTTTTTTGGCGGGTGTTCCGTTTGGCTGGGTTTTGCCGTAAGAGCGAGAAAGAGTCTAGAAAAAAACGAATATAGCCTACTGTAGAAGCAGAAAACAGCTTGCGCGATCGGTCATATTGCTGGCAGAGCTGGGCACCCGCTACTTGAATAGTAGCGTCGCTACCGCTGCCGCTATTTGACGTTTAAAGCAGCGGCGCTGCCGCTACCGCTGCTTGATTTACAAAAGCAGCGGCGCTTCCGCTGCCGCTAATGGGTTCAAAAACAGCGGCGCTGCCGCTATTCGCTGCCGCTACTTAACAAAACAAAACAATTTTTTTTTTTCTGAAGTTACAAACCAAATGTAATCACAAAAGTATACCGTCATTATAATAGCACACATGCAAGCAGCCAAGCAATTATAGTTCAATAAATTGTTCGCAAGTTCCTTTTAAAAAGACAAGCATCTCAAAATGCTCGTCGGTCAAACCTGAGCGCTTAGGTTTGAGCACGTCTTTTCCGACCGAAAAAAGTCGTTCCACAGCAGCACTTGAAGGGAGTGCTGTATTATATTGAATGAACAAATTCATTAATATTTTGCTTTTAAAGTGCAAGGGAGAAGGCCTCTCGCGATGTGGGGCAGTTGTTTCTTTTAAAAATTGTTCCACAGCATGGCTCTCTGGTGCCTGATTTTGTGGTTCGGCATTACTTTCTATTTCTTGAAAAAAATCGTCACCGACGTTGATAAGCTTGACTGGACTTTCACTTTGATTGTAACTGCTGTCAGAATGATTGCATTCGTTCATTCTGCATCGCACCAAATGCTCCATTTTTGTTTTGATTTGGTTTCTCATCATTTCAATGCTGTCATTGCAAATCCCAGCATGCACCAGGAAGGGCAACCAAGCAAGTTTGAAAGATGGATGAAGTGCCGAGGCTAGTTGATTATCCGTATTGTTCAAAAAAGTTTCAAACCTCCGTTGGATTCCGTTTAAAATCGCAGATACCAAGGGCATACAAACATGAATTTCATTGTTATTCTTAATGTAATTCAGTTTTTTCAGGCACATGGTGAGCGTTGGCAACAGAACGCCAAAATACGCTCGTTCTTCACCCTGCAGAATGTCGAGAGCTTGTGCGACTGGTTTCATGATTGTTCGGTATTCGTCTAAGAACTGCACATCAGCTAAAAATATTGTGCAATATGACAGTAACTTATAGCATTATTTACAACGTTAATTTTTCTCTATTCAGAGGTCAAATTATGCAATTTACAATGCTGTAAGTTTGCTTTCGTTTTACAGAGTTGAGACATCGCAACAGTTATGAAACGCAACATCATGACCATCGAAAACTTATAAAACTGTATTATATCACAGCAAAATGAGTATATCTCGAGTTCAGCATTAAATACGGTAGTCAATTAAGATTTGCCACTCGCGCAACAGCAAATACTTGTGAATGGGGGGGCAACGCCACTGAGTTATTACAAGTTTAACTAAACAGAAATCGATTTCCACTTTATTTAAACACTAACCGCCATTGTCAGCCTTGCTTGAATAAAAAGCATTTTAATGTAAACACTACATACCGTTCGTAAAAGTAGGAAGACGAACTGAAGTGCAGATGCGATTAAGACCACTTCGCATTTCTCTATCTCGCAAAATTTGCATCAGTTTGTTCACTGCGTCGAACGTCGAATTCCATCTTGTAATCGTAGGAATGACCAACAGACACCCCAGTTCATCCTTTATACTATCCGCAACTTGAGTACTCCTAAAATATAAATTAATTAAACAGTATTTCAACTCCAACTCTCGTCGCGCTGTTGCATCCTGGATGAGGCGCTTTACAATGATTATTTCTGCTTGGTGGCATAGAACAAGCGGCAAATTAACTAGAAAGAAGTCAAAAAGATTAAAGAAAAACTTGAAAATAGTTAACTCCTAACCGTGTGCAGATTTGTCCAAAATGTAGCGCCACCGCAGCTTTTTCATGACAAGAGAATTAAGAGGATACAAAACAAATTTGCAGAACATTTCTTAATGCCTTTTATCTCTTTCGGTATCTTTGAAGTTGCAATAAGTAGCTTCACTTTTTTTTATGCATGAAGTAGCGAAACTACTGCATAAAAATACCGTAAACTAATGCATAATATTATATTCAACGGTTAATAGTTTGATCACCTGGATATCGGTTATTTTCTATTTTTTAAGAAAGCATCTATAATAAAACTCATCCTAGATTTTCTTCTGTGTAAAGTAACGTATAATATAAAAATCGATCAAATTTAACGTTGGGCTTCAATTTTTTGAAAAAGTAGACAATAGTGATTAGTAATATACCGATAAAACAATACCTGGATTGTTTGTTCCACAATTCTTGTGCTTTTGCAAAAACTGATCTGCAGGATCTTTTGTAATCCGGATCGCTGGTTAAGGCTTTGTCAGCATCCGTCGTTGCAACCAGGTTTAAAGTGTGAGCTGAGCATCTCATGTGTGAAGGTAAAGCGTAATCGGAGTCCATGCTTGCAGAAGCGTCTAAATAGTATGATAAACCACATTATTACTTTACGCTCCTTTAATCTTTAGCTTAGTCTCTTTCCATAATGTGAAGTAATAGGGTAAGTTTATATTTCGTAATGATATACGATAGATGCTACTTTCGTATGTATAGACAGCGTAGTTTAGGATTTTGTAGTTTCTGGCACGTTTGTCAGAGTATTAAATAAATATTCCGACAATCTCAGTTCCTACTTTATAAGTTATGATGACACAATAATAAAACCATATAATACACAATTAAACGCGGTACATTTCAGTTATTGGCAGCAACGGTAGATTGGACTTAACGCTATAGTCTTAAATTTCTTATATAATGTTCAAAGAAAAAAAAGCAACCTTCTAAAAGAGGTGTCAACAAATCAATTTGAACTTGATCATCTTGGCACGTGGTCGAGTTTGAAGTGGAATCCCGGAGAGAATCACTAGAATTACCATCGGTGTTTTCTTTTCCAAATATTCTGCACATTAAAAGTACAATTTTGATTACTGAGTATATTATATCTGAATAAAAGATTAAAGTTATTTCGAATAAAATCGATACCAATAGAGTATTATGAGACAATGCTAAGTATTTTTTTTTTAAACATTTTCTGTATCAATATCAACTATATTCATGACGAGGAGAAGTTTCTTCCAAAACGTTTTTGTTGACACAGTATAAAGTTACTACTAACATAGTTACAGTGTAAAGGCTATAAATACTCGGGCAAAAACTAAACATGGTAATAAAAAAACCCACGTAAACGCTTTAACGAAGTTTGATCCATTATCAGTTGTTGTCATAATCACTTTTTCTTCTATTTGACAATCCCAATGTATATCGCTGATTTCTTTGGCAAGAATGTCATATGTGTGTCGACCTTTCAGACGTCGACAAGCCAAAACTGATTTCTTTCTAGTTAGAGTAGTTTGGTCAATCCAGTGTACAGTCATTCCGAGATACGATCTAAAATTCGAACAAACTGATATTTTTTTTTATATCCACAATACTTGTATAGGCTAATTGTTTATAAAACTAGAGCGTCGAGTTGAAACTTCTTCAGAATTTCCGATTATGACTAGATTCAATTATGGCGGAAACATTATCATTGTAGATTACTATAGAATAACAATTAACAACGAAACAAACTTCCATTTGCCGAGCCTAGGTCATCATGTTGCAGGTTATATTATAAGTACCTGTGCCGGGATGTCCATGCATCAGCAGTTGTGGCCACCGACGATGTTTTTGCTAGTTCCGACTTTAATTTAACTTTTTCTTGGATGAACCTAAAAAGTGTTTTACTCTTTTAAATAGTTTATAATGACTATACAAACTAAATGAAAATTATAAACCACAACATTTACCACAGCAACACGATTGACTAAATTTCAAGTCTTCGCTTTATTTAATTAATGCAAAAATGAAACAGTCTGACTTTGTCAACCTAACACCAAGTGAAACTTGAAACTTAATTATGTAGACTAAGTTTTTTGTTTTGCATTAGATTAGGAATAAAGCAAAGATCCAAACTTAATCAAATTATCAACTTTACCTTTCTTCGATTCGACGAGTCAACGTTCGCCTTGACATAACGCAAGCTGCTGGGGCACAAGCAGAAACCAATTCTTTGAAACTTGACGATTCAATCACATCAAAAGGCAGCATATTTTCCACAAAGAAATTTACTAGCTGTAACAATCAATAAACCAATTTATTTATGTTTACTATCTAGCGACATAGTTTACACTATTTGGTGATAAGATTAGATTTTTGCAAGTGCTAGATTTTGTTAAATTTTGATAAATGAAGTTACAGTCTTAGTTTTGCGAAAAAAAATTACTGTAAATCACATAGACGTTACACTTTCAAACTAAATCCAAAATTATATTTAACTTTCTACGTACCGGTAACAATAACATCTAGTAGCTTACCTTGTTTTCAAAGTTTTTTTGACTAAACACAAATCTTCCCGAGTTTGAAAACGAAGATTCCAAAGTTGACTGTTGACGAGATTTTTTTGGCTGACTTTCATTTTCCAATACGTTTGATCTTTTTCGCCGACTGTCTTTGATCCCAAGTTCAATATCTTTTATGAGACGATCATATTGGCTTTTGGAGTGGATTTTTTTAACATGCTGCTTTAAATTGTAGAGGGATTTCTGGTTAGCAGATAGCTGCTTGGTGTTAGGTTGACAAAGTAGACATAAGAATTCTAAGTTTTTACCTTTGTTTCGTAAAAATTTAAAATATTGGTGAAGATACGGCCAAGGGGTTTGATCCAAAGTTTCATTTTGGTTGCTGACAGTTTGCCGAAAATTATCACCCAATTCCATTTGATCTGAATCGTCGTTTTTATTTTTTCCATTGGATTCTTGAGTAACTAAATTTGAATTTTCACCTTCGTTTTCGTTTGAAATTTCAATTGCTGCATTTTGTTGTCTTTCATCTTCAGAATTTACGATTTTGTTTTCACTTCGGTCAATCAAAAATTGCTCCATTACTTTTACTTGGTTAATGAGTCTAATGACCTAACTGCTGCAAATGTAAACTAATAATAAATCAATTGAAACCAAATAACGGTCCGATTCGCAAGTCTATCAACCGACTACACTCTTTTTTTATTAAGAAGTTAGAACCAATAGCAGTGAATTTGGCTTTAACTTTTAATTTTTTTATAGATTTTCAGCAAGGATTTGTTCTTAATTTGCTTGATTGTTCTTAATTTTCTTAATTTGCTTGTAAACCATATTTCAAAATACAGTATATGCCAGCTTGATCAATCCTGGTAATTTAAAATTCTATATCTCTTACATCAGTTATACTGCTTCGTTTTTACAGCAATGCTTCCTCACGGTATCTGCACAAGTTGATGCAGTTAATGCTATTTCACGAAAGGTTACTTCATCTGCCTAAATTATGAAATTAGAGTAAATTTGGTTGCTGTTGTCTATCTTTTAGTTTCGCAATTGATTACTTTTCTGCAGAAATTTTACTTCACTGCAAATTTTACTTTACTGCAAATTTAATGCTATGTGTACTATACATCGATATGCCTACTGCTAAACCTGTACTGCAGTTATCGTAGCATTAACAAATGGCTATATACCAAACACAAACTTCGCTATTCATCACTAAAAATAAACTATTGGACTGTAACAGTACGATTAAGTTAATTAGAAAAACGATCAAAGAAAATAGAACGCGAGGAACAAAAGCCAGTACTGCACAATGCATAATTAAAACCTTGTCTTTTGATTACCAATAACGAGAGCAACCAGTGCTTGTGGCTGTCAATCAGGATTAACGAGGACAGCGACGAAAACTGTTAAGTGATAACGTGAGAAAAACAGAACTATTTTGTCGTTTTGGATTCAGAGCAACAAGTGTCATTACGGATTAAAAGAATCGAAGACAAAAGCTTTATTTTATTGTTTACATTTCTTAATTGCAGTTTAAAAGAATGTTCTTTAAAGTTTTTTTGCAGTAGCGGAAGCGGCAGATTTATTGCTTTCACAGAAGCGCTGAAGCGCTGTTCGCTACTGGGCCTCAAATATAGCGGCGCTGCCGCTTTTCGCTGTTAGCAGAAAAAAGCAGCGGAGCTTCCGCTTCCGCTATTAAAAAAACAGCGGCGCTGGTAGCGCCGCTACTGAACAGCGGCGCTGTGCCCACCTCTGATTGCTGGCGAGTGCTATCAGATCAAGTA
Organism: Trididemnum nubilum; assembly: GCA_963965965.1. Lineage (NCBI taxonomy): Eukaryota > Metazoa > Chordata > Ascidiacea > Aplousobranchia > Didemnidae > Trididemnum > Trididemnum nubilum. Next base: position 20,261,696 of record OZ014490.1, read on the forward strand.
CGTGTAAACAACATCGTTTTTGCAATTGTAGGCAATACTGGTATAGTTTTTTTGGGGGTGGCAAACAATAGGCCTATTAATATCGGCAGCTTATGCTTATTAGTACTGTCTACCTATTACCGTATAGCCTATTGATATAGTAGTTTCACTCCTATTGATTCCATTGCCGACGATTTTTAATCGGTGGCTGCCACTCAATGTAAAGTGAACATGTAACCTTTTCAACTCTAGAGACACTAAAGTATTTTCGAATGTAATATTTGGATTTTCGTTGGGTTACTTTCATCGCTAGCTTTCGCTTCGTCGGTTTTGAATAAAATAAACTACAAACCTGAAAGTGGTGTAGCAAATCAAGGCAAGCTCGAAGTAGTCGCGATGCGATTATGACGTCATAATAACGTGACAAATACGCTGATTTCAAGCGATTTCAGTACATTATCGAACGTAGATTGATACAAGACATTTTGTTGCGGCTGAAAGTTTTGCATTGAGTCAAAGTAATCGAGAGTCGAGACGTTATTGTGACGTAACAATTTATTGAGAGTTTCTTTATACAAAGGCTTACTTTTAAAAAGCTTTTTAGTATGGGGCGCCGTTTGGAAAAAAATTATTTGTTTTGTGAACCATGTTTTTTGAGCTTATTTAGACCATTATTTGTCCGATATATATATCGGAAATATCCGACTTATATATCGGACAAATTGTGCTCTAAGTCGGACCAAAAAACACGCGCAAAATAAGTTGGACAAAATAGTTTTTTTCCAAACGGCGCGCCACTCGCCGTTTGGAAAAAAACTATTTTGTGATGCATGTTTTTTCCACTTATTTAGACCACAATTTGTCCGATATATATATCGGAAATATCCGACTTATATATCGGACAAATTGTGACCTAAGTCGGACCAAAAAACACGCGCAAAACAAGTCGGATATTTCCGACTTATATATCGGACAAATTGTGACCTAAGTAGGACCAAAAAACACGCGCAAAACAAGTCGGATATTTCCGACTTATATATCGGACAAATTGTGACCTAAGTAGGACCAAAAAACACGCGCAAAACAAGTCGGATATTTCCGACTTATATATCGGACAAATTGTGCCCTAAGTCGGACCAAAAAACACGCGCAAAATAAGTCGGACAAAACTTTTTGTCCGACTTATTTTGTCCGATATGGTTCATATGAGCTATCTCAGACAAAATCTAGAAGTATCTCGTGACTTTCGTGATGTGCTGCGTAAAAAGCAAAAATCATAAATCTTGAAGTCAGTTTGAATGGGCTTTCTAGGAGTTCGGTGGTTAAAGCACCCAATTTTAAAGTTGTAATCGTATGACACATTATAAGAGTTGCATCTGAATATTAAAACAAACTTTAGACACTAGAAGAACATGAGTAGCTTATCGAAATAAGCATAACATCTGGAATAGCAAATGGTTGACAAAGTAGTGGTAGTCTACAATATAGCAGTCAGCCCAAGCTACACAGTATACTGTATTTGGTCAAATCGGTCACAGTGTCACCACCAACTCGCCATCTCTACAATATTTCTTCTGGCTTCAAAGCTGTGTTGCCTAGGCACTACCACTATCAGAGGTGGAGTCGAGGACACAAGGCTCGAGGCCAAGGCCAAGGACACAAAAAAAAACCGAGGCCAAGGACAGCCTTTCCGAGGACAGACACTGTCGAGGCCAAGGACAGGAATGCTCGAGGCCAAGGCCAAGGACACAAGCGCAAGTGCTTTCCAAAATCACAAAAATTTTTTAGGCGATCTCAAAAAAAAAAAAAAAAAGGTCTTCACAAAAATTTTTCTAGCGGTCTCCACAAAAAAACGTTTTCCAAAAAATTTTTCAAGCGCTTCACAAAATTTTAGCAATTCAAAAAATACTGCTGTCCTCGAGCCGAGAACAGGCCAATTTTCGAGGACTTGAGGCCTCGAGGCCAAGGCCAAGGACTTCAAAATCTGTCCTCGAGGCCAAGGACGTCCTCGAGGACTCCACCTCTGACCACTATAATAAAATCTGAATGTGATACATAACAATATCAAACATACCGGTAACATGCAAAGTAAAAAATATGCAAATATAAAAGGAAGTGACTTGGCGAATGGAACACTCGCGGTATTTTTTTCCCTCGCGAATGGATCATGCGCTATGAATAAAAAACACGCGGGAAATTGCTGCAGGGAATTGCTATCCCTCAGACTGGCATCGCTGCCCCAACCCTAACTGCAATGCAAAGGTTTTAAAGCAAAACAAACACCCGCATTGTACCTTCCAAAATTCTACCCGTACAATAACAATTCCAACAAGATTCGAACCCGAAGCCGATTGATCCAACCTCGCCGTCGTATCCTTTCGGCCACGCAACTTTCCTCTGAAAGCCTTCAAAATGTCGTATTTTAACCAAATGTATGAAAAAGGCAATGTCTCCATTCGCGAGGAAAAAAATACCGTGAATGTTCCATTCGCCAAGTCACTTCGAATATGAAAAGTAACGTTAAAGAAATAGATATGAAAGTTAGCATTAACTATGATAAGACAAACTTAATGCTAATCTAGCATTTGTCTTTTGATATCTTACAGTCACATTGAAATATTCAGTATTTCTAGGTCCTAACTGACTCAAAGCTTGAAAGACGTAAGTTAGACTAGGCTTACATCACGAAAGTCACGTGCATCGGCATCACGAAACGTACATCACGAAAGTCACGTGATACTTCTAGATGTTGTCTGAGATAGCTCATATGAACCATATCGGACAAAATAAGTCGGACAAAAAGTTTTGTCCGACTTATTTTGCGCGTGTTTTTTGGTCCGACTTAGGGCACAATTTGTCCGATATATAAGTCGGAAATATCCGACTTATTTTGCGCGTGTTTTTTGGTCCGACTTAGGGCACAATTTGTCCGATATATAAGTCGGAAATATCCGACTTGTTTTGCGCGTGTTTTTTGGTCCTACTTAGGTCACAATTTGTCCGATATATAAGTCGGAAATATCCGACTTGTTTTGCGCGTGTTTTTTGGTCCGACTTAGGTCACAATTTGTTCGATATATAAGTCGGAAATATCCGACTTGTTTTGCGCGTGTTTTTTGGTCCGACTTAGGGCACAATTTGTCCGATATATAAGTCGGAAATATCCGACTTATTTTGCGCGTGTTTTTTGGTCCGACTTAGGGCACAATTTGTCCGATATATAAGTCGGAAATATCCGACTTGTTTTGCGCGTGTTTTTTGGTCCTACTTAGGTCACAATTTGTCCGATATATAAGTCGGAAATATCCGACTTGTTTTGCGCGTGTTTTTTGGTCCGACTTAGGTCACAATTTGTTCGATATATAAGTCGGAAATATCCGACTTGTTTTGCGCGTGTTTTTTGGTCCGACTTAGAGCACAATTTGTCCGATATATAAGTCGGATATTTCTGATATATATATCGGACAAATAATGGTCTAAATAAGCTCAAAAAACATGGTTCACAAAACAAATAATTTTTTTCCAAACGGCGCCCCATATTTTAGTGCTCGTACTGAATAGACAAAACAACAAACCTGAAAACGATAGATTAGTTTGAAGTAGTAGTCGTGACAGGACTATGACGTCATAATGAAGTGACAAATATGCATATTTCAAACAATTCTATGTAATTATCGTATCCTAATTTTCCTCAATGTATTGACAGTTTTTTAAATTTGCATTAATGCTTGCCAGAAGTGTTTAGTTCTCGTATTAAATAAAAGAAACAGCAAAACTTGAAAATGGTAAATCGGTTCGAAGTAGTCGTGACTCGTGACTGTATTATGACATCATATTGAATAATCATATAGTTAAATATCGAAACTGATATAAGTAACACTTGGAAAAAGCTATGTCGTTTTAATTAAAAGAGATGCAACATTAAAAAAATACATTGACATCATTTATGATGAATAATTCTTTTAATATCCCTTAAAACCAAAAATTTGTTAAACAACATTATGATGTCACTATAGAGTCCCGATTACTTTTAGTCAATTTTGGACTTCTAGTTTTGTTAATTAATATTGTGAATGCCAGCACAATTAAATCAATCAACAGTGCATCAATACTTACGAATTTACTTGAACCGTAAATTCATTATGACGTTACAAAAACATCTTGGGAGAGGAGACGCCACTTCGACTTGACACATGAAAATCTTTCAATTGTAACAAAGACATTGATGAAATTTATGATTGATAGCTTTGTTAAGAGTCATCGAAATATGCATTTTTTCACTTTATTATGATGTCATAATACAGTCACGACTACTTCTAACCGATTTACCATTTTCAAGTTCGTAGTTTTATTTATTCGATACGAGCACTAAAACGCTGTTTAGTAGCAAGCATTAATATAAAACAAAAAAATTGCAAGGACATTGTGACGTCACTACAGCGTCTTGATCCCCTAGACTTGGTGAAATATTGTCAGCTGCTTCGAAATAACCTTACATCGATCTACAATCAGTAATTGCGCTTAAATCGCTTGAAATTAGCGTATTTATCACATTATTATGACGACATAATTGCATGCGACTACTTCGAGCGTGCCTTGATTAGATACACTACTTTCAGGTTTGTAGTTTATTTTATTTTACATCGGCAAAGCGAAAATTAGCGATGAAAGCAACCCATCGAAAATCAAAATATTACATTCGAAAATACTTTAGCGCCTTTAGTGTTGAAAAGTTTGGATGTTCACTTTGCATTGGCGGCCTGGAAAAAAATGGAAAAATGGCCGGAAAAAAAAATAAAGGCGCCCATCGATTGAAAATCATGGACGCAAAATTGGCAGAGTGAAACTACTATATCAGTAGGCTATACGGTACTAGGTAGACAGTACTGGTAAGCATAAGCTGCCGATATTAATAGGCCTATCGTTTGCCACCCCCAAAAAAACTATATCATTATTGCCTACAATTGCAAAAACGATGTTTTGTTTACAGGTGCTTGATCTGATAGCACTCGCCAGCAATGTGACCGATCGCGCAAGCTGTTTTCTGCTTCTACAGTAGGCTATATTCGTTTTTTTCTAGACTCTTTCTCGCTCTTACGGCAAAACCCAGCCAAACGGAACACCCGCCAAAAAAGTAGAGGCTTATTGTCGTCATAATCACCAAGACAATGGAACATTAAATTTGCGATTTTTTAAAAGCGATTGGGTTTTTGGAGTCATACTTATGCTGCTTGGTTCAAACTAAATTAATGCTCTTTTTAAAATATTTTTTAAGTGCCATTACAGGTCTCCTTTAAAGTACAATGTCGTCACTCGTCTTCACAATTTACTTGTATAAGGCCGGGATCACACGATCAAGTTTTCTGTACAATTTGTTTGCATGAAGAATTTTGGAGCTATCACATCTAGACGCTATTTTCTTGAAAAACTTCTTGCCAGACGGAAGCATCTGGTTTTTTCCGCAAAAAAATTGTTGAAGGTGTCACATGTATTTTTTCGCTGTAAAAGCATTTACGCGGTAGTTAAAGAATTTCTTTGATATTTGCCGCGGTGGCGGTAGAAATATTATGCGCTTTGTCGATTCATTGTTATTTCTTTGCCAAAATGATACGAGCACGATCGAAAAAGCTAAAAACTGCAGCTTTAGTAACAAATAGCTTTACAAGTTCTACCGCAAATTGCGTGCACAGACTATGAAATTTTTTTTCGACCTGCAATTAAATGAAATAGAAAAATGGAAAATGTCAAAATAACTTTGCTTGTGTGGAATTCTTCAGCGTATAGCGTAGCTTTTTTCATGCTGTATCATCTATCACCAATAAAATTGCATGATTGATCAAGTAATATTAAACCAGGTATGTTCTTTTCGGTACTTGCGGTTGCAGAGGGCTTAATAATTGGATGTCAGGACAAATTGAAACTTTATTATTTTTAAATAAGAATAAGAGCGTTTTTTTTGGTTTGTTACAAAATCAGCGAGAAATAGCTGAAAACTATCTACTGAAATTTATCTTAAATGCTGAAAAATGCAACAAGCTTTTTTGCCATTGGACACGTCAAATTTTAACTAAAAAAATATTAAAATCATCAAAAACGTATCACTAATTGCATAAATTCGGCACTAGCGAATACTGGGCCGGAAAATTTTTTGCGATCAGAAGGAAATTTTCAATATTTTGATTAAAATATAAGCGCTGCCTTTCTTCGATATCGCTAATTAAAAGTTCAATTTCATGAGTTGACCACGATGGCAAGTTAATTAACTATACTGCAGTTCTGGTTGATAACTTTTCAGAATGAATTTGGAAAAGACCTAGCCCAAGTTAGAAGTAGGAAAAATTGGGTAATCGATACGCGAAAGTAAACAAAACAGCGGGCAGCACATTTACGTCTTTGAAGAAATACAGTCAAACCTCGGTTTTCGAACATAATCCGTTCCAGAAGGCTGTTCGAAAAGCGATTTGTTCGAAATCCGAAACAATTTTTCCCATTAAAATTAATGCAAATAATTTTAATCCGTTCCAACTCTAGAAAACAACTTTTGTAAAGTATTTGTTTACTATTTTACACCATAAACTGTACTGTGTACTGTAGTACCACAAATAAAAATGGGTTGAAGTAGATTGTATTTTATTTTAATAAAGATTTCCTATCTAAGATGATGAAAAAAAACAAAAAGTAAACATTTCTTATGTTTTATTTTTAAAACATCAAAAACATTAAAGGTTAAGATGCAGTACAATACGAAAAATTTTGAAAAAATTTGCAGAAATTACTAATCAAGCAGTAAAAAAAATACAACAGCTCAGTTACACGAAAAATCGTGTAAAAAAAGCCGACATATGCAGCATCATGGCGCATTCGTGTTTGCTCGGCTTCTTTCGGTTTGGTCGTGATCCGAATTTTTGTTCGAAGTCTGAAACGTAAAAACCTCGAATTTATTGTTCGGAAACCGATTTGGTCGAGAACCGAAGCGTTCGATAACCGAGGTTTGACTGTATGTGAAAACAGCAAGCACGATGTTAAAATACGTCATTGTCGATTAAAACAAATGAGGTAAAATTTCGTTTAGCATTTTCGCTAGATAATCGTAAAGCATTGTTTTTCTGCCCTGACATCGGTAGCAGTTTTTTGTATTCTGCGGCTAAATATTTTCAAAGGCATGGCTAAAAGCTCACTTTTCTTCGTTAAGAACGGCGGCTCTTTGAAAACTTGCGGGGAAAATAGAGCTCGATTCTATTTCTCCGCAAGAAGTCAGGAAGACTCTCTAGCGTCTGATTTTCCTTTTCACACGGGCTATTCAGTGTAACTGACGACAGGTGCCCGCAATAGTGAGACATGGACTCGCACGACGTTTCACACGATTGATGCCAGAAAATTGTGCAAAAAATCTGATCGGGTGATCCCGGCCTAAGGTTTACAGGTAACTACAAAAAATCCCGAACATGTTTCGATATGCAGTAATTAAATGCTGTAGATTTCAATAACCAAAACAAAATACGTAATTTGACAACTCCCGCACTAAAAAGCGAACTTTCAAAAATGCGTCGGAAAAAAATTTATTGCCGTATTACATGACTTGTATGTGGCGATACGGCCTAATGATGGCATTCACAAGAACTTTTTTTTGATTGAGCTTGATGAGAGCGAATGTTGCAGGCATTTCCCGTAAAATCATAAATTCTGAAACTTTTAATTGTTAAAATTTACAATGCTAAATCAATCGTTCAGACAAAAATATCCACTTTATCGTATTAAAATTGAAGTTAACGGGAAAATAAGAATAAAATTATTATGTTTTGGACGAAAAATAAGCGATAGTTGCGTTGTTTTTCGTTAGAAAATAGCAGCTAGTGAGACTTCTAGACTGGTCTCGACCGCTCCATCAAATTTGGCCTAATTTTCTAGTCTGACTAGTTGTCTCACTAGCTGTAGTGAGGTTTGTGAATACGAACTCTTGCTAGCTAGTCAGACTAGCTAGTCTCACTAGTAGTGAGACTTGTAGCACAACTTCTAGAGCGGTCTCTGAATACGAAGTCGTTCTAGTAGTCACACTAGTAGTCAGACTGCTTCTAGATCGTGCTACTAGTGAGATCTCTGCGTACGGGCCCACAAGAAACAAGATTGTCCATTGGTAGTGACTATTTCATGGAAAATTTTCAAGTTAAAAAGAATAAAAAAAAAAATAAGAAATATTCATCCGCGTTTTTTATTTGCTTTTTTAGAGGTTAAGATTAGAGTTTAAGTTAGGGTTTCGGTTAGGGTTCGATTTAAGGAAAGTTTTAGAGTAAGCATTTGAGTTTTGGGTTAGATTTGAGTGGGAGTTAATAAAAAAGTAGATAAAAATTTTCGGTGAAATAAAGCCTTCCTTGCCCATTTTACGTGAATTATCATACAGCAATTTCTTAAAAGCGAGCGTAAGCAATGCTCCAGGATTAAGCATTAAACTGTTTGATAAAATAATTATTAATATCTAACGTTTATCAAACGTTTCAGCATTCTGTCAATGAGCTCTTATTAGGATCTAAATACAATAAAGTGTTTAATATTTCAAATTTACGCTGCGCTTACATAAACACTAAAATAATAATAATAATTACTCTACCATTAAATTAATTTAGCCTAGAAACCGAAATCAAAACCAAACTTGCAATCAATAGGGTAGCCAGGGGGACTGTGCCCACCTGCATTGGCCTGCTATAGACCAAAGTGCACGATAAGAAAAATGTCGCAATTTTTGGCCTTCTGAGGCAGGCTTTTGCAGTAATATAGCGTCTAAAGTTGTTCAAAGACATTTTTAAAACACTTATTATTAATATTAAATATATATTTCGAACAGACCTCACTAATAAAATTTAAAAACACTAAAACCCTCTACAGCCTGTTTCACGTTTCACCTTTCACCTGTTTCACCGTTCACGAGGGTGAGCTACAAGAAAAAAAAGAAGAAATGAAACTGAAACTACACTGCAACCTTGGAAGACCCTAACGTTCAGATCAAGACTGTATACTATAAGAAAAAAACTGTTTACTCTAAAACGCTGCCGCTTTATCTCGCTAACCGTGCTGCACTTCCGCCGACATCTGTCTCGCAAATCCGTCTGACAAAGTAGTATCGAGTTTTGCGCAGCAGCCTTAGCGGCGGGAAACACGGCCAGCGATCGTATCGCACCGCCGAAAACGACCGCTGTTTGTTCGAAACGACCTCTGGTCGTTTCGCACGGCTGGCCGTATTTCCCGCCGCTAAGGTTGCTGCGCAAAACTCGATACTAGTTTGTCAGACGGGTTTGCGAGACAGATGTCGGCGGAAGTGCAGCACGGTTAGCGAGATAAAGCGGCAGCGTTTTATAGTAAACAGTTTTTTTTAGTATACAGTCTTTATCTTAACGTTAGGGTCTTGCATGGTTGCAGTGTAGTTTCAGTTTCATTTCTTTTTTTTTTCTTGTAGCTCACCTTCCTGAAGAACCGAAAGGTGAAACAGGCTGTAGAGGGTTTTAGTGTTTTTAAATTTTATTAGTGTGGTCTGTTCGAAATATATTTAACAAGCTCTGATATACATCATCGAGCACTCTTCTGGAAGTGCCGACCAGCACAACTATTTATCATTAATATTATTATTATTCTAATTATAATCCTTTGTTTTTTGTTGTTTTTTGGAGGGGGTATTAATTTATTTATCAAAAATATAGCTAAAAAATTAATCAATAAAAACTTCAAAACACGGCCAAAAACTTGTAGTCAAAATTGATCGCTTAATGCAAAATGCTGAACGTAAGCTTCATAGAAAAAAAGAGTATAGGGGGGGGGGCTATTCAGCATATAATTCATTTAATTATAACGAGTTTTGGACTTGGCCTATGAGTAACGCGGAGATTTGAAGGAGCTGAGCTACTTAATTCTTTTAAATGGCTTTCGAAGTGTATCGATTTAGTTTTTTAAATGGCTCTAAAAAAATTGCGAAGTTTGATTCGAATAGCGTTAAAATGGCTATTTTTTTTCTAAAATACCAAATTTACCTAGCAGCTAGAGTTTTGCCCCAAGAGCCAGGTCTGTGATATGCTTTAGTGGCACCTGTTTGTTCGGCATGCTGCCCATTTGAGGCATTTTGCAAAAAAAAAAATTCAATCTTTAAGTTAATCACCCCCCCCCCCTAAACAAAATTCAGGTTGCAATCAGTGGGGCAAACAAGGAGGCTAAGGGAGCCTAGCCTCCCCTTTTCCAAGTCACTTGTAAAACTTATCTCACATACAGTAGTGTAGTCTGGTTGGGGGGCTAAATGCAGATTAAGGAAAATACCACGTTTTTAGCTCTTCTGAAACTGTTTTAATTACTAGAATGGACTAAAAAGTGATTTGAAGCATCTTTTGAAACATATATTCAGAGGCTAATTTGTCCAAAATAAAACTCACAAATCAAAAAAAACTTTGAAAAATGCCCAAAAAGAATCAATCAGAGTTGATGGCAAGTGTAAAATCGCTGAACATACGTTTCATCAACAAATATATTATAAACTCAGGAATAGGGAGAGGGGGGGCTATTCAGTATTAGTTAATTACCCATTACTTCTCTCAAATATCTTTCCATTAGCCCCCTCCCAATTATTTTGCTTTATAAAATATAGACAAGATAGATTACTCCGTGTGAGTTTTTTTGAACTTTAAAATTTTATGATTTACGAGCATGCGAAGAGAATTAAAGTTTTACCTCAGCCACCCCCCACATAGACCATTCATGCAACCAGTTTGATCATGTTTGCACTGCTAATTTCTATGCCACGTTTTAAAAGCATTATTTTTCATCAAAATAGCCTAAAATTAAGTTATTTTTGCCACAAAATGCAAAATTTTCAAAGGCTGGGGGCTCCGCTCCCAGACCTCCATGCCTCCGGCGGCTGTAGGTTTTGCCCCCAGACCTCCATGCCTCCGGCGGCTGTAGGCTTTGTGCCCAGACCTCCAGCCTCCGGCGGCTGGGGGCTTAGCTCCTGGACTTTTAATGGCTTTCGGCGGCTCCGCTCCCAGACTCCCAAAACTGCCCCTCCCCCCATTGTCAATTTTGGTTACGAACGTTTAAACGTGGTTTGAATTTGATCTGCAAACAGGGGTGCCGATCTTTTGTTGAGCATTGGGGGGGATAATTTACAATTTTACCCCGATTTCGCCCTATTTTCAACATTCGGGGGGATGAACCTCGACTACGATTTTTTCAGGAGAGCAAATTAAGTGAAGAACAAAAAAGAAGCTCTTCACCAAAAATGGAACACTTTTTTTCTTCGAATTCAGGTGAAGACCAAAAAAGAAAAAAAAAGGTCTTCACCAAAACTGAAACACTTTTTTTCCCCCAAATTCAAGTGGAGACCTCCACTCAGATGCAGACCAGAGTCAAATTATTGGGGGGGGATGCAGATGTAGACCATACTCAAATTATTGGGGGGATACAGTCAAATTTTCAGGGGAATATACCCCCATCTCCCCCCCCCCCCCCCCCCCGGGTTTCGGCACCCTTGTCTGCGAATAAAGAGGGCTCAAAGGGCTAGACAATTTAAGAATTTTAAGTAGATTCTTAATATCAGCAACTTTGTTCTATCCAATGGCCTTAAAAACGTTCGAAATGTGATTCAAATGACGTTAAAGTGGTTATTTTTTCCAGAAATTGCGAAAATTGCCCTGCGACTGGGGGCTTTGCCCCTAGACCCACGTTCATAATATACTTGAATTGCATCATTTTGCTCAACATGCCGCCCGAATTTCAGTTTCTTTTTAACAAGGTCATGTTAACTTTTGGTTCAAATCCCCTAGCAAAATCCTGGTTGCAGTTGTAAGGTTTTATTTTATCCAGTAGATAATGGATACGTCGCTTGCCCCCCCCCCCCCCGAAAAAATTTCTGCGGGCGCCTCTGCTTTGCATTACTTTAAAATAATAACGAGTAACAACAATAGCCAGTAACACACTAATCTTTAGCACATAGTAGAAGCTACAGCACTGAATTTCTTTATTTTACAAATCTTGAAATTGATGTAAATTTACAGTAGTAAATACGCAAAATTACTGTATAATATTATCTGCAAAAATCAGATTGTCACAATGCTGTTACATCATATCTAGTTTAGAAATGTATTTCAGATGGCCCTCATATAATTGTTAAAAAATATCAATATTGGTTTCCCGAAAATTATAGATATTGAACGTTCACCCAATATCGTTTGGTTGAAGTAGATACATGTGGCGCTGGTATATACAGGAGATGATTAATATTCACCTTCAACCAAAGTCATTGAACGAAATATGCTAAACAACATAGATCAAACGCTGCCGTTTCCAACTAATGAAATGCTATTAATCAATACACCGTAAATAGAAAATCGTAGCATCCTAGCAGCCGATCGAGGGTGCCAAACTATTCCATCAATGACATAAAAAAGTGCTCTAGCTTAAGCTTTAAAAAAACTAATTTTGCGGGGCTTATTTGGATGATTTCCGAAGGGGAAGCAACTCCAAACTATGTCAACATATTTACCTCTTGATATTTAATAACCTTTCAAACAATTAGCTCTTGATAAAGACATTCAAACTATTTATTTTTGGGTGGTGTATTTGAGGGGTTTCCGGGAAGTAGTATAGAGTGCTCCAGATGGTGTTGGTTTGGGGCGTGGGCCGTTTGGGGCCCGGGCTGCTTGGGGTGTGGGTCGTTTGGGGCGTGGGTCGATTGGGGCGTTGGTCGTTTGCAAACTTATCCAATTAGGGCGTTATCGAAATGCGGCGTTATAGTAGTCTTAACTCTAAGTTTACTCTAGTCCTAACCCTAACTCTAACCCTAGTCCTAACGCTGAGAATCGAACCTGAAACTTGGTCTTGACCTGAAGAATGTCTTACCTGAGTACCGAACCACCGCAGGTGGTGAGGTTTGCCTGGGAACTGGCTATGGTTCAAGTCTAAAGCTTTGTCTTGACCTGAAGAGTGTCTTACCTGAGTACCGAACCACCGCAGGTGGTGAGGTTTGCCTGGTAACTGACTATGGTTCAAGTCTAAAGCTTTGCTTAGTAACCGGTTATGTTAAAGTATGAGTGAATAACTAACTTGAGAATCGAACCCGGTAGTTTCTGAATTCGAATCTAAAATAAAAAGGTTATCTAGTTTATGCTTTGAAACATTTTATAAGTTTTGGTGTGAACTTTATTTAGTAAAGTTTCGTGTGTGTTACTTGAAACCGTTTCCTGTCGTGACCGTGCAGGCTGCTGTAACTGAATTTTCGGCGCCGTGGCGAAATTGCGCGGTAAAAATAGCTGGTGACACGACCTGACCTGTCCAAGGTGCATTGGCGCAAGAGCCAGTACCGATATTTTCTCTGCTATAAATATCTGGATAACATAACGTCCAGTGTACATCTGCATACTTTTTATGTAGCTACAACGGTTTTCATGAAAATTTAGATTGATAGCGCAGGAAAAAGATGTCGACATTCCTTGAAGAATCTTGGCAACTGCTTGTTCTTTCCATTCCAAGGCATAAACATTAATATTGAATGAAAAACAGTTTTCAATTTGAACTAAATCATGCAAAATTACCCCTTAAAAATTGCTAGGGTCAACTAGAGCAAATTTGCAATAACACAAAAACAATTCTTTGGTTTTAGATTCTAAATTCTGCAAAGTGCAACCAGTATGAAGAGCAAGGCACCAAAATATATACAAATTATCGAAATACAATTAACTGGTCTTCTTATTTTTCTGCAACGCATGTAATCCTGTATTGTTTACAATAAAATCAGACAAGGTTATTCCGCAACCAGTTGGGTGTTCCTTTAACTGTTTTTTTCAAAGTAATATTGGAAACAACTTCAAAAACCCAAGAGCTGTTTGGTCGAGGAAGACGTGTTTTTTCAAGCATACTCTGCTTAAACACTTTGTTCAAAACGGGTTTCAAAATCCGAAAAAATTACTGATATGAAGGGGGTGATCTAAACTACGATTTACACCATTAGACGCGTGCCAATATCAAATACTATTATCACTGCAATCGCATAAAATTAGCCCAAAGCTAAAAGTTATTTTAAATCAACACGTTTGCTTGCATCCAAAAAGTCGTTTTTTGGAGAAAGAAGGTTATCGTTAATATAAAAACAAAGATATCTTGCACACACCCTTGCTTCGAAAAACCTTTTACGCTCTTCCAGCGATGATCAGTCATACTTCGAAACCTCTGAAAAGAGTCTACTTCATCATCCCTAGCAAGCGTTTCCTCATCTGTAACATGTTCTTCGGAGGTCCGTTTAAACTCATTCAAACTCTATCGTTAGCTGGGGTCTCGTTTTCTGAATCTTCAAATTGTTTTAAAGTATCTTCTTTTGTCAACTCCAAACCACTATCTATTTCTCGTTCCACAACAGCTTTGGATTGAATAGATTCAGTGTATTTGTCTTCTTTGTTTTGGAAGCGGTTCCGTTTCTTCTTTTAGCTGTTTTTTGTTCCATTTGACCCTTTTTTGTAACACATTTGTGACTTGTAAGCTTGAACTTTCTTGTAAAATGTTTGCCACAAGTTTCACAGACATATCTGTTTCCTGAATGAGCGATTCGTTTACGACGTACCAAGTTTGATTTTTCCGTTTATTTCTTTGCGCAGCGATTACAAGCATAACTCATATTTTCTTCATGAAAAGTAACAGTGTTTTACGCAATGTCATCCAAAATCAATTTACCACTGTGCAAATTTTCAGGGATTTATATCAATTACTTTAATTTCATTGGTCGGTTTAGAGGGTGTATAAGGCTGCTGTTGATTTGCTGTTTGGAAATATACTTAATTTTTGACTGCGCAATACTTCTTTCGTATTGTGGATAAATTTACGCTTAGAACACCAAGCGTATTCTGCTTCAACGAAAGAAAGCTACAGCTACATTTTTGCGATAATGCGTAACTTAGTGCACTAATATATTATGATAAATGCTACTGTATTCAAGCTAGACAATCTTTATTTGTGGTACTTCATTTAAAATTATGTAAGGTAAAAAGCTCCATCTGGTGGTGAAAACAGGGTTTGTGCTGCTTCGAAACAACAAGTCTAAGCAAGTATGCGAGACTAAAAAAAGAAGGGCTCCTATGCCCAACTGATAAGATTAAACTACCAAATAGATAAAAACACCTGAAAATTATGTTTGAACTCATACGTCGTATCACAGCAAAAAATTGAAATCGAATTGCGAGCACTACGTTCTGGTACAAGTCTAACAGCACGTGCTTTGTTCAACCTCAACCATTCGACTCATATTCTAGTTATTTTGATGAGAGGCTTGTAATATTTCGAATTTCAAAAATTTTTGTTTTTCAAAGAACATTTTAGATGGCGAACTCAGACATTGGTATAAGAAATAAAAAGTTTATCCTCAAGTTAACAAATTTTTTAATTTGTGGTACTTAATTTATAATTGGATGGGTTATTAGTTTTATTTTTATTCGTTTCATTTTATTTGCGCCAAAATACAATTTTAATAAAATGAGCAATAATTCAATCAGAACAGTACAATTGTAGCCAGTTCAATAAAAAAAACAAATCAAATTTTTTTACACAAATAGAAGCAGCAAAACGAATAATGTTATAACACGCATCAAGTCAATGTACTATGGTCGGAGTTATTAATATTATGCGCGGCTGTGAAACAATATGTTATACGCACGGCTTTGAAAAAAAAAAACAGCAGTTATCAATGCGGTGCACAGCTTTAAAGTTGAAATATACCTAAAATGCATTCTCACCAAATTTGAAGTTTCTACACCTTTTCGCTTTCAAGATAATGCAGTTCAAAATTAGCCGTTTTCCACTTACTTTAGCGTTGCCGTTTTTATCAGTATTGTGACAGAAGATTAACTTTGGAAAAGCTGACTTACATTTATTGAAAAGCATCAGATTTTATATTTCCAAACCTGTACTTTGTTTTACAATACCTCTGCCGCAAAAAATTTTTGGAGAATCGAGAACATGCTGTCAATTTTTTAAATTTTGTTTCTTATTGGCAACCCTGACAAAATGTCTAAGGGGAAAAAGCCTTTTTACGCGGAAATCTAATCTGCTATACCTCAGGAACGGAAGGTTGCAGAAAGTTCAAATTTGTGGAAGTTGGTCTTATCTGTCAAAATTTTTCGAGAAAAAAAATCGAGCAAAAAAAATTTTCCGACCTGAATACCCTTTTAATCAGTCAAAACAATTCGAATAATAATAATAATAATATATTGAGCAAATGATTTGGTCGCAAGCGTTTGATTTCTGATCTTATTAAGCATATGACGTCATATCTTTGACGTCAGTAAGGTTTATCTTTGTGTCCATTTTTATGTTCACTTAAAACACAAAAAGTGGGAAATCAACAATTGAAATCCTGCCTGCACGGTCACGACAGGAAACGGTTTCAAGTAACACACACGAAACTTTACTAAATAAAGTTCACACCAAAACTTATAAAATGTTTCAAAGCATAAACTAGATAACCTTTTTATTTTAGATTCGAATTCAGAAACTACCGGGTTCGATTCTCAAGTTAGTTATTCACTCATACTTTAACATAACCGGTTACTAAGCAAAGCTTTAGACTTGAACCATAGTCAGTTACCAGGCAAACCTCACCACCTGCGGTGGTTCGGTACTCAGGTAAGACACTCTTCAGGTCAAGACAAAGCTTTAGACTTGAACCATAGCCAGTTCCCAGGCAAACCTCACCACCTGCGGTGGTTCGGTACTCAGGTAAGACATTCTTCAGGTCAAGACCAAGTTTCAGGTTCGATTCTCAGCGTTAGGACTAGGGTTAGAGTTAGGGTTAGGACTAGAGTAAACTTAGAGTTAAGATTACTACGACACCGCATTTCGATAACGCTCAAATTGGATAAGTTTGCAAACGCCCAAAATGACCCACGCCCCAAACGGCCCAAGCCCCGAACCAACAACATTTGGAGCACTCTATACTACTCCGGGGGGTGGCAATCTCAAACTACGACAAAATATTTGTCTCCCAAATATTAACTGAGACCAAAAATATTAGCTTCCTAGTTCGATCCGTTCCAAAATTTATTATTTAGGGCTCCCTTTTGGGAGTTCCCGAAGGAATACGTCCATTTTGGAGAGTTTTCGTTGGGTTGGTAGCCCCAAATTATTTCAAAATATTGTCTCTGAAATATCTACTGATATCGAAAAAAAAACTAGTGCCTGAGCTTAAACCGCTCGAAAAATTGATTTTTGAGAGGGTCCATTTGGGGGTTCCTAGGAGGAGGTACCCAAAACTACGTCGAGATTTTTGTCTCTGAAATGTTTACTGATATCAAGAAAACTAGCTTTCCAGGTTAAGCCGTTCAAAAAAGTGATTTTTTGGGGGGTCTATTTTGGGAGATCCCCGGGGAAGAGATACCCTCAAGCTATGTCAAAATATTTGTCTCTTAAATATCTGCTGATGTCAAAAAAACTGGCAACCTAGGTTAATTGCTCAAAAAAGTGATTTTTTGGTGTCCAGTTAAGGGATTCCGGGGGGGAGGGGGTTGGTAACCCCAAAGTATGTCAAAATATTTTTCTCTTAACTATCTTCTGATATCAAAAAAATGGCACCCCAGGTTAACCCGTTCAAAAAAGTGATTTTGGGGGTCCCCGGGAGGTGGTACCCTCAAGCTATGTCAAAATATTTGTCTGTTAAATATCTACTGAATTAAAAAAACTGGCACCCTCGGTTAAGCTGTTCAAAAAATTCATTTCGGGGGGGTCACCGGGGGGGGGAGGTACCCCCAAATTACGTCAAAATATTTGTTGTTAAATATCTACTGATAAAGAAAAATTTACCCTAGCTTGAGCCGTTCAAAAAATTTGATATTTTAGGGCGGTCCCTGGGAGAGTGGCCCCAAAACATTCCGGGAGACAAAATTGCGTTTCGACTCAAAACTTTACACAAAAATTAGATTTCGATTTTTTGTGGTTTAGGAGAAAAAGAGCGTATAAGATTTAGGAAGAAAAAAAAAATGAAAAAAGGAAGAAACAAGGAAAAAAAACTATTCGCGGCCAAAAGTGGAATTGGTATGGATGAAAGGGTATTTTAAGACATATAACTAAGTGAACTATTTTTTTGCCGTACTTAAGCCGTTTTTAAATGTGACCGCTTTTTATGCCAAACTTTTGGGGTGGTTTTCGACTCTAAAAACCAAAGTCACGGGATTAATTGCCACAAAATTTGGCACTAACATACAACTCATTAATCTCAAACTGCTGTCAAAATTTCATGTAGCTGGATCTAACCGTTCTCGAGTTATAAGCAAAAGTCTGAAACTTAGTTGGAAAACGGCCGAGTAAAAACGCGAACTTGCGCAATAAAAATTTAAATTTTAGTGGCATGATGCAGTTGCTGTTTTTGTGAGCTCTGATCATATCGATTAAAAGTTTTTGCATACCGGTGCTTGAATTAAACAATCTATTTTGTAAATTTTGCGATAGAGTTAGCAACCTTAATTCAGTATGAAACACGCATGAGTGAAACAAAACAAAAGAGATCGACAAAGAAAAATTAGGGCAATGAAAAAAAAGAGTTCAAAATAGAAAATAAAATTTGCTGCATCATTCCCAACAACAATTAGTAGCTAAAAAAAAAGATATTCAAATGGCAAAATAAGGATCGGATGCTAATTGAGCACACAGTATCGTAATCAGTTCCAAGATGTACAATTTCTTGGTGTGTGAGGTAACACATAATTGGCCATATTTGAGCTGTATCAAGCATATGTTATATTATTGTTCTTAGACGCTAAAACCTGGTGAAAGATTTGTGCTCGTGTTGTGAACCTCAAATCAGAGCTGCGAACTCCAACTTGAACTCGAAAAAATAGTTTTTCTGAACTCAAACTTGAACTCAAATATGTTTAAGTTCATCAAAATAAATTTAAAGATTAAAAGGTTGTCGGAAAGAATTATTTTTGTTGATCAGACAGTGTAAATTGAGACTTCGTTTTTCCCAACAGCTGAGGCAAAATTGTGAAACTACTGCATTGGCAAAATAGTTTCATCTTTTTATTTGCAATGAGCATCAGCGGTGAAAAAGTTGACTAAGTGTTTTTGTCAGCAGGAACTCAAACTCAATAAACTCTGAATTTTTGCTAAACCTGAACTCCAAAACATCACATTAGAAAACTCGAACTTGAACTCGGACTTGCTAAAATCGACTGAACTAAACTTGAACTCGAATGAAAATCGATCTAGTTCGCTGCCTTCGTCAAATTAAAGGGGGTGAAGCATAATTTTTGAAATATTGCTTTTGAAATTTAATATAATTTTTGATTTTAATTTTATTCACAGTCAAATTTTGAAACCCTTAACAGTCTGTTTCACCCTTAACGGGATCATCAGAAGAGAACTTCTAAACAACATATACAAAGACAAATTGATTAGTTACACTTGAAACATGGATTTGTAAGCGGTTATTAACAAAGCAATACGTCTGCCCAGCCTCGAAACTTTCGTCAACTGGGCCACAGAACAGCTGTTATAGGACTTTTAAGTTGAAAGGCTGACAACATTGTGTTTACTAAATAATACGCAGGCTGGGTTTGTCGTCGGCTACGTTTCAAATTTGAGTGACTCATAATTGGGTAACTTGCATTAAATTAAATTTGAAAGGTAGAGTTAAAAGCATTAAAACGACTAATACGAAAACTCAATATATCATTGCCAGTAGGTTTATAATTTATCCATAGAAGGAGAGCTGTGGTAAGCGCCTAAGGTTTAATCAACATTTTTTAGCAAAAATTTGTTTTTGTGTCTGCATTTTGAAATTAGCTCGGAGCGTTTATTCAACAGTACTTCTGGTTTCGCTTTGATGATTTGCAGCTTTCCTGCCAAACAAAGGCTGCATGATTTTGCACTACAGCGATATGGAGCAGCTTCTTTAATGACGCTCCATAGGATTTGGTAATCGTGGCCTTTGTTTTTGTGCTCCCAAACTCGTTTTGATAGTTCGGTGCTTTTCTAGAAGCGCTGATGTCGAAACGAAGAGCTGTGGTTGTTGAAGCGTTTTTTGAAAGCAGTTGAGCACGATCCGTAATAGTCGCCCCTTTTGTTTCCAGATGAGATGGTGGCCTTGTAAACTACGCAGCTTTTCAGGCAATTTCCGTTTAGCGGGCAGTTGGATTTGTTTCGACAGTTGCAATTTTCTGCCAATTTGGTTTCGTCGGATTTCGGTGGGTTTGTCACGTTAGAATTGTGTAGTTTGATTAAAGCTGCCATGTTTGGCATGCAGCTATAACTGACTTTTACGCAGTTACGATTGCAAATGGGGTGCAATTTGTGGTTGGGGGGGAAGTGCTTGTCCAATAGATTAAAAAATTTCCTGCCGATGTTTGTGGATACCTTATTGCTAAAAGGGGGATTAAACCAAGTAATGTTTCGTTTTCTGTGTCTTTTTCTGCTGCTGTTTTCTGTTTGAAATTCTAATTTTTGTTTGTATTCACTTTTTTCTAGGGCTTGTGCGTATGCAGGTTTCGCTCTGTCGAACTCTTCTTGATTGCATAATATGCCAGATAATCTTTTCTCTGTCATCTTGGGAAGTTGCGTTTTGATATTGGAAGGGTGGTTTGACTGGGTATGAATGTATTGCAGTTGTGAGTTTGGTTTCTTGTAGGGCCAGTATTTGCCCTTATCCGCGTTGAACGCGACATCCAGAAAGTCAGTTTGCTACATGCCGGCTTCGATAGTTATTTTGAGATTGTTGGTTTTAAATAAGTTTCTTATGTTCTTAATAATTCGTTCGGTGTCTGGTCCTGATATGCCGGATAAGATTGCTAGACCGTCATCGCGGTAGAGGCCGAATGATTCAACTGGTAGCATGTTTGATAGATGGTCGAGTAGGTAAAGAAGACCTACTAGTTCGCATATTTCTGCGCCATCAAATGAGCCCATTGTCACGTCGAATTCGGGGTTGCTCTTTTTTACCTATATCTTGTCCGTGCAGAATAGCAAGGATTTTCGGCAGTGTCGAATGGTGAGCTTAATTTCTTCAGAAATTTCGGTATGATAAGCGACGAAAGCAAGGGCATTTTCTAGCAGATTTTCAGAAATTGATGGATAAAAATTTTCAATGTCAAATTTTAAGAATTTGCAGTTCTTTTTGTTAGAAGTCGATTTTTTGAACCACGAGATGACACTAGCTGTGTTTGTCCACTGGTTTATTCGTTTTTGTTTTTTTTGTCGGATGGTGTAATTTATATGAGCCCTCTAGATATCCACAGCTAAAGACTGCACTCAGATATGCAACTGCAACAGAAACAGTTTGATTATTCGCTAAAAAACTTACCAATTCCGAGCAAATCAACGTATATAAAAAGCTTCATTAATAACCTCGAAAATTTTATCAGAAGATTAAGGTGGAGAGCGCACTTTTTTGACAGGGAAGAAAAAGAAAACAGCAGACCAGCGTCAAATACCTTTGGATTTAAAACCGAATTAGCACCGCCGCAGCACCACTCTCTCAATGCGTTTGAAAACGACTTGTACAAAATGGCCCGCAACATTGAGTTTCGTAATAAACCAAACGAATTCCAGCAAAAATTAGCTGCAGATATCAATTCGATCAGATCTTCACCAAATTTGCTAATCCCTGCAGACAAAACCACCAACCTATACGAAATGAGCGCCAAAGATTATAATAAGCTACTGCATGATAACATTACAAAAAGCTACAAAAAAGCCCTCGACTCTTTCGAAACTGAAATTAAGCGAGAGGCGAAAGCAATTGCCACAAGCTTACAGTACATTTAGACAACAGGATCCAAAAATTTCCCAAGCGTAACGCTTTTGTCACCCTCAAAGACCACAAGACAATTTCCATCGCAATACCCCATGCAAACTAATTAACCCCGCCAAAAGCGAAATTGGGAAAATCAGCAAACAATACTGGGACAATATAAATTGCACCATCCGACAAAAAAAACAAAAACGAATAAACCAGTGGACAAACACAGCTAGTGTCATCTCGTGGTTCAAAAAATCGACTTCTAACAAAAAGAACTGCAAATTCTTAAAATTTGACATTGAAAATTTTTATCCATCAATTTCTGAAAATCTGCTAGAAAATGCCCTTGCTTTCGTCGCTTATCATACCGAAATTTCTGAAGAAATTAAGCTCACCATTCGACACTGCCGAAAATCCTTGCTATTCTGCACGGACAAGATATAGGTAAAAAAGAGCAACCCCGAATTCGACGTGACAATGGGCTCATTTGATGGCGCAGAAATATGCGAACTAGTAGGTCTTCTTTACCTACTCGACCATCTATCAAACATGCTACCAGTTGAATCATTCGGCCTCTACCGCGATGACGGTCTAGCAATCTTATCCGGCATATCAGGACCAGACACCGAACGAATTATTAAGAACATAAGAAACTTATTTAAAACCAACAATCTCAAAATAACTATCGAAGCCGGCATGTAGCAAACTGACTTTCTGGATGTCGCGTTCAACGCGGATAAGGGCAAATACTGGCCCTACAAGAAACCAAACTCACAACTGCAATACATTCATACCCAGTCAAACCACCCTTCCAATATCAAAACGCAACTTCCCAAGATGACAGAGAAAAGATTATCTGGCATATTATGCAATCAAGAAGAGTTCGACAGAGCGAAACCTGCATACGCACAAGCCCTAGAAAAAAGTGAATACAAACAAAAATTAGAATTTCAAACAGAAAACAGCAGCAGAAAAAGACACAGAAAACGAAACATTACTTGGTTTAATCCCCCTTTTAGCAATAAGGTATCCACAAACATCGGCAGGAAATTTTTTAATCTATTGGACAAGCACTTCCCCCCCAACCACAAATTGCACCCCATTTGCAATCGTAACTGCGTAAAAGTCAGTTATAGCTGCATGCCAAACATGGCAGCTTTAATCAAACTACACAATTCTAACGTGACAAACCCACCGAAATCCGACGAAACCAAATTGGCAGAAAATTGCAACTGTCGAAACAAATCCAACTGCCCGCTAAACGGAAATTGCCTGAAAAGCTGCGTAGTTTACAAGGCCACCATCTCATCTGGAAACAAAAGGGGCGACTATTACGGATCGTGCTCAACTGCTTTCAAAAAACGCTTCAACAACCACAGCTCTTCGTTTCGACATCAGCGCTTCTAGAAAAGCACCGAACTATCAAAACGAGTTTGGGAGCACAAAAACAAAGGCCACGATTACCAAATCCTATGGAGCGTCATTAAAGAAGCTGCTCCATATCGCTGTAGTGCAAAATCATGCAGCCTTTGTTTGGCAGGAAAGCTGCAAATCATCAAAGCGAAACCAGAAGTACTGTTGAATAAACGCTCCGAGCTAATTTCAAAATGCAGACACAAAAACAAATTTTTGCTAAAAAATGTTGATTAAACCTTAGGCGCTTACCACAGCTCTCCTTCTATGGATAAATTATAAACCTACTGGCAATGATATATTGAGTTTTCGTATTAGTCGTTTTAATGCTTTTAACTCTACCTTTCAAATTTAATTTAATGCAAGTTACCCAATTATGAGTCACTCAAATTTGAAACGTAGCCGACGACAAACCCAGCCTGCGTATTATTTAGTAAACACAATGTTGTCAGCCTTTCAACTTAAAAGTCCTATAACAGCTGTTCTGTGGCCCAGTTGACGAAAGTTTCGAGGCTGGGCAGACGTATTGCTTTGTTAATAACCGCTTACAAATCCATGTTTCAAGTGTAACTAATCAATTTGTCTTTGTATATGTTGTTTAGAAGTTCTCTTCTGATGATCCCGTTAAGGGTGAAACAGACTGTTAAGGGTTTCAAAATTTGACTGTGAATAAAATTATAATTTGGTCTGATCTCTGATCATTGAGCTCTCTTCAGTTGGAGATACCAAAAAGAACAGTAATATAATTTTTGAAATTTTTGTTCTCTTTTTGGGGCTGCGGTTGCAAAGATATTACACAAATGCATAGTGATATACATAGGTGGGCACAAGTCCGTTAATCGTTAATCCGTTAATAACGAAGCTAACTTTTTCATTAACTCGTTAATCCGTTAAAAAGTTGTTTGATGTTAACGGACTAAATTAACTTCCGTTCAGGTTTTTATCGTTAATATCTTGCAGCTTCGTTGTGCATTTGAACTTGTTTTTATCTTGAAATTAGATTAGACTGTAAAATGTATCTTCCAAAACACAAAAAGACCATCATAGCAATAAATATTTCCTTACAATCAGCTCAACAGCGTCAATACGTGTTCTAGAAGCGAGTGAATAAAACAAAATGTAAATTACACGCAAAATGTTAACGGATTAACGGACTTTATTAACTTCCGTTAATTAAAGCTGAAAATAACGGATTAACGTTAACGGAGGTGTGAAGTTTGTTAACGGACTTGTGGTTAACGAAGCTAACGTTTTGCATTAACTTGCCCACCTGTGGTGATATACCCTAAAAGTTTTTGGAAACCCTGAATCGTCTCTCTTGGCTTGAATTTTCACAGAAAAAGAAAAGTGAATAGTATTAGTCCTTCCAGTCACTTTACGTGACCAATCCAAATTTGGCAAACCCTCCCATTTTTTTGCAAACTCGAACTGAGAGAACAAATTCAGGTTACCATATTTTTTTAAAGGGGATATCTCCATGTATTTGTTAAATATTTTTGAAATCGCAGTCCCAAAATTAAAACAAAAACTTCAAAGATTAGATTTTTATCTTCGCTATTGTAAGCTATCGGAATTGACTGGATGCTTCACCTCCTTTAATTTGTAAGCACGATGCACTTTGTTAAAAATGACTGTTTTATAGCTGTAGAGTATTGATCTACTTGTAAATGCGGTAGCTAGTTTGCATATCAAAGCATTGATTAGGTCTATTTTTTCTGTAATAATCAAAAATAATAAAAAGTCTAAAAAGCATTTTCACCAAATTAGTGTTTTCTGTTTTGTTGTTTTCAAGATATTGCCGTTCGAATCAGCAATCTTCGTCTGTACGGTTGTCAATTTCTTCATTGCTGCGACGAATAAAAAATTAACTTCCAGAAAATAAAAACAAAAATTTTTTCCAGAGTTCCAAAATTTTGATTTCAAAAGTGTATTTTACTTTAGGCTACCTATTAACCTTGACCAAAGCTATTGCTTTATTGCGGTACCTGGCATTCGTTCAGCAAAATGGTTGGTTAAAATGCGATGTATCGAAAATTTTGGAAAGCTTGAATTTAAAGGTGGTACCAAGGATGGCAGTACGGTACGGTTCGTTCAGAATTTGCGTACAACGTACCTCGCACCTTGAACCGTACCGTACTAGCGTACCGTACTTCAGTTTAATTTTTAAAGCGTACCGTACCAACGTACCATACCCGTACTACTCCAAAAAAAAAGCGTACCGTACTTTTTACCAAAAATTGAAGCGTACCGTACCGTACTTACGTACCGTACCGTACTGCCATTCTTGCTTTCAACTACTCGCAACTTTAACTGACTTTTAAATCACTAGTCTATAAATCAACGATCTCAATTTACACATTTAGCGTCGGCTTCAGCTGTTTTTTGCCACTGCATACAAAAATCCAGTGCAACGTGCGAAAAGTCTGGGATTTTTAATTCAAACAGCATACCAACGTACCGTACCCGTACCATTACAAACAAGGCGTACCGTACCAGCGTACCGTACTTCTTAGCAAAAATCGAGGCGTACCGTACCGTACCAGCGTACCGTGCCGTACTGCCATCTTTGGTTGGTACTACTATTTATGACTTTTCACTACAATTATAGCAAAAATTTTGTGGAAATAGCTTTAAAGTTAGATATCTCAAAAGCGAATGGGTGGTCATAGAAATAAGTTTACTTTACCAGCAAAACTAGCAGGGCTCGGCAATTAGACTGCGGAGCTCGTCAGTGTCTCTTGTACTTGGGAAGAAAATAGAATTAAAGCTTTCCAAATCTTTTTTTAAAAAACATTCCAAACTCTCCATCCAGCTAGATTTGTTTTTAACAGGCGTGTCTTTTCAACCTTTTGGGAGTCTTAGCCCAAACCTTAATAGTTAATGCATAGTACCGTATGCAGTATAAGTTATAGAGTTTATATCCAAAACATGAGGCATAAGCTGGATAATTACTTATATATGCAGCAATAGCGTAATACTGGTATATTAAGGGTAAAGGTGGCTATCTGGCCAGTGATCATTTATAAGAAATTCAAGATGGTGGTAAATATTGCGGGACTTTCTTCCTTGATTGTGTTCTACCTTTTGATCCTGACGGTAGGAGTTGCAGCGGCCTGGTACAAGAGGAAAAAAGTGGGAAACGAGAAGAGCGAAACGAACATGGTGGCTGGAAGAGACATCAGTATATTGCTGGGTTGTTTTACAATGACAGGTTTGACGTCATAGGCGTAGCCAGGGAGGCAGGGGGCCCGCCCTCCCCCCCCCCAATTGAAATGTCACCAAAGACCAAAATGTGACAAAAAAGCTTGCTGCTTCTTCAGTTTCAGTTTTTTTTAGCATTTTTCGATTACAACAGTAATTAACAGCAATATTGACGACCAAGGGCCCCTGGCCCCCCTCAATTCAAAGTTTGCCAACTAATTTAAATGTATAACCCGGAGAAATTGAGAGTTTTTGTCCTGAAGTTTGCTATCTCAGGTCCTTATCTAACCTTTCTACGAATGTAATGCAATAACCAGGGCAAGTTTTAACATAATATGGCACAGAATCAGCTAGGGCCCCACGCTCAGATGGTGAGACTTTTATGGTCTTCACCTATATTTGGCAGAACGATGTTGCGAAAGTCTCCAAAGTGCCAAGGGCCCAGCGCAATGTAAAACCGGCCCGGGCAATAACATGGTTAGTAAGCGTAACCATTTATTGTACCATTTTTAAACAACAATCCACTTCGACTTCACCAGTTTTTACGCGACAAAATACTTTAGAAAAAAAATTAGCTGGGAGAAATGCTCGTGGAACAAATTATTGAATTTGAATTGAGGGGGCCTGGTCCCCCTGGTGGTACATATACTCCTACAACCGTTTTTTTTATGACAAAACAAAAATCTCAAAGGAAAATCTTCGAGTGGATCATTATCTACTTCGAAAATATAGCACGAGGCAATGTTCTTGCTTTCCCTTACCTTGGCCAAATCACTAACAAAATTCAACCCCCAAATGTAAGATTTTAAAGACGTTTTGAACTTAAATTGTAGATAAAAGGAGGATTGAACAATGTAGTTTTTTCAATTGGCTTTCAAATGTTAAAAATCTAGTTCCTACGAATGGCTCCGAACGCGTGCGAATTAAAGTAGCGTTAAAATCAAATGGCATTAAAATAGCGAGTTTTCCAAAAAAATTACAGAAAATCGTCCAAAATTTTGCGCCATCACAATTGAAGACCTTAGAGGCAAATGTTGTTAAGTCACTTTTTGCTGTTTTGAGTAAATTGAGTTTAAAGGTTTTGCAATGTCACAGACGTCAAACGAAACGTTTTTTTCGTAATTTTTTAGCAATATTTTGTGCCTTTGGGGCGTCCAATGGTACATGTCAAGTTTGGTGCAAATTGCGTCACAAATGGCCGAATTATGGCCAAAAAACGATTTGACTTAACAACATTAACCTGTCACAAGAAGGTTTGACTTAACAACATTTACCTGTCACATTTTGGAGGAGAATAATATTTCTGTTGTTACGTAATAAAAAATTAAAATTACAATCAAAAATTAAAAATTTTTACGCGCATATATAAGCACGAAAGTGTTTCGATTCAATATCAGTTACAACTAGTTGTACCGGTAATAGTGTAGATTACCAGATAATGAAGCCTACAAGTAAATTATCTCCAGGGCGTCCCTCATGGGCACCACCTTTTCTAGTTTCGGTTGTTAATTGGGTTGCAAGAATTCCGGTGATTGTTGCAAGCAGCTCAATGTAGTACAGCAGTCGTTTTAGAGTTGATAAGCCTACTTAGATAGCCTAGTGATTAGAGATAATATTCCTTGAAACATCAGCTGTACTTGGCTGCTACATTTTGTGGGTAGGCTATGATGACAAATGGTGTAAGTCATGGGGTGGTTCATTTATTTTTTTGACTTCTTTTCAAGAAAATTTTGCTTTATCAAACAGCAGGATTAAGTGCCTGTCAATCTTAAGAACTGGTAGCAGTTATTGTTATGCACAGAGATGAACAGCGCTATCTCAAGCTTTTATCTCTCATCAACAGCCTTCAGAATATCTAAACTGTCAAAACCAAAAAATATTCCCCAGCCAGCTCTCGGCCAAACTGAACAAGCATTTTCAGTTATTGTTATGTTATTTTCTGGTTAGCTTAATTTACTCGAAATTTATAAGTGGTAGTAATATTCTAGCATTATACAAATATTTTGTGCATAATACTGCATTAACAAAGAACAAACATTAAAAAAATAATCATTCTAAACGTTTTTAAAAAATATAAAAAAATAATCAGTCTAAAAGCCCTTTCGAGTCGGATTTTGTTTTAGGTTTATATTTATTTTTTTCATCTCTATGTCATGTATATTTTTTTTTCTCTATGTCATGTCGAAGGTATGCTGCCAAGTATGATGATGATTTTTTTTCTAGTTTCTTTAATCGTGGGACACTAAAAAAAGATGGTACCGGTACGTAAGTTTGAGTTTCAATTGCGATCAGGCTACGAATCCAAAAAAGGACCCTTATTAGCTGCTCAAAAATAGCGTTTAAATCCTGAAGCAAAATCCCAAATGCAGTAATAGCAAATGTCTGGTTGTTTAAAATTAACAAGAGCTGCAAGTAACTCATTCTAACTACTTTTGTTAGTATTCAAATCTTTACTACAAATAAGCTTTGTCGAGGTAATTTGGGAATTAGCTAGGAAACCCATTCTGAATATTTTATCAACCTTGCTCTAGCTAAAATTTGCTGAGCGCGAAAATAATAGATTTTTGTTAATCTCTGCTGTCACCTAGCGACAAAATATTTGTGAGATAGATTGTTTTAGCATATTGAAGTACACAAAATTAATTGTAACATATTACAGTTGCAATACTTAAATTTTTGGGGGAACGCGTCCCCCCATTGAGAGTTAGCGTCCCTACAATAATCAAAAGAATTTTTCCATGTTATTCAAAGGGTCGAACAGTATTAAACGAGCACAGAAGTGGAGATATCCAAAGCTAGACGAATCCTAATTGATAGCCTTGGCGTTGACATCAACCTTCTTGACTCAGCCAGTGTAGAGATATTTTACTTCAAACACGACATAGGAGCCTCTTTAATCATAAATTTATTGGCAACCCTGACGTTTATTATATCGGCGACGCCATTTTAGTTTATCCTAAGACAACGCCGCAAATCATTATATTAATTAGGATAAGCCGCATAAGTCTTTCAACCAATAAACATTATAGGTTGATCTTGAAGAGCCTAACGGCGAAACAGCCTGTCGGGGGCATCATTTTAACGATGTTAGAGGTGTTTTTATTATTTTTGCCGTATAGGTTTATGTAGATCATACGTCGTATTTATGGAGGACCTTAATTACGTCGTGTTTGAAGTAAAATATTTCTGGAATAGCCGGGTCAAGAAGGATGGAGACAGCACTAATCTAATCTAATACGATTGACCCAACTTTAGATACCCCCATTGATTTTGCTTCTAGTCCTAGTTTATGTACAGTAGGTAATCAATATAAAAGACAGCTAAAATAAAATGTTTTCAAGGAGCAGAGCAACTTACTAATTGATAGAAACTTGTTCGTGAGGCCGAGAAAATATGTGCGACTCAAGCGTTTTATAGAGTGAGTATGAGGGTGGAGCATCTATAAAGGCAATTATAGTGATATTTCGGCAAATAATAGGCTTTGAAGCGCCATTTTGATCAATTTTTGCAGATTTTTATTGCCATTTGAAAGATCTAAATTGTTAAAATTCAGAAGTCATTTAGAAGAGTTAAATTTTCAGCCCCTTCAGCATCCCTTACTTACAGGTCAAGTACAGCTACGACCAGGGGTCCGGGTCCCCTCCATTCAAATTTAATAATATGTTCAGTATGCATTCCCCATAGTTAATTTTTTTTTTGAAGTTTGTCGCGTAAAAATTGACGAGGTGGATTGTTATTTAAAGTTGCTCGTACAATAGATGATTAATTGCATTGATTCAGCTCATAAAAAGATTAGATAAGAGTCAGAGGTTGACTTTTAGGACAAAATTTTGTCTAAATTACTGTATCCCTCAAATAACGAGAAATTTAGATACTTCTCCAGATTTTTTAGTCTTGTAAACTTCCCAGTCACAAATTACTTATAAACTTTCGCGATTCTCTTCGTGTTTGAAGTCGTCTTTTAAAGTGACGCTAAAAACACTTTTTAACCAATCAGCAGTGGTCGAATGGATAGAGCGTCTGCTACTCAAACAGTAGACTCGAGTTCGTTTCTCGGCGGGGTCCAACCAAAGACTATATAAGTTATAAAAACTGGTACGTAATCACAACTTTTCTGATTGACGTTCAGCAATAAAAAGGAAGAGTGTGAAGCCTCCACCGTGTGTAATAAACAGGTGGGCAGGTGGCAACTTGATTCGGAGACCAAAAGGCTCCTTCGCTGTCTTTCAGCCAAGCCAATTTGACGAATAAACTGTAATTGCTATTTCAAAAACTAATCTCAAAAGTAACTTAACCAAGGGATTTTATCTTTATAGCTTTGCTCAGCTGTGAACAACTAGGCTATACGCTTTCTGAGATAAAGTCAGAAAATTGATCGTATATTATAGGGATATTTTGCGATAAGCTGGAGCAAAGTGTCCCCTGTTGATATAGAGGTCAACAAGAATTTCCGAACTAAGTAGATCCACCTTCATTCAGCAAACAAATGTTTGATCGACACGAAATTCGTGTTTCTTTATTGTTGAAATACACTACATTAAATACAAGTAGCATTAAAATAAAAAGCACACGAAAGAAAAAGTCGGTCTATAGCTTAATATATAGCTTGACACTAATAGTTCTCCAAGTTTTAATATGTGATCTCTAATCTACAATAATTTCCATTTCATATAGCGCAAGCTCAGGTGTTTGATACAAAAATTCAGAACTTATTGATATCATACTATAAATTAATTAAAAATTGGATGAGAATTAGAAGAAGAGCTTGGAAAATAAGTCACCATGGCTTTTCAAGGTTGATTTTTTTCATTTTTCATGAAAGCTGGCAATCATGGAATCGTGATGTTCTGCTAATTAGGTTTTGTGCATACCTAAAAAATCTTTTTATTGTTAAACTCCAAAAAATAAGTATGGAAAGATACCGGTAAAAAAAAAGTAAAAATATACAAGCTGAAGTTGTACCGCTGGAAACCGCAAGTCTTTATCATGTAGACGTGCTAACGATACAATGCGAGGCCATATACAGGATGTCCTAAAATAAATGAAAACCATAACCTTGCTAATAAATATCTTGATTTATTGAAACCCTATTTTTGCTATTTTTCAGATTCAATAGGAGTTACAAATAACAATTTTTAGATAAATCCACTAGGCTTGGAAATCAGAAGAAAAAAAATTTTTTGCGTTAAAGCTTAAATAGAGACTAGATATAATAAGACTGTTCAAACATGTTTCCGCAGAAAGTTTAAATTCAACACTTGTCCTGGAAAATACCAAATAGTCTTGTGGTATCGTAACTTTCCAACCTACAGAACTGTTAACACTAAAAGCCCGGACCGGTCATTTTTTATAGTTGGTGAGCAGAGGTGGAGTCCTCGAGGACGTCCTTGGCCTCGAGGATGTCCTCGAGGACACATTTTAAAGTCCTTGGCCTTGGCCTCGAGGCCTCAAGTCCTCGAAAATTGGCCTGTCCTCGGCTCGAGGACAGCACTATTTTTTGGAATGTTAAAATTTTGTGGAGCGCTTGAAAAATTTTTTGGAAAACGTTTTTTTGTGGAGATCGCTTGAAAAATTTTTGTGAAGACCTTTTTTTTTTGGAAAGCACTTGCGCTTGTGTCCTTGGTCCTTGGCCTTGGCCTCGAGCATTCCTGTCCTTGGCCTCGAGAGGGTCTGTCCTCGGAAAAGTTGTCCTTGGCCTTGGCCTCGGATTTTTTTTGTATCCTTGGCCTCGGCCTCGAGCTTTGTGTCCTCGACTCCACCTCTGTTGGTGAGGTTGTAAGCTGACGCACGTGCCTGGTTTACAAGTATGAAACAACTAGGGGACACTGGCTATTACAACAGCCTCATGTGCTTATAGATACTGTACCACTGGTAAGTACAACGTTATCAAAAACCAAACTTTGTTTTGCTGAAGGCTGTGATTCAAGAGGTTAGCTGCAACGCCTCCCCCTCTCCTCCTCATATACAAGCCACTGTGAAGCTTTATTTACTCTTGAAAGTACAAAAAAACTGTGAAAACTTAAACTTCGTTTAACGGCCGGAATTTTTCTAGGGCTTGCTATTGTATTCTTGTTATAGCATTCTGTGTAACGTAGTGCCTAACAGTTTTCAATTCTTAGGTACGCATAGTTTCAATTTTGCCGATTTTTTTACACCAAATATTACTACCGAAGATTTTAGCTGTTGGCGCCAAAATTGAAATTTTTTTATCAAAAAAAATCGCACTAATGTTTTAACAAAGCCATAAATTTCATTTAATGCATTGATTGACGTCGTGAAATTTTTCCTACCCACATTAAAGTATATAATCTTGATCTGACAGTCAGTTTAGTTAAAAATTGAGACCGTTTATTACGAGTGTGATATTTCCAAAGCAAAAAACTACATAATTTCGGCATTTATTCGATTGCGTATTTGCTAAAAGATTAACTTGCAATATTATCGGCAATTTTTAAATTCCTATTGAACATTTATTAACTCATGAATTATGACGAAACACAGCGAAAATGAAAACTTTTGCTGCATGCATTTTCATTGTGATTAACGTAAATAAGGCAAGAAATGAATAATTTATATCACCGTCAGATAACCCTTTATTGGCAAAGGCACAAATATCGATTTCGACTCAGTTTGGTAAAAACAAATGATAATCACAATTTCAAAACATTAATTTCGTTTTGTTGCCAAACGTTGTTTCTCATATATTCACAGCATTTTATCAAAAAGATAGTGTTTTCTCGTTTTGGACACAGTTTGTAAGTAAGGGAAACGGGGGCGTGAAGGGGCTGGGCAACTCAATTCTTCAACTGGCTTTCCAAATTTAGCACATTATTTTTTTCAGATGGCTCTAAAAGATATCAAACTTGATTCGAATGGTGTTCAAATAGCAAATTGCTTTAAAAAAAAAGATAATTGCCCGGTAGTTTTGGCTCTATCTCCAGACCCCGTCTGTGATGTGCATGAATTAAACCGGTTTGTTTGGCACTGCCCCCAATTGGGACATTTTTAGGAATAAATTGACCTTTGGGTTCAAGCTCCCTTCAACCGCTTGAACAAAATCCTAGTTGCGTACCTGCAGTGAACACTAGAAATTGTTATATTCATTCTTTTCACAAAACTAAACATATGATTCCCGAATACAAATTCGTTAAGAATAGTGACATCGCAAGAGGGGCGGGGTTGGTGGTCCACCCCGAGTGTCGCCATTTTGTTTCTTTTTTGTTTTCTTTTGAGACCGAAAACCCACTGATTGGTAGGCGAAGACCTTTTTCTTCTTGTCATCACATACTTTTGGACCGAAAGCCAACTCGAATTGCAGCGAAGACTTTTTTTTTTGGTCTTCACCTATTTTTCGGCCAATAAAGGGTGCCACCACGAAATCCCGCCCCGGGTGCCACCATCGTTAGCTACGCCTCTGGTTAAGAAGTTTCTATTCCTTTAAAAAAAGAAGGCTTTATTTCACCGGAAATTTTTATCTACTTTTTTATTAATTCTGACTCAAATCCAATCCAAATTCATATGCTTGGTCTAAAACTATTCCCAAATCGAACCCTAACCTAAACCCTAATCTTAACCCCTAAAAAAGAAAATGAAAAAAAGCGCGGATGAATATTTCTCAGTTTCGTTTTATTCTCTTTAACTTGAAAATTTTCGGTGAAACAGTCACTACCTTATAGTATTGTTCAAATATCGTCAAGGATCATGTAAAATGGTTGGCGTGCGAGCTTCCATGTAATCTATACGCCGAAAAAGAACAATATTTACATGAGACGCTGACAAATGGAGCCCAATAAAGAGTACTTAAGGTTGGTGTGATTGTAAACTGACGCACGTGCCTGGTTTACAAGCACAAAACTACTAAGGCGCACAAGCATGCATTTTTATTGTGATTAACGAAAATAAGGCAAGAAATGAATAATTTTATTTCACTGTCAAATAACCCTTTATTGGCAAAGGCACAAATATCGATTTCAACTCAGTTTGGTAAAAACAAATGATAATCACAATTTCAAAACATTAATTTCGTTTTGTTGCCAAACGTTGTTTCTCATATATTCGCAGCATTTTATCAAAAATATAGTGTTTTCTCGTTTTGGACATGGCCTGTAAGTAAGGGAAACGGGGGCGTGAAGGGGCTGGGCAACTCAATTCTTCAACTAGCTCTCAAATTTTCGGACATTATTTTTTTCAGATGGCTCTAAAAGATACCAACCTTGATTCGAATGGTGTTCAAATAGCAATTGTTTATTTCAGAAAAAGCATAAAAATTGCCCAGCAGCTTTTGGCTCTATCTCCAGACCCCGTCTGTGATGTGCATGAGTTAAAAACCCTTTACTTAGCACGGCGCCCAAGTGCGACATTTTTAGGAATAAATTGATTTTTGGATTCAAGCTCCCTCAACGGCCTGAACAAAATCCTAGCTTCTCACTTGCAGTGAATACTAAAAATTGTTATATTCATTCTTTTCACGAAACCAAAATGATGATTCGATGATGAAACCAAAATGATGAAACCATATTTTTTTTACAAGCAAGCCACTGTGAAGCTTTTTGTGTTGGTTTTTAGTTCAAATGAGGACGGAAAAAGAATCTTCACCACAAATCAGTGGAGATATGGTTTCACTTCATAATATGGTGTCACCTTAAAATGGTGACACCCGGGGCGCCCCCCTTAATGACACCTCTACTGTACCACTGGTACGTATATAAATACTGTACCACTGGTAAGTACAACGTTACAAAAACCAAACTTTGCTTTGCTGAAGGCCGTGATTCAAGAGGTTAGCTGCAATGGCTCCCCCTCCCCTCCTCTTTCACAAGCCACTGTGAAGCTTTATTTACTCTTGAAAGTACAAAAAAACTGTGAAAACTCAAACTGTGTTTAACGGCCAGAATTGTTTAGGGCTTGTTCTTGTATTCTTGTTATAGCATTCTGTGTGACGTACTGCTTTACAGTTTTCAATTCTTACGTATGTAATTTTAATTTTGCCGATTTTTACACCAAATAGCTACCGAAGACTTTAGCTGTTGGGGCCAAAATTGAAATTTTTTTATCAAAAAAAATCGCACTAATGTTTTAACAAAACAATAGTTTCATTTTATGCATTAATTGAAGGCGTAAAAGTTTTCATACCCACATTAAAGTATATAATCTTGATCTGACAGTCAGTTTAGTTAAAAATTGAGACCGTTTATTACGAGTGTGACATTTCCAAAGCAAAAAAACTACATAATTTCGGCATTTGATCGATTGCGTATTTGCTAAAAGATTAACTTGTAATATTATCGGCAATTTTTAAATTCCTATTGAACGTCTATTGGTTGATGAATTATGACGAAACACAGCGAAAATGAAAACTTTTACTACATGCATTTTTATTGTGATTAACGAAAATAAGGCAAAAAATGAATACGGTATTTTTATTTCACCGTCAAACAACCCTTTATTGGCAAAGGCACAAATATCGATTTCAACTCAGTTTGGTAAAAACAAATGATAATCACAATTTCAAAACATTAATTTCGTTTTGTTGCCAAACGTTGTTTCTCATATATTCGCAGCATTTTATCAAAAATATAGTGTTTTCTCCGTTTGGACATGGCCTGTAAGTAAGGGAAACGGGGGCGTGAAGGGGCTGGGCAACTCAATTCTTCAACTGGCTTTCCAAATTTAGCACATTATTTTTTTCAGATGGCTCTAAAAGATACCAAACTTGATTCGAATGGTGTTCAAATAGCAATTGTTTATTTCAGAAAAAGCATAAAAATAGCCCGGCAGCTTTTGGCTCCACTTCCAGACCCCGTCTGTGATGTGCATAAGTTAAACCCCTTTACTTAGCACGGCGCCCAAGTGCGACGGTTATACGAATAACTTGATCTTTGGGTTTAAGCTCCCCCAACCGCCTGAACAAAATCCTAGTTGCGCACCTGCAGTGAACACTAGAAATTGTTATATTCATTTTTTTCACGAAACTAAACATATGATTCCCGAATACAAATTCGTTAAGAAGTTTTTATTCATTTAAAATATTGTTCAAAAATCGTCAAGAATCAAGTAAAATTGTTGGCTTGCGAGCTTCCGTGAAATCTAAAGTTGGTGAGGTTGTAAACTGACGCACGTGCCTGGTTTACAAGCATGAAACAATAACCTAAGCGGCACAGGCTATTACAACAGCCTATTTGCTTATAGATACTGTACCACTGCTAGGCATATAAATACTGTACCACCGGTACGTATATAGGTATTGTACCACAGTGGCGTTGCTAGGGATGGTGGCACCGGGGCGGAATTTCGTGGTGTCACCCCTTTTCGGTCCAAAAACAAGTGACGACAAAAAAAAAGTCATTGCCGTCAAAGTAATGGGTTTTTTCAGCCCAGAAATATGTGAATTCCAAAACCAAAAAAAGTCTTTGCCGCTAAATTGGTTGGTTTTCAGTTCAAATGAGGACAGAAAAAGAATCTTCACCACAAATCAGTGAAGATATGGTTTCACTTCATAATATGGTGTCACCCTAAAATGGTGACACCCCCCCCCCCCCCCCTTTTGCGACACCTCTGCTGTACCAATGGTACGTATATAAATACTGTACCACTGGTAAGTACAACGTTACAAAAACCAAACTTTGCTTTGCTGAAGGCCGTGATTCAAGAGGTTAGCTGCAATGGCTCCCCCTCCCCTCCTCTTTCACAAGCCACTGTGAAGCTTTATTTACTCTTGAAAGTACAAAAAAACTGTGAAAACTTAAACTGTGATTAACAGCCAGAATTTTTCTAGAGCTTGTTATTGTATTCTTGTTATAGCATTCTGTGTGACGTACTGCTTTACAGATTTCAATTCTTACGTACTGTATGTAGTTTTAATTTTGCTGATTTTTTACACCAAATAGCTACCGAAGATTTTAGCTGTTGGGGCCAAAATTGAAATTTTTTTATCAAAAAAAATCGCACTAATGTTTTAACAAAGCCATAAATTTCATTTAATGCATTGATTGACGTCGTGAAATTTTTCCTACCCACATTAAAGTATATAATCTTGATCTGACAGTCAGTTTAGTTAAAAATTGAGACCGTTTATTACGAGTGTGACATTTCCAAAGCAAAAAACTCCATAATTTCGGCATTTATTCGATTGCGTATTTGCTAAAAGATTAACTTGCAATATTATCGGCAATTTTTAAATTCCTATTGAACGTCTATTGGTTGATGAATTATGACGAAACACAGCGAAAATGAAAACTTTTACTACATGCATTTTTATTGTGATTAACGAAAATAAGGCAAGAAATGAATATTTTTATTTCACCGTCAAATAACCCTTTATTGGCAAAGGCACAAATATCGATTTCAACTCAGTTTGGTAAAAACAAATGATAATCACAATTTCAAAACATTAATTTCGTTTTGTTGCCAAACGTTGTTTCTCATATATTCACAGCATTTTATCAAAAATATAGTGTTTTCTCCGTTTGGACATGGCCTGTAAGTAAGGGAAACGGGGGCGTGAAGGGGCTGGGCAACTCAATTCTTCAACTGGCTTTCCAAATTTAGCACATTATTTTTTTCAGATGGCTCTAAAAGATACCAACCTTGATTCGAATGGTGTTCAAATAGCAATTGTTTATTTCAGAAAAAGCATAAAAATAGCCCGGCAGCTTTTGGCTCCACTTCCAGACCCCGTCTGTGATGTGCATGAGTTAAACCCCTTTGCTTAGCACGGCGTCCATATGCGACATTTATACGAATAACTTGATCTTTGGGTTTAAGCTCCCCCAACCGCCTGAACAAAATCCTAGTTGCGCACCTGCAGTGAACACTAGAAATTGTATATTCATTTTTTTCACGAAACTAAACATATGATTCCCGAATACAAATTCGTTAAGAAGTTTTTATTCATTCAAAATATTGTTCAAAAATCGTCAAGAATCAAGTAAAATTGTTGGCTTGCGAGCTTCCGTGAAATCTAAAGTTGGTGAGGTTGTAAACTGACGCACGTGCCTGGTTTACAAGCATGAAACAATAACCTAAGCGGCACAGGCTATTACAACAGCTTTATTTGCTTATAGATACTGTACCACTGCTAGGCATATAAATACTGTACCACCGGTACGTATATAGGTATTGTACCACAGTGGCGTTGCTAGGGATGGTGGCACCGGGGCGGAATTTCGTGGTGTCACCCCTTTTCGGTCCAAAAACAAGTGACGACAAAAAAAAAGTCATTGCCGTCAAAGTAATGGGTTTTTTCAGCCCAGAAATATGTGAATTCCAAAACCAAAAAAAGTCTTTGCCGCTAAATTGGTTGGTTTTCAGTTCAAATGAGGACAGAAAAAGAATCTTCACCACAAATCAGTGAAGATATGGTTCCACTTCATAATATGGTGTCACCCCAAAATGGTGACACCCGGGGCGGCCCTCCCTTTGCGACACCTCTGCTGTACCAATGGTACGTATATAAATACTGTACCACTGGTAAGTACAACGTTATCAAAAACCAAACTTTGCTTTGCTGAAGGCCGTGATTCAAGAGATTAGCTGCAATGGCTCCCCCTCCCCTCCTCTTTCACAAGCCACTGTGAAGCTTTATTTACTCTTGAAAGTACAAAAAAAACTGTGAAAACTTAAACTGTGTTTAGCAGCCAAAATTTTTTTATGGCTTGCTATTGTATTCTTGTTATAGCATTCTGTGTGACGTACTGCTTTACAGTTTTCAATTCTTACGTATGTAATTTTAATTTTGCTGATTTTTTACACCAAATAGCTACCGAAGATTTTAGCTGTTGGGGCCAAAATTGAAATTTTTTTATCAAAAAAAATCGCACTAATGTTTTAACAAAGCCATAAATTTCATTTAATGCATTGATTGACGTCGTGAAATTTTTCCTACCCACATTAGGTTATATAATCGTTATCTGACAGTCAGTTAGTTAAAAATTGAGACCGTTTATTACAAGTGCGACATTTCCAAAGCAAAAAACTCCATAACTTCGGCATTTATTCGATTGCGTATTTGCTAAAAAATTAACTTGTAATATTATCGGCAATTTTTAAATTCCTATTGAACATTTATTAACTCATGAATTATGACGAAACACAGCGAAAATGAAAACTTTTACTACATGCATTTTTATTGTGATTAACGAAAATAAGGCAAGAAATGAATATTTTTATTTCACCGTCAAATAACCCTTTATTGGCAAAGGCACAAATATCGATTTCAACTCAGTTTGGTTAAAAAAGATAAATATCGAAATTTCAAAACATTAATTTCGTTTTGTTGCCAAACGTTGTTTCTCATATTATCAGTGCATTTTACCAAAAAATATTACCATACTTTGATAAAAAATTTTGATATTGCGTTTTCTCTCCTTTTTTGCTTGTCCTGGAAGTAAGGGAAACGGGGGCGTGAAGGGGCTGGGCAACTCAATTCTTCAACTGGCTTTCCAAATTTAGCGCATTATTTTTTTCAGATGGCTCTAAAAGATACCAAACTTGATTCGAATTGTGTTCTAATAGCAATGTTTGTTTTCAACTAGAGCATAAAAATAGCCCGGCAGCTTTTGGCTGCAACTCCAGACCCCGTCTGTGATGTGCATGAGTTAAACCCCTTTACTTAGCACGGCGCCCAAGTGCGACATTTTTAGGAATAACTTGATCTTTGGGTTTAAGCTCCCCCAACCACCTGAACAAAATCCTAGTTGCGCACCTGCAGTGAACACTAGAAATTGTATATTCATTCTTTTCACGACACTAAAATTATGATTACCAAATACAAATTTGTTAAGAAGTTTTTATTCATTTAAAATATTGTTCAAAAATCGTCAAGAATCATGTAAAATGGTTGGCGTGAGAGCTTCGGTGT
This sequence comes from Trididemnum nubilum, assembly GCA_963965965.1. Taxonomy (NCBI): domain Eukaryota; kingdom Metazoa; phylum Chordata; class Ascidiacea; order Aplousobranchia; family Didemnidae; genus Trididemnum; species Trididemnum nubilum. The sequence continues at coordinate 20,301,889 of OZ014490.1, forward strand.
AATCTATACGCCGAAAAAGAACATTATTCAACATGAAACGCTGACAAATGGAGCCCAATAAAAGATTACTTTAGGTTGTTGTGATTGTAAACTGACGCACGTGCCTGGTTTACAAGCATAAAACTACTAAGGCGCACAAACTATTACAACCGCCTCATTTGCTTGTAGATACTGTATACCACTGGTAAATACTAGGTTATCAAAAACCAAACTTTGTTTTGTTGAAGGCCGTGATTCAAGAGGTTAACTGCAACGGTTCGCCCTCCCATCCTCTTATACAAGCCACTGTGATAAAGCTATAGGTTCTTTTTACTCTTGAAAGTAAAAAAAAACTGTAAAAATTTAAACAGTGTTTAACGGCCGGAAGTTTTTGGGGCTTGTTGTTATATTCTTGTTATAGCATTCTGTGCGTCGTACTGCCTTACAGTTTTCAATTCTTACGTATGTAGTTTTAATTTTGCCGATTTTTTTACACCAAATAGCTACCGAAGATTTTAGCTGTTGGGGCCAAAATTGAAATTTTTTTGTTAAAAAAATCGCATTTATGTTTTAACAAAGCCATAGTTTCATTTAATGCATTGATTGACGTCGTGAAATTTTTCCTACCCACATTAAAGTATATAATCTTGATCTGACAGTCAGTTAGTTAAAAATTGAGACCGTTTATTACGAGTGTGACATTTCCAAAGCAAAAAACTCCATAATTTCGGCATTTATTCGATTGCGTATTTGCTAAAAAATTAACTTGTAATATTATCGGCAATTTTTAAATTCCTATTGAACAGTTATTAACTCATGAAGTATGACGAAACACAGCGAAAATGAAAACCAGGGATAACTTTTACGACATGCATTTTTATTGTGATAAACGAAAATAAGGCAAGAAATGAATATTTTTATTTCACCGTCAAATAACCCTTTATTGGCAAAGGCACAAATATCGATTTCAACTCAGTTTGGTTAAAAAAGATAAATATCGAAATTTCAAAACATTAATTTCGTTTTGTTGCCAAACGTTGTTTCTCATATTATCAGTGCATTTTACCAAAAAATATTACCATACTTTGATAAAAAATTTGATATTGCGTTTTCTCTCCTTTTTTGCTTGTCCTGGAAGTAAGGGAAACGGGGGCGTGAAGGGGCTGGGCAACTCAATTCTTCAACTGGCTTTCCAAATTTAGCACATTATTTTTTTCAGATGGCTCTAAAAGATACCAAACTTGATTCGAATGGTGTTCAAATAGCAAATTTCTTAACAAAAAAAAAACAAAAACATAATTGCCCGGCAGCTTGGGGCTCCACCGCCAGGCCCCGTCTGTAATGCGCATGAGTTAAACCCCTTTGCTTAGCACGGCGCCCAAATGCGACATTTTTAAAAATCAATTGATCTTTGGGTTTAAGCTCCCCCAACCACCTGAACAAAATCCTAGTTGCGCACCTGCAGTGAACACTAGAAATTGTTATATTTATTCTTTTCATGAAACTTAAAAAATGATTACCGAATGCCAATTCGTTAAGAAGTTTTTATTCATTTAAAATATTGTTTAAAATTTGTCAAAAATCATATACAATTGTTGGCGTGCGAGCTTCCGTGTAATGTATACGCCGAAAAAGAACAATATTTACATGAAACGCTAGCAAATAGAGCCCAATAAAAGATTACTTTAGGTTGTTGTGATATTAAACTGACGCACGTGCCTGGTTTACAAGCATGAAACAACTAGGGAGTGCAAACTATTACGACAGCTTCATTTGCTTATAGGTTCTTTACCACGGGAAAGGTCAAGGTGAATAATAACTTTAGGCGTTGGGCAGAAACAATTTGAAAAATATTCGGTCTAAGCTATATAGAGTTGGGTGAAATGCTACTGTGTTACACAAGTTATTTAGGGTCACTATTTTTCCTTGTCTTTGTTTTTTTTTTGTTCCAATATCGTGGCCGTAAGTTTTGTGTGGTCTTGTGTTTGCGCTTGGTCATGGATCAAATGTATGGAAGCGATTTAGAACAATTTGGCTCGCTTTGATAATGTTTTTGAGTTGAATTTTGCCAAAAAAAAGATTTTCAGCTTGTTGCAAGCTAAATTATCGCGAGTGAGGCAGCACCATAAGCAGAGGTGTAAAGTAACGAAAGTAGCTCCACTTAAGTAGCCTACTCAAGTAGATTTTGTCGGTAACGAGCACTCTTTAAGTAATTATATTTTCGGATACTTTTAACTTTCACTTGAGTAACGTTAACGTAACATAACGCTACTTACGTACATTTTATATTAAAAGTAGTTTGTAGGCTTAGTAAGGCATACCTAACTTTTTTTTTTTGGCAACGTCGGGCAAAATATTCGAACCGTGGTGAAAATTATGAATGAGCGCGAGCTCGACTAGTACAGACAGGTCCAAGTCCGCGCTTCTTCAACTTAAGGTATTGTTGGAAAAGAGACGAGATTTGCGTACGGCACTAGCGATTACTGCGCCAAGGGAATATTAGTTTAGTTACTGACCACTGTGTAACACATTAAACTGACCATAAGGGTGGCTGTGATGCTCGGTGCTAGTGACGTGATATTTAATTACGAGGTTGAAAGTTTCTTAGTTTTTAGGCTAGGCTATAGATACCAGTAGCCAATAGTCAAGGCCTGCATGCTTGGTAAATTATTTTACTCGGCTAAAAATTGCAAAAATGCGCAAGTTAGTGTAGATATTGTAGTCAGTGGTCATGTTGCCTTAGTTTATCCCACAAAACCTTAGTTCCTAGTAGTAAGGAACATAGGCTGCTGGTGCAGTTGCTGTAGCGTGAAGCATATCGGTTGGGTAAACACCATGAAAGCTGTAACATTTTGATATTAACAGAATGGCTATTGCTCAAGTCATTTTGATGTTTCACTGTTTTTTTGTGTATGCTGAATAAATTGCACAGGTTTCATATATGACGACATCACAACTCATCACAATAATCTAGCGAGGAAAGGACACAGCTTGGTAATTAATATTAGTAGCCAACTAATCATGTTGCGTTACTACTATTAAGTGTTATAATTGAAATACTTTACCACATTCATGCTTTTGGTACGATTAACAATGGAGCCGTTTATGGTACTGAACTACTGATATACGTCCGCATTCAAAAATTGCTAACTTTTGGGCAGTTATAGTGGTTTGGGCTCTCATTTTAAAGCGCGATATCGCATATTTATACGAGGTATTTAGCAACATTCATAGACCAGGATGCAGAAAATACAAGGGTCTTGTGAAAGAAAACTTTCTACTTGGCTACTTAGTAGCTTAAAAATCTGTTTACTTTATACTTTTACTTGCTTAGTTAAATGGTTTAGTACTTTCTACTCTACTTGCACTACATTTGATCGTCAGGAGCAACACTTTTACTTGACTATTGTTTCTGACTACTTTGTACACCTCTGATCATAAGCATAACGTAGGTATTGGCTGAAAAAACTAAAGTTATCGAAAAGATTTTTCACTCTGGTTTTTACGCTCTTGCAGAAATTTGCTAATCAAAACAAATCTTTCATCATACTTTTGCTGTTTTCGCCGAAGCGTGTATCTAGTTGGAAGGGCCCATCTCCGCCTCATTGCGCCTGCGCAAACATAAGTTCTTTGGAAGAAACGCAGCAGCGGTGGCAAGCTGTTGCCAAAATTGTTTCCGGTTTAAGCGGCCCAAGATTTGAAGCCAGCGCTCCAGAGACGAATGCAATACCGCTCGACCTTCTGGACAGCGCTGAAATTTGCAATAGATTATAATCATTGCAAACTATATGTGAATTATGATAAAACATTTTATATATGTTTGTAAATTATTGTCAAAGATGCGCCTTACTTTGATTATAACTTACATGTAAAGTGATTCATATATAATTCATATACAGTTTATAATAATAATAATCTTATTCCAAACTTTTACAAGTGCGATGTGTATGAAGAACAGAGCTTTCTCCATTTAATTTGCATAGCCCCTTTTCCCATCAAAAACTTTCTTAAATGCATTGTTCCAGTATTCAAATGGAATTGAAAAATATACTTATTTGAAAAATATCAAAGCAATAAGCAGCAACTTTTTTGGATTTAACATTTTTATTCAAAGCAAAACATATCGAACGTTTTCGGCTTAAAACAATTAAGCCCTCTTCAGGATATTATAAACAATAATACATAAACATCTGTAAAGGAAATAGAAGCATTACGGCAACATAAATTACGTATACCTGACTAATAACGTACATTATATGAGGAAATACTTAAAATTATTATTTAACAAATTAAAAATGCCTTTCCGGTTTTGGAGCAAAGCAATCAGATTAAAATTACAGTCAAACAAGCAACAGCATAAAGTTTTTAGCGTGAAATAAACCAATCCAGTTAGAATAACTATTAATGTGATAGTAAAGGTGAATTGAATTAAAGAGAAAATCAAGTCAAATCAAGGTAAGAACTAACTTATGATATTATGACGTAACAGAAAATTTGGGAAATTAGAAAATACTTAGCAAGAAAGAGGCACCTTTAGCATAAAGTTGCTTATTTAATTTAGGATTTAGTTTTTTAATCAAAAGAGCTTCTTGGATTTTAGTTTCATACTCAGTATGGCAACTTTTTTAAATCTGGAAAGAGTTTACGGTGTACTTTTCCTCACGGCAAATGGCACATGCGCGTATGTGTTCTTTTATAGCGCTCTTTTGCGGTCCAGCTAAAACCAAATGTTCGCAAGCTCTTGCAGCCAAATGTCGGGTAGTCATGCCTACGTAGGCAAGGTTCGTATCACACGAACATCGAAACTGGTACACGACATTGGAGCAGAGAGCATGCGGTGTTTTTGTTTTCAGCTGGAAGTAGCGATTGATCTTAAATGTATCGTAAACTACTTTTAACTTTAAACCAAATTCCCGATAAACAAGTTCAGACAGACTTTTTGTAAATTGTTTGGATGCAGAACCTATATACGGAACTTTAAAAAAGCAAGTCTCGCATTCATCGCTGTTTTCGTTTTCTTGAGTATGATGGGATGAAAGCGCAAGAAATTTGCGCAATATTTTATCAAAGAACTGTGGGGGGTAATTGTTAGATAAAAATAACGATTTAAAAATTTCAACGTCTTTGAAAAATAACCAATCACTTGAACAAATTAACTTGGCACGGTGGAGCATACAAAATACTAAACCAGATTTCCATTTAATGGGACATATAGCAGCAAAGTTAAGGAATAAACCCGTATTAGTAGGCTTTCTCCAGACCCATCTATCAACAGTATTCACACTAATTTTGATATCAACATCCAGAAATTGCAATGCGTTTGTGGACTTTTCAATAGTAAATTTAATATTACCATGTTGGCTGTTTAGAATATTCAAAAAAGACGAACATGCGTTAACATCATCAAAAACAGCAAACACATCATCAATATAGCGAACATATAATTTAGGGTGACAAGACATTTGATCTTTGAAAATTAACGCTTCCAGGTGTCCCAAAAAGAAATTAGCCATAGTGCAACCAAGTGGGGATCCCATACCAATACCATCTACTTGCTTGTACAGTTCATCCTTGAACAGAAAAATATGTTTCTGTTCAAGGATGAACTGTACAAGCAAGTAGATGGTATTGGTATGGGATCCCCACTTGGTTGCACTATGGCTAATTTCTTTTTGGGACACCTGGAAACGTTAATTTTCAAAGATCAAATGTCTTGTCACCCTAAATTATATGTTCGCTATATTGATGATGTGTTTGCTGTTTTTGATGATGTTAACGCATGTTCGTCTTTTTTGAATATTCTAAACAGCCAACATGGTAATATTAAATTTACTATTGAAAAGTCCACAAACGCATTGCAATTTCTGGATGTTGATATCAAAATTAGTGTGAATACTGTTGATAGATGGGTCTGGAGAAAGCCTACTAATACGGGTTTATTCCTTAACTTTGCTGCTATATGTCCCATTAAATGGAAATCTGGTTTAGTATTTTGTATGCTCCACCGTGCCAAGTTAATTTGTTCAAGTGATTGGTTATTTTTCAAAGACGTTGAAATTTTTAAATCGTTATTTTTATCTAACAATTACCCCCCACAGTTCTTTGATAAAATATTGCGCAAATTTCTTGCGCTTTCATCCCATCATACTCAAGAAAACGAAAACAGCGATGAATGCGAGACTTGCTTTTTTAAAGTTCCGTATATAGGTTCTGCATCCAAACAATTTACAAAAAGTCTGTCTGAACTTGTTTATCGGGAATTTGGTTTAAAGTTAAAAGTAGTTTACGATACATTTAAGATCAATCGCTACTTCCAGCTGAAAACAAAAACACCGCATGCTCTCTGCTCCAATGTCGTGTACCAGTTTCGATGTTCGTGTGATACGAACCTTGCCTACGTAGGCATGACTACCCGACATTTGGCTGCAAGAGCTTGCGAACATTTGGTTTTAGCTGGACCGCAAAAGAGCGCTATAAAAGAACACATACGCGCATGTGCCATTTGCCGTGAGGAAAAGTACACCGTAAACTCTTTCCAGATTTAAAAAAGTTGCCATACTGAGTATGAAACTAAAATCCAAGAAGCTCTTTTGATTAAAAAACTAAATCCTAAATTAAATAAGCAACTTTATGCTAAAGGTGCCTCTTTCTTGCTAAGTATTTTCTAATTTCCCAAATTTTCTGTTACGTCATAATATCATAAGTTAGTTCTTACCTTGATTTGACTTGATTTTCTCTTTAATTCAATTCACCTTTACTATCACATTAATAGTTATTCTAACTGGATTGGTTTATTTCACGCTAAAAACTTTATGCTGTTGCTTGTTTGACTGTAATTTTAATCTGATTGCTTTGCTCCAAAACCGGAAAGGCATTTTTAATTTGTTAAATAATAATTTTAAGTATTTCCTCATATAATGTACGTTATTAGTCAGGTATACGTAATTTATGTTGCCGTAATGCTTCTATTTCCTTTACAGATGTTTATGTATTATTGTTTATAATATCCTGAAGAGGGCTTAATTGTTTTAAGCCGAAAACGTTCGATATGTTTTGCTTTGAATAAAAATGTTAAATCCAAAAAAGTTGCTGCTTATTGCTTTGATATGGTTCTGCAAATCAACCTCTTTGCCTAAATTATTTGAAAAAGATAATAATTTTTTGAAAAAATCAGCAGTAATAAGCTGAGTAAACTAGGCTAAAACATACCTGTTTTGGATTGTTCCTGGGCAGCGCAGCTGTTTCATATTAACATCGTCAGAAACAAACTTGATGTAGTAAGATTACTCGACTCTTCCACAACACTTGAATTTGCGATCAAAATTCTTTTTGAATAATTAACAGTACTGCTGCATGTTGCGGTAACAAACAATACAATTTTAAACCACTAAAACAGAGTCGATGCTAGCCTGTGGAATTATTAAATATGTACTTGTCTTTGTCAATAAAGTTTCTTGCATTATAGTCTGCCCTGCATTGCTATTTCACATTTCAAAAGAAGATTTTAAAACAATTTTGAATGAACCAATGCATCATCCAAGGGAGTTTCAAATAAAACCAAAAGGTCATAAACCATTCAAATAAAACAAAAAGTTCATAATACAAACCTCACTCACTCAAGCTATTAATAATAAAACAAAAATCAATTATGATCGATTTTGTAGCTCTTTGTAACTTGTCAATACTTGACTTTAAACTTTAAACGACATTTACGTCAAAAATTTTCTTTTCCGTTTTCTCTTAAAAGATATAAAAATTTTTGAAATTGTAATTTCCAAGTTTGAGCCTACCCTTTCGATATCTTTCTATTTTCAAGATATGCTGCAGGCTGACAGTCAGTGTTTTACCTCCAAAAGTTTTAATTGAAATCCAAAAAATGTATATTGTTAATTCCCAATTAGTGTAATTGTGTCAGCGTTGCTGCCAAACAAAGTAAAGGATTATAATATTGTAAAACAGCAACTTTTGGAGTAAACACTTTCTAAATTTTAAACAACTATAATTCAGTTTCTTTGGAAGAACTGGCCTTGCACGACTGCAACATACCAAACGCAGACTTTGACTGCAGGTATCGCGTCTCGAACACAGCATACAGCTTTCTTTTATACTGAAGGCTGCAAAAAATTATCTTTGCAGCGCGTGTGGTTACTTATTCCAGGATCTCAATTATTTTCTTCTGAGTGTTCATCTTTTGAGTCTCTTAAAAAAACGTCTTTGGCTCTTCCTTTTTATCTCTGATCCAGATTTTAGGCTGTGACCAGCAGGCTGGTGTGTCTCACCGGAGTTTCTCTGCGCACCAATTTCTTGGATAGTAAAGAAGCAGTGGCGCAACTATAGATTCGAGCCAGGTGATACGAGCTTAGACTAAAGAACCTACTTACTATCGTTACCTGAGTATGTGACAATGTACGCATTGTGACGCCAAAAAAATCTGAGCATGTAGTGGCAGGAGCAGGCACGCAAGCAGTATTTTTCCAAGGAGAAGAGGTTTGAACTAAAGGTTAAAATTTTTTTGTTTGAAAATGGCTTCGTTTGTCGAGCAGAATGGCCCCATTTGTTGTGCAGAATGGCCCAACTCAATCGTATTATACGCGGAAGCCCCAGCGGCTGGGCGATTTTTGTAAATTTTCGAAAAAAAATCCATCTGAATCACATTTCACGCGTTTTTAGAGCTATTTGAAAGAACAAAATTGTTCCGATTCCGAAGCCATTTTATGTAACTAACTTGCCCGACTCCTTCAAGTTCCCTTTTACTTACGGTCAAGTCCAAGACACGTTTAAACGCTTGAATTTTTAAGATCGGGGAGATGGCTGCAGCCCTCTTAACTTTCCTGGTCGGGCACTGCCCAAGAATAACGTAAGTTTAGTAGAAATGCCAATTTTATGCTAAATTTGGAATGTGGAAAAATGTGAAAAACTGTTTTTTCTAATTTTACTTGGACGGTATCTTCTCTTCTTAAATAATTGCTTTGAAAACATATTATTGCAAAAAATTCCCAAAGTGCTATTTTTCCGACAAAAATTACTAACGTTGTTTAGCGGGGCATGGGAACTTTTTTGCCCTCGCCCTCAGAGCTCCGTTTTTTTTTGTTTTTTTTAAGGCCAATAAAGACTTGCGCTCACAACTACGGGTACGGTGGTACCTCGATTGATTAATTCAAATTAAGAAAAATTATTTAGTTTGTAACAATTTGAGATATTATCATATAATTTTTAAAAATTTCGTTAAAATAAATAAACTAGAAATAAAGTTTGCGTTTGAAATACTATTGAGAAAGTGGGATTCCATTATCAGTGGACATTTGCACTGGACCCTCATTGCCTAAAAATATATCATTTCCACATTTAGAATTAAGTTATTCCCTTTCACGAGTTACCGCCATCTTTTGTTACGGTTTTTACCACGATACTGCTTCGCAGTGTATATCGAAACTGCTGCCAACGCGTGAAACTTCAAAATGGCGTCTGAAGTCATTTCAAAAACAGTACAACTCTTTTCAAATTATCATCAAAAACTTTAACAAAATGCAATATCTTAGGCACTTGGGCACCCTTTGCCTTTTGAGAGCGGCTGTCCTCAAAAAGTCGGTCCAAGGCCTTGCCCTCGGACTTTTTTGAGTCCTGGGCCTCAAACTTTGGGTGCTCGACTCCACCTCTGATATATTGTGTAACTCCAAGAAGCTCATGCATATTCATGCACTGCAGCATTAACCAACCGACTAAGCTGCTTATAAATCACCACTCGGAAAAAGCACTATAGTTTAAATCAGCTTAACAAGATACGAGTAGCAGTAGTAAAATTTTATCATGGCCCATATCTGAGCTGCCAGAGGAGAATTTCCTGAATATTACACTATAGCCTAGAGACTAAATTTTACAGTATCTTTATGGTAGCATCAGCACTACATCAGGTTTAGGCGGATTAGTGGAAACAATTAAGTTGGCTTTAATTCATCTTATCATTGCCCCTTTCACTGTTTCATGTTCATTCGCCCAACAGAAATGCAGGGAATAGGGGGCAATTTTAAAATACCAAGTAGGGTACCGGTTATTAAACTACAGTGCTCTTGGTTTTCAATTGACTAAAAGCTTTTATCCAACAAACCTGGTTTCCGCCGGCTGAACTGTACGGGGTTTGGTCACTAACTGGAGATTTGTATTTCAAGACCCATAACCCAGTTTGTGATCTAGCCCGACTTTAACCCATGACTCCAAAATCCTTTCTGCCTAGCCAGACCACTGCCAATACAAATGCCACGTTTTGCATTAGAGTAAATTGATTTTCACATGTTGCTTGAATTTTATTCTAGGCATAACTAGATACTAATGCTGATTCTATAGTTGTTTTTTTTACGATAGGCTACAATAATATTAGATCTACCGTATGCTTTTTGGTAAGTCTGGGGCCTAAGAGGTTTGGAAGCGAAAACTGCTGTATACTGTTAGAAACATTCAGCCTAGCTGCTTACAGTCTGCTGTTTTTGGTTTTCCATAGCCCAGTCCTAACCTGTAAGTTAACCTTTCTCCATTTCTTAAAACTGGTCGGCCCGTAATTTTTGAAACGTAGGTCGAATATCTACAGCAATGAACCTAATAAATCCTTTTTTCCAAGTAGGTTTGCCGGTACTGCCGGTAAAACGCAACTGACATAGAATATGTCTAACCATTGGTTTTTAAATTTCTTAACAATCACATGTCTCTGTTACATCATAGTTATGAACCTGAAAAAAATAAATTGACTTAACAACATTTTCCTCTGACAATATGGGACCTATAAACAAATCTTTGATCGCCAATTTTTCAGGAAAGGAAACGAGTTTTTTCTTCAAAATTTCGCCAAAAGTTGTATTTTGCACCACAGTATCAGAATATGGTCATAACTCAATTTGCCAAAAAAGTGACTTAACAACTTTTGTCTCTCAGGTCTTCAATTGGCGTAGGCCTACGATAGACAGACCCTCGCCAGAGTAGCGTGACTGGGGGGCAGAAAAAATATTTGGGGGGCACAGATAAAAATTTTTCCTCAAATTCGGGAGTGAAGACCAAAAAAAGATCTTCGTCCCGATTTACGTCCAGTGGATACAGGCCGCGTGTGCTTCCTTTCAGGGCAGAATTCTAGAAAGGGGGGTCGTGAGCATGTTTATAGCCTGGCGGGGCGCGGCGAAATCTTATGGTGCGGATCTCGGTTCTTGCCCACAGATGCAGAGGTGAAGACAAAAACAAAAAAGGTCTTCGGCACGGAATCTAGGCTTCGCCTTGACATTCATTCGTGTTTTTCGTCCAGGAACGAGACTTTACTAACGCTTAGGGGCACAAGCAACATTTTGGGAGGCGCAAGTGCCGAAATGCTCACCCGTGGCGCAAGGCCTGACTGTAGATTACTAATGGTAGCATAGGTCTATAAGTTCCAATATAGCAATAGCCAACTTTTCTGATTTGGTTATGGGCTTCTTACTGCTACCAGTTAGTAATCGCCTTTCTTAGTATGCGAGAAGTTTTGCAAAAATTTTTCCTTTTGTTATGTCACAAAATTGCGAAATGCAGGGTTGCCAATGCTGGTACGGACTACACGGAGTCAAGCGATTAAAACTTATTTTTGAAAATAAGCGAAAGTGTGGAAAAAAGCTTGGTACACCTCCTTCTTACCTCAAGTAGTTCTTATTACCTCAAGTACCTCATACTCTTTATTACCTCAAGTATCTTAAGCCAATGCTGGTACGGACTACACAGAGTCAAACGGATTAAAACTTATTCTTGAAAATAAGCGAAAGTGTGGAAAAAAGCTTGGTACACCTCCTTATTACCTCAAGTAGTTCTCATTTCTTCAATAAAATCGAATTCGAGCAGTATCTCTTTAAATGGCATGGTGTAAATCTTTAATCGGAGAATGAGGTGGTAAAACGCAGTGTAGAATCGTTCTTTCTATTTCTGCTTATACTTCCGGTGCGGGTGGTACAAACAGCAAAGCACTAAAATCATCCAGAGCCATAATAAGGGATCCGCGTGTCCGGACACAAACATTTTTGAGTTGCTAATGCTAAAACATGGCCTGCCTATCTGAATGTGGATTCAGAAGAAAGTAGGCGAGTATGTGCGTGATAATGAATGTCACATAGTTCTCAGGGATAGCCTATTGAACAAAGTATGTTAGTATGTTCGTGATATAACTAGAGTAGCAAAACTTATCTTGAGAACGCTAACTTGTTCTGAAAATATGTGAGCAAATATTGCAAAGAATTTGTTTTGAGATAAGAAAGAATTCTAATTACTGGCAAGTTGTCTGGGGCCAAAGCCACATCCGCTGAACGATCATTGTTTTGAAAATCGCCGCTAGAAATCCCAAATAATAGCATACTGTATCAGAAAAAACGCATTAAAAAACTAAGCGTAAAATTAGATATAACTATAATTATTCGAATACTCGGAAAGATGAGCTCCACACTTAATCAATTTTTCACACAATTTCACAAAAATGAGAAGGCGAAGCTACCGCAAAAAATTTGGGCAGTTTTAGAAAAAAACAGTGCTGGGCACTTCCGCAAACCGGTCCGCAAGTCCGCAAATCCGCAAATTGCGGACTTAAGGTTTTGGTTTGCGGATTTGCGAACCGATTTCTTACCGCAAACATTTGCGGATTTGCGGTAAAAAAATTGAAATCTACCGCAAATCCGCAAATCAACAACATCACTGGGATCGTTTCTGCAATTTCCAAAAAAATACGTTTTTACGATTCAATGCATCGACAGATTTGGGTGGATGTGTTTCTAATGTACAACACCTCTCACCAAGATCCTCTGCTATGGAACGATTATTTCCGAGAGGCCGGAGGTGCTGCTATTCTTACAGCAAAATGAGTTGGCTTAAGGTCAACAAACTTCCAACGGCTTGTTTTTGTGAAGGAAAACTTAGACTTTTTGAAGTGTCAAAAGGTTGCACAAGACGACTTTGATGACATGCCCAGCACGTTTAGTAGATGAATAAGCTGCAGGCCTACTTACGCTTTCAATCTTAGTTTTATCTTTTTAGTCTTTTTGTATCGTTGATCGTTTTTTTTGGAAGGCATGCTTTAGACTATATGCGTTGCCGCTTAAGAAATTTCCTACGATTTTTGGAAGTTAATATTACTGCCCGCTTTCGAATTCTGGAAAAATTTCTGTATCCTGAATAATTTTGTGATATTTGGTGATGTATACATAATACAACACTTTGCCTCTTTGATTTTTCAAAGTTTGTGTATTGTGCAAATGATGCGTCAAAATGCTTAGCTTACTTTTTATTTAAGAAATGGCATAATTTTCTAAGCAGTTGGCGGTACTACTCCTAAATTTTCCAACATTCACGAGCAAAGTTAATCATTATGATAAACTTTTTGGCGAGTAAATTACTACGGCACTTTGATCGTGAAGATTTTTAGCACACCAACAAACTGGCCACTGTCGAAACAAATTTCTAATTTAACAGTGGCCATTAGTTGAACCTACGTAACATACCGACAACCAAGACTTAAAACCCAAATTTTCTATTTTTGCAAGTGCTCGTCAGCGCTAAAGAGAAACACGTAACTTTAAATGAGAGCGAGTTTTCAAACAAAATTAATATCTGCACCCAGTGGCGTACGTAAAAGTTTTCATGGGGGGCCTAAAGTTTCGTCGCACTGTGACGCCACAAATCAATATTATGGAGAGTGCCCAAGGCAAGACCTTTGTAGGGTGGTCCGGGGGCATGCTCCTGAAAAAATTTGCAAAATTACACTAAAAATACGCGTTATCGTGCATTCTGGAAACAAGTTTTGGTATAATGCTTTTACGAGCTTACTAGAAGAATGAAATCGTAAAATGAAAATGCTTCAAAAACATTACGGAATTAAAAAGCCAGGTCATTTGTGAAGGAAGAAAACAAACCAAAACAAAGATCGATTTATTTTTGCATTTACGTAGTAATAACGTACATCCTCTTAGAACTGCTTGGTTTTGCTTTATCCTGTATCATTTTTAGAGTCTGAGAGATGGCCATGGCTCTGTGGCCTTCCTCCTATGTACGCTGGTGTCTTCACCGTAATTATATTGTATACAATTTGAAAGCTTTTAAAAGACTGCTCTTATCCAAAGTTCGACTAGAAGTTCAAGCGTTACAATTTCATGTAACCATTAATCAGGACTGTATTGCAACTGAAATAAAGTAAACAAAGGAACCGGACTTTTGGCATGTTCTTCTTACACCTAGCGCATTTTCATCTTGGCAAAAGTTTGCCTTTATATGAACACCTTTCAAAACAATTTAAAAAATTTTTGCACCAGTACAGAAGCAAAAAAAAAACGCTACCTGCAATTATCACGTTTGAAACTAAGTTATTTTAATTGTGATCTGCAAATTGCCATGCGTGATTAAAGGAGCAAGAAGTGACATCGACAACAACCCCCCCCCCCCCTAATCATTCCGTCACTCAAGCAGTAAATACTAGCCTGTATGCCTGCAAAGTATCGTTTTCAAGAACGCAAAAACGCAAGTTCGTGCGCTTCGAGTTTTTACTTTTCCGCGACTCAGTAAAGATTTGTGCATCTCTGTCTGTCCTATATGACAAGTACATGTACTGTACAAGTATGTAAATCAAATAAGGATTTTCAACTCAACGAACATACCGTAGTTAGAAGTTAGAACGAGCAACGAAAGTGACTGGCAGGTGAGGTTACTCTCTTCCAAGTGTCTACTCCAGCCACCAGAATCGCAGTCGTTATCCAGCTCCGATCACAGTTTTGTTTAAACAAACCTGGGTATATTTCCACTCGGCCCTGCTGCTGACATGTATATCGTAACTTACAAAAACAGAATATTAAATAAACCTAAGGAAACTTACTGATGTTTATTACAGGTCTGCAGCCGATATGGAAAATATCAAGTATTGTTATATTGCAATAGGTCAGCTCTATTTATCAAACCAGGCAAAAAAAGAAAAGTTTGCGGTTCAAGTTTGCGGAAGTGAAAAGTCATTTGCGGTTGCGGAAGTGCAAAAAATTACCGCAAACGTACCGCAAACTTGCGGATTTGCGGTTGCGGACCACCTATTGCTATTTTGCGGAATTTGCGGTTGCGGAATAGAGTTTAAATTTGCGGTGCCCAGCACTGGAAAAAAATAATGAGTTAGTTCTACGTTTGTAAATTGTGGGCTTTTCGTAGGGTCGTCCTGTGCAAATCGCAAATGTCACTCTTGCCTTTCTTCCTAGTACGACCCTGCTAGATTTCTCGGGTTACCTTTTGCCGTTAAAATACCTCATGTTAAATTTCACAAAATGTCTTTGGCGGTCGAATCAAACATAAATTATAATTAAAAATATTTTGCAATATTTTTAGATAATAATTTCACAGTTCAATTATTATTTAAAAAATATGCTTACATTTAAAAAAATTCTGTGAAAAGGACTTAAAGAAGTTGTTTAACCAAGCAATTACTGTATAAAGGTTTGTGGTTGAAGAACTACTAAAAAAGTGTGGATCCATAACCAGTGTACGTTTGCACGGGGCCCTGACTGACGAAGTAAAAGCCCTAAAATTGACCATTTTCACGTTTAGAACTTATAGCTATTTCCATTCATGGGTTACAGCCTTGTTTCATTACCAGGATATCGCTACGGAACGCAATCAACATTGCTGCTAACGCGCAAGACTTCAAAACAACATTGATTATTTTTGGACACGACTTTTTTCGAATTATAATTAAAACCTTTAAAAAACGCAATATCTTTAACGCTTTAGCGCTTAAAAATAATGGAAAATTTGCCAAACTTAGTTTAAAAAATTGTGTCCTTGGCCTTGGCGTTGACCATACCTGCCTTTGGCCTCGAGAGGGTCTGTCCACGACAAGTCAGTCATTGGCCTTGAATTTTTTTTTCAGTCCTTGGCATTGGCCTGGCCTCGAAAGTTGAGTCCTCGACTCCATCTCTGATTTATAATACTTCTAAAATTATTACCTAAACACGAAACTTTTTTTCAGTTATGCCTCATCTTATTCCAATTACGATGATTTCATTGTGTTTTTTTTTCTTTTTTGTGTTGCGTCATGGCCCAAAGAAGGGGGACATGGCAAAATGCCTCTTCTCTTGAATAAGTTACTGATCAAATGCTGTTTAGACCATTTAAGTAGGTTGTTTAAAGCAACGACATTGGCGCTAAACAATACCATGCAGTTAGTTTATAGCCCTTAAAGTGGCACAACCACTGGGGCTAAGGGGGCTTCAGTTTCTCCCTAAGCCAAGTTACTTAAAAAGTTTAACCCAAATCTTCATTCACGCCAAAAACTAGTCTGATTTCCGAATCTTTTTTTGATCTTCATCTAATTTGTGGCGCGAATCGTAATTATCAGTCTTAGTACCGCGTGAAAATATTGCTCTTGAAGGCCCTGTTTGTGGTATGTGTAGTAATACCGGTTTGCCCGCCATAGAAATGAGTCATTTTTCAAACAAAAAAATAACTTTGGAGTCAAGCCCCCTTGGCTAAGTACTGGTTGCGCGAGTGGCTCTTTTTTTAGCTTTTATGAGCAGTACTGCTGTATCTTATGATTTACGGGTATGGACTTTGAACTTGTTTGGTCATGACTTTTTTATAAAGATTTACTGATTTATTTTTCAGCAACTTGGGTCGGTGGAGGTTACATCAACGGAACAGCGGAATCAATTTACACTCCTGGTTTAGGTTTTTTGTGGACACTCCCTCCATTCTGCTATTCGCTTGCGCTTATTTTGGGAGGAATATTTTTTGCAAAAAAGATGAGAAATCAAGTGATGAATCTATTTTTAACGTAATAGTATATTCTTCAAGAACAGTCATTTTTTATTGGGATTTTATTGGCTTAGTTTATGGTTTTATAATAAAAAAATACAACCAAAAAATATGATCAACACCATTTCAACCACTTTTTAATTATTGGAGGTTTTGGTTCAAATTAATATCATAGTCAGTTATCTTTTGAAGCAAAAAATTTGCGGTTACAGGGATACGTGACAATGATCGACCCTTTTCAAAGAAAATTTGGTCGCAAAATGGGAGCTCTACTCAGTGTTCCTGCTCTTTGCAGCGAAACTTTCTTCTGTGGAGCAATTCTTGGAGCCTTAGGTAGGTTGAGCAATAGCATGATATATATAAAAAAAAAACAAATAAACTGGGAAAAACTTTTAAAGCTTTAAAAACTCTGAATAGAAAAATGTAGCGAAGTTTTTGATTTTTTTTTTTTTTTTTTTCTGAAACTGCAGTAACTTGTAAAATTTATTAAAAGAGTTATACTTTCCCAAAAAAAACAGATCGCGTAAACGCAATAATTGAATCCTACAAATTTTATCGTATTGTAAAATAATGTTACACAGTAATGACTGGATTCTAGATTAGAAGGCTTATTTCACCGGGAATTTTTATATACTTTTTTATTATTTCTGACTTAAATCTAACCCAGACTCATATGCTTATTCTAAAGCTACTCTCAAATTGAACCCTAACCCAAACCCTAACTTAAACCTTAGTCTTAACTTTTAAAAAGCAATATTTCTAATTTTCGTTTTATTCCTCTTTAACTTGAAAATTTTCGGTGAAATAGTCACTATACCTAATAGATTTTTTGAAATTTTGCTTCAAAATTCTTTTTTATGGTGGAAGGAAATAGTTGGTCCTCCGTTTTGGAAAAAATCGTGCTCCAACTTTTGAATGGACTCGATTTTAATAGAAGCCAAGCGGATCATATTTTAAACTAGCTCATAACGGTGTCTTCGAAAATTAAGAACCCGGTAATATATGCCATTATTGCATTCGGTGTTATACTCAGCCTACAAAAAAGAATTAGCGCTCAAATAATGCTGTATTTGTACAGGGGGAACTCTGACTGTTATTGTGGGACTGCGAGAGGATATAGCGATTATGGTATCAGCGTGTATTGCTGTCTCTTACACGCTCATCGGTGGTCTCTACTCAGTTGCCTTCACTGACGTTGCACAACTGATTTGCATGATCATAGGAATGGTATGGCGGCGTTCCCGAGAAAAGAGAGTTCTTAATTTTGGCTGTTGAAAGAGGATTGAAGGTAAACTTAATGGGGTTATCTAAAACTAGGCCGATCGTATTAGATTAAATTGGTGTTGACTCCATTTTTCTTGACCCAGCCGATCTAGAGATATTTTCATATTATTTCAAAAACGACGTATTAGGAGCCTCTCGAATTTTTATGGGCAGCCTTGACGTTTCAATGCATTAAATTTTATGACCTAGCCTACAGAGGCCTATATTAACCTATGTAGATTAAAATTCTTCTGTGATTTGATCTAATTGCGGCGTTCCTTTAGAATAAAACTAAGATGACGTCGCCGATGTTATCAACGTCAGGGTTGCCAAAAAAATTATGATTAGGAAGACCCTACGTCGTGTTTGAAGTAGAATATTTAGAAAACGGCGGGGTCAATTAAGAAGGATGGATTTAACGCCGATCTAATCTTATACGATTTCTCTAACTTTAGATATCCCCATTGATTTTTCCTTTTGTCCTCTTTTAATATTTTAAAAGCAAAACCAGCGTTTTTTCTTAGCATTTGTAGATAGCGCAGAAAAATAATGCGAGAAAAGCATTTAAAAGGCCTGAGTGTTTGATGTCTGTCCGGTTAAGTATCGATACTTGCTTTAATCTTCATGACTGTTTGCTGTTTGACTAGAGAAAGAGAAAATACCCTATGAATCAGTCATGAGCTTGAGGGCTTAAGTTTCTCCGGCGTCACTGAGTTGCAAGAGCGCACACAGTCGCGTAGCCAAGATTTCGCAAAGGGGAGGGGGGGCTTTTTTCGAAGCTTGAAACAACAGTAAACGAAGCTGACCCAAACTTTCATCAGTCTTGAATTAGATTGAAGCTGTTTTTCTGTCAAAATCAGGTGTTCGAAAAAAAAAGGTCTTCACCGAAATTAAAACGGTTTTTCCGACCAAAATCAGTTGCTCTCCAAAAAAAAAAAAGGACTTCACCGACATTCAAACGATTTTCCCGGCCAAAATTAGGTGATCTCCGAAAAAAAAAAGGTCTTCACCGTCTTTGGGTGAGCTCCAGAACAAAAAAACACTCCACTTTTCTGGTCCAAATAACGCCAAGTCCTTCACAACTTCTGCTCTCAAATCCCGCTGGGGGGCTGTTTTCTTTTTTGGAGCAAAATTCGGCCTCAAAAGCACTAAAAACGTGCTATTTTGCATACTTTTCAGGCCAATGGGAGGCTGTAGCCCCCCCCCCTAGCTACGCCACTGAGCGTGCAGATGTCAGTAGGTCTATTAATAAAAAATTTATAAGTTTCTATAAAAATTTGCCTTCGTGTTATTTCTTACGTTTTAAAAGTATTGTGTGGGCGCTTTTTTTTTTCAGTGGTTATGTCTACCTTTCGTTTTCAATAGCCCGGCCTTAGAAGCGTCAATTACAGAGACAGCATACCACAATGCAAGTTGGTTGGGCAAATGGGATCCAAATTTTGCCGGGCAATGGATTGACGCTCTGTTTATGTTGGTAGGTGATGGGTGGAAACTGAAAAGTTTTGAGCTGAATAAATGTCGGTGTTTTGTTTGATTTCAAAACCCATTTTGTGCGGATAAATAGAATAGCCATTCTCGGTCTGCTATACTATCTCAGATTAGTAAATAAGCTGCTGCTGTTATAACTAGCATTTTCGATTTTTGTAAAATTTAGTTTGATTCGTTGCTAAGGTGAAACGTGACATAAAATAATGAAACAAGTAGAATTTCGATTTGAATGCTGTTAATTGCTTTAAAGGTCAATGATTTTATGGTTGAGGAGCATTTCAACCATTAGTAATTTTTCATAAGCTTTTTTTTCAAGTATTCAAAAATTTTTCTAAACTTTTGGAAAGACCACGAATAGCAAACGGATTGGTCAAACCAATAATATCTCAAGTCGATCCTTGATCACTTAAATAATGTAATTGTTGAACTTTAAGCAGTTTGTTTAGTTTGCGTCACAAAACTGGTTTGGGTTATCTTTAAGCATATTAATTCAGTAAGTTTTTGGTAGTTTTCATTATTTTGAAAATTGACGTTTAATGCTCTATTGCAGACCGGTGGAGGGATACCGTGGCAAATCTACTTTCAACGTGTGCTGGCAGCAGAATCAGCGCGAACAGCTCAAATTCTTTCTTTCATAGGATGCTTTGGCTGTATTGTCATGTCAATTCCATCGATTTTGATTGGAGCAGTTGCAGTATCAACAAGTAGAGTTTCGTTCAAAACAAATCTTTACTATAATTTATAATTACAGCTTTATTTGCCGAATTGTCTTGGCCAGGAGACAGCGATGGGTTTTTTGGCTTTCGAGTCAAGCTGCTACCTGGCCAACTGTCTATCACACATGCTGGAGCAGTGGAGGCTTCCCATTTTCCCTTTTTATTGCAGAATGTCAATAGCAATTTTTGTAGTTTGACCCGACCGGAATGGAATCCTGGTCTACCGTTTCAATAGCAGACACTCTATCCACTCGACCATAACTGATCGGTAAATTGCATACGCTGTATAAAGCTACACCGAAGCGTCTAACAACTTAAGGGGGTGAAGCATTCAGCCAGTTGTGGTACTCTATACTCTACCATAGCTAAAATTGAAAAATAATTATTGAAATTTTTTGTTTTCATTTTGGGGCTGCAGTTTTAAAAATATTTTAACAAACGCGAAGAGATACCTCCAAGAAGTTTTTGTGGGAACCCTGAGTTGGTTCTTCCAGCCTGAATTTTCAGAAAAAGGGAAGGTTTATTAAAATCGGATTAGTTACGTGATGTTGTTCGAAGAGCAAATATTACTTAGTTTCTCTTTTCCCTCAAAGCTCAGGATGGTAGAACAGATTCAGGGTTTCCAAAAAAATTTTATGGGGGATGTCTCTTTGTATTTGTTGAATAACAGTGCAACCACAGCCCAAAAATGAGAAAAAATTCAAAATTTAATTTTAAATTTAGCTATTGCTAACTGCTGCAATTGGATGGATTCTAGACCTCCTTTAATTGCGGTATCTATTTCTGCCTCATTGTACTTGCAAGTAACCCAGCTACTTTTCAAGAAGTATTGCAGAGGCGGTAGCTATAGCTTGTCAAAACGGCGTCCGATATTTGGCAGTTCGAGATGTGAATTTCAGACTTCCCGCTAGGGACAAATTAGGCAATATCGTTCGTGTCTGGCTACTTTTTGCTACTTCAAAAATAGTACGGGTTCGTCTCTGGAGCGGAGGCTGGCTTGAGGTTCAAATCTACGGCCGGACAAATCGAACGCATTGTTGCCAACGGGTCGCCGCCCCTGGAACATTTATTCAACAAGAGCTGTGTTGCCTGCAGGCGCATTGATCCGGAAATGGGCCCCGCCAATTTACTACACCCTTCGGCGAATTAAAAC
This sequence comes from Trididemnum nubilum, assembly GCA_963965965.1. Classification (NCBI taxonomy): domain Eukaryota; kingdom Metazoa; phylum Chordata; class Ascidiacea; order Aplousobranchia; family Didemnidae; genus Trididemnum; species Trididemnum nubilum. Next base: position 20,323,261 of record OZ014490.1, read on the forward strand.
GAACAGAGCTGGGCACCCGCTACTTGAAAAGTGTTGGTTGAAAACTTGAAAATTTTGGCAAAAAAGCTTGAAAAATTTTGGCAAAAAAGCAGCGGCGCTGCCGCTTATCGCTACTCAAATAAAAAAGTAGCGCCGCTGCCGCTACGTGCATGTAAAACAGCGGCCGCTGCCGCTACTTTAAAAAAATAAATAGTAAAAAAACGATGGCATTGAAATACGTGTGATGATTTAATGTATCGTTTGAGCAGAACCACCCTTTTACAAATGTAAATTTAGTGTATGACTCAACTGAGAACCGAATTAATAGCTTCCTGACTTCAAGTCTTGATTTGAAAAGTGCTTATTTAGTTTATTGTTGGAGTGGCGAAACACTATTTCACAAATATAAATTCAGTGTATGACTCACCTGAGAACCGAACTGTTAACCTCCTGATTTCAAGTCTAAAATTAAAAGGTGATTATTTAACTTAGTGTTTGAGTGTCGAACTAAGACTGTTGAAACCTTTCAAGTTTAGTGTTTGGAGATTTGTTTTGTTTTAGAGTCAAACTAATTTGAAACCTTTCAAGTTTACTTTATCAAGGCTTGGAATTGTTAAGCTTTAAACGGTTTAAGCATAAGCATATGCTTGCTTGTAACGACACGTACCGTTTTCCTTTCGTGATGTTCGAGAAATGACGTACGGTAAATCGCCGAGTTGCATAAGCAACGGTTTTTCGGATAGACGGCGTAATGATGTTACTATATTTTAAACGTAAGTTTTAATAACAACAATGACACATCTGGACCTGTCTAAGATGGGTGTTCCTTCTCTATAAACGCCGATTTTTCAAGTAGATGGCGTAATTTTATAGCTTTATAACCAGCTGCCTCGTTCAATCTTTCATTCCACCAAAATGTTTGAGTGCAGCATATGCACTCGGAAGTTTACCCGCAAAGGTGATGTACTCCGTATGAACAGTGTTCATAGAGAGAGAAAATTCCAATGTTATTTAGACAACAAAACTTTTTCTAGAAAGGATGACATGACAAGACACGTAAACACCTTGCACCCCAAAGACGGTTTTGTTTGCAGTTTATGTAATATCAAATTTCAAGATAAACAAGCTGTTCAGAGTCAAAAAAATCGGAACACTCTTTGAAGTGTTCGAAATGTTAAAATACTTATTCTACCCAAAGCAATTTCAACAGACACAAAGTGAGTTGCTGCAGATGTTCAAAGTGTAAATACAAGTTTGATTCTTTACTAGAACTCACAAATCACACCTGCGAACCTTCTAGGAAGAAAGCTCGACTGAATGCGGAGTTCACCAATCGTGGGAAGGCTGTATCTATTGTATGTTCACAGCTTTCAAGTGTCTACCTATCATCTGTCGTAGAAGAATGTCAACCAGCAGTGCATTGCAGTTCTCCTGTGTCTGTTTCAGTGGAAGAGCCACCAATTGTGGTAGAAGAACGTCAACCAGCAGTGCAATGCAGTCCTCCCGTGTCTGTTTCAGTGGAAGAGCCACCAACTGTGGTGGAAGAATGTCAACCAGCAGTGCAATGCAGTCCTCCTGTGTTTGTTTCAGTGGAAGAAGAAAGTCACCAAGCAGTGCAACACAATTTTCCTGGGACTGTTACAGCAAAAGACCGACCATCAGCGGCAGTGGACGAAGTCGATGAGCGCCAGTCGATTCCAGTACGGAAAAAAAGTTTGAAGATGAAACGACTGCAAAAGGCCAAACGAAGTTAGCGTGAACTGGAAGTAATAGAAAACGATTAACTAATTGAAGGCAATGAAGAATTAGCGACTTTTATGCGACTGTATTGGAGCTCTATTCGTACTTTCATACGTCGAGGTACAGTGCAAAATGTGTATAATTTTTATTTTGATCGTGACTTTTAAGATATGGTTGAAAACATTGCAGTTTCTATCATGAGGTATCAAGAAAATCAGTTTAAAATTAATTATGGTTTTGGTCATGCGTTGAAAAATATTGGCCAAGTCAATTTCGTTATTACCATGTATCAAACAATAATTTGATGCTAGGCACAGCGATGTTGATTTCAACTGAGGCACAACTCATAAACTGGCTTAACACTACTACAGAGCAAGATTTTCTTGCGAATATCAATCGCCTTTACGCAAAATGGCAAATTGTACAAATCACAAACGTTACACTTTTTGTGAACAAATTGATAGACGCACCACTTGGCGCACAGTGTCAACTACCAGATTTTATTGCATTCAATCGTGGGTTAACAAATGTATCTGGTGCTTAAAATTTGTGTCTTTTTCGCTGTTTAGCAATTTTTAAAGGGACTAACCCGCGATATTGTGAAAGAGATGCTAAAGATTTATTTACTGTGTACTGTTCCCATTTTGGTGACGAATTTAATGGCGTCGCTTTAGAGTGCCTACTCAAAATTGAAGACCTTTTCAAGGTTAATATTGTTGTGTACTCATTGGAAGGTCCTGTAGCGAGTTTGGTACGTAGGTCTCGGGGAATATACGATCAAACATTGAAACTAAACGTGTATCAAAACCACTTAAATGTTATCAAAGACTTTGAAAAATATTGTGCAGTATTTCAATGCAAAACTTGCTCAAAATTATGGTATGTCAGGAATCATCATTATTTACGCCATTGTAAAACGTGCACTGCTGAGGTCCGCGAAATTTATCCTGGTTGGATTTACAAATCTACTCCAACTATTTTTGAAAAGTTAGAAGAAATAATTGTTTTTGTTTCTCCTAAAGATCGTTATTATCCGTACTTTGCATGTAATGATTTTGAAAGTTTTTTTGATCACAATAACTTACCTAAGAATGGTGAAATGCTGTCGTTTGAGGACCGCCATAAACCCCTTAGCGTTGCCATCGCTTCTGACGTACCTGGGCATGAAGAGGTGATCTGTCTAGTCTCGAATGGTAATGAAAAAAGTTTGATTCATGACATGTTGCAGCATATGGAGGCAATAGCTGACTCTGCCTATGAAATTCAGAAAGAAAAGTTTAATTATGTTTACAAAGCTTTAAAAGACCACCCAAATTGTAGAAGTGAGATCTATTGAAACAATTTGACCAGCATAACAAAGAGCTGATTGTACTTGGATTTAACAGCGAACGTTACGATTTGAACTTGATTAAGCCTCTTATTGTTACACTGCTGCTGAACAAAATAGAGTTTGTGATCAAGAGAACTAACACATATCTCTGTTTGAAAGCAGAAAAGCTGAGGTTTCTCGACATCAAGAATTATTTAGCTCACGGTTTTTCGTACAAAAAGTTTTTGGCAGCTTATAGGTGTCAAGAACAAAATTTTTTTCCCCTACGAGTTTATTAATAGTATTGAAAAGTTAAATTATTTCACTGTCACTCCCCATGAACGTTTTTATTCTACACTTCAAAAATCTAACATCTCTGCACAAGACTACGACTTAGTGGTTCGAACCTGGGAAAGGGAAGGCTGGAGGACTTTAAAAGATTTGTTAGTTCACTACAACCAGTTAGATGTACGTCCGTTTGTTCAAGCCGTTCAGAAATTGCTTAAACCTTATTTAAAAGATGGGTTTGATATTTTTAAAAATAGTTTCTCTGTTAGCAGTGCTGCCAAATTAAAAATGTTAAAAGCAATAGAGCCAGATTCGTTCTTTTGCAAGAAAATCTTACTGGTTTTTTTGTACGTTACAAGGAATCAGAAAATTTCAAACCCGATTCTTGTTCTAAATTTGACTTCTCAGCTTATCAGTGGTTAAGTTGGATTTCTCATAAAGAAAAGAAATTTATTCAGCACAAATTCAACAAAGGAGAAAAGAGACTCACCGACCAAAGTATTGAAGTCGGGGCTTCATGGAAGAAACAAATGAAGTTCTCCAGTTTGATGGTTGTTTTTCCATTCCTGTGACTTATGCTCCATGAACCGCAATCCTGATGGGAGTTTGGAAGAATTCCATCCTTTGAATGGAAAAAAAGCATGAGGATATCTGCAAAGCTACTCTAGAAAACACAAAAAAATTACAAGATGCTGGATTTTCAGTGAGAAGAATTCGAGGCTGTGAGAAGTGCCGTCGCTACGGGGGGGGGGGGGGCAGGGGAGGCTGTGCCCCCCTAACGAATGCTTGTGCCCCCCCATTTTGGTTTACTCAAATTACTGTTTTTGGAACATCACGTAACTGCAATACAACTACAATGATGGTAAAAGGAATAATTACGTTCAAACATAATTCTCCTTTGAAGTTTTCTTGATTCTTTGCGAAATTGCTGGCAACCAACAGCTTTACATAAATCTGATGTAATAATCCATCTCATTAACATACCTTTACGGATGTGCCGCGGAAGAGAGAAGTAAGCCTGCAGAATCGTTACCGATACTTCGTTAGTAATCATGACATGAAATAATACGTGAAAACATTTTTTTCAAAGACCACTTGTTTTTATTTTTATAGTACTGTACACAGGGGCGTATTTAGGGGAGCATTGGGCCATGCCCCCCCTTTGGGTTGTCAGGATAGTATAATCAGCATAGAATAGTATGCAAAATTGCGGCATGCCCCCCCCCCCCCCCTTTGCAAGTAGGGAAGAAGCTTTGATCACACAAAGGGTATGTTTTATACGTTTGTTTTAAGCCTGCACCCAACTTTGGGCAAAAAATCGGACTAAATTTGAGTAAAGATCTTTTTTTCTTTTTTAGCTCTTCACCTAATTAAAAAATTGAACTAATTTTGAGTGAAGACCTTTTTTTTGCTCTTCACCTAAATTTGGACAAAAAATTGGACTGATTTTGGGTGGAACAATTTCTTATTCTGATCTTTGTTCTTCTCAAATTTTCTGACGTTCCTGGCCCCCCCCCCCCCCCCCCCCCTTTTCAAAATCCTGCGTACGCTACTGACAGTACACTTAAGATTTTGAGGTCGCGGTCTGTGGTGCAACTAGGGTAAAGGGGCTTAAGCTCCCTAAGTTAATTCACTAAGAAATTTAACTTCAAAATACGAGCGTTTAAACGTGTTTTAAGACTTGATTTGAAGTAAGGAGGAGATAAAGTGGCTAAAAAATTTAATTTGTCTTTAAAATAACTTCTGAATTTTAGCAATTTTAATGATTCCTATGGCTTTAAAACGAGCGAAATACGATTAAAATGACGTAAAATTCACTTCTTTTTTTGCGGCAAAATCACAAAAATCGCCCAGCGCCTGGGGGCTCCGCCCACAGTTACTATATTTAATGACTATGCCCCCGTTTGTGACACGCTTGAGTTGCATCAGTTTGTTTAGCACGGAACCTAAATCAGACAATTTTCGTGCAAAAAAATTTACTTTTTGCTCACCCCTCTTAGCAAAATCCTAGGTTGCGTGTCTGGTAGCATTCACTGCTGTAGATAGATTTTTCAGGCGGTTGTGGGTCGCAGACGAAACAAGCTAAAAGACGCTGCCGGCCTTATAGGTCTCTAGTTTTAGACATGAATACAGAAATGTTAAAATTGCCCATATTGGTAGCTGTACAAGATCTGAATATCAGTTTTTATATGCAAAAGTTCAGTTTATTTTAGCGCCTCCCCCCCCCCACTTTCAGCTAGTGCCCCCTCACTACTTTTGCTCTGGCGACGGCACTGGCTGTGAGTGGAATAAAACGAAACAAGAACCACAAGTGGCAGCTTTTATCAAAACCTTAAAAGCAGTGGAACCCCGATATCAATTAAGTTTCCAAAAGATTTTGGATGGAATTCAAAATGACCACCTCTATGGCTTTCTGTTTGTTGACATTGAGACTCCAGAGCATTTCAAAGAAAAACTTGCTGATTTTCCTCCTATTATAAAGAACACAGATGCATCAAGAGCTTACATCGGTCCCTATATGGAGAAGATTGCAGTGGAACATGGTTATTTGAAAAAGCCACAGCGCTATTTCATTAGCAGTTACTTTGGAGAAAAAATACTTATCAACTCAGAAATGGCTAAATTCTATTTGGACTTGGGACCAAAGATCACCCGGATTTATGAATTTATTCAATTCTATCCTAGCAAATGTTTTGAGTCCTTAGCACTTCAAATACCTGCAGACAGAAGAGAAGGTGACCGACATCCGGACTTTCAAACTTTGGCGATGACGAGAAAACTTACGGGAAACAGTCTATACAGTGCATCACTTCTAAATAAGCACTCTCATCGTGACATAACTTACCACAATGATACCACTGTAAACAATGTCATCAACTCTTCCCATTTCACTCACTTGGATGTCATTGACGAAAAACTTTATGAAGTGAAGTGTCGAAAAAAACAAATCAAAAATAATTTTCCATTACAAATTGGCTTAAACGTATACATGAATGCTAAGTTACATATGCTAAAGTTCTATTATTTGTTTCTTAAAAAATTTATACCAGACAGACATCATGAATTAAATGAATCCGATACCGATTCCCTATATTTCTCCATCAGCAGAGAATCTCTTGATGATTGTGTCCCAAAGGAACTCAAAAGGGGATATTTTACTGAAAAGTGTCGATGGATGCCTACAGAAGTTTGCGACCGTCATCTGGAAGATTTTGTGGAAACTAAAGTTTCTGGAGCTGTGTGGACCCCTCCTCCTTGCTGCAGAGAGCGTTACATCTTTCAGAAGAAAGTAGGAGGCTTATTTAAGGATGAGTTTGAAGGACGAAAAATCTTATGTCTTACTTTTAAAACTTATTTTTGTGCTGGTAAACAAAACAAACAAGTTTCTAAAGGTGTTAGTATATGCCAAAACCCCCTGACATTTGAAAATTGTTACCAAGTTTTAAAATCCAATACCCCATTAAAAGCTACAAACCAAGGGTTTATGTTACGCCAGCACCACATATATACTTACAAACAAGAAAAACGAAGCCTTAATAGTTTTTATTGTAAACGGAAAGTGCTTGAAGATTGGATACACACTATTCCTTTAGACATCTAAAATTCTCAAATACGATTGCATGTGTTTCACTAATTTATGTGTTTTATCTTTTTACTAAATCGCTTCTGTGTGTTAATGACCTGTATGTTTATCTTTGTTAAAGATTTTGAACATATGTTTTTTTTCTAAATTCTATCACAACTATCTTACTTGAAACTTGAGTAAAGGAAGTCGTTGACAGCTTGTGTTCTTTTGCTCGCTTGAAGATTTATAATAAATAAGCTGAAAAAATGATCTGATGTTGTTTTTTTTTTACCTACGTTTAATCTTTGCTAAATTCTGCACAAACGTGGGAAGTGTTTTTATCTAAATTCTATCATAACTGAATTATCCTTCTTTGGAGCTTGTTAGTTGAGTATGTAAAGGAAGTCGTAGGCGGTTTACGCTCTTTTGCTCATTTAAACATTTATAATAAGTAAGCTTAAAAAATGAATTGATTTTTGTATGAAAGAAAAAATGGGGGAAAGGAGGGGTTTGAGTAGTATTAAAAAGCCTGAACTTGTTGGGAAGAAGAGAATGCACAGGAGAAAAACGTGCAGAAACTCCTGCATCCCTGCGTGATCTGCCTGACGGCGGAGGCAGATCATATAATGATGGCATGTGGCTACTTAGTCTGCTGTGGCATTTGTGCTACAGAGTTGGAACAAATGGGGCAATATGAGTGCTCTATTTGCCGCAGTTTTGCCCTGTGTTTTTTTTTAATATATTTTTAATTGTGTAATAAACAAAACCTATTTTAATTGCATTCATGTGTGCTCAACAGAAAAGTTTATCATTTCAGATCTGACCTGACTTGAAATCGAACCCTCGTCACAGACTCTAATGAAAAAAAATCAAAACAAATTTTTTCAAGAAGTTTTTGATTTAGATTTGTTAAAAGACACAAGTGATTTGAGAATAAGTCTTTGCGAAACATTTTGTGTTAGAAGGATTGGTTCTGTAAAAACGCTTTTCATACAAATCTGACTTTGAAATGTGTAACTGAAAAACTACTGTTACAGTCTTATCTTTTCACATATTTAAAAAAAACTTGCAAAGCATTGTTTTTCCATTTATCAAAACCTAATGCTGCTGAAAGGTAGAAAACAAAATTTAGGGAAAATCTCTTCAAAAGTCAAAAACCCCTCTTCATTTGTGTTAGCCGGTTATTCAGGGGTGGGAAAAACATACTGGATATTTCCATAGGTGGGCAAGTTAATGCAAAGCGTTAGATTCGTTAACCACTAATCCGTTAACAAACTTCACACCTCCGTTAACGCTAATCCGTTATTTTCAGCTTTAATTAACGGAAGTTAATGAAGTCCGTTAATTCGTTAATTTTTTGGGTGTAATTTAGATTTCTTTTTATTCACTCGCTTCTAGAACACGAAGTGACACTGTTGAGCTGATTGTAAGGAAATATTTATTGCTCCGGTGGTCTTTTTGTGTTTTGGAAGTTACATATTACAGTCCAATCTAATTTCGAGATAAAAATAGGTTTAAATGCACAATGAAGCTGCCATCGGAAAAGCTTAGGAAATTGTGAACACCGATAATTAATAGATCTTTGAGGCTGCAGCTTATTATTTGCCACGAAAAAGAGCTCCTTTCTTCGCTTTCTTCGATAAAACTCGTGCTAATACGCAGCAAGTGTTACCAGAGCAAACTGGTTTGTTCCGGTACGATAAAAGAATGGTGCAAGATATTTACGACAAATATCTTAACGGAAGTTAACAGCACTTAATGGAAGTTAATTTAGTCCGTTAACATGAAAAAACTTTTTAACGGCTTAACGAGTTAATGAAAAAGTTAGCTTCGTTTATAACGGATTAACGATTAACGGACATGTGCCCACCTATGGATATTTCGCTTTATTGATCATGTAGATGAGATTATTACACCAAAAATCGAAAAAATTTTATATCGTTACGAAATATGGCTGCCTAAATTTCAAGATTACATGCATAAAGTCCAATTTATACAAGGAATGCCAGATCCTGAGACACTACAAACTCCAGAAAAGAAATTGATGATCCTAAATGACCTCATGCATGGAGATTTAACACTTTTATCAAAAATATTCACAATTTACAGTCATCATTACAATTTTACAGTAATCGAAACTGTACAAAACCTTTTTCATAAATCCCATCGTGAAATTTCATCAAATGCACAATTTGTTGTCTTGTTTAAAAACTGTAGAGATGTCAATCAAATCTCTTATTTTTTAAGATTTCAAATAATTGCACAAAAGTTAATTTGCATGCAGTAGAAAAGGCTCGAAATATTGCTTGATCAATTGTCATCACGTGCATTGTGTTACATTACATCATTGGAAAACCTTAGCAGTCAAATATACGCAACTGTACGAAAGCCAAATGCAGTAAAGCAAGAGTTCAAAACCAGGTATAAACAAGAACACATAAGAAAACAATACATTCTTTCTGACAGATTGGAACGCTACTGGATATGGTGAATTGACACCACTAGAGCGCGGTCAAGAGGCAATGATTCTTCCTCTAGTGTTACAATACCTCACACCCCCAGTTGTAGCATTTTTCGGACTCGGTGCCGTCTCGGCGGCTGTGATGTCGTCGGCAGATTCAAGTGTGCTAGCAATAGCAACCATGTTCACAAGAAATATTTATGAACCCCTTGCTCGAAAAAATGTGAGTTTTTGCTTGCTTTTGGTTAATTTTTTTTTTATATATATCTTTATTGGCTGATAGTGGATCGGAATTTACTTATGTTTACTTTCAATTATAAATTACTAAATTGCCGTGTCAACGAGACATTGAAGCTAACATTCGGCATTTGAGTCAAAGCTGCCACCTGCCTACTTGACTAGCACCACACATGATGGAGGCTTCACACTGATAAAGTCTTGTTAGTGCTGAACGTCAAGCAGACAATTTGTGAATTTTAATTCTTATAAGATTTGGTTTGACCCACCGAGGATCAAACCACCGTTTCAGTAGCGGACTCTTTATAAACCGGACCACTCATAGTTATGGTAGTAACTATAAAGCTATAATAGGCATAGTAATTTCAGAGACACAGTATATAATAATACACAAACGCCGAATAACGTTAAAAAAAAAGTTTTGGAAACATCTCTACCGCTTGCAGTTAAGAACAGCATAGCAGTCTATAATAATGTGCAAAAATTATTTTTGTTTTTATTTATTTGCTACGTAGGCCCCGGAAAAAGAATTAATTTGGGTGATGAGAGGGGCAACTCTTTTGGCTGGGATTGTTCCTGCCGTGTTGGCTATCAAAGTGAAATCTGTCTTTGTTCTTTGGTATCTCTGCACAGACCTTTGCTATGTCATGTTATTGCCGCAAGTGAGTAAATAATTAATGTTATTGAAGGAAACGAGTAATTTGAAGTATTGTTGGTCTATTTCTGGTAATAATATAGTATAATCTGACATTAATTCGGTGAAAAAAGGCCACTTTAATTTATAAATTTGATCGTATACTGTAGTTTCACAATTGTGTGATTCGTTGTAAAAATAACCGATAGTCATACGAAAGACGTTCAATCTTTTTTTTTTATAAGAACCAGCAAATTCTCGGAACTGATTGCACGGGAGTTTTATTTAAATTAATTGAAAATAGTAAAGCCTTATCTATCTAAAATAGTAAAATTTCTAAACGTTTCCAACAATTTCTAAACGCTACGTCCATCATCAGTAAAAGTAAAATCTAAACCATTGAAAAGTGTAAAAACCTGTGTAAGCAGGCCTCGAATAAAAGTATCTTCAATACAATACAAGCTGTAAAATAGCGCTTTAAATACGTTTTGCTGGTTGGGAACAACTCGCTGTGCGATACTGCTACATCCACTGAGTTACGTGTATAGTACTTTTGCGATACTAGCGCTGTACAGTGAATGCAACTCTCCACACAACTATGATTAGCTCAGAGTTGTAAATTTAATGAGGCCGACAAGCATGAGCCCGAACCCGAGAGCATAAGTCCAAATCCGAAAAATGATTTGAAGTTTAAACCAGGCTCGAAAAGCCCGAAAATTTGTTTGGATCTAAAAATGTTTATGTTTATTGCTTGAACTAAAACTAAAACTGCTGATAAATTGTGAAGTAATACCATAGTAGTTGTGTACAAATAATCGTATTCATTCGGTGTTGCAAAGTTTTTCAATTACACTTTGGTAGAATTTAAAAGGCGAAAACACAGCAAGTTTGTATATAAAGCCCAAAATTAAGCCCGACATTTTGTCAATCTTAAGTCCGAACCCGGCCCAAAAAGTCCGCCCGACTTACAACTTTGAATTAGCGCCTAGCGTAAAGTAAATAAAAAAAGTTGGTTGGTATCTTGCAGCAATTTCATTTCAGGGTTGCAAATAACAGTTGCAATCTTTTTACTTCAAAATTTTACGACGAGCTAATAACTGTTGTACTCTCTATTCAGCTCATCTGCGTCATCTATTTTGACGTGAACACGTATGGATCATTATTCGCTTATCCGGTCGGTTTCATATTGAGATTGGGGGGTGGTGAGCCTCTTCTTGGCCTGGCTCCTTTTATTAATTACCCTGGAAATAACCATCCCGAAAGCAGCAATTTTCCATTCAAGACATTTGCCATGTTGGTCACTTTGGCAATAATTTTGATTGTGTCATATATTACCAAATATTTGTTCCAAAATGAAATTCTGCCACCTGCTGCTGATGTGCTACAATGTAAATTGACCGAAGGAGGGCGCACCAATTCTTTAAAGGAGAAGAGAGTCTGCGAAAAGCTGATGGAGGCGGATTCCTTGTGATTTGTTCAGGAGTCAAGACAATTATTTGAAAAAAAAAGTGTTTCAAAATTGGGTTTTATTGTAGTGCAAATACAGGTCAATACATAAGCTTGCTGAAAAACTATTGAATATTTATTTTTGGCTAATAACCGATCAGTGGTCACTGGTCAAGCGGAATGAACGTCTGTACTGAAACAGTAGACTCGGGTTCGATTCCCAGTCGGGTCAAACTAAAGACTGCAAAACTTGGTGCTCACAGCTTTTCTGTTTGATGTTCAGCAATAAAAGGGACAGTGTGAACCTTAACCGTGTATGATAGACAGGTGGGCATGTGGCAGCTTGATTCGAAGACCAAGAAGGTACCTTCGCTTTCTCTTGGCCAAGACAGCTTGGTAAATACTATGTAATTGCAATTACAATTGCAACAGCGTCCTTTTTGGTTCTATGTTTCATTTTCTCCTGCCATTCTTCCTTCGAAAAAGAACCAAAACGTAGGTGCTTAAAAAGTGTACAACTTGTACATGTAAACAAAATAAAAAAATGCATGCTATAAATGCTATTGCGTCCTGCCAAAAATTACTGTGTAGAGTGTGTACTGTAGTGTGCAGTTGTGTAGATAGGGAGGAAGCTACAGCCTTTCTGGCTACGATATTGCACATGCACTACTGACAGTACACACTAGACACATGTAGCAAGAGCTCATTGGCCTGTCGACTAAAATGCAGAGTAACGAAAACACCTCATTTGTAGCCCTTCTAAGACAGTCTTTTGCATTGAAATGCACTCAAAAATATCCTAAAGCCTGTTTTGAAACATTTACTAAGAAGGAAGGGGCTAAATTTTTAAAAATGTATCTCACAAATCAGAAAAAACTTTGAAGTACGGCCAAAAATATGCGATGTAATTTAATCTTTTGTTGAAAAATGCTGAACATGAATTTATCAAAAAATTTAAGCTGTGAAATAGAAGGGGAGGGGACTACGTATTCAATATTAGTTAATTACTAATCACTTTTCTGAAATCTCATTCCATTCCTGTTCCAATCTTCTATCTCTGCAAAATAGAGGCGGAATAGATTACTTCTTATTGTGAGTTTTTTAACTATAGAATTTTATAATTTACCGGCCTGAAGGCGATCGAAATCTTACCGTTAGCAACATCCCACATAGTCCATTTATGTAAACAGTTTAATCACGTTTGCGCACTGCTAATTTCTATGCCACGTTTTAAATGAGCATAAGTAAGAAGTAAGCGTTTATTTGTCTGCTTGAACATCACTAAAAGCACACCACAGTCAGTATAGAACGCACCAAACAGCACATCTAAAAACATATGTTACCAATATAGATATAATCAATCACTTGTCACAGATATTGAAGTTGTTACGTCTTGGTTGTTGTCCAAACAAACTGGACAGCGAAAGACATAGCTTTGGTCATCATGTCAAAGCTGCCCCAATGCTTATTAAGTTAAAAAAAACAACTTATTTTAATAACGAAAAGCACAGAAAAAAAAACAACAACAACAACAACAACTATAACAGGGACTATAATATTTTAGCACTTCCCAACCAATGATTTTTTGGTTTGTCTACAAAAGGTATGCTTAGATAATTTTTTTATATCTAAAGGTATTTTGTTCCAAAATTTTTACTTCAGCATAAATATATGACAATTTCCCACTCTTTGTAATAGCTCTTTCCAAGTAATAAATTGTTATCTAATGCAATAGATCTGGTGTTATATGAATGCTGAGTATTTCCAGATTTGAAGTTGTCATCAAAATTTTTAGGAAGCATGCAATGATAAAATGAATACATAAATTTCACAATTTCTAGTTCATAAATGTCATTTATTAATAAGAGATTTGTAGAAAGTGCACATGTTTACCATATAGTTTAGATGTTTGAAGTTTACTATGCGAATAATCTTGTTCTGCATAATTTTTTATTTTTTTTATAAAAGTTTTGTTTGCACTGCCCATGCTAAAATTCTATATTTAAGACGTGGATAGGCAAAGCTGTAATATAGGTTAATTAATGCTTGCTTGTTGATATAATGCCGAATTGTTGAAAAAGTTCTTGAGTCAAATGCAAGTTTTTTTTTATTATGTTATCAATATGACCATTTCAGCTTAAGTTCTTGTCAAATATAGCATCTAGATACTTTACTTTTTCGACAGGCTGAATATCATGTTTGCGTACTGCTACATTAAAATTTTTAACCAATTTAGAATTATGCTTGTTTGCTCTAAGGTAAAAAATTAGTTTTAGTATAATTTAAAGAAAGTCTATTTATCCAGTCATCTAGTATTCTCAGCTCATGATTGAGAAGTTCCTGAAGTTTATTTATAGTTTATTTCTCATTAACAACACAGTATCATCTGCGAATAATGTAACATGAAATGTAGTGTGAATTGGCAAATCATTAATATGTCAGGAAAACAGCAATGGCCCCAAAATGGACCCTTGAGGCACCCCACAAACAACTGTTTTAGTTTTGGACCTCATGCTATTGCATTCAGTAAACTTTTGTCAATTGGTCAAGTAGCTTGCTAGAAGATCATGCATATTTCCTCTTATGCCATACATATCTAGTTTATTAAATAACAATTGGTGATTCACAGTGCCAAAGTCTTTCGACAAATCTAAGAATACACAGCAAGAAAAATAGCCTTCATCTATATTTTTTTTAAGCTTGTTGTGCAGATCAGTTATTGCCATAGGTGGGCAAGTTAATGCAAAACGTTAGCTTCGTTAACCACTAGTCCGTTAACAAACTTCACACCTCCGTTAACGTTAATCCGTTATTTTCAGCTTTAATTAACGGAAGTTAATAAAGTCCGTTAATCCGTTAACATTTTGCGTATAATTTACATTTCTTTTTATTCACTCGCTTCTAGAACACGTATTGACGCTGTTGAGCTCATTGTAAGGAAATATTTATTGCTATGGTGGTCTTTTTGTGTTTTGAAAGTTACATTTTACAGTCTAATCTAATTTCAAGATAAAAACAAGTTCAAATGCACAATAAAGCTGCAAGATATTACCGATAAAAACCTTAACGGAAGTTAACAAAACTTAACGGAAGTTACTTTAGTCCGTTAACAGCACTTAACGGAAGTTAATTTAGTCCGTTAACATGAAAAAACTTTTTAACGGATTAACGAGTTAATGAAAAAGTTAGCTTCGTTATTAACGGATTAACGATTAACGGACTTGTGCCCACCTATGGTTATTGCCATTTCAATTAAATGCCCTCGACGAAATCCAAATTGTTGATTTGATATAATGCTATTTTTTAGAAAGAATTTTTCAAGTCTATTATATACTGTATTATAACAATTTTTCAAACACGTTTGACAATAGTGATATTAGAGAAATGGCCTTGTAGTTACTAGCTACGTCCTCTTGTCTAGCCTTATGGATCGGAATGATCTTTGCATTTTTTAGTGTAGCAGAAAACGTTCCACATATAAAGCATATAATAAAGATATTACTCAAGTAAGGTGAGATTATTGTCGCCAATGCTCTCAAAAATTTGATTGGAATATTTTCAGTGTCTGATGCTTTGTTGGAATTAAGCTGCAGAGTTTGTACAAGAACTTCCTCCTTAGTAATTGCATCAAAAACAAAAGATTTAGTCAAATTTGGAAAGTAAAAGCATTTTGTGGTTTTAGGCAGGGTGTCGAACCGAACCTGAACCCGAACCGTAAACCCGAATGAACCGTTTCATTTTGATGAACCCGAACCGAACCTGAACCAGCAAAATTTTACTTCAGTGAACCTGAACCAAACCTGAACCCTCAAAATTGTACTCAAGTGAACCCAAACCGAACCTGAACCCCTAACAAAAGTAAGAAAATATTTTTCCATATCCAAATGCCGCTGGCGCTGGTACACGCACAATAAGAGCAGTGGTTATCATCAACAGGATCAGCAATTTCTCCTTTTTTTTTCTGGACGAAACGAGTAACAACAGTTAAATTTTAAGTCAATGAACCTGAACCGAACCTGAACCAGTAATATTTTACTTGAGTGAACCTGAACCAAACCTGAACCTAGAAAGTGGTGCTCAAGTGAACCCGAACCAAACCTGAACCGCTAAAATATTTTGAGTAGGAGCTAAACCTGAACCCGAACCGTTATTTGAAACGGTTCGACACCCTGGTTTTAGGCATATTACACTTTATATTAGGCCCAATATTTGTGAAGTATTCATTTAATAAATTGGGTGTTATAGTTTTTTCAGTAACTTTGCAGTTGTGTTCATTTGTGTATGTTGAACTTGTTTGTAACATACAATTTCATTAATGATCTTCCATTGCTCAGATATATTTTCCTATGCAAATGCAACTCGTTTTGGAAATAGTTTACGTCGTTTTTGCAATTTCTTTCAGTTTGGTAAGTGTGTTACGATAAGTTTTGCTCGCTGAGACTAAATGGGTGTTTTGGTGTTCATAACATTGCTAAAATAATTTGTGTTTAGTAGTTATCGACTTTAGTAAGCCTTCGTGATCCATGGTTTAGCCTTAAGTTTCATTTCTTTTCGTGATAATGCTTTTAGTAAGGCATCTGTATTTGCCAGATGTAGAGTCCTCGAGGACACATTTTAAAGTCCTTGGCCTTGGCCTCGAAGGTCAAGCCCTTATTGGCCTCGAAGCCTCGAGTCACTGCTCTGTCCTTCGCTCGAGGACAGCACTTTTTTTGAATTGTTAAAATTTTGCAGATTGCCTAAAAAATTCTTTTGATGACCTTTTTATCGGAGATCACCTGAAAAAAATTTTTCAAGACTTTTTTTTGGAGATCGCAAAAAAAAAGTTTTAAGACCTTTTTTTTTGGAGAACACTTGCGCTTGCGTCCTTGGTCCTTGACCTTCGCCTCGAGCATTCCTGTCCTTGGCCTCGAGAGGGTCTGTCCTTGGAAGGGCTGTCCGGCCTTGGCCTCGGATTTTTTTGTGTCCTTGGCCTTGGCCTGGAGCCTTGTTTCCTCCACTCTGGTATTTGCAGAGTCTGTTATTGCATTTAAAAGAAAAATTATAGGTTTGGATCATCATCAGATTTAAGTGGCATGGATGCCAATTTTCTGCTGATGTCTTCACAAAAGCATTCAACATTAAAGTTGTTCATATCTCCAGTTACTTTTCTAGGAAGATATTCTTACAAGCATTACCTTTTACAGTAGCGTAGCCAGCGGGGGGGCTGTAGTCCCCCCTCCCCCCCCCAGTGTCATGTCGACTAAAATGCAGAATGAGAAAAACACTACGTTTTTAGCACTTTTGAGACTGTTAAATGCACTGCAGTGGACTAAATAGTGATTTAAAACATCTTTTGAAACATATACAGTATTTAGGGGGGGCTAATTTGTTAAAAATGAAACTAACAAATAAATAAAAACTTTGAAAAATGGTCAAAAATACGCAATCAAATTTGATCGCAAGGGTGAAAATGCTAGACATTGGTGTCATCAACAAATATACTATAAACTAAGGAATAGGGGGGAGCTATTCAGTATTAGTTAATTACCAAACATTTTCCTCAAATCTATTTACATTAGCCCCTCCCCCTCAATTATTTTTTTCTATAAACTGTAGACGAAATAGATTACTCTTTGAGAGTTTTATTGAACTATTCGATTTTATAATTTACCACAATCTAAACAAGCCAACTAAAATTTTACCATTAGCCACCACCCAAATAGCCCATTTATGCAACCAGTTTATTCAGGTTTGCACTGCCAATTTCTTAGCCACGTTTTAAAAGCATTATTTTTTAACCAAAATAGCCCTAAAATTAGGTTATTTTTGCAAAAAATGCAAAATTTTCAAAGGCTGGGGGCTACGCTCCCAGACCCCCGTACCTTCGGCGGCTGGGAGCTCTGCCCCCAAACCCCCGGCCTCCAGCGGCTGGGGGTTTCGCCCCCAAACCCCCATTGGCCTCCGGCGACTGAGGGCTCCGCCTCCCCCCCGTTGCGAATTTCTGGCTACGCGCCTGACCTTTTATCAGACAAAAGTAGGTAAATGATCTCATATATCTAAAACAAGAACCCCAGCTACTGCAACTTTATGAAGAGAATTAGTAGATACATGATCAAGAGTTGCTGCAGACGTAATAGTGATTCTGGTTGGTTTATTAATAAGTGAATAACATCCAGATGAGTAAATTTCATTTACGTAATTGCAGACTTTTGTATCAGACGTTTGCTTTAATAAATCCGTGTTATACTCACCTACCAGTAAAAGTTGAGTATTAGACTGATTAAATTTGTGTATTATATTAGTTGGTTTTTCTTGGAAGTCGGCGTAAGAACCTCCAGGATGTCGGTAAATTATACCCAGCAATATAGATTTATTGGAATGAATTATTCTTGTACATTTACTTTTGAGCGTAATTTCAAAAATAAGTTTTCACAATTTGGACAATCAAGATTAATATCGGTTCTGAGAGAATATTGTAGATCTTTTCTTACATACAAATCTAATTTTATTAAACTAAGACCTAAAATTAACTAGTTTTTTGCAAAATTTTTAAAATTTTTGAGCGTAAAATTATAAAATTTCAGACCCTTTTTAAAAATTTCACAATACATTTAAAAAATGTTTCAAATTAGGTTTGGAACACACAAAGCATATAGGCTGCGGTTTGTGTTTATCATTGGCGCCATCAAAGGGCTTAGAAACATTTTTTAGCAGCACTGGTTTTACGTAAACTAGTTCTACAAGTATCAGAAATGGTCACAGTAGAACCCTGATCCCGGTCACTATTGCCCACATTATTACCCACTTGACGCGCTCGGAAATCCTTGGAACCGCTCTCAGAATCACGTAGCCCCTCCTTTTTATCTTATTTAAAGAAAGCCTGCGCATATTCCGCAGCCATCATAGCAATATTGTGAAAAATAAATTTATGCTGCGACTTAAACCCAGGTTAGCTCATATCTAATTCCAACTTGTCAAGATAGTCCAAGTACCTACGTTTCAAAATGATGGGTAAATGACCGACGGCATCTAGCAGGAGTTGGCCTGAAAGCTCTCCCGGTTCATCATGGGCGTACGCAAAAACTTCAAGGGTATTTATATTCTCAATAAACATCTTCAGTGATGCAGAATTAAATGAAACACAAGGGTTGTGGCGCTCGGCTTTAACTTTAGGTTCTGAAGTAAATCCAGCGCTAACTCCGTATTAGGGTGGAGTGAAAAAGAACTTTTTTTCGAAATCGAAAAAAGTGTAGTTCTTAAATCCTGACAAATACTCTAAAAATCCGAAAAAAATTGGTTTGGGGCTGTTGCCACTTTAGGGGGGCTAGCAACACCCCCAAATCTGTTTTAGGGGGGCCAATTTACCCCAAAAGGCCATAACTTGAGAACCGCTTATCGTAGAGACTTCATTTATAGCTCAAAATTTGCGTAATTGCCATGTTTATATCAGCTCTAAGAGAAAGTTTTAGTCTGTTTTGATCGCAGAAACACTTATGACCAAAAATGTGGTTTTTCTGCCATTTTATCGAAAAATTATGTCAATAAGCTTGTGTTTATGCACTTATCTGCCCTTATAGAATCTAGATTACAGGCATTATTACAAATAGGTTGAAGCTGGTTTGATAGCCACTGGTTTCCTTAGCAAAACCAAATCTGTGAGAAAAGAAAAACAGAAATCAGTTGAAACATTTTGCGCCCTAGCATAAAATCGTCTATTGTATAAATTCTAACATGACTTTTACTTTTACTGTATTTATTTTACAGAATTTAGCTAAAATATTTTCAGTTAAGCCATCACGTTGTAGTATATAATTGACTTGAATTCTAAAGAATGCGAAGAAGAAGTTCAAATACAGTGAAGACATTACATAGTGGCCATACATTTACAAGTCGCGACAGCTTTCCTCCAGGTGTGTTGCCTACAAAACGACAAGTGATAGAGCGAATTCTTCATTTAAAAAATTTTCGGACTGAGACCGTAGCAAATGACATAGCTGAAGAAATTCATGACAGATGGATTTGGTGCAATGTGTATCCGGTTCATAAGTACACAATATCAAAAAAAGTTCAGAACTTAGTCGCTTCATTTAGTTCACTTGACCGTTGGACAAAATCAAGACGAGGAAATACGTTTTTGCAAAGAGAATCCGAATTTATGCAGACAATTGATAGTTTGTTTGATGTCTTTTGTGTTGATGATCAACAGAGAAAAAATCTGGAGAAACAGCATGGCTTACGAATGGCAGAAGCAGATTATGCGTTTTACCAAGATCAAAAAAGTGAACGAGTTGGCAAATGTATGGATACTGTTGTTCCTTTATCTTCTTCTGACAAGATGTTTTTAAGGCGCCACCCTCAATCAACAGAACCGACGTGTTCTTCTACTGAAACTGCCGCCCCTTCCACGTCAGCTTGTGGTTATGTCTCAGATTGCAGCTCAGTGCAAACAGAGCATTCACAGTCTTCTACTACTTCCGAATTCGTTCCGGATGCAGAGTCATTTAGTCAAAATCGAATGAAGTGGAGCAACCTTGCTAGAATGAGCGAACGATTTCAAGTATCAGACAGAGCTGCTGCTGCGATTGCCAATAGTGTAATGCAGGATTTGGGTTTCATAACGGAAAACGACAAGACCTACGTTATTGATCGCAGCAAGCTTCGACGAGAACGAGAGCGATGTCGGACTGAAATCAGGGAGAAGGAGCAAGAAAATTTCAAGCTAGTGAATGCCATTTACTTTGATGGCAGAAAGGATGCCACGCAAGTCACCATCCAGGGACCAAATGACAAGTATTACAAATCGGTACAACTTGAAGATCATTATACACTGATTAGAGAACCTGGCGAATACTATCTGACACACTTTTCCACCGAGGATGGCAAAGGAAAAACGATTGCACAGAAGATTTTCAACAACATTGTTGACACGGAATTACATAATAAGCTTGCCATAGTTGGCACAGATGGCACTGCATCGATGACTGGCAAATATAATGGCTGCATTCGAAGTTTATAAGAGCTGCTCAACAAACCACTGCAATGGGTGGTGTGTTTGTTACATACCAATGAACTTCCATTGCGGCATGTTTTTACCATGCTTGATGGTACCACTAAGAGCCCCGACTCGTATTCAGGTCCAATTGGAAAATCGCTAAATGGAGAAGTTTCAAGCTGGCCTGTTGCTGCTCATTTTAAATCAATCCCAAATCCACATTTTGTAAAGTTGCCTGTATCTGTCATAGAAGATTTGAGTGCTGACCAGCATTATGCGTATAAGATATGTTCTGCTGTAATCGAAGGAGTTGTTGACAGCGACTTGCAATTTTTGAAAGTTGGTCCCATAGTTCATTCGCGATGGCTTACCCTCGGTTGTCGCATTCTTAGGTATTACATTTCCATGGATAATCCCTCCTCTAACTTAGAAATCTTAGCACAGTTTTGTCTTCAAGTCTACTTCCCAAGTTGGTTTGAAATCAAGTCAAATAGTCAACTAACTCGTGGTTCTAAAAATTTGTTCAATTTAGTCCAAAGAATTCTTAATGTTCCAAACGAAATCGTTAGGGAAACTGCATTAAAAGTGGTGCAACGAAACGGATTTTTTGCTCACCAGGAAAATATTTTGGTTGGAATGTTAGGAGATGATGATGAGAAAATTAGAATGCTAGGAGTGAACAAAGTTCTTTCAATTCGTCGAGAATTAACATCAGCTGATTCGTCGAATCTCCTTGCTATGAGTGTTAATGAAGAGCATTCTTCAGAATTAACCTGTGATACATCCTCAGCTCTGTCGGTACGCCCATTTAATGTGCCAGTAATCAATCTAACCGCCACTTCGTTTGACAAGATGGTGGACTTGACTTCCTGGCAACATCAGCCTCCTGCAATTGAACACTTAACGGATACAGAAATTGAACAATGCCGAGCAAGGCCATTGAAGCTTGACCATCCATGTCATAATCAGTCTGTGGAACGCCATGTAAAGTTGGTAACAGAGGCATCAGCTCAAGTTGAAGGCTTTGCACGAAGAGATGGGATGATTCGGCAGAAGATTAAATCTCGTAAACTTCTAAAAACATTCAATACTAAAATGCAGTTTTGACATTTTTTATTTTGTGTAGGTAGCGGATAATCGAAAACTTAAGCGGGCTTACTTATGTTTAATGTTTGTGGGCGGCTGGGCGGCAATGGAATGGTGTAAACTAGAGAAGGTATACAGTACAGACAAACTTGCGTGGTATCTTTTCGGACTAGTGTTTTTTTTTTATTAATAGAACCCTTGTGTGTGGATTATAAAATTTTAAATTGCAATGAATCTTGCTTTATAATGGGAAAATTCTTTATCACTATGCCTCTGGGTTTACATTTTAGATTCAATTGATATTGTATACCTACATGGGTAAACGTCATTATATTATTGAATACTGCGTAAAGTTTATGTTGTTAAATGTAAGTGGTTGTAATTAGATAAACGTTATTTGAAATGCATTTCGGTACACCAAACTGCTTCTGTTTGTAAAACTTATTACATCTTGCTTCATAAGAAATGCAGACAAAATGCTTGGGTGAAGAGTTTCTCTGCTGGTTAAATAGCTATTTTATATTCCACATTTCTCTTAAGTTTAGTCTACAGCATGTTGTAAAATATACATCAGCGTTAACTGGTATCTGTCCTATTTCAATCTCATTTGTAATAATGGCGGTAATCTAGATTCTATGTGGGCAGATAAGTGCATAAACACAAGCTTATTAACATGATTTTTCAACAAAATGGCAGAAAAAACACATTTTTGGTCATAACTTTTTCTGTGATTAAAATAGACTAAAACTTTCTCTTAGAGCTGATACAAACATGGCAATTATGCAAATTTTGAGCTATAGATGAAGTCTCTACGATAAGCGGTTCTCAAGTTATGGCCTTTTGGGGTAAATTGGCCCCCCTAAAACAGATTTGGGGGTGTTGCTAGCCCCCCTAAAGTGGCAACAGCCCAAAAACATTTTTTGGGGGGTTTTTAGGGTATTTGTCAGGATTTAAGAACTACACTTTTTTCAAATTTTTTTTTCACTCCACCCTACTCCGTATCCTGTCGCAAAAGGCTTAACGCCTTTCCAATTCGCTCCGAGTTAGACATGCTTTTCGTAGGTGCACAAAAACAAGTTGACCATCTCAAGTAAGTAGTACAGAGTGCTCCAAATGCATAGAGATTGGGCCGTTTGGGGTGTGGGCCGTTTGGGACATTTGCAAAGTTATCCAACTGGGGTGTTATCGAAATGTGGCATTGTAGTAGTCTTAACTCTAAGTTTACTCTAGTCCTAACCCTAACTCTAACCCTAGCTAGTTGTTTCAAAATAACATTTTTCATCATAACATTTTTTCAATCACAACATTTTTTCAATCATAACATTTTTTCAGTACTTTGAAAAAAGCAAACAAAATCTATAATTTTTTGGTACTTGAAGTAAGCTTTGAGGTTAAAAAATTCTTGGGCGTTTTGAAAGCTATTCGATCATTGGGTCTAAAGAGAACTCATCACATAACCTTTGCAAATTGTTTTAAATATTTAGTCGTATATACCATTACATTTTTTGTAATCCTATAAACATTGTATATTTGACTTTAGATTCTGATATCTACAAGACAAACAACAAACCTTATTCTTGAAACCAATGTTTTCGAGAAAAACTTTCACATCAGGGCGGTAAAAGATTTCATAAAACCTCAAATAGTGCAGTCGTGTAACTTCGACTTAGGAAAAAATTACGCCAGTGTATGAATTGCGACACAGAAACTTAAACGTTCTACAGCAGTATCGTCTATACAAGACTCAAAATGTAAAATCTAAAGAGTTAAGTTTTGTCGCTATATTTTTCCCAATTCAAGTTTCTAAGACTTGATTAATTGTTTTAACGTAGAGAGCGGTATTTTTCTTTCTACTATAAACAAAAAATTCTACTAAATCGTAACTTTTAATTAACTTTTTTGCGTTCGTTAAAAGTAACTTTGTCAAAACTAGCCTGTCTCAAATTCGCACGATCCCTTTGCCTTGAATGACATTTTTACCTTGAATATCTTTAAATCTGTTTAAAATATCAATTTTTTTGCTGATTTCCATGTTTTAAAGTAAGTCTTTTTGTGAAAAAATAACTTAAATTCTTTCGGTTTATTTGTTTTGAATTGCAAGTTTTCCTTAAAAACGGTACTTTTTAACAATTTTTTCGTCATGCAATTTTCTCAGACCTTAAATTTGATAGAAAATGTTCCAAAATATTAAAATGTCTAATAAATCACTTGGTTAAAAAACAAAATATTTATTATTTTTAATCAAAAAGTCTAAACTTCTTTGTTTTCGTAGCCATAGATTTGTAAAAAGCATTCAAAATCTCGCATTTCGACATTTTGAATTGAAACTTGAATTAAAAATAATATTTTTTTCTATTCTGAAACAAAAGCGTTTACCTAACATTTCAAATTTTTTAATAAGTTTTTAGTTTTACACTGATTTTTTTACTAAAATGCCATAAAATTTAACCAAAATAGATAATGTTTATTAATTTTAGTCAATAAATCTCAACTTTTTCGTTGTCGTAGCGATTAGTTTGTAAAAAATCTTACGTTTCGTCATTTTAAATTGAAAGTTTAAGTAAAAATAAACTTTTCTGAACTTTGAAACTAAAACGTTTACCTAACATCTTAAATTTTTTAGTTTTACACTGATCTTTTGACTAAAATATCCTAAAATTTTATTCAACTACACTCTATCTTGAGTTAAAACAAGAACTTTTGCTATTTTTTTGTGTCATTCGATATTAAACCTTGTCTTAAAGTCTCGAGTTATAAAATTTACTGTAGTTTTTTGCGATTTTCTTGTTTGCATCAAAATGTTTTTTTTTGCAGAAATAACTCAATTAAATTTTACAGACATAATTGAAAAGCTTGCCTAAAACCTGAACTTTTCATTAATTTTTTTCTTCGTGTGCCGATAATTTGATCAAAATCTTGGGTTTCTTCATGATGGTTATTACTTTTACTTAAACTTACCTAATATAATAACATTTTTAACCGTTTTCATCTTTTTATGAGAAATGTTTGATCAAAGACATTCAAATACTTGCATTTTCTTTGATTTGAATAAGACAGAGAGATAGAGGCAGAGATATTTATTTCAGGGTGTCGAACCGTTTCAAATAACGGTTCGGGTTCAGGTTTAGCTCCTACTCAAAATATTTTAGCGGTTCAGGTTTGGTTCGGGTTCACTTGAGCATCATTTTCGAGGTTCAGGTTTGGTTCAGGTTCACTCAAGTAAAATATTACTGGTTCAGGTTCGGTTCGGGTTCATTGACTTAAAATTTAACTGTCGTTACTCGTTTCGTCCAGAAAAAAAAAGGAGAAATTGCTGATGCTGTTGATGATCACCACTGCTTTTATTATGCGTGTACCAGCGCCAGCGGCATTTGGATATGGAAAAATATTTTCTTACTTTTGTTAGGGGTTCAGGTTCGGTTCGGGTTCACTTGAGCACAATTTTGAGGGTTCAGGTTTGGTTCAGGTTCACTGAAGTAAAATTTTGCTGGTTCAGGTTCGGTTCGGGTTCACCAAAATGAAGCGGTTCATTCGGGTTTACGGTTCGGGTTCAGGTTCGGTTCGACACCCTGATTTATTTTGCCACAAAAGTGCAACTCCAAATAATAAATTTACATAATCAACAAATGAAAATAAAATAAACACTTAGCGACCAGGAGTCTGGAAGGGACTTTTCAGTCTTCGGGTCAACAAACTCTTGTAGGCATTTGCAATTGGCTAAATTAAGAGTTGTGGTTTGCGAAGTCACAGTTTTACACCCGATTAGATTACAAGTTATGCAAAGTTTTGCAAGCATTACTTATTCGATGTAGTTTTTCACGTATTGACGGCAGCTCTTTTTTGAATTTAACTAAGGAAAGAGTTCTAATGTTTTTTGGTAAAGAATTCCAGATTTTAACCCCTTTAAATTTTATTGAATTTTGACCAGATTTGTTTTTGAAAAAGGGTAGATAGAGTTTGTCGTCATTTACGCTTCTCAAGCGATGTCTACTAACACTAGTCACAAATTTGAAGTAATCATCAAATATCGCAGGCTGTAGGCGATGCACATTGTAATACATAAATTTGGCTACTTCGAAGAAATGAATTTGGTTAATATTGAGAAAATCATACTTTTCATACAATGGTTTAATTTTTTGTTTGAATTGCCAACCTTCAATAACTCGAAGACATTTGTTTTGCAGTACTTGAAGTCTGTTTAGAAGATAGTTAGATGTAGAACCCCAAACAATTATTCCATAGCATAAATGAGGGTAGACTAAAGAGTAGTAAACCGAGATCAATATTTGTTTAGGGGCAAAATGTTGAAGCCGAAACAGAATACCCAATGCTGTTGATATTTTGGCCTCAATTTTGTTAATTTGATTTGTAAATGACAAACTTGAATCGATTTCTATGCCCAAATACTTGGCTGTTGGGGTGATAGTAATCGGGATATTGTTTATAGCCAAGCTGAAAGTCTTAGAATTAATTTTACGATGGGAAATTAGTAAAGCTTGAGTTTTGTAAGGATTAAGAGCCAAACGATTTGAAGTCATCCACTCGCATACAAGTAGTAATTCATTGTTACAGAGTCGTTCCAATCCATCTAGACTAGTATCACTAATCAAAAGACAAGTATCATCTGCGAATAATTGGGGGGACGTTTTTAGAGCATTAGCCAAATCATTAATAAAAATCAAGAAAAGTATTGGCCCTAGGATCGATCCTTGGGGGACTCCGTTAGCAACTAACCTAGTAGAAGAAATGGAATCAGAAATATCAACAAATTGGGTGCGATTTGAAAGGTAGCTATGAAGTAGTTCATTAGCCACCCCACGAATACCGTAATGATTCAATTTGCTTAGTAAAATGTTATGATTTACGGTATCGAAAGCTTTACGAATGTCTAATAGAATTAGGCAAGTGTCTTTTTTGCAGTTGAGATTTTCATAACATTGGGAAACAATGTCATTTATAGCTTGAATGGTTGAGTGATTTTTTCTAAAGCCAAACTGTCGATTGTAAAATATATTGTTCTTATGGCAAAACTTCAGTAGTCGGTTTTGGATTAGCTTCTCTAAAATTTTGGAAAAACAGGTAAGTAATGATATTGGTCGGTAATTTGTGACTTCTTTTTTGGATCCTGCTTTGTGGATAGGAACAACTCGAGCAATTTTAAGGCAATTTGGAAAAATTCCAAATTCGAATGTAAAGGTAAATAAAAAACACAGATATGGCGATAATACAGAAGCTAGTTTATGAACAAAAAATGAAGAAATTTCATCAGCCCCAGTTGATTTTTTTGTTTTTAGATTAACTATTATGTTATAAGTTTCACGTGGAGTTGTTGGGTCAAGATAAATGGAAGGCAGTATGGGACTGGTTAAATAGGTTTTGTAATAAAATTCGCTTACGGGATTTGTCAAAGTTTGTTGAATCTTATCAGCAACGCTACAAAAAAATTCGTTAAATGCTTCTGATATAGCGTACGGATCATCAATTTCTTGATTGTTAACATTGAGCAAGGTAAGCGAGTCGATTTTTTTTAGGTTTTGAAGTATATACGAGCTCTCTAATAATTTTCCAAGTTTTTAATTGATCGTATTTGCAATTTTCAAATTGCTTAATATAATGCATTCTTTTTGCGGCTTTTTTAACCCTCGTCAGGCAATTGCTATATTTTTTATAAATAAAAATATCGAGAGGCGAGCCGTTTGGGTAAGCTTTTTTGTACAATTTTTGTTTCTTTTTAATTGAAACCCAAACTCCCTTTGAAATCCACGGTTTAAGAGCTAATTTGGATTTCCTTCTGGATAATTTGGTGACAGGCGCAAGTTTGTCAATCTCCGTTTTGATTATTGCAATAAATGTTTCGAAAGTTTTATCATAGTTAGACGGAGTAATACAGTCGCTATTAAAAAAAAAAGTAGACAAGGACGACTCAACATTGTTGGCTAGGTTTTCATTATCGTAATTTCTAAAATCCCTTCGATAATAGATTTTGGAAGTTTGTTTTTTTGGAAAGTTGGAAAAAATTGCATATATAGGAAAATGATCACTGATGTCATATCGAACTACTTCGGGGGTAATATTTGAGTGTAACGAGTTTGTGAGTATGTGGTCGATTAGCGTTGCTGAACTTTTAGTCACACGAGTAGGTACACTAATAATATGAAAGAAGGAATTAGAAGTTAACATGTTATTGTAGGCGATGACACTAGAATCGGAAGACAAAAGATTAATGTTGAAATCACCTAGAACTGCGCAATTTAGCTGGAGTAGGTTGATTAGCTGCAATTTTTCCTCGAGACGTTCAAGAAAAAGAATTTTGTTTGCATCTGGGTGTTTATAAACAGCTCCTACTATAAATTTTTTGTTGCCTATTTTTGGTGAGAGAAATAAATTTTCACAACCGACCATTTGGAACTGGTAATCATTTTCTAATTTGGCATCTAAGTCTTTATTCACATAAATGGCCACACCCCCTGCATTAGTTGGAGAATTAGCATAAAAGAAATTGTAGTCAGGAATGGAAACAGAACAGCTAAAACCATCTTTCAGTTTAGATTCTGTAATACAGATAACATCAGGAGGAGTCGAGAGTTGATGCAGTAATTCTTTTAGACTATCTAAGTGCTTCTGAAGAGACCGGATATTTAAGTGAAACAAAAAAAGATTGTCATTATTTGATATCAAAGTAGATACGTTGTCAATGTTATGATATTGACAGGGTTTAACGTTTTCTAATAGCAACTGTTGCACTCTCTCAGCTACGTCTGTAAAATTATGAATTTGGAAAGATTGATTAATCATTTCGACTCATGATGATGTAAACACAACTGAAATACACACGCAACAAAATCACAATTAAGACAAATTGTCAATATCTGTTTCAGATAGAATTGCAATTACTGGAGCATTGTCATCTTTCTTTACTAAAATTTTGCCGTTTGCAGTCCAAAAAAACTTGTAGTTGTTGGCCTTGGCAGCTCGTTTGGTCGACCAAAAAAGCTTTTTTCGATAGTGAGTTAGATTTTCATTTACAAACAGCTTAGTCATTTCTGGTACTGGAAAGTCTTTAATATTTTTTGCCTCTTTTCTCCTCGAGTATATTGCGTTTCTGATGCGCTTATTAGTGAATTGCGCAATTATAGTTGGTGGCAATGATGAGCCATCGCGTTGATTGTGTCGCTTTGGTGGCAAACGATGTGCAATTGATATGTCGCTGAAGCTGGCGTCGACGTTTAGCTTTTTAGCAATATCTAAAACAATGTTGGTTACATTTTCTTCCTTCTGCTCTGGGATACCCTCAAACTCCAGCTTAAGCCTGCGCCCATATTGTTCCAGGTCGTCAATTTTGTGGAACTCGTCTTGTTTGTTTGTCTCAATTTCGTCAAGTTTAAGGTTTAGTTGGTTAGTTGATCTTTCACTTTGCTTGCTTGATTTGAGCAATTTGCTGTACTTTTCCTTTAGGTCATCATATTCTGCAGATAAGAACTCGTGACTTTTCTTTAGATCAGTAATGTTGTGTTTAACTTTTTTTAGCTCAATTGAATAGTCATTTGCAAAGGATCAAAAAGCTTCCTTAACCATCTTTTCAATTTCAGGTCTGATGTTTTTCAAAACTCTACTTACAATTTGTTCAGAGTGCGTACTAATTTCAGCTTCAAGATCTTTTTTTGCAGGCATACTCATCGATTTGACTACCGTATTTACTGAACGCTTTTTTCCGAAATTTTGCATTTGACGCTGCAAAAACAAACACAACCTTTCGCGGCTAGCGCAACTGCAGAATGATTTGAATAAGAGTTTTAACCAAAAAAAAACCGAAAATTTGCCTAAAATTTTATTAAGACATCTTGATGATCGCGATTACGCGATCTTTAATTTTTAACAGTAAGGTCTTAAATCTTTAATTTTTGACGAGTACTATGTTATGATATCCACTCTGAGCTACGCTGTCGAAGACTTTTTTAGAATCGGTTGAATTCAAACTCCACTCATCGTATATTTTATTGGAATATTTAACATGGTGATAATTTTGTAAAATATCTTAAAAATTTACCTTGAATCTTTATTTGAAACCGATATTTTTTCATAATTATTCCAAGAGTCGTTCAAAATTAAACCTCTTGTCGTGATCTCTGTTATAAATTTGCCTAAAAGATAGTTTATGTACTTTGAATCAAAAATGTTCTAAACTTTTAAACTATTTTATGATTTTCTTCTTTGCTTGTACTATTTGTTCGTATTATTGAATAACATCTTGCAAGTTTATTGAGTAGTCGTGCTTGCATAGAGGTAGATTTGTAAAAAATAATTAAGGTCTTAAGATTTCTTTGTTTAAAACAATAGTTCTATACTAAAAACAAATATTATTCAATAACTTTTCATTAGGAATTCTCTAAAATATTGTGTTTAATAAATTAATATTGTTTTTTATGGGAACAAATTCAATAAATTCTCTTCAATTCTTGTACTTTCTCTGTCTTGGGCGAAACTGTAGCTTAACAATCAAAAGCGTTTGTCTAAAATCTTAAATTTTTTTAAGTTTCTTGTTTACATAAGAATAGTTTGATCAAAAAAAACATTCAAAGTTCAATTTCTTTGACTTGAATAAAAATTTTATCTAAAAAAACCGAAAACTCACTTAACTTCTTTCAAGTTTGAAATATTCTTGTTTATATAGAGATAGTTTTGTGAAAATAATTGAAGTCTTACAATTTTTTTGTTAACGATGATTTTGCCATCCTATTCCACAAGGCGACCGCAATAGCTCATTGGTAGAGCGTCGGGCTAGTGATCGAAAGGTTGATGACCCTTGGCTTGAACTGATAATGCGCCGTTGTGTCCTTGGGAAATACACGTTACGTTAATTTCTCATTGCGACCAAGCAGTCTACCCGTTGCGGTGGCCCACAGACTGATGAAAGACTTGCAATAAGAACCCGAGAATGGGTACTCTGCGTTGATGTGGTTAGACAGAAGCAGTGCCTGGTTCATACAAACAAATCAAAAATTTGATCACTTTTAACTAAAAATTTTTATTTTTTTATTATTAACAACGAAAACTAATCCAAAAAACTCGTTTGATAATTTAACTTTTTATAAACTTTGTCTTTATGTCAGAGTGATTTAATCAAAATATTGAAAATCGTCTGTTTATTCTGAATACTGCTTTTACCTTAAAAATTTTTAATAATTTTCTGGTCTTTGTAGAAATGATTTGATCTGAGACACTTGAAACCTTCCAACTTCAACTTAAAAATAAAAAATTTTGCAAAACTATTGTATCAATTAAAATCTAGGAACTTCGTTTTGGAGTGATATAAAATCATATCGATCAAATTGCTTAAAAACAACACTAGGTTTTTTCTTCGGGAACAATTGAGAGACTTACTGCGATTTCAGCTTTCAATCTCAGGTAAAAATTGAAGGTGTCTGCAATGCATCGAGTCCTGTAAAACTTCTGCGGCTATGGAAATTTTTAATCTTGATAGATTTATTTTTTCGGATGAAATTGAATAGATATCTGTAATGGTGAAAGTTTTTAACCCCGGTCAAATATACTGTAACTTCACTCCTTCGAGGTGAAATCAAAGATGTCTGAGGCACTTCAGGCATATAACCTCAAAAGTTTAGGGTTTCAAAGATGTTTTTTTGTTTTGTTTTTTTTTAACAAGAATTGTGGAAGAAATAAAGAAATCCAGGCATGTGAGAAGCAAGTTACCTATAATTATGCAACACTTAAAAATAGACTGATGTCGCAAATTTGGGATTCGTCGAGTGAATAGAAATAATAAAAAACTCGCCTTTTCGTCTTGTTCAACACAAAAAAATATACCAATGTTGATTTATTGCAATTAAAAACACTGCAAACAAAACGTAAGTTTGAATAAAGAACGTTTAGATTATCGGTAGCGTTTTTTCAGCGTTTCATTTGCTTTGCCGCGCTAGTCGTTGTTCGTCAGTTTCGCACTGCGGATAAACAGTCTCAAATTCGCAGAAATAATTCTAGTCGCTTGTGACCTTGGGGAATAGATGTCAAGTTTCCCCATTTTAATAACCAGCGAATTGTAGTTGTCGAGAAGATACAAAAAAACAACGTCGAGGTCAAGTTTTTCACTTTGAAGCATAGCTGATAGCTGTCTACTGCCACCTCCTGTTGAATTTCTGCTTTTTTTCTTCTAAATTTTACAATTAAAACATCATAGTAAACTTAGGATGAACGCCATAGGTCATGACAGTTAACGTGTTTGAGTACTTATGGCGCAATTTAAGATCGATACACTCTCACTTTTTTATCGATTTTCACGTCACAGATGTTACATCGAGTGAGAAATTCGCTACATCAAAAACAAACACCTAAATGTTTACACGGTTTAAAGACCACATCCCTTTCTTTTTTCTTGCATCTTTTCCATTTCCTTCTTCTTCCACAATTTTTCTTGCTTCTGCCAGTGTCATTTGTCGATCTTCAGGGATATCCAACAATACTTGAAGGAAATGATTAAAGTTATAGAAATTATTGTCGTGTTCTTCATATCTTTGAGTTAAAACGCGCCTAATTTTTGCCTCCCCAAATCCTAGCTTTTTCAGAATTCTCACATTTTCTCCATGATCCATTTCATTGTTTATTGATTGCCACATTTTCAATTTTCTGAAATCAGTAAAAGCCGGAGAAGTCTGAAGTTTTGGTTGAGGTTTCAGATACTTTATCGAATCGCCAACGAGTTGAATTGAAGCGGGGTTTGTAATAATCGAACGTTTCAAATCAAGGTATTTTTGCCTTTGTTTTTGACAAATTCAACGCCTATCTTTTTTTAAATGTATTTACACAACGAATACCATTTTGCGT
This sequence comes from Trididemnum nubilum, assembly GCA_963965965.1. Lineage (NCBI taxonomy): Eukaryota > Metazoa > Chordata > Ascidiacea > Aplousobranchia > Didemnidae > Trididemnum > Trididemnum nubilum. Next base: position 20,355,816 of record OZ014490.1, read on the forward strand.
GTTCCTGAAAACGGTCATCAGTCGGTTACCAATTTTTTAAACCACCGTTGTGGTAAAAACATTTGACTCGATCTCGATCACCGAGGTAGTAAAAACCAGCGTCAGCAAATTCACGACAGGCAGCCTTAATCCGTGCACTTGGCCAGTTGATCGATTCAGTAAAAGTCTTCAATCAGTCAGCGCACTTTTTCAGATGCCCGTTTCTGGGGAATAGACATGGAAACTTCGGCTTTTTGTTTGAGGGAATAGAACTAACGGGTTGTGCAATGGAGTCGCAGCAATCACCCATGATGATAGAATATGAGAAATGTGTGACTACAGGTGAATATACATACCAGCTAAGGGTGCGAATAAAAAACGCTTAGTGTGATGCAGGTTTTAAATCTTGGGTAAAAAAAAAGATTGATCCTTCGGGGTGAAAATTGAAGGTGTTTGCAATGCATTAAGCTCTGTAAAACTGAACACGTCTGCGGTTATGGAAGGTATTATTTTCGATAGATTTTGGGATGAAATGCTAGACGCATGTAATAAAGTAAATTCGATCAAATACAGCTTTATTTCTTCGAGGTGAAATCAAAGACGTCAAGGTACAATAACATCGGTAAAATTCAAGTTATTCTGCGGCAATTTAAGCTTTCAATCTTGGTCTAGTAGATTTAATTTCAGGTTGTACAAGCGTCGAGGAAACAAGTAATGTCCCTTGTGTTTTATATTTTGCTTGCGAGCCATACCTTCAAGACAGACGCAATATAAACTTTTTGCTGAAAATAAGTCTCAAATGTAATAAAAGCTATGCAGTTTACAAAACAATTTGAAAATGTAGTGCCTTCGTTGGCACTCAGGTCAAACCCCATTTTGAAACACAAGTAATCTATAAATTGTTTCTCTGAAACCGATTTTCAGAAGAGCCACGCTCTAATCTTGTTGATAATTTAATATCTGGGTTCGACTCTTGCACAAGACATTCATTGAATTATTGAACTTTAGATTTTCCTTTGAAAAAACACCTTGCAGTGGTTCAAACCTCAGGTAAGTCAGAGGTAAAAACGCTTGTGAGTTTTGGTCAGGCTTTCGAGAATAACCTATGTTTGTAACATACTTTGAAACTAGCCAAAGATCACTAAGCTCTTTTCAAACAATTGTGTGAAAAATTTGAGCATAGGTTTTGGGGTATTCCCTTTGGGAAATTAACAAATGACAGTTTTCGTAGATTGTACACCATCAAATTACAGGTAACTTAAAATACAAACCGAGTTAAAGCGGAAAAGTGTGAGGTAGACCTCTTTGAGAATTTCGATTCTTGGACAAGGCAAAAAAGACACTTGGGTTGTAAACAAAAGAGATTTAACACTGGGTTTGAATCTCAGGCAAGATGAAACGTTAAGGACCTTTGGGTTTGAACTTAGAAAAAACGTTAAAATACAAGTAGCTTTGAAGACTATTTGCATTGGTTCGACTTCCAGGCGAGTCCTACTGTTGCTTTGGTAATTACTATTTGGGTTGGAATCTTAAACAATTCAAAACAGACATCTGGGTACGACTTCTAAGACAAATCAAAATGAAAAGCTGCTTTTGTAATTGGGACAAGTCCAGACGTGTCAATGTTTGTGCTATTGAAACTTGCGTTTAATGCGATATCGTAAAATTACACCAACTAGCCGAAACGTCAGCCGTTTTTACAACACGACCTTTTACGTCATTGCTTTTATTACAACTTACCTCTAAAATAGTGACGTCATAAAATTACGCCATTTCTTATCCATCGCGACAGGAAAATGACGCGTTTTATATTATCGGAGTGTGCATATGTTTAAAGTCTTTCATAACCATAGTTTCGCAAAACATAAAAGCTTAACAATACTCCAAACCTTGAAAGATTAGTAAAGTTAAATGGTTTTAACCGCATTAGTTCGATTCGAAGACAAACCAAATCTCTAAACGCAAAAAACTTGAAAGGTTTCAACTACGTTAGTTTGACTCTAAGACAAACCAAATTTATAAAACTAAATTTGAAAGTTTTTTTTAACCTGTCTGCATTCGACACTCAAACGATAAACTAAATATTTACCTATTTTTTTAGGTTTGGGTCAGGAGCTACTGGGTTTGATTCACTGGTGAGCTATACGCTAAATTTACATTTGAAAAACCACCTGTGGTGGTTTGGTACTCGAACAAATCGGATATGAAATAATTACCTTTTAATTTAAGACTTGAAGTTGGGAGGTTACAAGTTCGGTTCTCAAGCAAGCCTTATAAAGCTTTAGACTTAAACGAACCACCTCTTGCGCTACCACACGTTGGACAGGTCCGGATGTGTCGTTAGCTGTTTTACTGCACGATTACGCCACGGCGCCGAAAATTCAGCTATAGCAAGCTGTACGGTCATGACAGGAAACAGTTTCAAGTAACACACACGAAACTCTACTAAATAAAGTTCAAACCAAAACTTATAAAATGTGTCCATAGCATAAACTAGATACCCTTTTTATTTTAGGTTCCAATTTAGAAACTTCCGGGTTCGATTCTCAGGTTAGTTATTCGCTCATATTTTAACATTACCAAGTTACTAAGTAATGCTTTAGACTTGAACCATAGCCAGTTCCCAGGCAAACCTTACCACCTGGGGTGGTTCGGTTCTCAGGTAAGACACTCTTCAGGTCAAGACCAAGTTTTGGGTTCGATTCTTACAACTAGCTAGGGTTAGAGTTAGGGTTAGGACTAGAGTAAACTTAGAGTGAAGACTACTACAATGCCGCATTTCGATAACACCCCAGTTGGATAACTTTGCAAACGTCCCAAACAACCCACGCCCCAAACGCCCCAAACGCCCCATGCCCCAATCTCTATGCATTTTGAGCACTCTATACTACTCACGTGGTTGTCTACCGCAAGATGCTCGCAAAACCTCGAGCTTATACGTTCCTCAAAGGGACTCTCCTCCATAAGTAGTCGAATTTGGTTTTCGTAAAAAACAAAAACAACATATTGCTGCCGTCATAAGCAATTTGCGATACAAGTTTGATGTACTCGTTCCTGCCTTGACGGTCAAGATAACCAAGAAAATTAACATCTTGGCTATTAATTGGAACGACTGACGCTCGCGTTGCGTGTTCCTTTGTTTTTACTTGGCCATTTTCCAACTAATGAGTGCGAAATTTCAAACTTTTGCTTATAACTCGAGAACGATTTAATCTAGCTACATGAAATTTTGGCAGTAGTTTGAGATTAATGAGTTGCATGTTTGTATCAAATTTCAAGGCAATAGGTCTCGTGGCTTCAGTTTTAGGACCCGAAAACCGCCCCTCAAGTTTGGCATAAAAAGCCGTCTCAGTCAAAAACGACTTAAGTACGGCAAAAAATATTTCATATGGTGGTATGTCTTAAGATACCCTTTCATCCCAACCAACCCACTTTTGGCCGCGATGAGGTTTATTTCTTTTTTTTTTCCTTTTTTTCTTTTTTTTTTCCTTTTTTTTTCTTTTTTTCCTTTTTTTCTTCCTAATTTTTGTACGCTCTTCTTCTCCTAAACCACAAAACATCGAAATCTAATTTTTGTGTAAAGTTGTTGAGCTGCAAGTGCAATTTTTTCTCCTGAAATTTTTTGGGGCAACTCCACTGGGAACCCCCCCAAAATGGGGCCCCAAAAATCCATTTTTTGAACAGCTCAAGCTAGGGTGCCAGTTTGTTTTGATATCAGCAGATATTTAACACACAAATATTTTGACATAGTTTGGGGTTGCCACCCATCTGGGGACCCCCCAAATGGACCCCTCAAAAATCAATTTTTTTAATGGCTTAACTTAGAGTACCAGTGTTTTATAATATCAGCAGATATTTAGCAGACAAATATTTTGACATAGTTTGGGGGTGCCACCCCCCTGGGGATTCCCCCAATGGACCTCCCAAAAATCAATTTTTTGAATGGCTCAACTTAGGGTGCCAGTTTGCTTTGATATCAGCAGATATTTAACTGACAAATACTTTGACATAGTTTGGGGGTGTCACCCTCTAGGGGACCCCCAAATGGACCCCCTAAAAATCAATTTTTTCTGAAGCTCAACTTAGGGTGTCAGTGTTTTATGATATCAGCAGATATTTAAGAGACAAATATTTTGGCGTAGTTTGGGGGGACCACCTTTTTGAGGACTCCCCAAATGAACCCCCAAAAATCAATTTTTTGGATGGCCCAAGCTAGGGTGCCCGTGTTTTATGATATCAGGAGATATTTAACTGACAAATACTTTGACTCTACTTTTCTGGAGGGTCCATAATTAGATATTTTTGAATAATTGCTGATTTTACGGTAGACGAAAAGTACTTTTGAGCGTCACAGCATTAGCTTCACGTCGATTGTTCACTGGGTTTGCTGGCAAACTCCCATCTAGTATTACTAAACGTTTGCTTGGCACAATTGCAAGTTTGAGATGGTAAAAGTGCACCAGTTTTACGGTCAGCGCTTTCACGAGCTGAATCTAGTGCTATGCAACTCCGCAATTGCATTATTTAGTTTCTTGCACAACTTTTGGCGCAACGGTTTCAGGTTCGATTCTTACACTATGCAGAATTCTTACTTATTTTAACGTGTCTCGTCGTTTAATCCAGCATTAACACGATTAGTACGATCATTAATACGATTTATCGCAGGGTTCGGTTTAGTTGTGCTCTGGTAAGGTTTAACAGGCATAAAAAAGGGCGTTTTTGCACCAAGCGTGTATCAAAATTAAATTCAGATCAACGCTCAATTTTAATGGCGGATTCTGCACAATTAGTGGTGCTTGGTTTTGCTAGAATTTCCGAGTCAACACGTTGCCGAAACATTTAGTTTTGGAGGTTCTAGTTGGAGCAACAATTGAAGACCAACATTCAGAACAATAAAGCAGCTGAATGTGGAGCCCCCAGCAGCGCTTGGAAGTTTTGCAAAAATACCATAATTTTGGGGTTTATCTTAGTAAAAATTATTGCTTTTAAAACGTGGCATAGAAATTAGTAACGCAAAAATATGATTACAGTGAGTGCATGAATGGGCTAAGAGGGCGGTGGCTAATGGTAAAATTTAGCCTTATTATTACAAGCCGCTAATTCATAAGCTACAAAAAAATCACAAGTTTTATCCTAATTCGTCTGCATTTAAAAAAGATATCATTTTGGAGAAGGGGCTAGTGGATCGAAATTTGAGAGAAATGATAAGCTATTTGTTACAGTAGTAAATAGCGCCATCCTTCTCCATCCACAGTATTTTACTGTTAAATTTGGACAAGAAATGGATCTTGCTCAATTATTACAATGAATTTTATGTGTTACAAGTTTTTCTTGCATTTCTCCGGTTAGATCAGGGGGGTTTCGGACCGATTGGATCCGCCGCTGCAGTGTTAGGGTTAAGTTTGGGGTTAAGGTTAGAGCTAGGATTAGGTTTAGGATTGGAATTAGGGTTAAGGTTAGGGCGAAATTTGTGAAAAATAAAATTCCTCGGAAAACATTACCTATTTTCGACAACCCGCTGCGAGCTGCTACAAGTTATTTTAGCCTACAGCATGAGTGCAGCGAAATTTGATTTTATTCTTTGCAGTCATTGTTTTGCGAGTCAAAAACTTTTTCGGTCATAATACTGGTAAACTTACAATATGTTGGCGGACTTAATTGTTATAGCTAGTAGCGCCACCAACAGGACTGATGCTCACTCTCCTTATCCATGTAACTTGGAAAGTTTAATTCATATTGTATACTTGGAAAAATTAGACCGCTTTTACAGCCATCTTAAAATACAACTGCCAAATCTTAAAATAAAACTTCCAAAACTCTAAGTGGCTTGGAAAACTGATTTATGCTTCCAAACCGTCATTCGTCTCCTTTGGCTAACGGGTTGCATCTCCTAGATCCAGAGAGTACAATTAAAGACTCGTATTTAGTTACCAATTCAGCCCTCAAGACAGCGACACTGCACTGTATAGTAATATTGATTGATGATTAATGCATCTTTATCCTCCTATCGCGAAAAAGCGACAGTGGGGCTATCCTTTGGACGAATCCGCACCCGCTTAGAAGTTGTTTATTTTCCAAGTTTTCCGGTTCATCTTTGACTTCTTCTCGCATAAATTTTTTTCTGCTTGTTCGAAGCCACCAAGAAGAGATAATCATCGTAGAGCGCCTTATCTAAGGACACAAGAGCGCGACCAGAGTGTGGGTGAAATCCAAGATCATGCGGTGATGGTCGTCAACCCGCACTCTGGTCAAGTTCTTGTGTCTTTGGATAAGACGCTTTACGATGATTGTCTCTTTTTGGTGGCTTCCAACAAGCTAAAAAAATTTATGTGGAAGAAGTCAAAGGTCAACTGGAACACTTGGAAAATAATCAACTTCTAAGCAGATGCAGAATCGTCTAAAAGATAGTGACTGCGTTGCTTTCTCGTGAATAAAAGGGTGAAGATGCATCAATTAATTTTACGTATACTGCGTCGTTGCCTGGCTTGGGGTGTAAATTACTTTTCTTATTAATCTCTTTGTGGTACAGTATATCGCTATTGATTGGATGCCTCAGTTTGTTCTATTTGACACTGATGAGTGTCCATTTGACTCTAACACAGTCAATCAAAATTGTTTCCAAAGCATTCTTAATTACTAATTGATTATTGTTTATCATAATGCGCAATTACGAAAGGAAATAACATTCTCTCAATGCTGGATTTCAGATCGCTGATTAATCGCTTCACGATCAATGAGCATTCCAAGCTTAAAAAATGAAAACCTTACCGCAAAAGAAATGACAAAAATAAATTCTATGTACTGCACAGCAAACTTTTTATTGTTTCGAAAATTTTTCAACAGTATTGTTTAGTTAAAGTTGCAATTCAACTTCTTTTCGCAGATTCCGAAATGTTGAACGTTGCAAGAAAGACGCGACACAGAGTTGCAGCAATTTCTATTCATCTTGTCATCCGACTCATCTTCTCCAGTTAGAAGCGAGATTGCAGCAGAATCCAAAATCCATCTTGGCTAGTGACAGTTCTCGCGAGTTGGCGCAAAAAAGCAAACACTACATTATAGGCACTTGCATGAGAAGTGCACTCCTTTACAGCTTGCTTGCTGATGGCATTGCAAAATAAAATCGAACTTAAACCACGAGGCTAAAACGGAAGAGGCAAAGCACGGTTCCGGCCCTCAATATTAAAAAGTGAATTAGTATGAAATGGAACTACAGGATGTCTTTTTAGTAACAGCACTGATTTGTGATTGAAAGCCGAAAACAAAACTTTCAAAGTTAAAGTCATAATTTAATTAGCTAGAGGGAAATTGTGACAGCAAAAACAGTATTAACACAGTATCAGCAACTACTCAATGAAATTTAACTCTATTTCACACGGAGGGGGAGGAGATTGGACATTTCTGTACCCCTTTCGCTTTTTTGTGATAAATCTATGGCTAACTCCCTTCAGCAAAATGATTAGTGGTTTAAATCAACTTGACTTTAAATCAAAATGGAAAATGCATTAATGATAACTCCTGAAAATCTGAAGTTGCTGAGGTAGCGAAAAGTTTACCGATTTTGAGATTTTGCGGAGTCACTTTCCCAAATCTGAGCATTTTTTTAGCCAATACTTCCCTTAAATGACGACATAAGACGTTTTTGTGGCGTACGGTAACCAACTTGATTGAGGCATTTTATGATTCAGTATTTAAAAAATCTATGTATAAAATTTGACCCGGCTGTGACGAAATTTTTCGAAAGTATGGCAATGACGTCACAATGATGACGTCATTAACTACAAACCAATCTTTCAAAAAAATTTTGGTGAACACCAACCAACTCGCTAGCCAAATTTGGTGCTTCCATGATGTTTGGTTAAGAAGATAGGAAAGGTGGCGTTTTTACCCTCCTCCTCTCCCCCCCCCCGTACAAAATGCGTTGGTCTAATACTCCGTGCAAAATAGGGTGGAACAACCTACCTTGACCATCACAACCAGAGACGCTTGTATTGGTAGATATGCCAGCAAGGAAATAATAATAATAATTAAGATTAAGTTTGGATGCCTTTCGATAACTTGCGGTGCAATGGATTGATTGAATTTTTTTCGTTGTGTTTCACTTTTTTTTTATTTTTTATTCAACTCGGCGAATAAATTCCAATATTTCTGTCTGCTTGTCCAAATAGTAGGTTCATCAGTTGTGCGGTGCACTCAGAAACATTATTGTTACGCACCGTGCTCCAACATAAAATTTATTATAATTTTGCTCGCAACAATATTGTTTAGAAAGCACTGAAGTACTGTAACGTAATAAGCTAAAGCAATGTTCTCACTCAAACATTTTCTTGTCGAGAAAAATCTCCGTTTGCACAGTAAATAAACAATCAACGTTTTTGCACCTTTTTGAATATTATTTTGGAACATTTTAAGATAAACAAAACCATTTAATAATTGTAATTACAGTATGTTTGCCAAGTTGCTTTGGTTAGGATACAACGAAGGGGCGTGGCAATGTGCGAGTCAAGCTGCCGCTTGCCCAGTGCCCACCTGTCTACCGCACAAAAAAGAGGCTTCACAATGCCCCTTTTCATTGCTGAACATCAAATAGAAAAGCTTTGAATAGCAATTTTTCTAGTTTTTGATTTGACCCGACCGGGAATCGAACCCAAGTCTACCGTTTCAATAGAAGACGCTTTACCCACTCGACCATCAATCGGTTTGCTATTAATTGGGACTTCGCGTGAGCGCGTAGTACCTTTGTTTTTGTTCGTGAATTTTGGCATATGAGGATTGATTTGCTTATGACTAACAAACGGTAAAACCTAGAAAACTGAAAATGGGACTCAAGCTAAGAATTAATGAATGCGTCGTGTGTGACAATTTTGGGGATCCTCGGTCACGTGATCGTAAATTGAGACACCAAAAAACATAAAAAACGGCGATTTTCGGCTTGAAAATTTGTTAATTCGCCTGTAACTCAAAAACCACTTGACGTGCAAACCTGAAATTTGGACGCAATAAGAGTGCTTATGATTGCTCTACGCAAACTGAGTTTGAGGGTGCCCGGTCACGTGACCAAAATTTTACAGGTCGAAAATGGGCAAAAGTTGACAAATTTGAACCGATATATCCCGGTAATTACTGATATTGAAGAAAAATGTTTTGTGAGTTTTGAGCACACTATTTCTAAAATTCTATAAAATAATCTGCCCTGCATTTAACTCGTGACTGCCAATTTAAATCTTTGTTGGTGCATTTGTGTCTGATTAATTATTGGTTTTTCGCTATCCCGTGCGAGAACAGGAGTGCTGTATACGGTAGAATGGGTACAGAGAAGGACAAAACGTAAAAGAGTGCGCAAACATCACTTCCAATTCGTTAAAGTATTGCTGCCCGCGTGAGTGGGATCGTTGGTTGCTATAGACCCCAACTAAATTGGGAACTGACCAGGGTGACTGGGGCGCAGATAGGGCCGGGACCCGGTGTACCGGTACCCCCAATATTTGGTAAAGTTAATCGGTCCCCCCCAATAATTTTGACATACGTAACTTGTGGTAGAGAGCTATGACGTCAGTAGTATAGAGTGCTCCAAATGGTGTACGTTTAGGGGTTGAGGGGGTTTGGGGGTTTAGTGCTTTGGGGGTTTGGCGCTTTGGGGGTTTTCGCGGGACTGGTTGCTCTAAGAATCAAACCCTAGCTCTAACTGTAGATCGTATCCTAACTCTAACCCTGAGAATCGAACCTAGCTGTTACTTTAAGGACCCTAGCTCTAAGAATCGAACCCTAGCTCTAAGAATCGAACCTTAGCTCTAACTGTAAACGTTACCTTAGCTCTAACTCTAAAAACCGAACCCTAGAGCTAACCTAGTTCTAACCCTAGCTCTAACACTAAGAATCGAACGCTGGAAATTGGTCAAAACTCGAAGAGTGCCTGAGGATCGAACCATTGCAGGCGGTTGGTTAAAGTTGGCAAGATTAGCCTGGGAACCGACTATGGTGGTTAAAGTCTACAAAGTAATGCAAGGTTTACCTGAGAATCACCGCAGGTGGTTTGTTAAAGTCTAAAGTTTTGCAAGGCTTGTCTGAAAACCGAACGGGTAACCTCCAGACTTCAAGTCTTAAATTGAAAGGTGATTATATCACGTCCTATTTGTTTTTGTGCCAAACCACCGTAGGTGGTTTTTCAAATATAAATTTAGTGTATGACTTGCCTGTGAATCGAACCCGGTAGCTCCTGACCGTAACTTAAAATAAGAAGATGATTCTTTAACGTATTGTTTGAGTGTTTTACTCTGCAGTTGAAACCTTTAAAGTTTACTTTTGTAAGTTTGATTTCTTTTAGTGTCAAATTAAGGATTTAAACATTTCAAGTTTACTAATAAATCTTTCAAAGCTTCAAATTGTTAAGCTGTATGCGGTTTGTTATAGTACAAGAGTTTAAGCGTATGCACGCATGTAATCTAAAACTTGTTATTCTCCTGTCGTGATTGATAAGAAACGGTGTAAATATATGACGTCACTATTTTCAACGTGAGTTCAATAATAGCAATGACGCAAAATGTTGTATAATCGCTGACGTTTCGGCTACTTAGCGTAATTTTATGATGTCACTTTAAACGCAAGTTTTAACAGCATAGTCATTAACACGTCTGGACTTGTCTAAGATACGAAAGCAAATTTTCTTAACGCAAATGGTCCTCAAAGCTACTTGTATTTTAATGTTTTTTTTTTAGCTCGAACCCAATTGTTCTTAACATTTCATCTTACCTAATATTCAAATCCAGTGTTTAATCTCTTTTGTATAAAACCCAAGTATCTTTTTTGCCTTGTACAAGATTCGGTATTCTCAAACAGGTTTACCTCACACAATACCACTTTCACTGGATTTTCTTATAGTTTACTGTATTTCAAATTACTTGTAATTTGATCGTCTGCAAGCTACGACTACGAGAACTGTTTTTGGCTAATTTTCCAAAGGAACCCTTCAAAACCTATGCGCAAATTTTTCACGCAGTTGTTTGAAAAGAACTCAATGATCTTTAGGTAGTTTCAAAGTACGTTTCAAATTTTACGTATGTTCTTCTTGAAAATCTTACCAAAACTCACAAGCGGTTTTGTCTTTGACTTTCCTGAGGTTTGAACCACTGCAAAGTGTTGTTTTTTTGTTGTTTTTTTTTGTCAAAAGAAAATCTAAATGTCAATAATTCAATGAATGTCTTATCTAAGAATCGAACCCAGATATTAGATTACCAAAGAGATTAGAGCATGGCTCATTTGAGAATCGGTCACCGGCTTTCAAAGATAAATTTTATAGATTGCTTGTATTTCAATATGGGGTTTGACTTGAGTGTTAGCAACGAAGTCGCTACATTTCGAAAATTTAAACGTTTTATAAGCAGCATAGCTTTTACTGTTTTTGGGGACTTATATTCAGCAACAATTTTAAATCTATTGTATCTGTCTTGAAGGTACGACTTGCCAGCGAAATATAAAACACGAGCGAAGTCATGTGTTTCCTTGACGCCTGTATAACGTAAAACAGCGGAAAAATTGTAGAAGAGGAAGGAAAATGTGAAAGATGCTAGAAAGAAGTAAGGAATGTGTTCTTTGAACCATGAAAACGTTTAAGCATATACTTTCGATGAAGTGAATTTCTCACTCAAAGTAATATCTGTGACGTCAAAATCGAAAGACAAGTTAGAGTCTATCGATCTTACATTACACCATAGGTGGGCACAAGTCCGTTAATCGTTAATCCGTTATTAACGAAGCTAACTTTTTCATTAACTCGTTAATCCGTTAAAAAGTTTTTTCATGCTAACGGACTAAATTAACTTCCGTTAAGTTCTGTTAACGGACTAAAGTAACTTCCGTTAAGTTCTGTTAACTTCCGTTAAGGTTTTTATCGGTAATATCTTGCACCATTTATTCATCGTACCGGTACAAACCAGTTTGCACTGATAGCACTTGTTGCGTATTAGCTCGAGTTTTATAGAAGAAAGCGAAGAAAGGAGCTCTTTTTTGTGGCAAATAATAAGCTGCAGCCTCGGAGGTCTACTAATTATCGCTGTTCGCAATTTCCAAAGATTTTCTGATCGCAGCTTCGTTAGTGCATTTGAACTTATTTTATCTTGAAATTAGATTAGACTGTAATATGTAACTTCCAAAACACAAAAAGACCACAATAGCAATAAATAATTATTTTCTTGCAATCTGCTCAACAGCGTCAATACGTGTTCTAGAAGCGAGTGCATAAAAAGAAATGTAAATTACACACAAAATGTTAACGAATTAACGGACTTTATTAACTACCGTTAATTAAAGCTGAAAATAACGAATTAACGTCAACGGAGGTGTGAAGTTTGTTAACGGATTAGTGGTTAACGAAGCTAACGTTTTGCATTAACTTGCCCACCAATGCATTACACCATAATCTCGAAGCTGGCGCTGTCTTTCTAATCATGTCGAACTATGGCGCAATAGTGTCAAGAACAACTGTGAACTACTTTTTGTTGTGTGTAGCAATTGCCTTTATTTGTTCTTTGCCTATAAAAAGAGCGGCAAGCAAAAGATCGAAAACTATGCACTCCTTCACCTACGTACCGGACGAGCTTTATTTGGAGGCTGAAAGCGTGAAACTGCCAGACTATAACCCCCCCCCCCCCCCCTATTCTCTAGCTGTTACGAAACTCTGTACCAGCAAGAAGAACTAATCAAGCGCGCCAGAACGATGAAAGATTCTGCTAGACAAATCAGACAGCAATGCCAAGTCATTGCAGACTCTGGATTCCCGCTCCCAACCTCAACTCTGCTCAGAAAGGCGATGGTATCGGTCAAAAAAGGCAAGCTTATGTTTTCTATAGAATAACTTTCGCGGGTAGTGCAAATGATTATGGAAAACAAAACCTACTTGCTGTTTCGACCGAATAGTGACACAAAGGACTACGTCGTTTTGGTTTTCTGGTCCACAAATTTTGATGACACGCTTTACAGTATTCAAGAAAACGCAGAGGTGATTAAAAAAGAAGTTCTGGCCGACTTCGATATAAAGTGGAGAACATTCCATTGCCACGAAGGTTCACCCTTTACATACTGAACAACTACACCACGTTGGCGATTCAAAACGACGACAATGCTACCTTCCACCGCAGGATCAGAAACAGTTAGAGTCTTCCTTGACTCTTTTGGAGGCACATAACATCACCTCAACAAAAGAAGCGTAGAATTTCTGACACTGCTTTTCCTATGAACACTAAACTCTCTCAAACAGTCACACAAAGTTTGAAGATTTATTTGTAATGAAAAGAGTGCGTTTTTCCGACTATGTGACTATCCGCCTGCAGTTCGAATCCAACGCCTGCCGCGAAGCACGACGAAGCGATTGGATGCGTGTTGCCCGAAATTGCCACCGTTTCCGCCGATAAATTGACGCTTGCGCTGAACTTATAGAACACTGTTTCGAACCTGTGCATAGAATAAAAATCAGGCGTTTTTTTTTGTTTGTGAATGTATTGCAATGAACCACAAGTGAAAAAAAACAAAAATATTTGCGTGTTTCATTTACATCAGCGAGAAATAGATTCAAAATTAATTTTACTTTCAGAGGTGTTTTTTTCATTATTTATGTTACAATTTTCACTCAAGCCAAGAAATTACAAGGAATGAAGAGATTTTGGTGAACTTATTCCTATGAAAGCAATATTACGTTATAAAAAAAAAAAACAAGATTTCACAGAAATTTTGATTAAAACTTATCGAAAGATATCCATTTTAAGTTAAAATTATTGTTTTAAGCAAAGGAATAGTAAGACTTGAACTATTTTTTCACAAAATTATCTCTACATAAACAAGATTATTTGAAAACTTGTTCTGTTGATGTAAGTTTTCGATCTTTTGGATTAAATTTTTATTTAATACAATGAAATTGTGATGTTTTTAGCTCTTTTGAGCAACTTTTTTCGAAATCAAGGCAATGGTTGAAAAACTTTTACAATTTTAGGTAAGTTTTTAAGGTAAAAGCAATTTTCAGGACGAAGAAACGTACGATTGTAAAATTTTTATAAAAACAGCTTTACGTAAGCAAAAATACTCTGAAAAAAGTTAAAAGTTTTAGCAAGTTGTCGATGTTTAAGATAAAATTACTTTTCAAGTCAAAGAAACTGTTAAACTTTGAATGTTTTTTAATCAAACTATTCCTACGTAAACAAGAAAGTTATAAAAATTTAAGAGTTTAGACAAACGCTATTGATTGTTACGTTACAGTTTTCGCTCAAGAAAAATATTTTGTTGGGGGATAGACCTCCAAAGCACAAAATGTAGCACAGTTCAACAAAATCATTTTAAAGCACTTCAAATTCCGAGCAAAGCAACCTAATTAGGCTGGGCTGGATTTAGATAGGGGGCGAATGGTGCCTAGGCCCCAGGGCCCCCATCATCCACCACTAGCGTGTGTGTGTGCGTTTTATTTACTGCGCATCATTAATTCTGAGTGTAGGTGAACGCGAAAACAATATTAATTGTTACTTCAACTCAGAACTCATGAGTGTAGCCAGCCCCCTCCCCCCATTGGCCTGTCGACCAAAACGAAAAAAATATCATGTTTTTTAGCTCTTCTGAGCCAATTTTTTTCGTAGTAATATGGACTTCAAATCAGTTTGCAGCGATATGATCTACCTTGCAGATATTTGGTTAGGTATCTGCTTCAGCTACAATTGACTTTGGCAATCATTTTCTTGCACCAGTGGCGTAACCAGGGGAGCTAAGATTCTGCCCCCTGTTTACGCCCACTGCAATACCCCATAACAACAGCTTTTAGCCTATACGGATTAACGTAAACACTAAAGTAGTTTAACGAAAGTTATAGTTAAAAAGATAACTCACAAAAGCTTTTATGATATTTATACTGTGTCTTGCCATTCGCATAACAAAAAAAAGGACTTAAGAGTGTTGCCAATACTTTTTGTTTATTAGAACAAGATAATGTAGCAAAAAAGCTACACTAATGAAAAAATACATTAAAACATCATACTGCGGATGATTTATGTCCTACAAAATGATGTAGCATATCTGCTACAGTGGTTAATAGAGAGTTAAAAAATTGCAAATCGGGGTCACGATTTTTAAATGATTTGAACAGGAGGTGGATGGTTAGAATCTGGCAGGGCGCTTACTATTAGACATAATAGAAAAGGGAAAAGAGAAAGTAATTGTCACGATAGTTAAATTGTTACTTAAATCAATCCAATGAAAAGAAATAATTTGTTTAACATCCGTGATTTTGAAGTCTTATGAATGTTTTTGATTATTATATGACTGGTTTGTTGCAGGTGTCAATTTCCCAAAGTTGGGCAAGTTAATGAGCAACGTTAACTTCGTAAAGAGTTAAAGGCGGTGAATCATCCAGTCAATAACGGTGGTTTATAATAGCTAAAATTGAACTGTAATTTTTGATATTTTTTGTTTTAATTTTGAGGCAGTGGTTGCAAAGATATTCAACAAATGCAAAAAGATATCCCCCGAAAAAAGTTATTGTAAACTCCATGGCCGTAGGAGCTCAAAATGATTTGGGGGGGCAGCAAACTTTTGCCCGAAAAATGACTTGATGCATTGCGTTTCTCTGTCAAAATTGAGGCGGTTTTTCCGGTCCAAAATAAGGTGTTCTCCAAAAAAAAAAAAAAAAAAAAAAGGTCTTCCCTGAGATTTCCAGTCCAAATGAAGGTGTTCTCCAAAAAAAAAAGGTCTTCACCGAAACTAAGACGGTATTTTGACACTAGTGTGCCCAAATATCCAGACTATTTGCCCAAATAAATTGACCATTTGCCCGAATTTTCGACGATTTTCGACGTTTTGAACCGAATGGGGGGGGCGACCGCCCCCCCTGCCCCCCCGCCTCCTACGGCTATGGTAAACTCTGAGTTTTGTTCTTCCCGTCAAAATCACAGTTCTCTACAATCTCTAGACTATTAGGCCTACTGTAGTTTTGGCGGAAAGAACAAAACTCAGAGTTTCCAAAAACTTTTTTCGGGGGATATCTTTTTGTATTTGTTGAATATCTTTGCAACCGCAGTCCCAAAGTTAAAACAAAAAATGTCAAAAATTATAATTCAATTTTAGTTACTGTAAACCACCGGAATTGGCTGGATGTTTCACCGCCTTTAATTCGCATAGAATTTTCAAGCAATTTTTTAACTCAGTTAAAGTTAAATAGTTAACTGTAAAACAAAAGTAACGCAAGTTAAAGTTAAAAGTTAATTCGTTAATTTTTTTTAAAAAATTCAATATTAACCTGAAGCTGATTCCCAATAAAATGTAATCTTTATAAAATACTAACGCGTAAAGGTAATCACTTTACAGAGAAAAATTATAGACCGGTTTAGTCATGACATCACAATGCCCATTGTCTGGTTCTTACTGCAGATCGTAGTAAAATTCGCCCGTTTAAATCAATGGTAAAATTATTACGTACACGAAACTTCAAACAAATACTGTAGGTTAGTGGGCGGCGTTTTTTGATTGATTTTACTTTTATTTGAAGGTCCAAAGCTTCGTAATTCCATTTCAGGTTATTTCCGGGGTTAAAAGTTTTTATAAATGCGTATTAAACTCATTTTAAAAACGTCACTATTATGACACAGAATAGCGTTTCTAGACAACTTCACAGGATATACTGTACAGAAAATCTAAACAATCATAAACATAGCGAAATGTGAAGTCAAGAACAATCTAAGACCAAAAAAAGGTCAACAACAATTTTAGAAATGAATGAAAGCTACAGCTCTAAATTGACAGCTCATAGAGTAGAAAGGTGAAAGCAAAGTAAATGATTTTGTATTATTTTGTGAATGCAAAATTAAAGTTGCATATACAGGCGTATATACGGTAAGCGCGGCTGGGCCTGCAGGGGTAAGGTCTAGGAGAGCTAAATCCCCCTACATCCAGTCCCATAGCAATGTCACTTACGATATTTAGTAGAGAAAAGAGCTTTTTAGACAAAAAATTGCTATTATAATAGTTATTTTTTCCTTAAATTACACTCCGCCACGACTCCACGAGGCAGCACAAAGCGCCTAAGTTAAACCAAAAGATGCCTAAGTAAAACCGAAAAAAAAATATTGTGAAATTTTGGACCAAGATGTCAATTAAAGTCACCATTTTTAAACAAACGTATCCAAAATTTTTGAAAGCAGGGCGAATGCGACGCCAAAAAAGCCATTAGATCGATTTATTTGACAATATATTAGCAAACGAGAATGAAGTTTGGTAATTTTTGTCTGAAAATAGCGTGAAAACCCCTATTTTCAGTAAAAAAAGGCCAAAAATTCGGCAGCGAAAGTATTCCTTTTTTGAACAATTTTCTTCTTCCCTCTTTGAAAATTCTGGGTGCACCACTGGGCCGGATTGATGTTTTAGCGGGCACTCCACGAACAACCCAACCTAGTTGCCTTATTCTCAAAAATGAAAATATTACCGGCAGAGATCTACCTCTACTGTAGAATACCTAGGTCGTACTTCAGATATCATGGTTACAGGTCATTACTGAGGAAGTATTTAAAGTTTTTTAAAAACTACTTGTTAAACCAAAAGTGTCTTTGCCAAAAAAGGGACTAAAACTTAAACAAAAAACATTTCCAGGGTAGCGAGGCGCTCCAGTTTCGGACCTGGACTCCTGGCGCTCCAGCTTCGGACCTGGACTCCTGGCGCTCCATGCACGTCCTTTGTGCAGGGCTTTTGACAGAAATTGAGACTAGTCCAAAAAACCTGCAAAAAATGTGCCCAATAAATAAATTAGAAAACTTAACAGTTTTCCTTTTCGTCAGGGTTAGAGTCTACTTGCCCAACTCCTCCTCCATCGAAGAACCTGGCTGTTTTGTGTTCGTATCTTCTCCTAATCTTCTATCGAAAAACTTGACTTCATATAGTGATTAGTTTTGACTATAAAACAAGCTTACCTGCAGCGTGATTCCCATTTTGAAGCCAAATTGCTATTCTTAGGAAATCGGTAAAATTTGCAACTACTCTTTTCGCTTGTATGATCGCATCCTGGTGCAAAGCGCAATACCATTTTACACTTTTATCCTATATGCCTATCGCAACTCTGCTCAGAAATATCACATGTCATTAAATAAGCGTTAAAACGCTATTTTCCGGTGCAAAAGTGCCCTTTTTAAAATGAGTTTAATACGCATTTATAAAAACTTTTAACCCCGGAAATAACCTGAAATGGAATTACGAAGCTTTGGACCTTCAAATAAAAGTAAAATCAATCAAAAAACGCCGCCCACTAACCTACAGTATTTGTTTGAAGTTTCGTGTATGTAATAATTTTACCATTGATTTAAACGGGCGAATTTTACTACGATCTGCAGTAAGAACCAGACAATGTGCATTGTGACGCGCCACTAAACCGGTCTATTACGGCACTATACTCGATTGCAAACAATTATCATTATTAAGGCATAAGGACGCATTGTGTAGCCTACAAATTTAACCGCTTAACGTAAACAATAAAGTAGTTTAACAAAAGTTATAGTTAATAAGTTAACTCGCAAAAAACTTTTTAGCTCGTTAATGAAAAACTTAACTTCGCTATTAGCGAATTAACGAGTTAATGCCTAACACTGCAATTTCCATCATATTGAATTTTTACCCACAGTATAGTTGAAGATTTACAAGTTTGTGATCTTGCTTGCTAGGAACTTACCGACACAAGCAGACTGCAATGATGAACGAAATGTTGTTGCCAGAAGAATGAGAAACAATCTGCTGAAACATGAGACAACTTCAAAAAAATAGAAGACGTTATACGATATAAAATGAGACTGCTTTACTCGTCAGAAAAAAATGACAGCTCGCAACCACCAGGTTCAGTATCAAATCAAATCTTTCGTTATACTTGCTGCATTTTCTTAAAGTGTGTTACAACTTTGGTAGACACATCTCTGCATCATTGCGACCGGACAACACAGCTCCTTTCGAAGAAGTGTCGCGAACCGTTGGCATCACTTATGTGTCCGATTTGACCAGTTTATGAGATTTAGACTTCGGACCTTTCGCTTCAGAGCAGATTGTGTTACCGCTCGACTAACTGTTGGTCGGTACCAGATACTGTGTACTTCTTCCATTGACGTTTCAACAATCAGATACAGGACCATCACGTGCGATCTACTGTGTACTTGGCGTAAAATTGTCAGTGTTCTAAAGCTTATCTTTCAATTGGCTATTGTAAGCAATAGGTCGGTACCAGTGGCGGATTTAGGGGGGGGATGCATCCCCCCCACCAGCCTAAACAGAACGTGCATATGCATAATATTAAACATTAAAAAAAAAGCAATCAGTGAATACTCGATAGGCCGGGTGACTGCGATATAATTTCTGAAGCCATTGGGGGGGTGGGGTAGGGCGGGGGGAGGAAAAAGTTATTTTTACAGCGAACTTTTTACAAAGCGGAAATTAGTTTTTTATAGGTCCGATTGATTTGAAAGCGCCAAACTAGCAAAATTCACAACTCGCATTTTTCAACGATAAAGGCATAACACAACAGGAGTTCAATTATGGCGCATTTTCGCTCAACCTCACGCAATACCAGTAGCGTAGCCAGGGGCGGGGTGGGGGGAGCTATCGCCCCCCTAATGATATGTCGACCAAAATGCAGAATGGGAAAAATAGTACGTTTTTAGCACTTTGGATACTGTTTTATGCACTGGAGTGGACTAAATAGTGATTTAAAACATCTTTTGAAACATATGTTCAGGGGGAAGGGGGCTAATTTGTCAACAATAAAACCAACAATAAAATGAAAACTTTGAAAAATGGTCAAAAATAAGCAATCAAATTTGATCGCAAGTGTAAAATTGCTAAACATAGGTGTCATCAACAAATATACTATTAACTAAGGAATGGGGGGGGCTATTCAGTATTAGTTCATTACCAATCATTTCTCTCAAATCTCTTTTCATTAGCCCCCCCCAAAAATTATTTTTCTCAATAAACTGTATGCGAAATAGATTACTCTGTGTGAGTTTTATTGAACTATTCGATTTTATAATTTACCAGCATCTAAACAAGAGAACTAACATTTTACAATAGCGACCTCCTAAATAGCCCATTTAGGCCACCAGTTTAATCTTATTTGCACTGCCAATTTCTAAGCCACGTTTTAAAAGCATCATTTTTTTATCAAAATAGCCCTAAAATGAAGTTATTTTTGCAAAAAAATGCAAAATTTTCGAGCGTTGGGGGCTCCGCTCCCAGACCCCCGTGCCTCCGGCGGCTGGATGCTCCATCCCCCCAACACAGCCCCCAATTGCGAATTTCTGGCTACGCGCCTGCGCACTACAGTAGCGCGGTTTCGCACAAAAAGTGTGTCGATTTGATAGAACATCAAATAAAATGTCTTCTGGAATGTAGTTTTATTACATTGTTAGTTACGGTATGCTAAATGAACAGTTGAACAAAATAGACTTTTGACAATAGATATATCAAAGTCCGATGCAGGTAGTTTTTACTCATTCTGTGTGAGTAGTGCAGCCAAAGGAAGAAAGCCCCCCCCCCCCACCCATTGGCCTGTCGACCAAAATGCAGAATAAGAAAAATACCACGTTTTTAGCACTTCTGAGACTGGTTTTTGGACTAGAATGGAATAAAACGTAATTTAAAGCATCTTTTCAACCATATATTCAGGGGGGCTAATTCGTCAAAAATAAAAGTCACAAATCAATAAAAACTTTGAAAAATGGCCAAAAATTAGCAATCAAATTTAATATAGCTCATTGCAAATGCTTAACATAGTTTTTGTCAACAAAAATATTATAAACTCACGAACAGAAGGGGGGATCTATTCAGTATTGGTTAATTACTAATCACCTCTCTCAAATATCTTTCCATGAGCCCCACTCCAATTATTTTTCGCTATAAAATATAGTCGAAATAGATTACTCCGTGTAAGTTTTATTAAACTATAGGATTTTATGATCTACCAGCATGTAAACAAGAAAAAATTTTACCACAAGCCACTTTTCACATAGCCCATTTATGCAACCGGTTTAATCATGTTTGGACTGCCAATTGTTATGCCACGTTTTAAAAGCATTATTTTTATCAAAATAGCCCTAAAATTTAGTTATTTTTGCAAAAAGATGCAAAATTTTCGATCGCTGGGTGCTCCGCTCCCAGACCCCCAAAGCAGCTCCCACATTGCGAATTTCTGGCAACGCGCCTGTTCTGTGTAGATGCAGACGGTTATGCTGGCGAAAGTTTAGTAAATACGATTTTTGACGCAGGAAAGACGAAAAGAGCGTTTTACGTTATTAATTTGAATTGAATTGGTTAAATCAATGACATGAAACTAGTTTTACGTCATTGGTTAAATTTTAAAAAATATTTTATATACTGGTAACGTTTTTGGGATGGGACGGATCAAAAATATCCCCAACAAGTTTGCGCGAGGTCAAGAACATTAATCATAAACATACAAAATTTTGAGATTATACACAATTTGTGCTCATAAATTTTATCATCCCCCCCACCAAAATTTTCTAGATCCGCCACTGGTCGGTACGGGTCTTAAGTGCTGACCTATCAACTCATTACCTTACCAGCAGTGCTGCCATCGAGGGTAGGCTAGGGTAGGCTCGAAGCTTCCAAACCATGCGGTTTCCGTCAGTTCTCATTGATTAACGATTACTCCAGATCGAAATTCAAACTAAAACCTTCCTCAAAATCTCGGTGAAGAGCTTTTTTTTGTCTTCATCTAATAATTCCGCCCACAATGGAGGCTTTTCTCGCTGTTTTGACCAATTCTTCGGCCAGATATTGTTCCAAAGACCAGAGATGGGCACGCGCTACTTCAAAAATAGCGCCGCTCCCGGTTCCGCTTCTTGCCCTAAAAAGTAGCGTCGCTACCGCTACTTTACCACAAAAGTAGCAGCACTACCCGCTACTTTGAACAACGCATAATTTTTTTTTTTTTGCAGTGACTTATGAGAAGTTGAGTATATACTGGGATATTTATGAAGATAAATTAGATTATCATCGACTGTCTTGTGAATAGCGTAGCTAAAAAACTATACATTTTTTGAAACCAGTATATTTTGGGTTGGGGCTGATTGTTTTTAAATTTTCACGTATAGTACTTTTTAACCTCATTTTTGTTCTTAACAGTTGGAGTATAAAGTGACGTAAATTTCATTAAATATTATGTGACATATCTATTTTTGCTTTAAAAGTTAACTTTTGTTTTAAATTAGATCATTATGTTAAGCGTATACTGTTAGACAAATCATTGAAATCAACAATGGCAGTATAGAAAAGATCAAGAGAACTCGATTGATCACCTACAAATGCGTTAAATCAGATAGTGCTCTTCACAATTTTTTCCTGCTAAGGCTAGCTTTGGTCCAAATTAGTTTTTAAATTTTGAGCAAAACTAAGTTTTGTGTTCTTATAAAATTAATACTGTTCTTTCAAAAAAAAAGTATATAGTAAATTATTATCGACGTTTTTATGATCAAAAAGAGTGCGCTTATATTATTTAGATTGCTCAAATTAAAGCAATGCTTCATATTTTTCATTAACTATATTTACTTATTGTTGAAACCAAACCAAGCACAAACACTTAATCAACCCTGAACTTTGCTTTGCAAACAAACAAACAAACAAACAAAAATTGTTCGGCAGCAACTACAAATCACAGCAACAGAACTCATCAAAGATTTTTTCAAAGTTTTTTTTTTTGTTTTGATCTTCTACTAAAATGACCTTGTTTATTTTTTTGGTTTTCAACTAAAATTGACGGAAAAAGCTACCGCATTTCGATGAAGACCTTTTTTGGTCTTCACCTAAAACTAACGAAAAAAATTACTGCATTTCGTTGTTTTCAATCCGCAACCCCCCAAAAAACTTTTTTGTCCCCCTCCCACAAACACCCTACTCTGGCGCCGGCCAGCCTCTAATTGTCTAATGCCGCCTAAGCCAGCACAAGTCTCTACTCTGGTGCTTGGCTGTATCTTTGTATTTTTTTAGTTCGCTTTTTGCCTGCTTAATGCACCTACTATGACTTTATAATAACTAACTTATAGCTGTAGTGTACGCTACTCCTATTCAGATACAGCTGCCACCGAACCACGGCCATGTGGCCACAGTTTAGTTTAGACTTGAGAGGACAGTGATCACCTGTACAAATCTCTTGTTGGAAATCGCTAAACGTAAAAAATTCATCATAACAACGTCACAAAGTTATTTCGGCATTCTCACCTGTACTAACAATTTTGTAAACTAAATATAGCAATTTACTAATGCATCTGTTTTTGATTTTATTAAGCACATTACACTAAGCACGTGAAATAAGTAGCGGTAGTGGGATGGTTCATTTTCTAAAAGTAGCGGCGCATTTGCTACCGCTACTTGCCCTAAAAAAGTAGCTTCGCTACCGCTACCCGCTACTCGGATTCTGTAGTGGCTGCGCTACCGCTACTCAAAAAGTAGCGGTAGCGCCGCTACTACAGTAGCGCGCTACTGCCCACGTCTGCCTGAGACAATCCACCTCTTTGTTTTGGGACGGCAGCACTGCATGCTTACAAGCCAGAATTTTGAAAACAAACTATACTTTGGCTATCCAGCGCTTTATTTTGCTTTTTGCCAATTCTTCTGCTTAGCTTTGAACTAGTGGTCTCTGCAAGCGTTTGAGTTTGAGAGATGAAAAACGGACAGCTCTCTTCTTGCCGCAAAATTTACTGTGATTGTGAAATCGATTTCGTTTTCGCTTTGCTTTTCAGTTTTTAAAGGCCGTTCCCAGAATTTGATTGCGGTTTAATTTACAGATGGGGACAATTTTTGCTCAAATTAACGCTTGCGATTGTACGGAATGTAAGCCAAGTGTATACTGGTTTTTTGACTAAGCTTACGGACTTTGGAGACTCAGGGTCAGAGGTCGAGTGGATGGAGCGTCTGCTACTGAAATGGAAAAATCGAGTTCAATTTCCGGTCAGGTCAAACCAAAGACTGTCAAAATCGTAATCAAAGTTTCTCTGTTGGTGTTCACCAATAAAAAGAGACAGTGTGAAGCCTCCATCGTGTGTAATGGACAATCGGTAGCTTTACTCGAAGACCGATAAGCCCTTTCGCTGTTGCTTGGACAAGAAACTTGGCAAATAAACTGTATTATTAGTAAATACAAGAACAATTACAGCTGACGTAGTTCCGTGTTGACGAACATGTCAATAAGGTTGTGTTTGTCGCTATCGGTTCAGTCCAATAACATTTCATTCATTCATTCATTCGTTCATTCTTTTTTTATTCTTGACCACCACAACAATAGCAAATGCATGGTAACACAATAATAACACGTAGAGTCAGGAAAAGGAAGTAGCGACACAACGTCAGACGTTAAGACATGCAGAGGATACTGAACACAAAAAAGCGATTTTTATTTGCATGGTTGCTACACCTGTCACACCAGCTCAAAGTACATTGTAGGCCTAATCAATCACAATCATCAACATACACGCAGGCACACAAGATGGAAGTAAAACTAACGGCTGGAGTAGTTGTTCGAATGATTGATAAAGAGAAAAGAGAGGGACAGTGACCAGTGCAAGGCCAGGCACGGTTACTTAGGTGGTCAACGGGTGGCGCAACCGACCCAAAACTATGTTTAGCTCAACGGAGCATGGTGAGGAAAGAAAAACCACCCTGAAAATGAAACCTCACCGGGTCCGGAAACCCTTTCAAGTAGCAGCTGGTCATAGCATCAAGACAATAACAATTTTGCAATCGATACATATGCATCAAAACAATTATACACAACATATAGCAATATGAGTCACACCATCCACATTGCGTCTAAATAATTAGCTGGTACAAAGTACCAAACTTGTGATCTCTCCGATATCTTAGTCAGAACGAAGGTATACCCACGAGAGGAACTAAATTTGTGTCTATGCAATGTTGATAATGTGTATCTCACACCAGTTAAGGTAGAGTCCGGTGATACTCAACTTAAATGGCAATGGCTTTAGTCACCTTGCTGTGCGATGTACTGGAATTCACCGGCAAGCAGTTAATTGCCTATTTATCATGAAAGCAGTTTTAAGTTTTAGTAAATTATTACCAAGTCATTAGGTTTTGTACTAAGTTTTAGCACCCCAGGACTCTACCAAGGCGTTCAAGCAGTAGTCAGAAATAGTAACGTAATAACAAAAAAACAACAAAAAAAGACACAGCCAAAAAAAACAAAAAAAAAACGAGAAAGTAAGCTACAACAAACGACAGATAACGAAAACAAGTAAGGACAATAGCTGCTATTTTTACAAGCGGAGCAATAAGATTATGGTAAGAAATGGATAAATGACAATCTTTTCATAAAGTATAATTAAACATGCCCAAGCAAAATGTTATGTATGTGATGGTATACTGATTTGATGTCAAATAGATCTGAACCAAGAATTGATTAACATAATATCTTGACCTCGAGATCAATAACCAGCATAAGAGAATTGTCCGTATTTAAAGTTCAAGTCGATAATTTACTACACCACTTCAGTTTTTGTTGCCTTGCCCAGTCGAACGTACACCTTGCGTAGCCACTATCATCCAATCCTGCTTACTGCTGGGGTTGCAGACTTGAAGAAAAACCTGAAAGAAAGAGAACAAAGCAGGAAAAGGAAAACCAAAATAAATAAATTGAGGAAGGAAAAAATGCAGATTTTCGAGGACATAGAAATGGGATTTTAAGATTAGTGACGACAACCTGATATAATCTTTTAGCATACTTCGACCAGTTTATTCCGATCCAAAAACTTTCCGAGTTTTCTAGAACCTTTATTATAACCACCAAGCAGAGTTACTTTTCGGGACTAATCCTGTCCAAAGTGTAACAAGATTAGCAAAACAGCACTATAGTATTACACATAAACAGCACTATAGTATTACACATTAGTATACAGTAAACTTGCAAAGATTAAGATGGTATTCGCTTCATTCGAACAGTAGATAGTAAGTTTGTAGCAACTTTCGTTTTGTTATATGCAGTGATGGGCACAGCGGCGCTACTAGCGCCGCTACTTTTGCGGTAGCGGCAGCGCCGCTGCTTTTTTTCGTCACAAGCGACAGGTGAAAGCCGCTGTTTTTTTAGCCGAAAAAGCGATAGCGCTTCAGCGCTTTTTTTAAGCAAATATTCAGCCGCTACTGCTAATAAACTATTTCCAAGACTTTTTCGATTCACATTTTTACGCGTTACCTTTCGGTCGTTTGGAGTCTTTACTCTCCGCTTGTTTTTACTCGGCTCTTGTTACCACGTTATTTTAGTTTAGTAGAACATACCAGGTTACCTTGGTGACAATTTGTCGTTGCTCGTATATGTATAGGCGAGTTTTATCGTACGTGGTCCTATTTTTTCGGAACCAAAATTGAACGATCAATGTGATCTAGTAGCGGGCCAATTTTAACTGATGAAGCCGATTTCAACAAAACCGATTTTGAGCAGTATCTTTTTAACGAAAATGCTATAATTACAGTTCGATAAATAGCTAAAAACTTGCAGATCGCAAAGATGGGTTTCCGCCAGGGGCGTATTCTCCATGCATGCAAGGCATGCATTGCATGCCTAGTCATTTAGCCAAAAAAGAAAATAATAATTTGAACAAGTACATGTAAAAATTTAAAACAAAAATCAAACTAAGTTACCACAGTTACAGGAATTCACTTTCAAGTCGAAGTAGCTATAAATAGTCTTGCTTAATTCATTGATTTCAGTTTTAGCCTGTTTTTAGCATATTGCTAAATTACAAAAAATAATGGCATCACGCATGCAATTTTCAAATTGCATTCAACGGCTGAAAAGATCACTGTGTTTCGATACGATTACGAACAAAATTAAATAGGTTTGAAAGCTTTGATTGACGCATTGTTAGCTGCAAAAGTTCTTTTATCCGTCTGGTTTCTTGTTTTCGTAAAATATAGTCTCTATTTTGACTTTAGATTTGTTACAGTAAATTAGCTTAAGACAGGCCACAAACAATGCGCCAAAGCATGCAAATTTAAATATTGCATGCGTGTTGCCATTTATTTTATGTGATTTAGCAATATGAAAAAAGCGAATAACTAAGCGGCAAAACCAAGCCGTGATAGCCGGTTGGTATTGGCTTTAAGTAATGTAAGTCAGAGTGAGTACTGTTCGCACTCTTTAGGCTAAATGTTGAGCTATAAAAGTGAAAGCAAGATGTGAAATCAATTTAAACAAAGAGTTACCGGCAGTTGGTTCAGTTAGTATTTAGTTAGCCTAAGCTAAAAGCTAGTCGTAGAATTTGCACTTGGTTTGCAAAAAAGTTTTTAGGACTATCAATAAATTACCGTGTGGTAGTTTTGCTACTTTGCTTGTGCTTTACTGGTTCTTAAATAAACTAAACAAGGCCAGGCCTAACCATATATGCATTGGACCAGCCTTGAGCCCACTAGCCTGCTTAATATTGTATAGCATCGCTGGCTGTTGCCGGCAGGCTACGATATATTGTAATGACATGAAGAAGAGGCTTTGAAAGTAGGCTATGTATTTGCTATTAGCAAGTTGGCTTAGCTTAGCTCTCCAATTAATGTTTTTGCTTCAATGTTATTGAGCCTACTTTACTGTTAGTGTTAGCCTAGTATGGTACCGGTAACCGGCTACTGGCACATATGAAACTGCTAGACCTGTCACTGTCTGTAGTAACCCAAGGAAGACTTGTACTGGGACAGAAAATGTACAGCACACACCAATGTGTACTGGAGAGCAGGGCCACCGAGAGGGGGGCAGGGGGTATAATGACCCCGGGGCCCATGGACTTTGGGGGCCAATGAGGCTGCCCATGGGCTTTAGGAAGGCTCGAAAGGGGCCCATCAAATGACATTTAGAAATGAGCATGTGAGACCTTCTGTTTGGAGATCACCTGATTTTGGCTGAAAAAACCGTTAGAATTCCGGTGAAGAACTTTTTTTTTTTGAGATCGCATCATAATTTGGACAAAACTGCGGCATTGTTTCCGTCTGTTTTGGAGTTCACAAAACCTGAATTCCGTCATATAATTCAGCTGGCCCCGGGCCTACGTTCGGCTGTCGGCGCCCCTGCTGGAGAGAGGAGGCCTAGTTGCAATACCAGACATTTATTAGTGTTAAGTTGTTTTTTATTTCACTGCCTGATAATTAATGACGTCCTCAAAACTGATGACGTCATCATAACTGCATGCCTTATCTGAAATGTCACGCTACGCCACTGGTTTCCGCGCTATTTTTTCCCAAATTACTATCATTTCGTTGGACAAATAAAGATGATTTGTTGGCAAACTGGTCACAGACCACAGTATAGTTCGTGCGCTGCAAGTAAAACAGTATAGAAACAGGTCCGGCGCCAGAGTAGTGTGTTTCGCGGGGCACAAAAGTTTCTGGAGGGACGCCTACGAACCTAGACCAGACGCATTTGGAATGCGGCAGCAATCTGGTGAATATTTTGCTTCAAATTCTATGTCATCCTCCTTTGGTAGAGATTTTGCCCTCAAATTTGGAGAAGACCAAAAAATAAAAAAAATGTCTTCATCGTAAAATCTTAGGCTACTTAATCACATTCTTTCGATATGCCTTGCTGTTTTATAGAAAAGCGTTTGTGATGACCTGGTTTTGGGCAAAATTTTTCTGGTCTTCTTGTGCTAGTACAGAAGTTTACTCTCGCTTGGGGGACACAAGCAGTGATTTTGGGGGGCACGGCCCGAAATGCCCCCCCCCCGTGTATAGGCGTAGCCAGGATTTTTGATTGGCGGGCTCCAAACCAAAGTTCCAATGCAATGACGTCATCAGAAATTTTCGAAGGAGGAACTTTTTGTGGGCCAAAGATATCGTAGAATGGAAGATCAGAAGCCGTGGCCTGGTTTGGCACTTAACCAAGAGTTTTCGAGAGGGAGAGGGCTTAAACCAAAATTTAAAAATGAAAATATCTAAGTTGGGAGACGAAAATCAAATTCAGTTAAAGGGGTTCAGGACAAGAGCACTTGGGACATTATTTCACAAAATGAATAATGATTTAATGACAATATGACAATAAAATGGATTTGAGCCGTCGCGACGCGTTTCGTCCTTGCTCAAGGGACTCTTCAGGCGACAAAGGTCAATTTGGTTTTATTAGCCGGAAAAAATTTTTAATTGGAATCGGCTCCCCTAACCGTTTCTAGGCTATATGTTTTTCAGAGCAATATGGCTACTCCAAAACTTTTCGCCCACAACTTACCGACCACCACAACCCAATAGGTTACTGCCTCACTACTTAAAACCTGGTAAATTTTGAAGGTTTCAAGTAGCGAGGTAGTAACCTATTGGGTTGTGGTGGTCGGTAAGTTGTGGGCGAAAAGTTTTGGAGTAGCCATATTGCTCTGAAAAACATATAGCCTAGAAACGGTTAGGGGGCCGATTCCAATTAAAATTTTTTTCCGGCTAATAAAACCAAATTGACCTTTGTCGCCTGAAGAGTCCCTTGAGCAAGGACGAAACGCGTCGCGACGGCTCAAATCCATTTTATTGTCATATTGTCATTAAATCATTATTCATTTTGTGAAATAATGTCCCAAGTGCTCTTGTCCTGAACCCCTTTAACTGAATTTGATTTACGCTCACCAAGTTTGTGGTTTGAGCACTCTCGGTTTAGGAATCTCTTGACTATGACCCTTGTCCCAGGCCCGGCGCCAGGATAGCGTGACTGGGGGGGCAGAAATAAATTTTGGGGGGGCACGAGCAGTTTATTTTGTGTGAATTCGAGAGGGGCACGGGGGCACGAAAAATTTATCCCAGCCTGGATCAACTGAACGAGGTGAGAAGCAAAGATTCAAAGGGATTTTCCGCCCGAAATCGCAAATTCAAGCAGTTTTACCGGCCGAATACAGGTGATCTCCAAAAGAAAAAGGCCTTCATCCCAAAAACGTCATGAAAACGTCACCAATTTGGGCCTCGATTTGCACTCCAGTAGCCCCGATCCTGTTAATTTCTTCGGGGCACAGTCCTCGCTTGGGGGGGAACAGTTTTCGTTTGGGGGGCACAAGCAGTCATTTGGGGGGGGCACGGCCCCGGTATGCCCCCCGTGGCGCCGGGTCTGCCCTTGTCTTATCCTTTCTCAAAATTTTAAGTTGGGAGACGTGTGTGAGTAATATAGTGTACCTTAAACGTATCACAGACGGGGTCTGGGAACAAAGCACCCAGCCGCTAAGCAATTTTTTGAAAAAAAAAAGCTATTTTAATGCCATTAAATCACATTTCGCATGTGTTTAGAACCATTTGAAAGAACTAGATTTTTAACATTTGAAAGCCAATTGAAAAAAATCAAATTGTTTCAATCCTTTTTTTACTTATAATTTAGTCCAAAATACGTTTATAATTTTGCATTTTGGGGTTAAATGTTGTGAGTATTTTGGTAGTAAATAATAATCCACTCGAAGATTTTCCTTAGCGATTTTTGTTTTGACATGAAAATAATCAGTTGAAGGAGTACATGTACGGTCAAAGGGCCCCAGGTACCCTCAATTCCAATTCAATAACTTGTTTATAGTGAGCATTTCTCCAAGCTAATTTTTTTTTTTTTCAAAAGTAATTTTTCGCTTAAAAACTGGCGAGGTGGAGGTGAATTGTTATTGAAAACTGTTGAATAGATGGTTACGCCTACTTACCATGTTATTGCCCGGGCCGGATTTACATTGCACAGGGTCCCTGACACTTTGGAGATTTTCGCAACATCTTTCTGCCAAACATAAGTGTAGCCAAAAATAAAGTCTTACCTTCTGAGAGCAGGGCTCCTGGCACTGTGCTGTATGATAAATTTTGCCCTGGTTATTGGATTAAGTTTTTAAAAAGGTCAGACGAGAGCCCGAGGGAGCAACTTTTAAGAAAAAAACTCTTAATTTCAGCCCGGTTATACATTTTAATTGGTTGGCAAAAACTGAATTGAGGGGCCCGGGCCCCCTGGTTGTCAAAATGAATGTTAATTACTGTTGCGTGCGTGTACTGTTGTACGCAAAAAAATGCTAAAAGAAACTGAAGCTGACGAAACAATAGAAGTTTTTGTCACATTTTAAAAATTGGTCGCATTTTAATTTCACCTACCATTTCTACAAAACTCCAAGAAATATTTTGGAACCGGTCGATTGATAAATTTTCCTGTCTGATCTCTACAAGAGGAATTATTTTAGTGCTCGAGGGCCGAGCGTGTAACAAACAGATATCCTGCTTCAGAGCTACACGAGCCGGACAGAATTGCACAGAAACGGAATACTGTATCCTGTATGTCATCATGATTTAATAGCGAAACCTTAACTTCTTTGGGTCGATAGTGATTTAAACTATTTTTCAATGCCTTTTGTTTGTGTAGAAAATGCGATAAGGAATTTAACTTCCTTGTGTAACTTCCGAGGGTAACTTCCTAAGTAATTTCCAAAGCGCTGGTTTGATGAACCAGCAATTTGAAATGCTTGTTTTTTGAAAGGAGCATGCCAACAATTGATGATTTGCTAACTTGTTTACCCTTTAAGCTTGCTAATGCCGATTGTAACTTGTACCGATTCTTTAAACTTGAATAATTAACTTTCGTAAATAAAGTAAAACCTTTAAAAGCTTGAAAATTTTCACCATTAGATACCGTATTTGAATGCCATCGTTCTTTTTGCTATATATTTTTTTAAAGTAGCGGCAGCGACAAGCGGCAGCTGCAGCTGATTTGCATGTGAGTAGCGACAGCGGCGCTACTTTTTTATTTGAGTAGCGGTAAGCGGCAGCGCGGCTGCTTTTTTTCCAAATAGCGGCAACGCCGCTACTTTTCAAGTAGCGGGTGCCCAGCTCTGGCTACATGCACAAATATCCACGTCGGAGCACTTCCAGTTTGTGACGAAGCGCTACATAGTTTAAGAATCCAGTCGCTTCTTCAAAGAGAAACTGCTGAAACCGGTTTTATTGAAAAAATGAGAACTACTTGAGGTAGTAATGAAGAGATGCCCCAAACATTGTTCCACTATTCGCCGTATCGGTGAAAACAGATTTAATCCGTTTGACTCTGTACCATTGAAGACCCTGCGTTTCGAACTTTTGTAACATCAGAAAACGATGACTTTGCAAAATTTCTTGCAGTGTAAGGAACGCCATATTTCATAATCAAACATTGCGTTGCTGTTTCTGCAAGAAATTGCTATTTACAAAATTTTTTGCAGAATGGGCAACGCAATGTTCGATATTCTGCCAGAAATTTTGCAAAGTCCTCCTTTTCTGATGTCACGTAAGTTGGAAACGCAGGGTGGTCAATGGTACGGAGTCAAACGGATTAAATCTATTTTCGCGGATAGGGGAAGAGTGGAGCAAGGTTTAGGGCACCTCTTTATCGCTTCAAGTAGTAGTTTTTGCTTCTTCAATAACACTAATCTCGAGCAGTTTCTCGTGTAACGAAAGCTAGTGCAGTTTTCTTTGTCTCAGCAACACAATTAACCATAATTTTCGATGTAAACTGAACATACCTTCTGCATTTCATGTTGAATAATGATTTTTTTATCCAAGTTCTTCTAACACTCAAACAAATTTTTCGAAAATTAGGTCTATGCTCGCACAGATCAAACTATACGTTGTATATACAGCACAAAGCTTTGCGCTGTATACCTGAGTGAATGTAGTATTAGTTTTTAAGGAAACACAGTGTAGTCACTACATTTTACAGGAAATATTTTGATGATATTATGTTTTCCTATTTGTAAGACGCATAAAAAAGTATGACCCGTCAAAAGCAGTTATAGCTCGAACAGCTCTATGCTCCTTTGGAAACACAGCATTTTACGGTGAACAGTAACACAATATCAACAAGCTGTCGCAATTAAAAAAATAATGACATACATGCGTAAGGCTAAGATTTTTGAATGGGGAGGGGGCAAACCACAAATCAGGTGCAATGGCATTGGCAGGAATTTGAAAAGGGAGGACCTTTTTATGAAATAAAAATTACTCTAGAATCGTTCACAAATACCTATATTTAAGAAAAATGGAGTAATGTTCAAATTTCGCATAAAAGTCTCGACGCCTAAAAGTCCTGGCGCATAATCGGCGACGCCTAAACGTCCGTGCCTAAAAGTCGTAGACCCGCCAGGGTCCTCGAGCTCAGATGGTAAGACTTTTTTCTGGTTTTCACCTATATTTGGCAGGAAGATGTTGCGATAATCCCCAAAGTGCCAGGGGCCCCGCGCAATATAAATTCGGCCCGGGAATGACATGATTAGTAGACGTAACCATCTATTGTACCGTCGTCAATATTATTGTTGATTACAGTTATACACGAGTACTGCTGTATCCAAAGATGCTAACTGAAACTAAAGAAACGATAGGTTTTTCTTTAATCACATTTTTATTATTGATGGCATTTCGATTGGGGGGAGGGCCGGGCCTCCTTGCCCTCCCCTTT
This sequence comes from Trididemnum nubilum, assembly GCA_963965965.1. NCBI lineage: Eukaryota > Metazoa > Chordata > Ascidiacea > Aplousobranchia > Didemnidae > Trididemnum > Trididemnum nubilum. The sequence goes on from OZ014490.1 coordinate 20,389,210, forward strand.
GGCTACGTCTATGCTTATTACAGTAGATGGAGAGAACCAATTTTAGAGTTATCCAGCCATGTCAATTGATTTCATTGTCTAGCAAGTTGCAATAATTTACAAGTTAAGGTCATCTGAATCAAATCAAAATTAAATCTTTTATTAAACTCTATGTATTACCGGACCGTGACTATTAGGCGCGGACGTTTAGGCGTCGCCGATTAGCGCCAGGACTTTTAGGCGCCAGGACTTTTAGGCGCCTGGACTTTTAAGCGCCGAGACTTTTAGGCGCCAGAGGTAAAAAAAAAATTTTTTCAAAAAAACAAGTTTTTTTACAAAAAAAAGTTAATTTTTCCGAAAAAAAGTTTTTTTTCAAAAAACCTTTTTTCTATAAAAAAAGTTTTTCTTCCCAAAAAAATCTTTTTTCTTCCAAATGACAGTCTTTTTTGAAATAAAAGCTTTTTTGAAAAAAAAAACTTTTTCCAACAAAAAAGTTTTACTTTGATTAAAATGTTAATATTTTTGAAGCTTTTTATCTGATGTTTGTCAAGAAGAATCGTCAGAGTAGAGAGCGCAGTAAAAGGAGTGGCTATAGGAAAAAGCCGAGCAGTGATTGGCTGGAAAAGGATTGCTGAGAGAACGTGATTAGTGTACAACCTTTAAGCTGTTTAACTTCAAAAGTTCTTGACGCAATTCTGAAGAAGTTGGCTTCGAGAAATTAACATTGTTTTTATTATAAGTGTATTTACAACAAGGTGTAAAGATTAAGCGGAAAACAATCGATTGAAACATTGCTTTTACTATATTTACAACAAGATGTACAGACCATAAATAGGAATCTGCTGAGAGATGAATCCTTAGCTCCTGAAAAAGTTTGTACTGTAATGTTTGGTAGAGTTAGACTCAAAATAATCATGAAACGTCACACGGCTTGCTGCATGTGCCAATATTACACAAGCAACTCGTGTCCGTACGCCGCAAAATTTGAGACCGCTGACTGGAGATCGCATGCGTCTGGATTAGGTAAAAACAAAACTTTGCAAGAAAGTAGTGGAAAACATTTTTGTTATTGAAAAAAATGCAATGAAATCAATTTTTTGTAAAACCTTTTCCGCTCTGCTTCCATCTATCTGCTTCTGAAGTCATTTTTATCAAAAGTTCTAACCCCACCCTCTGCTGACAAAAAAATTCTTGTACAGCTTAAAGGTTGCACACAAATCACGCTCTCTCAGCAAAATTTTTTTGGGAAGAAAAACTTTTTTTTATAGAAAAAAAAAAGGTTTTTTAGAAAAAAAACTTTTTTTCGGAAAAATTAACTTTTTTTTCTTGAAAAAAAAATTTTTTGCAAAAAAAATTTTTTTTGACAAAAAAATTATTTTTTGTAAAAAAATTTTTTTTACCTCTGGCGCCTAAAAGTCTCGGCGCATAAAAGTCCAGGCGCCTAAAAGTCCTGGCGCATAATCGGCGACGCCTAAACGTCCGTGCCTAAAAGTCGTAGACCCGCCAGGGTCCTCGAGCTCAGATGGTAAGACTTTTTTCTGGTTTTCACCTATATTTGGCAGGAAGATGTTGCGATAATCCCCAAAGTGCCAGGGGCCCCGCGCAATATAAATTCGGCCCGGGAATGACATGATTAGTAGACGTAACCATCTATTGTACCATTTTTCAATAACAATTCACCTCCACCTCGCTAGTTTTTACACGAAAAATACTTTTCAAAAAAAAAAAAAATTAGCTAGGGAAAATGCTCATTGGACGAATTATTGAATTTGAATTGAGAGGGCCTGAGCCCCTGGTCGTACACGTACCCCTATAACTGGTTAATTTCATGACAAAACAAAAATCTCTAAGGAAACTCGTCGAGTGGATTATCATTTTCTGCTAAAATATTGCAGGAGGCAGTGCACGTTACTTCCCCCTATCTGGGCCAAATCACTTTCAAAATTTAACAACAAAATGCAAAATTTTAAACGTATTTTGGGCTTAAATTGCAAGTAAAAGGAGGATTGAACAATTTAATTCTTTCAATTATCTTTCAAATGTGAAAAATCTAGTTTTTTCAAATGGCTCTGAACACGTGCGAAATGTGATCCAATAGTATTAAAATAGCTTTTTCTCCAAAAAGTTACGAAAAGACGAATAGCGGCTGGGGGCTTCGCCCCCAGATCCCCGTCTGTAATGCGTTTGAGTTATCACTACTTTACTAAACTAAGGTTTAAGCCCTCTCCCTTTAGCAAAATCCTGCTTAAGAGCCAAACCAGGCCACGGCTTCTGATCTTCCATTCTATGATATCTTTCCCCCATAAGAAGTTTTTTTGAAAATTGATGATGACGTCATTGCATGTGATTTGCCCTTCCTCCCAATCAAAAATCCTGGCTACGCCTATGGTAGTAAGTGCTTAAAATGTTATTCTACAATTGCATATCAAAGACCTTTACCACTGTATTTTTCAATTCATTTTTATGATCATGAATTTGGAGTTGTTTTAGGCACTCATGCCATGGCCCCAGGTGGGAGGCAGTGCCTCCGGCGATAACTTTTGCGGTAGCCCTAGAGACAAAATTGACTCGGAGACATGCCGTAGAGATGTTTTTTTCATGAAAATACTGTAACTAGATTTTACAAATAGATAGATGTACGCAAGTTTCCTTAGTCTTTAGGGTTAATTTTTTTCTCGCGCTGAGCGACGTACAAACTCAACAAAATTTTAGGTCAACTGATGTTCTTCATTTCTAGCTTGGTTATTTATCGAGTCCAAAATATCAATTTATTCGACAAGCTTTGAAAATGTTTTTCTAGCCTCTTACCTTTTTTTAAAAGAATATTGTTCAGTGAAAACTAGCGATGGCGAATTGTTATAATGTTGGTATAGATGGTCACCAGGAATGCAACCAGGAAAAATAGGGGATTCGATTTCAAAGTTAAAATGCTTTTTATAGAAAATATCTGGGTATTGAGTAAAACAATCGCTCCAGGTAAAGCCCAAGGCCCAAGTTGCCGGTTGCTAAAGAAGTCTGACGGCAGCGCAACTGGGCGATTTGCGAGATTGTTTGGGGAAAAATGGACGTTTTAACGCGTTTTGAAAATTTCGCGAATTGTGAGGATATGCCTTACGACGCTTCATGCTCTCAGCCCCTCTCATTTTTCTTCGGCAACGAAATAATTGAACAGCCTACTAAAGCTATTTGAATGTGACTAAGCATAGCAAAACTACTGGAATAACATTTTAGTTTTATAGTCACCCCCAAAAGAGCCTAACGGCGAAACAGCTTGTGGGTTATGCTTTATTCAAGTAATCAGTGTTTTTTACGATTTCATAATACAGTATCTATTGAAGTTCATCGAAATGTTTTCACGCTGACTTATAAATCCAGCTTAATGGTCGTTCATCAAGCATCATTGAATCATAAAATCACACCGATTAGTGACCAGAGCAAGAAACGCTTCGTCGGTTTTGACCTTAAAAGCAGCTCTCACCCTCATGCGGATCAATTCATTATCAAGTTGTAGTTAAACTCTCAGTACGTTCGCAGAAATTCTATGCAGGTCTCACACTTGTGCGAATTTAACGGCGACTTTTTATCCTTTCTATTCTCGATCTATGGTCCAGACCTTGGGGTGTGGCCCGACTGTTGGGTCTCCGCGGAGTTCCTCCGCGCCCCCATCCCTCGGAAGGGGTCGGGTAGTACCACCACCACCACTTTTTATCCAGTTTTTCGAAGTCTCCGCAGCCTCTTGCAATCATTCGTAGCGACGTAGCAGTGAAGTTGTCGACAATCAAAAAGGAGATGGGGAGTTTTCAATGAGCGCAGTCTCCTTAAGTTTACCGAGGAGACAAATGCACTGCGAACTCGACGAGACCATACGGAACTGTTATTTCTTCTAAGCTTTTGTTTAATTGGCTGCGTAAGTGCTATGTATTTTATTACTGCGTAGTGTTTGCTGAAAGCGACCACAGCACTAAATAATGTCAAGAACTTAAGCGACTCCACCGTGAATCATGAGCAAGATTGACAAAAATAACGAGATTAATCGCTTAGGTGTCGTAAAGGCAGTGAAAGAAGCAAATCTGTCAGCTACTAAAGAAGGTAAAGTGTGAAAACTTGTAACGTCCATGCCTGAAGCTGAAGAAGTATGGTCGAAAATTAAAGCAATCGAAGATAATCATAAAAACTTCCGAGATATTCACTTTAGCTGCTTTAATAAATATGAAAATGCGCAATATTAACAATCGCAAACTACTGCAGAAAATGATTAAACTGTTTGCTCAACTGTCGAGTCAGCTGCACTGCTATTCTTTCACTGTTTAAAAGCTGTTCCCATGGAGACGAGTTTTAATTCAATGTACAGTTTATTCTTCGGCTTTTATAGAATTCTAAAAAGAAAAATACAAATAAATGCTTGCACGATTAGAATTAAGGTTTCACCGTTGCTGCTCGCGCATTAAACGACACCGTTTTTAAGAACTTTCGTGCGAACACTAGAGGGCAGTGAGTGAAACCGTTACAATGACGACGATAGCATGTCGGCCGACGTTCGAGCCGAGTCACGTGACGAAGATGAATTAAAGATACGAGTCTTAGAGAGTTTCTTTTTTCGTCGCAGTGCGAACACAGTACGCGAGACCGGGGGTGCAATCGAAAATGACTGTACAAAAATAAATACTTAGCAAGGGTCTACTAAAAGAATGCAACAAACGCTCATAATACCTCAGTGTGGCTGCTAGGTTCACTACTGGCGCGGTAGCGTTGCATATTAGTAGAGGGAGAGATCGGTCGTGACTTAAACCTGCATAATTTCTTATTCGTTATTAGTGACATATTTTTCTAAGCTATCATCGGGCATCACCGGCTGATTGGCGACTATCTGGTTCCCGGCATTTACCGGATAGTTCATACCGTGTAAAGGAGTGCCGCCCATTGTCCGGTTATAATTGTTGCCACCCATGTTTCCGCCCATATTACCATGCATGGGAGGACTGACCATTTGAACTTGGGCAGATAAAGTAGTCCTTACATTCGCGCCAATGTTCGTGTGCGGCGATATAGACGGGGCGCGCTGGGACATTGATTGCGACGGAGATCTGGACGTGTGGTGACCCTGTAAGTTGACAGTGTTCATCTGCGGCTGAGTGCCCATGACTGAGGACTGTTGCATCCCTCCTTGACCCATCATCGAAGTCTGTTGGGCCATGTTCAAGTTCTGTTGAGGCATTCCTTGCTGCTGGGTGAGTTGGGATGGCATCATTTGGCCCATTATGTTAGGATTACTCAAACGTTGGTTGAGCTGAAATAAATCATCGAGTTAAAATATTATCTCAATCGGCAGAGTGGCTGAGAGGGTAAAAGCGTCATTTTTACGACGACCCTGATTGCATGTTCTGGGCTAAACCCGAACCATGATCATGTTGTTGCGTCCTTGGACAAAACGCTTTACGATGATTATCTCTGCTCGGTGTGTTGGAAAAGCAGCAGTAAGCCAGGAACACCTCAACGGCTGAGGACCATTCGTGTTTAAAAAGCGCCACCGTCGCTCCCTCGTAAGTGAAGGATATCAAATATGAATCGCGCAATCAGCGCGTTGGAAGTTCAAGCTCACGCAGTTTGAAAGGAGTTCCAGCAGATTTTGCTAGGCAACGCTGACAGAATGAATTTTCAACACACCAACATAGAAGTACAAGAAATAGTATGTCCAATTCAATGGTACAGGTATCGCTTTTTTGTTTCTAGTTTTAAAATCTTTTTTCGAAAACGGTACAACCGGTACATCGATTACTTAGCAACTTTTAATTGGTGCGGGGTACCAAACTCTATGGTGATCTCATAGGGAATCAAGATCTAAGCTATTCCTGTAGAAAACCAAACAACTGAAAAATTATTTTTGTGGGTTATTTGAACTAAAAATTTTTGTGTATCAAGATCTAAGTTATTTCTGTAGAAAACCAAACAACTAAAAAATTATTTTTGTGAGTTATTTTCCAACCTCGTCTATTATCCTACATACAAAACCCCACTCCGAAGCCACGAAAAAAAAATATCCCAGGCGGGCAGCTGATTTAGCAATCATTTAACACCGAGCTCTTCAAAATTCATTCGAAAACAAGTTAAGTACTAACCGCTTGGTTCCTGGCTTGCCGCATTTGCTGCTGTTTCATCATCTGGAGTTGTTGATTTACTTGATTGTTGCTGTTCATTGTATTGGCTGTAGCAAATCGCTGCCCTCCAACCACAGACTAAAACAAAGACATCTTTTAGAGCAACGGCTATTTGAACTATACCTCGAAGTCAAAATTCTGCGAAAGTTGCAATGAATCATGCTGCATTTGCTTTGAGTTTTGGGCTTAAGCTGGTCACAAAATGCTGCGACAATAAGCTTTATTATGCATTGGGCTGTAGAGCAGTCTTAAACCAATAACTTACGAAAAGGTTAAATAGATACCAATATATTCTGCATTACCAAAAAACTAAATTGCATAGTAAATTCAATAATAGATATCTTGAAGAAAGCCAAACTAAAATAATGGAGTTTTGAAACTTACTGCAATGGTACACTATTGGATTATATTTGAGTAAACTAGATCTTTCTTGACCCGATTTTCTAAAAACATTCTACTTCAAACACTTTGCTTTGCCCCTAATTCAACACAATTTTTGACGATTTTAGAGAGGCAACACTGACATTAATAATACCTTATGTGCTATTGGAACGTATGGCTGCTAACTGCCAAGAGGTGTTTAGCAGAGTAATATAAGTATGAAATGGTAAAGGTCTCAGTCAAAAATAAAAATCGAGAACACCGCAATGAAAACAGCAAAGCAAATCTTGAACAGTAACGAATTCTTGGATCAAGAAGGATGAAGTTAATGCAAATATAATTTAATAGTCTAATTGTATTGCACTAATTTAAAAATTCCATTGGCGTTTGACTGCTGCCCTTTTTTAAAGACAAATTTCATCACCAAACCTGGCTATATGAAGGAGCGGGTGGATACTGCTGTTGTTGTTGCTGCTGCTGTTGTTGGAAAGGTCGGACAGGCATTTGTCGGATAGTCATTGCCTGTTGCATCTAAACGTAAATAAGTTTAAAAGAGCGCTTCATAACTACGGTGGGTGAAGAGCGAGTGCTTCCAATACTTTGGCCTGCTTTTATTTCTCTGAAATTGCACTTTCATTAAACTTGATAAAACGCAGTAAATTTATCTTTTAGGCCTCAACAACAAACAATTATAGCCTGCAAACAATCAGTATTGATTGATCTTATATCTTCCAGATGACTTGTAACAACTTGGCAGAGTTCCAAGAGCACCGAACAATCGTGAGGTAAATTAATCATTAATCAAGGCAGTATATCAGACAATGAAAGTAAAAGTATTAAATTTACAAGTTGAAGTGCTTCTTCTTTAACACACCTGGTCATCATAATGGCAATAACTGTGCAATTAAATAACTAATGACAACTTTCCACGCTGCTGATAAAAATAACTCTATATAAAATTCATCAACAAATGCACACACGTTTCAAAGTATCGTATCTCACCAGTGCAGCAACAGATTCAGCGTGCAACGGTAGCTGTTTTTACACTAACACATATCAATGAACGCCAGGCCCCGGAATTCGAAAAACGAAATTGAACAAAATGTCAACAGATAATACAAAGCGCTAAGTTTTTCATAGTGACCTGTTGTTGCTGCTGTTGTTGTTGTAGCTGCTGCATACTAAGTTGTTGCTGATTGCCGGCGTTCATTCTTGGATTGGCAATTTGGTTTTGTTGCATCAGGCGTTGTTGCTGCTGTGTGACACTGCCCATATGCTGCTGATTTAACATTACACCACCAGGCTGCAAATTAACAAATGCTTATTCCTTACTCCCATTTGGAGGATAGTCATATTTGGTATGTAAGGTAAGTACATCTTGTAAAAAACATAGAAGTGGTGGACAGGTTTTCTTAGCTTGGTGATGTAATCAGTACGGAAGGAGGTGCTCAGGAGGCTGTAACACCAAGAATTAGATCGGCATGGAAAAAATTTAAAGAGGTTTCGAATGTCATATGTGGAAGAAGCATATCATTGAAGGTTAGACGCACTTTATACAAAAGCTATGTGAGAAATGCTCTTAACTTATGGTGCTGAATGTTGGGCATTGAAAATGGAAGATGAAAGGAGGCGGAAGACCACAGAAATGAGAATGTTGCGAATGATATGTGGGAAAACCTTGAAAGATAAAATGAACAATGAGAAGATTCGTGAAATGACGGGTGTAGTGAGATTGGAAGAGTTTCTGAGAGAGAAAAGGTTACGATGGTTGGGACATGTGGAGAGAATGGATGAAGAAAGGGGTCCAGTAAAGGCACTACTTTTGGAAGTTGATGGGACAAAAAAAGGAAGACCGAAAAAGAGATGGAAAGAAGTACTAGAAAGTGACATGACTGCCAGAGGTTTGCAATGGTTGGATGCTCAAGATCGTGAAAGATGGCGACTAGGCTGCAAAAATAAGCTGACCCCAGCATAGAAAGAAATAGAAGGAAGCACATTCCTGGAGCAAAATGATGATGATGATGATGTACAATGTACATTGTACATCTTGTAAAAAACACAGCTCACATGCTTGTACATGAAATTAGAATCGAATGAAAAAGCGAGACCGCGTATTGGTCTGGTTTGGACTAGCTTCTTGGCGAAATCTTGAGTTACTGGGTTTTGTACAAAATGTAAAATGACTTTAATTCGGAAACCACTATGGGTGTTTTTCGAACGTGAACCCTAAACGGACTTAACTCAAACCTTTCTTATCTACATTCAACTGATAAGTTCAGAACTAGGAAATTTTTTTAAATAATTTCAGGTGGTATTAGCCTAGATTTTTGGAGTAAAAAAAATAGCCTTACAGAGACTTAAAAGATAATACACTGTCATCGTTGCACTAGTAAAGAATTTGGAAAATCGTACAGAACGAAAACATTTTTCGAGCGATCACACCGTTACATGCGCGCAAAGTATGAAAATATAAAAACCTGCTGCGGCCGCTGGTGTTGCTGTCTCGTTTGTTTGATTACATGAGCAGCTAACTGAGGATTCTTTGTGATCATGTCCGTCCATCGGTCGCTTTTCTGCTGGCCCATGTTAGCGTTGCTTCCTTGCATAGCTGCGTTACTTGCTGCTGTCGGCCTCATTCCTATGTTGGTGTTCCCAGGATGTCCTCCACCTCCAGGATTTGTCCATGGAACCTGTTGCATGCCACCACTTATCGTCAACTGTGGGCGCATTGGATTTTGTTTGACGTGGCGCACAACACCAGCTGGTAAGTTCGGGCGTACACCAGTGGACGCTTGGGCTTTCGCTAACTGTTCGGCTTGTTTAGCAGCAATGATAGCTCGTGTGGGAGCGGCATTAGAGGGCCGGATGGAAGACTGGCCTTGGGGGCTCATTATTTGTCCGTGCTGGAGTGAGGGTTGTTGAGACGTATTCACTTGTTGCACACCCCCAGAATATTGGTTAATATTGCCCATAGACGTTGCTCCTTGTTGGTTAATAGGTTGTTGGGTAGCTCCCTTTCCAGGGTGTGGGGAGTACATTGACACCATCTTTCCATGACTTGCATTAGGTGTGCCGATGTTGGTCGACTGACCCGGGGTACCAGGCATGTTGTATTGGTGGATAGGGGTAGCAGGTTGATCCTGTTGGGGGGTGGGCGGGGCACCAGGAGTGTTCGGAGCCGCCTGCGAGGAAGAGGACATGTTACTAGAAGTGCTTTCCATAATGGCCATTCTTCTTCTAGTTAGAAGAGATCTCTGTAATCGGTGTTGTTTCTCTTGCTGCTTTAACTTGTTCTTAAGATTGTAGCAAAATGGAACTTGACACTTCGTTTCCTGAAAATCAACAAAACGTAGTATACATTTTTTTAAATTTCTGAGTAAGACTGTTAAAATGACAAAACAATAACTTCAAAGCTTTCTTCAGCGTTAGCAAACATTTAAACACAATAGTCGCAACTTGCAAATATTGTTTAACTACCAAGGCCGAGTTGTTTTTTTGCACTTATCACAATTTTCTGTGAAATACAGTAGCTGAATATAAAATTTACAAATACCTTTCTCGACCATTTCAAAAACAAAAATTTTATTTTTGTGATTTCGAATACATTAAGTTTGTATGCACATTGCACAATTCCACATAATTTTTTTTTTGGGGGGGGGGTCAGTTGAACTGAAATGGCTAAACTTGTTTCGGCTGTTTACTAAAAGTTAAAGTCAATAACTGCTAGTGACCAAAAAATCTTGGGTTCGAAGACTATAGAAAAATTTGTCATCTGCGGTGGTAGAACCAGATCTTTAGATGTCCCCAAATAAGACATAACAAACTAACTTTTAGCACACATAACTTGGTATTCAAATATTATTTTGAGCAGTACTCAGTATTGCGGAATCAATGATGCAGATCTTTGCAATTAATATGCGCTGACTCTACCATTTCATATCTTTACCTGGCAAAATTTGGCATGATATAAACAAAGAGCAATGAGTTGTTTGCAAATCGGACATCCACCATTCGTCTTTCGTTTGCAACTTTTCGTGTGAGAAACAACCTGCAAAGAAAGCAATTAAAATTATATCAAACGCGAGAGAGAAAACTAAAACTATACATCATGCCATGGCTATTCGCTATTAGCAACGTTATCGCAAACGTTAATGTACAATCTGTAACCATGGAATAAGTAGATACATGGAAACTTGAATTCATCCTAAGTTAGATGGGTTAGCTACAAACATAAAGGATCACAAACGTCTACTCCATCGAAAAAATACGATTGGTTTATCAGTAAATGATATTTACTCACCTTCTTCATTCTTGCACAAGCTGGAGAAGCGCAATTTGCGTTCTTGCATTGGCAAGCATGTACCAATGAATTGATGCATTGTTGTACAGATTGCCGGCGATTGATTGGCACTGGTGAGCGGGTTCCGGGAGAGTCAACATCCAAACCAAGTCCCATTTGTTCCATCTTGTGCTCGTGCCCCACTTGCCCGTAGCAACGATTACACAGATCGAAATCCTAAAACGCATAATCCACATATTGCAGAAGAAGAAAAAGCAATGTCATATAATCCTAGAGCATCTGCATAAAGTTGTGAATCGGTAGACTCGAGTTCTATTCCAAGTAGGGTCAAACCAACGGCTTGAAAACCGGTGTTTAGAAAATTCTGCTAGACTTTCAATAATGAAAAGTAGCAGCATAATGTTTTCATTTGTTCGGTTGACAAGTGGAATCAGACTGTAGTCGTTTGCCGGCCGCATTTTTCCAAAGTCTACCCATATTGTAACAATCAATTGCTTTTTCTATTTATTTTTTTAAATGCAAAATTTTGACAATTTGACGGCGTCGCCTCTGCTTTTTTTTTTTCTTTTTCTTCAGAAGCTTGGATTAAAGTTAGGGTTAGGGGCTTGGGGTAGCATTACCAACTATAGTAAACCGCAGAGCTATAAGAAAGAACCAAAAACATGCCTTCCGGCAAATCACTAAAATCAAAAAAGGGGAGTATAAATAGAAAGCAAAAAGACAACATCGGCTGGCTTAGCAGCAGTACAAGCTTTTATGCATTACATGACTAACACATGCAAACATTATATTCACACAAAGTGGAGGAGAAATGTTTTTAAAATAAAAGAAAATTTTAAGCAACCAATCTTTTCAGAAACTAGAACCCTCTCATTAAAGCCAAAAAAAGCGCAACTTTCAGGTGAGTACTGACTGCGGCTAAGATATAATTGTACATGAACAAATTGAACACTGTATGTCAGTAAAAAAGTGAATACCAGACTATAACGTTGAAAGGTATTTCTACCAGACTAGATCTTCAAAAAAAGGGAAAAAAGTTTCTTACTTCACACACAGTGCAGTGAAATCTCGTTTCAACACTATTCTTGCATTGATTACACGTGTAAACGAACTTGTCTTGACCTTGCATGTGTAATTCTACAAGTAGAGCCATTGTGGACCACTGCAACACAAAATAATGAAAATCAATCCTAGGTAAGATATTTGATGAATTACGTTCAAAAATGTCGTTGACCCAGGAAAGTGAATACTAAACACTAAATACTAATTGTCAAATTACAAGTTCTTGGATAAGTGATCAATTTGATATTACTGTAGTAATAAAACCAGTGCACATTATTTTCGTTCAAACTGAAGAGAAATCAAAAGGCCTAAAATGTTACACGCTTTTGAACAATCGGTCAGTTAGAAACTAGTGCTCTCTCTCTCTCTCTCTGGTAGCATAATATCTCGTAATTTGGAAGTGAAAATCTCCGCTAGACAAAATAGCAAACAATAAATTTTCAAATCGGAATACTTACTATCGTTGATAAACACAAAAACTTTTAACTAAATCATTTGATGGTCCGGCATAAAAAAACAACCCGAAGTTAAATATAAAAACCAATACATTTCGACTAACTTACCTTAGTACGTCTGAGAGAAGAAAATTCATAGTGTTTTTCACGAGCAAGAGTTAAAAAGGAGTCTCGACCGTCCATCAAATCGCACGACATGGGAGGGTCAGGGTCAGTTATAGGACTTAGATTTTTAATGGTTTCAGCTGCTTGCAAGCGAATTACAAAGAACACCTACAATAATATACAGATTTTTGAAAAATGCATGAAATAACTTTAAAAATACGTAGTCTTTTTTTTTTTCTTTCCAACTATCGTTACTAAGTCACTAGGGAAACAAATGTGCAACGGCAGTGACAAAATTAGCAAACAATTAAGCATTACACTGAGCTACAATAGCGGAATTGAATAGCGATAGAGCCTCTCTAGCATTAGCAGAATAGAACGGTGTTAGCTACAGATGGATACCACCAAGTCTAATTTGCAGTCATTTTTACTGACTAAATGAGTTGGCTCAACCTACTACATACATTTTCTAAATAATGAAATACACACCATAAAAAATAAAAACTAAAAGCAATCTAAAACCCCCCACAGCCTGTTTCGTCTTTCGACTCGTCCTGACGAGTCGAAAGACGAAACAGGCTGTAGGGGGTTTTAGATTGCTTTTAGTTTTTACTTTTTATGGTCTGTATTTCATTATTTTGTTAATTGCTCTGAGATATCATCGAGCACTTTCTGAAAGCACCGACCTATCTTACACATACATTTTCTATATTTATCTTTTGAAAGACCAGCTCAATGAGTGACAAGGTTAATAAGATTGAAGACGAAGTCAGTCCTAAATCCATGGTCAATTAATCTTACTATTTTAGTTGTGATTTACCTCTTTATGCTTCTCCATAATTTGATAAAGTTTATCGGAGAGATCGTTGGCAACTTGCGGTAGTTTTTTCTTAGCACTGCGTTGTGATGATTTCTTACTATTACCCTTCTTTGTCTTTTGCTTCTTGCCATTTTTAGCATTAGATGTACCCTGTTAAATTATAAGCAGCAGCGTTTACGAAAGCGTTGCCAATACTAGCTGACAAGCCAAATTCGAAACTAATGGTGGTGAAAGCACTAATCCTGCAGTCCGAGAAGCACACAAAATATAGTTTCTACCAATTACACACCAATTTTTGTTAAATTAAAAACATCATTTTTTTTTTTCAAAACTTATAAACAATTATTAAGAGCACATCAACCACTTACTTTTTGTAACATAGCAAAACTACTGCAACAGATACTTAATTATCATATTTTTAGAATGAGATAAATTTGGGAAAACTAGGCTGAAAAAAAAAGAGAATGAAAAAAATCGAGGCTTACAGAGTGATGGGGAGATGAAATGATGCACAAATCGTGATGAGTGATCAACTGATTACACTGGCCAAGAAACATGATGACTACATGTAGTTAATCTCTTACGTCCTCTGCTGCAGCTTGCTCGTTTGCTTCCGCTTGCTTCCTGTCTTCTTCCTCCTGCTCCAACTCCTTGATGCTTTCCTCCAACACGTTTGGCCAGAAATCTCCCTCGAAGTAGGGAAGCTCGTGAGCGGATTGCAATCGATCATCCTTTGCTTGTTTGAAAATGTCATTGTATTCCATAACAACTTGATCCGCCTGCGTACAATAATGATAAACTCTATTCCGATTACGCATGATGGTTGGAGTTTCGTGGCTGAAGGAGAGGAGAAACTCAACGAAGCTTCACTAGTCGAGGCTACAACTCAAAATCTGGACTATAATGTAAATAAGAACCCAAAAATGGCACTTTTAAAGACTCGAAAGCACAATTTTCCTAGCTTATGCGATTTTCACAGCTTTCCTATTTGAAGGGGCAGAGTAAGTCTCTGCCGTGTGAGACAAACAAATGAGAAGTGGTTGCTCTACTCGAAGACCAAAAGAGTCACTTCAATGTCGACTGACCAAGGCAATTTCGTAAATAATGACAACTTAGTAACCACAATATTTAAGCTAAAAAGCAATCTGCAGGCACGCAAGAACACTCAGCTTGGATTGCTACTAGATTTGTTGGCGAAGTGGTAAATCAAGATTGTAAAACAGTTTTGATACATTTCTTTTTCTACCAGTTCTTTTTTGTCTTTACATCGTGCGTAGTTATTGGCCACGATTATAATTCTTGAGTCATGTAAGGCATGAATACTGGACATTAAGACCATATTTGTGGCTGTAACAGATCTACCGCCATTCTCTACAGATCAAACATTACAAGAATCCATCAAAATGGCTAAAATCCAACAAGAAAATTATAGGTTTAGAAAGAAAAACAAGCGTTTCCAATTTATGGAAAGAAAAACAAGCGTTTCCAACTTATGACAAAACTTACGATAGCATTATCCAGCATCTTTCGGTACCAATCTTGTAGCCGTTTTGGTTTAGGAATCTTCTGTTCTGGAGGATGGCAATGAAACACGTAGTCATCACCTTCACTAGGTGGACACGCCCAAATGTGAGCAAACTCGTACCTATTATTTTCGATAAATTAGAAGAAGTATTTTCACGTTTTTAACTTCGCAGCAGCTCTTCTCCAATCAAAAACTATTCGAAGAGCTCTTTCAAAAAGCCTTTACTTAAACGGCATGGATAATAAATGGAATGGATATCGTACAACTGGGCCAAGGTGATTTTGTCTTATTAACGTTCAAGCTTGTGCGTTGCTTTTCGTTCAATATTTGCCGTTTGTTTTAAAATAATAAAACAAGGCCCAGTTAATTACTGTAGTTATCAGAAAACCGCTCTAAAGAAATAACAATACACAATTATTATACACGTATGAATTGAATAAGCGGTATTTGAGCTACCACAATCAACAAGAATGCACTGCTTATGAAAAGTTATGAGAAACTATAACAGATACTTACCCCAAGTTTTTGCAATATTCAAAATATCCTATTAAAATTTCGTGGTAGACTGCTGTTCGAAGATGTCTCGGGCGAAAAAAGTGAACCGAGTCAAGGTAAGACAAGTAAATACGACGTGTATTAGGCTGAGGCGCATCTGAACCATATTCCTGAAAGAATTGGAAAATTGAACTTTTAAATCTCACTCCTGTAGAGCATTTTGGAACACGCTGAGCAAGTCTGGAAGGAGTATTTCTAATAATTTTGCTAGTACAGAAGTTGTTAGGAAATAGCATTGCCCAAAAGTATCAAAAAATGCGAAACACAAGCTACCTAACTACAATAATATCGTAAGCAGCGTCTTCCATTAACGGGCATGACACCGACAATAACTGGATATATAAGATTAAAGAACAATTAGTTTGATTCAAGCTTCGAATCTTTTGCTTTTTGTTAACTTTTCGTTGTATTTAAGAGTGAGGAAACATATAATAGAGTGCAAAGACAGCAGTACCAGTACATCTAAATAATGTTATCGCGCTGGCCGCTTCTAAAAAACAACGGACTAAGACCATGCTGACAGTACCAAGCATCAAATGAATTAATTACCAACCCATGCATTTCCAGAACTTAATTTACCTGAACATGAACTCCGAAAAAACAAATGTCGACGCCATCGACTTCTTCAAACGCAAAGAAAGCTTTTGCTTTATAAGGAAAGCTTTCTGGAATCTCTTTTGTGTCAACAAACCTGTAACAACAATAAAAATGTTTAACTGACAATACAGAAGACTAACAGTTTGCGAGGGTACAAACGTACATGTGTAACGTGGATCACAACTGGAGTTCCCTTGAGCAGTAGCATTTTGTTAGACCATTCTCGTCGAGTAGCCTAATGTTCAAGCGACCTAATACAATTAACCAACTGCAATGATGTATTCTGCTCAAGATAGTAGACAATAGACATAGGTAAAGCCTTGCGTCTTTGTAAAAGGCACTCAACGCTTATTTCCCATTGAAGTAATCTACTATCAAGATGACCTAGCCAGACGAAAGAAATAGGACCCAAATGGCAAAAGTTGTTAAACACCTGCATAGTACCTGGTTCATATTCCAAAATATAAAAATTTACCGAGAGAAATGCAACTTGCAAAATCAATTTCCTTACTTAGATTTCATTCCGGTTTTAACTTCTACTGATTTCTCTCCACTGTAGACAGTTCTAATGTGAACGTAGCCAGCTTCGTTATTGGTGTCATTGCGTTTCAAGTAGTTGTTAACACGGTTCTCAATGTGTTCACTTAGTTTGTTTTGCGGTAACTTGCTCGCCATAAACCGGTTCGGTTTGCGTTGTGTGCCGCGACTACGATGGCAGTTCTCACAAACAAACCTACAAAAATATTCCATATTCAAACTAAATACTGTAGAAGAAAAAAAAATTGGGAAAACTTTTGACTTTATTTTTCACTTGGTCTCAAAACATACACGACCAATTTTTTTTATGTCACGAGACCCAAAAAATTACCTTATGCATTGTGCATTGCAGAGATAGAACATGATTCCAACTAAACATCTCTTAGTTTGGGTTAGTGTACATTTGTAATATTTATATCTTGGAAGTGATTTCTACATTCAAGGCAAAAATACTGATAAGTCTTACCCTTCTGGCCAAATTTGCTGATTGTAGAGTACACAGATAGTGTGTAGTTTTCTGCCACACTCATCGCACTGTACGAAAGGTTCTTGTTCAAGGATGTCATTTTTCTTCTTTTCAAATTTGCTTTTAGGAATGGTGTTGCTAAATCAGCAAAAAAAATTAATGAAACTAATATGCCCACGACCGGTATGAACAAGACTTGTTAACCACAATTCAACTTATAAGATGGCTTAAGTTTTAATTACGTCCAGGATATGATCTTGGCAGGTGAAACTCTAAATGGTGCAAATGCCTTGTTGGAAATTTGAAAAAAGTTGCCAAATGCAAGTCGTAGTGAAAAGCTTTCCTACACAGCCAATACTAAAAAGGTATTTTCAATACAACAATGCATAATTTTTATATTTTTAACTACACGTATTGTGTTTCAATGAGCTAAATTGTAAATTTACCACCTACTAAGAAACTGGTCAGAAATCATCAACAAAACATTCAAGGGTGTAAAAACAATTGTTCGGTGAGTATCTTGCAAACGAGTAAACGTTTAACGTGATAACTATAAACAGTTAAATGTTAGCTCCACAAAAAAAAATTACTTAATACAATATTCTAAAGTCTTACTTCGAAATTTGGCCAGGTTCGTCACTGAGAGGCACCATCTCTCCTTGTATATCATTGAAGCACTTTTCACAAAAATCATAGCGGTCTGATAGAAGATTATTGTATTTTGGACTGCTGAAAATATATGATTAATCCAAATTACCTTTTGCATGCAATTAAAGCGTTTAACAGGTAAAATTTCTAAGCAAAAAATTAGCCGCAAAAACTTAAAAAATGATTAATACCTGGTCTACATTTGACGTTAAAATCATGCGAGTACGAGTAAACGCATTGCTAACTTCAGCCAAAAATTTGATACGTACGTGTGCCGACTTATCAGCGCACATACCGTAGTATATTGAAAGCAATAATGGATACACTATTACACTTATATGATTATGAATTTACGCCAAGTGTAGACTAGGCCTAAAGCTAAACCAAGTTTATTTTTATATTTTTTATTTGTTTTGCAGGACCAAAAACCATACAAAAACTACAATCACTTTCTATATATCAACACAATATGGCACTTTCAGAACAGAAACTAAATTCCGTTTCTGTGACAAAAATTATTTCAGCAGATACAAACATGATCATCAATCTTACCTATTTTGATATTCGTAATAAACCGCACCGGTTTGTATCGTACACAATGCTTTACCGTAGCAGCATAATGTCATTGGCATAAATTCCAGCTAAAAAAATTAAACACAATATTACGACTAGTGACTATTTAAAACAATCATTTTTCTGCAGGGTCGGTACTGTCAATGTAGCATTACCCTGCATTAAAGAGATATTTGGGCGAAATGCAGCAAAAAAAAAAAAAGTTGAGGTGGATACTAATCAACTTCAAATTTGCTTTACAGCGTATCTCTGAAGTGTGGCGTTGTCTGTCTTCAGTCAACATTGCAATATTGATTGTCTCTACTCAATTCCAGACTGCATACTCTTTACTTTTTAGTACAGATAACCATAATAATTTTTTTTTTTGGGGGGGGAGAGGTAGGTCAAAAGTTAGCAACTTTTTAGTTGTATTCCTATTTTAAAGGGGTTGTGCAAAGAACACCCTAAAAATTTAAAGTAATTATGATCTCCAAGCCCAAGACATGACATAAATAACATGAAAAATTAGAACGCCGACCGGAGTTTTTCTTACCTTGCGTCCGCAGCAGTAACCCAATTCCTGCATGACAGGGTCAATTTCCTGTTCAAACACCTCTTTTAACCTGGTGCAGTACTTATAAACGCGGGACGTTTTGCGGTTGTACAACCAGGCGTTATTGAACATGAGCCAAACATCCTCAATGAACGCCCAAGGCTCCCGGTATGTTCCAGTTTCAAGGTTTTTCTGGATCGTTGATAAGTCCATAGGGTTTTTGACGATGTCATAATAATCCTAAAAATATTATCGATCATTATTGTAAAGGACTAAAACCGAGACCACATATAAAATGCCAAAACTAGCCGAATTTAATTAGATGATAAATCAATGAGGGCTTTACTTTTTTCCGATGTAGCCTACTGGGATGAAAAAAGTTGTTGCTTTTTTTACATTCATCACAAAAAAATTTTCTCCATTTAAATAAACAAACATTGCGCCAACTAATTTGTTAACAGCAATAATGCGTCCAGGAGATACGCTAGCACTTCAAAAGGATTAACTTAGATACTCACAGGTATATTTAAACGGTCAGGATCGACCGGATAACGAAATGGATGCGAATCCGGCTCCTGCTTAAATAATTTCAAAACAACTGGCATCAATGTTTCTTTCAGTTCCAAAGCTGAAAACTCTGTAGAAGCAAATAGGAAAACATGATAAACGTAATCGTATTTTCACTCGTAGAACTTTGTCTGACAAAAAATCGAAATTGAAAAGCTATCGTTTACGGCCTAGATCGGTTCCACCATCAAGTTTAATTCCATCTACGCTTTAACGCAAGTAAATAGTCAGTTAAATATCATAACTCTTATTCTGAAATTTATCCAAACTCCCTCAGGTTTCATGCTAACCCTACAGTACTATTTGGTGTAATTTTGGGAATTGAATCTACAATTTATATTAAAATCTTATTATTCTGAATTCATATTAAACTAATACTCATATGTAAGAGTTCTAATTACCTTTCGCAGCCCTAGGAACCTTGGAAGAAGGTTTGGTGGGAAGAGATTCAGTAACCTGAACAGTTGAAGTAGTAGCGCTGGATGTCGAGGAAGAAGGAAAGACTTCACTTGTTTGCTCCATCTAAAAGGCAAACGATGAAAATCATATAGTTCGGAGCTTAAAAATTGGGCATGCTATAAACCTGATTATGTTGACGGACAGTTGAAGGGACCTGGTCCGCCAGGAGTTCGATTCCCGGGCTGGTCAAATTGAACAGAGCGTTACAATGACTCACAAATGTCTTGACATCTCTAAGTAAAAAGCCAAGTGGCTCAGTCCCAGGTGCAAAAGAAGGTCCTGTAACATCGTAAAACCTTTTAACGTAATACGAGGGCTTTATACAATGAGAATAGTAGTTTTTTAAGCAAAAAAATCTTCTTGTTTTGAATTAACACAATTAATCTCAAAGTAATTGAACATGTACGAAATAATTATCTCAGCACGATTAACTGAAATAACGATGTTATAGCAAGCTTCTTAAAAAACTTGAGGGCGGCTGCCTGACTTTAAACCAAAAGATCCATTCGTAGTCTTCCTAGCTAATAAAAATTTAGTGTGCTTTTTGCTTCCTTATTTCACTAAATGAATTGTCAAACTGTGTACACAAATAACTCTTGATCTCGCACGATGTTAGACAGATTTGTAAATAAGATAAGTTGTAACACTCATCAGCTCCCTCAAAAAGCTGAAGTGAAGGGTTGCCAATGCACATCATTTACCTTGATGGGTGTGCCTGATATTGATGTAGATTTGGAAGGTGATGAACGGAATGACTTGGCATCATCCTCTTTTTCTTCTTTGATCTAATGCAAATTAATGCACTTTTAATTATTGTTCAATCACTCTAATTTTGCGGTGCCGCAAAACTAGATAGTTAATACTTTCTCTAACGTTGTCGCTATTATTAAAGGTTAACAGCCAAGTGGCTACTAGCCAGTGCACACAAAAAATATGAAAGCAAACAAAACTAAAACACAAAAACTACAAAAATTATTTCTGTATTTTGGGTGGATTGTTTGTAAGATTAAGTTAGATAAAAAATTAAGAATTTATCTACATTGCCGCAAGCACAAAATTGTAATTACAATCACAAGCACGAGATTTTTTTTTCCTAGGCAACTTACCCTCGTTAAAGATTCGGTTTGTGAGAGGTTCGTGTCAGCAGATATCCTTCGATCAACGAAAGGTGCTGTGCTGGAATTTACTGTTGAAAACTGCATTGCTTCACTTGTTGATTTTATAGAAGTCACACCTACTGTTGCAGTGTTGCTGGTTGGCATGGTCATACCAGTAGAGGAAAATTGATATGTGTCCGTAGACGATTGGTTCTGTTGGTTGCTGTTGGTAGACGGAAAGACGCTGAGACCAGATGTTGATTTAATGAGCTCAGTTTTCACTTCTCGCTTCACGAAAGCTTCGTTGACAGACTGTCCGCTGTTGTCGGTTGAATTTTGTGAAGCAGTTGAAGTGAACATTGTGTTGGTCGGCATCTGGCCACTCTGCATGTTGCTCATTGCCGATGTGTCAGCGTTGAACAACGTCATTCCTGCATTGCCAGATTGAGAAGCAAAGCCTTGTCCAGCCATTCCTTGAGCCTAAAACAAAATGAATAGACAACGTAATTATTTTCCTTCATAAAAAGAAGGAACTTCGACAAAATTCCCTTCGAAGGTACATAGTAAGTTAACAATGCGAGCATTTACCGCTTAAACAAAAAACCATACCCCTGAATTTTTAAGCACAACGACTGATTAATCGTAGATGAGCCACACGAATTCAGGAGCTAACTGTCAAGAAACTCGGCAAATGCTGACTGTTGAGTAATTGGCAACACAAAAATCTTCACTAATCGCTGGTTTTTCCCGACCAATTGAGACAGAGCTAAATACAATGGGCGGTCTAATATTACGCGATGAATGTACCATTTAAATGGTTGCTCAAAAACTACCAAAGCACTCATATAATAAAGGTAGTTGGAATAACACCTTCGACTTCTCACACTAAAACAAAACTAGCACAAAAACTATCAAATTGCACAATTGACGAACCTGCGCGGTAGATACAATTGGAGCAGTTTGATTGGGTGCAGCAGCAGACATTCTGGGCTGTCCCATTACGACTGTGCTTGCCTTGATTTCTTGCTGTGCTTTCGCAAACTAAATAAAAATGTCTTGATCAAGTTACTGTTAAGTTCTACTTAATTATTAACTACCCGAGGACAAAGTGGACTTGTGTCAAATGTCACAGCAATAAACTACTTAAGTTCATCCCATACCACAAAGTAGGAAATGCATATACAGTTAAATCAAAAATAGATGTAATAGTTACCATATTTTTTCATGTTCAAGGGACATTAGCAGTTTATTGTTTGAACTTAATGATATCTAGGGCAGCCAACAAAGAGTTGCGAAAGTAAAACCAATAAGTTATTAACATTGGTTGTTTTTTGTTTTTTTTTTTCATTAAAAAAACATGAAAGGGTGCCATTGGTCTTGTTTTTCGACAACTGTTAAAACTAACGCAATAAAATAATCTGAAGACAAGAACATTTCTGCACATAAAAGGATTCTTTTTTTTGAAAAGAGTTCAACCATAGGTCTTCATCTAAGTTTTACAAAGATTTTACGTAATAAAATTGTACTAATGTAGCTATAAATTTACTTTATGCATTGTGTTGGACATTGCGGGAGTGGCAGCAACACCATTGACTTCTGACTGCATGGGCTGGTAGGAAGGCCCTTGTGAAGTGGCAGCTAAAGCCAGTCTGCTCTGGTTTGAACCGGGTGTTTGAAATGCTGGCTGAGGTTGAGATTGCACAAAACCACTCATACCTGGACCAGATCCAGCTAAAGCTGCAAAAAAATGTAAATTAACTTGCAATAACAAATCGTTTACGCACC
The DNA here is from genome assembly GCA_963965965.1 of Trididemnum nubilum. Classification (NCBI taxonomy): domain Eukaryota; kingdom Metazoa; phylum Chordata; class Ascidiacea; order Aplousobranchia; family Didemnidae; genus Trididemnum; species Trididemnum nubilum. The sequence goes on from OZ014490.1 coordinate 20,411,808, forward strand.
AAATAACAACTAAAACAACACACTTTCATTTTAAAACGCACCAGTTTTTAAAGTTAGTTTTCAATTCAAATTTGGTTTTCAAGTCCACAGTTAAACTCTTTTAATTTAAACCGAAGCAGTGCTATTGCACTTTAAATTGGTGCCTTAACTTTCAATTCTTGAAGTCCAACATCGCAAGTGCTGTACAAGAATACCGAGAAAAATATTTTCTAATTCACCAACAAACACAAATAAACACCAATACTATACACTACAATTCAGTTTAACCAACTGGTATGCCAACAGATCCATTCTCTAATATTTAAAACCTTTATACACAAAGCTCTGGAGCTTTATTGAATAACTCCAAATTTACTTGATTTATCAAATTCATAACTCGGTTTCTCTACTTTGGCTAAACCAAGATGCCGGTGTTAAGGATAACGTAATACATTGTTTTAAAACTTACAGCTGGTAGCTTGATTTGGCATCATCGGAGGGGCTTTTTTCTGTCGTTTTTCTTCCAATTCTTTCTTGATTTTGTATATTTTCTCAGCAAGAAGATGATAGTATTCCTCCTACATTATCAAAACATCCATATGAATTGCTAGTTAATTAGGCTATGAAAACTAATACCAAAAAGTAGCAACGTCATTACTTCAATGCTACATCGTATCAAAATCAAATAGAAATGTTCAAAATCATACTGCATTGCTTCTAACCTTAGAACCCTACCTTAAAATCTGCTACTTGCAACTGCAGAAGATAAATTAATGTAGTGATAAAATTGAGACGAATGCAAGAAGAGTTCATAAGATGTAGAAAATGTACATGAACAATTCTACTAAATTCAGTATATTCACAATAGTCCATGAAACTTGAAAAACAAAATAATCGCAGATCCAAATTCAATCAATTAATCGAAAGATCCGATGACACTTACAGATCTTTCAAAAAGTAAAAATGTCATATATGACAAAAAGAAATTATTTCATGTACTTCAAAGCAAAAAACTAGAAGCTACAGCAATTTATCAATACAATACCTTAAGATGGGGATACTTTGCCCGGCGGGGTAACTTTGCCCATTTTTTAAAAAAATGTTATGAGCTATAGCTACTCCCATATGTTAGAAGGAACTAGAACAATGAATGATGTTGTGACAAGGGTAGTGTATGAGGTTTCTTTCAAACACACTTTCAGCTATAATATTTTTCAGATATTGTACTACAGCATGAAAATATACATGGTGCAAAAAAAAATTTCCTTTCCAACTTTTACTGCCCCTCAGTGGCATATAATTCAGATTTTTTAAATAACTTTATTTTCTGTAACCAATGTGTGTTTTGTGATAGACAAAAACACAATTTTTAAAAATCTGGTATTTTGCTATCTACAATTGTAGATATTGTTGATGAGCCCAAATATGCAGCTGGTATGGGGTAACTTTGCCCATCCACAAAAATTAGGTTTTATTTTAAGTTCGGATACAAATTACCAGTAATTACTTTGATTTGATATTTTCTGTTCTTTGGGGCTATTGCACTGTTTTTTGTTCTGTCTGTCTGTAGTATATCTATGCTGTTAAACTATGATATTTTCTGTTTATTTGGGTCCAGATGTTTTTTAAAAACACATACAGTGGGCAAAGCATCCCCACATATTCACCAACATTGCCAATTAATTTGTTTTCACAGGTTGGGCAAAGTTACCCTAAAACACGAGGCAACTTTGCTCACCCATATTTTTAAAAAAATTGAAAATTTGGAAGGTTGCCAAGATCCAGATTGTTTGTGGTTCATTAGTACCAGTATCTGCCCGTATCCTAAAGACAATTACTCATCTGTACTACAACTGCTTTTGGATTTATTTTTCTTCAAACTTGAAAAGTGGGCAAAGTATCCCCATCTTACGGTAATTTACAACTTTTAAAATTTCTTTCGACTCTTTTTGTTTGCTGACAATTCGTCAAGCACTCCTACCATAAGAGTATATTATAACCAAAATTATCTGCTTTAGCAATCCTTTTTGAAGCAACGCAAATCTCACGTAAATTTTCAGAAACCTCACCCTTGAATTGGCTTGCTCGTACATTGTGCCTTCAACCTTACGAGCAAATTGCAAAAGTTTTACCATTCGAGAATCTGCAACTGAAATCTTCTCAGGAGTAGGAAAGATATTTTGCACTCTACAAAACAAAAATTGAGCTGTGATTGTTCCTGTTAGAAAGATTGATTCAAGGCTTAAAACGACTGAATGCAACCAAATTAAGTAAACGCAGCAAATGATACAGCTTAACATACTGAAAAACACAAAACAATTCATGTTTAATTAAAGCAGGACTGTGTAAGACGTACTACGCCGTTATATAGCCTGGATACTGTGTAATAATACACTTAAAAAAGTTGCAAACAATCCTCAAAATGAGCTTGAAGACGTGCAACTCATCTCTCTATCACTTCAGTATGTTTCACATGGACAATATGGTCCAGTTTTGTTTTTTGTCAATTTTAATCAGCAAATAAGCGTTTTTGTCGACAAGATGAATTATTTTCAACTTTTTTGTTTACAACAGAAAAACCGCAGTTTTTTGGCACAAAAAGCCTTCCAAATTTTACCTGTACACAGCTAAAGTTCAAGTTGAATTATCTACATTACTAAACCACTTACAATTTTTGCACTAGATAATTTCTCAGTTCTTCTTTGACATCGCTATGCCAAGCTCGAGTTATGCTTGGTTGTGTTATTGTGACGGAACTAAAAGAAAAAAAAATTATGAAACAAAGTTTCAAAAAGTAAGCCAATATGTTTTGGTGAAACTGTATTTCTACGTTAACATTGTATGTATTGCATACTAACGTTTATTTCCTATTAGCCTACTATATTTGCATAAAATTTCCAATCCTGAAAACCTTTTATCATACCGGTAAGTAAAAACCAAACGATGATCCATATGGAACCATATGGAATCATATGCATAGCTTAAAGAGTTTATGACCACTTGCACAGTACATACGGGGTAGCATTATACAGTTTTGACTTTAGTGGTACTTTCTACATTCAACTGCAGCAATGTAGTAGGTTCTCTACGATTTCATTCAGAGTTAGAAAACGACACTGTTTAGAAGTACTAAACTGCTTCGTTTCTTCTCTTTTTTGTTATCAATTGGTCTGCTGTAACTAGCAGTTTCTGGGGAACAACACGAGGAGGTTGGTATCATTAGCGCATGCTTATATCACAGAGGATAATAGCGATCTGTAATTTGCGGTACAGAAGGCAAAACCACCAACCACATCATCATCTGTCCACTAGCAAATCGAACGACAGGTCTTATCCTAAACCAACTTAACAAGCAAAGGTGCCAGCATGGACTGTTCTCGTGCACTTCATACTAATATGACAGATGACGATAATCTATGTAAATGAAATGTTCAAGAAACACTACTTACCATGAAGCAGGAAAATTGTTCAAATGATTTGGCTGAAGGCTATTGCTGGGAATTTGAGACTTGCCGGAATTATCTGCTTAATATAGGAAGACAATATAAGTAACATATCAACAGCAAGAAAATGTTAATGTAGATCTTGGATGCTCAGTTTTGTTCACGCTTTTAAGTCATACTTTGTAAAGCAATTTTATGCTGCCGTTTAAACAATTGATACTGAAGAAAATCGAGACCTTGTGATTAATTATGTGGACCATTAATCTTTCAATTCAGACCAGTACAAATTCTACACACACAAAAAACACACACAATGGTTATTGGCAATATTGATTTTATTGTTATTCAGTTATTTGCAACCATCTCTTATTTAAACAAAATTCTGCAGAAAAACCAATCATATCTAGCTTGACTAAAATGTTATTGAAGACACTAGCCTATTTAGTGTAACAGACAAATTTATCAACTAATTGAAAATGCTTGTTTTGTATCCTAGTTTTAGAAAATCCTCAAATAAATTATAGACCTGGCTCCCATGTTCTACTCAATCCAAGAAGGTCTTGAACTTTGTCTTTATCTAACAAAATATTCTTCTGTTGGAGATCGTTGATGTTTGGGTCAGCAGGTCGTGAAATGCCCACTAGATTTGATTGACTAGGTGCTACAGCATGCATGTTGGCACCTGGAAAACGTTAGATTTGACAAAATTTGGTACAAACTTCAACTCTTATCTACGCACCAAGCCTGCCAATTTTGTGTGTAAATTCAAAGTTTATTTTTATGCTTAAATTATGAGAGAAACTTAAAATAATCAATAACTTTTAACTGGTGGTGTAGTCACTTATGTAAATTTTATACAAATTGATGTTTGTCTCCCAACTAAAAAATTTTAACAAAAATTAGTTCAAAAACCATGCTGGTATGCTTTTCATTTGAAAATTAAGTAGAAGTTTCTAGTGGTGAGACCTGGGGAATAACGTTCTACTCGATAGAACATTGATGAGCATAGAAATGCCAGTTTTCTTTACCTTCCAAATTCTAGTTTGTTTTTGGCCCACTAACCACGTTGGACTTTTCAAGATGTATATAGTATATACAGTACATTTAAACTAGATGCAAAAATTGTTATGTCATTGTCTCATTTTGAAGTTTAGTTCGTGGGCATGAGTCAAAAAAACAAAGCTAAAACTTCTGGAATACACTCCAGAATGCAACTGAAATTCAAAAACTGATGGGAGTACTAAACTACCAAAGCTTCAAATTTATGGACATTTACAAAACTAAAACCATTTTCTACAAATACTCGAGTTGTTCAAATGTGAATTAACATTCGTCAGTAGCACTGGTTAGTTTTGCAGATGCAGTTAATAAATTTGGATACTGGATTGCTGAGGAAGTCTTATAAGTTTATAACTGACGGTTTAGAATTGCACATTAGTAAGAGAGCTAAATTTCAGCCACGCTTCCACTTTTCATTCTGATTATCGTCAAGTGATCATAAAATGCAGCAACAATTATATATGATTCATATTCAACTAGGCCAAAGTAAAAAAAAAAGAAGTAACTGATGAAGAATTTAAAATGATACATACTCCTTAATACAGTTACTAAATACGAACTAGCAGAGCTGTGCACAAGCTAACAGCAAAACTTACTTTGAGCAGAGATCGACCCAACAGTAGTATTTGTCATAGTACTCGTAAGAAGAGATTTCTGGTTGCTTGAAGTATTTGCAACACTGTTAGGTGTTTGGCCTTTAAGAGGCGAACATACAGCACAATCATCTCGTTTACACTGCTTCCAATGAGCTATTATTTGTCGTGATGATGCACAATGTGGAACTAAAACATGCATTGAGAAAAATCAAAGAGTGTGCTTTGAGATTTACTTATCAGTACCAGTAACACTTAAAACAATTTAAAAGTGTTAAAAGCATGAATAATAACAGTATAAGCAGTCTAATACATGAAAACTAAATTTAAAATACCATAAACCCTTTTACGTAATGGTATTACACACACTTCTTAGTAGAATATGTTGCAAAGTTGAAGGTCGAAAAAGTATTAATAATATCTTACTGCACACCAGTACTGTAGCAGATGTTAACAGTATTACCTGGAATATCACAGTAAATTGAGCAGCATTGCTTTTGAAGCTTAGTATTATTATTATCTATGTTTAAAATCCTAATTTTTGATAGACCTACTAAAAGTACTATTTAGAAAATTCGTTTATAAAATTCACACTTCATGTACAATGTGATATTCTGCTAATCCATATGACAGCAGAATTAGGAAAACGATTTGGAATTTTCAACAAGTCGATAGTGCATGTTGATTGTTGATTGTCGGCTACCAAATTAAATATAAACAGTAAAAAGACAACGGCATATGAGTGAGCTGAACTGTTTTAAAGTAACTCGCAGCAACAAAAATGAATTGAAATTTCCTTTACCCTTACCTTGACATTGCTTTCCTTCAGAACAAGCGTTCATGTGTTGCAGCACCCCTTTCATTGTAGGACAATGAGGAACGGTACAAGAGTTAGGAATGCCATTAGTCTGTAGTAAAATACAATGCTCAATATTGCGTGACATTTCGAATTCACATAGTGAGTTACAAGTGCATTTTATTGCAAAATCAGGTTTGGGCAAGCTTTAATTCACAGGAAAATTTGATATAGTTTAAAGGGTTTTACAAATCGTAATCCAAACGCCAACCTTTAAAGCGTCATTTGTTACAGCAATCATGTGTAGCACAACAACAGTACTGGTAGCAAAACGAAATTTATTGTCTCTACTTGAAAATACTTTGGTAACTTAAAAAAGGTGCATATTATAGTCAATTTTTTAGGTCAGCTAAAGTACTCAGTGGAACCCGAGTTTTTAGAACAGTACTGGGCCTAGTTATTACTTCGGATCGAAGACATTTATGAGCATGTAGCAAAAGAAAGAGCTGGTGCTGAATTAACCGACGCTTTTCTGGGTCGACATTAGCACTGGTTGAAACACCAGTACTGGAAACACGAGAGACATTAGGACCAGCCATAGGATGCATCCCTGCACCAGTCATTCCACCCTGTAAAAATATTTTAATGATAAAAAAATACTACAGAAAATTTTTTAATGTGGATTAAATTTTTGCTTTTCTGAGCTGATTCAAATAAAAACAAAACATTTACCAGCAGACCTATACTGCAGTACATTTCAGAAAATCAGTTATAACAAAATTATCGATTTTAGTTTTTATAATTTTGGCTTTTTTAATTTCGTGCATCTATTTGTAGCATCAAAAGGTTGCAAAAATGTTTATTTACGGAGTTATTTTGCATGCAAATGATGTCAGTTTCCCAAAACAACCGTTTTTTCAGTTAGAACAGCATTAACATTGTTTACTTTAAGATTCAAAAATGAATTTTCAGAGCGTTTAAAAGTAAGCTCTCAGTTTGAAATACAGCAACTGCCATAACTACTGTTTTTGATTAAATTGGTTTTATTTCGTACAAGCTTTATGTCCTTCGTGGTCAACTCCTGAGAAGTCAGAACAACTTTGTCCAGTTTGGCCAAGAGGTTTGTCCAGCTGGGGAATACCTTTGGTTAGAAACGCTGAGGGCTGCTGATGAGAGCTAAAAGCTCGAAACAGCGCTGTCCAGCCCTGTGCTTCTATTTCATTATTTAGCAAAATAAATTTGAAAAACAGTAACGTTACTTACTGTTTTTAAACTTTTTAAGCGATAATCAGCAAGACAGCAAAACTATTTGAAAAGCAGTTAAGCTACTAACTGGTTTTCAAACCTTATTATGTGTTATATTTGCGGTTAATTTCGGACAAAATAAATTTTGAAAAGCAGTGACTGCATGTTGGGATTGAGATGTAATGGTGAGAAAGCAATTATCAATTAAAATTACACACCCCAAATCGCATAATATTGATAATGTTGCTACATTAGCCTGTCTGCATTAAATGGTGTTGGCAGCCGAAATTAACCAATTTTCACCTTCTTGAAACTCTTATGCAAATAGTAATATGCTACTTTCATTATGCTTTTGGTTTAAATGTACTCAAGTCCAGGCTGTCCACTCACCTTTGAACAAAAAAATGAAAAAAAATGACAGCAATTTACAGAAAATAATGAAAAAAAAATGACAAAAATTGTAAAAAAAAATGAAAAAAAAATGACAAAACTTCTCAATAATTCCTGCCACTATTTGAAATTTTGCAACCATGCTACTTAAACAGAGTGCCATGTACCTAAGTTAACCGCACAAATACTGTCTATCAAACAAAAACAATGTTTTTGAACTAATTAAAGCCAAGGATACACACGGCTTAAAACAAAATCCGCAAGGATTTTGAAAAACGCACATCAACGCCTGGGGGCTTCGCCCCCAACAGGGTCAACACGCATTTTAATAACGCATAAGAGCAGTGGTGCTCAACCAGCACCTCTTTGCCAGGTTTCATGTGGTTCTTTTTTACTAGTCCTCTTATTTCTACCCTGTGTTGCAAGAAAACTATGAAATTACACAATTTTTTTCAACTTTATTTTTAAACATTTTTCACCCTCAGAAGCGTCGCTAAGAATGGTGGCACCAGGGGCTGGATTTCGTGGTGGCACCCTTATCGGCCAAAATATAGGTGAAGACTAAAAAAAAAAAAAGGTCTTCGCTGCAAAACGAGTTGGTGTTCGATTTTCAGTCCGAAAGTATGTGATGACCAAAGAAAAAAAAAAGGTCTTTGCCTACCAATCACTGGGTTTTTGGTCTCAAAAGAAAAAAAACAAAATGGTGACACCCGAAGCGGGCCGCCCCAACCCCCTAGCGACGCCACCGCTTACCCTTTCATCTTTTGCAAAAAATTTCAGCATTCCAGCCATAGGCATAGCCAGGATTTTTGATTGGAAGGGGGGGGGGGCGAACCACAAATCACACACAATGACGTCGTCAGAAATTTGCGAAAAAGGAACTTTTTGTAATACTAAGATATCACAGAATGGAAGATCAGAAGTAGTAATCCATGTTTGGCATGTAAACAAGATTTTGCTAGAGGGAGAAGAGGACTTAAGCTGAAAGTTAGAAAGTGCAAATGTCTAAATTGGGAGACGTGTTGAGTGAACCAGTGTAACCTCAACGTATCCCAAACAAGGGTCTGAGGGCAAAGAAATAGCTATTTTAACACCATCGGATCACATTTCGCTAACTAGATTTTTAACATGTGAAAGCCAATTGAAAAAATTAAATTGTTCAATTCTTTTTTTACTAACAATTTAAGTCCAAAACACGTTTAAAATCTTGCATTTTGCATTAAATTTTGTAAATGATCTGGCCCAGGTAAGAGGAAGCGCGGTATCTTGCCTCCTGCAATATTTTAGCCGTACATAATAATCTACTCAAAGATTTGCTTAAAAGATTTTTGTTTTGTCATGAAAATAACCAGTTATAGGAGTACATGTACGGCCAGGGGAACCAGGCTCCCTTAAATGCAAATTCAATAATTTGTTCAATGAGCATTTCTCCTAGCTGATGTTTTTTCAAAAGTATTTTATCGTGAAAAAACTGGCGAGGTAGAGGTGAATTGTTAATGAAAAATAGTACAATAGACGGTTACGCTTACTAACCATGTTGTTGCCCAGGCCGGATTTACATTGCGCGAGGGCTCCTGGCACTTTGGGAATTTTCGCAAAATCTTGCTGCCAAAAAAGGTGAAGACCAAAACAAGTCTTACATCTGAGCGCGGGGCCCCTGGCACTGTGTCACATGGCAAATCCGGCCCTGGTTCTTGCATTACGCTCTAAGAAAGGTTCGACGAGGGCCTGGGGTAGCAACTTTTAGAAAAAAAGCCCTCAATTTCACCTAGGTTGTAAAATTAAATTGGTTGGCAAAAATTGAATTGAAGGAGCCCAGGCGTCAGTATTATTGTTACTTAATTACGGTACTGTAACTGCTACAGTACCGTAATTAAGTAACAATAATACTGACGCCTGGGCTCCTTCAATTCAAGTTTTGCCAACCAATTTGCCAAGTGTAGCATGCGAAAAATGCTAAAAGAAATTGAAATTGAAGAAACAATATGCTTTTTTGTTACATTTTAATCATTGGTGACATTTCAATTGGAAAGTGGGACCCGCCCCCCTGGCTACGCCTATGATCTATGATTCCAGCTGGAGTAATTTGAGATAATCGTGGTGGAATGCATAATATGCCGCAAAGGAGAACGTTAATGCTTGCTACGAAATGAAATGAGCGCAATCAAAAAATAAATTTTTACCTGTTGCATGATCGAAAAAGTTATCTATTACGTTACATTAATCCAACCATTATGCACAAAAGCTTATAATTCTTGCAGCTTGGTAGAAGTTACTTAAGTTGCCTTTTGTAGCACAAGGTAGGTAACGTAGTTCTGTAGCCAGCAGTATTTTTTGTGCGTTCCACAAAGGAAAGAATTTCAAATATCACCAACTCTATCATGATTTTAGTGGAAATAACTTCATTTAATAGAACCATTTTACTGACCAAGGTTTAGTTATGTTTTTGCAAGTTAAACATTTAAGCTCGTACAAAGATTTACCGTACGTGAGATGAATGCCGTCACAGTGAAATTTTGGCGTAGAAATTGTTGCAAAAAACTCGGAAACTAACTTTCAATAGAAGATGAAATGTCCTGGTAACTTAACATACCTTAGATTAAAAATCAATACTGTAAAACAATACAGTTCAGGGGCAGATCCAGAAATTTTTGCAGGGGAGGGGTCCGCTCAAGATATGATATTTTTGTAAGCGTTTTTGTACGATTTTCTCTTCCAGTTTAATAGCTTTAGGCGCAACCAGTAACCAAGTGCTACTCTAAATAAAATTTTTGTATACTGTATTGGCTGTTAGTTTGGCGTGGTGCGTAGCCAGAAATCTGCAATGGGGGGCTGTATCGAGGGTCTGGGGTAATGCGCCTAGCTGCTGGAGACAAGGGAGTTTGGAGTAGCGCGCCTTGCTGCCGGAGACTAGGGGGTCTGGGGACAGAGCCCCCAGCGCTCAAAGATTTTGCAGTTTTTTTTGTTAAAGTAACTTAATTTTAGGCATATTTTAGCAAAAATCAATGCTTTTAAGATGCGGCATAGAAATTAACAGTGCAAAAACATAATTGAACTGGCTGCGTAAATGGGCTATGAGGGCAGTGGCTAATGATATAATTTCAGCCTTATTATTACAAGCCGGCAAATCATAAAATAAAAAAATCAAAGTTTTAACCTAATTCGACTGCTTTAAAAAAAATTTTAGACAATAGTTGCTTTTGTCGAAACATAATCATGAAAATTAAAAAAGTTACCGAAATCACTACTTAGCTTCCCTCATTTTCCTCACACAAAGCAAAGCTATAAATCCCTCCAAAATATAAATAATAAATCACAAACAATGGTTTAATTCATACACAGTTGCACTTGAAAAAAATTCCACAATTAAAGTTAACATTCTTCCAAAAAGTTGAAAAAAGTAAAAATAGGTTTCAAAAAATGAAAAAAAATGAAACTTGGTAAAAAAAAATGAAAAAAAATGACAGAGGTTAAAAAAATGAAAAAAAATGAATAAAAATGAAAAAAAATGACAGTGGACAGCCTGCAAGTCATGAAAAGGATAAACAAAAATCTCACTAACTGTTTCACTCATTGTCAAGATCATCAAATGTCTTATTGAAATATAATTTAAACTGGTGAAACAGCCAGGAAGATTTTTTTCCTGATTAATGTATGTCTGCTGTTGTAAATCCTGTCATTTAAGGTGCCTGCACAATGCACATCAAAAGAAAAACACAACAAACCGGCATGCTGCTGCCAGAACGTTGTTGAATAAGCAGTTGACTATTGTTGTTGGGATGCATCTGTGACATACCCATGTTTCCTGAATTTATCTGGCCAGGTTGCATCTATAAACAAGATAAAGTTTCGTTATGGCTCTATGGTCCATACATTCAACAGCTACATTTTTGATATAGTCCATTTATTGGCCGAAAAACTTCTTAAAAAATTATTTAGCTTATATAGCACACAAATTCACATTTTAAATTATTATTCGCTAGCTTACAGATCACACAACCATTATAATTTATCATATCTCAACAAGTTGGCTGTAAGGGCTAAAATTTGGATCATCTTATTCAAATAATATCAGTTAAAAAAAATATTAAATGTATTGAAAGTTTATATGAATATTAAAGGTTCTATTTCAATAAGATATCAAATTATATCAAGTGAAGAGCTCATATTGGTGAAACTCACTATTTCAGTATAATTAATTCATAAGTGTTTTTTAATTAGCAAAACACTTTGCTCCGATTTGCAAACAAACACCTTACCTGGTATGACAACCCCAACTACAAAATGCATTTAAGTCACGCAATAAAAAAATTTAGACCTATGCATTGTATTTGGAATATTATATAACATGCACTTTAAAACTTACACGTTTTAAAGAATTCAGTACAAAGATATTAGGCTATGTTTTTTGTTGGTTTCACAGTCAAGAAGAAGTTGCGTTGGAGATGTTATGCTGTCATATCACTCACTCCTAAACTTAAACTTTGGAAGGCACCAATATGAAGATAAGCTAAAATCTCTAGGCTCTACATTTAGCAAATTATGTGTCTAAAACGGAGTTGTCTACCGTATTACATGGTATTAAGAAAAACTAAAAACACCACTGTACCATAGTTGTTTGGTTGGTGGATATTGCAACATGCTGCATGCCTCCACTATTGCCAAGGTTAAATGGTTGTTGCATATTGACAGATTTATTTTGGGGGTACACAACTGAACGTTGCTGGGAAGGGTCGATTTGATTGCCTTGGTTGTCCAAAGATCCTTGAATTTGAACTGTCCCTGGTTGGGGTCTCATCATCGTATTACTGTTGTTGAACGAGTTAAAATTCATGTTGTCACTATTCAGTTGAACTGGCATCCTCATAGGTGTTTGCCTTTGTGGCTGAGCTCCAACAGAGCCCTATAACAACACACAGTTTTTGTGGGACTATCATTAAAACATTAACAGATTAAGCACAATTTAAGGACAAAACAACCAGCAGCTATGTACAAATCTAGAATATTAATGTTGCTTTTAATTTAACAAATATACCTAACAGCCAGTGCCATATTAAGAATGATGCTTATTTTTGAGATGCTAATTTCATTACCTTTGTATGGCTACACCATCAATTGCAGTTTTTATGTCATATTTATAGTATTATCATCAGTATGACTGAGGGACCTAAATTTTCAAACTAATAGATTTCACATGTGCTGAAATGAAAGCAAAAAAAACTAAGCTTGCGCTGGCCTACATAATCAACGGTAAAAAACATCTATCAGAAATACTAAGGTGATGCAGGGGCCCCATAATTTTGAAAAATTGGCTTTTAATGCCAAACTTTTTTTTGGAGGTGAAGTTTGGACAAAAACTACTTCTGTCAAGTTCCAAAAAATTTAGGTTAAATTTAGAGGTGGCAGCAGTCCCCAAAAGTTCGTCCTGGGTCAATTTTTAGAAAATTGCCATAACTCAAGAATGCCTTGACCTAGAAAGCTGATTTTGCACTCAAATGAAGCAGAATAGCCACGTTTCTATCAGTCATACCGGAACATTTTGTTGTATCTTCAATAATTTTTGAGTTATTTAGAAAAAAATGGATTTTCATTGGTACAGAGAATTTTATCTAAGATGGCCATAATAAGACATGTCTAGACTTGCTTCAGCAATATGCTAACTTGTTGCTTGAACATTGTGTAGTTTACATTATATTAAGCAGTAGAAAATTTTATATAATAATAACTTCATAATCATTTAGACAACTTTTATCAGCAAGTATAATCAGAGCTTTTAGTAGGCACACGCCAAAATCATTTTTGAATTTTTTCATTGTTTACTCAAAAAAAAACGCCAATTTTATGGGTCCAAACTGACTTGTCAAAATCTAAAAGGAAACACTGGTAATTTTAAAAAGTCCTTGCACAACTTCATGCCAAGCTCTGCCAAGTCATTGACAAAACAGGGGTATTACAACTTCTTGCGCTGATAAAGGCCCTGTCACACTAGTGCGTATGAATGAGCGTATGCTTGCGTATGAACAAATTTTTGAATACGTTGATATACGCTGAAACACGCTAAGGGTACGTTACAAGCACGCTCGCATACGTCGGAATACGTTGACATACGCAGAAGTTGAAAAAAGTTACGTGCATGCACGTAACTTTTCAGCGTATGCCGACGTATGAATTATACGTTGCAGACACATTTAGCGTACGTTGAATACGTTAGAAGTACGTTTCAGGTACGCAGAAGTACGCTACCGGTACCTTACTCATATGTCGAGTACGCTTCTCGTACGCTGACCAGTCAAGCTGGCGTAAGAGCGAATCGTAACGTCCTTGCAACAAGTGTCTAACGAATGCATAACGTATTGAACGTACGAGTAACGTATCTCAAACGTTTGAACTTCTCATAATTTTAGTGAATAAAACGGTACTGTACAATTGTTTCCGTTTCATTTTAAAAATGGATATTACTGTGCTTTAACACCAGCTAGACCTACTTCAATTGGCCATTTACTATCTTAAGAAAAAAGGGAAGAGGAAACAGAGAAAGAGACGTGTTTGCTGGGTTAAATCATGGATTGGTAGGCGACGCCAGTTTGGGCTCTATGACCAGCTTATGGTAGAACTGAGAAATGAGGACCAGAGAGCCTTCAAAAACTTGTTACGTATGCCTCCAGAGATGTATGATGAACTGCTTGAGAGAGTGGGTCCCAGGATCGCCAAACGACATACTAGCTGCAGGGCCCCGCTGGAACCTGGCCTAAAACTTGCATTGACTTTGCGACACCTTGCCTCTGGCAGCAGTTATATGTCAATGCGATATGGGTGGCGGGTACCCCATAACACGCAATCTGTCATAGTGCGAGAAGTGTGTCAAGCCATAGTAGATGAGTACTTGCCAGAGGTGATGAACTGCCCCACCACTCCACAGGAATGGCTCCGAGTTTCAGAGAAATTTCTTCAAAAATGGAATTTTCCCCATACGTGTGGTGCTCTAGACGGAAAACATATTGCATGCAAGTGCCCATTCAAAAGCGGATCCCAGTATTACAACTACAAGCATTTCTATTCAATTGTGCTATTCGCTCTAGTCGACGCAGATTACAAATTTATCTGGGCAGACCTTGGCAGTACAGGCTCTGCATCTGATGCACAGATATACAATGGTTCTGAGCTGAAAGAATTGGCAGAAAGCAGATCCCTTGGATTGCCTTTTCCAGATCCTCTACCGCATGATTACCAGGATGTACCATATTTTTTCGTCGGTGATGATGCATTTGCTCTCCGAGAGACAATCATGAAGCCATACAGCAAACGAAATTTGAACGATGATGAGAGAATATTTAACTATAGACTGTCACGTGCCAGACGAGTAGTGGAGAATGCTTTTGGCATATTGGCAAACCGCTTTCAGGTTCTACTTACTACCATGCGACATAAACCATCCACAGTTAATGATGAGGATACGGTATCCCTCTATCCAAAATGAGATGATAGACCGTCCAGAAGACATCAACACTGATTTCATCCCTGGGGCATGGAGGCAGGACAAAAACTTAGAAGACACACACATAGTTCCTGGAAGCAACACGTCACAAAACAAGGAAGGAAAAAAGATAAGAAAGCTGTTTAAGCACTGGGTGAATTCAGAAGCAGGTGCAGTACCATGGCAAGACCAGATGATTTAGATTGTAAACAAACAGACTGTATTTTGTAAAAATTTGTAAAATGTCATGTCCTACACCACGTTAATGTGATATGCATCACGTTTGTATGCTATCAAAGTTTGAAATATAACTAAATCTTCTTCAATGCTGCAAAAATGTTATTTAATGCAGTTGCAATACATGAAACCACGCCGATAACAATCATCTGCCTAGAATGAAGGCCTTACAGGTAGTCGTGCCTCTCTTGAATGCCGAATTTTGCGTGGGAGACCTGGTTCAATTCCCAAGACGATCAAATCTGACACAAGTTGCAAACGATCCGCCGTCGCTGAGACATTCCACTTGGCCGCCTTGCCATCTTATTACACCCGAATCGGTATTTATCGAAGTGCGAATATAGTAAAGATTTCACTTAATTTTTTTCAGTTCGAGTCTTGCAGTGTGCTTTAGTTTCGAATGCTTTGACGCAGTATTGTGGTATGAAACGTATCATAGAGGGCTGTACTTAACATTGCCTTGAAATCATAGCGCGCAACTCTGTTCACACATGCGGCAAGCCGTAAAACTTAAGTTTAAAAAGAACTTTATTTACAAAATATCAACAGTTTTTTTCGAAATTAAAGCAAATAAAAAGTTCCAACAATTGCATTCCATGCCTATTGTGGTGGTGGTATTTCGTCCTCAAGATTATGAGGCGAAGCAAGGAATGCACTAAATCCCGATATCCCTGGCATAGAAGCAAAAGTCGTTGGACTTGGCTGTCTTGCTGACTCTTCACTTTGCTGCCGGAACACTTGGAGAGCAGAAGGTGAAGATGAGGAAACCGTGCTAACGGTATATTGTTCTTGCTGCTGAATCGGTTGCAGGGGTGGCACTTTCTGATACTGATAATTTGGATTCTTTAAGCCCCAGGCAGACGAAGTCCCCCAAAAGCGTGGCTGTTGTTGATCATAAGAACCAAAAGAGGCTAGTGTCGGTGCAAAACTTGGCCTCACTGCATGGCGTTGGCTAAATACAGGCTGCTGTGTTGTTGGTACTGGAGCAGCCTGAGCAGTGGTAGTAGGCATTTCATCGTCACTGTATTCCATGAGCTCAGAAAGAGTGTAGTTGATGCTAGATCTTGCCTTCTTAAACTTGGTCTTGGACATCGTCAGTATGCTGTCTGACGTAATTGGAAAATGCTGACCTGGATGAAATGGACTGTTGTTGAGCCTTGGTAATACCTCTTAATACATTGCCAGACTCTTCCACCCTCTTCTGCAAAGACTGCAAAATTTCAGTGCCAGAATTCAATTGCCTTTTTTTGGGTTTTGAAGAAGTTGAAGGCAAAATTTCTTCTTCTACATCCAGTTTCAGCACAGGCAGCCTCAGCAGCTTCAAGATCTCCCTTGTGTTCTTGAATGGTTTTCTTCACCTGCGAAAACACACAGAAAATAGTATAGTGTAACATAAAAAATATATGGGGCATTCCGAATTGCTTGGGGTCAACTTATTTTTGAGCATCAATATATCGCACCAGAGCTAACTGGAAAGTGAAGTAGCAACTACAACTAGGCTATACCAACTACTGCTGGTGTACCAGCTAAGAGCTAACAATGCAATTGCTTTCTCAACACTATGAGTATGATATAGCTTGAGTACGGTTATGTTTCAAATAGGCTAAGGCTACTGACAATATAGAAACCTATGCAGTAAAGATGGTCATTTCATTAACTGTAAGCCTACTGATACTTGGCATTAACGAATTCAAAATTGACATGAAATGTTTAACTGCAATCTGTCCAATATTTCACGGTTAATTTTTCCATTTGGTTATTGAAACAGTTATATTGCTGCTGGTTCCCCTGATTCTCATCATACTGCGTATTGTAGGCCTACTTGAATAGTGAAGACTAATTTAACAGTAAACACCAAAACGAACAATGGCCTGAAGTAGACTATGCACTAATTTACGATGCCAACCTTGTTTCATGTAGCCTACACCAACAAAGAATGTGTTATTCAATCAACATATGACGATTATGACGTCCTTATTATTTGTACAAGCAAGCTTATAATGATTTAAAATTTACGAAGTGGGTCAACAACAGGTAGTAGGCTACAAGTAGGTTACTTACACTTTTCATCGGCTCAGGACGATGCCTGGTGACACCTAGCAGGAAAGCAAATTTGGTAATAATCCATTCCTCTCTTTCGGTAAATTGTGGCACACCACTACCGCTCTTCGTCTTGTGCAAACGTGTGTGGGTGTCTCTCAGAGACCTAAACCAACCCTTCAAATTTTCCACAGACTTTCCCATTAACTCAGCCTGATCGACCCATAATTTAGCTTTTTTATCTTTTCGCCGATAATCAGTCATTTTCAAATTCCATAGCACGGGATTATCTCTAATAAAATCAAGCATTTTGTCTTCATCTTCGGGATTTAGATTAAAGTCCTTCTTCTTGGCCCTGCTTTTCTTTTCACTCTTTGTAGGGTTTTGCAATGAAGGAGAAGAAGACTCTTGCTCCGAAACTGGAGAATCAGGCCCAGAAGTAGCACCAAGAAACTCCTTTGGACGATCGTCATTTGAAGCAGGTGAATCGATAGATTCGATATTAGCAAAGATAAGAGCCGTTTTTGATCTTTGTGTCTTCCGCTTCGGCATTTTGGCAGAATAATTTCAACTGAAAGAATGAGTCAAATGATTTGAAAAACTGTGGTGCGTATACGCCGCTCATACGCTACACTGACGTTAAGCATACGCTCTTCATACGTTTCGCATTCGTTTGCAAACGCTACTCATACGTTCGACGTACGCAGAACATACGCTACTCGTACGTTCCCTATCGTTCAACCATCGCTTGGTATACGCTACTTATTCGTTAGCAGTGTGACACCAAAAAAAAATTTTGTTATACGCACAACAATACGCTGAAAACTTGTGCATATCACACGCTCTTCATATGCTCATTCATACACACTAGTGGGACAGGGCCTTAAGATTGGTAGTTGTGCCACTCGCTACTAGACGTCGTCGAAAAGCGTTGACCAACTTCAAAATACAAAAAAATTATCTTGGCCAGCATATAGAGCTTAATCATTTGTTAGCTCCTCTGGAAATTCAGAACAAGGCTTTCAAACACTACTGCCTTAGAGAGGAGCTTTCAGCTTCCTGAGCAGCATTTGAATGAAATACTTTCTTGTTGTTTTCTTTGCAGTGGCTCTTGAAATCACCAAACAGAGCAAGAGGTAGCAATTCCTAGGTTAAATATCATATAACGTTTTATAGCTATTAATGGCATCTACACTACAGCTCAGGTGGTAGAGCAGCGGGTAAGTGATCAAAAGGTTGCTCACTCCTGGTTTGATTTTTAAACTGGCAATGCTTGGGAAAGACACTCAGCACATATTTCCCATTAGAGTCAAGCAGTATGCTCATTATCAAGGCCCAGTCTGATAAAAGCCTTGTAAAAGACCCAAAAGGATGTTCTGGTTCTGCATTTGTGTGGTTCGACTGAGACAGACTGCCTGTTTTATATGGATAAATGAATACCTTTTAAAATGGATGTTTCTATACCAGAGTCAGTTCTATTGTACTGCACCTCCTTGAGCATTGACCAGGTTCAGGTCATTACGGATAACTTTGTAATGTAGTAAGAAACCAACATTACTTCTACTCAAAATTATTTTCTTTAGCCGACAGCTAGATAAGTTGTAGAAATTTAAATACATAGTTTGTTGTTTTCTGCTATATTTCAATGGAGGCTCACTGCACCAGTGCCTACATCTGCTCCTATTAACCACCTGAACCTGGTCAATGCTTTAGTACAGTGGAAAAGCGTTAAATCTTGTTATATAAACAATGGCTTTAAAAGCTATTCATGAGTAATTGTGTATGAATCACTGACCAGATACTCCAAATCTGTCTAACAAAATCTGTAACGAGTGTTTTGTCAGACTGATCCTCCTATATGAGTAAATTACTTGACTCCAATGGGAAATATGTAATAAGTGTCTTTACCAGTGACACAGCAATCCACTGCCGGTTTGAAAATCAAACCAGGAGTGAGCAACCTTTTGATCACTAACCCGCCGCTCTACCACCTGAGCTGTAGTGCAGATGCCATTAGCAGCTATGAAACGCTATAATTGTGATATTTAACCTAGGAATTGCTACCTCTTGCTCAGTTTGGTGATTTCAAGAGCCACTGCAAAGAAAACAACAAGAAAGTATTTCATTCAAATGCTGCTCAGGAAGCTGAAAGCTCCTCTCTAAGGCAGTAGTGTTTGAAAGCCTTGTTCTGAATTTCCAGAGGAGCTAACAAATGATTAGGCTCTATATGCTGGCCAAGATAATTTTTTTGTATTTTGAAGTTGGTCAACGCTTTTCTATCAGTCTAGTTACGAGTGGCACAACAACCAATCTTATCAGCACAAGAAGTTGTAATACCCCTTTGTTGTCAATGACTCAGCAGAGCTTGACGTGAAGTTGTGCAACGACTTTTTTAAATTATCAAGTTTCCTCTTACATTTTGGCGAGTCAGCTTGAACTAGGGATACGTACTCAATCGAGTTTTATTCGAGTTTATATTCGAGTTCAGTCTATTTTAGCAAGTCTGAGTTCAGTTCAAGTTTGGAAATTTAATTTTTTTGAGTTCAAGTTCGGCAAAAATATTAAATTTTTCGAGTTTGAGTTCAGGCTAACAACAATTAGTCTATACATAGTTCACCGGTTTTTCATTTATTCAGTGCATTTGTAAGTTTCAGTTTTTTCATGAATTTGAAAACATTTACATGCATGACTCACAGGTGTGTAGCTGGAAATTTGAAATGGGGAGGGGTTGTTTTGGGTTCTGGGGGCAGAGCCCCCAAGAGCTTGAAAATTTCTTTTTTTTTTCAAAGATAACTCAATTTTAGGCCTATTTTGATAAAAATTAATGCTTTTGAAGGGTGGCATAAAAATCAGCAGTGAGAAAACATGATTAAACTGGTTGCATTCAATGGCTATGCAGAAGTGGCTGATGGAAAAAATTAAAATTTTACTTTTCTTGGTAAATCATAAAATCCTACAGTATATATAGTTCAATAAAACTCACAAGGAATACTGTAATTACCGTAATCTATTTCATCCATATTTCATAGAGAAAAATAATTGGGGGACGGTTCGGACTAATGGAAGGAGATCTGGGAAAAGTGACTGGTAATTAACTAGTACTGAATAGCCCCTCCCTCCCTCTTCCTGAGCTTCTATACTGTATTTTTTTTAAGAAATCAATGTTGTTAGCCTCTTTCCTAAATAACTGCTTCAAAAGATGTTTTAAATCACTTTTCAGTCTATTCCAGTGCAAAAAACACTCTCAAAAAGGCGAAAAACATGATATTTTCCTTATTCTGCATTTTGGTCAACAGGCAAATGGGGGGCTATAGCCCCACTGGATCTACGATCTATTCCAATGCAAAAGACAGTCTCAAAAAGGCTAAAAACATCATATTTTCCTTGCTCTGCATTTTGGTCAACAGGCCAATGGGGAGCTATAGCCCCACTGGATCTATGCTACTGACAGCTTGACTGATTATTTGCCTCTACAAAATTAATGATACAATAAATAATAATTTAAGGACTGTCAAAAATGATGTTGTTTAATATCCTGTAAAAAGTAATAGGTTTTTGAATTCATCAAATGCGATAAACAACTGTACTTTTCTGTCACAAATGGACCGCACTAGTTTTCGTAAAAGCTACTTTTACAAAGACTTCATACTTTTGCTTTGTGCTAGCATATATAATACAAAATTTTGTATAAAGCTTTCAATTCAAATGCTGTGTAACCCAAAATTATTTTTGTTTGCAGTATAATTAAATACTGTACTTAACTAATTTGCAAACTGCAAAAGTGAATTCGCACACCAACTTATTTCTACCGCCATAAATCTTGTAAGTCACAGACTCATTTCTTATACAGTCGAATCCGGTTAATTGCATACCGGATTATCGCATAATCCGCTTTATCGCATAAAGATTGTAAATCCCAAACCATAGCCAACCATTTGTTAAGAAAATAGTTTGGTTAATCGCATAGCGGTTTATTGCATAATCCGCTTAAACGAATAGAAATAAAGGGTTTATTCAATAGCTGTGTAAAACATTTCAAAATATATGCGACAGAAACGGACAGTTTCAAAGTCTTAACGGAAATAAACCATAGCAAAGCGCAAAACAAGCTCGCCGATTGCCAACATCGCAATATGAAAGCCGCCGCCGATTAGAGATCAAAACAAGGTAATGTGCGATGTGATTGATGTTCTTTGAAGACAATTACTGATAAGGAACAATAACACATGGCTGCCATTTCGCAATCACTAATTTTCGCACTTCGCACTGTTTTTGTTTCATTTAACTTTTATCAGCTAGTATCTATTAACTTTTATCATTTAGAAAGACAAATGCAAGATAGCATGCAGAATAAAATTAAACAAACAACTATCGCGGAATATTTTGCTTGAAATCAATAAACAAATTTGTAATCCTTCATTGGCTTGTTTTTGTTTACTATTTGAGTAAGAATTAGACGATTGCGTTCGTTTTTGAGTAAGAATAAGATGATCGCATCCGTATGCGCTTGTAGGTATGACGTGTGACGTTTTTGTGCGTAACGAGCGTCGCACATCATGTGAACTGCGCACTTTCGTTTAAACGCATAATTCGGTTAATCACATAAAAAGGCTTGACAAATTGACTATGCAATTAACCGAATTCGACTGTAATTGCTAACTTTTTTGTCAAAAATTAAACTCGCTGATTTATTCTGCTGAACTGCTAATACTAACTAAATTACCAGTTTTTCTACAAACTGTAGAGTAGACAACTGTTAACACAATAATAACGAAGTTTTTGCTATAAGAGACAAATCACTTGTCACCTAATTAACTGGAGAAAAGATTGCATTGCTTTTCCACTTTAATCCCTTCTTTTTTTATACTTGCTGTTTTTTTAAGTCACCTCGGCATAAAAAGTGAACGACATGCAGCTGTTGGGAAAAACACAATCTCAATTTACAAGGCTTATTCAACAAAATACATTTGAAACAATTTTATAATATATAAATTTCTTTTAACAAACTCAAACTCAGACAGTTTTATTCGAGTTTAAAGTTCAGAAAAATTATTTTTTGCGTTCGAGTTTGGCAAAAAAACAAGTTTTTTTGTGTTTGAGTTCAAGTTTGCAGCACTGGCCTGAACCAAAAAAATTGGCAATTTTTCTGTAGTGAACGAAGAAAAAATCCAAAATGATTTGGCATGTGCTTCATAAATGCCCTGATTTGCTGATAAAAATCATCGTAATGGTTGCAAAATTCATAACAGATAAAAATTTCTACCGCACAATATACTGTAGACTGCACATTGTACAAGTAACAAGTTGACATATTGCAGAAGCAAATTTAGACATGTCACTTCATGACTATCTCAGACAAAATTCTCTGCAATGATAAAAATCCAGTTTTTTTCAATAACTCAAAAATTATTGGAGATACAACAAAATGTTCTCGTATGACAGATAGAAAAATAGCTTTTCCGCTTCATTTGAGTGCAAAATCAGCTTTCTAAATCAAAGCATTCTTGAGCTATGGCAATTTTCTAACCCTTGACCCAGGATGAAGCTTTGGGATGACGCGTGTCTTAAAGTTAATGCTCCTACTTTAAAATATTTGGAAAAAAATCTGGAATCTGAAATTAATAAAGTATGTGATTGGATGATAGCAAACAAACTGACTTTAAATACTTCTAAATCCAATCTATCAATTATTATATAAATCCAATCAATCAATCATATTTATTTTGTCACAAAATTAAAACAATAACACACGAGATCAGTTATTATGTATTTTAGTGTAGTAGACTAGGAGGGCTGGGAAGTGACCTGCCAGTCTTCGAGTCACGCAGCCACCTAACTTTTGTAGGTCAAAAGTTATTGCTTAATAACTATTAGCTCATGCTTTACTTCAATGTTATGTTAAATTAACAGAATTGATTTTATACGATAATTTTATATCAAGTTGCATACTGTCAAGGGAAAAGTTGAACAGAAAAAAATACATATATTTTTTTATCCTTGCAGAAATCATATCACTCGCAGAAAATGAAATGCTCCTTAATATGAATTAAGTATCAACAGCAAAGCTGGCACTATTTGATCAGTTGACCAAGCAAAATATCTGGGATCGATTTTGGACTGCTAACGAACTTTCGAAAGTGATTGAAATCTTTGGAAACCAAAATTGCTTGTGCAATTGGCATATTATACAAACTAAAATATTTACAACCTGAAAGTGCAATGCTAAACCTTTATAATGCTTTGATAAATTCTAATCTTATTTAAGGAATTCTTGTGTGGGGTAACACTTTTCCGTCCTAGTTAATCAAATTACGTAAATTGAAAAACAAAGCTATTAGAATCGTGACTGGGAAAAATTTAAATGATAGCACAAATCCACTCTATCAAAAACTACTGTAAATATAATATCATTGGTTTCACTTCTAAATTATGTAACATCAAAATTTGTTTACCAACCAAGTCCAAATAACCGGCAAGTTTTTTGAAATATTTTACTTTAACTAACAATGTACATTCTAAGAGGACATGAGCTTCATGATAATCAATCAACAATTCCGTTTTTCAAAACCCAAAAACCTAAAGATCAATCAAATACACTGGTGCTAAAATTTGGAACTCAATTCCAACATTAACCTTAAAATATTCGTTTGAAAAATTTTAAATTATAAAAAATTTTTGATAAAAAATTTAAGCTCACGAGAATCACTTTTCCTGTAATTATGCAAACTTAGCTCGTTGCTCACACAAGGTAATCACTGCTGTTTTCTGTTGCTGTTTTCGTGTTTTATTTTTTTAGTCGTTTGTTCTTTATTAGCATTTCTTTTCTGAATTTTTTTTACCTCATTGAGCTATTTATTTAGACTGCAGTGTGACTAACTTGGTGGATGCTCGACCAGATGACTTCTCAGCCCCTTTGCATCCACCTTGTCACTACACTCAAATGTGTTATTTATTTTACGAGAATTATTTATTCAAAAATTGAGTGGTGCAATGAATTGTTATGTTAGGTAGGGGGGCTGCTGTCACACCTACTTTTTCACCCAAATTTTTTCGAACTTGACAGAGGTAGTTTTTAGCCCAAACCTAACCTCAAAAAAAAGTCAGGTTGATTAGAAGGGTGGGGCAGTGGGGCACCTGCATTAACCTAACCAATACCAGTGGGATTCATGATAACTCCAACACCAGTACTACAGTAATTGCCAATTTTACATATTTCCTGGCTGTTTAAATTAAACTCAGCCATTCTTGAGCTCTTCAAAAAAATTAACCCACATATCTATTAGTTTGCAAGATTTTAATCACTGGTATCATGCAACTCATTAAATAGTAAAAATATTATTAATACTATGCAAGTAATGAACCGCACAGCAAAATTATCTAACTAAAATATTTCACAATCTTAAAGTATACATTTAACTAAAAAAATACCACTAACTAAAATATTGAAATATCAAAAAAAAATATTAAAATAACAGAACCACTACTGCAACTGTACCAGACTAGTTAACTACAGAAATACGCAAGAAACGTCAAAATAAAATAAAATTAAGGCTATGAAATTACCATAACTGATGAGTTAATATTCCTAAAGTTTCCTTGCATTGCAGTCATATTGCTGATGTTGGATTGCATTCCCTGCATTGATCCAATGTTTTGTTGAGGCATAATTTGCATTTGCTGCTGCACTGGTCCATTTGTAACAATATGCTGTGGCCCACCAACTCCACTCATGGTTTGGTTGGGCATGTTCACCTGACTTTGTTGGGTGGGAGGCATGCTTCTTGTAAAACCACCAGCATTTTGCATAGATGTATGAACCAGTGGTGAGTTTATTGTAGACGACATTGCCAGAGATGATAAAACTCGTGGGGAAGGAGTAGTCCGCATGTTGCCAGGTGTTCGATTGACAGATGAAGGGGTGCCTGCTGATGCGTTAACAGGCGATTTGATATTTCCCATCAAAGACCCAGCATTTGGGCTCTGCATAGAATTAGAAGCAGGGCTAGGTTGTGGTTGCGACACCTGACGTGATGGATGAGGACTTCCAATACCTGCATTTCCAGGTGAGGGAGTGTTTCCAGAATACTTAGGGGAGCTGCGACCGGTCTGTAAGAGTTGTGTCAACTGTCTATGCTGCTGCGCTGATGGTGGTCGTGCAGGAGGGTTAATCAACTGCGAAGGAGCTGGCATAGCAGCATTCCCTCCAACACTATTAGAGAAAGGAGATTGAAGTTGAGATTGCACAAGAGAGTTTGGAGCTGCTGCAGTAGGACATGGTCCATTTGCAACAGATCCTTGTGTGTCTGTACCACCGAGAAGTTCATCGGGCAATTCATCTTCCAAGTTTAACAAATCTGAAAAAGCAGCTTAATATTAATAGGGTAATTAAATTTGCATGGACTGAATTTCAGTTCAATAAATTACAATACTTGTTGCTCAGTGTTTCCGTAACTTTATGGCTGTACTTTTTGGCCAGCAAGTGCCCAAATTTTACTACAAACAGTTAAGCCTTAAGCTGTGAAAAAAAATTTATGCGCCCTTAATTTCATTCCATTCCGAAACTTAGGTACCAGTACACTAAAAGTCAGTCTGTTGTTGATATCAGGGTTTCAATATACTGTGGTAAGCTACTGCGTATCAGTGTTCCCTCTTAACCTTTAAGCAAACTGGCATGTGCACAAACTTTATCAAAATAATTGTGCTCAAAGCAGTAAAAATATCTTTGCAAGCCCTAAATTTTGTACTGGTACCAATCCAGTATTGAAGTATACATACCAAAAGTCGCATTTTTCAAAATTTGTCAACTTTTCTAAAGCTATTTATCATAACAGGGGCATTCAAAAAATACACGGAATTCTCCAGCGACAAGAGTGCCAGCAAGAAAAAACGTATTTTCGCATGCTAGTTATAAAAAGCATGTTCTTCGTGATCGAATAATTACTATTACTCATTTTGCGCTTGTAAACAAAATTGTCAAGAGCTCATTTAATTAAGGTAGTTATTTCACCCATGGAGCGTATCGATTTCAAGGTAAGAACCAACATTAAATTTTTGGTAAAGATTGGTTGGAAAGTAACAGAGATCATTCAAGCTTTGCACACCGTTTACAAAAATGATGCTACAAAAAAAATTTGTGTTTACAAGTGGATTGAAAAATTTCGAGATGGTAGTGAAGCTGCTGAAGATGATGAGGGTCGTGGAAGACCAAAAACCACAAAAAACAATGAAAATATTGATTTTGTAAGGAACTTAGTCAAAGATGGACAATTGACAGTTTATCAGATAGCTGAGACTGTGGGCATATCAGTAGGTGCGGCTCATTCGATTATGCATAATGACTTAAGCCTCAGCAAGCTTTCGGCGCGATGGGTGCCAAAAGCGTTGCACCCAAATGAGCTCAATCTCAGATGTGAATTGTCAACGGCAATTTTGCTCAAAATTAAAGCAGACGAAAATCACTTTTTTTGATCAAATTATCACAGAAGATGAGACATGGGTCTACCAGTATGATCCTGAAACAAAACTGCAGCCCAAACAGTGGCTCCCACGTGGATCATCTGGCCCAATCAAATTCAAGTCTGAGAGGTCTGTCAAGAAGGTAATGGCAACTGTTTTCTGGGACTCAGAAGGAGTTGTACTAGTAGATTTTTCAGAAGGTAAAAAAACTGTTACAGGCACCTATTACGTAGAAGTTTTAAGGAAATTGAGAGCAAAATTAGCTGAAAGCCTCCAGGAAAACTCCATCGTGGAATTCTTTTCCATCACAACAACGCCCCAGTGCATTCTCAGATCGTAAAGGATGTTTTGAGAGAATTTTGGTGGGAATTGCTGCCATATCCACCTTATACCCCAGACCTTGCCTTATCTGACTTTTTTTTTTATTTCCAAAACTCAAAGAACACTTGAAAGGCCTTCATTTTAATGACGCTAATGAGGCAAAGCAAGCAGCAAAAACATGGAATACAAAATGGTCAGCAATTACTTCACAAATGGGATAAAAGAATGGAAGCATCGCCTGGAGCAGAGCATCAATCTTGATGGAGACTACGTTGAAAAGTAGATTGATTGAATCAATAAATTATAAAAAGTCACTAAAGTCTGCAAATTTTTTGAATGCCCCTCACATAGCTAAAAATTTTTAGCCCTTAATCCAACAAGTTGCTAATTTGCTGACAATAATGGCTTAGTGAGACCATTGCCGTGGATACTAAACGTCATTATATTTCCATAAATTTGTTAACTTTTCACTGGCCAGTTGAACGAGCAGTAACGCGTTTGTCTCTGGAGCAGGAGGTCTGAGTTCTAATCTTGGGCCAGCCAAATCGGACACAGTGTTGCCAACCACTCACTACCACTGCAACATTTCTTTTAAAGGAGCTGGGTTGCCTGGGTGCAATGACCACTCCGCAAACTCACTGCATGCTTCAGCATAATACAGCGAGTATAAGGAAAGATTTGATTTCTTAACTTTTCCAAAGTTATGTTCATCATATTGCCAAAAATTATTTGCCTGGGGTTGAACAATTCGTCGACAAAAATTGGCTGAGTGGGAACATTGTTGCTGCTCTAACGTAACAATTATGTTGAAGCAGCCTGCAAGTATTGCAAAGATAAAGGCAAGTATAATAAATTGCAAAGATAAAAGCTAAAGTAGCACATCATTAACATTTTGTCTAGAGCAAGTCTAATGTCCAAGTATAGTAGGCAAATATTTGTCATCTAATATTCCCATGACAATAGATATAGGCAAATATTCCCATGACAATAGCTAAACTTTTTTTTAGGGCAGTAGCATTTGAAAAAAAAAAAAAACATTGAGTCTGGCTAAAGGATTGAATTCTTGATAACGACTGCTCTCTTTTTAAGCAATGAAGGAATATTTGTTTGGTATTCTGCAACAAAATTAAATGCAAAGCTTGGTTAACAAAGTTTTACAAATGTTTGCAAATAACATAATAGCCCAAGTTTAATTGTTTACATACTTTCTGGCCTAAAGGCTACAAGAGCAAATGCCTAGGGAAGAGCCACCAGAGCAGTAACTACTTAAAATACACAAAGCGAAATAGTTGTCCTTCAACGGGATTCCTACTGGCAGCCTATGGATTGCATGAGAGAGAGCTCTATCAATTGTATTAGAGACTGGTCCAGAGCTCTTCCAATTGTATTAGAGAAGACATTTCCTCAAGAGCTTAATTTTGCCTACTTAAACTTAGCAACTTGCTGCTACCGGTACTATAATGTTTATATTAATGTACTGGTAATCAAAATGTTTTTGATGTTTAAAGTAGTAGTTGTTCTTATTCTAGTAGTTATTCTCTAGGCCAAGGGTTCTCAACCAAGGGCTATGCAACATTAACCAGGAGGCCATGAGCGCAAAATTTATTAATGGTAATTATGCACTTACAGCTAGCACACAGCTGATGCTTTTAAGCGTTTTTAGACTCTTGAGGAAAAACTGGGTACTAATTTGAAGCCTTTGCAGCAACTTTGTCTTTTTTGTCTGTGACGACACAAAGTGCAATGAAAACTTGCTACTCAATCACTTGTTTTAGAAGCGTTTTCAGCATTAAGCAACGAGATGATCCATTATCAAAGATCACGTTCCTCATTCTGCATGAAATTTTGCAAAATAGTCCTTTTCCAATGTCACAAAATTTTGAAACGCAAGGTTACTAAGGATACAGAGTCAAACAGATTAAATCTATTTTTGCAAATAAGGGGAATAGTGGAAAAGGATTTGGGGTACCTCTTTATAACATCGAGTAGTTGTCATTTCTTCAAAAAAACTGTTCTTGAGCAGTATCTCATTCAAGCTATGGCCCAAAAATATCAAAACCAAGCAGAAATAATCAACGTAAAGCAACCTATGCAAGGACGCAACAACGTGACCAGGGTGCAAGTTGAACTCAGCTCATGATATCAAGGTTTCAGCCTCAAACCCACTGTTTTGAAACTCAAAAAAACTAAATATTAAAAAAAATCGTAAATTTGGTGATATAACGCAGTTTGAAATTGTAACAATTCCTTATATTTGGTCGTATTCAAATAATCACTTAAAATATTGTTGATCATTTACAATGCTGTCTTAGCGATATTATTTGATCTGGCAAGATATTTGCTTAGTAGTTG
Organism: Trididemnum nubilum; assembly: GCA_963965965.1. Lineage (NCBI taxonomy): Eukaryota > Metazoa > Chordata > Ascidiacea > Aplousobranchia > Didemnidae > Trididemnum > Trididemnum nubilum. The sequence goes on from OZ014490.1 coordinate 20,441,193, forward strand.
AGATTTCTGCAATTATTTTACCGAAAATATTGCTGACAGACTCAGGTGTAACTGTGTGTATATGATATACTCAAAGATATTGGATATACTATATCAAATCATAAATTTCTGAGAACAGAGCTTGACACTTAGTGAAAAAGTCATGTAAAAAAAAAATACTCCAGCAAACAGTATTTTGCAAAAAAAAAAGCAAACAAATCCATTGTTTGAAGGTGAAAGCCACAATAAAATCAATTACACTCAAACGTGGTAATTTTTAGTCTGCAAACTTTTTTATGTTTTCCAAATTTTTATCAAATTTCAAAATTTAAATTTAAATTTCAAATTTTTCAATGCAGTTGAAGCAATGACAAACTGTTAAAGACCCAATTGACACTGGGTATAATTAAGCAAAGAAGTGTGATGCAAATGTTTACTTAACCAATTGCAGCTTTTTCACTACTAAGTTGCACTTTAGGCATTTCGAAATTTTGGTTTCAATTAACAAAGGATACGCTCAACATACAAAATTTTACATTTAGTGAGGACCAGGTGATATGGTTGGTGTTCAGTACAGCAACTAGTATAATTTTTTTTTGAATTTTAAATTGCCTGCAAGGGCATGAGGAGAGCTGTTTGCAATGTACAAAAGATTTCAGCAATTTTTGAAACTTTTACTAAAACGCCCCCACAAACCCATTTTCTGACCCAACTTGCCCTAAATTTGAGTTTTCTTGTTTGTGGTGCTTGGCAGGCACAATTTGCATGCTTGAAACCACGATAGGTAGATGGGCCTTAAGATTACACAATGTTTGAAAAAAATCTAAACGGAATTGAGCAATAGAGTCAAAAGTTATGAGCAATAAAGTGAAATGCTATTTCTAGTGGCAGAAATGCAAGAAGTACTATAGTTGGCTTATTACTGCAAAACTGATGTTAATTCTTACATTTTAAATAGTGAGGAAACAATAACATAAGCATTTTAGTAAAACTTTATCATTTGAAAGCAATATAAAAAAATTTTTCAGTTTAGATTGACACGCTTTTAACTTGCATAGGCCTAATAGTTTCAAATTCCAATTTTGAGAAGTAATTTCCTTAACCTTAAACTATTTTTGATTATGTCTGCAATCGTCTGCACAAAAGTTTACTGCAAAAGTAAAATCGTCATTTTTCAAATTTGTATAAAAAGGTACTTCAAATGCATTCAAACTATCAATGATATTATGACAGATTGTAGTAAACTACATGACATTGCGACTGATATCCAGAAACTTCGCAAACGTATCTAACTTGAACTAAAGAACTTAACAATTGTGTTAAAGATGTTTATGGTTGTTCATAGTCAGATCTGAAATACATTGCTTTCAAATTTCATAATGTTCCATTAACTTGATCAGGTTTGTAGGTAACGACTTTCAAAATTTAAACGTCTAGAAAAGGTATCTACAAAATATCAATCAAAACTTTACTACTCAGCTTAGTTCTCATTTCAACTTTGAAGAAGTCAGTTGAATTTTCACTCAGAAGTGCATAGGTATGGGCATTTCAGAATACCGAATCCAGAAGGATCCAAATCCCAAAACTATCCAGGATCCAAATTGAAATATAAACCGGATAATTGGAATTGGTTTTAACCAACGTTACTACTTTGGTAAAAACTGCTTGCAGTTAATTCTCACACAAAAGTGTAGTGAGCCATTTGCTTTGTAATTAAGATTTGCGTGAGCGCGTAGTACCTTTGTTTTTGTTTGCGAATTTTGGAAGATGAAAATTGATTCGCTTATAACTAACAAACGAGAAAACCTAGAAAGTTAAAATTTGGACTCAACATAAGAATTAATGAAAGCGTCATGTGTGCCAATCTTGGGGATCCTAGGTCACTAGACCACAAATTGAGAGACAAAAAAACATAAAAACGGCGATTTTTGGCTTGAAAATTTATTAATTCACCTATAACTCAAAAACCACTTGACGTGCAAAGCTGAAATTTGGACACAATGTGGGTGCTTATGAATGCTTTATGCAAACCGAGTTTCGGGGTGCTCGGTTACATCACCAAAATTCTGCAGCTCAAAAATGGGCAAAAAGTTCACGAGTTTGAACCAATACTGATATATCTCGCTAATTACTGATAATAATGACAAATTGTATGTGGGTTTTGAGCACACTATCAACCACTTCTTTTGGCTATGTGTACTTACCCCAACTTGAATACTATTTTTCTTGTTTGGCATCTTTTTAATTATTTATTTATTTTTTCTTCTGCCGCTACTGGTACTACTTTTAAATCATTAAACACACTGTATTCAAAGTTTGAGCAATTGAAGATATCAGGGAGGACTTTTGTGCGACAGAAACTGAGGGTGCCAGGTTGGAGGATCCCCCTCAATCAGGTCCTCCAAAATTTTGGAAAAAAGCAAAAAAGTCTAAATATTACTTATTTTTGGAAAAGTAATACATTCTATTGCTTGCAGGGGGGGCCAAATGCTTTTTTAAAAACTCTTAAGGAGCATGGGTTAAATTGCCCTAAAACAGGTAAAGAGAGAAAACTAAATACTTTATGTCACTTTATTGTGTTTTTTCCATACATAAAGCGCACCTCAGTATAGGTCGCACTTATTAAATTTTACCACAAAAAGTTTTTTGGGTGTGTCTTATAATTCAAAAAATACGGTACATCAGCCAACTTAATATTAACCACAGCCAGAAATATTCATGCATTTTACAGCTATTCCAATTCAGAGAATGCTATTTAGCAGTGCGACCCAACTGCCAACATATTGGATATTGTACAGTATATTGTAGTACATCCATTACTCAGCACCATATCTTTCTTAGTAAAAATGCTCAAAAACTTTGAAGAGCAAGTAGAAAATTTTTTCAACGTCACAAGTGACAGTTCAGTAAAAAAACTCAGCCATCCAGCTTAGATGTATCAAAGCCATTAAGCTCAAATACAGGTACTTCAACATCTTAAATGTTGGGAGTAATCTCACAGGTTCAACTCTACTACTTTTCTGTGACAACAATTCATTGTGTAAATTATTATGATTTAAAGTCTTAAGCGCTAATCGTCCAACATGGCATTGCCAAGTTTGGCATGTTTTACCTTTTTCTTATGGTAGCCTAATGGCACTCCTAAATTTGATATGCCTAGCTGGAGTACTTCATAATAAAGATTTTAAAATTTTAAGGGGCCCATTTGACATGGTATTCCCTATGTGGCCAACCAAATTTTGTTATCTTTAGTCTTTGATTCATATTAAGCTATTCAATAGATTTAATTAATTAAGCTTTTGTAGTAAATGGGGGGAGGCGTCAAAATAATTGTAGGACCCCTATAGTACGACATCCTCAAATTTTTTAATATCATACTTTTAACTATCTTGAAAATTTTAATTGTCTAGCTTGAGTGGTTAAAAATTTTGAAGGACCCGTTGGAGGAGGACTACCCAATTGTGGCGCCTGAAATTAGTCATATTTTATTTACCAGTACCTATTCTGATTTTATCTTTCGTTTATATTTACCGTATTTATTCGAGTATAAGTCGCATTTTTTTGTACCAAAATATCACCCAAAAAATCAGGTGCGACTTATACACAAATACATGAAGTGCATTATATGCCGTACAAAATTTTTTGAAGTGTTTCCTTGCTATGTATTTCTACGCTGTCTACTTTCGTATGATCATATCACGTATTGCCTTCTATGCGAGTAGCGTTGCACTTTTAACGCTGCCACCTTTTTTTCACGTTCTAACACGTTTAGTTATCACTTATCCACACAAGTCACGATGGGTTGCATCACTTGCCATCCTCATGGATGCTGATGAGGATGTTCCAGAGGTAAACAGGGCTATTTGAAGACAGTGGCAGCAGTGATGACTTAGCTGGTTTTCAATTTTTTGTTATGAGATTGCAATGAACGAATAACGTTAAAAAAATTTTGTCCTGTTTTTCATGTCAAAAATGGGGGTGCGACTTATACACGCATGCGACTTATACTCGAATAAATACAGTACCTATTCTGAAAGTTTTATGTGTATAGCTTAAATGGTTGAAAAGTTTGAATCTTGAAGGAGCCAACTGAGAAACCCCCATTTTGGTGCCCAAATTTTGTTAAATTCTATCTTTCCGTCAAATCTAATCTTGTTAAAAGTTCTCCCTAATATTTTTAATTGTTCTAAGTTTGCATATGGTACATTTAGCGGTTTAAAAGCATATAGCATGGGAAGAAAAGAAAAAAAGAAAAATAGTACAATATTTGAGATCTAGCCAAGTCCACTGACCTCGACAAACTGACCATGAACCAACAATTTTGTCACAAAGTGAGGGTTTGGGCAAGATGGCTGTAGGGGAAAGTAAAATACTTTTATGATCACCTTTCTCAGCCAATCACCATCATTTTGTTTGTGATCAGTTGTCGTGGACCATTCAAGTTGAACATAGCCAAAAGAAAGGTGGTTGATAGTGTGCTAAAAACTTACAAACCATTTTGCATCAATATCGGTAATTACTAAGATATACCAGTACCAGTTTTAACTCGTCAACTTTTTGCCCATTTTCGACCAGTAAAATTCTGGTCAGGTGACTGGGTGCTCTATAGATACAAACTATAATCTATAAATACAAACAGCAATGTATTTAAAAGCCTTAATTTTTGCAATTTTGAATTGCAGGAAGTAAGAATTGCGTTGCAGACTTTGCAAATTTAGTAATTGCGAAATTGCATTGCAGGCTTCTTTACATGAAACTCAAGTGGCACAAGTGTATGTAATTGCAAACTTGAGATGCAAACTTAGTAATGATTTCAAAACCAATTGTGGATTGCATACTTGAAAAAAAAAAATTGCAGAGCCCAGCGCTGTATATAAGCCTATACAAGATTAAGAAGCCTACACAAGATCAAATAACACAATAACCATACCAGCTGTTTTTTGCCGCTTTGGAGGTGGTTCATCAGCCATCACTGCAAAAAAATAATACAACTATCAGTAAGTACTATAATGTAGTCTGGTTAGTATGCATGCTAAAGATGATTGCATAATGTTAAAATGTAACATGGCACCAATTATGACTTCAAATTCTTTTAACGTACAGCTCTATATGATTAAGTAGTTTTGTGTGGTCTAGCGTATGGGCCTAAACATTAAACAATCAACTGAACAATGATCATGTTCAGCTTTTTCAAGCGTAGAATTAAAAACTGTAAAGACGTATTGTATACTGTAGCCTACAGTTTTTCACTAAAATAACAGGCAGGGCAGTTTTAATAAAAACATTTACATTAAAGTCTCAACAAAATTATTAGCAGGAATAAATTTCCCAGTATAAATTTCACAAAAACTAGCAGGCAATTTTAATCATATCATTTGTCAATATCTTTAATTAAAGTACTAGTACCGCACTTACCTTCAGTTCAAATCTAAAGTGCTTGGTCAATAAAAAGCGATAAAAATCACAGAACTACATAGCATTAAAAAAAGACAGTATGTTTACAGTTAAAAATATATCATTGTCAATTTAATACGTTAAGCCTAAGTTATATACAAAGCACAATAAATCTACCTAAAACAAGAAGTGTTACAGAGCCATTTATACTGTACAACAAACATAGCATTTCAGATGGAGATAGGGATCTATCGAGATGAAATCATAATTTCTATGCTGCTTTATTGCACACATATTGGTCTGTCAAATGTCCAGACAGATAACAGTTAAAAAAAGATTGCTGGTCATCTTGCATTTTAGCACAATCATAATATGCTTTGGAGCTGACAAACTCTAAATCAGTTGCACATCAAGCATTAGATACCCACACCAATACCCAAATTTCATCAGAGCAAAAATATTTTGATTAAACTGTTGCACTTGAAGCTTTCCTACCCAAACTTTCTATAACCAAGACAAAACCACATCTAAAAGAGGACTAAAGGCAAAATCAATGGGGGTATTTAAAGTTAGGTCAATCACATAAGACTAGATTGTTGTTGACTCCATCTTTTTTGAGCCAGCCGTTCCAGAGACAATTTACTACAAACACAACGTAGGGGAATTTAACGTTACAAATTTCAATTATTTTATTGGCAACCCTGACGTTGATAGCCTTAGCTTCGTTTGCAACACTGTCTCAGTTCTAACCTAAAGCAACGCTCCTATTAGGCTACTGCATTGAATCATTTTGCTTTGCACTAATCAGTTTGATCTTGTCAGCAGAATAGATCCGAGCTGGAAAAAAGAGTACACTGTACAATAGGGCACCCAAATTTTAAACTTTGTTTTCTTTTCATGTGTTTCGTGACTTTTTTTTATGCAGTTTTTTGTGCTGTTCCGAAAATGTGCTTAAAAATATGATCCGATCAACTTCCGGGAAGTTATGGGGAGGTTTTGACCCACCACTTTTTCAAAATTTGTATAATATTTTGAAAAGCGTTTTAGTTTTAAAGTTATGATACTGAGAGTAATTTTATTTGAAAGAGCATTAAATTCTGTGCAATTTAAAGAAAAATTTGTTTGAATTGACCCAATAAGTTGAGAGATATGAAGCGTTTTGTAAATAACTTTTTGTTGCGCTTGAGTGATTTTTGACGCAAAGTTGCTTTTTACAGCTTTAAAAGCACTGCCACTGGCCTAATTTTTGAGTCAATATGACCAGGCTACATGCATGAAGTTGAAACACAAAAATTTACTCTTGAGCCAAACAAGCAATGTTTTTTCAAAATACTAGTGAAGATTGCTCTTGACTATGCGTATTTCTATTTTGTATTTTCCAATAACAGCTACATCTATAAAAACTCAGACCCAACAGAATTATGATTTGTTGACTTTCTGGCCCTAAATACAGTTGTATAACTTTCACTACAAAATGTGTCATAAATGCTAACTACATTCCTCATGCTTTGCGTTAATGCAAAAGATTTTTTTTTATTTTTTTATTTTTCAAGAAAGTTGCAACAATTTTTAAAATTGATGTTGCGATTTAAAAACGCATGATTCTACTGGTAACATATTCTTCCATTTGACACCAATTGTCTACTTAATATTATGAATAAAATTTGCGATATTGCGAAGGTTTCTGCCAAATATACAGCAAGAATCACTCATGTGTAACATTACTTAAGAGTTATTTCATTGTGAAATTCTTAAAAATCACTCATGCATAACATGATTGGAAAACTATGCCAGCAGATTTTCTGACTCTTCATTTGAACAAAGTTGGAGCCTCTTGATCATATTGACTCAAAAATTAGGCCAGTGGCAGTGCTTTTAAAGCTGTAAAAAGCAACTTTGCGTCAAAAATCACTCAAGCGTAACAAAAAGTTATTTACAAAACGCTTCATATCTCTCAACTTATTGGGTCAATTCAAACAAATTTTTCTTTAAATTGCACAGAATTTAATGCTCTTTCAAATAAAATTACTCTCAGTATCATAACTTTAAAACTAAAAACGCTATTCAAAATATTAACCAAATTTTGAAAAAGTGGTGGGTCAAAACCTCCCCATAACTTCCCGGAAGTTGATCGGATCATATTTTTAAGCACATTTTCGAAATCAGCACAAAAAACTGCATAAAAAAAGTCACGAAACACATGAAAAGAAAAAAAAAGTTGAAAATTTGGGTGCCCTACTGTACAATAAATAGCCTAGGTAACAAACTTCTAACAACAAGCAAAAGTAAGGCTAGTAGAGTTATTAGAGTAGTAGGCCATTGCTAGCAACTTAAATGTAAAAGTTTATTCTAGGGTCACAAAATACTGTAAGCCAAATACAATGGACCTGCTCAAGACTGGCAGTCTCATTATCATTTGAGTTTGTACTTTATAGCCTAGTAATAACAACCTTATTGCTAGCCTAGGCTAGGATTTAGACTGAAATGTATCTGACAGCTTGATTGTTTTAGATCGCTAGGCTACAGTACAGTCAACTCTTTTTACCAGCACAGATCTGCTCTGCTGACAAGATCAAACTGATTAATTAGCACAGCGAAACGACTTAATGCAGTAGCCCAATAGCAGCGTTGCTTTTAGGTTAAAATTAGGTTAAAACTGGGACAGCGTCACTAATGACACTAAGGCTATCAATGACAGGGTTGCCAAAAAACTTTATTAAAATCTATAACATTAGAGGCCTCGACACCGTGTTTGAAGTTAAATATCCCTGAAATGGCCGAGTCAAAAAGGATGAAGTCAACACCAACGTAGTTGAATACGATTGGCCTAACGTTCAATACCCTCACTGATTTTGCCTTTAAACCTAAAACCATACATCATTCTAACATTGATAGAAGTTAAATTGCTAAAGGAAAAAGACAAATAAACTGGATTCAAGGCTACATCTGAAATTTTGTTTCTATCTACAGATGTCAAACTAATTAAATGCAAGCTAGAAAACTTTTGACAACACTGCTATATTGCATAAAAAATTCAATTATTTAGCAGGATTTAGATTACCCCAAACAAGACTAGTTTTGGTTATTAAACTTGCATTTTTGATAAATGACCAAAAAAGAACCAACTTTAATACATATTAAAGCAAATCTATTCCATTAAGATCTATTTAAACAGCCACTGAACTATGTCTTGCTAAGTGAAATATATCTGGTTTCAAATTGAAGTTGGGTAAGCTGATACCCTTTATTTTTTAAATTAGCATGTGACAGTCAACCTTTTTACATGATGTTTTCAACACTATTTCGTCATAAACATTGGCTGTTGTATCACAAAAGCTTATATCAAGAATATTAAAAGTCTTAATAACAACTGTGATATCTTAATGACAAAAAGGTGTTGATTTTTTTCATGAACACTGAACAGTGAACACCATTGCAAAACCCCATGTAAAAAGGTTGAGTGTTGACTAAATCTCAAACATTGAAATGCAAGACAATGGTATAGGGTTAACACCTGGATACACTTAATGTGTCCAAACAAACTACACAAAAACTCAAAAATTAAGACCAGCACTAAGATGTCATGCAAGCCCGATTTTCTCAGATGCTTTTCGAACAGACAAATTTGGAACAGATAGCAGTACAATATCAGAAAAATTGTTTCAGATAGCCAATAACAAAACACTTATTAAACTGAAGAAATTTAATAGAAAACAAAGAATGCATAGGCTAGCCATGTTGAAGTAAATTCAAAATGCATTTATTGAAAATAGTTTTAAATTGAACATAACTGATCAATGATCATTAAATGCTAAATTAGTCATATTATGAAAAATTTTGTACACTACTGGACTATAAGAACATTGGCAAAACAATGATAACTAAAAGTTTTTGGATTGTTTGTTGTTAATGTTTGAGACAACCAGCATATGAATCAACTGATCAAAACACCCAATACTGCAAGAATAATATCATCATGCAAAGCAAACAATCAACGTTATCAAATCTACACCACCCTACTTTACTATACTCTACCAGTTTCGAGTGGCCAACAGCCCATCGTAATGACCTTTTAGTCTTGGGTTGTAACAATCTGCTTGCAATTAAAAAATGCTAATTTTAAATGGCTCAATGGTTTCATAGCTCAAATGGTAACAATAACTTTAGCATGAGTCAAAATTAACTTTTTTATCAACTTGCCCATCCAGCAAGTGATATCAAATGTTTACTTGCCCAAGGAAATTCCAACTTGCCCAAAGCAAGTAGGCACAATAAGTTTGGAGGTTGTTTCACTTTAAAAAAATCTGTAGAATGTACCGGTACTTAGGGTATTCTTGGTAATAACACTGAATTTGCATTATATGTATATCCTATTTCGAGAATCAACTTTTTGTGAGCGATTGTTATGGTAAGGTGACATCATAAATAACTTTTGCCAAATGCATTTTGCAAAAATTGATTTTTTGACTGTATCGATAATGCATTTTCAACCACGAATGTTTTGGAAACTACATCACCTGGAAAGCTGAAGTTTTTTTTGCAAAAGTTATAGGAGCTAAAAGATTTTCAAAATAATTACAACAAAAAAATTACAAAATTCTAGACATTGTCTTCATGCAGCGCAGGGTACTGGTATAGCTGTACTTGCAATATTTGAAACAGAGGTTAACACGACAACCACGAAAAAAATTTTCTTGCAAAAAAAAACGTAGCATTTTGTGCCAAAAGGTTGCAAAGCGCATCTGAGAATTGAAAAATTAGTGTGCGATGAAGAAGTGTTAATTGAGATTAATTATGTGCGAACAATTAAACAAAATATTCATTAAGGTTGCAAATTGCTAAAATAAAGCAAGCAATATCTTTTTCAACTTACTGCAACATGTTATTTTATTGCAGCATAAGCGGATCGACATTGCATTTCTAAATAGTCTTATTTGATGTTGTTTAACACGCTGTATTTTATTACTTTGCCCATCGAGCAAGTTAAGCCAAAAAATAACTTGCCCAAGTTGATTTCAGCTTGCCTTGGGCAAGCATTAATTTCAACCCTAATTGGTTGAGCGTAGGCCTAGTCTAAACCAAATGGGACAAAATTCAAAAAAAACTAACCAAGGCGATTGATGAAGTTAGTGTTCTCTTTTAGATTAGGTGAACCAGCTTCTGCCTATAATATACCGTCAATCGGGGCGACTTTGAACGTTTTTGAATCATTTTTAGTTGTAACTTCCACCAGGTTTAATCAAGAAAAGTGCTTATAGGCTGAACGTAACACTTATGGCCTCAGCAACTAATACTGTCATATAACTAAAAAAATATTTCGCTCTCATAAGCCATATATTCTATCTCAAAAAGCATTCAAAGTCACCCCACTTTCTGGGGTGACTTTAAACTACCTACTAACATGCACTTAATCCTTCACTTACAAGCGCAAAGTTGCCTTCACGGTTCACCTGGAATATCTTTGGATTAGAATGTTGCGGAGCGGATAATTTATTTCCTTCAGATCCACTCCAAAATTTTTTAACTGACACCAGCTCTAATCCAGCTACGAAATTTTACAACAACACTCCGCTTTGAAATACTCCAATACAAAAATACGCTTCGACAAAAAATTCGAACTAATTGTCATAATACTCAATAACCTGGATAAGCGTAGTCTAATCACATATTTTGATAATCCATTCCCAGAGAGCAAAAATAGTTGCTCATTCTACTACCAACCTGTGTTTCCTCTAACTTTATGGCTAATCGGCGAGTGCCCGAATTTTCTTGGAACAATTGTGCCCAAAGCTCTAAAAAGACGTTTATGTGCCCAAAAGTTCAAACCAATCCAGTACTAAAGTGTACCAAATGTTATCTTTCCACAAATTAGTCGAATTTTCTAAAGCTATGTTTACTATATTGCCAAAAATTATTGGTAGTGACTATTTCACCGAAAATTTTCAACTTAAAGAGAATAAACTGAGAATGAGAAATATTCATCCGCACTTTTTTCATTTGCTTTTTTAGGGGTTAAGATTAGGGTTTAGGTTAGGGTTTGGGTTAGGGTTCGATTTGGGAATAGTTTTACAGTAAGCATTTGAGTTTGTGTTACATTTGAGTCAGAATTAATAAAAAACTAGATAAAAATTTCCGGTGAAATAGAGCCTTCCAAAATTATTTGCCTTTGCTCCAACCAATCGCCGATTCGCTGAAAAAAATCGGCTTAGTGGGAACACTGCTACGAACTATGACTACGGCTTAGAAGATTAATTAAAATCACACTCCAGCACTCAGCTTGCATTGTGGACATGCGTTAATTTTAGGCAGTGTCTGCTGCACCGGCCTGGTTTCCAACATCTAATCGCTGCGGCACCGGCGGTGGCGGTCATGTTCTTTTACTTTTCAATTTGCTATCTCTCAGGCTGGCATCGCTGCCCAAACCCTAACTCTAATAATAAGATTTAAGAGTAAAAAAAAGACTTTGAAGCGAATTGCTCTCTAGCGCTAGATTTAAAAAGCGTGTCCTGCGGGAATCGAAATCCCGACCCTCTGCATTGCAGTCAGGCGTACTAACCACTACGCCATCAAGGCTTCGAATGCGATGTGTCAAATTGCTGTATTTAAATCGAATCAATGCGAAAAACGCAAACCGGTGCACCAGCGATTTGATGTCCGAAACCGGGACGGTGCAGGAGACACTTCCTTAATTTTATAGGCTAGTCTAAATTGCTTCACTGGTATCTAGCGGGCGAGTGGCCGAGTGGTGAGGGCAGTAAACTGCCGATCACATCGTCATGGGTTCAAGCCTGCAATCGTTTATCGCCAATAGACCTGAGTAGGGGATCTACATGTCAATAGTAATGGTGCAATGAATGCCCTGTTTTTGAGAATTATTTTGTTGAAATGATGATGTCATTGTTACGTGACCTTGTGCTACTCGGGCAAAAAAGAAAAAAAATCCATCAAAGTTCAAATACTGACTTAGTAAGGGACCGCTCTTGGTCTTGAAAAGCATTTAACTGAAAGCAAAGTTTGTTTTAGTGAAGTGTTCAAAGTCACCTCGGCGTTCAATTATATATATATATTCTGAGGGCATCTCTCTTTACGTAGAGCAAAATAATAACCAAAATTTTTTTTTTAAACTACACACATATGAGTTAAAAAGCTAACGACTATTAATGTGGTAGCTAACCGCTACCATTTATGTTGGGTCACATTTGCTGGTGACTTTACCAAGTCATCTACTTTACTAGTACAAGTCCAACCATTAATCTTATAGATACAACAGTATCTGTTTAATTAATTCATAATGATCATTTGAGGAAACCACTGATGGTGTGTGACCATTATCAGAGAGATCATGGCAAAGAATTAGCACAAATTTGGCATTTAATTATCAAACACAGCTTGTACCCAGATAGAAGCTGGCATGGTATACGATTGGGTTGTTTATAAGATTATGCGGTGTAAGAGTTCATCTTTAAACTCCCATACCCAGCTAACAAACCTTAGGATACAATTACCAGTTGACGGTACGTCACTTTTCACAAACAAAAAAATTAAAAACCAAAATATGAGCCAAAAATTGCAATTAAAAATTGGGCTTGTCAGCTTGTGGTGTACACAGTAGGTACTCTGTGCTGTTTCCAACCAGAAGGATACCAGTACAAGTACAAATTTACTCAAAACTACAAATTCATGTACCGGTAGATGTCTAGGTTAAGGTGCAATACAAACTTTGCAACTACCAGTATAGGCTACTGGTAAACCAGATGAGTAACGACATCCAGTTCGAAAAATTTAGTGAGGAGTTTACATAAACTGACCAAACAGCACCACTGAAATGAAATCATAATTGTAATACTAGGCTATTAAAACTTACCACACCGCAAATCATGGTTTAACTTTCGGTTTTAAACCAGCTCTAGGGCCTGCTTACTGCCATGGTCAGATGGTAACTCAGAGGACCTACCGGTTAGCTACCCGCAGTAAGCACTTCAGCGACAAGCTGAGATAGACTTACATTTACTAATTAACAAAACCGAGGTGCCAACTAGTTTTTAGTAGGCTTTTGTCTAGCACTAGGCAAACAAATAGCCTGAACCGATCACAAATTGAATAATTCAATAAGGTGGGTAAGCCTGTCTAGGCTATTGTTCTGTTGTTTTGTTGACTTGGTCTGAAGCAAGCAAGGCTAACACTCATTTATACGCAATAATTTATCAAGATTTCAATATAAGCTTACAAACACGCACTTTTGAATGAAAGAAAAAAGCACAATTTTTTCAAAAAGCTAAGCCAATTAAGAAATGGATAGCACACAACTTCACAATCAGGTAAGATTTCCTTCAATAAATGGCATGAAATAGCAATGATCGCGATTAAAAAATACCTTATCAACTAACTTTCACTAAAAGCAAATACCTCTATCAAAGTTTAGGTTCAAATACCAAAACTAATTAATTAACTGATTAATTACACTCAAATAAACAACAACAATATTATTTTTTTCAATCGACAGTTAAGATGGCGGCTGTTGTTAACTAACATCCGGGAGTTCTGAGCGGGTCAAAGGTTAAAAATTATTTTTATTCTTTACTGCCGAATAGTGGTAGTAGTTGTATCAAAGTACAACTTTTTCGATTTCAGTGAAATACAGCAGGATGATAGATCATCATAATCGTCCACCAAAGATCATTATAGAATCGAATCTAATGATTAATGATAATCATAGATTCTTAATCGGTCCATTAAGAACCTATTTCATCAAAATCGAAAAATTAGCTTTATTTTTATGAAAACTACTATCAGTTGTGATTGTAGAGCCATCATAGACTCTTTATTTGTCCACTGGAAACTGACAGTCTTGCTTTTTTTCTTCGAGTTTCGTTTGTTCTGAAATATGCCGATTCGTCCAACCAGCATGACCTTTTCCTTCCAGGTTCGTTCGTTTTACGAATATGTCCACTAGAGATGGCAACAGCGCAGCGTACGCGCGCACGCTGTTGTTAGTGCACCGCGCCGTGCAGCGTGGCAACTAAAATCTGCTTTACGTAACAGCATCAGCGCAACGCCGCAAACAATCTTTGGAGTCGTTATCCTGCGTCGAGTATAAATCTTCGTGTAGCTTATAACAATGCTGATCAAATACTTTTTAATCTCCCTAGAAGAATACACAATAATAAAACTATGGTTGATAACGGCATCTCGACCTTTTATTCGTTAATGAGAAAACATACTGCAAATTTCATAATAAGATGCAAGCACTCTCTAGACGCTTACATTCAACAAATTTTTGGCTCCGCATATTTTCTTGATTCTGATTTTTCAGTACATTACTCAAAATTACATTTTGGCTAAATTAGCACGCTTGTTTGTGCTTCGTGTTGTGCCTGATAAATTTGTTTGTGCGTTTTTGTTTTTCGTGTTATTATGGACCTTTGTTGAGTCTGACACAAATAAATAAATAAATAAAAATAATTTCTTACATTTTTTTTACAATTATTGCTGGTGATTTTCTCTTTATGAACAACAATGGTTAGTCTGGATGTAACTATTATTTGAATTGAAGACAATACAGGTTACTGAATCAGTAAATAGTGCCTTCGGTTCAAGCATAGTCACTAAGGGCCGGTCTACACTGTGCGTACAAAATTTCAAAATTTTTTACTCTCGTACGTCGAGGGTGTCTACACTACACAAAATGGCGCTTACGAGCGTAACAGCTTAACAGCGTATTCTGTGGGTAGGAGAAAAAAATTGACTAGGGGGGGCAGAAATAAGTTTGGGGGGTGCACGAGAAGTTTATTTACGTGAATTTAAGAGTGTGGATCAAACGAAAAAGGTGAAGACGTAAAAAAAAAAAGGTCTTCAGTTCAAAAATTTTCACAAACTCTGGTTTCCATCTCAAAATTTTGCGATTTTTTACAAATCCTAAAGCGAAGACCAGAAAAAAAGGTCTTCATCCCCAAAGTTTCATGTAATCCGGTGTGAGTCCACAAAAACTACGAAAAAACAGTTCTTGCTCGCAAATTGTAGGGCGATAAGCACCAATTTGGGAGTCTTAGGCCTCGATTTGCACTCCAGTATCCCCGAGCCTGTTAATTTCTTCGGACCACAGTCCTCGCTTTGGGCACCAAAGCAGTCATTTGGGGAGGCACAGCCCCGGAATGCCCCCTTGTGGCACCGGGCCTGCACTGATGGGCACTAGAGGCTGGTTTCAAAGGTCTGGTTCTTCCTCTTTTGAATTCCTTTTAGCAGAGGGTGACTAGGTAGAAAAATTTAATGATCACAATGTTTTGCAAGGTACATTTTGTTTTCAGCTTTCAACTGTTTTTCAGTTCTACTGTTACATTCCGTTTACAGAGGTGGAGTCCTCGAGGACACATTTTGAAGTCCTTGGCCTCGAAGCTTCAAGTCCTCAAAAATTGCCCTGTCCTCGGCTCGAGAACAGCAGTATTTTTGGAATCCTTAAAATTTTGTAGATCGTTTTTTGTAGAAAAACTTTTTTTGGAGATTTTTTGATTTTGTTTTTTTGAGAACAGTAAGTAAGCAAGTACGGTAAATTTTTTTTTGGACTCAGTTACATACGATCAAAATAAATAAAATAAGAGAGTATAAATAATATATCAAAAATCATATAAATAAACGTATCGTATACAATTACTGAGTCCAAGGAGCGCTGAACAACCCTGAGGTGCATTAGTCAAGGTGCTCCTTGTTCTCGTCATTTCTACTGCAACCTAAAGGCATTAATTATTGAGCAAAAAATTATGTATATAAAAAGAAAAACAGAAAAGGAAAACAAATTAAAAAGCCAACATGAAATAATCACAAAGTATTTGAAGTACAGATTAAGACTTAAAAAAAAAGGAATGCACACGCATCAAAATTTTCATAGTCGAAGAGGATTCAATTAATTTGATTACAGTACCAGAAGAATCAAAACCAAGTCAATAATGTGATACAATTTTTTTCTTTGAAACATTTTTTGAAGGAATTAAACGTTTTATGTTTAATGTCTTCATCGATTTCATTCCAAAGTTTGGCGCCTCGAAATTTTAATTTTTTTTGACCTGCAGTTTTGGAAACGCGAGGTAAAAAATAGTTCAAGTTAGTAAGTTTTCTTGTTTGATGAGAGTGTACTAATTCAATTTTATTAAATTGTTGTTGAAACAAAAGTGGCAATTTATTATTACAAATTTTATGCATAAACTTAGCAAGTTCCAAATGGTAAATGTCATTCAATTTCAGATAATTTAATTTATATACAAATGAGTAACATGAGAAAACTTTTTGTTCCAAGTTATAGTGCGCACAATGTTGTTCATTCTCACGTTTATTTCATGCAATTGGTTTTGAGTTGCTGTGCCCCAGACAATGATACCATAATTTAGAATACTGTATACAAAACTATAGTACAGCATGTTCAAAGTATGTTCAGTTACATAGTCGCGAATTTGATACAACATTGCATTGTGCTTAGCCAATTGTAAAGACAGTTTATTAATATAAACAGACCAAGTCAGTTTTTCATCAATGTAAACACCCAAGTACGAACTTTACAAAATCACTACGTCTAAGTACCTTTTCATTCATGACTACCGTGAATTTGGTTTTAATTGATTGGTAAGGATGTTTATTGCATAACAAATAGGTCGTTTTTGAATAATTTAGGGATAATTTATTTCTTCTGAGCCAAATATCGATATTTTGAAGCTGCGTATTTACCTTGGTTTCAAGACTCACCAAACTTTTATCTGACAGTGCCAAATAAGTATCATCAGTGAATAGCGTGGTAGAAAATTCTGAAACTTGAGGAAGGTCATTTACATATAGCATAAAAAGTAGAGGACCAAGCAATGATCCTTGTGGAACACCGCAGTCTATTTTTAGCTGCTTGGATTTACAGTTACCAATTTTGGTATATTGTACTCTATTAGTTAGGTAACTTTTCATTAATTCTAGAGCATTTTCTCGAAATCCATAAACTTTTTCTAACTTGCACAATAATATGTAGTGTTGGACAGAATCAAACGCTTTACTTAAGTTTAAAAAATACAGCACCTATATTTTCCTTCACCAACATTATTTAATAATTCGTCATAAATGTTGCATATTGCCAAAGAAGTAGAATAATTTTTTCTAAACCCAATCGTCTTTCGCTTAATAAGTTAAAGTTTGATAGGTAGGAATATATACGACTATGTAGCAATTTTTCAAATATTTTATTAAACTGAGAAAGAAGTGATATTGGTCTATAGTTCGTCAGTTTGTCTTTTTGCCCTTTTCTAAAAATTGGAATTACTTCAGCTACTTTCATCAAATCTGGAGATGTACCAGTACTTAAGCATAAGTTGAACAATTCACTTAGGAAAAAGGAAATAATAGGATGAGCGAGTTTTATGAATTTGGTCTCAATATCTAAAGTCCTTGTAGCTTTCCTATTTTTGAGTTCTTTAATTAAGTTGAACACTTCTTGTTGACAGCTAGGTAATAGAAAAATAGAATTGGTTATTTTTTTCTTTTCCCCAACTGAGCATTCTGCGCTATTAGATTCATTAGGTTGAATAGAAGCTGCCATTTCCTTTCCAATGTTAACAAAAAATCTAAAAAGAACACCTGAAAAAAAAATTTTGAAGACCTTATTATTTTTTTTTTTTTGGAGAACACTCGCGCCTGTGTCCTTGCCCTAGAAAAGTTCTGTCCTCGAAAGGGCTGTCTTTGGCCTCGGATATTTTTTGTGTCCTTGGCCTTGAGCTTTGAGCCCTCAACTCCACCTCTGTCCCATGTCCGTTTAAGCCAAATGTTGAGCGTCTTTCACATCTCTCCCACATCAGCTTTTATATAAACTTTGTCCAGTCCACCCCTGGAAACACAATAGACAGTGCATGGGGCGTAGCATGCGGGTGTAGGTTATCCTCTCGAATTGTCGAACGATTTGGTGCATGAACACATTAAACTACAATCTCTTCCGCATTTAATCCCTTCTGCAAAAACAAACGCATTTTATCATTATTGCATTATTCGACTCCTCCCCCCAAGCGGTTTGAGTTAACTCCTTGTAATCAATCAGATTGAATTGCATTATAACTCGTAATTTCATAACTAAAATTTTTGTTGACATGCTTATTGCAGTATTCATCTTTTCTTTTTTCACGCAAACGCTTCTACTGAACGCTTTTTTTTACTACCACTCTGGTAGTTTTGTATCACAGTAACGCACAAGAATTTGATGATAAAAGTTTGGGATTCAATCCCTCAGCCGCTAAACCTAAACTTATTTGGAGAAATGCTTACCCTAGCATTAGCCGAAGATTGATAGAAATCTCACAGATGTCCAGCTACTTGCACTTTCATAAAACATAAAACGAAAATAGAGCAAACTATGGTAGCTAAAAAATTTCAATTACCCTATACTGCAGCAATATTATTACCGCTGAAATTGCAGTAAATTGATTGTGCGACTAGAATTCTCTCAATAAGACAGATATTGCAACTTTTGTAATACAACTGTATTCGATATTTTCAAAAACTCAATAAACTAAATTTGTTGCAAGCAATAGTACAAAATTTTAAGCGCAAAGCAGTTAATATTTCAGAAAGTAACACATCGGGCATCTCTTACGATTGCAATGTTTTGGAGGGAGTGAAGAACCCTACATCTGGTTGTCGCTTCACATAGATATCAGCACAGATTAGACAAGCACATATTATTATTGATAGTATTGATGTATAAACAAGCGTAAAGCGAAAGCTACCTCAGAGATTTAATCAAAACTTGTAGGAAAGTTCATCTCAAGAGTTTTTGCTGAAAGCAAAAGCTGTCTCATAGATTTAATCAAAACTTGTAGGAAAAAATAACCAGAGGAATAAAGAGGATGCCAATGTCCAATCAGTCTCAGAAAGCAGACATTTTATTATACATCACCAACATTTCGATTATAAAACTTGAAAATGAGTAATGCCTGGATCCTGGAAAAGTCAAGCAGCAACTCTATGAAGCATTAATAATCACCAATGTCTTGATTGATTGATTTCACGGTGGGAAAAGAAAATGTCACAAGTTCAGCCAACAGCACTTAACCCAAGCCATGAGCAATTTTCATTACGGTGTGTTGACCATGAGGCATGTTGAAGAAATACAGAACAAACATTAATGAAATTTGATGGCTTTTCTTCTGCTTTTCACTCTTATCGCTAAAGGAGAAAATGTCATATTGTTAGTCAACAACACTTAAAGGCGGTGAATCATCCAGCCAATTCCAGCGGTTTACAATAGCTGAAATTGAACTATAATTTTTGATATTTTTTGTTTTAGTTTTGGGACTGCGGTTGCAAAGATATTCAAGAAACACAAAAAGATGTCCCCCCGAAAAAAGGTTTTGGAAACTCTGAGTTTTGTTCTTCCCGCCAAAACCACAGTAGGCCTAATGGTTTAGAGAACTGTGGTAGGCCTAATAGTTTAGAGATAGTTTATTTCTAAATAGTTTTGGCTTAATTAGGCCTAACTATCTCTAAACTATTGGGCCTAATAGTTTAGAGATAGTTAGGCCAAATAGTTTAATAAGATTACAGTAGGCCTAATAGTTTAGTGAACTGTGGTTTTGGCGGGAAGATCAAAACTCAGAGTTTCCAAAAACTTTTTTCGGGGGGACATCTTTTTGTATTTGTTGAATATCTTTGCAAAGGCAGCCCCAAAATCAAAACAAAAAATATCAAAAATTGTAGTTCAATTTTAGCTATTGTAAACCAACGGAATTGGCCGGATGATTCACCGCCTTTAATCCAAATCATGATCAATTTCCTGTAGGTTGTGATGACCATGAAGTATGTTGCAGAAATACACAACAAACAATAATCAAACTTGATGGCTTCTGGTTTTCAATCATGCAGTTCCAACAATTTTCCAATTATCTTCTACTCATTGGAGGACCTAGAGTAAAGCAAATAATAATTATTCCTACCAAAAAAAGTTCAAAATTCTGCAAAATGTCCAAAACCGTCATGAGCAGTAGACATATCAAAAAAACGGACCAATATTATGCATAAAACACTTGCACTCAAAGAAGAGTCCAAAATTTTTAGAGGCAACCAGTTGACACAAGACGATTAACTTGGCCAACTTTAATCTTAGTCCGAACAAGACCTAAAAGATGTTTGACGCAAAACCCTAACCATATTGCTGCGGCATCAAATTTTCTTGCATCAAACCGGTCACATTAAATCTCAAAAAAGCGCCGGTACTACATTACAAAACAAAGCTATCAAATCAACTTAGTTATCCATACTACAGGCCTACTCTAAAGCAAAGAGGTTTAAAGTCACATTTACACTACTTTGCTATATAGCAGCCTATTAAGTTCGTAACACTAAACCTATGTGGTCAGAATACAGTGTATACAGTTTTGTGTAGGCACTTTACAGTTTTGTGTATACACTGTACAAAGTGTACATATCTTTGCAACACTTTGTTTTAATTTTGCGTAAAATTTTTGTCATAGATAGTATCAGACTGAGAAAATCTAGAAGCTGCTTTTTTAACCTTAACTTGGTGAGGTGGCAGTAGACTTCAATGACCTTTCGGCATAGGTGGGCAAATTAATGCAAAACGTTAGCTTCGTTAACCACTAGTCCGTTAACAAACTTCACACCTCCGTGAACGTTAATCCGTTATTTTTAGCTTTAATTTACCGAAGTTAATAAAGTTCGTTAATTCGTTAACATTTTACGTGTAATTGACATTTCTTTTTATTCACTCGCTTTTAGAAACCGTATTGACACTGTTGAGCTGATTGTAAGAAAGTATTTATTGCTGTGGTGGTCTTTTTGTGTTTTGGAAGTTACATTTTACAGTCTAATCTAATTTTAAGGTAAAAATAAGTCTAAATGCACTAACGAAGCTGCAATCGGAAAATCTGTGGAAATTGTGAACAGCGATAATTGATAGATCTATGAGGCTGCAGCTTGTTATTTGCCACAAAAAAGAGCTCCTTTTTTCGCTTTCTTCTATAAAACTCGTGCTAATACGCAACAAGTGTTAGCGGTGCAAATTAGTTTGTACCGGTACGATGAATGAATGGTGCAAGAAATTAACGATGAACACCTTGACGGAAGTTAATAGAACCTAACGGAAGTTAATTTAGTCCGTTAACATGAAAAAACTTTTTAACGGATTAACGAGTTAATGAAAAAGTTAGCTTCGTTATTAACGGATTAACGATTAACGGACTTGTGCCCACCTATGCCTTTCGGTCCTTCGCTGTCTCCTCACCAAGTGACTAAATATTGCTTTGACTCTGCAAGTTTGTGTGTTGGTTTTAAAGGAATTGCATATTTCGATGCTTTGGTGATAGACCTTGAGGAAGTTGTAGTTTTTTCTTGTGATATGACGTCACTTGGTAAATAAATAAATATGATGATGATGATGATGAAGAATGCAACGTTATTTCTATAAGTGCTGCTTTGAAATGTTGTGGTTATAAGGTACCTGCTGCTACTACTTCTACTGTGACTTATTCAGAATTCGGCAAGAGCCCCTTTTTGAAAAAGTAACGCCCATGCACGGGACTGCGCTTCTTTTTTAAAGGTCAGTCCTTTTTTGTTCTTTTTTAAGCATAATTTTCGAATAATTTAATGAAATTTGGTCATAGGTGGGCAAGTTAATGCAAAACGTTAGCTTCGTTAACCACTAGTCCGTTAACAAACTTCGCACCTGCGTTAACGTTAATCCGTTAGTTTCAGCTTTGATTAACGGAAGTTAATAAAGTCCGTTAATTCGTTAATATTTTACGTGTAATTTACATTTCTTTTTGTTCACTCGCTTCTCGAACACGTATTGACGCTGTTGAGCTGATTGTAAGAAAGTATTTATTGCTGTGGTGGTCTTTTTGTGTTTTGGAAGTTACATTTTATAGTCTAATCTAATTTCAAGGTAAAAATAAGTTCAAATGCACTAACGAAGCTGCGATCGGAAAATCTGTGGAAATTGTGAACAGCGATAATTGATAGATCTATGAGGCTGCAGCTTGTTATTCGTCACAAAAAGAGCTCCTTTCTTCGCTTCTATAAAACTCGTGCTAATAAGCAACGTCTGTTGCCAGAGCAAACTGGTTTGTACCGGTACGATGAATGAATGGTGCAAGATATTTACGATAAAAACCTTAACGGAAGGTTACAGAACTTAATGGAAGTTAATTTAGTCCGTTAACATAAAAAAACTTTTTAACGGATTAACGAGTTAATGAAAAAGTTAGCTTCGTTATTAACGGATTAACGATTAACGGACTTGTGCCCACCTATGAATTTGGTTAATTCGCAACGAATATATTCGCGATTGTTTTCGGATAATAGTGAAATAACTGCAATTAAATGATTTGACAGTTTAGTCAGTTGTTGCTTGTCAGTGCAGCAGTCTGTAGTAGGCTTATGCTTGTAGCCCTTACTTAAAGCATAGAGGAAACACATCCCCTCATCGAGAATTAGCTTCCCCCATCGAAATTTAGCGCCGACCCATAAAAAAAGCTTTAATCTGGCTGATTAGGATGAGAAGATCTTTATTTCTGGTATGCGCCCAGACTTTGAACCAAAAAAAAAAAAAAAAATGGCCAATTTGATCGTGGAGACCTTTTTAGTTTTCATGAGCGTGAATATTTTTGTGTTCCCTGCTCTTAAATTTTTACAAACTCTCAGCCGAATTAAAAAAAAATTTTATCAGATAAGTAACCTATATTCATTCTTGCTTGGTGAAAAGTTGTGTTGAGTAAAATTTTTGATTGTCAATATTGTCAACTCAAAGCTGCCAGAGCAAAACAGTACAATCCACTATGCTATATGCTATATGATTGCCAAAATGTGGTTATTGGAACGACCGACGCTTGCGTCGCGTGTTCCTCTGTTTTTACTTGGCCATTTTCCAACTAACGAGTGCGAAATTTCGGACTTTTTGTTATAACTCGAGAACGGTTTGATCTAGCTACATGAAATTTTGACAGCAGTTTGAGATTAATGAGTTGTACGTTTGTACCAAATTTCGAGGCAATAGGTCACGTGACTTCGGTTTTAGAACCCGAAAACCGCCCCGCAAGTTTGGCGTAAAAAGCGGTCTCAGTCAAAAACGGCTTAAGTACGGCAAAAAATATTTCATAGGGTTGTATGTCTCAAGATATCCTTTCATCCCAACCAACCCACTTTTGGCCGCGATGAGGTTCATTTCTTTTTTTTCCTTTTTTTTTCCTTTTTTTTCCTTTTTTTTCCTTTTTTTTCTTCCTAATTTTTGTACGCTCTTCTTCTCCTAAACCACAACACATCAAAATCTAATTTTTGTGTAAAGTTGTTGCGCTGCAAACGCAATTTTTTCTCCCGAAATTTTTTGGGCAACTCCATCGGGAACCCCCCCAAAATGGGGCCCCAAAAAATCAATTTTTTGAACGGCTCAAGCTAGGGTGCTAGTTCTTTTTGATATCAACAGATATTCAACAGACAAATATTTTGACATAGTTTGGGGGTGCTACCCCCCCCGGGGATCCCCCCAAATGGACCCCCAAAAATCAATTTTTGAACGGCTCAACTTAGAGTGCCAGTCTGTTATGATATCAGCAGATATTTAACAGACAAATATTTTGACATAGTTTGGGGGTGCCACTCCCCTGGGTACCCCCCAAATGGACTCCCCAAAAATAATTTTTTTGAATAGCTCAACTTAGAGTGCCAGTGTTTTATGATATCAGCAGATATTTAACAGACAAATATTTTTACATAGTTTGAGGGTGCCACCCTCCCCCGGGGACCCCCAAATGGACCTCCCAAAAATCAATTTTTTGAATAGGTCAACTTGGGTACCAGTCTGTTTTGATATCAGCAGATATTTAACAAACAAATATTTTGACATAGGTCTGGGGTGCCACCCCCCCAGGGACCCCCCAAATAGACCCCCAAAAATCAATTTTTGACAGACTCAAGCTAGGGTGCCAGTGTTTTATGATATCAGGAGATATTTAACTGACAAATATTTTGACTTTACTTTTCTGGAGGTTCCATAATCAGATATTTTTGAATAATTACTGATTTTACGGTAGACAAGTACTTTTGAGCGTCACAGCATTAGCTATGCGTCGGTCGTTCACTGGGTTTGCTGGCAAACTCCCATCTAGTTTCATTATAAAGTATTGTATAAAAGAAATCGATTTTTGTATTAGGCCTGTATTCTTAAACAATTGGTACATGCCAAGGGTGGCGCCAGTAGCGTAGCCAGGGCGACGGAGAGGGAGCTATAACCCCGACATTGCCCGGCATGTCGCCCAAAATGCAGAATAAGTAAAATCCCACGTTTTTAGCATTTCTGAGACTGTCTTTTGCACTGGAATGAACTCCAAAATGATTTAAAGCATCTTTTAAAACAGTTATTTAGGAGGAGGCTAATTTGTCAAAAATTAAACTCACAAATCAGTAAAAAATTTGAAAAATGGCCGAAAATCAGCAATCAAATTTAATCATTTGTTGAAATATGCTGAACATACGTTTTATCAAAACTATGATATAAACTCAAAAGAGTAAAGGGGGGGGGGAGAAGGCTATTCAGCATATCAGCATTATATTTATCAATCACTTCTTTCAAATTCCCTTAACCCCCCAATTATCTTTCTATGACTTTTAGACGAAATAGTCAAATAGATTACTACTTTGTAAGTTTTATTGAACTGTAGGATTTTATCATTTACCAGCTTCTAATTAAGAGAACGTACGCTATACCATTAGCCTACTCCCACATAGCCCATTTACGCAACCAGTTTGATTATGTTTTTGCATTGCTAAATTTCTATAGCATGTTTTGAAAGTATTAATTTTTATCAAAATAGTCCCAAAATCAAGCAATTTTGCAAAAAAAATCAAATTTTTGTAGCGCTAGGGACTACCTCCCCCAGACCCAGGGGCGTCGCCAGCTTTGCGAGATCGGAGGGGGGGGCAAAATTAAAATCAAAGGTTTTTGCCGAAATCCGAAGGCTTTTTCTAGCCGAAATCACAAATTTTCGGACCAAAAGCAGGTGATCTCCAAAAAAAAAAAAAAGGTCTTAGCCGAAATCCGAAGACTTTTTTTGGCCGAAATCGCAAATTTAACGTTTTTTCCGCCCAAAAACACCAACTTCCCTCCCAAAACACTATCGTGGGTGGACAAGAAATAAATCGGGGGAGCAAAAACGAAAATCGGGGAGACATTGACCCCTGCCCCCCCCGCTGGCAACGCGCCAGCCCAGACTTCCAATGGCCTCCAGCGGTTGGGGGCTTTGTCCCCAGATTCCCAAAACAGCCCCCCTATTGCAGATTTCTGGCTGCATGCCTGGCGGGGCGATGTTCTTCATTTGTTTTTAAATTTTAAACTAAAATGAAAGTCATGTTTTTACAAAAATGCTTTTTTAAAAGTGTAGCGCAGATCTTTATAAACAAGTCAAGCGTTAAAATCCTTAAATCGTGGAACTGGGAAAGTCCAACAACATGATTGGAAGGACCGACGCTCGCGTCGCGTGTTCCTCTGTTTTTACTTGGCCATTTTCCAACTAACGAGTGCGAAATTTCGGACTTTTTGTTATAACTCGAGAACGGTTTGATCTAGCTACATGAAATTTTGACAGCAGTTTGGAATTACTGAGTTATATGTTTGTACACAATTTCGAGGCAATAGGTCACGTGACTTCGGTTTTAGAACCCGAAAACCGCCCCGCAAGTTTGGCGTAAAAAGCGGTCTCAGTCAAAAACGGCTTAAGTACGGCAAAAAATATTTCATATGGTTATATGTCTCAAGATATCCTTTCATCCCAACCAACCCACTTTTGGCCGCGATGAGGTTCATTTCTTTTTTTTCCTTTTTTTTCCTTTTTTTTCTTCCTAATTTTTGTACGCTCTTCTTCTCCTAAACCACAACACATCAAAATCTAATTATTGAGTAAAGTTGCTGAGCTGCAAACGCAATTTTTTCTCCCGAAATTTTTTGGGCAACTCCATCGGGAACCCCCCCAAAATGGGGCCCCAAAAAATCAATTTTTTGAATGGTTCAAGGTAGAGTTCTACTTTTTTTTGATATCAACAGATATTTAACAGACAAATATTTTGACATAGTTTGGGGGTGCCACTCCCCCGGGGATCCTCCCAAATGGACCCCCCAAACATCAATTTTCTGAACGGCTCAACTTGGGTGCCAGTTTGTTTTGATATAAGCAGATATTTAACAGACAAATATTTTGACATAGTTTGGGGGTGCCACTCCCCCGGGGACCCCCCAAATGAAGCACGTTTTGGCAGAAGATACTAAGTCGCATTTCGCCGTTTCGAGAAAATCGTGTTTGAAATTTTAAAACTCTCAAACAAACTTTGCAGTCAAGTTTGACATGTTAATGAAAAATAACTTTGACAGGTATGATGTACCTGATTTCGCTCTTCTTTCATTGAAATTTCAAGGTTTTAGGTGAACAAATAAAAAAGTTGGAATCGAAAAAGTTTGTTAAATCGCGGTTTTCAATAACATTTGCTTTTCAAGTTAGGCGTGTACAAATTTTGTCTTTGATCAGTCACAATAAAACTTATGGGGTCAAAAAAAGTTTACTGAGAACTGTTAACTCAAAAGTCAAAATCGGTTCTATGTGCTGACAGCTAACGTCTTTCGTAAAAAGTTCATTGACTCAGACGCCGTCACCGGCCGTCACTGCTGGAGACCATTAATTTTATTTGCGCTCGACGTCATGACGCGACTTTTGGTTTAACGAGTAGAAATTTGACAAATACTTATTCTTTGTTTTTGTAAACAACAGGTTTATTGCTGAATGGATTTTTTTTGCAAAGTTAAAATTACATAACCATGCGCGTCGATTCCCGGGGGGGTCGGGGGGTCCTGATCCCCCCAAAGATATGCATTGGGGGGGTCCAAAGATTAAAGGACCCCCCCAATAAAAATGAACGTGTTTGTATTTGTCATGAATACTAACAAAATAACATTTCTGTCTTGACAGATTTTTCTTGCTCAAAATCTTGAAAACTGTATACCACAGCACTAGGCCAAGATTTTATAATAATATTCACAATAATACGAGTATGTTTATCATCTAGCCGATATTTTGCACAATTTTTATTTGTGTACGTCACAACCTCATTATTGTGCCTGTGTGTCTGTCAGTGAAATCTAGATGAGGAAAGTCCCCACTGTTATAGTAGGACACTGAGGGGCGAGGGCAGACTGAGACTCGCAGCGTCAGAGGAAGGTAGACTAAAGCTCGTTTTTTCGTTTCTGTTTTGCCCATAGTAAAAGTTAGTAGTAGTTGCAATCTTTTAATGCCGAGCAAAAACAAATACGTAAATCGCAAATTCAGCAAACATTTAAAGACAAGATTTAGCACGACGAGAAGGAGCAACAGACCAAAATAAGAAAGTCGCTTAATCAAGTGACACGGTCGCCGAGTCTGCTCCTCTTCTTAGAAATAGTACAAAATTCGGCTGTAGGATTTCGACACCAACGGAAAGTTTTGTTTTGATTTTGGTAATTAGAAAAAAATGAAAAAAATTGGTAAAAAAGAAAAGGAAAAACAGGAAAAACACACACACACACAGATAGGCTTGCATTTTAATATCCAGTCAAGTAAATAATGGTTTCACTTACAAACAGGCATGGGATCTCAAAAAGTAAAGCTTTAATATCTTTGATGATGTTTTATCAATATCTCTTGTATGTCTTGGTAAACTATTCCAAATTTTAACCCCAGAAATTTCAAGCGATTGATTAGTTTTTACCAACAATGTTATTCGCACATAAAAATTTTTGGAAGAAGCACTTCGGGTCAAGTACGTATGAATAGAGGACAAAGTTCTAAAAATCGTTATTTGATTGCCAAAAATAAGGGGCAATTTATTTAAATTGACTTTGGCCATAAATTTGCAACTTCTAATTTGTAAATTCCATGGATATTTAGAACTTGCATTTGTTCATATAATGGTTTTAATCTAGTTTTTGTACCAAATTTGTTGCATAATGTTTTTATGATACGATTTTGTTTGACTTGTAGTTTGCGTTTAATAATTTTGGAAAAATTTCCACTGCAAATAATTGCATATTGGAGATGAGAATATACCAAACTATGATAAACTGACATTACAGCTCTATGCGTTATATACTTGCGCATTTATAGATGGCACCAGAAACAGCTGATAATTTGGTTTCAATGTGTTCAATATATTCAATATGGCATAGTTCAGAGGAAGTTTGTTATCAAGAAATACTCCTAGATATTATACGCAATTGACCTGTTTTATTTTACAATCATTTATTTGCGGAAAGAATAAAGATTTTTTCTTTGCTTTTAGTAAAACTGTTCTACCAAAACCAAGCAGCTCTTTGATTGACGAAAATAATTTATGCTCCATTGGGCCATTGACGAAAAAATAGGCTACCGGTATTAGCTTGGAAAAAGATTAGTACCTGTTAGCTAGGTTGATTATCTAGTTCAGTTGTGGAAGTCGCAAAGCTAACAACTACGGAACGGCAGTGGCGTCGATAGAAATGGTGCCATCCGGGCGAGGACTTAATGGACGGTGTCATCATTGGCGAGTCAGAATTTTTGATTGGGGGGGAAGAGGACTAAATCACATGCAATGACGCCATCAAACAATTTCGAAATGAGAAACTTTTTACGGGACAAAGTTATCGTAAAATGGATGATAAGAAGCCGTGGCCTAGTTTGGCACGCAACCAGAATTTTTGTTGAAGTAAATGTTGAAAAGTGAAAACGTCTAAATTGGGAGACATGATGAGCAAACTAGTGTAACTTAAATGTATCACAAACGGGGATCTAGGGGGGAAGTTCCTAGTCGCTGGGCGATTTTTTGTAATTTTTTGAAAAAAAAGCTATTTTAATGCTATTTGATCACATTTTGCGCGTTTTTAGAGTAATTTGAAAAAACTAGATTTTTAACATTTAGAAAGACAATTGAAAAATTAAATTGTTCAATTCTCTTCTTACTCACAATTTAAGTCCAAAACAAGTTTAAAATCTTGTGTTTTGGGGTTAATTTTTTAAGTGATTTGGCCCAGATAGGCGGAAGTAAGATACATTGCCTCCTTCAATATTTTAGCACTAGATAATAATCCACTTAAAGATTTGTCTTCAGAGATTTTGTTTTGTCATGAAAATAACCAGTTGTAGTTGTACATGTAACGACCTAGAGGTCCAGGCCCCCTCAATTTAAATTCAATAATTTGTTCAATGGGCGGTTTCGCTGGCGAGTTTTTTTTCAAAAGCATTTTGTCGCAAAAAAACTGGGGAGGTGGAGGTGAATTGTTTTTGAAAGTCAATTGGTACAACAGATGGTTATTGGTAAGGCCTATAACTAATCATGTTTTTGCCAAAGGTCGGATTTACATTGCGCGGGACCCCTGGAACTTTAGGAATTTTTGCTGCAATTTCCAGTCAAATATAGCTGAAGACAAAAAAACTCTTAGGCCCACCATCTGAGCGCGGGGCCCTCTGGCACTGTGCTGTTTGGTAAATCCGGTCGTGGTTATTGCATTAAGTTTATACAAAGGTTAGATAAGTGCCTAAAGGTTGCAATTTTTAAGACAAAACTCTTACTTTTTTCCTGGGCTATACACTTAAATTGGTTGGCAAAATTAAAAATTGAGGGGGCCCGGGTCCCCTGTTTGTCCATGTTAATATTATTGTTAATTACTGTTGAAGGCGTGCACTGTTGTGCGGAGAAATGCTAAAAGAAACTGAAACTGAAGAAACAGTAGGTTTGTTTTAATATTTTTATCATTGACGGGTCATTAATTGAGGGTACTTGTATCATTAATTTTATCATTAATTGTATCATTAATTTTATCATTAATTAATTTTATCATTACTTTTATCATTAATTGAGGGTACTTGCCCCCCCCCCCCTTAGCTACGCTTATGGGTGTCATCATTTAAAGTAATATAGACAGGCTTGGTAGAACGATTTTCAAAGTTTTCAAAGTCGTGACATTGGAATTGGGGTCCGATAACCGTCCCAAAAGTTTGGTGTGAAAGAGGTCGCATTCAAAAAATACGGTAAAAATATTTCACACGATTATTTATCTCAAGATACGCTTTCATCCTCACCAACCCACTTTTAGCCTCCACGAGTTTTTGTTTTTTCCTTTTTCATCCAAAATACAGTACGCTCATTTCTTAAACGGCTTAATCCGGAAAAAAAAAAAACTGCATCAAATGTGCAATTGCGACGCACAAACAATGCAAACGAAATTCGCAAGAATTCGCCAAAAAAGTTCTGATTATTATAAGTTGGACCCCCCCAAAGATTTCAAGAAATCGACGCGCCTGTACATAACGAAAATTACAAAAGACATAACGACGAAGAATTTATAAAATTTTACGACAAAAAATTTTGGGATATAAAATAGCATTGTAATACATGATTAAACTGGCTACGAAAATAGGGTGATAGGTAGGCGGTAGTATAATGGTAAAACTTCAATCATTTTATCACATGGCGTAAATATATTACACGCCATTTATTACATTCCAAAAATCACCTAATTCTTGTGCATTTTATAGACTAGAGAAAGAATTGGGAAAAGAAAATAATGGAATGAGATTTGAAAAAAGAATGGTTTAAGTTATCGAAATTAATTTCCTCCTTATACTCATAGTTTTTTGTATGAAATCTACACGGTAAGCATTTTCCATCAACCGTTCAAACTTTGATTCCTTGCCGTTTTTTAGCCGTGGTTTAAACGTCTGTACTACTTTGTAAGCCTAATTTTTGACAAATATTAGCCCCATTTCCAAAAGCAATTTTTTAAACGTGGCTTTAAACAATTTTAGAGTAGGCCTACATACCTCTGCAAAAGACTGCATCAAAAGGGCAAAAAACGTGGCATTTTTTCATTATGCATTTTGGTCAGAACTCGACAGGCAGTGGGGCCCTCTGACGAAGTTACTAATCATTACAAGTTTGGTTTTAATTCCTGTTTCTGAGCAAGCATAGCGTGAATTTATATCATAAAACGCCGTGACGTACGATATTGATTCTGATAAAGGCTCAATGACAGATGACAAAGCATTTGATCATCGTGATTAATTAACAAATTAGCACTTTAATGTGTTCGTCCTATTGTACGACTTATGCTGCTTCGCAATGGAATTTTTGGTTTTCAAATTACAAACTTCACAAGAAACCTTACTTTCGTTTTGTGTGATGTTCTTGTAATCTAATTATCGTTGCTGTTATTTCAAAGTTGTAAACAGGCCGACAAGTTCACGCCCAAACCCACAAAATGGTTTGAACCTCAAAGCAGCCCCAAAAAAGCCCGGACGTGAAATTAGGTTTGAAAAACGTATACGGATAATATAATTGTTTTTTTCTTTTTTGACTCTTTGCTGTGACTAAATAGCAGTGACGTGCAGTGAGGTTTTTTGGTTGGTGAGGCACAATTTTTTTTCACACTCATGTTTGCAAAAAAATTATTTAAGACAATAAATGACAAGCAAATAATTGTTATTACAGCCATTCAGGGCCGCCGAGAGGGGGGGCAGGGGGAGAATGACCTCGGGGCCCATGGACTTTAGGGGGCCCATGGGCTTTAAGAAGGCCTTCGGCTTCAGCGGGCCCATGAGCTCGAGAGGGGGCCCATCGAAATGACACTGAGAAATCAGCATGTGAAGCCTGAAGACCTTTTTTTTTTTTTTTTTTTTTTGGGAACACCTAATTTCGACCGGAAAAACCGTTAGAATTTCGGTAAAAACCTTTTTTGTTTTTTTTGGAGATCACATCATTTTTCGGACCAAACTGACCGGAAATCCGTCATATTTGAGCTGGCCCCGGGCCCACTTTTGGTCCCCGGCGGCACTGTAATCATTAAGCAAAAACCAAATTTTTCGATAATTAATCATTCGTTTAATTTTTACTGTTCACTTAAAGCCAAATCAATTCTTGAAGTTTCGAAAATTCATGAAGGTAGCCTACAGAGGTGGAGTCCTCGAGGACGTCCTTGGCCTCGAGGACACATTTTGAAGTCCTTGGCCTTGGCCTCGAAGGTCAAGCCCTTGGCCTTGGCCTCGAGGCCTCAAGTCCTCGAAAATTGGCCTGTCCTCGGCTCGAGGACAGCACTAATTTTTGAATTGTTAAAATTTTGTGAAGCGCTTGAAAAATTTTTTGGAAAACGTTTTTTTGTGGAGATCGCTTGAAAAATTTTTGTGAAGACCTTTTTTTTTGGAGATCGCCTAAAAAATTTTTGTCAAGACCTTTTTTTTTTTTTGGAGAGCACTTGCGCTTGTATCCTTGGTCCTTGGCCATGGCCTCGAGCATTCCTGTCCTTGGCCTAGAGAGTGTCTGTCCTCGGAAAGGCTGTCCTTGGCCTCGGATTTTTTTTGTGTCCTTGGCCTCGAGCCTTGTGTCCTCGGCCTCTGGTAGCCTAGCCTACTATTTGGCTTTGAATGTGGACTTAATTGAAGTTTTCGTGCTTGCTAAGTCTTCTTGGCAAATTCTCTAAGTTACAAAAACCCGATTTCAGTCCCAACATTATTATTTGCTAAAAACATGAAAGCACAAATGAAGATTTTTATAGCGCAACCACTCTTTCTTGAGTACGGTTCTACTCTTTTTGAATTGAGGGGTTCTTTCGTAATGATGTCTCGAGCAAATCTTTTAAATCGGTTTTCTTTTAGCTATATTCAATTCAATTCAGATTATTTGTTCACTTGCGTTCAATTTCCAGAAACTTAACACCAATGAAAAAATATATTCACGCGCACAAATAGAATGATTATTAATGCCAATAAAGGAAATAAATGTGGGCAAAGTTACCGTAACACTTAACAGAAGTAATTGTTGATGAAGGCGTAGAAATTAATTGGAAATTGCAAAGTTTACCAGTACTGTTGTTTGAATCACTTACTATCAAGCAAACAGGACAGCGAAAGATCTGTTTCTGGTCATCGAATCAAGCTGCCCTTATAACTAATTTATTATTGCAATTATTAGCAGTTTTTTTGAGGGGGTAGCTTTTTTTAACCATTTTTAAAACAAACAAGAAACAAAAGTAAGGATTCAACCAAAAATAGCAGTTAGCATAAGAAAAGAGCACACTTAGGCTTATTTCGAGTTTATCAAGACTGTAAGTACTTCAGTAATTACTTAGCATGGACAATTTTATTTGTTTGCTAAATGAGTATTTTGGTAATTCTTCAAAAGTTGGTGAAATATTATTCCATATTTTTACTCCAATGCACGAGCAAGATCGTTGCCCGTTTCGAATTTTAGCTCGTTCCAAATAAAAATTGTCTGCAGTAATCGATCTCGTTTTATAATCATGAAGTTTGCTAGCATATTTGAAATAATTGTCGAAATTTTCAGGTTACCTGGAGTGATAATAAGAGTACATAAATTTAGCAATTTCTATAACTTCAAAAAACTTAGTTTAGAAAGTCTCTCAGCTTTGAAAATATATTTTCTTCCATTTTAGTTCATCTTCTCGTATTAAATTGTTTTTATTCGGCCAGAAAAATAACTTGTTCAATTTCGCAATGAACGAAAGACTACAAAAAAACTGCTTAAACTTTTTCCCATTCTATGACGTCACAGGTGAGGCGCGCCGCAAAATCAGATTTAAAAGTATTATGCGTTGTCTGCAATTTGTTTGAGAAAAAAAGGCATACTTTTAGTTTGTTCATTAAAATTTGCTTAGCTGAAGTGAGGCACAATTGACAATGCCTCACTTCGCATATTTGAAGCAATGCTCAATGCACGCCGTAGTGATAGCAATATTACACCGAATAGTTTGGGCGTTTTAATGCGAAAGACATAACATAAAAGCAGTGAATAGGCTGCACAAAAAAAGTAAATATGACAAAAATTAATAAGCTTTTGATATATATTTTGATTTGTATGAAACCATTTTATTTTAATTATATACTTTATTTTCTTTTTTCTTTGCACAATTCTACAGGTGAGGCACGGCCTCACCTGCCTCCCCTGACCGCACGTCCCTGTTAAATAGAGCAAATTATTGATGAATTGAGACGCAATAACATTGGCAAATTAGGATATTAGACATAATAATAATGCATTGAAGCTTCAATAAAATCTTCATTCAGTATTGCAAAGTTATTTGTATTACCGGTATGTTTCTACAGCGACTTGAAACATGAGGCACGTATCAGGCCAAAATTAAGCCCGAAATTTTGTAAATCTGAAGCTCGATCCCGAGCCCGACCCGTATAGCCCGGCCCGACTTACTACTTTGTGTTGGTATGAAGATTTTGACTTTACTTTTTTTTTGCCTAAGTAGGAGTTTGGTGTTACACTGCAACAAAATTATGAGATAATATTTATTGTTGCTTCGTGGTAAAATGCAGCAGGCTAATAATATTCCGAAATTCAGTTCCCCCTGCTCCCCAGCCCTGCTCTAAACCAAAAACTGTCAAAAATCTACATAAAAAATCGTTTTCTAAGTTTAAGCATGCTTAGATTTGTTTTTCGAACTTGATCTCAAACAAATTGACACCTTTAATTCAAAGCGAGGCAAAAATAAACTTTTGCTACGTCCAAGTGGTCAAGTGGTATAACGCGTTCTTCTCTGGTGCGAGAGGTCTGTGGGTCAAATCTCGGGCTGGTCAAATCGGACAAAGTGTTGCCAACGGCTCGCCACCACAGCGACATTTTTTCAAAATGAAGCGTGTTGCTCGGGCGCAATGACGCGGAGATGGGCCCTACAAACTCGTTACACGCTTCGGCGTAATACAGCGAGTAAAATGAAAGATTTGATTCTGATATAAATACTATAAATGTTATACGCTCGCACGCTCACAATTTTACTTTCAGTGTAGACCAAACGTAAAGGCTGATCTTTTTTTTTGCGTGCACTTAGAAAATTTGGCTAAATATTTACAAAATTTCTGCTCTTACAAAATTTACTGTAATGATTATTATTGAAGTCTGACCAAACTTCGGCTTCCGCGACAAAGGTTGAAAAAATCGCACCAGAGTTGTAAAGTACAGACCCGAACCAGAGAAGTGATCTGAAGTCAAAACCAAGAAGGAAAAAAAAAACGAATTTATGTCCAAAAATGAGTTCGGTAATTGGAACGACCGACGCTTGCGTCGCGTGTTCCTTTGTTTTTACTTGGCCATTTTCCAACTAACGAGTGCGAAATTTCGGACTTTTTCTTATAACTCGAGAACGGTTTGATCTAGCTACATGAAATTTTGACAGCAGTTTGAGATTAATGAGTTGTATGTTTATACACAATTTCGAGGTAATAAGTCACGTGACTTCGGTTTTAGAACCCGAA
This sequence comes from Trididemnum nubilum, assembly GCA_963965965.1. Lineage (NCBI taxonomy): Eukaryota > Metazoa > Chordata > Ascidiacea > Aplousobranchia > Didemnidae > Trididemnum > Trididemnum nubilum. The sequence goes on from OZ014490.1 coordinate 20,476,859, forward strand.
AACCGCCCCGCAAGTTTGGCGTAAAAAGCGGTCTCAGTCAAAAACGGCTTAAGTACGGCAAAAAATATTTCATATGGTTATATGTCTCAAGATACCCTTTCATCCCAACCAACCCACTTTTGGCCGCGATGAGGTTCATTCTTTTTTTTTCCTTTTTTTTTCCTTTTTTTTCTTCCTAAATTTTGTACGCTCTTCTTCTCCTACACCACAACACATCAAAATCTAATTATTGAGTAAAGTTGCTGAGCTGCAAACGCAATTTTTTCTCCCGAAATTTTTTGGGCAACTCCATCGGGAACCCCCCCAAAATGGGGCCCCAAAAAATCAATTTTTTGAATGGTTCAAGCTAGGGTGCTAGTTGTTTTTGATATCAGTAGATATTCAACAGACAAATATTTTGACATAGTTTGGGGGTGCCACCCCCCCGGGGACCCCCCCAAATGGACCCCCCAAACATCAATTTTTTGAATGGTTCAAGCTAGACAGAGGTGGAGTCCTCGAGGACGTCCTTGGCCTCGAGGACACATTTTGAAGTCCTTGGCCTTGGCCTTGGCCTCGAAGGTCAAGTCCTTGGCCTTGGCCTTGGCCTCGAAGCCTCAAGTCCTCGAAAATTGCCTTGTCCTCGGCTCGAGGACAGCACTATTTTTTAAACAGTTGAAATTTCGTTGGAAAGCGCCAGAAACCTCGCGGAAAATTTGCGAGCACTTTTTTTGTTTTCCTCACTTGGAGCATAGACGTAGCCAAGGGAGGATGGCAGGGGGTCCGCCCCCTTCCCAATTGAAATTTCACCAATGACAAAAATGTGACAAAAAATCCTATAGTTCCTTCAGTTTCAGTTTCTTTTTAGCATTTTTCGTTTACAACAGTATAAATATAACAACAATATTGAAGGCCAGGGGCGCCGGGTCCCCCTCAATTCTATTTTTGCCAGCCAATTTAAACGTATAACCCGACGAAAATGGAGAGTTTTTGTCCTAACAGTTGCTATCTCAGGCCCACATCTAGCCTTTTTGTGAACGTAATGCATTAATCAGGGCCAGATTTACCATAATATGACGCAGTACCAGCAGTAGCGTAGCCATGGGGGAGGCGGGGGCTATAACCCCCTCCATTGGCCTGTCAACCAAAATGCAGAATAAGAAAAATATCACGTTTTTAGCTTTTTTGAGACTGTTTTTTGCGCTGGAATTGACTAAAAAGTGATTTAAAGTATCATTGGAAACATATATTCAGGGGGGGGGGGCTAATTGTCAAAAATAAAAGTCACCAATCAATAAAAACTTTGAAAAAATCCCCGAAAATAAGCAATCAAATTTGATCGCTGATGTAAAAACGCACAACATAGGTTTTATCAACAAATATATTATAAACTCAAGAATAAGAGAAGGAGGGCTATTCAGTGTTAGTTAATTACCATAGTCACTTCTCTCAAATATCTTTCCATTAACCCTTCTCCCAATTATTTTTTTTATAAAATGTAGACGAAATAGATTACACCGAGTGAGTTTTATTGAATAATAGGATTTTATGATTTACCAGCAAGTAAACAAGAGAACTGCAATGTTATCATTAGCCAGTAGCCACTCCCCATATAGCCCATTAATGCAACTAGTTGAATTATGTAGCGCTGCCAATTTCTACGCCACGTTTTAAAAGCAATATTTTTTATTAAAATAGCTCTAAAATTAAGTTCATTTTGCGAAAAAATGCAAAATTTTCGAGCGCTGGAGGCTCCGCCTCCAGACCCCCAAAACAGCCCCCCCATTGTGAATTTCTGGCTACGCGCCTGAGTACAAGCTAGGGTCCCCGAGTTAAAATCGTAAGACTTTTTTTGTTCTTCACCTATATTTGGCAGAAAGATGTTGCGAAAATCTCCAAAGTGGCATGGGCCTAGCGCGAAGTAAATCCTGCCCGGCAATAACATGATTAGTTGGCGTAACCATCTATCGTACCAATTTTCAATAACAATTCAGTAATTCACCTTCAACCTCGCCGCTTTTTATGCACAAAATACTTTTAAAAAAATTAGTCATGAAAAATGCTGAGTGAACGAATCATTGAACTTCAATTGAGGGAGCTGGCCGAACATGTACTGCTTTAACTGGTTATTTTCATGACAAAACTAAATTTCTAAGGAAAATTTTCCAGGGATTATTATTTACTGCTAAAATGCTGCAAGAGACAATGCACCTTGCTTTCCCCTACCTGGACCAAATCACTTACTATTAAATTTAACTCCAAAATGCAAGATGTTAAACGTGTTTTGGACTTAAATTGCAAGTAGAAGGAGTATTAAACAATTTGATTTTTTCAATTGGCTTTCAAATGGCAAAAATTTAGTGCTTTTTAATTGCTCTGAACACTTGCGATACGTGATTCAATGGCATTAAAATAGCTTTTTTTCCAAAAAACTACAAAAAATCGCCCAACGGCTTGGGGCTTCACCCCCAGACCCCCAAAGCCTCCGGCGGATGGGGGCCCCCACCCCCAGACCCCCGTTTGTGATACCTTTGAGTTGCACCAGCTTTCTCAACACGCTTCCAAAGTTAAATATTTGCGTTTTTCAGCTATTAGTTTAAGCCCTCTCCCTTTGCAAAATCCGGGTTACGTGCCAACAGGCAACGATTTCAGATCTTCCATCCTACGATATCTTTGTCAAACAAAAACTTCCTCTTTGGAAAAATTTTGATGACGTCATTGCATGTGATTTGTGGTTTAAGCCTCCCCCAATCAAAAATTCTGTGTTCGCCAATAAATTGGAAATCGCCTGAAAAAAATTTTTGAAGACTTTTTTTCGGAGAACACTTGCGCCTGTGTCCTTGGTCCTTGGCCTTGGCCTCGAGCGTTCCTGTCCTTGGCCTCGAGAGGTTCTGTCCTCGAAAAGGCTGTCCTTGGCCTTGGCCTCGGATTTTTTTTGTGTCCTTGGCCTCGAGCCTTGTGTCCTCGACTCCACCTCTGAAGCTAGAGTTCTACTTTTTTTTGATATCAACAGATATTTAACAGACAAATATTTTGACATAGTTTGGGGGTGCCACTCCCCCGGGGATCCTCCCAAATGGACCCCCAAACATCAATTTTCTGAACGGCTCAACTTGGGTGCCAGTTTGTTTTGATATAAGCAGATATTTAACAAACAAATATTTTGACATAGTTTGGGGGTGCCACTCCCCCGGGGACCCCCCCAAATGGACCCCCAAAAATCAATTTTTGAACGGCTCAAGCTAGGGTGCCAGTGTTTTATGATGTCAGGAGATATTTAACTGACAAATATTTGACTCCACTTTTCTGGAGGTTCCATAATCAGATATTTTTGAATAATTACTGATTTTACGGTAGACTAAAAGTACTTTTGAGCGTCACAGCATTAGCTACGCGTCGGTCGTTCACTGGGTTTGCTGGCAAACTCCCATCTAGTTAATATTGCTTTTTGGCGTAGTTGCGGAAATCGTGATTACACTATTTCAACTGGCGCAAATCGTTATTCCAGCTGGCGGAAATCGTTATTTAAGCTGGCGGAAATCGTTGGCGGAACAAAATTACCGATTCCGCTATGGAGCATGCAGAGCACGTGATACCTTATATTTCATTATTTGAGCTACCGGTACTGGTTCAGGATTAGTACAGTAGTTGCATGGAATCATCAGGTAGACTGGTAGTGGGGCTGCCAAATCGGTAGAAACGTTTTCAAGGACGTTTTGATGTCTGAACTCTCTTACTCTTCAAGAAAATTGTAGAATCAATAATGCAAGCGTACCGGTACCTTATGAAAAGAGGATTGAGCATTTATTGACAAGCTACTACGGAGTATTAGTGCTACTGCTGCCAGATAAGAAATCATAGCTTGCAACAATTACTCGTAAGTAATTATCAACCATAGTAGACTGAAGTTTTTAGAAACCCTTATGAAGAACATAATGCACAATTATTGTGCATGCAAAAACAATAAAACTAAAGGTGTATTTCTTTGTGTCTGCGTAGTTTGTTTAAAAGAAGTATTACAAATCATTAAGTGTGAAGTCTATCCATAAATTGCACAATTACCAAATATTGCTTCAATGCTCGAACTGCATATCACATTGTGTCCCTGAGAAAGACAGTTAAAGCTATGTTTCAATCAGGGCCAAATTGTCTACTCGTCTAGATTGACAAAGATTATAATACAGTCCCCAAAGTGTCTTGTATATATATGATTGCATGATAAGCCTCTGCAGGGTGCCTGATTCACACGTCCAATAAAACACAATATTACACACGCTTAGTAGAAATGGGTAGAGCAGAGATTGCCAGCACGAAATGTACCGTACATGGTGGGATGTGGGTAAGTGGTGCAAGGGAAGAGAATTTGCCTTCTTAATTGCACATTTGCACACCTACTTGCTACAAAGCATAGGCCTAGAAGCTCAGTGGAAGAAAAATTTGATTTTTAGGCTTATCATATGTTTTGATTTTTCGTCGGCAGCATGGCCGGTACAGTAAAGGCGTCGTTTTTATGGCAACCCTGATTGCAAGATCTAAGTTCAACCCGCACCCTGGCCATGTAGTTGCATTCTTGGATAGTCACAAATAATGCTGATATCTTTTCTGCAATACCTACAATAAGCATGAAACTGATCTTTTCTGCATTTCGTTACCCAAGTATACTCTTAAGCATATATAGCTGTCTTTATATCTTTGTAAACGCTTTTTGTTTTATTTTTTGGCGGTGTTGCTGTCGCTGCGTCTTGATCAGTACAGTAGCGTAGCCAGGCATTGGCTTGTGAAGTATGCAAAATCGCATGTTTTTGGTGCTTTTGAGGCCGATTTTTGGTGAAAAATTGAAAACAGCCCCCCCTTAAGGAAATTGGGTGCCGAAGTTGTGAAGTAGATCTCGTAATGCGGTATGAAAAAGCATTTGAATTTCCAATTTTGGCCGAAAAATCAGTCTCAATTTTGGTGAAAAACTTTTTTTGGAGACCACCTGTTTTTGGGCTGAAAAAACGTTTGAATTTCCGATTTGGGCCGAAAAATCAGTCTCAATTTCGGTAAAGACCTTTTTTTTTTTTTTTTTTTGGAGACCACCTGTTTTTGGGCTGAAAAAACGTTTGATTTCCGAGCTTTTCGTGTGAAACTGATTCAAGAACAATGAAAATTCGGGTCAAGGTCATTTGCACTTTTCTCACTCTTTCAAAAAAGCCCCCCCCCCCTTTTCCAAATCCTGGCTACGCGCCTGGATCAGTATCTGTGTTATACCTAATCTAATTCTGATGTGACAGTGACAACGATTTCAATACTTGCAGCCATGATCGCTTGCATTAAGTTATAAAGCTCAGTACCTACATGACAATTTCTAAATTGACAGGACTGCAAGATTACGCAGGCATATGATATAAGCACCTAATCTACTGTATTTGGCAGTTGGCACTGAAAGGCTAAGATCATGCTTTACTAAACCAACACTGGTATCGTATATTCTGCACGTGATTTTGGAACAACTAACATGTGTGTAAACTATCAGTACTCATTAACAAATAACAATCTGCAACGTGTATTCCTTTCTCAAAACTTTCCTCAACTTCATTGCATCAGTGCCAAAAATTGTCTTGTGATTACTGATTATCAAATGGTATCTTAGTTGTTATTTTGGTGTAACTATTGTCAGCTGAATTTTACCAATGTGTCCTGAAATTATTACACCGTAGACTCATTATGAGGAGTCTATTTTTACACACAATGCGTGTGCATTTAGCATTGAATATAAAATCCCAAATAGAGCTACCTTGTTAATTGAATATTTGGTTGTTTCGATTTTTAGGTTCATTGCCTGGTTAATAATAGCCAACAAAATTGGTTTGACTGTGGTACTTTGTAGGTTCAAGGACTTTAAGGATGTCAGACAATTTTCAAGGACATTTGTTCATTTTTCAAGGATTAAAAACTCCGCAAGATTTTAAGGCAAATTCAAGGATGATTCTTGCGATTCAAGGACGTTTGGCAACCCTAACTGGTAGATTGTTTTTGATTGCCAAAACATGGTGCAGAAAAACTGATAGAAAACACACACAAGGCAGATTAAACCTGAAGACCTAGAATTACAGCTGGCGCAAAATGACTTAGGACCTTTAACAAAATTTCCATTTTATGATATGCTATAAAACCTTACATCACATTAATCTTGCAACTCTGCTTTTATGATTGTGATTCATTAATATATTAACAAAAGTCAGTGTGGAAATAGAATAACGCAATAATATTATTTTTGCATCCCAAAAATTTCAAATTTGGAGGGTATTTTGAAATACCAGTCAGGCAGTTGCTGGAGGAGCTTTAAAGAGAATATTAGGAGGTTGATTTGTTTAGAGAATATTAGATGTTAAAGTTTTTAGAATGCCTGGAAAGTATACTAGCAGTGAGGAAAAGGCTAGAATTCTTGCCTGGAGACAAGAGAAAGTTTCCAAAAAAGAATAGTGTGCTCGTAGTGGAAGAACCAAGTCAACAGTAATGAAGCTTCTAGCCTCAGCCAAAGGGCTTCCTCCCAATTAAGTCCCCAAGCACAGATTTGGAGGTGGACGAAAAAAGAAGACATCAAACGCAAAGGACACTTTAATAAAAAGGAAGTGCAAAAAAATCAATGACTGACAGCCTTGGAGCTAAAAAATTTGCATCCAGAACTGCTGGAAAATGTTGCAGTGCGCACCATACAGCATCGCCTGCAAAAAGGCTTGGGCTTGCCTAGCCGCAAAGCTGCTAAGAAGCCACTCTTAACCGAACGAATGAAAAAGCAGCGCATTGCATTTGCAAAAAATATATTTACTGGACGCCTGCACAGTGGAAAAGAGTTATGTTTTCGGATGAGAGTAATTTTCAAGTGTTCCGAGTGGGATCCCCTATGGTTCGACGCCCTCATGCCTCTAATAGATTTGACCCTAGGTTCACAGTCCCAACTGTAAAGCACCCGGATTCAATCATGTCATAGGGAGTTTTTTCTGGGGAAATGGGCAGGGCTGGCCTGTATTTCTTGCCTAAAAACAAAAAAAAAATGAATAGCGATCTGTATGTAAAAGTGCTGGAGGAGCACATGCTCAGCATGTTTCACATTCACAGCTGTGAAGTCTTCATGCAAGACAATGCTCCATGCCATAAGTCCAAAAAAGTTACGAATTTTCTCCAACAGCAATGCTCAGCATGTTTTACATTCACAGCTGTGAAGTCTTCATGCAAGACAATGCTCCATGCCATAAGTCCAAAAAAGTTACGAATTTTCTCCAACAGCAAAAAAATAAGAGTGCTTGATTGGCCTTGTAATAGCCCAGACTTAAATCCAATCGAGAATTGCTGGCAAAAAATGAAGAACATCATGAAACAAAAGAAAACACCAAACTTGGAGACCCTAAAACTTGAGCTCATGAGAGTGTGGTGTTAGGAGATGTCCCTGGATTATTTTCAAAATTTGAGCAATTCCATGCCCAAACGCCTGCAGATGGTCATCAAAAAGAAAGGAAATATGACAAAATATTAAACACCATGTTTTTGTTTAATAAAAATTGATAAATATAATAAAAATTGTGTTTTAACTTGAAAAACGTTTATGTCCTAAGTCATTTTGCGCCAGCTGTAAAATGACTGATCTCGCGTCGCATGTTTTGTACTTTTTACTTGGCCATTTTCAAAGTTAACAAGTGCGAAGTTTCAGACTTTTACTTATTACTCGAGAATGGTTTGATCTAGCTACATGAAATTTTGACAGCAGTTTGAGATTCATAAGTTATTTGTTTGTGCCAAATTTCAAGGCAATGAGTTTGTAACTTCAGGTTTAAGACCCAAAAACTACCCCAAAAGTTTGGTGTAAAAAGTGGTCTTATTTAAAAACGGCTCAATTATGGCAAAAAATATTTCACATGGTTATACGTTGTAAGATACCTTTTCATCCCTACCTACACTTTTAGCCGCATCGAGTTTTTTTTTCTTTTTTTGCTTTCTAAATTTTGTGCACTCTCCTTCTCCTAAACCACACAACATCGATATCTGATTTTTGTGTAAATTTGTTGAGCTATATACAAGTGCAATTTTGTCTCCTGAAATTTGTTACGGCTTCTCCCCCAGAACCTCCCCAAAATGGGGCTCTAAAAAGCTAATTTTTTTAATTGCTCAAGTTAGGGTGATAGTTTTTTGTTTACGTCAGTAGATATTTAAGCAACAAATAGTTTGACATAGCATAGGGTACCCCCCCAGGGGCTTCCAAATGGGCTCCCAAAAATCAGTTTTTTGAATGGCTCAAGCTACGGCATTACTTTTTTTTATATCAGCAGATGTTTAAAAAACTAATATTTTGACATGGTTTGAGAGAGCCACCCTTTTTAAAACTCTCCAAAATGATACCCATAAAATCAATTTTTTTTTGTGTTGTAAGCTAGAGAGCTAATTTTTTTCTGATGTTAGTGGAAATTTAAAGGATATATAATTTGTGTTGCGGTGCGGTGCAGCGTGAACTTAGTTGTGTTTGGATGCGGTGTGGTGCAGCATGCGGACAAACAAGGTTTGCGGATGAAGCACAGCATGGGGATGCATTTTTTGTTACCCACACCATCTCTTGTGGCCACTTCCTATTTTAGGTTAAATTGAGTAAAAATGAGGTAAGTGATTGTTAACATGGTATGATGTCGAAATTGATCTTCCCCTCCCGGTATTTTGGCTAGCGGGCAACAATAATCAACTAGGCTATGGGTAGGCTTATATTACAAATTCTTACAGTATCAGGTTAAACTTTAAATTGAGAAATAAAAGTTCAATTTAAAAATTCAACTTTTGAACTCCTGGCAGACTGGTATGGGTAGGCCTTTACAGTTACCAAGTTTTTACCGAAAACAATATCCTAAGTAAAACTCAAAATGAATTTATTAAACATTCATCCATAAATGATGATGTTGTGGATCGCTTGTAATGAATTTTGCTTAATTTAAACAAAAAGCAAGTACCTTACCAGTCGCTTTAACTTGTGCCATGTCTTTAACTCGCTTTAACAATTCATTGAACATCCTCTGCGGCTAAATTACCCAAACCATACACAAGCTATTGAATGGGCAGTGAAGCTGACAAATGTAGCAAGTGGACGAATAGCAGGGCAAAAACGATAGATGGGAGAGGCCTTTGTGCTATTGCCAGACAGAAAAACAAGGGGTTGGAAAAAATTATTTTGTTACCAAAAAGCCTGCAAACCAATCAATGCAGTGATGACAATATATTGGCATAACTCTCTGATGCAGTATTATGCAATGATTGTGTTTTTCTTCGATAATATTGTAAAACCTCATTGCAAAATAATGTTCTTACTTCAGAAACTATGGTGTGCATTTTGATTGCAAAAGTTAGGCTGCTAAGTCACAAGTTTGACCACATATCTAATAAAATGCAAAAATTAAAAGTTGGTCTAAAGTCTTTTTTAATAGCATAATTGGCTTCTTCTCTGAAAAACAATAAAAATGAATGCCAGCAACACATATCTAGCTCACGTGTAACCAGGCATACAAGAAAAAGCATGTTTTAGGGGGTATGAAAAAAAATGCAAGGGACAGAATCTAAACGAGGTCCGATTTAAAAAAAAAAGAATTTCCCATTGTTTCAGTCAAAGACAAAAATCTATGACCCATACAAAGTGAAATTAAAAAATGACTCGAAAAGGGCCTGTCCTAGTACTGCACTGCTGTCTCTGCTGATACTACAGGACTATACAAGCATTAGATTTGGTCTGCATAGTTCTAACATGTCATAGGCCAAAGTGACACAACAAAAAAAAATTAGGCATCCTGATGAGCTACATGATGTAAATGGGGAAAGGTTATGTGCTGTCTTCTTATATAAATAATACATTGTTCAATTAAGTTTCACTGTTTCATGGCGCCTGGAATCTATGGCTAAGTTAAGAATGACATTTTGCAGAATTGCATGAGCTTTTAACGACAGTCACTGGTCAGGGGTTGCTGAGAGCATACCAATTTTACACTTCCTCATAAAATTGGTATACTCTCTGTTCTCTGCAACAACTGAAGGTTGTTACGCGACCCCCATTTGGGAAGCGTTGTGCTAAAGGGACATAGTAAAACATTCTAGAAGAAAAAAACTTCACCGCTTTTTGTGTGAATTTTGCCGTAAATTTAGTTGAGGACCAAAAAAAAGGTTTTCATCGCATTTTGGTGTGGATTTTACCTGAAATTTAAGTGAAATCATTCAATGTTAACTTGTGGAAGTTACGTACACATTACTGAGGGGTAAAAAGTTTACTTGGGGGGCAATTTCCCCTCGTTATAATGTTATAAAAGGTTTGCTTCCCCTTTCAATATTGCACTAGGCCTAGTTGGCTGTTTAGCTGCTACACTTTGCAGTTATATACTGACTTGTGACTTCATTGGCTGCATGGTCTGCAGGCCACAAGTTCCGAGAAGACTATGCTGCTACTGTCTATGTCTAATGCTACTGTATCAGGTATATATGGTTTTATAACCGAAATTGTCAATTAATGTTAGGCTATTAGTTACTGCCATTCAGTTTGGAGAAAACAAAAGCATATACCAATACTGTAGTCCACCATTGCCATCATGGCAGATTTTCAGGATGTCAATTACAGTTCTCCACTGGAGGGAGATATGATGGACAATTTAAATCAACAAGAAGATATCGATGATGATGAGTTGTCAACTCTTGATGAACCAGTTAAAGATACATTTGTAAGTGATGCCTTTGCTGTTATGCAGTGTCGTTGGGAATAGTTATTTATATCAGAAAGTTATCAGTATTTGTACATTTCTGTCTTTCGTGTAGTACTAAACAATTAAAAAGTACAGTAACTGCCTAAAGCTTGCTGCTGCATACCTTGTTTGTATGTTTTAAGTGGGAGTTAACCAATATTATTTTTAATTCTGTAGTTATTGCCTTAATGATTGTCAGTGCAGTTTAGTATTGGTCCTGTAAGCATGAAAGTAGGCTTGAGTTACCAAGCCGTAGGTGTTTGATGGTGTAAGGCAGCAGTGCCCAAAGTCTCTGGCCCATCACCCATTTGTTACCCTCAAAGAAATTTTACTTGGCTGGTGCCCAGTTGCAATTTTTGTCCAAAACCAGAAATCTTGCTGTAATCGCGAACAAACAATTCTAACCAGACCAAACCTACCCTCATGAACATGCTAAAAGTTGTATTTCTGACGAAAATAGGGTAGAGTTTTTTTTCTCATCATAACTTTTGACCAAAATGTGGGCTAAAATGTGAACAAAATTGTTTCATAAATTATTCTTCATCTCAGATCTTGGTGGTTGGCATACATGCACCCTTCTGCATTTCATTTGGCACTGCACTGAAAAAGTTTTGACACCCCTGGTGTAGGGTATATTAGGGCTAGTTGTAAATTGTAGATTTCAGATCTGAAAACAATACTTTTTGAGTAGTTTTTTAAGTACTGTAATGACCAGTGAGCATGGTAGTGGAATTTTATCTCAAAACAATACTTTAAGTAGTTTTTTAAGTACTGTAATGGCCAGTGAGCATGGTACAGAATTTTATAGATTGGTCGGTTTATTAATCTCCTTATTTTCCCTCCATGCCTGCATTGCAGCATTCACTTTTTTGCCTAGTATAAATTTATTTTCATAGTTTGAAGCATAAAATGCTGGATGGTAGTAGTTTTTTATACAACCAAGAATGTGCTGGTTCGTTTCAATGGTTGAGAGGATAAAGGCATCTTTTATTGCATTGATGTTGATTGCATGATCTTGTTTCAACCTGTGTCCTGGTCACAATGTGACATTAGTTAGTTAAATTACTAGTTGAGCAGATTGTTATATTATTCCAATTGTTGTTGCAGATTCGAGATTTCAAAGCTGTTGGACAAAAGTTTAGCCACATAGTATTTCCCAGAAAAAATCAGGTCTTATTGCGGGATTGTGAGTAATTGATGAGTGTTCTATTTTGGAAACCATATCTATGCCTTTAAATTTAGCTTGGTAACTTCAAAGGCCTAACTCTAAGTGCAATAACGCAATTAACGCATGCTGTATTTATTAATTTTACACACTGCAAGAGTCCAGTGTTCCTTCTAACTTTTTGGCTAACCAGCGGGTGCCCAAACTTTGTCAAAACGATTTTGCTCAAAACTGTAAAAATATGTTTTATGTGTCCTAATTTTTATACCAATCCTAGAAGTCATATTTCCACAAATTAAAGTATATTAGAAGTCATATTTCTACAAATTTTTCACTTTTCTGAAGCTATGTTTATCAAATGGCCGAAAATTATTTGTCATTGATCCAATAAATCGCTGCTTTTCTGACAAAAATTGGCTTAATAGGAGCAGTGAAGCACTACGAGGATCCCATAACTTGTGAAAAGTTCTTTGGTGCCTTTGATTCACTTATGAACAACTTTTGTGAATTTCTGATTTACCTAGCTAACTGCAATTCCAAGTGGCTGCTTAAAGTTACAGGTTATGCAGAATATGCTAGCTTACTAAGTTAACAAAACACTGTGTAATGACTGTATATTTTGTATTCTTTTTTCAGGGGATTTATGGGGTCCTTTGATTCTTTGTGTGGTCATGGCAATTCTTCTTCAAGGTATGATTTCATCTTGAGTTTCGTTTAAAGTTATTTTCTAACTCAAGATAGAGCAATAGTACCTAAAATCAAAAGATAATTTCAGCTCACCCTTGTTTCAAAGTTTAATTAATCGCAGTATCAACATTACTGAGTATCAACAGTATCAGCACTCCTACAAATTGTTGCATTAATAAGTACGAGGGCAAGTTTTTGTTGCACTAAAAAATTGAAAAAATTGCATTTATTTTTAACGAAAGTTGCAAAAATTTGCATTTATGCACAAACATTTTAAACGACAGTGATTTACTCCAGCGATTTATTTACATATAATGCTAAATATTTGCAAATATTATTGGGAAAAAATGGCGATCTTTTGCCAACAGTTTGCCTAGCATGTTAAAACGTCGCTCCACAGTGCATGAAGTTGTCAGCCAGCTGTTGCGTTTTATATAGCATTGAGACGCAGGTAAGCGCTCACATAGCTCTTTGTTATGCAATTCAAAGATAATAGAACTGTATCGATGTAGTTTTATAGCATGCTTTTAAATTACACTTACATCTTGCGCCATACTTAATAAAAATTGCAGTAAAAAGTTGCATGTGAAAAACAAAAAAGTTGCTATCTAAAATCCCTATATACAACCTAAAACATTGTACTACATGAATTCTTAGTTTTTAAGAAGCTGTCGGAAGCTGTAAAAAAACGTTGCAAAAACTTGCCCTAATGATTTCACGACAAGTTATTTTGTTCGCAGATTTTTTAATCTTTGAAGTTTAACTGATATCATTGTCAACTTAAATGAGATTTATGATTTTATCCTCTGGTCTCCTGCAGTGTATAGTGTACCATGGTGCTTGTTAATTAAGAGAGTTGCTTGGTTTTTATTCAAGTTTTGATCTTGCAATGCATCCCTGTGTTTTGGGGATAGACGCTTCGTGTTTATTTCCCATTCGGGCCATTAAATCACATCCATTGGAGCCAAACATTCTCTCAAAATGTTGGCCCAGCCTCACAAATGTCTTGCAGTAAGATGGCAAAAAGTACTTTTACGATTATAATGGTTAGATGATACAGCAATTCTAGCTCATTTCGCTTTAGTAATTAAATGGATGCTTTTATGCATTTGCAGGAAGTACAAGTGACGAATCTGGTTCAGGAGGGCCCGAGTTTGCTCAAGTATTTGTAATTGTTTGGGCAGGTGCAGCCATTGTGACATTAAACTCGCAGCTACTTGGCGGCCATATGTAAGTTATGCGGTATTTTCCAGAAAATGTGCTGGTATACTAATTATCGCTTATTTCGTGTTTCTCATATTCTGATAAACATGATTTCTCAAAAACTAGTGTTTTAAACGTATTCGTAGCTTGCATTGCACTATTACAGTACAGTATTTCTCAAAATTCGATGCTATCGCCTCGAAATAACTATTTTTTAATATTTTGAAAATAAATATGTTGTAGCGTTTTCGATGATAAAGCCGAATGATTTTAAGTTAATTAGGAATTAAGTTTGATTTATATAGATCTAGAGTACAGCTATTTTCAATTTATTTTTGTGCCGCAATAAGTTAAAAGTTACGGAATTACGTTTGTAGTTATCTAACTTTTGCAGCAAGGTTGTAGGGTAATTGTAGTTACTGTACAATTGTACATCATCAAGTTGCTTTTGGCCAGGATGCAGCGAAGAGACCTTTCGGCCTTCGAGTCAAGCTGCCGCCTATCTACTACACACGATGGAGGGAGGCTTCACACTGACACTTATGATTGTTGAACGTCATGCAGGGAAGCTGTAGATACCAATTTTTGCAGTCGTTTACCTACTCGACGCTTATTTTTTTTTTTCAAATTCAAATGATTGGAGTTCAAATCTTACTGATAGTGAGACCTAATTGATTCTATTGAAAAAATCGAAGAGACTATTTTGAATTTGCACTGGTCTAACTCTAACAGAAGTTGTTAGGCGACATTCGCCAGCGGTTAAGCTTAGCTTGAAACGCCTGGTCTCTGTTTAAAACTAAGCTAAAACATTGAAGGGATTGTGACGTGGTCTATTGCGAACATAAATTTTCGTCGAAATTATCAGCTATTGGTTGACGACTAAACTGGGTATTATATGTCACAATGGCCATTATTGATTGAGCTAAGCCTTCTGACCGAGTCTACGATTTAACGCGGTACAGTATTCGCTACAAAATGCAAGCGAGTTACGTTCTTTTTACTCGAAGGCTTTCAAAATCGGTTCGAATCTTCTGTCGTTGTTTATTCCGCAAACCCTAAGCATAGCCTACTTAGTGTATCTATACACTTATACAGTGCTGTAAACAATGCTTCAAATAAGAAACTGCCTAAGTAGTGTGCAACTGTGTTGTGCTAATTTTGTGAAGCAAATGAAAACATTGCAAAAGTAACGTGAGGTACAGCAATACAGTACATGCAGTTAAGAATCAAATTGTTTGCAACGTGTACTGGATGTTTGGTTAAACTGTAACTGCGCGCTAATACTGCTGCAGATTCTAGAGGAACGGCAATATCACATCTCAACTACAGTTACTTCTTGGCATTAGAGTAACAACTCGAAAAAGTTCCTGACACCAAGTCTTCATTAATAATCAAAAGTAATCTTGATCGCTCATAAAAGCTTTGGCAACTGTGTGAACCTACGATAAGCTGTTTTGTAACTTATTTAGAAGAGCACTATTCAAGCAAATAATGATGATGATTAGGCCTACAATTAGCTTAAAATGAAAAACTTACCCAATAAATAACCTGTTGCTGGGTTTCAAATATGCTTTAATTGTAACATTGTGGTTAATGCTGTTAACCGTAAATTTGACAATTAATTTGGCTGCTCTAAGCTTCTGACAACAAATTTTCCGCTGCTGTGAATGCTACCTCCCCTCCGCTGTCAAAAATCCAGTGCTGCCGTCGAGGGTAGGCTCGGCCAACCAACTTTTTTTGACGAAGTAGGCTTTCTGTTTTGCCTCGCTATTATCCTGATTTATTATTAATTCTCGTTGGTCCCTACCTAGACTACGGAAAACTACTACAAAATTTCGGCGAAGACATGGTCTTCGCCTGAAATGGTTAGAAAATTGCTACAAAATTTGGAAAAATACCGTTTCACGTTAACGCAACAAAACCATTTTTGTCGATACTGTTGGATAGAGCCTACCCACTAGTTTCGTTAGAACGGCAACACTGAAAAGGGATTACGTGATTCATTTGACCAGACTTATCAAAGCTTTATTACGTATAACACCCTTTTTAGAAGAACACGAGGCTCATTTTTGTTCAAAATTTAAGAACAAATATAAACTATGCCAGCTTTAGCAGCAATAAAAAAAAAACTTACGAAAAAGAATAAATTTCAAATCTAAAAAGAAACTAAATTTTGTACCGATTAAAAACGATGAAGTTGTAATGGTTTTCCAGTACTTGCAAGTAAAATTGCAACGATTCCGAGATAAGCAATTGCTGTTGCGCAATGCGTAAGGAAATAGAAAATGTTTGGCTGTCGTTCAATATGAAAAAACTCGCCTTTTTCCGTTTTACGATGCTCCAAAAGCAGCAAAAAAGCTGACAGACAGGGTCGTCCCCCCCTTGGGTCGCCAGGGTAGGATAATTAGCATAGAATAGTATGCAAAACTGCAGCATGGCCCCCCCCCTTTGGAACTTGGGTGGAAAGTTTGAGCACACAAAAGGACAGAATCTGGGTAAAGACCTTTTTTGTTTTGGTCTTCACCTAATTTTGGGCCAAAAACCGGACTAATTTTGATTGAAGACCTTTTTTTTTTTTTTTTTTTGTCTTCACCCAATTTTGGGCAGGAAAACGGACTGATTCTGAGAGGAGAAATTTTTCTTTTGGTGTTCATTATTTTCAAATTTCCTGCCCCCCCCCCCCCCCCCCCCTTCGAAAATTCTGCGTATGCTACTGGCCGACAAAGCATTTGGAAGTAAACAGTTTCACAAACTTGGTTGCTAAAATTGACATCGGTGCTCTGAAAATTTAACAACAAGTAAGCCTGAAAATTAGCAAAAAATTAGGAACAGCGAGCCTCAACTCAAAATTTATTGTTTCTTATAAAAAAAGAGTGCATTTCAAGTTGCAATGTTCAAACTGGTTTGTCGAATCGTCGCTTATTATTTATTATTATTATATTATAGTGTATTTTTGGTGCTTTATAACTACGGGGTTTTGCAGCATCATAAACCACAACGACTTTGTTTAGAAAAATCACGCCGTCTATGCAATGCCATAAACCGTAATGAAGTGTTTGGGAAAGAGCAAAAAAACTTCTGCAGAAAGCGCGTCGTATCGCAGCTGAACAACGAAAAAAAGCGCTTCTGTATTTTACTCTGCACGGCTTCTATTGCCGTCATTGATCGAATTTTGTGACGTTTGAAGTGCTTATTTCTTTTATTCTCTCACTCGCGTGCAGACCAGCGCTCCGAGAGCAACCCGACAGTACATACTTTAGTCGTCACAATGGGAATAGGATTACGGCTCAAAATAATATCAATAACTGAAGCACACTAAAGTTACGAGCAAGGTTACGGAATAGTATGACCTATACTATATGTCAGTGTGCAAATTTCATTTGTTTGATGTCTACGTTCTATTAAACCCGAGCAATCATGTCACAATCCCTTCAAAGGATGTAAAGCAAGTCCTTAATCGATTATGCAGGTATCTTTATAACTTAGAACTTGATATCGTTGCTTTCAGATCGTTTTTCCAGAGTGTTTGCGTACTTGGATACTGCATGTGTCCTTTGGTTGTAGCAATGATAGTGTGCTGGACGATTGTTCATGCTGCGAATCAAACTCCTATCTTGGTTGTTATACGAGTTATTGCCACCGTTCTTGCATACGGATGGTCCATATTTGGTAAGTTGCACTTTTATAGCGTTCTGAGCATTTCTCATAGAACCTGCCGATAGAAACAATTGATTAGTCGGAAGCGTGGCCGAGAGGGTTGCAGCGTCGTTTTTACGACGACTTGGAACGCATGATTTGAGTTCCACATGCAATCAGGTCACATTGTTGCGTCCATGGATTAGGCGCTGGACGATGATTAACTCTGTCTTGCGGTTTGGACAAGCTGCAAATTTAGAACGGAAGAAGTAAACGACAAAACTTGGAAAATGGTCAATTCCTAAGCTTATTTACCCATAGAAAGTTTCGAATTTCAGTATCAAAGAATAAAAACGAAATTTATGAATTTTAAATGACTATTCCGCACTGGAGTTTGCCATGACTGTTTTTAACTGTGGTTTATTAAACTTTTTAACTAAATTGAAAAATATACGAAGTAAATCTGATATAGTATTTCAGTTGGACGTTTTTGTGTTCTCTGGCTTATGGATTACTAGAGTGATCTGTGGTAGAGCCGTCAGAATAACGATTATGTCAAACCACACAAGCAAGATGCACTTGTTCTACAGCAGGATTAAAACCATTGCAGTTACTTAACTCGACCAGTTGAGCTACTTAGACTACAACCAAATCCAAACTGTTACTTTGATTCATAATACTATCTTCACAATACCTCATCTCGATTACCTAGTTGCTTTTGCAAGTTAATTATCATGTCACACTTCTATCGAATACCTGCTTTTTGTTGGACCGTAAGTGATCTGAGTCCAACGTTTTTGTTTCCAAAGTTGAAAAAAATCTGAAGTTTTTTATGGAAAAATTATTATTATTATTATTGAGAAATTTTATGCCATCTCTTTTGTTACAGCTTCAGTTGCGTTTCTGGGAAACAGCCAACCAGAAGGCAGGAAAGCTCTCGCAGTTTACCCCATTTGTTTATTTTACTTCATATTGGCGTGGATGGTTGTCACTTATACGTAGTTTGCAATTCGTTCTACATAGTTTAAATAACGTTGCTTACTGCGCTTGTACTCTTTCGATTTGCGAAGGATGGTGCATCTATTTCTTATTCAGAAGCATTGGTGTTTCGTTATGTTTCTATATCTAGTAATTGTTCTGCGAATGTGTCTTTTCCCCATTAGTTTTGCGTTCGTGGTTGGACTAGTTAAGTAATATGCATCATTGGATGACTAGTTAAGTACATAATTATGCATCTATTGCATCTGTTTCGAATATTAAAAAACCCTGGTATTCGTCAAAAACAAGAAAAGCGTGGTCTGGTGTCAGTTTGCTGACGGTCACATAAAAGCCTCTTCACACTACTCGATAAATGCCTACCCCTACTAAATAGTGAAACCGACTGAGGGTTGCTTGTACGCTAGTCCACGTCTGCCATTTTTGCCTGAAGGAGTTTTTATTCACGGATTTTAGGAACTTCATGACCCAATTGAGGAAGGTAAAAATCTTGAGAGAGCATAGCCATTGCGAGAGCATTTTTCCGATGTGAACTGAATGCGGTGAAATAGCGAGTTGGCAGAACGTCGGGTTAGTGATTGAAAGGTTGCTAGCTCTCGATTTGATTTTCATGGCAATTCTTTGTTGTTTCCGTAGGAAAGACACTTTACGCATAGTTTCCATTTGGGCCAAGCAGTCAACCCGTTGTGGTGGCTAAGGGTGACAAAAGACCTGCAAACAGAACTCAAAAAAGAATGCTTGGTGTGGTTAGACAGACGCTGAGTTCTTGGTTCTTGTCAATTTTCTCGTACCGGCAATGCTGCTCCAACTATAAGCATTAAAGCAAGTATCTGCCAATTTCAATAAATTTAAAATTTTTTTCCAAATCCCTGTAAAAGTGCTCATGCTCAATGAACAGCAATGTCAGAGCAATGAATGTAACTGCGAATTAAATTATTCCTATAGTGAAGTAGGCAGAACTAATTTAATTGTTCACAGAGACATCACTTCTTACAATCCTTCTTATTGTGACAACACCTTAATGCTATTTCGTCAAAATGGGTAATCGTTTCAACCTCTAGTAACATAGGTGAGGCGGAGCCCCCATCGCGGGAGCATTCCCGTGTTTCGAAGTCGACTGACTTTATCATCAGTATGAAAAGGAGTCGACATAGTATAAGGAATTTTGATCCCTGAATTAGGCTAACTCAACTGTTATTTTGAATAACTAAACTACCGGTATAGGCTGTCATCTTCTCTTAACTTTAGCTATTTAAAAAATAAACTTTTCCCACGTACTGCCCTTCTTAATAAGTAGCTATTTGCAAATTAAACATTTCTTTACTAACGCTATCTCAAAAAAGACCTTTAAACTAGCTTGATGCTTTATTCTCTTTTTAGTCGTTATCCCATTGGTATTTGCATAATGTATATGTGTGGTCGTGGCTATACTTCTGACCGTGAAGGCCACCCTTCTCGTTGTGCCATTAGCGAAACAGACGGGACATTGGGACAAGCTGAAGAAAAGGGGCTTTAACTTTTCCCCAAATCTCCATATATTCGGAATCGACATGTTTTTAAAAAGTTACAAAAGTTTGCTCGATTTGATTTTGTTGCAAAGTTTTGGTTGCGAACGTTTAGACAACATTGTGTAGGCGTATTTTAATGCAAGTTATGGTCAGATTAACTACCGGCGCGGTATGTTTGCAGTTCTTGTGTTGCGCATTTTAGTTTCTTGAAATAGACCACAAAACAAGCTATTTCGTATTCGCAACTGATCGGTAGTAGATTAGCGCTGGCAGCCTGCTTTGAAGAAAGGTCAGTATTGATCACATTTTGTTATTTTTAAACATAATAAAAAACTGTACCCTCATTAGAGTGTTTTAGTAACTCTGCTTGCCTGTATCAAATTTTAATTAAAACCGAACAAAAAAGTTTTTCCGACTCGAGATTATTTTTGCAACTAGGATGCTGCCACAGCAATTGCTTACGACAAAGTTTATAAAAATTCTAAACCTGTTATATGGCACAACACCATATAATTTAAATAAGGAACGAGTGCACTTCTTTATCCAAAATTTTAATTTTTTCTAACCTTGTCGGATCCAAAGTATCGCAGTGGGATGACAGCCGTATAGGATACATTTAAAAAGCAGCGAACTTCAAAAAAGCAGTAAAATCACATCACAATATGAAGTAGATGGTGCGATCGTGCTTGATTAATCGCCTTACAGAACATCGGCTGAACCGTGTCCCAAAACAAAAGTTATAAAAACAAGATGAGAGCTTGAACGACCGACGCAAATATTTACAGATGTCAAAAAAAACTAGCGCCCTAGTTTCAGCCGTTCAAAGAATTGACTTAAGAGGGTCGATTTAGAAGGTTTCCGGCAAGATGGTAACCCCAAACCATGTAAGAAATTTTTTTTTTCTTAAAACATATACTTGTCGTGGTCAATGTCCTCAGCTGGTGTCGAACCGTGGTCATCATGGTTCTCACCGGCAGTGCAGATTCTGTATGCGCTCAGGCGCTGTGTTTCTGTAAAAGCGCATGATCAAATGTTTGTCGATGCAGAGCGACATTTTTAATCTGCTACTGCAAAATTGCTCAATGATTGTGTATCTCTGCGAGTAATGACGGTTTAGAACATTTATATGCAACCGACTGTTTTCAGCGATACCGGTAATATAGATGATGCAGTATTAGGAAATTAGGATTGAAATATAGCGTCTTGTTGTGCTTGTGTTTTTACTTAGCTACTATTTGAATAAGGGTTTTAAATTAGGGTTAGGCCAGGCTGATCCTGGTATAGCAATTAAAGGTTGTAGTTGAGAAGAATTGGAAGATTGGATTAATACATTAATTGGATACTCAACTTGCATCAAGACCCCTGGACAACAATAGCAAAAGTGGAAAAAGGGACAGTAAGTTCTAACGCGAGGGAAATCGGGTTGGAGCGGAACATACTAATATCAAAGAAAACTAGCACCCTATAGCTTGAACCGTTCAAATAATAGATTTTTAGGGCTCTATTTGAAGAAGGGTGGTAAACCAATATTATGTCAAACTATTTGACTCTTAAATGTAAACCGATATCAGAAAAACTAGAGCCTTGGCTTGAACAGTTCAAAAAATTGATTTTTGGAGGGTCAATTTTGGGAGAAGTTTCCTAGGGTTGGTACATCCAAACTATGCCAAAATATTTGTCTCTCTTAAATGTTAACTGATATCAAAAAAACAAAACAAAACAGCGCCTTAGCTCAAGCCGTTCAAAAAGTGATTTTGAGGGATTTATTCGGGGAATCCTCAGGAGAGTAGTACCCCCCGAACTATGTCAAAATATTTGTCTCTAGATATTTACGGTACTGATATCAAAAAAACTGGAACCTTAGGTTAAGCCCTTTAAAAAATTGATTTTTGAGGAGTCCCGAAGGGGTGGTACCCCCAAACTATATCAAAGTATTTGTAAGTTAAATATCTGCTGATATCAAAACAACTGGCACCCTAAGTTAAGCCGTTCAAAAAATTGATTTTGGGGTCCATTTGGGGAGTTTCCGGGAGGGTGGTAGTCCCAAACCACGTCGAAATATTTGAATGTAAAATACCTATTGATATCAAAAATGGTGCCCTAACTTCAGTTGTTCAAAAAACTGATTTTTGAGGGGTCCTCGGAGGGTAATACCCCAAACTATGTCAAAATATTAGTCTTTTAAATATCTACTGATATCAAAAAAAACTGGCACCTTAGATTTAGCCGTTCAAAAAATTGATTTTTGGGGGGTGCCCGGGGAAATAGTACCCCCAAATTATGTCAAAATAATTGTCTGTTAAATAGCTACTGGTATATAAAAAACTGACGCCCTGGCTTGAGCCGTTCCAAAACAAAATTTTTTTTTCAGGGAAGCGACTCCAAAAAATTTGCTGCAAAACAACTTTATACAAAAATTAGATTTCGATGATTTGTGGTTTAAGAGAAGAAAAGAGTACAAGATTTAGAAAGTAAAAAAAAAAGAAAAGAACCTCATCGTAGCCGAACGTGAGTTGGTAGGAATAAAAGAGCATCTCAAGACATTAACCATGTGAAATATTTTGCCATACTTTAGCCGTTTTTGAATGAGACCGCTTTTCACGTCAAACGTTTGGGGCGGTTTTGCGGTCCTAAAACCGAAGCCACGGGGCGAATTGCCTCGAAATTTGGTACAAACATACAACTCATTAATCTTAAGCTGCTGTGAAAATTTCATGTAGCTAGACCAAACCGTTTTTGAGTTATAAACAAAAGTCTGAAACTTCGCCCTGGTTAATTTGAAATTGACCGAGCAAAAACAAAGAAACACGCGACGCGAACGTCGATCGTTCCAACTAGGTGCTACTATCAAGTGCCATGCCAATATAGCCTAAGCGTTGAGTATTTTAAAGTGTGAAGTAGCGGCTTTAATGTTTTCGCTGAGTAGTTACGTATTTTTGTAAGTCGTAGCTTTGCTACAAATTTAAAGCATCCAAACAACCCAGTGATATTGTTAAGAATGACAGCGTTTAAGAATGCTAATCTCAAACAATGCACTTCATACAAATTCGAATTAATAATTAACTAATAAATACCAAAATGTTCACGAACAATCAAGGAGGTTTCAACCAGCTTAGCGTGATGGAACCACAAACAAAACTATAGTAGCTAGAGTGAAAAAAAGTGAAGTTTTGATGCAGAATCAGATGAAAAAATTTTGGATAATCAACAATTTATATCCCAGAAGATTTTAAACTAAGTTATATTATAAGTTTGTAAAGATAGTACTACAGATACTGAAGAAGTTTAGACATGATTATATTAAAGGGGGCGAAGCATCCAGTCAATTTCGGTAGTTTACAATTACTACAGAAAAATCGAAATATAATTTTTGATATACAGTATTTTGCTCTCATTTTGGGGCTGCGGTTGCGAAGATATTCAAGAAATACAAAGAGATATTCCACTAAGAGACATACAAGTTTTCAAAAATCTTGAGTCTGTTCTCTCAGCCTGAGCTTCTAGGAAAAAAAGAGACTGAATCATATAAATCCTTCCAGTCACATCACGTAACCAATTCAAATAAGGCAAAACCTGTCTTTTTTCTGGAAATTTGAATTGGCTGAACAAATCTTTCATTTTGCTTGCAGTATTACGCCTAAGCGTTGTAACGAGTTGGCGGGGCCCATCTACGCGTCATTGCGCCCTGGCAACACAACTCCTTTCGAAGAAATGTTGCAGCGGTGGCGAGCCGCTGGCAAAATTGTGACGATTTGACCGCCCGAGGTTTGAACCGTTTGACCTACTGGCTAGTAATGGAGAGAACTAATTTAGGGTTTCCAAAAACTTTTTTGGGAGATATCTTTTTATATGTGTTAAATATCTTTGCAACCGCAGCCCCAAAATGAGAACAAAAATTATGTAGTATTTCGATTTTAGCTATTGTAATAAACTATAACAGAATTGGCTAGATGCTTCACCCCATTTAAAGTACGGATGGAGGGAGCAGACCCTAGTAGAAGCCGTGCATTTCTGTTCCGTATTGGCAGCCTACCATCTGGAATATCGACCAGTAGGCCTGTTACCCCTCAAACCTCTAATGACTTTTGGATCTTCACGTGTTTTTTGAAAATCTCGAGCATGAAGACCCCATCCCCTAAATTCCAAATCGTCTCCATCCAAAGCCAGTACTTAAACTGTAAAATTTTGTATGAGGGGACCCTTTCGCAGCCTTGACCAAACGCATTTGGAATGCGGCTGAAATTTAGTGGAAATTTTGCTTCAAGTTTAAATGTTTTCCCCAAATACGATTGAAGGACAAAAAAAAGGTCTTCCCGGCAATTCGGTGCTATATTCGGCCGGAATTTGGGATTAATTGGTGCTGACAGCCACTTTTTCGTCTAATCATCCAGACACTTACTCTTAATGGAGAGAGCTGAAATCTGGTTGGAGAGGGGACGCTGAAATCTCAATGAGGGTACGCTAAATCTCGATGGGGGAAGATAACTCTCGATGGGGGACGCGTCCCTCCCTACAATTTAAGTACTGCCCACAACCCCCGGTTTTTCGCAATGTTATTATTTATCACAATCTTCGTTAAATAAATGTCAACAAGCAAAGTTCTGCTGCAAAATTAGTGTGTCACTTGACTCGATCGAAAATCATTTCTGGCACATTATTTAATTTTGTGTTTTCTCTACTGATTCAATATTTGCTCTGTTTTGTTCCTCGTTATACAAGACAATGTCACATGCTGATACAAAACTATTCATTTATTGAAGCATTTAGATTTGATATAATTTCTCTTATTTCAATAAATTATTTCAATAAAAATAATGTCAATAAATTGACAGTATTTTTTCAAAATTATTCGGAATTCGAAAGTTTTACATTGAAAGCTTAGAAAAAAACTTCAGTTAATACAACACTAATGGTACCGATACGTCATAACAGCTTGTAGCGTTGCATATTTCTCGTTTAATTTGGTCCAACGTGTTATTAAGATGACAACAAACGAAGAGAATTCATTCGCATCAGCTGCAGGTAAACTGGATTGAAATTAGCGATACCATCGGCCGAAGAAAATTGAAAAAATATATTCAGCATTACAGCAAATTCATCTCTGTACTTTATTTGGTGCTCACGGGTTAACGTGGTTTTTTAGTAGCTTGAAATTTTGAGCAGTCTATGGCTGATGCCATCAACGACTCGTCATAATGTCACAGTTTTATATTGAGATGCTGCATGACTGTTTAAGTGTTGATTAAATAAGTCGCTATAACCAGTGATTAAACGAATTAGTAATCACATAAACATGCTTGTACTATTGCTATGATCTTTATATTTAGATGACAGGCGAAAGTTTCGACCGTTTAAAGCAATTCGGCGAATACTTCGAGATGGAAGAAAGGCAATGGGAATTTCTCATGTTTTCAGAGGAAACTCATCACAGACTACCGAAAATAAGCCTGGGTAATAGTTTGCTAGTATTAGAAACAAATAATGTTGTGCTGATCTCTGCTTTCGGAACGACCTTATTTTCTATGCTTCACTTCCAGATCGATTGTTTCGTATCCAAAAAAACTTTTTCCCCAAGCAGCTATTAGTTAATGACACTATACCAGTCGAGCAACAAGGATGGCAGTACGGTACGTTTAAAATTTGAACATGATGTACTCCAAAAATTTACCGTGCCGTATTAACGTAACGTACCAAAAAAAATTTTTGCATGCGTACTGTACCTACGTACAGTTTTCATCAGATGGTACGCTCTAAACGTTTCATACTTAAAAAGCACAGTACGTAGGCAGGGCCTCAGAGAGAAATTTTTCCAGGGGGTACGAAGGTCGATGCCGGGCCCCCAAATCTCTTCCACAAATGACCATAAAAAAGGTCTTCACTGAAATTTAGTTCCATTTTTTGCCCAAAACTAGGTGAAGACCAAAAAAAAGGTCTTCACTGAAATTAGTCCCATTTTTTGCCCAAAATTAGATGAAGTCCAAAATTAAAAAAAAAGGGTCTTCACTGAAATTCAGTCCCATTTTTTGCCCAAAATTAGGTGAAGACCAAAAAAAATAGCAGGTCTTCACTGAAATTTAGTCCCATTTTTTGCTCAAGATTAGATGAAGACCAAAAAAAAACACCAAAAAAATTTAACGTGGGGACCTGAACTCTTCCGCGCCCCCCGGGCCCGGGTATGATGTACCCCCTGAACCCCCCTCTCATAGGCCCTGTACGTAGTTCAATCAAAGCTCTACACGTACCGTACTTACGAAGTACGGTACGTAGGTTAAAAAATTGCCAAGGTTTGTTTGAAGCTCTCGTTTTCTGCGCTCTAAAAATAGAGATTTAATTGCACATATGCTCTAAAATGGAATTCATAAATAGGCCTATCAGTTTTGCCAAGTTTAGAGCTTTTCAACTCAAGTGACTCCTTTTGGCCTTATTTTTTGGGGAAGAAAGGGGAGGGGAACAAATAATTAGAACTCAGAACATGTGTGATAAATAATTTACTGACGCGGAACAATGCATCGTACAACACAAGCAGAGGCGCCCGCAGAAATTTTTTCAGTGGGGGGGGCAAGCGACGTATCCATTATCTACTGGATAAAATAAAACTTTACATGTGCAACCAGGATTTTGCCTAGGGATTTGAACCAAAAGTAAACATGACCCAGTTAATACAATTGCTGAAATTTGGGCGGCAGGTTGAGCAAACTGAAGCAGTTGAAGTGTATTATGGACGGGGGTTTCGGGGGAAAGCCCCCAGTCGCTGGGCAATTTTCGCAATTTCTGGAAAAAAGATAACCACTTTAACGTCATTTGAATCACATTTCGAACGTTTTTAAGGCCATTGGATAGAACAAAGATGCTGATATTAAGAATCTACTTGAAATTCTTAAATTGACCAGCCCTTTCAGTCCTTTTTATTTGCAGATCAAATTTAAACCACGTTTAAACGTTCGTAGCCAAAAATTTGCAATGGGAGGGGGCTGTTTTGGGATTCTGGGAGCGGAGCCGCCGAAAGCCATTGGAGGTCCAGGAGCTAAGCCCCCAGCCGCTGGAGGCTGGAGGTATGGGGAAAAGCTTTCAGCCGCCGGAGGCATGGAGGTCTGGGGGCGGAGCCCCCAACGCTCAAAAATTTTGCATTTTTTTGCAAAATTAACTTAATTTTAGGGTTATTTTGATAAAAAATAATGCTTTTAAAACGTGGCATAGAAATTATCAGTGCAAACATGATCAAACTGGTTGCATTAATGGTTTATGTGGGGGGTGGCTAAGGTAAAATTTTAGTTCTCTTTGCATGCTGGTAAATCATAAAATTCTATAATCCATAAAACTCTCACGGAGTATAGAGCAAATTTTATAGAGCAAAATAATTGGGAGAGGGGGCTAATGGAAAGATATTTGAGAGAAGTGATAGGTAATTAACTAATCCTGAATAGCCCCCCTATCCCTATTTCTGAGTTTATAATATGTTTGTTGATGAAACGTATGTTCAGCAATTTTACACTAGCGATCAACTCTAATTGCTTATTTTTGGGCATTTTTCAAAGTTTTTATAGATTTGTGAGTTTTATTTTTGACAAATTAGCCCTCCTGAATATATGTTTCAAAAGATGCTATAAATCACTTTTTAATTCATTCCAGTGATTAAAACAGTTTCAGAAGAGCTAAAAACGTGATATTTTCTTTAATCTGCATTTTGGTCGACAAGCCAATTGGAGGGGGGAGGGCTATAGCCAGTACTTAAATTGTAAAATTTTGCATGGGGGTACGCTTTTGCAGCCTTGACCAACTTTACAAAGAAATGAAGTATTTCCGTCGCCGAAATTGAATGAAGAACAATAACAAGAAAAAGGCCTTTGTCGGAATTTGAAGTCATTTTTTCCCGAAACCAGGTGAAGACCAAAAAAAAAAGGTCTCCGCCGGGAATTGAAGTCCTTTTTCCCCCAAATCAAGTGAAGACCAATAAAAAAGGTCTTCGCCGCAATTTGCGACCATTTTCAGCAGGAAATTTGTAGGAACTTTTAGTCCTGGCTGGTCATTATTCCTCTGCTCATCCAGCGCTCAACTCTCGGTGGGAGGACGCCTAAATCTTGATGGGGAGACGCTAACTCTCAATGGGGGGACGCGTCCCCCCAACATTTTAAGTACTGGCTATAGCCCCCCCAACCCGACTTTGCTACTGTATGTGAGATAAGTTTTCCAAGTGACTTGGAAAAGGGAAGGCTAAGCTCCCTTAGCCTCCTTGGTTGCCCCACTGATTGCAACCTGAATTTGTTTGAGGGGGAATGATTAACCTAAAGATAGAATTTGTTTTTGCAAAATGCCTCAAATGGGCAGCGTGCCGAGCAAACAGGTGCAACTAAAGCATATTACAGACCGGGCTTTTGGGACAAAACTCTAGCTGCTGGGAAATTTGGTGATATTTCAGGAAAAAAATAGCCATTTTAATGCTATTCGAATCAAATTTCGCATCTTTTTAGAGCCATGTAAAAAACTAAATCGATCCATTTTGAGAGCCGTTTAAAAGAATTAAATATCTCAGCTCTATCAAACCTCCACGTTACTTATAGGTCAACTCCAAAGGTCGTTGTAATTAAATAAACTATGCGCTGAATAGCCCCCCCTATACCTTTTTTTTCTATGAAGCTTACGTTAAGCATTTTGTATTAAGCGATCAATTTTGACTGCTAGTTTTTAGCCATGTTTTGAAGTTTTTATCGATTAATTTGTTAGCTGTATTTTTGACAAATAAGTTAATACCTCCCCCCTCCCAAGAAACAAAAAACAAAAGATTATAATTAGAACAATAATAATAATATTAATAAGAAATGTTTTAAAAGTGGCTTTGAACAACTTTAGAGGCCATATTACTGCAAAAGACTGCCTCAGAAGGCCAAAAATTGTGACATTTTTCTTATAGTGCACTTTGGTCTATAGCAGGCCAATGCAGGTGGGCACAGTCCTCCTGGCTACGCTATTGATTGCAAGTTTGGTTTTGATTTCGGTTTCTAGGTAAAATTAATTTAATGGCGGAGTAATTATTATTTTAGTGTTTATATAAGCGCAGCGTAAATTTGAAATATTAAACACTTTATTGTGTTTAGATCCTAATAAGAGCTCATTGACAGAATGCTGAAACGTTTGATATTGATAATTATTTTACCAAACAGTTTAATGCTTAATCTTGAAGCATTGCTTGCGCTCGCTTTTAAGAAAATGCTGTTAGATAATTCACGTAAAATGGGCAAGGAAAGCTTTATTTCACCGGAAATTTTTATCTACTTTTTTATTAATTTTGACTCAAATCTAACCCAAACTCAAATGCTCACGCTAAAACTATCCCCAAATCGAACCCTAACCCAAACCCTAACTTAAATCTTAATCTTAACCCCTAAAAAAGCAAATGAAAAAAGTGCGAATGAATATTACTCATTTTCGTTTTATTCTCTTTGACTTGAAAATTTTTGGTAAAATAGTCACTACCAATGGGCAATCCTGTTTCTCCTGCCCCCGCCCTCTGCACCATGGCAAAAAAGGTAAAAAAGCTTTACAAAAGGTTGTTTTCTTAGTTTAGATAGATATATTAGACTTATTTTGTAGATTCAAACATAAACAATTCTTGACATCTTAATTTCCAGGGGGGGGGGGCAAGTGCCCCCCCCTGCGGGCGCCCCTGAACACAAGTACGGTACGTAACGTTGTCAGCGAGTTGCAAACGTCGTTAGTTACGCATTTGCATGGTACGGTACGTTACTACCTTTGGTACGCACATCAAGTAGCGTACCAATGTATCGTACCTATATCTCCACAAAAAGCGCGTACAATGCTTTTAGCAAAAATTGAAGCGCACCGCGTACTGTAATGTACCGTACTGTCATGCTTGACGAGCAATACGTAACAGCGTTTCATACACCAGTGCAGCAATTTACTGTATATCAATGAACAAAACAGATATTGTCGCCCCATGTAGATTCATCAATTTTGCTATTCCTAGTACAAAACTATAAATCATTTTTGCTGTAAATGAATAAAGCAAAGATTAAAAAAAGTTCCGGTATTTTATTGAATTTTTTTGGGGGGAAAGCAGCTGAAAAAAACAAAATTTTTTTCTTTCGCTTAGTGTTAAAAATCTCTATAGTTCTATTTAAGAATTATTATACCAGTGACGTCCACCTATTTAATACAGCTAGCACATTAAACTTCAGTCAAAATCTTTCATTATACTAACTTTCTGTATTATAACGCGGAAGCGTGTAACGAACTTTCGCGTCATAGCACGCAACACAGCTCCTTTCCAAGAAATATCGCAGCGGTGGCAAGCAGTTGGCAACAATGTTTCCGATTTGACCATGCCGGGAGGTCTGAGGTTTTGGTACCGGGCCGGTGAAATCGACACAAATCAACTCAACGTTTATTGCGTCCAACTCAAAACTCTTAAATAATGCAAAACACGTAGTCGTATTAATTTAGATAATTAGCAGCAAGGGAAGGACAGAGGAACTGCGAAGGGACCGTTAGGTCCCCAAGTCAAGCAGCCACTCTATATTGGCTGGCAATTTGCCAGTTAATTCGAATAAAACCTAACAGCACTTAGATGTCACTAGCAACTTGTTGTTTTACATCAACATATTCAACCAAAATCATTTGCAAATGTTCAGTAGTAATTTGTTGTCAGCCGGTCTTTATAATTAATTTTGAATTTTTGAAAAGTGTTTTTCCTTATATCGAAGAGAATGTTGTTCCAACGACATGTTGTTGCCGACGGCTTGTCACCGCAGCGACATTTCTTCGAAAAAAGCTGTGTTACCCGGGCGCAATGACGCGAAGATGGGCCCTGCAATCTCGTTTCGGAGTGATGCAAGAATGCAACTACAGCTAGTATTATGAATGATTTAAACCTCAGACTTCCTGCTCCAGAGACGAACGAGTTACCGCTCGTCCAATCACACGTCAATATAATCTCTACAATAAAACTAACACTTTTTCAGAACCAGCTCTGCGGAAAACGAGGGAACGATCTTTCGAGGATTTTCTCTGGAGAGCGTGTTTGCAGTCGAAAAAAATCTAGAAAATCAGCCATTATCAGCGCCTACGCCTATGCCAATTTCAGGAAATGCTGCGAGGAAAAATGAAAGTAGTTCTTTACAACCTTTATTTAAGGTAACAAAATCGCAGTCCATACTAAAAGTGAAATAATTCAATGAGCTGATGCAACTTTTGAAACCTTAATTGTAAGGATTTTATTGCAGTCAGTGATGGCGAAGTTTCATGCTTTTGGCTAACGTCTTAACTCCAAATTTATTTTGTTAAAGAGACACTCTTATTTGTTGAAGAACGTAGCAGAGAACTTTTGAAAGTCAAGCAATTTTGCAGTGAGGAACATTAGAAGCGTATTGCCATTTTGTCACCCGCCCTTTTAATACACTATATTCTTTTCAAGAGACACCATGTAGTTGCCGATTTGCCATAAAAGGAAGACTTTTGTTCTGGTGTAATAGTCGGGTTATTTCTATTTGTTTTATCAATAAGTGGTTCGCAAACAGCGTCGTATGAATAATGACGTCAAACGTTATTTATCGTTATTGTTTGAATCACTTGATCAGCTAAAGCATATAATATATGCCTTAGCTGATCATTTGTAGAACTAATAACATGCATATATTTTTTATATTATAGCATTATACATTATCTTTTGCAGAACGAGCTTAGCCAGAAATTACAAGCCAAAACCCTCCAGGTAGTGGATGTTGACCCTTACCTTCTCTCGAGCAGTGCACCGCCCTACGTCTCGCCTTTATCAGAGGTTGGGAAAACATAACTACACAATAATTATGATTATAAAAAATATATTAATATGTTTTGAAGTGAGCTTTAAAGTTTTGCCGCAAGCGATTATTCTAACTTGTTATAGATGTGTAACTTCAACGAGGACTGAAGGCAAAATCAGTGGGGGTATCTAAAGTTAGGCCAATCGTATTAGATCAGATTGGCGTTGATTCCATCCTTTTTGACCCTGCTGTTCCAGAAATATTCTACCTTAAATACGACGTAAGGAACTTTCTAAACATTATTTTTTATTGGCAACCCTGACGGTGATAGCATCAGCAACTCCATTTTAATTCTATCCTAAGGCAACGCCAAAACTAGGCTAAGTCACAGAGGCCTTTTATCCTATGTAGAGATTAGAGATTAATTTATGTCTCTGTTGGCTAGGCTACCGCATTGAAATGTCAGGGCTGCCAATAAAAATTATAATTAGGTAGGCCCTTACGTCGTGTTTAAAGCAGAATATCCCTGGAACGGCTGGGTGAAAAAGGATGGAGTCAATGAAAATCTTATCTAATACGATTGCCTTAAAGTTTAAATATCCCCATTGATTTTGTCTTCAGGCCTCGTTTCAGTGTGAATTTATTTTAGAGCAAGCCAAGCAAACTGACCAGTCCTGGATCTGGCGAAAATATTGAGCAAGAAAAATCAGTGAATAAATCTGCCCAGAAGATACCACCGGCAAGTAAGTTATGTGATGGCATTTTATACGGCATCGTTTATTATCCAAGGTAGAAAATTATGTTATTCACAATGCCATTGTTTTAGCATACCAATATGCCCAATTTGGACTTTAGAAACGAAACCCATACCAGAAGACAAGAAAAATACGAGCGAAAAATCTGAACCAAAGGACGGTCTAGTGCTGCTAGACAATGCAGCAGCACGTGACAAGATAGCCGTTCGACCAAAGACCAGAAGAAGAAAAACTCGGCATGCGTTCGTGCAAGAGGTATTGATTAATAATAGACCTAACTGTTGTTGCAGAAATGCAAGGTAATAAAGTGAGCCTGTCTTTTCTCGTCAATCTTCTCAAGTCTATAATTATCAGAGGTGGAGTCGAGGACACAAGGTTCGAGGCCAAGGCCAAGGACACAAAAAAATTCCGAGGCCAAGGACAGCCCTTGCGAGGACAGACCCTCTCGAGGCCAAGGACAGAAATGCTCGAATCCAAGGACCAAGGACACAGGCGCAAGTGTCCTCAAAAAAAATTAAAAAAAAATTTGTTCAGGCGATCTCCAAAAGAAGAAAACAAAAAAGGTCTTCGCAAATTTTCCGCGAGATTTCTGGCGTTTTCCTACTTAATTTTCTAAATGAACAAATCCCTACTATTGTAGGAGCCGATACAAAAATGCACATCTCACTACATGGGGACCCCCGATATAAACCCTCGAGGAGAGGATCTGCTAGCGTATTGTGTTAGTGCAGACCTGAATTTCTGTAGTGTAGGTGATAAACCAACATTCAGAATTAAAACGCGTGAAGAGGTTCTAGACAGAGGTGGAGTCCTCCAGGACGTTCTTGGCCTCGAGGATGTCCTCGAGGACACATTTTGAAGTCCTTGGCCTTGGCCTCGAAGCCTCAAGTCCTCTCAAATTGCCCTGTCCTCGGCTCGAAAACAGCACTATTTTTTGAGATGTTAAAACCTTGTGGAGCGACTAAAAGATTTTTTGGAAAACGGTTTTTCTCTGGAGATCGCCAGAAAAATGTTTTTGAAAACTTTTTGAAAACATTTTTTTTTGGAGATCGCCTGAAAAAATTTTTTGTTTTTTGGAGAGCACTTGCGCCTGTATCCTTGGCTGAGATGGAAACCAGTCGGGT
Organism: Trididemnum nubilum; assembly: GCA_963965965.1. NCBI lineage: Eukaryota > Metazoa > Chordata > Ascidiacea > Aplousobranchia > Didemnidae > Trididemnum > Trididemnum nubilum. The sequence goes on from OZ014490.1 coordinate 20,510,407, forward strand.
CGACTGGCACCGGTCAGGTCGACCGGCCGGTCGGATCGAGATTCTTCGACCAGCCGGTCAAGCCGGTTGAAAAACCAGTCGAATTCTCCTTTCTGGCAACTAAAAGACATCTAAGCACCACCCGAAATATACTTATATATTTTATCTTAAATAAAACTTTTTATGAAAAATCAGTATCAACAAATCACACCTTTCGAAAACACTTGTTGAATGGCTTCAAACTGTGACTAATATGCTGTGACCATTAAGACATGCACATCCAGGGACGTATTTAGGGTGGGAGTATTGTGCCAAGCCACCCGACTTTGGGCAACGACACAAAGCAAAAAAGTGCAAAATATACGTTAAAATCGCGTAATCGGATTCTAATAAAGCATGCATGTGGAAGAGGCTTGCGCTACCTGGCATTTTAGTATCATTTTAATCAGCTTAAGGGTAGAAGTGGCGTAGATTTCAGATTTTTTACTACATGCTAAAATCTTGCCGCTTTGAAAAGCTTGTTTAGACTTAAATTTGCCACACCCTACACTGGGCAAGAAAGACATAGCTCTTATTTTTTTTATATCTAACTAACCATGGCTTGTTCTGAAGTAGCAGCATTTCCACAAACTGCTAGGGCACATTATATTTCGAATGTTTTCTAACCAATGTCATAACAGTTTAGTGTTTTCAATGAAAATAACGGACGCGTTGCGTTCATCGGGATAGTTATTCATTGGTTTGACGTTTTGCTTCCAAAACCGGGAAGCTTCTTCAGAACAATTTTCGGCAGTGCTGCCTTTGCAGTAACAAAAAGATAAATGAGAAAAAAATAACAGCAGAAGATAGGTAACAGTAAAAACATGCGAACATCACAATACTTGTACTATTATACCCAAAAACATTAAAATGATGGAGCGATAACATTATATAATATTGAAAATATGTCACTAACAGCGTAAAAAAGGAATATTGAAAAATTATGTCACTAACAGCGTGAAAAAAATTAATAATATTCGTAACAACTAGCTGCTTCACTAACAGTTTGAGAAAGTATGAAAAGGATCTATTGCAAAACATTATGTTCTGGAAAAGCTTTTTAGCTCCAGTACATAATGTTTTGCAATAGATCCTTTTCATACTTTCTCAAACTGTTAGTGAAGCAGCCTATAGTTGTTATGAATATTATTAATTTTTTTCACGCTGTTAGTGACATAATTTTTCAATATTCCTTTTTTACGCTGTTAGTGACATAATTTTCAATATCATATATTGTTATTGCTCCATCATTTTAATGTTTTTGGGCAGTGGTGCCGATCTTTGTTGAGCATTGGGGGGGATAATTTGCAATTTTACCCCAATTTTGCCCTATTTTCAACATTGGGAGGGATGAACTTTGACCACGATTTTGTTCAGGTTTGGAAATTTAGTAAAAACCAAAAAACAAAGCAAATGGAACACTTTTTTCCCCAAATTCAGGTGAAGACCAAAAAAAAAAGGTCTTCATCAGAAATAGAACACTTTTTTTCCCAAAATTCAGGTGAAGGCCAAAAAAAAAGGTCTTCATCAAAAATAGAACACTTTTTTCCCTAATTTTCGCTCAGATGTACACCCATTCAAATTATTGGGGGGATACAGTCAACATATTGGGGGGATATATCCCCCCCCCTTGTTTCGGCACCCTTGTTTTTGGGTGCAATAGTACAAGTATTGTGATGTTCGTATGTTTTTGCTGTTACCTATCTTTTGCTATTATTTTTTTTCTCATTTATCTTTTTGTAACTGCAAAGGCAGCACTGCCGAAAAAAAGTTTAGTGTTTGCTTCTCGGCAAATTGCAAATAATCTGTCACCAATAGCTAAAAAATTGTTACTTCATTTTTTGGCCTTTTGCAAAATATCATATGAAAGAACGTATAATAATTTAGCTTGTGCCCTCCAGTGCTTTTTATGCTTATTTTGCGCACGTTTTACGCTGCTCAAAACAGGTCATTCAAACCGAAACTTAACCTAAAAAGGTCTTGAAATTGAGTCATTTTTGCAAAAAACACAAAAGTTTTTTGCGTTTTTTTTCTGAGAACCCCGTCCAAAGTCACAAATTTTAACACCTCACCGATGCCCTTCCCCTTTTGAAAATTTTTTATTAGATGCATTAAACAGTGAACAAAAACTTTCTGTAAAAAAACCGGTCGACCGGGCCGGTCAGAAACCGGTCGACCGGCGATGATTTTGAAATTTACCGGTCGGGTCGGTTCGAGAAAATCCTGACCAGTTCCATCTCTGGTCCTTGGCCTTGGCCTCGAGCATTCTTGTCCATGGCCTCGAGAGGATCTGTCTTCGGTAGGGCTGTCCTTGGCCTTGGCCTAGGAATTTTTTTGTGTCCTTGGCCTTGGCCTCGAGCCTAGTGTCCTCGACTCCACCTCTGGATCTAGACTTAAGCTTAGTGAACCGGTGTAAGTGGGACCGAGTAGTTGGATGGCATGTTAGCAACGTGGTATTATTCTCTGATGACATGTGTATTAGGTTCCAGGTTAAGAGCAGAATCCAAAACCAGGCTAAAATGTTTCAAAATGTTCGTCGCACGTGCTATGTACACGAACTCGAACAAAAATTAAATGGACGAATTTTGCCACCAGTACCAATACCTTACTCAAAAGAAGACATTGATGTGCTGGCAAACAAGGTTCATTCAGTTATAACTAAATCCATAGATGGGCAAGTCAATGCAAAACGTTAGCTTCGTTAACCACTAGTCCGTTAACAAACTTCACACCTCCGTTAACGTTAATCCGTTATTTTCAGCTTTAATTAACGGAAGTTAATAAAGTCCGTTAATCCGTTAACATTTTGCGTGTAATTGACATTTCTTTTTATTCACTCGCTTCTAGAACACGTATTGACGCTGTTGAGCAGATTGTAAGGAAATATTTATTGTTGTGGTGGTGTTTTTGTGTTTTGTTAGTTACATTTTACAGTCTAATCTAATTTCAAGATAAAAGTAAGTTCAAATGCACTAACGAAGCTGCGATCGGAAAACCTTTGGAAATTGTGAACAGCGATAATTAGCAGAGGTGGAGTCCTCGAGGACACATTTTGAAGTCCTTGGCCTTGGCCTTGGCCTCGAGGCCTCAAGTCCTCGAAAATTGGCCTGTCCTCGGCTCGAGGACAGCACTATTTTTTGGAATGTTAAAATTTTGTGGAGCGCTTGAAAAATTTTTTGGAAAACGTTTTTTAGTGGAGATCGCTTGAAAATTTTTCGTGAAGACCTTTTTTTTTGGAGATCGCCTGAAAAATTTTTGTGAAGACCTTTTTTTTTTTTTTTGGAGAGCACTTGCGCTTTGTGTCCTTGGTCCTTGGCCTCGAGCATTCCTGTCCTTGGCCTCGAGAGTGTCTGTCCTCGGAAAGGCTGTCCTTGGCCTCGGATTTTTTTTGTGTCCTTGGCCTTGGCCTCGAGCCTTGTGTTCTCGACTCCACCTCTGATAATTAGACTTATGAGGCTGCAGCTTATTATTTGCCACAAAAAAGAGCTCCTTTTTTCGCTTTCTTCTATCAAACTCTTGCTAATACGCGACAAGTGTTACCAGTGCAAACTGGTTTGTACCGGTACAATAAATAAATGGTGCAAGATATTAACGATAAAAACCTTAACGAAGTTAACAGAACTTAACGGAAGTTAATTTAGTCCGTTAACATCAAAAGACTTTTTAACGGATTAACGAGTTAATGAAAAAGTTAGCTTCGTTATTAACGGATTAACGGACTTGTGCCCACCTATGACTAAATCATATGAAGCTGCTTGCCCTATGCAAAAGTCGCTTCGTAAGGAAGATAACATTTGGTGGAATTCTGAGCGAGCAAGCCTTCGAAAAGAAGCTCGCCGAGCTTGGAGAAAAGCCATTAGAACAAAACATGAAGAAGATTGGGAGGCTCAAATGCTCGCCTTAGCCTATTTCAATAAAGCTGTCAGAATAGCAAAAGCGCGATTCATGGCATAGCTTTGTAGAGAGCATGAATAGTCATACACCAACAACTCGGCTGGTTAAGATCATTCCATTTATTCGAAAGAAATGAAACGGTGCGTGTTAGCAACGTAATTAAACACTACATAGAATTCACGAAGTCTCCACTAGAAACTTTAAACTATCTGCTCGACGTCTTATCACCGGGTAGCCAGCAGACAGAAAATCATGCAACCAGGTACGATTTAGTGGATAATCCATTCATGAGACCTGAAGACCAGGGCCTACGAGAGGGGGGGTACACTGGCTCCGGGTCCCATGGACTTTAGGGGGCTCATGGGCTTCAGGGGGGCCCATCATGGGGCCCGTTGGCTTCAGGGGGGCCAGCAGAGGGCCTATCGAAATGACACTGAAAAATCAGTATGTGGAAGACCGAAGACCTTTCTTTTTTTTTTTTTTGGAGATCACATCAAAATCCTGAGAAAACGGTGGCATTTTTCCTTGAAGACCTTTTTTTTTGAGATCACATCAAAATCCGGTCAAAACTGTGGCATTTTCCCCGTCTGTTTAGGAGTTCACAAAACCGGAGATGCGTAATATTTGAGCTGACCCCGGGCCCACGTTTGGCTCTCGGCGCCCCTTCTGAAGACACTGAAATGATTGCAAACATATGTTCATGCGAGCGTATGGAAGCAGCTATTAACGAATTTCAACCATTCAAAGCTCTAGGGCCAGACAGGCTCTATCCTGTACTGTTACAGAAAGGTTGGAATCAACTGAAAGGATATTACCATAGGTGGGCACAAGTCCGTTAATCGTTAATCCGTTAATAACGAAGCTAACTATTTCATTAACTCGTTAATCCGTTAAAAAGTTTTTTCATGTTAACGGACTAAATTAACTTCCGTTAAGTTCTGTTAACGGACTACATTAACTTCCGTTAAGTTCTGTTAACTTCGGTTAAGGTTTTCATCGTTAATATCTTGCACCATTTATTCATCGGACCGGTACAAACAAGTTTGCACTGGTAACACTTGTCGCGTATTAGCACGAGCTTTATAGAAGAAAGCGAAGAAAGGAGCTCTTTTTTGAGGCAAATAATAATCTGCAGCCTCATAGGTCTATTAATTATCGCTGTTTACAATTTTCAAAGATTTTCCGATCGCAGCTTCGTTGAGCATTTAAACTTATTTTTATCTTGAAATTAGATTAGACTGTAAAATGTAACTAACAAAACACAAAAACACCACCATAGCAATAAATATTTCCTCACAATCAGCTCAACAGCGTCAATACGTGTTCTAGAAGCGAGTGAATAAAAAGAAATGTCAATTACACGCAAAATGTTAACGGATTAACGGACTTTATTAACTTCCGTTAATTAAAGCTGAAAATAACGGATTAACGTTAACGGAGGTGTGAAGTTTGTTAACGAACTAGTGGTTAACGAACCTAACGTTTTGTGTTAACTTGCCCACGTATGGATATTACCATAATATTTTTCAAGCATGCCTGAGACACAGCTTTGTGCCATCGGCATTGAAAGAAGGCACAGGTATATTTCTCCCCAAACCCGGAAAAGAAACCAATTTTGAAGCTAAAGCCTTGCGTACGATCACTTTAACTTGTTTCCAACTGAAATGGTTGGAAAGACTAAATTCTGTATCATATTAATGAAGATAATAGCGTGCAGGCAGGGCTTTCTGCATCGCTGTACGGATTTCGTGCAGGTGTTTCTACGGAAACTGCTTTGCGTGAATTTGTATGCCGTGTGGAGCATTGACTTGCTAGAAAAAAGCCGACTCTGCTGCAAATGCCAGCTGACCGAATAAAGAAAACAAACGTATTTGAGAGAAAATTCGAATGTCAAATTATGGATAAAAAGAATGCTATCCGATCTGAAAGGTTCTAAATCAGAACACTCTCAAGGTTTAGCCTACGCTGATGGCTTGAAACTCTAGATGGGAGAGCAGGTGCGGGTTTTTATGCAGAATACCCCAACAACTCCCCAAAACAAGCATTTTTTCACCTTGGAATACGCAGCACTGTGGTCCAGGCAGAAGTCTTAGCTATTTCAAAAGTGGCAAAAAAAAAACGCTTTTGGACAAAATGCACAATCAATATATTGTGCTGGTGGATAGTCAGGCAGCTATCAAATCACTCATAAAGTGCACTGTAACATCAATTACAGTGCTCAACTGCATCAAAAATCTAAATCAGTTGGGTAAACAAAACCACGTCGGTGTTACATGGATTCTTGATTATGCAGGGGTACATGGTAACAAAGTGGCAGACTGTCTAGCGGCTAGGGTAGAATCTAGCCAAATCAAGATCTAAATCAAAAATGCATGGTTTTGAACCTTTTATTACAGTCCCGTATGCCAGTTGTGTTAGCACGATTAAGGAGTGATCCACAGATAGATAGATTGAAATCTATGGGGAATAAACAAAAAAACTGCTTTAGGATGAAGGAGTCTGTAGGTTGGACTTCCTCACGACTAACAATACGTCTCCTTAACCTTAAGAGATCTCAATTAAACAGAGTAGTGCAAGTTTGAACAGAGCATTGCAGTCTACAGCGGCACAAGAAAACTACAGGTCGTACTGAGTCTTCTATGTGTCCAAATTGTAGCCTTGAGGATGAAACACCAAATCATTATGTTGGTAATTACTAAATATTTTGGAATCACCAAAACCACTGTTTACAATGTGGTAACGAAGTGCAACATTAACAAACTGGCCACGTACTTAAAGGAAGCTGGAAGGTTTTCTGAGTTCGACCAGTAATCAAACAAAACTACAGCAACTTAGCAGTTACAGTTGCAATGGGCCCAAATGAGGCCTACGCAATGTGTAGGTGGACCAGTAGCGTAGCCAGGGGGGCGGGGGGCTACAGCCCCCCGCCCCCATTGGCATGTCGACCAAAATGCAGAATGGGAAAAACACTACGTTTTTAGCACTTTTGAGACTGTTTTATGCACTGAAGTGGACTAAATAGTGATTTAAAACATCTTTTGAAACATATATTCAGGGGGGGCTAATTTGTCAAAAACAAAACTAACTGATGAATGAAAACTTTGAAAAATGGTAAGAAATAAGCAATCAAATTTGATCGCAAGTGTAAAAATGCTAAACATAGGTGTCATCAACAAATATACTATAAACTGAGAAATAGGGGGGGGGCAATGCAGTATTAGTTAATTACCAATCATTTCTCTCAAATCTCTTTTCATTAACCCCCCCCCAATTATTTTTCTCTATAAGCTGTATACGAAATAGATTACTCCGTGTGAGTTTTATTGAACTATTCGATTTTATAATTTACCAGCATCTAAACAAGAGAACTAACATTTTACCATGAGCCACCTCCCAAATAGCCCATTTAGGCCACCAGTTTAATCATGTTTGCACTGCCAATTTCTAAGCCACGTTTTAAAAGCGTTATTTTCTAATCAAAATAGCCCTAAAATGAAGTTATTTTTGCAAAAAAATGCAAATTTTTCGAGCGCTGGGGGCTTAGCCCCCAGCCCCCAGACCAGTGCCTCCTGCGGCTGGGGGCTTAGCCCCCAGACCCCCATCGACCTCCGGAGGCTGGGGGCTCTGCCCCCAGACCCCCAACACAGCCCCCCCATTGCGAATTTCTGGCTACGCGCCTGAGGTGGACTTTACCTGACAGTAGCTGATCCGCTTGCACCGCTGCCCACCAATAATAATAATCAGAGGTGGAGTCGAGGACACAAGGCTCAAGGCCAAGGACACAAAAGTCGGCAGCGTGGCCGAATGGGTGCAGGCGCCGTTTTTACGACGACCCTGATTGAAGGATCTGGGTTCAACCCGCACCCTAGCCACGTTGTTGCGTACTCGGATAAGACGCTTTACAATGATTATCTTTGCTTGGTGGCTTCGAACAAAGCAGGAAATTCCGTGGACAAGAATTCGAAGAAATCCACAGGAACAGGATCATCGGAAACTCCTAATCAGGTGCGGATTCCTCCAATCACGAAGTAAAGTGTGCGGATCGTTTCACAAGTTAGCTTCTGACGCTGTCCGGTGACAGGAGGATAAATATGCGCTACAACAACAACGAAAATTCCTAGGCCAAGGACAGCCCTTCCGAGGACAGACCCTCTCGAGGCCAAGGACAGGAATGCTCGAGGCCAAGGACCAAGGACACAGGCAGCAAGTGTTCTCCAAAAAAAAAAGGTCTTCACAAAAATTTTTCAGGCGATCTCCAAAAAAAAGAGGTCTTCAATCACATTTTTTAGTCGAGCTCCAGAAAATTCGTTCTTCAAAAAATTTTTTCTAACGGTCTACAAAATTTTAACGTTTCCAAAAATAGCAATTTTCGAGGACTTGAGACTTCGAGGCCAAGGACTTCAAAATGTGTTCTCGAGGCCAAGGACGTCCTCGAGGACTCCACCTCTGATAATAATAATAATACATAATTTTAACGGTTCAAAATTTAGTGCTGTCTTCGAGCCGAGAACAGGGCAATTTGAGAGGACTTGAGGCTTCGAGGCCAAGGCCAAGGACTTGACCTTCAAAAAAAAGGACTGCAAAATGTGTCCTCGAGAACTCCACCTCTGATAATTATGTAATCAATTTGCGTGTTGTCATAGGCGTAGCCAGGATTTTTGATTGGGGGGGGGGGGCCAAACCGCAAATCACATGCAATGACGTCATCAGAAACTTCGAAACAGGAATTTTTTGTGGGAGCAAAGATATCGTAGAATGGAAGATCAAAGGCCGTGGCCTGGTGTTGGCATGTAACTAGGAACTCGTTTAAAGGGGAGGGCTTAAACCGATAGTTAAAATGTGAAAATGTTTAAATTGGCAGACGTGTTGAGCAAAAAGTGTACTGTAATTCAAACGTATCATTGACGGGGGTCTGGGGGCGAAGCCCCCAGCCGCTGGGCGATTTTTTGTAGTTGTTTGAAAAAAAAGCTGTTTTAATGCCATTGGATCACATTTCGCACGTATTCAGAGCCATTTGAAGGTACTAAATTTTTAACGTTTGAAAGCCAAGTGAAAAAATTAAGTTGTTCAGTCCTTCTTTTGCTTGCTATTTAAGTCCAAAACTTGTTTAAAATCTTGCATTTTGGGGTTAAATTTTGTAAGTGATTTGGCCCACGTAGGGGCAAGTTATGTACATTGCCTCCTGCAATATTTTAGAAGTAAATAACAATCCACCGAAAATTTTCCTTAGAGATTATTGTTTTGTCATGAAAAGAACCAGTTATAGGAGTACATACGGCCAGGAAGCCCAGGGCCTCTCAATTGAAAATTTTGTTCAATGAGCATTCCCCTTGCTGCAGCTATAAATTTTTTTCAAAACTATTTTGTTGCAAAAAAACTGGTGAGGTGGAGGTCAATTGTTACTGAAAAATGTACAATAGATGGTTTACGCCTGCAAATCATGTTATTGCCTGGGCTGGATTTACATTCTGTTGGGCCCCTGGTACTTTGGGATTTTCGCCATATTTTCCTGCCAAATACAAGTGAAGACCAAAAAAATTCTAATGTGAGCGCGGAGCCCCTGGCACAGTGCCATATGTTAAATCCGTCCCTACTTGTTGCATTACGTTTATAAAAAGGTTAGATGAGGGCCTCGGTTAACAACTTTAGAATAAAAAACCCTTAATTTCACTCGGGTTATACAATTAAAATGGTTGGCAAACATTACATTGTGGGGTCTCTTGCTCCCTGAATCAATATTATTGTTAGGGGGGCATTTAAATTGGGGACCATTTAAATATTATTGTTGGGGGCCAATTAAAATTGGTTGGCCAAAATTAAATTGAGGTACCCGGGCCCCCTGGATCAATATTATTGTTGGGAGCCCATTTTAAAAGGAGGCTATTTAGATACTATTGTAGGGGGCTCATTTGAATTGGTTGGCAAAAATTAAATTGAGGGGCCCGGGCCCCATGAAATAATATTATTGTAGGTGGCCTATTTAAACTGGGGGCCATTTAGATATTATTGTAGGGGGCCCATTTAAATTGGTTGGCCAAAATTAAATTGAAGGGGCCCGGGGCCCCCTGGATCAATATTATTGTAGGGGGCAAATTTAAATATTATTGTATGGGGCCCATTTGAGTTGGTGGGCCAAAATTAAATGGAGCGAGCCCGGGCCCCCTGGATCAATATTATTGTAGGGGGCCCATTTAAATAGTTTTGTAGGGGCCCCATTTGAATTGGTTGACCAAAATTAAATTGAAGGGACCAGGGCCCCCTGGATCAATATTATTGTTGGGAGCCCATTTGAGTTGGCTGGCCAAAATTAAATTGAGGGGGCCCGAGCCCCCCAAGATCACTATTTTTGTAGGAGGCCCATTTAAATCGTATTGTAGGGGCCCATTTGAGTTGGTTGGCAAAAATTAAATTGAAAGGGCCCGGGCCCCCTGGATCAATATTATTGTTAATTACTGTTGTACGCTTGTACTGTTGTACGCAAAGACGCTAAAAGAAACTGAAGAAACAATAGTCTTTTTTGTGACATTTTTATCATTAGTAGCATTTCAATTGGGGGGGGCCTGGGCCCCCCCCCCTGGCCACGCCTATGCCTGTTGTATACATTATGCATTGTACAGTTGCACCACAAACAATAAAAAACCTGAAAACTGAAAGCAAAAGGTTGGCGCAGAGAGCTCTAAATTTTAAGAATGTGCCGTATAAACCTGTTCATTAAAAACTAACACAGAGCGCAGTTCTGAGTTAAAGTTACTTAACGAGCTACAATGAAAACAGTAAATCGATTAGGGTAGTTTAATGAATCGCTTGTCTACGAGAATGTTTCCAGAATCGTTTTCTTTTTTTGGTATTTGGCTTGTTTTAGGGAGATATAATATGCGATCATAGACTTTTTATTTAGTGTCTATGATGAGATAATTAACTAATAGAGAGTCTGTTACAGCACCGATTTATTTTGTTTGCCCGACTAAATTTTCGAACTCAGCTCTTTTATTTGCTGTGTTGGTTTGCTCGTTCTTGTGTTTTTTTTATTTGTGCACCTCTTGATTTAACGCCTATTTCCGGCATTTCGAGCAGCTCTTTTCTTCAGGCCAAGTTCTAGCGTTTTGCTCTTTCATTTTCGATTGGGTCTAGAAGCAACTGGACGTATTTTTAAGTTTGTCACACGACATCAATTACTTTACCATTTTTGCGTTATCTGAGTTCAACTTCAAATATTTTTCATCGTGCCGTGTTGTTCTTTTTATTTATTATTTTAAACTGTATAAACCTCTGTTCTTTGGAACATGGATATTGTTTCAGAAGAAAAGGAGGGTGAAGGCTCCAGTCTCGAATCGCTGGAGTAACATAAGAATTACATACAATTGTTACAGAGGGCGTCTGGAACAGAGTCTATAAGAAAATTCGAAAGTTTTGCTAGTGTTGTAAGCGAAGTATGGAGATATCTTTTTTGTTTCTGTTTTTTTTTTTTTTTTTTTTTTTTTTTAGTTATCACTACTGACAGCAATGCTCTGATGAAGCTAGTTGATCCTAAACAGAAACGTTAGCAAGTAAAGTTAGTCTTTTGAGTAGCAAATTTCTTGAAGCTAGCTTATAACACCAGCAGAACTTCAGAATTTTCTTATTTGAAATGCCTGGTGTACAACTACAGTACATTTTATCAGTCTATGATGTCACCAAGCGTAATTTTTAAGCTGGCTAAAAATGACTGTTTATTCATATACAGTACTTATAACTTTTATAATCTATTCGATAGGAAAGTAAAGAACGAAACGAAGAATTTTTTACAAACAACACTTTTAGTTCACATCGCGACAGTGCAATTCTGCTTTCTGAACCCGCAAGTACGTTAGCGTTTATTTTAGCAAAATGCCTTTAAAGAGTCGGATTAGCATCATTTAGTTGGCTACTCTATACTAATATCGTTACCCAGTGGTGCTACTAAAATATTACAAGAACTGGATCTATAACCAGTTCTCTAAAGTTAGCAGCCGGTTTCTTCATGCCTAAAGTGCTGGATGTCTATGCAAGCAGTTTTAACGACTGGTTTTCTATATTTTGAAATCAGTTTGCCCTAACCGGTCGAAAAGAACCACTGCTTCATCTTTTAAAAAGAGGTTGTTTTTATCTTTAATTTGTAATTTGAAAAAAGTATCACTTCACTTTTGCTTAACTGCGATTTTGCGGCATGAGCTGAGCTGGAAAGACTTAGATTGAATAATATTAACCCTTCCAGTCATCTAACGTGACGAAATTGATTTCGATGAACCCTTTTTTTTCATCCTTATTTATTTACCCAGCCCCCAGGCGCATTGCCAGAAATCTGAAATGGTGGGCTGTTTCGGGAGTCTGCTTCCAGCGCTCAAAAATTTTGAATATTTTTTGCAAAAATAACTTAATTTAAGGCCTATTTTGATAAAATGCTTTTGAAACGTTGCACAGAAATTAGCAGTGCAAAAACATGAAAGTGGTTGCATAGATGGGCTACAAAGGCGGTGGCTAATGGTAAAATTTCAGTTCTTTTATTTACACGCTGGTAAATCATAAAATCCTCTTGTTCAAAAATAACTCGCAAGGAGTTGTCTACTTCGTCTATATTTTATAAGTGAAAGATAATTAATTGGCGGGCTAACGGAACATTTGAGAGAAGTGATTAGTAAGTAACTAGTACAAATACCCGCGTTATTTTCTAGCTTAACTACAAGGGATGAAATTGGATTGCTTATTTTTGGCCATTTTTTCCTGATTTGTGAGTTATATTTTTAACAAATTATCCCACCCACCCCAAAATAAAGGTTTCAAAAGATGCTTTACCATTTTTGAGTACTTTCCAAAGCAAAAGTCTGTCTAAGAAATGCTAAAAACGTAGTATTTTGCACTTTGGTTCTCAGGCGAATGGGGTCAACAGCCATAGCCCCCTACGCTACTAAAAAAAGGGGATTTCACTAAACTTGAAAAACCACGCGTGATGAAACTGGAACGGTAAATATTATTCAATCTAACTAAACCAAAGTGTGCTGCAACGAAAGCAATTTAGTGTTGCCAGAAGAAAACAGCTAATCTGCAGAAAGACGATGAGAAATGTGATCTGATTGGGCATTTTGATAACGTTGTTACAAAAACTTAGCAAATATCAATCATCGATTCAGCGTGATATCCTCACAACCATCAACCAATGTCCACGCTGCAAATCTGAAGAATTGAATTTCAAATCTTTCTTTACAAACTTTTTGGCTATGTACGTACGTATAGGGTAGTTGTGTGCTAGTATCCTATATGTTTAGGTCCGCTGCAACAACCCAAGCAACAAATATCGATAGAGGAACTACGTAAGAACGAAGATATTCAGAAAGCGGCTGTTATTCATGCTGCTCAAGGGCTATCGGAAGAACTTAACGACTATAAAATTGAAGATCCAGAAAAACCTTCGCCAAACGATGCCATTCATGAAAAACTACAGGAAACTGAAACAAAATTATCGAGAAGTTTGGAAGATCCAGCTAAAAATGAAGTAACAACTCATCTTGCTAGTGAGAATGAATCAACAACATTACCAAAACCGGAACTTCTACCAAAGCTTGCTCTTCCTTCAAGTACCATAACCAATAAGCTACGTTTTGCAGATGATCGCAAACAACTTCAAACCTCATCTCCTAAACTCGGAATAGAAACCAAAGTGAAGCGCACAAAGACCTTCGGTGGAGTGCCGCAGAAAGCTGAGAAGGTTGACATAAACTATTTGCTCGAATTAAAAGCGAACTTTCAAAAGAAAACAACGAGCCCAATCAGTAAAATGGAAGAAACCAAAACAAAGCAAGAACCTGAGGACAAAAATATTTATGAAGGAGTGGAAGAACATCAAAGTCTTACGAAAACGCCAGAAGTTGACGATAGAGCAGCTTCAGAGGCATCAGAGAAAAGCAAAACTCAAGAAGAAGCAACCCTTTTCTCATGCAACATTAATTCTCCGTCATCACCAAACAAGAAAGCACCATCAGAAGGTCAGCAGCCATCGAAAGTGCCACATGTGCCCACAAGTTACGGCCTCTCTCATGAGAAAAACGTTTCGACAGCACCAGCTGCTTTAACGAAATCCAAAAGTTTAAGCTTGAAAGCCAATACCAAAGGGACTCTCAAGACACTATCAATTTCCAAGAGTAACCCTACATCACCATTGAAAGAATATTCAAAATCTCAAGATCCACAGAATGGTGGTGATGAGGTGGTGTCTCCTTTTTATGGAATCAAACTTCGCAAAGTTTCTAAAAACTCCAAAACCGAAGAGAAATCTGGCAAAACAGATGCAAACCAAGAAATTCCAGACAAAGATGGTCAGGTCCATAAATACGAAGACAATGCTGCCTCAATGAAAGATACACACAACATAGTACCGGTTCTGCGCAAAGTTACTTCCGAAAACTTTAAGAATAAAACAAACGCTGAAAACACAGACGAAGAAAAACTGCACACAGTGAATCAAACCCCAAAACATGAAGAAAATGTCCAAGCAAAACCACATCAAATCAAACTTCGCAAAGTTAGTTCGAATTCTAAACGGGAAGAGACAGAAACTAGTAAAGAAACAAGCCCAACCAAAGCAAAACGAACTTTCAAAGCTTCTCACAACAGTACATCCACTAGTGTAACTATGGCAAGTCCCCAAGTTATTGAAACCGCAACAAACTTGAAGCCTTTATCAACTCCCAAAATACGCAGCGCTTCAGCAAAAGATACAAACCTGCCCAAACCTGACAAGTTAGCACCTGGCCAAGAAAATCATGATGCAAAAAAATTTCCTTCTTGGGTTTCACTAGCAAGAAGACACACAGAGCGATACAAACATGACAATGCACAACAAAACGAAGACATTGCTAAAGTAAGAACAGTTACTCTTTTCATCTCTAAATCGTAGTCTTTCCTTTATATCGTTTTGAAACTAATTAAACATTTGATGCAGACAATAAACAATTGAATACCGAAGTCTATTTAAATCAAAACTGCAGATGATTCTAGACAGTATTCCAAGTAGGATCAGCAATTTGTTGGATCAAGGGTAAATAATTTTTTGCAATATGATAAACATAACTTAAGAGAAGTCGAAAATTTTGTGGAAATATGACTTTTAGCATAAAATAAAGGATTGGTGCATAATTTAGAGCACATAAACCAATTTTTATAGCTTTGGGCACAATTAATCTCATTTGAATTACTGTATTTTATTTCAAGTAATGTGTTTTATCATAAGCCAATTACATACTTTACAAATTTACAATTATTTTGTTGTAGTCTCCGCAGAGTACATTACTCGTGATACATGACGAGGAAAGCAAACAGAAGAAACATAATACATATACTAATCAACCTCAATCTTCGAAATATGCGGACGAACTCGATTACAAAACAGAAAAGAAACTGAAAAAGTCTCTAAGCGGCTCTGACAGCCATGCATCAGTTTCCAGTACTGGTCAAGACCCACCTTGGCTCAGCATCGCAAGAGATAAACACAAAAATTGGACTCACAGTAAATCAGTCGATTCCTAGTTTTTATTACACGGAAAATTACGTGGGTGTTGGAGACATTGTGATCCTTAGCAATTTTGTCAGCTAAATCTTTGAATTTCTTACATAAACTTTTAAAAATTTGCTCTTTAAGACAACAAGTGCCAAAGGCCGCATGCGGAGTCTTATCTTGAGAACTTAGTATTTACTTTAATTTATGCGTCAAGCTGTAGATCAACATTAATTTTACGCTTTGATTGTTCTTTGCACCCTAAGATGACCTTTTCTTCATAATATGCACTGCTACTGTTACTTTTTATCTTATCGCAACTGCAAAATTATTAATTAAGTATTATATAGACATTCAAAAATCCTCCTAATTATTGTATAGAATTTCTCGCCTTAATGTTATTGCATTACAATCAGAGCAACGACGTTGCCAAACAACCATGGAGAAATAAAGTCTCGAATCTAAGACTGCTGTTCTGAGGCCAAACATAGGACCACGCCCCCGTCCAACAGACTATACCTAGTCCGGTGGTTATGTTCTTTTACTGGAACGCTGAGGCTAGCGGTTTCTCAGCGAAACGAGGGGCCAAACATTTTCTTAACGTAACGCTGCTTTTAGCGATTTATCTTAAAAATGTTCAAAATGCATTTGATGGAGACGAACTGCAACCAATACACACCACTCTCTTCGGACAACTTTATGCAAAGGCCAAAAAAAAAGTATTCAGGGGGAAATCGTGGCAAATTTTGAGGATGACACCACTTTTTCCGCGCAATTTTTAGGCGAAGACCAAAAAATATAAATAAGAGGCTTCAGGATCTACGAGAGCATCATCACTGCAACTTTAGTCTCAAATCCTATCTGGCGAATAGGGCTCGGGCTTCTGCAAAACTACTTTTCAAGTTTCTTACCGGAACGCTGTTCCGGTTCTACATCTTTTACCGGGACGTATTCAGTTATTCACCACAGGTCCAGCCCCACTACTCTTTTTGCATCAAAAACGTTAAACTGCTAAAGTAATAAGTTAAAACATTAAAGGCCACCTAATGTCTGCTAACCAATGCATTTAAAATGCAATAAAAAAGTATTACTAATCGAATGCTGAAACCTGGTTTAGATGCTCGTACTCAGTTTCAAGCTTTCGCGTTTTTAAAAAGTGACATGACGTCATCAGACCCAGGAGTTTGGTGCCTTCGACTAATTTGTCTTTGCAGAGGATAGGCGATTTTGGAAAGGCATGTTGATAGCAGCTTGCTAGTCGAAAAGTGTTGTGCAAAAAAGGCGTAATTAGCTCAAAGTAAAGTCGAAGGCACCAAACTCCTGGGTCTGATGACGTCATGTCACTTTTTAAAAACGCGAAAGCTTGAAACTGAGTACGTGCATCTAAACCAGGTTTTCAGCATTCGATTAGTAGTACTTTTTTATTGCATTTTAAGTGCATTGGTTTGCAGACATTAGGTGGCCTTTAAAGTATGCTTGAAAGCAAGCATGTGGAAGCGAAGCTGAAAGTGTTAAAAATCGAACCAGTCAGTTGGCTCGAAGGCTTGTTGAGTTGACGATAAGTTCTATGGTCAGTTGTTATGGACCCCATTCAGATTGCTATTGTTAATGCAATAATAATGACAACACATCACTGGCTGACACAAAACTTTAACGTTTCAAAATAAAAAATTGAGACTTTTTAATTTAATAGCAGATAAATCCATAAGCTCTCACCTCCCTGACGGGGTAAAAAACAATATACAAACTTCAGAATGCTCGCCATGAGGTTATTACTAGGCTAAAGGGATTTGTTGTTTGCGAAGTGTGAATATAATAACCGTTTTTGCATTCCAAAAGATGTTGGTTCTCCAAGCTTTTTTTTTTAATCTTTGGTTCGTTTTCCTTCTTTAGGTATGAAGTCAACATCCAAGCAATAAAATTGTCTTACAGGTAAAAATCTACTGTAGTGCCAGAAACGTTAAAAAAGCAAATCCTTTGATACACCATTTGGAAAACGTTTTATTAACCAATCAAAAGCGATTGAAAGTAAGATAAACAGATAGACCAAAGAATTATTGTACTTGGGTGTCTAATGTAAGTTAATTAATGAGTCTCTTCACACGCTGGCTGGTTAGGTAAGGATGTAAAAAGATTTTGTGATAGTTTCAATAATACATGTAATATGCAGTTTACTGACATTTTTCATCACAAAAAAAAAATTGAATTCGACTAGTCTATAAAAACGTAAGTCCAATAAGATGCTATACCAATATACAAGATCTTGACACTATGACAGTACTGCAATGCTGCAAAAAAAAAAGAGAACTAACTAAATGAATCTAGTACAAGGTCCAGCTTTGCGGGAACCAGAAAAGAGACTTGAGACAAGTTTTTGCTCAAAGCAATACTTCCACTGACAAGCCCATAATGTCAGCACTCTCAACATTTCTTCAGTTGCAACACAGTCTTGTTGTTTAATCATTTTGTAAATGCCTGTGCTTGTGTAGTAAAGCTAAACTTTTTTACTTGCATTGAAACCAACTACCCGCACACTTGATTGAAGACAATTATAAAGACTGTTTCCAACCATTTCTCTTGAGTTGAATTTTCAGAATAATGCCATCAATCAATGACAAGAACATTATATTCGCCTAATCTTTCTTGGTCTTTGTGGCAAACTTTCCATGGTAAGAGGAGTGATGTCACTAATAGAAACAACATGCATACCACCAAGAACTAAACCATTAATTGAGGATTTGCGACCTGGACCTATGCCTTTCATTACAACACGAACATATTCATGGCAACCTCTTTCTAATGCTCTTTTAGCTGATGTTTGACCAGTCACTTCACCAGCAAGTTCAGTCTTCTTTTGAGCATGAAGAAAACCAACATCTCTGCTGGACAACTTACAAATGATGCTATGGTCATGCTTTTTCATTGTGATTATAGTATTGTTCCACCTTGCAGAAATTCGAGCAATTGGTAGCTGGTAATATGGAACACCACCATATAGTTCATCAACTCGCTTTGAATGATCAAAGGTCGATTTTAGCCTGCCGTCACCATTACTCGAATCACGAATCAGTATCGGACCATAATTTTGTTTCTTTACCTGCTCATAAACTTTGTCAATAACCAAAGTTGAAGAATTTTTGTAAGCTGTCTTTCTGTTGGAAAGCAAAAAATTTTGTTCTGATATCATAAGCATTTTCTGTAAATGAGGAGACATTTTTCTTCCCCAACAGGCAAACATGTCAGTTAAGGTACACACAACTAAATCCAATAAATAAAACCTTAAGTATCAAAACCTGAACAATATAATTCAGTGCAAATTATGACAAAAAACTTTTTTGTGTAGCAATGACCATTAAAAAATGAGGTATATATCAATGTTTTTAACTACATGTTATGTAACTAAAAATACAAGTGTTTTGCCATGAGCCAGATAAAGAGCTCTATGACATTTTGTCAGAGCAAGATAAAATTAAAATTTAATAAAAACACCTACTGGTATAAAATAATTCCCCAACATGCTGTTTTGCCTTTAGGCTCTTCAGGGGGATGACAGTAACTCTAAAGATACTGGGCTAAATTTTTTCGAAGTGATTTGGTAAATGGAACACGCGCGGTTAAATAAACAAAGATTCCAGTGACGTCACTCATTTTCGGAAATTTTTATTTTGATTACCACACTTATAGGTTTGGGTTAGGGTGTAGGTTAAGGCTAGGATTAAGGTAGGGTAAGGATTAGGGCTTAGGGTTAGTTTTTTAGGCTTTATTTCAAAATGTCTGTGCGAATGGAACATTCGCCAAGCTTTTTCCAAATTTAAATAGCTTAGCTATAATAAGTAAAAAGGGGGTACTTCAACCGGTTGCCAGTGATTTTGCCACAAAGTGATTACCGATACATGATAGAAGGCATTCTGAAGGCATAATAGGCCTATCTGCAGACTGGATTGTACTATTGCACAACTAAAATTAAAGCAGTCATTAAACTATTCTCTATCCCCACAGCTGTCTTGCCCTAACCCTCACTTTGTGGCAAAATCACTGTTCAGTGTGACGAAATTAGGGTTGTACAAAGTAGAATTTCGAATCCTTGAGATTCGAATCTCCGGAGAAACGAATCTCAAAAAGCATTTTTTATCGGGTAATTGGATTCGAAAAAAAATTTTTTGGGCGGAAAAAACGTTTGAATTTTGGATTTCGGCCGAAAATTCACTCTGAATTTTGGCGAAGACCTTTTTTTTTTTTTTTTTTTTTTTGGAGATCACCTAATTTTGGCCGGAAAAAACTGTATTGTCACAGTTTGCCATGAGTTATTCTAGAATAGGATTCGAAATTCTAGATTCGAAATGTCTATTCTAGAATACTGCATTATTCTACTTTGTACAACCCTAGACGAAATCACTTCGTGACATGATCACTGGTAACGCTTCAACCCCAACTAGGTTATGCAACTGCAACCAACTGACCACTGGACAACAAGAATTTGCACCCAAAAGCCGACTCGGACAATTTCAATTTTTTGTAAGCACAGCCCTGAACTCTAGTTTCACTAGCCTAATTTTTAAAGAACTAGAAAGCACTAAAATAAAATATGCATGGGTAGGCTGCTTATTTACAGAAGGTAGTGACTATTACACCGAAAATTTTCAAGTTAAAGAGAATAAAACGAAAATGAGAAATATTCATACGCGCTTTCTTCATTTGCTTTTTTAGGGGTTAAGATTAGAGTTTAGGTTAGGGTTCGATTTGGGAAAAGTTTTAGAGTAGCCTAAGCATTTGAGTTTGGGTTAGATTTGAGTCAGAATTAATAAAAAACTAGATAAAAATTTCCGGTGAAATCTGAAATAAAGCCTTCCTTAACAGAATAGACAAAATCTCATACTTGATAAATAATACCGGTAGGCCTACAGCCCTAATCCTATCACCAAGTTGAAAGTCGATGCTGTTTTAAGCAGACGAATCAATAGTTCACACAAAAAGCAAAGAGTTAAGAACCAAAAGCAAAGATATCAGAAACAAAAAGCAAAGATTAGTAATCGATGCTGAAATGCGAATTAAAATTTTTATTCTCTTTTTCATAAAGATGCACTAAAATTTTTGCCGTATTGACCCTTGAATGACACTAGTGAGTGGAAAAACTATTATTACCAGTACTAAACTATTATCAAGAATAAAAAAACTACACTTTTAGGGTAATATTATAAAGAGCAATATAGCATACGAGAAACAAAACGAGGTAGGCTTAGGCAGACTCAACAAGCACTAAAGTAAAGTATAAAGATTCTACCAATCGATAAAATGTAATCAAAAAGCATAGAAAAGGCGATAATCAATAGAAAAAATTGAAAGCAAATTATCTGCGATAATCAATAGCAGAAAAGCAAAGAATGTAGTATCGATTACTAATCGGTATTTCCAACCCTGTCCTATCGTAAGTTACTGTAGCGAAAACTGATAGAGATGCTGATCATTCTTCAATATATACTGAATATCCTAGCACAAGCAATTTGCCTAGGCTATTGCAGCTTGTTTTGATGTCTTTTCATGGGTTTTGCATCTTAGACACATACAGGGTGGCCCATAAGTAGGGATATAGCAAACACAATAGTCAATATAAAGCGATAAAATTTGTGTTTATGATCGAAGCAGCACATTATAAAGCGTTTCACATAACGGTTGCCAGTGATTTCGTCACAAATGATTATGTGACAGACGCCATTTTGAACACAGAAAAAACAGAATAGGTCTATCTGCTAACCATATTGTACTACCATTGTATTAAAATTAAGGAGGGCTTTATTTCACTGGAAATTTTTATCTAGTTTTTTAGTAATTCTGACTCAAATCTAACCCAAACTGTCATATGCTTACTGTAAAACTATTCCCAAATCGAACCCTAACCCAAACCCTAACCTAAACTCTAATCTTAACCCCTAAAAAAGCAAATGAAAAAAGCGCGAATGAAAATTTCTCATTTTCGTTTTATTCTCTTTAACTTGAAAATTTTTGGTAAAATACCAGTAGTCACTACCTAAAATTAAATCATTGACTAAGAACAGCAGTCATTGAACTATTCTGCTATCCCAGAGCTGTCTTGCCCTAAACCTCGCTTTGTGGCGAAATCACTGTGACGAGATCACTGGTAACCCACCCCACATAACATGCTAAGTCAGAAGTACCTGGAACTGAAATATGACTTGAAATGAAGTATTGTAAGTAGCGTTAACTGTACACCTACTTATAGGCCACCCTGTATATACTGCCTTGACTACGCTTACTTAGTTAGTATGATTATGAATTCAGAATTGTGAACACCATTTGCAGCTTTTCTCTTCTGCTCTGCACAGATACTCATGCTCAGATACGGGTACCTTGGCATCAGATTTTTCTATTAAAGAACTCGTAGGCATCCTGCACCATCACCAGACCAAACAGCAATCAATGGCATTGTCAAGTTGTTAGTCGTCCGTTATGATATTGGTGGGATGAAAAGCAGATTTGCCTACTGAACGTCCGAACTAGAGATGGCGCGGATAACAAAAAATGCATCCGCATGCTGCGCTGCATCCGCAAACCTTATCCGCATGCTGCACCGCACCGCATTCAAACACAACTAAGTTCACGCTGCACCGCGCCGCACCGCAAGTTAAATATCCTTTAAATTTCCACTAACATCAGAAAAAAATTAGCTCTCTAGCTTATGACGTATAAAAAATTGATACTAGGGGTATCATTTTGGAGAGTTTTCAAAAGAGTCGCTTTCTCAAACCATGTCAAAATACTTATTTTTTAAACATCTGCCGGTATAAAAAAATGTAATGCCCTAGCTTGAGCCGTTCAAAAAACTGATTTTTGGGGAGTCCATTTGGGGGCCCCTGGGGGGGGGGTGGTACCTCCATGCTATGTCAAACTATATTTTGCTTAAATACCTACCAATAAAAACAAAAAATTATCACCTTAGCTTGAGCAATTAAAAAAATTAGTTTTTTAGGGCCCCATTTTGGGGGGTTTTGGGGAGAAGCCTCAAAAAAATTCAGGAGACAAAATTGCATTTGCAGCCCAACAAATTTATACAAAAATTAGATATTGATGTTGTGTGGTTTAGGAGAAGAAGAGTGCACAAAATTTAGAAAGCAAAAACTGAAAAAAAACTCAATGCGGCTAAAAGTGTAGGTAGAGATGAAAAAGTATCTTACGACATATAACTACGTGAAATATTTTTTGCCGTACTTAAGTGGTTTCTAAATAAGACCGCTTTTTACACCAAACTTTTGAAGTAGTTTTCGGGTCCTAAACCTGAAGTTACGGGACTCATTGCCTTGAAATTTGGCACACACAAATAACTTATGAATCTCAAACTGCTGTCAAAATTTCATGCAGCCAGACCAAACCATTATCGAGTTATAAGTAAAAGTCAGAAACTTCGCACTCGTTAACTTTGAAAACGGCCGAGTAAAAACTAAAAAACACGCGACGTAAGATCAGTCGTTTCAATTATAGGCCTTCAGGTTTAATCTGCCTTGTGTGTGCTTCCTCTCAGTTTTCTGCACCATGTTTTGGCAATCAAAAACAATCTACCAGTCTACCTGATGATTTTATGCAACTACTGTACGGTACTAATCCTGAACCAGTAGCTTAAATAATGAAATATAAGGTATCACGTGCTGTGCTTGCTGTCACAAACTACTACACTTGTATGAAACTACCCTATATATTAATACCTTTGCCGTTTACATGTGTGTTGGATTGTGGAATAAATTTTGCTACTACGTACCGGTAGGCTATTTTGTCATTGGAAATTTGTGTAACCTAGTCTTCGTACTCTACTACATACAGACATAGGTGGGCACAAGTCCGTTAATCTGTTAATAATGAAGCTAACTTTTTCATCAACTTGTTAATCCATTAAAAAGTTTTTTCATGTTAACGGACTAAATTAACTTCCGTTAAGTTCTGTTAACGGACTAAATTAATTTCCGTTAACTTCTGTTAACTTCCGTTAAGGTTTTTATAGTTATAATAATATCTTGCTCCATTCATTCATCGTACCGGTACAAACCAGTTTGCACCGGTAACACTTGTTGCATACTAGCACGAGTTTTATAAAAGAAAGCGAAGGAGCTTATTTTTGTGGCAAATAATAAGCTGCAGCCACATAGGTCTATCAATTATTGCTGTTCGCAATTTCCAAAGATTTTCCAATTGCAGCTTCGTTAGTGCATTTAAACTTATCTTTATCTTAAATTTAGATTAGACTGTAAAATGTAACTTCCAAAACACAAAAAGACCACCATAGCAAAAAATATTTCCTAACAATCAGCTCAACAGTATCAATACGTGTTCTAAAAGCTAGTGATAAAAAGAAACGTAAACTACACGCAAAAATATTAATGAATTAACGGACTTTATTAACTTCCGTTAATTAAAGCTGGAAATAACGGATTAACGTTAACGAAGGTGTGAAGTTTATTAACGGGCTAGTGCTTAACGAAGCTAACGTTTTGCATTAACTTGCCCACCTATGCATACAGACATAAGTCTACCAGATCTGAGATAGGCTCCAGACATAGGACCGAAAGCCTAATTCTTGATGCCATGACCTGCTGACGAATAGGATACACTGAACTAACTCTTTCATTCTGAAATGCAAGCGCATGTGTAGTAGAAGCTGTTGTCTAGCCTTGGGCTTGTACCAATACCATAGGCCTACTGCGTCCAAAGAGGGTGTGTCGCTAGGCTTTGTTTTGCGCCTCTACTCTGATGATTGTTTCCCACAAATCTGTTTCTTCTACATTTGTCTGCCTTTGTTTCATCTTCTCACCGACAGGGATGCCAGGGGGGATGGGAGATATATTCCCCCAATAATTTGACTGTATCCCCCCCAATAATTTGAGTATAGTCTGCATCTGCATCCCCCCATTAATTTGAGTATAGTCTGCATCTGCATCCCATGGATGCCGGGGGGGGGGGGAATGGGAGATATATTTCCCCAATAATTTGAGTATAGTCTGCATCTGCATCCCCCCATTAATTTGAGTATAGTCTGCATCTGCATCCAAGGGATGGGAGATATATTCCCCCAATAATTTGACTGTATTCCCCCCAATAATTTGAGTATAGTCTGCATCTGCATCCCCCCTTTAATTTGACTCTGGTGTGCATTTGAGCGCAGGTCTCCACTAGAATTTGGGGAAAAAAGTTTTCCTTCTTTTGATGAAGACCTTTTTTTTTTGGTCTTCACTTAATTTGCTCACTTGAAAAAAATCGTGGTCGAAGTTCATCCCCCCAAAGTTGAAAATAGGGAAAAATTGGGGTAAAATTGCAAGTTATCCCCCCCAATGCTCAACGAAGATCGGCACCCCTGCTCACCCAACGTCCTAAACCTTTCCTAGTCTAGCTTACCAAAACCAAAATCTGTTTGTTGGTGTCAAAAAAAAAACATGTTCAGCCGATCAAAATTAAGTTTCTTGAAGCCAAAATAGCCGATTCTAGGATGCTCCGAAATCCGAATTCTGAAAAAACAAACTTGAACTGAAGGCACCTTTTCCTGTTTTAGCATCATGCATTGTCTTCAATTCATATAATAGTTACATCCAGACCAGTAGCGTAGCCAGGGGGGGGGCGGGGGGGGCTATAGCCCCCCCCATTGGCCTGCCGACCAAAATGCAGAATAAGGAAAATACCACGTTTTTAGCACTTCTAAGACTCTCTTTTGCACTGGATCAGACTAAAAAATGATTTAAAGCATAGTTTGAAACGTTTATTTGGGGGGGGGGGGGGCTAACAGACTGCCGACCAAAATGCTGAATAGGGAAAATACCACGTTTTTAGCATTTTAAGACTGTCTTTTGCACTGGATTAGACTATTTTGAAACGTTTATTTAAGGGGGGGGCTAATGAACTGCCGACCAAAATGCAGAATAAAGAAAATATCATGTTTTTAGCACTTCTAAGACTCTCTTTTGCACTGAATTAGACTAAAAAATGCTTTAAAGCATAGTTTGAAATGTTTATTTAGGGGGGGGCTAATAGACTGCCGACGAAAATGCAGAATAGGGAAAATACCACGTTTTTAGCATTTCTAAGACTGTCTTTTGCACTGGATTAGACTAAAAAAATGCTTTAAAGCATAGTTTGAAATGTTTATTTAGGGGGGGGGCTAATGAACTGCCGACCAAAATGCAGAATTAGGAAAATACCACGTTTTTAGCCAGTAGCGTAGCCAGGGGGGGCGGGGGGCTATAGCCCCCCCATTGACATGTCGACCAAAAAGCAGAATGGGAAAAACACTACATTTTTAGCACTTTGAGACTGTTTTATGCACTGGAGTGGACTAGATAGTGATTTAAAACATCTTTTGAAACATATGTCCTGGGGGGGGGGGGCTAATTTGGCAAAAATAAAACCAACAAATAAATGAAGCCTTTGATAAATGGAAAGAAATAAGCAATCAAATTTGATCGCAAGTGTAAAAATGCTGAACATAGGTGTCATCAACAAATATACTATAAACTAAGGAATAGGCGGGGGGAGGGGCTATTCAGTATTTGTTAATTACCAATCATTTCTCTCAAATCTCTTTTCATTAGTCCCCCCCAATTATTTTTCTCTATAAACTGTATACGAAATAGATTACTCCGTGTAAGTTTTATTGAAGTATTCGATTTTATAACTTACCAGCATCTAAACAAGAGAACTAACATTTTACCATTAGCCACCTCCCAAATAGCCCATTTATGCCAGCAGTTTAATCTTGTTTGCACTGCCAATTTCTAAGCCACGTTTTAAAATCATTATTTTTTAATCAAAATAGCCCTAAAATGAAGTTATTTTTGCAAAAAAATGCAAATTTTTCGAGCGCTGGGGGCTCTGCCCCCAGACCCCCGTGCCTCCGGCGGCTGGGGGCTTTGCCCCCAAACCCCCAGCCTCCGGCAGCTGGGGGCTTCGCCCCCAGACCCCCATTGGCCTCCGGCGGCTGGGGGCTCCGCCCCCAGACCCCCCAAACAGCCCCCCCCATTGCGAATTTCTGGCTACGCGCCTGATCCAGACTAACCATTGTTGTTCATAAAAAGAAAATCACCAAGAATAATTGTAAAAAAAATGTAAAAAAATTTTTGTACGCGGCGCTGCGCTGATGCTGTGACGTAATGCAGATTTTAGTTGCCACGCTGCACGGCGCGGTGCACCAACAACAGCGCGCGGCCGCGTACGCTGCGCTGTTGCCATCTCTAGTCCGAACTAATGGCATCGCAACGTACTGAAAATGCGGTAACGCACGGTTACAGGCGCGTAGCAAGGATTTGGAAAAGGGGGGGCTATTTTGAAAGATAAGTGTGCAAACGACCTTGACTCGAATTTTCATTGATCTTGAATCAGTTTCAGACGGTTTGTCCGAAAATTGAGACGAAATTTCTCGGAAAGCTCGGAAATTCCAAGGTTTTTTCCGCCGAAAATTAGGTGGTCTCCAAAAAAAAAAAAAAAAAAAAAGCTCTTCACCGAAATTGAGACTGATTTTTCGTCCAATTTCGCAAATTCAGACGTTTGAGGGGGGGCTGTTTTCCTATGGGGGGGCTATTTTCAGTTTTTCACAAAAAATCGGCCTCAAAAGCACAAAAAACATGCGATTTTGCATACTTCACAAGCCAATGGGGGGGGGCTCGAGCCCCCCGCCCCCCCTGGCTACGCTACTGCACGGTTAACTGCACGCGATAAATGCCAACAACCGCTGCACACCTCGTGTGTGCTGCGGTTGTTAGAGCGGTTGTTAGCATTTACGTCGAACTACCGTCGCAAAGGCTCGTCGCTTGCGGAACTTTTCAAATATCAGCAAAGCATTGCCCCAGTATAAATACCGGCATGCGACATTATCCCTGGCCACCGTGGTGACCAGAGTTCTCTGCTTGGTGACATTGCTTAGAGCAGACGCGTACGTAAGTGCACCTAAGAGTGGGTGTGCGTAGGTGCGAGATATACGGCTGATCTCAAGTCCTGGCTTTGCAGGCTTGCAGGCTAGGCCAATGCACAAACGAGCAAGGGTACCGGTAATTAGGCTGTTTGTAACACTTTGGGAAAAAGATAGTGTGGATACCTTTGCCTCTCAGGGCTTAACAGTATGGATAGTTCTTCGAGGTTACCTAGTAGGTGCTTAGGCCTATAACTGGTACAAAGGTTTGTTGATTGTTGGTCACTGGTAGTGGTAGTGGTAAGCTAGGTAATAACAATGGTAGCCTCTGCAGCTTCCATGTTAGATGAAAGATTGTGCACTAGTTGTTGAAAGATTGTGCAGCTTCCAAGTTGTTGGTTGTGAAAGATTGTGCACTAGAGAACGTGTTAACATTATGGGGGCCTGAGGGCGAAGCGATTCTTGCAATTTTTTTGGAATATAGTCATTTTAAAGCCATTTGGATGACATTTTGATTTGCACATTTTTAGACAATTAGAAACAGCAAAATTACTAACATTTGGAAGAGTTTAAAAGGATTTATTTAGCTCAGTTTCAGAACCCACACACTTACTTATCAAGTCCAAAATACGTTGAAATGCTGAAAGATTGCGTATTTGCCTTAAATCTTTTAATTGAATGCGTTTTTAAATTCAAAAAGGTTGTTGGTGATACAGAATTTTGAAATACTGTAGCTTTTAATAGCGTAGGAGCGATCATTTCCATTCTTTGAGAAATGGGTAGCCTTGAAACAGGTTGTTTTGAATTGTACGTTTTTGTCCAGCTCTCTTCATGAATCTACACTGGAATAAAGAAAAATTAAAATTTTTTTATAGAGTTTAATTACATTGAAATAGATAATGGGTTGTTGTTACGACGTATAATGCTGCAAAAACCACCTAAAATACTACGAAGTTTAAGCAAAAATGTAGAAAAATTTATTTAAAAATGATAGCTCAGACACTATTAATAGCTCTTTTTAAATTCTTGAATATGGCTGCAAAATAGAAATCTTGACGTTTAAATGTAATTTTGTTAAGGCTTCATCTTCAAACACCGGATTTGCTAAAATTTTTTTTTAAAAAGTGCATTTGGCCAAGTAGTTTTTGTTTAAAACAAAGGTGACTTATGGTATTTCACTAAATGATCGTCTGTCTCTTTAGTGTCAAGCCCTGCTCTGGTCAGAAGTTTTGATCAAGTATAGTACATATCCATGGGTATATCAAATACGGTACACATTAATTTTGCAATGTTTTCGTCAGGAATATTGTAGGTGAGACAAATGCAAAAATTTTAATTGCTTGGTAAACAGGTGCAGGATCAAATTACGACCCTAAAACAACAGCTGCAGTGATTAATTTAATAACAGCTTAATTAATTATTTAGTGAAAAGTAAATATAGCAAAGTGTTAGAAACTGCATTATATCTACCAAATTATGTTGTGGTTTGAGTTCCAAAAGGAGGGTGGTTTGACCCCTGAAACCCCCCTCCCCTGGATGCGCCACTGCCGCTAGCCTACCAGTACGACATTTATATTCAGCAATAAGCCAAAAATTTTCAGTACCAAAGAAAGACAATGTAATTAATTTAATGCTTAAGCATTTTTTATTATGCATTTACTACTACTAGGTTTGCCTGCTCAGAAGGCTTACTGCCCTGGTGGGTATTACTTAAGTTTTTGGTCTACCAATATTATTATTAGCCTAATTGGTGATGATTGTTCATCTTACTCAGTACTTCCAATTTGTTTAAGATAAGCGAAATTGTAGTGGTTACTATTGTACAGTCTTGTGTCTACAATTACATTTTAACAGATTTGCAAATAGGTTTTGTTAGTCTGCTCTACTCACAAACCAAGTTTGAAAAAGATCTAAGAACATGGGTTGACATCCCCTAAAAAAGCATGGATTGACCTGATTGACAATTTCCTTCCTTCGTCACAAAAATTTGTTCATTTGCAATTTTATATTCGATTGAGCTTAGTTTAATTATCTTAAAGCTTGGTATTTTTATTATGAAAAATGTTCTTTAGCAGTTTGGTTATACCAACTTTTATAGTTGGTGGGTCATTCTATTATAATACAGGCAATCAATGTAACCCACCCTCGTAGAATTTTTTTGTTTTTAAATATGTTGCAGTCCTAAGTAAGAGATGAAGATTAATGTTGGTTTCATCAAAATCCATCAAGCGGTTTACGAGATATCAGCGTTAACATTTTTGCCACTAGAGGCGCTAATTTTTATGTTGAAAACTAAAAAAGTGGTTAAAATCATTATTTTTGGGCTACATCGACAAACAAAATATGCATTCTTATAGTTTTGGGGACAAGGAATTCATATTTTCACTCAAAATGGTGAAAAAACCAAAGAAAATCCCTCTAATTAGAGACTGAAATTTTTGGGGGTCTTCCACTTTGACGCCTCGTATCTAAAATCTGC
The DNA here is from genome assembly GCA_963965965.1 of Trididemnum nubilum. Classification (NCBI taxonomy): domain Eukaryota; kingdom Metazoa; phylum Chordata; class Ascidiacea; order Aplousobranchia; family Didemnidae; genus Trididemnum; species Trididemnum nubilum. The sequence continues at coordinate 20,540,200 of OZ014490.1, forward strand.
AAAAAATTTTTTTCTCCCAACCAATGTCAAAAAACTAAGAAAAGCTATCTGCTTCATGTGGAATAATAAAATTAAAGGTGTTCTGTTGCATACTTCAGTAATTGACGGTTAAATTCAGTCAAAAATGTGAAATTTTTTCTCAAAAATATTTAAACATATCATTGTGAAAGAATACAAAGTGATGTCATAGTGAATGTTCTAGAATAAAGTCATTGTAAAACAATACAAAGTGATGTCATAGTGAATGTTCTAGAATAAAGTTTTATCTGCTCAATCTTGTTACGATTGGCCTTTTTGAGGAGAGAATTTACTTTGTTGCATGGTTGACGCATTAAAGCCAACAGACAGAGCAAATATTAAACTGACAATAAGCATAAATTTTGAAGTTAAATCTAAAGCTTTTTATTAGCAGAAGATCAATCACAGAAACTTGTTAGCTATCTTGAACAAAATTATCCACACATTGAACACATTGAGTACTTTTTAGACGTTTGCACTGGACAATACAAAAACTTCTAAAACCTATTGAACTTAACTTATCATAGAACGGATTTTGGGCTTTCAGCAAATTGGAATTTCTTTGCTACAAGCCATGGGAAGTCGTCATGTGATGGGCTTGGTGGTGCAATTAAAAGAAAATTAGTCCATCGAAGTTTGGCTCAACCATGTCAAAACCAAATTCTAACAGCTAAAAATGCTTTTAACTTTTGCAAAACAGCTATGCCTAACATTTTCTTCTACTTTTTATCCAAAGAAAATATTTCTAAAGTTTGCCAAGTCTTAACTGAAAGATAAGTTCAAGGTCACACCATACCAAGCACCAGAAGCTACCATGTTTTTTCTTCAGAAGCGATTGTAAACATCAAGTTTAATATCACAGCAGAGGATGATTGGTATGCCGGTTGCTACAAGTTTTTTGATAGTCAGCAGCAAAATATAATGGTCAATGTTGGTGATTATATTGCTGTAAAATATGATAATTCTTGGTGGATTGGCATCATTTTAGAAGCAGCACCGGAAGATGAACTGTTAGTGAAGTTCATGCACCCAAGTGGGCCATGGCAAACTTTTTACTGGCCAAAGCATGATGACATTTTACACGTCCCGAAAGCTTATGTTTTATCACAAATTTCTACCCCGAACATCAGCAGATCTCGTGTTTATCAAATCACTGATGAGGAGTTTAAATTTTTGTCAAAGATAGATCTGTAATTGCCAAAGACAGTGGTCTTCAATTTTTTTACTGACTTGCAGAATGCAGACGAGTAAAAATAAAATCTGATTATGGCAGAAAACATGGTATTGAAGAGACTGTTAACCATCTTCATTATTAATCTGTTGATGAGTATTTGCTAATGTTGTATATAACATTAATTATATGCATTGATTTGACATGAGCTAAGAAGCATATCATGGCTAAAGTATGCCAAAACAATCCCGAATTAGAGCCAAAGTGAGGTTTTGATGACATAATGCTCTGGAATGTTTTGTGTTTTTTTATGTACATCACAATATAAATCTCCCATGGGAACCTCTGGTCCAAAACAATTTTTTTAGGTTTGTTGTTTTATCAAGATGTTTATTTTAAATGTTTCATGTTTATTGGTCACCTTTTATGTCATATATGCAAGGAATTTTGCATGTGGCAATCACAAATTTAGGTTGCGTTTTTATTTTATGATATTTTGTAAGTCTTAATGTTTGATCTAGTTCAAAAACTTAAGTTTTCTTGTATATCTTGAATATTCTATTACTGTACAATATTCCACAACCATAGCAGTGACAGGGCTTGGATGTTGGTAAAAGCATGCATAGGCTATCTACCATTCAATCACTTAGTTCCACAAAACTTTATTTAGCAGTTAAAGTTGCAGGACTTCAAATTCTGCATACCTCTTCAGTCTAATTCTAGCATTGCTTCTGATAAAACTAGAGTCGAATCCAGAACGTTATGGTGCAGTGACAATTATTTTAAAGCATGAACTTTACTACAAAAGTCTATGATATGCTTTTCGGTGATCCATCAAATAACTACTGATTATGGATAAATTGCATTGCGTTGAAATGACATTCCATATGCTAATCGTTGTGTGCTAATGGTAATGTTGCTTAAGTTCCAGTATATGACGTTAATGTGCTTATATTCTTTAGACAGTAGCCTAAGTATAATTGGGAATCAGTATCGACTGTCACCCCTAAAAATCACAGAATAAAACTCACAATGCTTCAATCTCTGCGTGTTATATCAAAAACTGCTTCAGCTATGGCATAACTACTCACAGAGGTTACTTTCTAAAAGTGACTAGTTACAAGTTACTTGGCAAAAAAAGTAACTAAGTTACAGTTACAAATTTGAAAAAGTAACTAGTTACAGTTACAAGTTACTTTTAGTGATTAAAAATTTGGACTAAAAACAGGCCTGTCGGCACTTGCCAGATTACGTCTGTTTCTCTCAAAAGTATATTAAGACCAAACCAAGGATGTTTCTTAGTCACAAAATTTAGTTTTGTCAAAGCGTTAAATTTCATGCATCAACTTTCAAAGTCGCAATTGTGTAAGAATGCAAAGAAAAAAGGACTAGCTAGATCTAAAAATATGCACTGTAGTTACAAAAAGTTTGAAAACAAAAATCAGTTAATTGCATTTCAAAAAGGCTAACATTTCAAAGTGTTCGTCACTGAGCCCACCGTGTTTTGGTTTTAAGATATCTTTACTCAAACTAAATAGTCTCTCCACTGCTGCACTAGATGGTAGGGTAGTATTATATTGAAATTGCAAACTAACACTGATTGCTAGTACACGTACAGCTGTGCAGTTGGCATACTCAGCACTGAATCCCCAAACGGTTTTAATCACCAGAAAGCGAAGTTGGAAAACTATCACTGCCTTCACTTTAACCAGCAATCACAGGTATAGTCCAGTGAACACAGTGAAGAAAGTATGGATAAAAGGTTATGGTTGATCAGACATGCGACTGTGCGTCCTGTGTTGCCAGTGTAATACAACTATTTTGAATGGAATTCATAAAAAATCTGTAATTTGCTTCAAAGCATCTAGTACAAACAGTAACTGTAACTTTTTTTAGGGCTCTAAACTGGTAACTAGTTACAAATATTGTTACACCTGAAAAAAAGTAACAAAGTTACAGTTACTAAAAAAGTAACTAGTTACAATTGTAACTAGTTACTGCCCACCACTGACTACTCATTAAACAAACACTAATTGTTAACATGAAATTTTTTTGCAAAACTAAAATATTACGTATCTACATATGTTTTTTAAAAAAATATGCAACAGAACACCTTTAATTTTATTTATCCACATGAAGCAGTTAGCTTTTCTTAGTTTTTTGACATTGGTTGGGAGAAAAAAATTTTTTGCAGATTTTAGATACGAGGCGTCAAAGTGGAAGACCCCCAAAAATTTCAGTCTCTAATTAGAGGGATTTTCTTTGGTTTTTTCACCATTTTGAGTGAAAATATGAATTCCTTGTCCCCAAAACTATAAGAATGCATATTTTGTTTGTCGATGTAGCCCAAAAATAATGATTTTAACCACTTTTTTAGTTTTCAACATAAAAATTAGCGCCTCTAGTGGCAAAAATGTTAACGCTGATATCTCGTAAACCGCTTGATGGATTTTGATGAAACCAACACCAACCTTCATCTCTCACTTAGGACTGCAACATATTTAAAAACAAAAAAATTCTAAGAGGGTGGGTTACAAAATTTTAAAATTTTGCCTGTATTATAATAGAATGACCATGGTGTGAATGCTAACTTGTTTGGTAATTATTAAACCCTGTGCACTGCAGTGCATACTCGACACCTGTTGGTCTACCGTCTGTTGATTAAAATTACCTACATGCTGGTTAATGTTTTCATGGTAGCTTATTGTGATAGGGCTTCAAAAATGTACCGTAGTCAAACTGGTATAAAAAAAAATAACAACAAAAGCAACTCACAACTATGGTATTGCTAGGAGTTTGTTATAATTTTTATCTCAATATTTAATGGTGTATGTGAAGAACAGTGGCTTAGGAAACCTGTATGTACTTTAGAAAAAAAAAATTTGTTTCAATTTTGAACTTCCAATAAGTTTTTCAATCATGTTTAGCATTATATTTATACGTAATATGGAAGCTTAGACTGTTTGTAAATTTGACTGCTCAATTAAATCTTATCAAACTATAGAAACAAAATCGCCTGGAATAGTTTTGTAATCTGAAGTTAGGTATTATTTCTTAAGTGGTCTTAACTTTTAGGATATGTTTATACCAGAAGCAAAGCAACACACCACAGAATTTGCATCTTTGAGATGTTGCGCGCACCTTTGCGAGTGGTTGCTTACCTTCACAAGTGACAACTCTTGAAGGTTTGCTTAGCATTGCAAAAGAACAAATTATGCATTGTTTTGCTTCCATTTGTACAAAATTTTGGTATGAATGAAAATTTTAGAATGGAGTGGAAGGAAATTGCCAGTATGGAATATGGAAAAATTGTCTTCCATTTCATACCATGCTCTGCAGTTGACTACTGCTACTTCAGACTTGGTTAGTGTTTTGTGTATCAGAATGCATGTTGCTGCCTTCATATGTATGCATAATATTGAATAGGATAAATTGATATTATGGATTTACATATCCACCATCAGTGGAATAGTGTACCCATAAGTCATATACCAATTCACCTTAAACTTGATGCATTAAAAGGTGGTCTTGGTGTTCAAATTGATGCTCCATTTTTTGATGATCCTCCACCATCTGGTGTTCCTGGTCAACCAATGTGGCTCCTTTGGGATTATGAAGGTATTGACAAAGTTCCAAATTAATGCATGCTCGAGGCCATTTAAACTCATATTCAGCTCACTATGTTTTAGGCAATTTTTAGCAATTTTTTACTTTTTGGCAACTGGTTCAATGAGCTTTCGTTTTTGTGTGGGTCAAGTCACGCTAATTTGAGTTTCTATTTTTTTGCAAATTATAATTTATCACTCATGCTAATGTGAATCAGCAATATGGTAATTAATCTTAACAGTGTTGTTTTCAATTTTATTGCAGCAGAGCTGGGAAAATCCTCAAGTAGGTCTTCAAGTCCCCAGTTGCAGATTTGCTATTTTAGTTCGGGACCACAGAATTGCCATTTCAGTAATTTTTGCTTGTGGTTGAAGAAGTTTCTATTAATTAGTCTGCAACTTTGCAAGTAAAAAAAATTTATGCCAGTTAAGCTGCGAGATGCTGAAACTTTTTTGCAGCTTTTGCTTGAGTCGATACAATATACATCATGTGATAACTCAAAGGCTGATGTGACTACTGTTGTAATTTATGTTGAATTAATAGGGTAGCTAAGAACAAACGAGACTATTAATTTGTTTGCAAAATGAGAAAAATTTTTTATAGAATTTTTAATGCTACACAAATACATGTATTTAAATGTGTATATCAAACTATACATTATGCTACAGTATATTCAATATAAAACTATTAAATTTCTTGTCGATTAATCTTTTCGATGAAGATGTAACATGACTATTGTACGAATGTACGTCGTCTATTTCAGATTCTAAGTGATTAATTTTTTAGTACCAATAGCTTTTTAAAGTGCATTGTTGCTGGTTTGTTTTGCAATTAGCGTGTTTTGCAGTGGTGGAACTCTTCTTTTTAAATTCTAGTAATGGTGAATATCTTGAATTGGAATTTGGACCGTGAGTTTTTTTTATTTTGTTGCTCTTTTATTTTCTAATTAAAATGCAGCTAACCTGTTTTTCTTGTTTTTACAAATGTGTATTCTTTTAGGACTAATGGCAGTTCGAAATTTTTAACGAGACTTTTTCCCAATAAATTTGAATATAATTCAAAGAAGTAATGTTTAAAAATATGAAAAATAAAATATTTTCGTTTTTTAACTTGGATATTGATGCTTTTTTTGGCTGTAAAGTCGTTAACAAAATATTTCGTTTTTTAATGGACTATAGGACAGAACAGAAAGGCACGAATAGCTTGAATTGAAATGATAGTACTGTATATTACTACGTAAAGTGCACCATAAACATAATAGTGCAATGTTGGTGGTGACCAATCTTATCAATTTACACAGAATATTATATAAACTATAAATCCCATAAAGGCACTAAGTGTGCCCAGTGCTTTTGTTATGGTCATGAGATAACTCCTAAATCTAAACAAGTTCTTTAAGTGAATAATAGCATAAACAAATATAACGTTTTGTTGATAAACAATAGCTGTTGAAGATGTGAAATATTGCTTTCTGAATTTCAATGCAAAACGGCAATTCTTGTTTGTGAACTAGTCTGACAGTGGTTTGACAGAGGCTCTTGCTTTTTTGTAGGCATGGCCAGCATCTTGCAATAATCTTTAAAGAATGCAAAAAAGTATGGAAAAAATGCCTTAAACTCAATTATGAAAGCAAAATCGCCAAACAGAAGTGGAGTGGATCTGCGACGATTCCGTGGGATTACTTTCCATCAGCAGTGGATAAGTTCAATGCTTATGGAATCCATGGAACTGGAGATAATAGAGTTTATGAAGCTTTATTTCCGGTACCTAACGATCTTTTCGAAGAGCCCAACTTGTAAGTACCCCAATACTGTATGCCGTAAATAATCCAGTATAATGGTATTCTCCTCATTTTTATTTATCAAAAATGTAAACTGTTGTTTACGAATGACGATTTTTGCAAATACTGAATATGAATAGTAAGTTATCATATAAAAGCATCATGAAATTCAGAACTTTGATTTTGCTTTTCATCGCACGTAAGACGGTGTTGTATACCAGTCTTATTTTATTGGGAATAAAGTATAGTATGCTGTAGCCAGCACTTAAACTGAAAGATACTGGATGGAGGGGCGCTATCATAGCCGTAACCGGAAGCATCCTGGAATAAAACCGCTTCAGGGCAGAAAAACAAAATATTCACGCTCAAAATAGGTCATAAGTTGATATTCAAAAAATAGTCTTCACGTCGAAATCAGCCGTTTTTTATCCAAATATAGGTAAAGTTGTATAACAAAGAAAAAAGGGACGCTCTCTTTTGTGGAAGGACGCTAAATTTCGATGGGAGACTATAATTCTCGATATGGAAAATGCTTCCCCTACAATTTAAGTAGAGACTGGCTTTAGCGCTTGCATGTTACGTGCTGTATAGAAAACGCTCTTTTGTATACAGTAATTGTGTTATGTGTTTGTCATCACGACCGGAACGTTTACTCCATGTGCAAAGTACAGGAAAATCTATTTAGAATAGAGTTTAAAAAAGTGGAAAGCAAATGTCCGAAAACGTTACTGTACTTGCATCTCACATCGACTAATCATTTAAAGGGTTTTTCTTTTTTTAGCCATAGACTGGAATATTTCGGTGACTGCAACGATTTGATTCCGAAGCAAGATCGATCTAAAGATTCTATTTGGCTTACGTAACGATCCATTCAATGCCTGTATTCAAAATTTAAGGTAAGTGCTAACTGCATGAAAGTTGTTTTTTGAAGCGGAGATGATACTTTCCAAAAACTCTTATTTAGTTGACATAAATCCAGCAAACTATAATAATATAATTAACTTTCTGGAGATAAGAAGGACACTAGGACAGGCCACGAGTTCAAATTGTTCCCTAACATGAATATTTTTCAATGAGGCATTTACTATTTTTTTAAGGACTTTTGGAATGGCGTAGCGATAAGAAGTCAGATTTTTACTCCTGTAATGTGAGAGTTCGATTCACTCTGCGATTATCGATTTTGCAATGCATGAACTCAATCAATATATGTAAAATGAACATCTAGTGAAAGCGATCTTTTAGAAACTTCACTGATCAATACCTCGTTCCAACTTGCAAATAATTCGGAGCAGCTCCAATCATCGTTGATTGCACATGATTTGGTCTTTCTTACTATTATTGATTTTTCAGTTTTCGAAATGTTAATCGTTATTTCTATGTCAAAAGCGAACCACTGTTAAATTTTTGTCATGTTGCAATATAAAGAGGAATAAATCAGCAAAAGCTTTAACTGCAAAAAGTGCGGTAATGCGATGCAGTCAATTTTCTGGATACCCATTCTGCTGTTACAATGACTTGAGAGAGGTACCTTACAATAGTTTTTGATGTAAAATGGGATCAAGTGAGATAATCGCATTTGTAGTATCCACCGCCTTCTTAATGAAATATTATAAATGTTGCGGTTTGATTGTATTCATTTCCTTAATTGCAGAAGCATAGTTTACTAACCGGGTTAGTATAATTGTGTTTCAAAGGGAAAGAGAATTTCTGGATTTCAAGTTCTGGATTAAGAATTTCTGGATTTCAAGTCGTACGCATGAGAAAAGAGAATTTCTGGATTTCAAGTCGTACGCATGTGTCACCGTGTAGTTGATGGTTTTTGCTGGTATTTTTCTGGTCTTCTAACGGTTTTTGAAAATTTAGAAATTGACTACTGTAAAAAAGAAAATTTGAAGCGAAAAATGAACCCAGCTGCGATGTATTGTTTTTCGGAAATGCATTTTGGTGTCTTATCTAATCTAGCCGTTTTGACGACCTGATCTTGATTTGTTGACCTTGTATTCTCTGTTATTTTGATACAGTAATTTGCTTGAGCCCAAAAAGAAGTCTGTGGCGACTGCGTTTGAATTAAATGGTTTGTTTTAACACCTTTTGTAATCATAAATTGTGTGAACGCCGGATGGTATGGGTGATTTATTTTTGCAATCTATTTTTTTACTGTTAATGCTTTGATTTCCAATCCTTTTACGACTTACTTTCTTTGCAATAAAATCTTGACATCAGTATCTTGGTCTCGCAAAACAACGATGTTTGTACCAACGCTGTCAAGATTCATTTTTTATACTCGCAGCACGTGAATTTTTGCATTAACTAAAAAATCGGCATAATCACAGGCGTAGCCAGGGGGCGAGCCCCCTAATCGCAATGATAAATTTGTGACGCTAAAGGCTATTCTAGCTTCAGATACTCTTGGTGGTTTATTTTCAGTCCGTAAAGACTTTTTTTTTTGGTCTTCACCTAATTTTCGGGACAGAATCGGCCTTTCGATCCGTGAAGACCTTTTTTTTTATTTTTTGGTCTTCAGCTAATTTTTGGGACAAAATTGGCCCTTTGATCCGTGAAGACCTTTTTTTGTTGTTTAGGTCTGCACTACGTAAGTGGTGGATTGGGCCCCCCGATCCGAAATTGAACTCCAACTACATTTCGCCCCCCAATCAAGTCCTAAATCGGACTGTGAAGACTTTTTGTGGTTTGGCCCTCCCCCTCAAAAGGGTTGTTCAAAAAACCTTTTTTTAAGTGATGCTGCAAACGGCTTTTCCCGTTGTATTACCTCAAAAAATGATACTTATCAATTTTCACATAAAAATTTAATGTTTAGGGGGTGCGCAACTCGATTTTAGTTTATGACGTCAGTAAAAAAAGTGAAAAAAATTGTTTCGAAAAACACTGGCAAGTGACATATCAACAGATGCAAAATGACCCCCTGAGTCGTAATTTGTTTATTGTTTTGGTTTATTAGCATTAGGTAAAAATTTATTTCAAAATTTAATTTGATGACGTCATCATTTTTTAGTAAAAACTGCATTTTTGAATGCTTTATTAATTATTAAACGAAACATGGCATAGGTGGGCAAGTTAATGCAAAACGTTAGCTTCGTTAACCACTAGTCCGTTAACAAACTTCACACCTCCGTTAACGTTAATCCGTTATTTTCAGCTTTAATTAACAGAAGTTAATAAAGTCCGTTAATTCATTAACATTTTGCGTGTAATTTAGATTTCTTTTTATTCACTCGCTTCTAGAACACGTATTGACGCTGTTGAGCTAATTGTTAGGGAATATTTATTGCTATGGCGGTCTGTTTGTGTTTTGGAAGTTACATTTTACAGTCTAATCTAATTTCAAGATAAAAATAAGTTCAAACACACAAACGAAGCTGCGATTGGAAAATCTTTGGAAATTGGGAACAGCGATAATTAATAGACCTATGAGGCTACAGCTTATTATTTGCCACAGAAAAGAGCTCCTTTCTTCTATAAAACTCGTGCTAATACGCAACAAGCGTTACCAATGCAAACTGATTTTTACCGGTACGATGAATGAATGGTGCAAGATATTAACGATAAAAACCTTAACGGAAGTTAACAGAACTTAACGGTAGTTAATTTAGTGCGTTAACATAAAAAAACTTTTTAACGAGTTAATGAAAAAGTTAGTTTCGTTATTAACGGATTTGTGCCGACCTACGGAAAATGGTTGCCTCTTGTCTATACAATATTGTTTCAGTACAAATAATATCAGTCATACATAAAGTCTTTTTAGGCAATAATCACCGAGTACTTAAATACTTGTCAATAATCACCTAATTTTTGTGGGTACTTTTTTAGATTTGATATTAGCCTTTGAATTGTACCGAAAACATCAATTTTATTGAATTGAGTAAATAGAAATGACTACACAAAAAGTGCAAATGAAACTTGGTTGATTGGCAATCCTAAATCTGATCTTAATGCCAGCTGCTTACCGACCAATAGTGAATTGTTGATGTCATGCGTTACTTTTTTCACATTTTCATATGTTGTGATTCAAAAACATTGCAATCCAAAACCCCAACTCAAGTAGCTGACAGGGAAGGCTTGTCTGCAAATCATGACTTATCTGTCGTTGCTTCCATGATTGATGCTTTTTGGGGGAAACCGGGATGTTTTTGATCTTTCACCTTGTACCGGAAGAAGCGCAAGGTCATCGAACAGAAAAGCAATATCAACTCAAATAAACCAAAACTTCGACCCTTAGTATCTGGTAGTTCATGGGGACGGAAAAATCATAGAAGAGAGCTCTGATGAATCTAAGACTAGACAAATTTATTTCATTGCTCAGTAAGGAATGAATGTATTGCTGCTGCGATAAGTGATACACCAGACTATGAAAGCGGAAAACTATTGGGGGTAAGAAAATTGGAATCCAGCACTAGTACAAATCAGGCTCTGAGGAGGAACGAAGTTTTGGTTTATTTGGGATGATATTGCTTTCCTGTTCGATGATCTTGCGCGTCTTCCGGTTCTAGGTGAAAGAACAAAACCATCCCGGTTTCCCGAAAAAGCATCAATCATGGAAGCAACGACAGCGAAGTAATGATTTGAGGACAAGCGTTTCCTGTCAGCTGCTTAAGTTGGGGTTTGTTTATGATTGCAATATTTTTCCTCGAAGTTGCACAAATACGGATTAATTAGAAGCATGAATACGTTTGTTAGAACACGGGCTGAATTTTTCCCTGAGATTTCAGATTCAGAATGAGAGCAGTCTTGCTAATAAATTGAGTTAGCCGTAGGCTCATTTGTATTGCTAGATAAAGCTAGTGCTATTTTATGATTTTCAGTTTTGACTCTTTGACATTTTTCTCTTGATTCATGATCCAACGTGGACATTTGCATTTTGCAAGCGTTTCTTTGGTCATGCAAAAAAGCCGTGTTTTCCTTTTTAGCAAATCGGTTCCTAGGCGATCGCCAGAAATTCGTTGCTCAGCGTTTTTAGCAGCAAGATCAAATAAAATGTTCCCAAACTTTCACGAAATCTTTTTCTGTTGTTTTTTTTGGTGTGATTTTTGCACTTGTTACTTTTTTAAAGTTTTTTCTTTCATTGAAAAATTTTCCAAAGTTGTTTTAAATGAAGCCAACTACTTTTCATAGGAATTCCCGGTTTCACCAAATTTCAGTTACTGCTTCAATCGTCGCTTAACAGCATCATTTGTTGTGGCATGTTGGTTTTTGAAAATGTGAAAAAAGTAACGCATGACATCAACAATTCACCATTGGTCTGTAAGCAACTGACATCAAGATCAGATTCGAATTGCCAACCAACCAAATTTTATTTGCACTTCTTGTGGAAGTCGTTTCTATATACTCAACTCAATAAAACTGTGCAGAAAAATAATTTATGTTTTCGGTACAATTCAAAGGCTAATATTAAATCTAGAAAAAAGCACCCACAAAAATTAGGTGATTATTGACAAGTATTTAAGTACTCTATGATTATTGCCAAAAACGACGTTGTACATGACTGATATTATTTATACTGAAACAATTTTGTATAGACAAGAGGCAACCAGGTAATCATTTTCCATTTAATAATTAATAAAGCATTCAAAAATGCAATTTTTACTAAAAATGATGACGTTATCAAATAAAAATTTTGAAATAAATATTACGTAATGCTAATAAACCAAAACAATAAACAAATTACGACTCAGGGGGTCATTCTGCATCTGTTGATAAGTCACTTGCCAATGTTTTCCGAAACAATTTTTTCACTTTTTTTTACTAACGTCATAAACCCCCTAAACATCAAAATTTTTATGTGAAAATTGGTCAGTATCATTTTTTGGAGTAATACTACGGGAAAAGCCGTTTGCAGCATCACTTTTCAAAAAAAAAAATGTTTTTTTGAACAACCCTACCCCCCCCCCCCCAATCAAAAATCCTGGCTACGCCTATAGGCACAAAATTATCGTTCATCACATGCAATCATACACGGCAAACAGTAAACATTCGAATAGGCCTACCATATGCAATCATAAAACGCAAGTACGATGAATACTAGGCAGCAGGTACGCATGCTCACTTGGCAATAAGGAGAATGCCATAGCTGAAAGGGTTTACGTGAAGAGCGTCATAAAAAGGAAGCGCTCCGACAAGGTGATATACGTATCTTTTACACGGCAAAAAATGGCGTTTTTTCTTAAGTTGAAGTTGAGAATTCCACTCATAGCCCTTCTGGAGACGTCACAAGATTTACGCTATTGGCTGTTTAACTGATTGATACACTCGACTATAATCTGGCGTGTATATTTTACGCAAGGTATCAGTTCTGTATAAAAAATAGTTAATCAAACATAACCACAAAAGAACTGCAGTTTCGAGATATGGCAGTGAAAGTGACTTTTCAACGCTTTTCATATTCAACTGACGCAGGCTAGCGGCACTGTTAATTTCATATCAGCTCGGTAAGTGCTCATTGCCGATTGATCGAAAACTGTCTGTTGAGAGATATATGCTATTCAAGGACATTTTCTCTCCACACTTGCTTTACCCCCCTCATCATATTCCATACGAGAAATCCACATCTGCTGGAATGTACCAAGTGAAGCGAGAATCGATCCACCAATCCAAGGAGCGCAGCGACGTTCCACCGAGCTAGAGCTTGAGTTAATTTTCAGTCTCATACTGGGAGGAGTTTTGCTTGACAAGTCGTTGTTTAGTCGTTCGGAAAATCCCTATAATTTACAAAAGTTGAAAGTTAGTGATTAGGACTTGGTAGATTGAAAACTTTAAATTACCCGAAACTTGTAAATGAGAGCATGCTGCAAAGGTATACTGTACCACAACAAAGAGAACCCAGAACGGATTAAGAATCCGTGAGAACAGCATTTCCATGCCAGCTTAAGAGTGGGCAGTGGGCACCTCCTTAATCCCCATATAGGCGAATATTGCTAAAAGGGTAGAAGTAAAAGAGGCATTCAGGTCAAGCTTTTCACTAAAATGTTGGAAAAAGCCCAAAATGCATTTTCACAAACTTCTACTTTCTACGTCTTGCCATATTCAAGATATTGCAGTTCAACGTAAACAATTTTCCTCCCACTTCAGTGTTGCCATTTTATCATTGTGACAGACTAACATGTGGAAAGTTAGCGTGAACTTACATGAAAAGCAGCTAATTTACAATTCTAACCCTTTACTTTGTTTTGACAATAACGCTGCCGCAAAACACTCATTGAGAGATACAAAGAGGCAGTAACTTTTCGACATTTCGTTTGTAGTTGGCAATTCTAGCAAACTTTTTTAAAGAGGAAATGCCTTTCTAAGGGAAAATCTAAATTGTTAGATCGTCGGAACGAAAGGTCGTACTACTCGTAGAAAGCTCAAATTTGGTGAAGTTAGTCTTCAGATCTGTCAAACCTTTCTCGAGACAAAACCGAGCGAAAATTTTTTCGAGTAGAATGCCCTTTTAAGTATACATACGTCGCCACTCATGATCTGCAACTTAAATCACTGTAAATTCTACCTCAGAGTAACGCTTATGATTTTGCATGGTGGCCTTGTTTCTGCAATTATTTGCGTTGCTTTGCTTCAATAAACGGCTTGTATACTAAAATTTCAACTAAATAAAGCTCTGAATTAAAGGATCATTCAATTATCGAGTGCGAACCAGGTTTAATAATTAAAATAGTTAGAGCAGAGCATTTCATTTAGTTCTGATAACAAAAGTAAATTTACCTGTAATAAGCTATTTCCTCCTGTGATAATAACACTGTTGTAAAGACTTGGTCGAATGTCAACGTCGCACATGTTAATTGAGCTGGAGATAACATGCGAAACTCCGAGCATTGAATTAGCTGAAGCACCACGAATTTGTGTTGGATGAAATAGGTTTTCAGTGGCTGCCAGACGTTCGTGGCCGAATTCTCTGTGGTAACCATTAGGAAAATGATATGGAACCTAATAATATATATAACCTCATTTATATTATATTAAAACTTAAGGTTTTGAACAGTCTTTAAAAACTGCTGCTTGAGGGAGAAAAGTAACGCTCTTACTAAAAGTTCTGAACATTAAGCAATTAAAATATTTAAACATGGTTTGAACCGGCCGGTTGGTCGAGCGGTAACGCATTCGTTTCTGGAGCGGGAGGTTTGAGGTTCAAATCTCACGCCGGTCAAATGGGACACAGTGTTGCCAATGGCTTGATACCGCTGCGACATTTCTTCGAAAGGATCTGTGTGGCCCGGGTGCAATGACACAGAGAGGGCCCCATCAACTCGTTACACGCTTCGACGTATTACAGTGAGTATAATGAAAGATTTGATTTGAAACATGGTTTGATTGAAATAAGGGACACGACCAGCTTAGAATTATTAAACAAAGATCTGATTTGCTAGTGACTTGAGATTAATGTGTAAACTGTATTTTTTTTCCAACGCTTATAAAGACCCATATAAGGCAGGTCAAAGTGGGTAGACAATTAGACATGAACAAATTAAAATTGGTAAATAAAAATCATAGAACCTTGTCAAATAAAATCTGGAAATTAAGCAACCTCATCCTAGATGGCTTTGATGAATGATTTCTTTCTACCATAGTACCTCAAAACCTTAGTTATGATTCTTCATTTTTTTGTATAAGACAAGTAAACATGACAACGACAACTAACACTTTCAAAATTATTTGCAGCAATCAAGACAGAACCTTTTCAAGTCATCACCACAGACTAACTTTTCGTCTATCATCCGAGCATTGATATTTTGCATTTATCATTTTAAAATTATGTGCTTGGCTTTGGACACCATAATCAATACCAATAATTTGCAAAATTAAATTTTCTAAAGATAACAAGAAGCTTACATACCTTTGGCATTGAGATACATTCATCTTCAATGTATACAGTATCAGATACTTGTAACGTGGTAGCTACAAAATCTTCCAATGTGTGATTTAGCATAAATTTCTTCCAAGACTCAGTAACATTAGGTAAATTTTTCTTTTTTTCCCATTTTGCTGGAGCTTCTGATTTTACTTCTTCTTTTGAAGCAACCAAGTAATGAGGAACCACTTCAATATTAAGATTTTGTAACATTTCTCGACATTGCATTAATACAAAATCTCCCCCAAGAGGTGACTTAACTATTCCTTGACGTAACACATAACCATCATGTACAGGAATTGCCGAGGTGTGGGTCGCGCCACTGTCTAACACAACCCCTGATGATCTACCATTGGCAAATGCTGACAGAACTGGAGACTTGCACAAAAAAAAAGCTGGAACATTAAATTTCTCAAACATTATTTCAGTGATTTTTTCTCTTTTACTCCGTTCATTCCAAGCTGGTTCAGACATCAAAACTGGATGCAATTCAGATTCGCTTCGAAGATGACTTTTGTAAATATTTTTAAGAAGAACCTCATATAAATCCCAATTGGCAACCATGCAATCTTTTAATGGGTTGTGAATCTCCATTCCTTCTTTGGGAATCAGTAACTGTCCTGTACCAAAACTATATCGTTTGTCATTTTCAGCTTCTTTTAATTCAGCTGGTTGAATTCCAATGTAGGTTGGAAAGTCAGCTTTAGGGCAATCTTCACCAGCATATCCAGCTCTTACACTATGTGACCCAATGTCAAATACAAGAGCTCCAACTTCATCGCCACCATAAACTCCACCACTCATTGTAATTGGTCAATGCAATGGCCTGTACTGTTTTAGATTTTGAACTGAAAACCAACAAAAATTTTATTTTGATTATTACAAAATTTTATTTTCATTATTACAGTTCTAGATCTGGGTTAAGGTTTAAAGGTTACGCTTAGGTTTTTTTAACCTTCATTACAAAATATCTGTGCACACTGAACATGCGCCAAGCCTTTTCTATTTAGATTAGTGTCTGTGCTTGAAGCTAGAGCTACCAAGTCAGATGTTGATAACATTTTGAGTAACAGAACCGTGAAATGATAATTCCATGTACAGTTAAATAACAAACTTCGGACAACACAATCTAAATTCGCACAGCTTCCCTATTGATTAGTTTTGAGTTGTAGTATTTACGTTTTTTAAAGGATTTTCGGAATCTCGATGAACCCTTTCATATAAACAAAAAACATTGAAGAACTTAAAAGCAGCCATTAGGGTCACTGTTTAAAGTTAGAACTGGTGTCTGAAATATAGTCGTTTTATGGTAGCTAGCACAGCTGCAGTGATTCAGGATTGTATCTGAGCCCTGTACCTAAATAGGCCTACTTTTAAAATTCAGCTCTTATGGAGGCAATTCAGCACTGGGGTGTATAGGGATGTTAGCTAACTGACAGAATGCATAAACTGTAATAGACTATTTCAGATTTGATTGACAAACCAAAAAGTTAAGAAACCTAAAGCAATTTAGTTTTAACTTCATCTGTGTTATTACTACAAAAAAACGAAAAAGAGTAGGCTTGGCCTAAATGCTAAAATCTGAAATTAATCTTAATCCTAATACTTGGCCTTTGCATTAAAAAATGCAATGCACAAGTTGAGTTATATGTTGGTCAACATCTGACATATCCGGTGCATCCCTCCCAGTGGTGCAATGCTAACTGCAATTTCACGATTTTCACCAGTTCACGCATTTGTAAACCCAGTCAGCCTGTTGCTAAATTCATATTACAGAATTCAGAAACTCGATTGTGAAAAAATAAAAAGAGCTTGCATTTGCATTCATTGATTCAGGGCTGCAAACTCAATCGATTTTTATTTTCAATTTAATCTATTTCTAGCAAGTCCAATGTCTCTACGGTAATTTAATTTTTTTTTAGTTCAAATTCAGTCTGACAAACATAAACCTACTCTGTACTTGTTCACTGAATTTCTGTCGGTGCTCATTGCAAATAAATAAATAAAGCAGAGGCTGCTGTTATGTTACCTAAGAATAAGAAAATCGCTACCATATCCTAGCCCCAACCCAAACTTTAATCCTAGCTCTAACCTTAATCCTAACCCGAACTCAAAATCTAACCCAAAGCGTAACGATAACTAGATGGGAGTTTGCCAGCAAACCCAGTGAACGACCGACGCAAAGCTAATGCTGTGACGCCCAAAAGTACTTTTTGTCTACCGTAAAATCAGCAATTATTCAAAAATATCTGATTATGGAACCTCCAGAAAAGTAGAGTCAAAATATTTGTCAGTTAAATATCTCCTGATATCATAACAGACTGGCACCCTACCTTGAGTCGTTCAAAAATTGATTTTTGGGGGTCTATTTGGGGATCCCTGGTGGGGTGGCACCCAGCACAAACTATGTCAAAATATTTGTCTGTTAAATACCTACTGACATCATAAAACACTGACACTCTAAGTTGAGCTATTCAAAAAATTGATTTTTGGGGGGGTGGCACCCCCAAACTATTTCAAAATATTTGTCTGTTAAATATTTCCTGATATCATACAACTCTGGCACTCTAAGCTAAGCCGTTCAAAAAATTGATTTTTGGGGGGGTTCCCGGGGGGTGGCACCCCCAAACTATGTCAAAATATTTGTCTGTTAAATATCCACTGATACAAAAAAAAGTAGAACTCTAACTTGAGCCATTCAAAAAATTGATTTTTGGGGGTTCCAATTAGGGGGTCCCCGGGGGGGTGGCACCCCCAAACTATGTTAAAATATTTGTCTGTTAAATATCTGCTGATATCATACAACACTGCCACTCTAAGTTAAGCCGTTCAAAAAATTGATTTTTGGGGGTCCATTTGGGGAGGTCCCCGGGGGGGGGGGTGGCACCCCCAAACTATGTCAAAATATTTGTCTGTTAAATATCTACTGATATCAAGAAAAAGTAAAACTCTAGCTTGAGCCAATAAAAAAATTAATTTTTGGGGGGTCCATTTGGGGGGGTCCCCAGGAGGAGTGGCACCCCCAAACTATGTCAAAATATTTGTCTGTTAAATATCTACTGATATCAAAAAAAAAGTAGAACTCTAGCTCGAGCTGTTCAAAAAATTGATTTTTGGGGGTCCATTTAGGGGGGTCCCCGGGGGGGTGGCACCCCCAAACTATGCTAAAATATTTGTCTGTTAATTATCTACTGATATCAAAAAGAACTAGCACCCTAGCTTGAGCCGTTCAAAAAATGTTTTTTTTGGGGGGGTTCCCGATGGAGTTGCCCCAAAAAATTTCGAGAGAAAAAATTGCATTTGCAGCTCAACAACTTTACACAAAAATTAGATTTACATGTTTTGTGGTTTAGGAGAAGAAAAGCGTACAAAAATTAGGAAAAAAAAAAGAAATGAACCTCATCGCGGCCAAAAGTGGGTTGGTTGGGATGAAAGGGTATCTTGAGACATACAACCCTATGAAATATTTTTTGCCGTACTTAAGCCGTTTTTGACTGAGACCATTTTTACGCCAAACTTGCGTGGCGGTTTTCGGGTTCTAAAACCGAAGTCACGTTACCTATTGCCTCGTAATTTGGTACAAACATACTACTCATTAATCTTAAACTGCTGTCCAAATTTCATGTTGCTATTGTTCTGTTCTCGAGTTATAAGCAAAAGTCTGTTCTCGAGTTATAAGCAAAAGTCTGAAATTTTGCACTCGTTAGTTCGAAAATGGCAGAGTAAAAACAAAGGAACATGCGACGCGAGCGTCGGTCGTTCCAATAAGCGCTCATTCTTTGCTCTTTAATTCTCTTTATGGGTGCTACGTAAGGTAACACTAGCCACTTCCAGGGTAAAACTATTTTGTCTTTGCAGTAGGTTCACTGTCACGGTTGTACCTCAGCTGTTCAAAAAACTGTTAAGCACAATTTCAGATTTACTTGGCTTGAACAAAAATAAAATTTTCTCTCCAATACAGGTAAGCCTAACTACCGGTATTTAATGAACTCAAGTTTGCTTCAAGTTCAGAACAAAATTATCTTTTCGAGTTCAAGTTCGGCAGAACAATCGAGTTTGCACTTTGCAGCCCTGCTCTACTAGCCTAGATAAGCCTATCCTGCGCTATTGGCTCGAACTCGAACGAACTGGTTGCTAAATTCAGAGAACTAGTTACAGCTCAGATTTCTGCAAAAGTTAAATAGCACAACTAGGCTAAGCCACATCGACTAAGCTACCACAATTATTATGAACACAACATCTTTACATTCGTGATCACCATTTGAAACTTCGCAGGTTGCAACAGAGCACCCCATTCTGCCAAACTATAGTCGCTAAATATTTCACTGAATATTAACTATTTAGTGACTATGGCCAAACAACGTTTGCATGTAGTGCTCCAAATCTATTAGGCCTATAGGGGTTGTGATCAAAATTGGCAGTGCCAACTGCCTACTCAAATTGGTAGTAAGCCACTAAGCACTAAGCAAACTGCCAACTTGAGAATGGCAGTTGTTATTTTCCTTAATTTTCTTCTTCTTTCTTCATTGCCCGCTTTTCCGTGAGGGTTGCGGGGGCAGTAGCTCAAGATTGAGCCGCCACACCTCACGATCTTCCATCACCTCCATCATTTCGCTTGGGCGAAGTCCCAAGCGATTCCATCCAAGATCCTCAATGTAATCGGTCCATCTAGTTCTAGGTCGTCAGACTGGTCTTCTCCCATTTGCTTTGGCATGTAAAGCTTGTTTGGGGAGTCTTTCCTGAGGCATTCTGCTTACATGGCCAAACCATCTAAGCTGAGATCTTTCAATTCGGAGAAGTAACGGCTCGATGTTAAGAGATTTTCGAATTTCAGAGCGACGCACCTTGTTAAACAGAGTAACTCCTTCGATTCTTTGTAAAAAACTCATTTCGGACGCTTGCACTTGTGATCGCATTCTTTCGGTCATTACCCAAGATTCATGACCATAAGTGAGAATGGGGACAAAAACTGCTTTGAAAATTGATAGCTTTGCCTTTTTCGACAATTCTCGTTTCATGACAACCGAGTAGTGCAAAGCTCACATTACTGCACTAGCCTTGCCTATTCGGGTATCGAGTTCTTCGTCTTGCCTTCCGTCACTTGTAAATGCAACCCCAAGATACTTGAACTTCTCTACCTGCTTCAGTGTCGCTCCATTCACTTGTAATACGCACTGATCAGGGTTTCTTGAAAGATGAAGTACCTCAGTTTTGGCCGTGCTTATTTTCATTCCGGCGGTGTTGCATGCATCTGCAAAGCTATTTAATGCGCGCTGGAGGCCAGATTCTGTGGAAAAAAGCAGAACCAAATCATCAACGAATAGCAGACGACTAATTTTGCAATTTCCAATCGTGGCACACTTATCAGCTTGGCTGTATTTGTCGATCCAATTCATGTAAACAATGAAAAGGAGAGGTGACAAAACGCACCCTTGCCGGAGTCCAACGCCCACATGGAACGGCTTTGACTGCTTGCCATTTACCCGAACACAAACCTCCGGTCTGCAGTAGAATGACTTAATAGCGCGTAACAATTGACCATCAACGCCTTTCTCTGTGCAATTATTCAAGCGTGAAATAATTTTAAATCTTTTTTTAAGAGATTTCAGTCAAAACGCATTTCCATTTCTAAAAGCAAATTAGAGATCAAGTTTTACATTTAATAAAATGCTATTCAAGAAGCAGTAACAGCATTTAGTTAAATTTTATTTTTCTCAGCTCACTACGTGGGATCATGAGGAAAAAACAGTTCTTCTGTGAAAAAAAGAACAATACTACCCGAGAGCACAGGCTCTGACCATGTGGAAAAAGTTTGCTGGTGCAAAAGTTTAGTCTCGCTTGGGGAGGCACAAGCAGTAATTTGGGGGGGGAAAGCAGTGATTTGGGGCGCACGGCCCAGAAATACCAACCGTGGTGCCGAGCTTTAATGGGGGCTATTTCAGAGTTCTGAGGGTAAAGTACCCAGCAATTCTCAAAGATTTTGCATTTTTTTTCCAAAATAACTAAATTTTAAGCCTATGTTGGTAAAAAAATAATGCTTTTAAAACGTGGCATAGCAATGCAATAGCATGATTAAACAGGTGTGGGACTCTTTGTAACTCCTTGCTGTGAAGTGAGTTACTGATTGTCCAAACAATTTTTCTACAGTAGAGTCTGTATGTTTCTTGCCTTTTATGAACTTTGCTCTTGCAATTAACTTTCTTGTCTCTCTCGTTCAACGCAAAACCGGACCAATCTTCAACTGACGGAACTACATTGATGCGATTTAGAGAAAAGAATCAGGATAAATTGGAATTTGGAATAGCATCTTAGCAGAGGTTGAGTCCTCGAGGACACATTTTGAAGTCCTTGGCCTTGGCCTCGAAGGTCAAGTCCTTGGCCTTGGCCTCGAGGCCTCAAGTCCTCGAAAATTGGCCTGTCCTCGGCTCGAGGACAGCACTATTTTTTAAATTGTTAAAATTTTGTGAAGCGCTTGAAAAATTTTTTGGAAAAGGTTTTTTTGTGGAGTTCGCTTGAAAAATTTTTGTGAAGACCTTTTTTTTTTTTTTTGAGATCGCCTAAAAAAATTTTGTGAAGACCTTTTTTTTTTTTGGAGAGCACTTGCGCTTGTGTCCTTGGCCATGGCCTCGAGCATTCCTGTCCTTGGCCTCGAGAGTGTCTGTCCTCGGAAAGGCTGTCCTTGGCCTCGGATTTTTTTTGTGTCCTTGGCCTTGGCCTCGAGCCTTGTGTCCTCGACTCCACCTCTGCATCTTAGAAATTGGAATTCAGAAATTTAAAACTACGAAACTTAGAATAATCCAGAATCAATAATTTAAAATCAATAATTAAGCATCCAGAACCAAGAATTCATAATAAAAAGAATTTTAGAATCAAGAAAGCAAGAAAGAGTGCGTGCAGCGCTATTTAAGACACTCCGATATGTCTTGCCTTTTTCTTACGTATCGAAAATCGCCAATGGACTCGTTGGAAAGTGATGGTATGCATTAGGGTGCGTTTTCCTACACCGGCTGCGTAAATGGGTTATGAGGGCGATGGTTAATGGTAAAATTTTAGCCTTTTTATTACAAACCGGTAAATCATAAAACCTTACAAATTTTAACCTAATGCGTTGACATTTAAAAAAAAATTGGGAAAGGCTCTGTGACGTAAGGTTCTAATAATTAATGTTCATTAACTCCGTAAATTATAGAAAAACAAACGTCACAATAAACTTTAAATAAAAATATATCTTATTACACTAATCTCTAAATTAACCAAAATAAAATAAACGTAAACGATTTAACTGTAAATAAAATTCAAACAAAATACTTGACTTGAAATTGAAATGAAAACGTCGACGTTGATGAAAAAAAATGTTGCTGTTGTTGCTTGTTGTCCCAAATCCAAAAGAGAACTCAAAATAGTTTCCTGCGTCTGAGTTCGAACAGTGAGAAAAAGGCAAATGTCACGCCACCAATCAGCGCATGCTCTAAGCAACCTTCTTGGAAACGCCAACAGCGACGCGAAGTCACATGATTAGCATCACAAGCTGGTTGAGCAGAACAAGGCTTCGGTTCTAGGTGAGGTGACAGCCGTTACAGCTCTGAGTGGACAAGATATGTAAGAAGCGATTGGTAATAAATCTAAACCAAAAACTCTATGGCCCCCTCCATTACTCACCACGTTTTTGAAGTTTACGATAAGCATTTTGCATCAAACGATCAAATTTCTGGGTCAATTCCTTGTTCGATCAAATTTGATTGCGTATTTTTATTTTAGCTATGTTTCAAGCTCGATACTAGAGGTAGGCTAGCCTACTAACTGTTCTTCCGGTAAAAGACACACGATTTTACCAGAAGAACAGTTAGTAGCAGAAATCGAACCGGTCAGAATTTTCTCGAACCGACACGACCGGTAAATTTCAAAATCATCGCCGGTTGACCGGCCCGGTCGACCGGTTTTTTTGCAGAAGGTTTTTGTTCACTGTTTTATGTATCTAATGAAATTTTTTTAAAAGGGGAGGGGCATGGCTGAGGTGTTAAAATTTGTGACTTTGGACTGGGGTCTCAGAAAAAAAACGCAAAAAAACTTTTGCCTTTTTTGCAAAAATGACTCATTTTTAAGACCTTTTTTGGTTAAGTTTCGATTTGAATGACCTGTTTTGAGTAGCACAAAACGTGCACAAAATAAGCATAAAAAGCACTGTAGGGCTCAAGCTAAATTATCAGACGTTCTTTCTAACGCTATTTTGCAAAAGGCCAAAAAATGAAGTTACAATTTTTTAGCTATTGGTGACAGATTATTTGCAATTTGCCGAGCAGCAAACACTTAACTTTTTTTGGGCAGAGCTACCTTTGCAGTTACAAAAAGCTAAATGAGAAAAAAATAACAGCAGAAGATTGGTAACAGTGAAAACATACAAACATCACAATACTTGTAATATTGTACCCAAAAACATTAAAATGATGGAGCAATAACATTATATGATATTGAAAATTATGTCACTAACAACGTGAAAAATGGAATACTGCAAAATTATGTCACTAACAGCGTGAAAAAAAATTAATAATATTCGTAAAACAACTAGGCTGCTTCACTTACAGTTTAAGAACATCATGTACTGGAAAAGCTTTTTAGCTCCACAGAGATTAATATACGGACGTAACAATTAATATAAATCTCTGTGGAGCTAAAGAGCTTTTCCAGTGCATAATGTTGTGCAATAGATCCTTTTCATACTTTTTCAAACTGTTAGTGAAGCAGCCTAGTTGTTACGAATATTATTAATTTTTTTCACGCTGTTAGTGACATAATTCTCAATATCATATAATGTTATTGCTCCATCATTTTAATGTTTTTGGGTATAATAGTACAATTTTTGTGATGTTCGTATGTTTTTATTGTTATCTATCTTCTGCTTTTATTTTTTTCTCATTTAGCTTTTTGTAACTGCAAAGGCACTGCCGAAAATTGCTCTAAAGAAGCTTCCCGGCTTGGGAAGCGAAACGTCAAACCAATAAATAAACTCATCGGTAGTACGAAGTCGTTATGAATAACTATCCCGATGAACGCAACGCGTCCGTTATTTCCATTGAAAACACTAAACTGTTATGACATTGGTTAGAAAACATTCGAAATATAATGTGCCCCAGCAGTTTGTAGAAATGCTGCTACTTCAGAACAAGCCATGGTTAGTTAGATGTACAAAAATATGAGCTATGTCTTTCTTGCCCAGTGTATAGTGTGGCAAATTTAAGTTGAAACAAGCTCTTCAAAGCGGCAAGATTTTAGCATGCAGTAAAAAATCTGAAATCTGCGCCACTTCTACCCTTAAGCTGATTAAAATGATGCTAAAATGCTAGGTAGCGCAAGCCTCTTCCACATGCATGCTTTATCAGAATCTGATCACGCGATTTTAACGTATATTTTGCACTTTTTTGCTTTGTGCCGTTGCCCAAAGTCGGGAGGCTTGGCACAATACTCCCACCCTAAATACGTCCCTGGATGTGCATGTCTTAATGGTCACAGCATATTAGTCACAGTTTGAAACCATTCAACAAATGTTTTCGAAAAGTGTGGTTTGTTAATACTGATTTATTATAAAAAGTTTTATTTATGATAAAATATATAAGTACATTTTGGTTGGTGCTTAGATGTCTTTTAGTTGCCAGAAAGGAGAATTCGACTGGTTTTTAAACCGGCTTGACCGGCTGGTCGAAGAATCTCGACCCGACCGGTGCCGGTCGACCCGACCGGTTTCCATCTCTGGTTAGTAGGCTAGCCTACCTATAGTATCGATTTTCATGCCCGATAGACCAGATGGTTCTAGAAACCACCCTTATTCAGTTTTTATGTTTCAAGCTATTTGCAAAGCTGCCGAAGAAGTGCAAAAATCGTGGTATTATCCTTTAATTTGCATTTTGGTTGTCTAGCCAATGGGGGAGATGCTATCGCCCCGCCCCTAGCTGCGCTACTGTGACCAGGGGCCCACGCTTGAATGGTAATTGCAACGAAAACCTAGCGTATAAGCCTACATCTTTTCGGTCTTCACCTTTTTCAGCAGAATAATGCTACAAAAATCTGGCATAAGACCTTTTCGCTTCAGAGGTGCATATTTATTCTTCTGTTACCATATTGCATTAGACGGTTACTACTGGACGATCCGCACACATTTCCTTGCAACGACTACTTCGCGCTAGGTAGAATCCGTAGCTGTTCAAGAGTGATCCAATGTTTCAGTGGATCTTGTCCTCCGTCTTTGCTACTTGTTCGAAGCCACCAAGCAGAGTTGATCATCATAAAGTGTCTTATCCACGGACAAAACATTATCCAGCGTATTACACCCTTATATCACCACCAGGGCTGCGAACTCGATCGATTTTTATTCAAGTTCAAGTTCGAGTTCAGCCTATTTTAGCAAGCCGCTTTCAAGTTCGAGTTCTAAAATTTAATTTTTTCGAGTTCAAGTTCGAGTTCGGAAAAATAACCAAGTTTTTTCTAGTTCAAGTTTGAGTTCGCAGCCCTGATACTTGCGCTGTTTTTCTAGGTCGCCACGACATAAACAAGACTGTGAAGGATATACACTTATGCAGCTGTTACGAAAAACGCTATCTCAATTTACACGGCTTGATTAGCAACACATTTTTTCCCGACAAATTTTTAATCCTAAAATTTCTTTTTAAGTGAACTCGAGCAATTTTATTCGAGTTCAAGTTCGAGTTCAGAAAAATTATTTTTTCGAGTTCGAGTTCGGCAAAATAACCGAGTTTTTTCGAGTTCAAATTCAAGTTCGAATTCGCAGCCCTAATCACCACAACGCAGCTGATGCAACATTGTCTATACAATCATTAACTACTGACTTAGTTTTTTAAATCACCTGTGTTTTAATTAAAAGAATAAAGCAACGTATGAAAGGCAAAAAACAAGAACAAAACAGCGCAAAATAAACATGGCTATAAGAACGAACAGTAGCAGCAAGAACGAAACACATCCTGAGGTTCCTTCATTGGTATGAACAAAGCACTCTGCGTCTGTCTAACCACACCAACGCAGAGCACTTTGTTGGGTTCTGTTTGCAAGTCTTTCTTCAGGCTGGGCCACCACAACGGGTAGACTGCTCGTTCGGTCGACCCCAATGGGAAATACGCGTAAAGTGTCTTTCCCAAGGACACGACGCATTGCCAGTTTGGGAATCGACCAATGGTTAGCAACCTTTCGATCACTAACCCTACGCTTTGCCAGTTAAGGTATTGCCGCCAACATTCCGTAGTGGTCGCAAAAAGCTCACTTTTAAAATCAGTAACTGGAAAAACGAAACAAACACTTGCAACAAAAGCGAAACAAATAGTTCTTTCAAAAGCGTAACATAGTCCAGTACCTTAGGGCAAAACATTGAAAGGTTTCGAAGAAAAGGGGTACACGTTTGATTTTTGGATATGTTGCAGCTATTGAACCCATGTTCGATTTTAGTGGGTGCCGCGACTTTTTGGAGCACATGATTCCCCCAAATCGGGGGATTCCCCTCAAATCATGTCTTATTCTGTTTTCACGCAGTTTTGTGTCAGTGTGGTTATTATTTTTTATGTTACAACTATTATATCAAGAACACAACTCCGTTGCAGTGTGAAAACAAATTACGTGATTGATGACGTCACGATCACGTCATCAAAGACGATTTTGTTTCATATTTTCGTGATTTTTTCCATTTTTGGTCGTCTGTTTTTTTGTACGAAGTTTACTAGAACAAATTGTGGCACTTACTGTCGTTTGCTGAAGCAAGATGCAAGCATGCAGCATAACTTACATTAGTGACGTCATGATGACATCATCAATAACGTTAAATTCTAATAACAACTGTCTTCTGAATAGATTTTAACACAAAATGCAACGTACCTCCATCACGCATTCTGGTACACTGATTGGTTTAAACACAAATATAATGCCATTATAGCGGTTTTAAATCACTTTTATTTTCATTTTACTATAAACCTAACACTATTCACAATGCAGTAAGGTTGCCAAAAAGGCAGAAGTATGGTCCTCAGCTACTCTAATGGTGTCTTCCTGTCTTTAGTTCATGCATTTGAAGAGAGAATTATATATTCCTGCCATCACAAGTATAATAAACTAAACTAACAATTATTCTCCTTAGATGTGATGTACTGTATATCTACATTTTAGAAAAGTATAGTTGCAAGATGATATATATACTTTAGCTATACAGTAGGCTGCATGAGCTACATTGTGCGCAAAGATATGTAATATTCAAGGTTGCAAGATGTGCGAAGCCGACCGTACGGGACTTGGGTCAATGAGATGTTGCTGTCGTCTCCAATGTTTTTTTATTGGAATTTAGTTCAAGAATTGGAAGCTATTGTACTTACTTTCGTCAAGTCCATCCGAACTCGTAATTGGAAGATGTATGTCAAAAGCTTGAAAATCCTCTGCCCTTGGTTCTTCGCATTGAATCACCATCTTAATGCACGTTGGGCCTCGGTGCATATTCGTGATATCGAAACTTTAGAAGAAAGTGGCTCTGATTTAATTGAAGAGTTTGCTCAAGGCAACTTTGTTGTGACGAAATCTCGTAATCGATTTTCTGCCATAGCGCTGGATCAAAATCATGAACAGTGCAATGCCACTCTCAAAGGAAAAGGAGGAACCATTGAGTTGTTTCAAAAAGATGAAGCGTTTAGAAGGTGGTTAGTAACGCAACCTAAACTTTTCGAATTGACGAGAGATTTCCATGAAGAATTTGGCATGAGTAATGTTAAGCTTAGTTGGTTACATCATGAAGAAGGAAAAAGCTTCCAAAACAGATCTCGCGACGAACTCGACTGCTTGGTGCAGGCATTTGAAGACCGAGGCAACCCTTTTGAAGAAAATTCCAAGCAACTTGTAACCGTGTGTACACGAGAAGTAGCAGATAACGAAGGTGTTCAATAGCTTTTACAACTTCGTCATACTGCAGCAGCTAAGTACAAATCATTTGTTTCTTCTACGTTTGTGAATAAAACTCAGTCAGTTTGGGAACCAATCACTAAAATCCCGTTGGACTTGTTTGGGAAGCTTCGAAAATCTGAGGACAACGCCAAGCCATCCATAACATTGTCTTAGCGTAATGCTTCTTTAGTGCAAAAGGTCTTTATTTCGAGTTACATTCGAGGGACAGAAGCTTTGAAACTTTTCTTCAAGCATGAAACTGAATCATATCCTGCCTCGTTGTCATGCAATGGCTGCATAAGGTCGACTACGAAATCTGCTCTTCTCCCTATTCTTGAGAAACATGGGCCACCCATATATCAACCTTCAGTAGCGGATACTTATGTCATCGATGGCTCAGCACTAATTCAGATGCTAAAGCCAGAAGGAAATATCACAACCTTCAAAGAATATATTTCAAATATTGTAACCCCGTATGTTTTAAGAAAAGCTACGTTTTACAAGCGCATTGATATTGTTTTCGACGTTTACCTTGAGAAGAGTATCAAAGGTTCCACAAGAGACAAACGCAGTATTGGTTACAGGGTTGAAGTTTCAAAACAGGCTTTTCTCCCTTCGCAGTGTAGTTGGTCGAAGTTTTTACGAAATGGAGGAAATAAATCAACACTGTTTCAAATGATTGCGGAGGCCATCATTACATCAATTTCTGCCAACATTGCCACTATAGTAGTTACATCTTTGGACGTTGCTCTTAGCAACACGGACCTTCTGGATGTTGTTATTGTTGTAGCGCATATTTATCCTCCTGTCACCGGACAGCGTCAGACGCTAACTTGTAGGACGATCCGCACACTTTTCATTACCAGAACGACATCGTGATTGGAGGAATTCGCACCTACTTAGGAGTTTCCGATGATCCAATGTTCCTGTGGATTTCTTCGAATTCTTGTCCACTGAATTTGCTGCTTGTTCGAATCCACCCAAGCAGAGATAATCATCGTAAAGCGTCTTATCCAAGGACGCAACAACGTGACTAGGGTGCGGGTTGAACCCAGATCATTCGATCAGGGTTGTCGTAAAAACGACGCCTGCACTCATTCGGCCACAATGCCGACAAATATGTGTTTGATATTTCACCTCGCGATCATGAAGAAAGCGGACACTCGTTTGTTCCTGCATGTACAGCACGCTAGATCTAATGCAATAATTAAAATGGTTGACACTGATGTGGTGATTATTGCGATTTTCTGTTTTAAAGATTTGAGAATTGAACGGTTATGGATTGAGTTTGGCTAAGGATCAAGAACTCGCTTTATACCAATACATCAAGTTGTTTCAGCAACGCCTCATTGTGACATTATATCTCCCAGTTTATCTGTATTTCATGCGCTGACAGGTTGTGACGCAGTATCATCAATGCTTGGTATTGGTAAACAGAAGACATGGACTTGCTGGATGCGAAATGTTGAAAATTTTTGCCAAATGTTTGCCTCCTTGAATTTGGCCAGTTCGTTTACCTCAATCTATCAATTGCAAGAATTTGTTATGGCATTGTATGCCAAAAAGCGTGTTGCCAACGGCATTGACGAATGTCGCTACCAGTTGTACGCCAGCGGTAATTCGTTTGATAAATTACCACCAACTTCCAGTGCCCTTAATCAGCATACTCGAAGATCCATATATCAAGCCGAAGTGTGGAGAAGTTGCCTAAAAAGGAAGCAAAATTTGCCTTCGCCGTTAGATTGGGGATGGGAGCTGACAGAAAATGGCGAGCTGAAACCCATTTGGACCACTGAAGCACCGGTAACATCCGTAAACGTACATACGTCTCACTGCAACTGCAAGTCCTTTTGTTCATTTCGTTGTGCATGCAAAAGTAGAAGTATCAAATGCACAGGATTATGTTCTCGTAACTATGAAAACTGCAATACTGTTGATGCTTGGTCTGAAGCAATGGAGGCAGCACCTTCTCAAAGGAACGTATTCGACTTTCTCGAAGCGTTGCCATAATTACTTTTGATTTCATTGTTTTTATGCAGTTGAAATAGCGACGGAAGTTATTAACATTCTTTTACATCTTGAACATCTTTCGTGAGATTTTAGAAGAATGTTATTGATTGTTATACTGTATGTATGACAGATTTAAAAAAGCACTAATTTTATTTAGCCTAATTGTTTAATCGTTTTGTTTCTTTGAAAGTTCTGTTGGGCTGTTATGTAAGAAGAACCCACCGGGATTGTGAGTTACCCGAGCTTCCAGTACACTCTCTGGGCTTTGATTTATTCCCAAATTGAAGTTGTTACTTGCAGGGACCCAAGAAACAGTAATAAAGTATTTTTCAAGGATACAATATTGCGAGTATGCGGCTTGGATGAGAATGGAGCGTAAGTGTGATGACTGTATACGCAGGCTGTGAAAATCCTGCTCCGGCTGCAGCTCAATCAGCCACTTTGCTGTATGTGACACCAGCAAATATTCATAATAATGTGCGTATTGCGTAGCTAATAAATATTGTAAAAGGAATTGAGATATCAATGTAAGCAAGTATTTTTGGTACCCATTAAGTTCTAACTAGCTTTTATAAATTCTCAGCCAGTACCGATTTTAACTTATTAATGTTTCTCTTCCATGTCAGGACTTTGAAGATAAGCATTGAAATGATTTATTTACAATGTGATCCGCAATGAGACTATGGAAACAGTTACTCTATATTGGAGAGTCTCGAAAATATAACCGGGTTGCATCAGTCTATTTTATATTTTAACGTTAAGTTTGTAAAACCAGATTTTATTTCATTGCTGTGGCGTAGTGACGTCAGCTTATGAACCTAAATGTTTTTAACACTGCTCACATGATATCACAGTACCTTGGACGTTTTAATGCAAAACAGCGTCCTATCTTGCTTTCATATAGATACAGTAATCTGAGTATTATGGTTCATTTTTGCTTTTATTGCTCTTTTTCGCTTAACTATAGTTCGCATGTCTATACCTATGACGTCATTTGAAGTGTCACGATGACATCATCATGATGAACAAATTTTAAAGCCATAATTTTTAGCATAATATTTTATTCAGATTTTAAAACAAGTTTACAAGATAAAAAATATAAAAATAACGCAAATTGAAGCAAAATGGGCATTAGATGACGTAATGATGACGTCATCACGACAACTGCTCAGTATTTAGTTTTGACCTTAATTGTTTTCTTGCTACTATAAACAAAGCATGTAAAATATTGATCATATAGACCTATATATTTATAAAAATACGTGAAAAGATGACCGGGGGGGAATCCCCCATTTTGGGGGGATCATGTGCTCCAAAAAATCGCGGCACCCACTAAAATTGAAAGTTGTGTCACAAGGTCCAACATACCCAAAAATCAAAACGTGTACCCCTTTTCTCCGAAAGATGGCCCTAAAGTACTGGACTAAACACCGTTTGAGGTAATTGCAAAATAAAACACATTAAAAATCAAAATGAAACTTGCAATAATAACCAAATTTTTCAACCCCCGTTTAATAATTTTTTGGTTAATTTGAGGTATAAAGCCAGGAGCAGTGACGCAAACAGGGCTAAAGCCCTCTTAGCAAATTTAAATATGAGGAACTTCACCAGTACCGGTAACTAAAGTCTGTCGAGTGTCTACCAAGCAAAAAAAATTAACTTGGCATTCTGTTCTTAGCAATTTAATTCTTTTAAATGGCTCTAGCACGTGCGAAATGTAATCTTTTTATGCAAAGCTTGGATGAGTTACGTCATGTGTCTATGGTTTTACTGTCCAAAGAACGACAAATAAGGAATAACATGGTCTAATTTATTGTGCCAGTTCCACTGGTGATAACTTACCGTGCATCAAGGTGCGATCTTTCGGTCGAACCTACTCAAACATCAATTCTCAAAAAAAAAAAGCAATGTATTACTGACCGGGTTTTACCAAGCCGTAACGATTAGACGATTCGATGCGGACGATTATGCACCTAGACTTTTATGGGCCGGGGAGACTTTTACGCACCAGATTCAAATTTTTTATTTTGGCCAAAAATTTTTGGAACAAAATTTTTTTTCTAATTTTTGCATCATATTTCTGCAATATACGTACGTTTTTTGTCTTTCAATTTTTTCTTTATTTTTGCTTTTAAAAATTAATCTTTCCATCACGTATTACAGCAGTAAAGAATTGGAAAATCGAAATAGGTTTGAATTCTTATAACTCTTAGCGATGAAAAAAAATTACCAAACTTAACAAGAAAAACTTTTTGTAGGACAAACATATTGTAGAATGGAAAGATCAGCAGCATTGACTCGGTTGCGCATTTTAACAGGATTTTACTAAAGAGGGCTAAAACCAAAAATGAAAATGCCTAAATTGGTAGGATGGTAAATAAACTAGTGTGATTCAAACGTAATACAGATGTAGACCTGGGGGCGGAACCCTCAGCTGCCGGAGGCTATGGGGGTCTAGAGACTTTTTTGTAGTTTGTTGGAAAGAAAAGCTATTTTAATGCCATTGGATTACATTTCGCATGTGCTTAGAGCCATTTGAAAGAGCTAGATTTTTACCATTTGAAATCTAATTTAAAAAATTAAATTGTTCAATTCTCCTTTTACTTACACTTTAAGTCCAAAACGCGTTTAAAAGCTACTCGAAGATTTTCAATAAATATTTTCTTTAGAGAATTGCAATAAATAATAATCCACTTGAAGATTTTTCTCAGACATGTTTTTGTTTTGACATAAAAATTATCAGTCGTAGTTTCTAGTTACCAAAATCAAAACAAAACTTTCCGTTTAGGGTCGAAATCCTGCAGCCGAATTTTGTGCTATATCTAAGAGGAGGAGCAGACTTGGCGACTGTGTCGCTTGATTAAGCGACGTTCTTGTTTTGGTCTTTCGCTCCTTCTCGTGTTAAATCGTGTTTTCAAATGTTTGCTGACTTTGCGATTTATGTATTTTTTTGTTGCCCGGCAATAAAAGATTACTACTACTGTAGGAGTACATAGGATTACTACTACTGTACAACCAGGGGGCCTA
Organism: Trididemnum nubilum; assembly: GCA_963965965.1. NCBI lineage: Eukaryota > Metazoa > Chordata > Ascidiacea > Aplousobranchia > Didemnidae > Trididemnum > Trididemnum nubilum. The sequence continues at coordinate 20,573,590 of OZ014490.1, forward strand.
GACCCATCAAATCAAATTCAATAATTTGTAAATGAGCATTTCTACTCGCTAATTTTTTAAAAGCATTATATCGCGTAAAAACTGGCGAGGTGAAGGAGCATTGCCATTGAAAACTGGTACAATAAAAGGTTACGCCTACTACCCATTGCCCCGCCTGGATTTGCGCGGGGCCTCTGACTTGGAGATTTTTGCAACATCTTCCAGCCAAATATAGGTGAAGACGAAAAAAAAATCTTACATCTGAGCGCGGGGCCCCTGGCGCTGCGGCATATGGTAAATTCGACCCTGGTTATGGCATTACGTTCATGAAACGGTTAGATGAGGGCCTTAGGTAGCAAATTTCGGGACAAAAGCTCTTAATTTCAGCTGGGTTATATATTTAAATTGGTTGGCAAAAATTGAATTGAAAGGCTCCATGGTCGTCAATTTTTTTGTTATTTACTGTTTAAACGCAAAAAATACTACAAGGAACTAAAACTGAAGAAACAATAAGCTTTTTTGTCACATTTTTATCATTAGTAGCATTTCAATTTGGGGGCCGGTAGTGCGATTGCAAGATGATCCCAAAATATAAAGAGACGAATTTCTCCGAAACACCCGGCTAATTTTTTCTTTCACAAAGATAAGTGACCGTGTACAACCATTTGTCCAGAATGAAAAACGTTCAAAACATAGACGTTTTCTCCAGCTTTACATATTTAGAGGATAGAGTCTTTCATTGATACGGTAGACTGCAGTCGGATTCTCGGTCGGGTCAAACCCAAACACTAAACAATTGCCATCCACAGCTTCTCTGTAGCGTTAAAAGGGACATTGCTTGTAAACCGGGTTCACGACAACTGACCGCGAACAACTCCGATTGGCTGAGAAGGGCGATCCTAAAAATATTTTACTATCCCCAGAGCCATCTTGCCCAAACCCTCACTTTGTGACTAAATCACTACGACGAAATCACTGTGACAAAACCGTCGGTTCGCGGTCAGTTGACTTGGCTCGTTGTAAACCTCCAGTTATACAAATTGCTGCTTGACTAGAAGAGCAAAACGTCCCTTTACACTCTTCTGGCCAAGACAGCTTTGTTAATGAAGATAAAGTATGTAACTGAAGAGGTAAATAATCTAACTCTATTTCAAATTTTCATTTGATTGCTTTTGTTTTATTTCTTCGATATGCGGTATTTTAATGTTAAGCATTAAGCAGGCGTAACATAATGTGAACCGTTGCTCTATACTTAGAATGTGAATGGAAAACAAAAAGAGGAGATCGTTTCATGAGTTGAGTTCTTCAAAGTAAATTTCAGTTTTGTTTTAAACCTCAATAAAAGGAAGGTTTCGCAAAAAATAAACAAACTAAAAACTTATCTATAAATTTTGGAATTAAATCGGAGTTTATTTCTTCAGTTACATCTACAATTGCAAGCCCATTCTATATTCATACATTGTTTTTAGAATCACCAAAGTCCGTAAACATGCCGTAGCCCAATTACGTCAAATTGCGCAATATTTCTCCGCTTTAAATGGTGCTTTAAGAAAAAACTTTTCTAGGTTACTGACACCACTAAACATCTTTCATTCTAGACAAATGTTCACCGAATAACTTACTTAACTAATAGAAACTATATTGGCAGAGTAGTTACAGCAAAGCAAAAAAGCTGATTTTTGGGATACACTTTATCGGAACCCATCAATTAAGGTTACAGCGCTGAATGAAATATAAAAAACTCTAAAAACACACCATAACACTTAAAACCTTGCAAAATGAAATTAAACTAGGGGTCGAAATTAACTTTTTTATCAACTTGCCCGTCGGGCAAGTGATATCATATGTCTGCTTGCCTGAGGAAATTTCAACTTGCCCGCAAAAAATGCAAAATAAAAGTTTTAAGGCTATTAACTTTTGGAAAAAAATTTGTAAAATGTGCTTCTTGTCAAAAACACTTAATTTGCGTAATACGTGTATCCTATTTCGAGAATCAAGCTTTTGCGCGCGATTGTAATTGTAAGGTGACGAAATAAATAACTTTTCCAAATGCATCACGCAAAAATTGAGTTTTTGATTGTAATGTATTTTCAACCGCGAGTATTTCGAAACTAAACCAGCTAGAAAGCCGAATTTTTTTTTGCAAACGTTATAGGAGCTAAAAAATCTTCAAAATATAATCATAACCAAAAACTTGCAAAATGCAGCGCAGTGTACAGTTGTACTAGTGGTATTTGAAACAGCGGTTAACGCGGCAAGCGTGGGAAAATTTTTCTCGGAAAAAAAAAAAAACAAAGCAAACAAAAAGTAGCATTTTGCGCCAAAAAGTTGCAAAACGCGTCTGAGTATCGAAAAATTTGCGTGTGATTAAGAAGTGTTAATTGCGATTAATGATATGCGTACGATTAAACAAAGTGTTCATTGTGATGATTGCAAAGTGTTCCAATAAACCAAGCAACAGCTTTCTCTACTTACAGTTTATTTTATTGCAACAAACGCGGACTTAAACTGCTTCTCTAAATAATCTTGATTGACGTTTAATACGCTGTATTTTGTTAGCTTGCCCGTCGGGCAAGTTAAGCCATAAAATAACTGGTCCGAGGCCATTTCAGCTTGCCTCGGGCAAGCGTTAATTTCGAACCCTGTAAACGAGGTCTGAAGGCTAAATCAATGGGTATATCTAAAGTTAGGCCAATCGCATAAGACTATCATCATCATCATCATCATATTTATTTATTTACCAAGTGACGTCATATCACAAGAAAAAAACTGCAACTTCCTCTAGGTCTATCACCAAAGCATCGAAATATGCGATTCCTTTAAAACCAACACACAAACTTGCAGAGTCAATGCGATATTTAGTCACTTAGTGAGGAGACTTGATTTACTAGATTGGCGTCGACTCCATCCTTCTTGACCAAGCAGTTTCAGAGATACTCTATTTCAAACACGACGTCGGGCCGGTAGGGCCACCCCGATTTTAATTTTATTGGCAACCCTGGCCTTGATAGCACTGGCAACGCCATCCCAGTTCTAATCTAACGCAACGCCGCATTCAGCTACTGCATTGAGCAGCTTCGCTGCTCTCTAATCAGCTTGATCTTGCTGGCAGAACAGATTCGAGCTGGAAAAAAAAAGAGTACAAAATACAGTAGCCTGGGTAACAAACGTTTAGAACATTTCGCACGTGTTAGAGCCATTTAAAAGAATTAAATTGCTAAGAACAGAATACCAAGTTAATTTTTTTGCATGGTAGACGCTCGACAGATTTTAATTACCGCTACTGATGAAGTTCCTAATATTTTTAGAAATTTGCCAGCCCTCTTAGCAATTCAGCAAATTTCAGCTTCAGCCCTGTTTTCCAGTACTGGCATTTTCCAGTCCTGTCGTTTTCCAGTACTGTCATTTTCAAGTACCGGCATTTTCCAGGACACCGTCTTAAACAGGTTTTGGAATTGGCCTATAAGCAAGGGGAGGACTGAATAATTTTAACTTTATTAATTGGCTTTCAAATCTGAAAATTTAGTTCTTTAAAAATGGCTGTAAAAATGCCCAAAACGTGAACCAAATGCCATTAAAATAGCTATTTCTTCCAAAAAATCTTATACTTGCCATCATTTTCATGACTTGTGTTTTCGCCTTTTTGGATACTGTAAAATCGCCCAGTAATCAAAACAACTTTTTTTTCTACACTGACTGACGACTTCGTTCAGGCATCAATACGATTATTGGAACGACCGACGCTCGCGTGTTCCTTTGTTTTTACTCAGCCATTTTCCAACTAACGAGTGCGAAATTTCAGACTTTTGCTTATAACTCGAGAACGGTTAGGTCTAGCTACATGAAATTTTGACAGCAGTTTGAGATTAATGAGTTGTATGTTTGTACACAATTTCGAGGCAATAGGTCACGTGACTTTGGTTTTAGAACCCGAAAACTGCCACGCAAGTTTGGCGTAAAAAGCGGTTTCAGTCAAATAAGGATGAAGTACGGCAAAAAATATTTCACATGGTTGTATGTCTTAAGATACCCTTTCATCCCAACCAACCCACTTTTGGCCGCGATGAGGTTTATTTCTTTTTTTTTTCCGAATTTTTGTACGCTTTTCTTCTCCTAAACCACAAAACATCGAAATCTAATTTTTTTGTAAAGTTGTTGAGCTGCAAACGCAGTTTTTTCTCCCGAAATTCGTTGGGGCAACTCCACTGAGAACCCCCCCAAAAAATTCATTTTTTGAACGGCTTAAGCTAGAGTGCTACTTTCTTTTGCTATCAGTACATATTTAACAGACAAATATTTTGACATAGTTTGGGGGTGCCACCCCCCAAATATCAATTTTTTGAATGGCTCAACTTAGGATGCCAGTCTGTTATGATATCAGGAGATATTTAACAGACAAATATTTTGAAATAGTTTGAGGGTACCACCCCCCGGGTACCCCCCCAAATAGGCCCCCTAAAAATCATTTTTTTGAACGGCTCAACTTAGGGTGCCAGTGTATTTTGATATCAGCAGATATTTAAGAGACAAATATTTTGACATAGTTTGGGGGTGCCACCCCCCAAAAATCAATTTTTTGAACGGCTCAACTTAGACTGCCAGTGTTTTATATCAGCAGATATTTAAGAGACAAATTTTAACATAGTTTGGGGGTGCCACCCCCCTGGGGACCCCCCAAAAATCAATTTTTTGAACGGCTCAACTTAAGACTGCCAGTGTTTTATATCAGCAGATATTTAAGAGACAAATATTTCGACATAGTTTGGGGGTGCCATCCCCCAGGGGACCCCCCAAAAATCAATTTTTTGAACGGCTCAACTTAGGGTGCCAGTCTGTTATGATATCAGGAGATATTTAACTGACATATATTTTGACTCTACTTTTCTGGAGGTTCCATAATCAGATATTTTTGAATAATTGCTGATTTTACGGTGGACAAAAAGTACTTTTGAGTGTCACAGCATTAGCTTTGCGTCGGTCGTTCACTGGGTTTGCTGGCAAACTCCCAGCTAGTTATTATGTCACAATAGACCAGCAATACGTAGTTTTATTTTAACCGTATACGAAAATAGCCGTATAAAGTTTCAAATCTAGCTTAATTTTCGGACCCGATTCCGGCTTTTAAATCATATTTTGGGTTCGGGCCTTCACATGTCGGCCCGCTTACAGCTCTGATATGCGATACTCTGCCATGTTAATCGTGCGATTTGATGCTAATAGCCTAGCTTTATTTAAAAAACAAACTTAATTTTTGTTTTGTCAAGTACGAAGAAAAAAACGGAAAAAATACAATAAAACTATTTGAAAAAAATTTTTTTCCATCTCGAGTTCCACCACGTGAAACTTTGGTCTAATCTAACAAAACTGAATCGAAATAACTATATAGCCTATAGCTGGTCGCTGGAGCCTATTACCACCGATAAGCTTTAAAACTTTTTTAATCAGACCAGACATCACAACCAAACTAATGAGGATTAAGTTTATTGCGCTTATTAAACGCTAGATTGTACGGGAGGCTCATATTTATCGCTGGAGCGCTTTACTTTTGAGCCTGCTTCTTTCTTCTTTTTTCCTTCTCCATGCATTTCCATCAAACGTCCAACTAAAAAAAAATTTTTTCGTTTAAGTGACGCACTGAAGCTTAACAACTTTCGCCTAAACCAAGGATGTGGAAGCGGTGAAAGGGAACCGCTTCCACTTTTGACTATTTATATCGAACGTCAAAAACGTGAATGTGGTACAATTTTTTGTGAAATATATGACAAAAAGTAAATGTTCGATAGACCATCATCTACAAAGAAACAATTTTAAAAGCTAGTGGTTGACTTAGATCTGGGCACCCCCCACCCCTATCAACTCAAAGATGAACCATGTAGCCAACCAACTCGTTTTTAAAAATACAAGTGTTCGAAATTCCCTATTTTAGTCCTAATATTTAATCAATCTCTCAAAAATATTTTTAGATATGGCTTTACCCATTTTTGAAACGTTTGGGGCCATACTCGCATAACACAGTATTCACCAACATAAACAAAGTTTCCAGCAGCAGCATCTTAATTTCTTTCACTGCGATAATATATTTTTGAAAAGCAAAGAGGAAAGCATCATTACATCTCTCCAACAAAGTTTAATATTGTATGACTTTTTATTAATATGGTGCTCTATACTGTAATACTTGTCTTAAATTATTGCTATGAGTAGTGTTTGCTGCAAGAATTATTCTAATGTGGTTTCATTGCGTATATATTGCCGCATAATGCAGTGTTTTTAATATTTTGCTGTCCTAAAAATATACGTTGCTAGCAAAAAAAATTGGAGCAAACCATACACACAAACAAGTTATTAAAAAAAAACTTCGCATATGTGGAAGCTTTGCCCCACGGCCCCCTAATTATAGCCAAGTAAATTTTTGCGCTTAACAGCGCAGACAATTGAAACAAGTTAATATCCCGAGCGCTTGGAAGTCTGTCCCCAAACAATCGTTTATTACTTTTAAACTTTTCAATCATCGCGTTCAGAGAAATTCGCATTAGCTGAAACATAACAGCCATGTGATTGGACTTATCGCTATATGGCCGTCCAATCCGAATTTCTAACTACACCCATGCGCAGATCCTAGCGATGACAAACCACTGATAGAATTTGGTTCTATATGATGTTTTCAAGATGATGAACAAAGCTGTTTTATTTCGACTTAATTGGAAAAAAATTTTGCAAAAAATTTTAAGCAGAAATTACCTCATCAAGTGGTGGAAGCAGAAGCGATTAAAAAATTGCCGCTTCCACATCCCTGGCTTAAACATATTCGAACATTTTCAGGCGTGGACCTGCTGGGAAATTTCAACCAAAATAAATTTTTTAACACAGTATTTGCCGAATTTCTTCATACTGGCATAAAAAAGTATCATTTTTCTTGATATTTCCTAAAACCTTTAACTCTCTACAATCAAAACTTTACCTCTACCCTAGCTCTATTGTGCACAACAATCCACGTAAATTTTTTTTGACAATTCACATTTGTTGATACATTTCAATCGCGGCATCTCATCGCCGAGTTTCAACCAGAGAATGAATAGGTTGAGCTTTGCATTTAATAGGATATTGTTGGCAGAATAGTCCGTGTAACCGCTCAACAACACATCAAAACTACACTTCTGGGCTTTTCAAAAGTTTAGTTTTCGGATACTCTTCCTGATATACATCAACAGTGATTTCCGTCAACGTGCCGTAAGATCCAATCACTCAACCGTTACATACTATAAGCGGCTGATGTACTGTTTTGGCGCTTGAGTAAAGCCTGCTATTATCGGAGCTTAGATCTATACAGCTACAGGAATAGAGCATAGGATCTCAGAAAGCTCCGTAAGGAGCCACTGGCCTAGGGGCTCCGCAAACTACTAGTTTTTGTTTTTATTTGAGAAATTTATGGTGGGGCTCCGCTAATAATGGTCAACCTCTTCACGGGCTCCATAGCACCAAAAGTTTGAGAACCCCAGCAATAGAGCACAATGATGCAGTGCTTCTACTTCTGTTTTAATGTTCGAAATTCAAAGCCTCAATCACTATCACAAATGAGGAAGAAGCATTTCGGTTTAATTTACCACCAAACTAAAGAATTCGCAATATGATTGCAAACTGACGAGTAATGATGGTTAGAGGTTCTCCTACAAGGTCGTACTGAGAAAACGACCATTTACCTAATATTTATACCAGCACTGACACTGATTTCTTTTTCGAATGAACCGAAAAGGTAACGACCGGAACTGAACAGCAGGCACGTGAAGCAAAGTCGTAAACCTTTTCGCTTCACTTTCAAAAGCACAAAAAAGTGTTGAGATAAGAAGTAATGCTGCCAGAAAAGAGGATAGACATTGGATCTGGATAGTCTTTATTTTAGTCGGATACCTTTGATCAACAGAGATGTTCAAGGACAATGAACAAATCCATCCTAGATTAAACTATAATAGCATCTACTTACTGTCTAATTTTGGCTTCTTTAGAACCTTTACTTTTCGAATGTGGACGTCGTGTAAAGGATAGATACCTTGGCACGCTTTTTCAATATCTTTTGCTATTGAATCGGGTATCAGCTTGTTAACCAACATGCGCAAGTCACCATTCGAAACTTCACGATTCATAATTTGAATCATTTTTTGACGAATGTTGTAAACCTAAATGCAAACGTTACATCAGACACATTACGTTAATTCTTCAAGTACAATACTGCATTATCTTTAGTTCTTATAAAATACTGTAAGCCCTTAGAAGCAAGCGAGCAAGATTTCATAATGAATGTTATTATTTAACATCTCGTACCAATACTGTCTATCGCAATTGCAACACATTCTGCTGTGATATTTGCTCTAACTCTTCATTATCGAATACTTTTTGAAACTCTGATATTAACCACAGTCTCATTCTGCATAATATCCAGTATCAATCTCTACCTGGACAATCTATGACAAAAAAAGCATACTCATTTGAGACCAAATTGAATGCACAAGCGTTTCCGTGCACTTACATAACGTATTCTTAATGGGGCACAGAGCTAAAACTTACGGTAAGTTTATTGCTTTTGCTAAAGTCAAGAGTGGCATAGCTCACGTTAGTTTATCGGGCTGAGCTTATAAATTTCAGTTATTCTATGCTGAACACGAACAAAATCTAGAAATCCACTTTTAAGGTAAGAATATCCTACAACTTAACACCACTAAGCTATAACTAAATACCTGGGTACGCTGAGCGTATGACGTTTTCTTGATCTGATTGTTTCTTTTATGAGTAAAACCGATGCAGAAAAGCCTTACTTTGTACCCATCAGTGGTAGAAACATCAGTGAAGGCTTCAATCAGAGTTTGCCATTTCTTCACCATGGAGCATAACTTGTCCCTGAAAACGCAAGACGGTTTATGCATAAAATTTTTTTGGAAGTACACGAAAATTGCAATTACATCTTCATCTACCAAGTTGCCTTGGCCAGGAGACAGCGAAAAACTTTTCTACTTTCGAGTCAACCTGACATTCAGCTATCACCTAGTACTACACACAGGGAAGTTTCACACCGAATTTCTTAATGCTGATCACCTGTGAAAAGCAATTCTTATAGTCATAGGCTGACCTGACCGGTCTACGACTTTTAGACGCGGGCGTTTAGGCACCTGGACTTTTATTCGCAGAGACTTTTAGCGCCAGAGGTAAAAAAAAATTTCCAAAATTTTGTTCAAATTAAAAATTTTCTTTTTCAAAACTAGGTAGTTTTGCCCAAAAATTTTATGTTTCAACTAACAGTTTTTTTTAAACAATTGTTTTTATTTCAAAAAAAAAAGAAAAAGAGTATATTTTTTTCATATAACAGCATTTTTCGAAAAAAAAAAAAAGTTTTTCACACACATAAGTTTTGCTTCGATTAAAATGGTAATATTTTGGAAGCTTTTCATCCGACACTTGTCAAGAGGAATCGTCAGAATAGAGAGCGCAAAAAAGAAGCGGCTATAGGAAAAAGCCGAGTAGAGATTGGCTAGAAAAGGATCGATGAGAGAGTGTTATTTGTGTACAACCTTGAAGTTGATCACGAATTCTTTTTGTCGGCAGGGGGTGGGGTTAGAAGTTTTGTTTAAAGTAACATTATTGAAAAAAAATACAAAAATTCAATTTTTTGTAAAGCTTTTTCGCTCTCCTTCCATCTATCTGCTTTTGAAGTCACTTTTATCAAAACTTCTAACCCCGCCCTCTGTCGACAAAAAGAATTCGTTCTCAACTTCAAAGGTTGTACACAAATGACGCACTTTCATCGATCCTGTTCCAGCCAATCACTGCTCGGCTTTTTCGTATAGCTGCTCCTTTTTTTGCGCTTTCGATTCTGACCATTCCTCTTGACAAGTGTCAGATGGAAAGCTTCGAAAATATTAACAATCTTATCGAAGTAAAACTCTTTTGTTTAAAAAAAAGCTCTTATTTGAAAAAATACGTTTCTGAAAAAAAAAAAAAAAGTTTTTTGGAAAAAAAGTTTTTCTGAGCAAACATACTTTTTCTTGAAAAAATTTTTTTACCTTTGGCGTCTAAAAGTCTCGGTAACTAAAAGTTCCGGCGCATAATCGGCAGTGCATAACGTCCCGCGCTTAAAAGTCACGGTCCAGACCTGACTGAAAATTAAACCAAAGTCTAAATTAGCATTTCAGTAGCAGATGCTCTACCAACTAGACCACTAATCAGTTAAAAAAGCACACTCGACAAAGTATTCAAACAATAAAACATGACGGCCTTTTGACGGATAAATGCATTTAAACTTTCTAGCAGCAGTTATTTAATATTTAGCCTACCACAGCCAGCATTTGTATCGACTATGAAATACCTAAACAACCAGATGGGAGATTGCAAGTAAGACCAGTGAACGACTGATGCATGCTGAATGAACAGATCCTCAAACACACTTTTCGTCTCCCCATTGAAGGAAAAAATTCGAAAATATTTCATTTAGAGCTTTCAAGTGGGGCTGGACTCCCAAAAGAAGGTCCAAATTTTCATCACGCATACGAATAAGCTTTTAAGAATCAATTGCTGGAGAATTTCCAAACTATGTCAATACCGGTATATTTTAAGTCCAAACGTTTACTGACCGATTTTAACAAAACAGCATCCCACTAGATTGAGTCAAGATATTTTAAACAAAATATCAAGAATTTTGCAACAAATATCAAAATATTTGTCTTTTTAATGCTTACTGATTCTCTAGCTTCAAAGGTCCTTTCACAATTGATTTTTAGGGGTTCATTTACAAGAATTTTTGAGTGAAAGCACCCCCAAACCATATCAAATTGAAAACATTTGTATCCTAAATATCTACTGGTAGCAAAAAAATAGTTATCTAGCTCAAGCCATGTAACAAAATAATGCTTGAAGGTTCACCTAGGGGGGTTATCGGGGTCACCTGTATACTACAGTCAACTTCCGTTAATCCGACATGATTTGTTCAAGTGAATAATGCCGATTGGCAAGGTTGTCAGATTAATGCGGAAAATCCGTTCCTTGACAATCTGTGTCCGATTAACGAGAGTTGACTGTACAACAAAATATTTCTTTCAAGTATCCGCAAACATTAAACAAAGAATTACCTCTATAACAAACCCCACTAAAAAATAGACTGTAACGCTTTTATCCAAGAGGTGGCACCCCCAAACGATGTCAAAATATTTTTCTCTTAAATATATGCAGATCAGCTAAAGCCGACTAAAACATAAATTTCGCTTTTTTTCTGGGTCGGTGGGTGGCACCAAAAAATTTTAAGAGACATAATTTAAGGTTTTAGGTGGGTGGGTGGCACCAAAGATAAGTTTGTAGCTCTACAACTTTAAACTAAAATACTAAAAGGAAAAGATCGCATTGCAGCCAGTTTCTAACTAAGCAGATTTTTGTCATCAAATCAGCAATTTGTTGGATCACAGGCAAATAAATTTTACAATATAATGAACATACCAACTGAAAAGTTGAGAAATGGTGGAAATATGATTTTTAATATACTTCAATACCGATTACAGAATTGATACAAAATTGAAAGCAGATAAACATCTTTTTACAGCTTAGGGCATAATTGTTTCCAAAAAAATTTGGGCACTTGCAGGTCAGCAAAAAACTTAATTGGTAGGGATGAAACGGCATTTTAAGATATATAATCATGTTAAAAATAAAATTTATTGATGTACGGGTATGGTATTCGGATCAAAAAATTTTTTCCTCGGTTTTCTATCAAAAAACATTGAAAGATATATTTAGACTAACTTCACCAAATTTGAGCTTTCTACGACCTTCCATTCTCAAGACAGAACAATTTAGATTTCCCTTAGAAATTTCCTCAGAGTTGCCAACTACAAGCAATATTTCAAAAAGTTACTGCATGTTTCTGATTCTCAATAACTGTTTTCAGCAGTGCTGTTGTCAAAACAAAGTAAAGGGTCAGAATTGTAAAGTAGTTGCTTTTCAAGTAATTCAAGTCATTTTTTTAAAAGTTAAGCTTCTGTCACAATACTGGCAAAATGGCAACACTGAAGTATGAGGAAAATTGTTAACTTTAAATTAGAACTCGACCGATATGACTTTTTCCGGTTGATACTGATATCGATATTTCAGAAATTTTTAGGCCGATACCGATAACTGATATATTAACTTATGAAATTTTGTCATTATTTTTCAATTAACTTGACACTAAAAGCTTCACTAATTCCCCTCCAAAGAAAGACTATTGAAAACACAAGTCACACTCCAGTATTATTCAATGAAAAAGCAAACCAAAAATACAACGATTTGCCAATCAATAGTCAAGAGCGGCCATGCTTGCTCTCAAACATGAACAGTTCAAGGTAATTGTGCTAAGCTGATGTTTTATCGGTGGTAGATAGCCGACACGATTTATCGGCTTGACCCTGATATCAGCCGATATATCGGCTGACCGATATATCGGTCGAGCTCTACTTTAAATCGCAATATCATGAAAATGGCAAAACATAGAAAGTTCAAATTTGATGAGAAAGCATTTTTTGGCTTATCCCAACATTTTGGTCCAGAGTGAAAAACTTGCCTTGCCCTTTTAAGACATTTTTAATGAGACGTCTTTTTTGCTAAACTTTTGAGTCAGCATTCAAGCCCAAATCCACAGTCAAGTGACCTATTGCCTCGTAATAAGATAAAAAAAAAGATTTCATAAATCTCCAACTGGTGTTGAAATTTCAAGTATATGCAAGAACTCACAAGTTATAAACAAAGATAAATTTTGCACTGATTAGGGGCAAAATGACCAAGGTAAAACAAACACAACGCAAGCATTGGTTGTTCCAATTCTGTCAGTTTGAAGCAACAATAGTATGATTACTGGCCAGTCTAATCTTATTGAAAATGCACACAACATACTCATAAATTGCTGAAGAACTAAACAGTAAACATGGTTTTCGAAATAAGATAGTCATTAAAATTACCTGGTGAGAGACATTCCATGAAAGTTGGTGATGCAATTTTTACCTTGCACATCTTCCACAATCAATCGCATTTTACGATAGCTTGATTCATCACCGTGCAAATCAGCCTGAAGTCATGCAGGAAAAATCAGTAATGAATATACTTGTACTGGTTAAAATACTATGTTTAAACTGCTCATATACAATATACATCAAACAAATCGATTTTTTTCCAACTATTTCTGATCAATAAAATAGAGCAATTCTAAATGAAAGATAGCACAGATTGTAATTTGTGAAAGAATGGGGAGAAAAATCATCGCTGTACAAATTAATTGCACCCAACTACTGCGTGAATTAGGAATCGCACTGAATGTAAACAGTGTTCACAAATAAGCCGATTTTTGACAGAGATCAGTGGTTTCATGTATCAAGCAGTGCTTCTATTTCTGCTTAAATGTTCGAAATTCAAAGCCTCAATTGCAATCACAAATGAGGAAGAAGTATTTCAGTTTAATTTACCACCAAACTAACAAATTCGCAATATGATTGCAAACTGATGTGTATTAGTGGTTCAGAACCAGCCTCAACCTGAAATTTACTGGTTCTTAAAAATCATTTTTGGCAATATAATAAACACAGCCTAAAAAAGTCAAATATTTAATTAAAAGAAATAAGTTATGTGGTATACTTTAATACTGGATTGGTACAAAAATCACGCCAAATACACATATTTTTACCAGAGCTTGACCGATATATTGCTCAGTTGATATATATTAAATCATTTTATATTAAATATATGTATATCGGCCAATATCAGGGCCAAGCCGATTTATCACATTGGTGTCTGCCACAGATAAAATATTGGCTTAGCACAATTACCTTACACTGTTTATTTTTGAGAGCAAGCACAACCGCTCTTGACTATTGATTGCCAAATCGTTATATGTTTTGTTTGTTTTTTGGATGAATAATACTCGAGTGTGACTCGTGTTTGCAATAGTCTTTCATTGGAAGGGAATTAGTTAAGCTTTTAGAGTCAAGTTAGTTGAAAAATAGTGACAAAGTTTTGTAGCTAATAAGTTAATTTATTGGTTATCGGTATCAGCCTAAAAATTTCCAAAACATCAATATCGGTATCGGCCCAAAAAAGTCATATCGGTTGAGCTCTAATTTTTACAACTATATATGAAATTGTAAAAAAAAAATTAGGCATTTACAGGTTACTGAAAAAGTTAGTGAGAACATGGGATGTGAACTAAAAGATATTACTAATGACAAAAACCATTATTTCTGTACAAGAATTCAGATTTACGTTTGGTGAATGACCGAAAACAAATCAGCTTTTTGGCCACTAAGAATAATTTTGAACATCAATTGAAGTTTTGAAATATATATCTTGGCATTAACAAAAAAATTTTAAACACTGAACAAAATTAAAAAACAGAGCTGTCTTGGTGTTTTCTACATCTCCATTGTTTGATTTGTCTGAATACTATTTTTTATAGGGTTTAGTAGGGTAATTAAGGACATGGGGTAAATCGGGACACCCTGGGGTAATTTGGGACAGGAGTAATAAAGACATCTCTTTATATTCATCTTTTAATTCAAGTCTTGAAGGATCCAATGTGCTAAACTTTTTTCAAAAATTAGCGGAGTAGCATCATTAAATCCATTCCAAAAATTATCCTTGTAAGTCAATTTTGCCGCAATCCAAGCTTAATGCTTTATACCGCACAACAAAATTTTGACATCAAAAAACAACTAATAAAAGCCTCATTTAGCATAAATCATTTTATGACAGAATATTCTCGAATGTTATCCAGATCTTCTTAAACATATTTTCATCTTTTTTTATGCACTGTTACTATGCTTTTATCAATGTCCCGAATTACCCCGCGGGTGGGAAAAATCGGGACAGCGGAGTGGCTTAATTTAAAAATCCATATTCCATACTCAGCTAAGCGTTGAAAACCAAGGTGTTGCCAAATATAAGTCGAATATCTAAATGTATAAAAAAAGTTGATAAACCAAGTTTAGAAGTGCTAGGTTTGTAAGTAGAGATGGAAAACTGAAATTTTGTCCCAAATTACCCCACCAAACCCTAACTAACGATCAATGACCCCCAAAAATGTTGAACCAAGCAATACTGAATTTGTGTTACTCTGACTTCTAATAAAATTAAAGAACAAATAAGTCTAAAACTTTATGACAATTTAAAAACCAGTCTCAACCTAAAATCTACTGGTTCTTACAAAAAAAATAAATGCAATGACAAAAGATTTATTTTCAATTTTAGATATTTATTCAAATGTTAAGCAAAACTTAAACTGAAATGTCATTCCAACAAGAATTTGGCTTTCCGTAGTTCAGATCAAAAATAGCAAAGTTCAGACTGAAATTGCTTCAAACTTTTTGATGATCGTGCCAGATTTAAGCTAAAATTTCCTGTTGCATCTTGGAAAGAAATAAACCTACCAATTATGCTAAAACTTGATCTTCAAATTAAACACTAGTTAGCTTTGAAACAATGAAACACCCAACATCAAAACAATCACCCAATTTCAATGCTTTAGCGAATAATGCATTTTCATTTCAAGAATTAACAACCAAAAAAAAAGATTTAGCTTTCTTGCTTTGGGCAAGAACTAATATGACTGACCTGATGGGCAAGTTGTTTAATTGTTATTTCAGCCCTTGTTGATGGTTAATGAACACAAGAAAACAAGCATAACTACTAAGCTGATTTATTTTAGCAAATCCCAAAATCAAGATTTTAGTTTGCAGCAGCAATAACTCAGTGGATACATAGTTGCGTTAGCCATAAAAATGTAGGCGACTCTTAAAATGGCAATGTTTCTAGTGTTCAAGTTTAAAATCAGTTAGAACATGGAATAACTTTTTGAAATTTTGTTTCTGATTGGCAACCCTGGCAAAATTTCTAAGACGAAATCTAATTTATTTTATCTCATGAACAGAACGTCATAGAAAGCTTAAATTTGATGAAGTTTGTTTTCAGATTTGTCAATTTTTTTTCGAGAGAAAATGAAAAAAAAAATTCAACCTGAAAGTCCTTTCAGCTTCTAACAGTAAGGCTAGTCAGCGCTAAAATCTAGACAAAACATTGCATACTGGTCTGGTAATTGTGAGGAACATACTATTTATGATTTAGCTCACCTGGTTGCACTCAAAAACTCGTCCTTTTAAACCATCTGCAGCAATTTTCAAACCAACAGTTCTGGACACAAGAGTTTTTCCAATTTGTCTATTCTTAAAGACAGCAGGTGCTTTAACATCATACCAGTCTTTCTTTGAAAATGGATCAACCCTAAAAGCAAAAGTTAATAAGCTGCTGTATGTACCAGTGTTCCCTCTGTCTTAGGTTTTGCCTTTTAGTACGGTAAGTCGGCATGCACCCAAAAAAGCAGTAATTTTTCTATAGCAAACAATGGAAAATTCAACAATGAGTCTGCATGTGCCCAATAAAAACGATAAAATAGGCCTAGTGGTTACTTAAGTATGTACAATGCAAACAAGCATAATTTAAAATTTGGCCTTTTAATCAGTAATTGTTCCTAAGCTTGTCACTAAGTTTAGCAATAAGTCTGCATGTACCGGTATGTTTATTGAAGAATTTATACCATCTGGAACAATTTAGTGTTGCAACGATGCTAGTTAAGCCTCTAAAAGGAAATTAAAACACTATTACTATGCAATTTTGGTGCAGCTCATCAGAGATAGCTATGGGTACAACTACTACTAGTACTTCTAAGGCCAAATAACGCGCTTATCAAGCAAATAACATTTAGCAACGAAAAACAAAAAAAGAAGGGACGCCCATCTCAAACTCTCTACACAACTGTATTGAAAAGTGAAATGACAGACATTGCTAGAAATTCTTTTGAGCGTGTATTTTAATGTTGATCTAATTTGTCGTGTCTTATGTCTGCAATGGCACATTGATATTTTATCACCTCGGTGATAATGCCCTTAGCCTTACAGCAAGGATGGGTTAAAGTGTATATATATATATTCTGTCCTAGGCTACCAATGTCAACGGACTAGGCTTTGATCAAAATAACGTTGAAGTGTTCATTATTGGGTGAATGTAAAAATTGATTCAGATAAGTACTTAATTAGACTTGTTTAATTTTTGTAATCATAGTTGGAGTTACTGGATGCCTGAGAGGATCTGATTCTATCCAAAAGCATCCAAACATTCAGCAATACTTTATCTAAAACAATAAGCTTTTTACAAACTATATTTCAATTTTAACCAAATCACAGCTAAACCAAGACTTACACTTTCTTTTTTCCTCCCTTTTTACCACTTTTCGTTATTTTCTTACTTTTTCCCACAGCCATTTCTTGCTGTCTTGCCACAACCACAAAAAAAGACAGAAAAAGGAATGGATTGTAAATTGTTAAAAGTTGCGGGAATCCCCAAACTAGTTCTTATTGCAACGGAGCACTAGATTAGCGCACGTCAGGAAAACAAATTTCAAGGTTAAAAGACTGAACCTTAAAGTTACACTGTTTAACAAGGTGTGTAGCTCTGAGATTCGAAAATCTCTTAACATCGAGCCGTTACTTTTCCGAATTGAAAGATCTCAGCTTAGATGGTTTGGCCATGTAAGCAGAATGCCTCAGGAAAGACTCCCCAAACAAGCTTTACATGCCAAAGCAAATGGGAGAAGACCAGTCGGACGACCTAGAACTAGATGGACCAATTACATTGAAGATCTTGGATGGAATTGCTTGGGACTTCGCCCAAGCGAAATGATGGAGGTGATGGAAGATCGTGAGGTGTGGCGGCTTAATCTTGAGCTACTGCCCCTGCAACCCTCACGGAGAAGCGGGCAATGAAGAAAGAAAGAAGAAGAAAGACTGAACAAATAATAACCTGCGCTCGTAACTGCCCTAACAGTTTTACACTAAGTGCAAGTGAATTTTATGAAAGTTCGTGTAATTGACGTCACGCTCCAGTGAGAAACCCTACCACGAACAAAACGTTAATTACCAGAGGTGGAGTCCTCGAGGACGTCCTTGGCCTCGAGGACGTCCTCGAGGACACATTTTGAAGTCCTTGGCCTTGGCCTTGGCCTCGAAGGTCAAGTCCTTGGCCTTGGCCTTGGCCTCGAAGCCTCAAGTCCTCGAAAATTGGCCTGTCCTCGGCTCGAGGACAGCACTATTTTTTGAACAGTTGAAATTTTGTTGGAAAACGCAAGAAACCTCGCAGAAAATTTGCGAACACCTTTTTTGTTTTCCTCACTTGGAACATAAGCGTAGCCAAGGGGAGGGGGGCAGGGGGTCCGCCCCCTTCCCAATTGAAATTTCACCAATGACAAAATGTGACAAAAAAGCCTAATTTTTTTTCAGTTTCAGTTTCTTTTTAGCATTTTTCGCTTACAACAGTATAACTAACAACAATATTGAAGACCAGGAGCTCCGGGTCCCCCTCAATTCAATTTTTCCCAGCCAATTTAAACGTATAACCCGAAGAAAACGGAGAGTTTTTGTCCTGAAAGTTGCTATCTCAGGCCCGCATCTAGCCTTTTTGTGAACGTAATGCATTAATCAGGGCTGGATTTACCATAATATGACGCAGTACCAGCAGTAGCGTTGCCATGGGGGAAGCGGGGACTATAGCCCCCCATTGGCCTGTCAACCAAAATGCAGAATAACGAAAATACCACGTTTTTAGCTCTTTTGAGACTGTTTTTTGTGCTGGAATTGACTAAAAGTGATTTAATGCATCATTTGAAACATATATTCAACGGGGGCTAATTGTCAAAAATTAAAGTTACAAATCAATGAAAACTTTGAAAAAATGCCCGAAAATAAACAATCAAATTTGATCGCCAATTTAAAAACGCCAAACATGGGTTTTATCAACAAATATATCATCAACTCAGGAATATGGGGGAGGGGGGGCTATTCAGTGTTAGGTAATTACCAGTCACTTCTCTCAAATATCTTTCCATTAACCCTTCCCCCAATTATTTTTGTAAAATATAGGCGAAATAGATTACTACGTGTGAGTTTTATTGAATAATAGGATTTTTTGATTTACCAGCAGGTAAACAAGAGAACTGCAATGTTATCATCAGCCACTTCCCATATAGCCCATTAATGCAACTATAGTTGAATCATGTTGGGTTGCCAATTTCTATGCCACGTTCTAAAAGCATTATTTTCTATTAAAATAGCTTTAAAATTAAGTTCATTTTGCAAAAAAATGCAAAATTTTCGAGCGCTGGGGGCTTCGCCCCCTCACCCCCATTGGCCTCTGGTGACTGGGGGCCCCGCCCCCAGACCCCCAAACCGCCCCCAGACCCCCAAACCGCCCCCACAGTGCGAATTTCTGGCTACGAGCCTGAGTATCAGTTAGTGGCCCCGAGCTAAAATCGTAAGACTTTTTTTGGTCTTCACCTATATTTGGCAGAAAGATGTTAAGAAAATCTCCAAAGCGCCAGGGGCCTAGCGCGATGTAAATCCAGCCCGACAATAACATGGCTAGTTGAAGTTAACTATCTATTTTACCATTTTTCAATAACAATTCAGTAATTCACCTCCAACCTCGCCGGTTTTTACGCACAAAATACTTAAAAAAAAAATTAGCCATGGAAAATGCTGATTGAACGAATTATTGAACTTCAATTGAGGGAGCCTGGGCCTTCTGGCCGAACATATATTCCTATAACTGGTTATTGTCATGACAAAACAAAAATCTCTAAGGAAAATCCTCGAGTGGATTATTATTTACTGCTAAAATGTTGCAAGAGACAATGCACATTATAATTAAGACAACGCACCCTAGCTGGACCAGATCACTAACAATTAAATTTAACTCCAAAATACAAGATGTTAAACATGTTTTAAACTTAAATTGCAAGTAAAAGGAGTATCAAACAATTTGATTTTTTCAATTGGCTTTCAAATGTCAAAAATCTAGTGCTTTTAAATGGCTCTGAACATTTGCGAAATGTGATTCAATGGCATTAAAATAGCTTTTTTTTTCCAAAAAATTACAAAAAATCGTCCAATGGAGACCCCCCGTTTGTGATACCTTTGAGTTACACTAGCTTTCTCAACATGTTTCCAAAGTTAAATATTTGCGTTTTTGAACTATTAGCTTAAGCCCTATCCCTTTGCAAAATCCTGGTTACGTGCTAACGGGCAGCGATATCAGATCTTCCATCCTACGATATGTTTATCCCACAAAAACTTCCTCTTTGGAAAAATTTTGATGACGTCATTTCATTCGATTTGTGGTTTAGGCTTATCCCAATAAATTCTGGGTACGCCAACGAATTGGAGATCGCCTGAAAAAAATTTTTGAAGACTTTTTTTTTGGAGAACACTTGCGCCTGTGTCCTTGGTCCTTGGCCTTGGCCTCGAGCATTCCTGTCCTTGGCCTCGAGAGGTTCTGTCCTCGGAAGGGCTGTCCTTGGCCTTGGCCTTGGCCTCGGATTTTTTTTGTGTCCTTGGCCTTGGCCTTGGCCTCGAGCCTTGTGTCCTCGACTCCACCTCTGTTAATTACCATAATTACTAAAGATATGCAGTTTTGAGTTATCCAGACGTAGCCCGTAAACCTCGCAGGTACGGCCAGTAGCGTAAGCCCAGAGGGGGTGGGAGGGATTAGCCCCCCCCCCCCATTGGCCCGTCGACCAAAATACAAAATGAAGAAAATACCTCGTTTTTAGCACTTTTAAGACTGTTTTTTGCACTGGAATGGACTCAAAAATTATTTAGAGTATTTTTTGAAACATTTATGATAATTTAGTAAGGGGGAGGCAAATTTGTCAAAGATAAAACTCACAAATCAGTAAAACTTTAAAAACTTGCCAAAAATAAGCAATCAAATTTGATCGCTTGTTGAAAAATGCCGAACAGAGGTTTCATCAAAAAATTTTTATAAGCTCATAAACTGAAAGAGGCTGGCTATTCATTAGAGGTGGGCAAAGCGCAACTTTCGTAACCTCCGCAATTGCGGAATTTGCGAGCGCTTTACTTTTTTTATTTTGAAACATTGTGGAAGTTGCGTTGCGGACTAAAGTCTTTAAAATTTGTTGCGCTTCAGTCGCGTTGCGCTTCAAGAATTTTTTCGGTTAATAGCGCAATAAATTGAATCTAATTTTGCTCTATTTCCATCGTAATACTAATAAATGTCATTATTCTTTAGCAAATTATTTACTCTTTTTGTGTCTAAAATCGCAAAACTGCGATATTTGCATTGAATTGTGAAATTTCAATTGCGGAATTTACGTTTCGCTTTAACTTGTTACGAAAATCTCGTTCCACAATTGCGAAATTACGTTGCTTTCAACTACATCAAAAAGTTTATTGCGAAAGTTGCGCCGCACTTCAAAACTAACAAAAATAAATTGTACATTTTGCGCTGCGCTTTTACTGGTTGAAAAGATCCTTGTGCTTTGTTGCGCTGCGTTTTGGTATCGTATAACGTTCTTACTGCCCACCTCTGCCATTTTATATTGTTAATTACCAATCACTTCTCTCAAATCTCGTTCCATACCCCCCTCCGGGCCTTTGGTGGCTGGTGGCTTTGCGGCGGTGCCTTTGTCCCCTCATCACCGGAACAGCCCCTCATTTCAAATTTCTGGCTACACACCGGGGCGGGACCGTTGATAAGGAGAATAAAAACACATAGGCGCGGCAATTTTCAGGGCATAGAATGATCTCAATGATGGGCTGGGCAAGTACCTAACATTGGCTACTGTATAAACTACAAAGTGGGACAAGTAGTGCTATTCAGCCATTTCGCACCGGTTTGCGCGAACCGGTTCCTAAATTTAGAGAACCGGTTCCTAAATTTAGAGAACCGGTCGTTGTTTAAAATTTCTTACATAAGTATCTTGCGTAACCTGCACTGCACTTTGTCTTGAACGAACCGATTTTTAAGTTTAGAGAACCGGACACCGGCTAAAGATCTGACTCCAGAAAATTTTGAATTGCACCTCAGCAGTGGCCAATGAGAATATACTTTGCTTTGGTCAGAATAACCGGTTTAAAAGCGGTGAAGTCCTTTTTTTGCTCTTCATGTAAAATACCGAAAAAAGGGCCCAAATCTTACGAAGGCATTTTTTTACTTTCGGGAGAAAAATAGGTCCACATGCGGCCTAAAATTTTTTGACAGGTCTTATAAGCTTTGTAATTTTGACATCTCAATGGGGCCCTGCCGTTCCTGTATTTTGCCCTCAGACCCAAAATTCATCTCAACGGTCCTGCTTGTACGTTGTTCAAGTTAACCAGTTGATAGCACTGGGACGAAGAGTTTCGATCCATAATCTTTCACTCAGGCCTGGATTCATATTGTACCCCTTATTGATACCATTCTTTGTCTCTTTGGAGAAATGAAAACATTAAAAAAAAAGACTTCATACCAACTTTGAATTCTGTACACTCGTACGGCAGAAATATTTTTGAAGTGGTCTTTTTATGCCCAAAATAGCTTTTTTTTTTTTTTTAAAATGCGGTTTTGTTTGTAAAGAAAATACGAAAAAATTGCATATTAGAGTAACTGCACGTGTCCGATGTAGTTCATTACTGTTACCGAGATGTAAAGTTTCTGCTTCCAACCTTGACTTTGCAGCATTATTGCATTCTTCGATAAAACGGTCTACTATGATACGATCTTTGTCACACTGATTGGTGGAATTAAACAAGCAACAATTAAACTACTGTAACTGCACAAGAAGATACACCATGCAAACACACTGTATCTTCAAACAGTGCAACAGGAAAAAACTTGAAAAGGTCCATTTGGGGAGGTCCCCGGGGGGTCCCCCAAACCATGTCAAAATAAATGTCTCTTGATATCTCTATAAATGTCTCTTGATATCAAAACAAACTGGCACCCCATGTAAAACCGTTCAAAAAATTTATTTTTGGGTGTCCATTAGGGTAATGACTACAGAAAAAAAAATTAGCCTGCTATGGCATGAGATGAGCTTTTTATTATGTATGAAAAATTTCAAAACAATTTTTGAAAATTTTACAAAAAGGTCCCCCACCAACTCGTTTTTCTGGCCCCACTTGCCCAAAATTTTGGGTTTTTTGGTTTGCCGTGCACGACAGCGACAATTTGCAAGCTTAAAAACCCTTTAGGTGGATGGGCCTTATGACTACACACAGTTTGAAAAAAATTTGAACGAAATCGAGCAATAGGGTCAAAAGTTATGAGCAATAAAGCGTTAAACTTGTGAAATGCTGCCTCGAGCGGCAGAAATGCAAAAGTACTATAATTGGCTTATTATTGTGGAAAATTGATGTCAAATTCTATTTTTTTTTTTGGTAGAATTTGTTTAAAGCAAGTATTTCATAAAGTGTTGCGACTATAGAGGAAAACATTACTGTTCTAATAATGAGATTTTAAGAAATAAACTCGAAATAATTTCAAAATTTAAATTAAACGTAATCATGTATGCTAAACAGTCGCAATTGGCGTTAATGGTGAATTGCTTTAAAAAGACGGCCGCTTGACTAGCGACAAACCTCAGGGCACATTATTAAAGGGGGGTTGCAACGTAAAACAGGTATTCGTAGCTTTATCTTACATGCGGAGATATGGAAAAGAATAAAAATTCTGCAAATTTTTGTCAAAACTTTATTTTTGTTTTTTTTTCTTGCTCCACAGAAGCTCCTTTAAATACGGGCCCCCAGGTGCTACAAATTTTTGTTAAAAATCAAACGACAAAAGTGGGGAAAGACTTCTCCTAAAAAT
Organism: Trididemnum nubilum; assembly: GCA_963965965.1. Taxonomy (NCBI): domain Eukaryota; kingdom Metazoa; phylum Chordata; class Ascidiacea; order Aplousobranchia; family Didemnidae; genus Trididemnum; species Trididemnum nubilum. Next base: position 20,597,257 of record OZ014490.1, read on the forward strand.
AAAAATGACACGAATAAAAACATTGAATTTTCGGTGAAGACTGTTTTTAGTTTGATCTTCACCATTATCTGGCAGAAAAAAGAACATGAAATTTAGGTAAAGACGTTTTGTTTTTTCCACCAAAATTAATCGAAAAATGTAGCAAATACACGGTGAAGCTTGCCGCTTTGACTTAAACCTCTAGTTGCGCCATTTCCATGGAGGCTAAAGTTTAAAGGAAGGGTCTTGGCCCAGCTGGCTTCCCTTTGGCAACGAACTTGAGTAGAATATATTTAGAGCTGCATTCATACAGGAGACTTGTAGCTGCGAGAATTAGCATTTTGCCTTTTTTCTTTCTCAAATCGACAGAGAAAGAAACAAAAGCCAGAGGAAAAATTAAAGGGCAAAAAAAGATTCTCACAGCTAAAAGCAGCAACGTAGCCAGGGGTGGTGGGGGGAGGGGGGTTAGGGCCCCCATTGGCATGCAGAGTATGCAAAATACCCTATTTTTATTACTTTTGAGACTGCTCTAGAAGCAAAAAAAACACCCATTGTCATTGGCAATAAGAATGTGACTGCTCTGACTTTGTACTTGAAGCAAATTTGGTCGCAAAACTCGATCCCAACACGGGCGTAGACCTTTTTTTTGTTTTCAACTAATTTCTGGCAGAAATTGTTCCAATTCCAAATGTAAACTGTTTCAGTGTGGTTTCACACCTCCAAGACAGCCCCCTTCCCCATTGCAAATTCCTGGCTACGAGCCTGACAAAAAGTCGCCCATGTAAATGCAGCCTGAGATTAATTGCTTCATAATTCAAAGCTAAAGGAATTATCATGATTTTCAACATCATTCAAAAAAAAGCTCATTGTACAATTCAATTTTCTTGAAGATTTGTAGGTGTGGTTCTATGCAAAGATATTTTTGTAACAAATCTCTTAGTTGCTAAGCGGGTGGTTTGAAACTTTACGGCAAGAATTGTCACTCTTTAATGCTTTTTTGTGCTCAAATTTAACTAAACGCTAAAGGAAGTGTTTTTAAGGTCTGCTGGTGACAAAGTTTAAACTTCTCTTTTTTGCTTTTGGTTGCGTGCTGCAGCGTATTTTGACTGAATTTTTAAGAGAGAAGGAGAACAAACTTACGGTGATGTTGCTCATTCGCGCTTAGATAATGGATCTACTTGGGTTGCTAATCTGCGTACTTCAAAAATTAAAAATCGTTGTACTTTCCAAAACATAAAACCTTATGCTTTTGATTAGATTACCTAGTACCAGGGCATGGTATGGAATGGAATGGAAAATGGAATGGAATGGAACGGAAATTTCGGTATGGAATATGGAAGATGCCAGAATGGAATGGAATGGAAGATTTCAAGAATGGAATGGAAGACAATCTTCCATACTTCCATACCAATTCCATATTGGATTTCGTGCATTGTATTTACAGAAAAATACATACCGATGTCGGGTAGTGATAAATAATATTGTCACAGAAGTATTCAACTTCAATATCTACGCATATTGCAGTGTACGTGTTGCATTATTGTAAGTACATTGCAATTTAATTGCAGCATTGATATTACAGTTGACGACCTTGATAGATTTGACTTGTTTTTTTTTTATTTTGAGGCTGACAATTTGCCCAGTCGTAAATTATGTTTTCTTACATCGTCACGAAAACTCGTAGTTGCTATTCCATCCCCGTTTCAGCTTAATTTTAATTATATTTTTAGTTTTTAAGCTTATCGTAATTCTTTTTGGTGTTAAAGCTTGGTATTTCTATTACGGTAAATGTTCTAGTTGATGTGAGGGCAAGCTTTTACGGTAATCATTAAACTATAGGCATAGCCAGAAGGACCGGGTCCTTTGCCCCCACCCCCAATTGAAAAGCTACCAATGATAAAAATGATGACAAAGTCTATTTATTCAGTTTTTTTTTAGCATTTTTGGAGTGCAACAGTACATGCGTACAACGGCAATTAGCAATAACTTAATATTAATATTGACGACCAGGGGCCTCATGCTCTCTCAATTTAAATTTTACCAACCAATTTAAATGTACAAACCGGGAGAAATTCAGCGCTTTTGTTCTAAAAGGTGCAATCTCAGGCACTCGTCTAACTTGTTTATGCAATAATATGTTTTAGGCCCCCAGCTACCTTTGTATTACAATAACATGATTAGCGACCATTTATGGCACCTAATGTACCAACTTTAAATAACTTTAAATTACCAACTTTAAATAACAATCGACCTCCATCTCGCCAGTTTTCACGCGACAAAATGCTTTTGGAAAAACCTAGTTAGGGGAAATGTTTATTGAACAAGTTATTGAATTTGAATCAAGGGTACCTGGACCCCTCGTCGTACATATATTCCTAAAACTGGTTATTTTAATGACAAAACAAAAATCTTCAAAGGCAAATCTTCGAGAGCATTATTTCATGCTAAAAATCTTGCCGAAAGCAATGTACCTTGATTTTCCTGACTTGGGCCAAGTCACAAAATTTAACCCCCAAATGCAAGATTATAAACGTGTTTTGCACTTGACCTGAAGTAAAGGGAGTGATTTTTTTCAGTTGGCTTTCAAACATCAAAAATTTTGTTCTTTCAAATAGCTCTGAAAACGTGCGAAATGTGATCCAACTCGCATTAAAATAGCCATTTTTTCCAAAAAATTATAAAAAATCGCCCAGCGGCTGGGGGCTCCGCCGCCAAGCACCCTCTGTGACATGTTTGAGTTGCACTAATTTGCTCACCACGTCTCCCAATCTTGATAGGATAGAAAAACTTTTAACTTGCGGTTCTAGTCCTTCCTCTATAGCAAGACCAGGTTACGAGCTAAATCAGACACCCAGCTTTTGATCTTTCATTCTTTGTCCCATAAAAAGTCCCTCTTTTCAAAAACTTCTGATGACGTCATTACATGATTTGCGGTTTAGCCCTCATCCCAATTCAAAATTCAAGCTACGCCTATGCATTAAACCATGCTGCAATATGCATACCAGATATCGGTTGTTGCATCTTAGTATTGTTGGCGCACCTTCACGAGCAGTTGTTTACAACATTGCAAAGGTGCAAAGCAACAAAATATACGTTGCATTGCTTCCAGTCTAAAATTTCTTTGGTATGGAAGTATGGAATGGAATGTGGAAGAAAATTTTAGTATGGAATGGAATATGGAATGGAAGATTTTTGGTATGGAATGGAAGAAAATTGCCAGTATGGAATATGGAAAAATCGTCTTCCATTCCATACCATGCCCTGCCTAGTACCATAAAAGTTTGGGTAGCCTATAGTTTATAATAGTGCTTTTGTGAGAAGAAAAACAATGTAGTACGGTAGTTCACAGCAATCTGTCATAATGTCTTTGATAGTTTGAATGTGTTTGAAGTACCTTTGTGTGAAATTGGAAAAAAGGTGGTTTTAGTTTTTTACAGTAAACTTTTGTGAAGATAATTGCAAAGACATAATCAAAAATAGGACAACGTTAAGAGTTTTACTACTCAAAATTGGAATTTGAAACTATCATAAGCTTAAACAAGTTAAAAGTACTGTATGTCAACCTTAGCAAAAAAAATCATGTATATTGCTTTTAAATGATAAAATTTTTCTGAAATGCTTGCTTCAGTTGTTTCCTAATCATTAAAATAAAATTTTACATCAATTTCACACTATAGCAAGCCAATTATAGTACTTTTGCTTTTCTGCCGCTCGAGGCAGCATTTCACAAGTTTAACGCTTTATTGCTCATAACTTTTGACCCTATTGCTCGATTTCGTTCAAATTTTTTTCAAACTGTGTGTAGTCATAAGGCCCATCCACCTAAAGGGTTTTTAAGCTTGCAAATTGTCGCTGTCGTGCACGGCAAACCAAAAAACCCAAAATTTTGGGCAAGTGGGGCCAGAAAAACGAGTTGGTGGGGGACCTTTTTGTAAAATTTTCAAAAATTGTTTTGAAATTTTTCATACATAATAAAAAGCTCATCTCATGCCATAGCAGGCAATTTAAAATTCTGCAAAAAAATGTTTAGTCATTGCCCTAGTGTCCATTTTGGGGGGGTCCCAGCTGAGGGGGCACCCCCAAACTATGTCAAAATATTTGTCTGTTAAGTATCTGCTGATATAAAAAAAAAAAACTGATGCCCTAGGTTGAGCCGTTCAAAAACTTGATTTTTGGGACCCCATTTTGGGGGGTTCCCTAGGGAGTCGCCAAAAAAAATTTCGGGAGACGAAATTGCGTTTGCAGGTCAACAACGTAACACAAAAATTAGATTTCAATGTTTTATGGTTCAGGAGAAGAAGAGCGTACAAGATTTAGGAAGAAAAAATGAAAAAAGAAAGGAAAAAAAAGAAAAAAAATCATCACGACCAAAAGTGGGTTGGTAGGGATGAAAAAGGATCTACTGTATAGACGTATAACCAAGTGAAATATTTTTTGCTGGACTAGCCGTTTTTAAATGAGACCCCTTTTTATGCCAAACTTTCCGGACGGTTTTTGGGTCTTAAAATCTAAGTCACGTGATCTATTGCCTCGAAATTTGGTATAAACATACAACTTATCAATTTCAAACTGCTGTCAAAATTTCATGTAGCTAGACCTTAACCGTTCTTGAGATATGCAACAGTCTGAAACTTCGAACTCGTTAGTTAGAAAATGGCCGAGTAAAAACAAAGGAACACGCGACGCGAGCGTCGGTCGTTCCAATTATTGTAGGCTTAATTACAATATCGCTGCTGCTCTATCGTCAAACTAAATCTTTCATTATACTTGCTGTATTACGCCGAAACGTGTAGCGAGTTTGTCGAGCACATTTCCGCGTTATTGCGCCAGGCAACACAGCTCCTTTCAAAGACATGTCGCAGCAGTGGCGAGCCGTTGGTAACAATGTGTCTGATTTAACCTGCCAGAGATTTGAACCTCAGACCTTCCGCTACATAAACGAACGCGTTACCGCTCGACTAACTGGCCGGTCTGCTCTATATCTTTCACGGAATATTAGTCTTTTTATTACAGGAAAAAACAGTAGCACATTCCGTAACAAGGCCGTTTGCTGCATCTTTCATGTTCAAGCCACCTGTTTCATGTTTACAGTGGACATGCATTCGAAGTGATATCGCCATGAGCAGATATTACTGTGTTGAGATTCACTGGAAAGAAATCGATGCGCATGTTCTTCATGCATCCTATGTATTGGCTATCGGTTAGCGAACCAACAGCCACATCACTTCCCTCTGCAAAACATTTTTATTTATTATTCCAAAGCAAACTATATGTTAGGATTTTCGTTCTTTATATTCAATAAAACAGTAATCTTTTTTCTCATTGCTCATTATACTCGTAAAATATGGGCTTTACACCCACCCAAAATGGGGTCAGAAGTGGCCGTCAAACAGGAGCAGTACTCTCGTGCCCCCGTGCTTTCCACCATGAGGGTTCTAATGTAGGAAAGATATATTAAGGGTTAAGAAAACTTTAGCAATACTTACCTGGTATTCCTCCCACAAACAAAGCACTGTTTGTTCGGCAATATTCGTTTTCCGGAGATCCCTCTTCAATTGGTGTGACCAGAGTTTCGTCCACGGTTAGGGCGATCATGTTTCGAGCCTTGATAACTAAACAAAAATGAGATTAAGCTGTGCGGTATTAATATTACACTGTGCGCTGTACGAAAAAACCTAAGGCTACCGTATCACATGGCTAACCACAGAGATGTCTATGAAGGAATTCGTGCTGAAAGCATCCAATCCCACTGAAATTTAAATTTGCCTCCTTTAGCTACACCACAGCACTCCCTCAAAACAATTATTTGTCCTCTGTTCGTTTCACGAAAATAGCCAAAAAAATAATACGATGTCGATATACTTTCGCAAGACTACGGCCAAAACGAAACTGTTCTCTATTGCAATTTTAGTAATACTCGCTGAGTGAAAAAAGATCATGTGATTGTAAATATGCTTCCGAAGTTCCTATTTGTGATTATCGCAAGCTTCAACTAACCAGCGCGCGTTTCAGAAATAAAAGTTACTGTATATCTACAGGCAGTACAGTTATATTACTCACCTCGAATAGTGTGCCACTGTCCATCACATAAATTTGTTCCGTAAATGTTAGGGTCGTATCTGGTAAACAGGGTCTCGTCACCTTGCCGCAACCTTGCAGCGACTTTTCCCTCAACAAGAGCAAGATTGAAGAAGTTTCCTGTGCAACATGCAATGAAAATATGAAGCCCATAATACTCAATAAAAATAAAAAAACTTAATCACGCAAAACATCTGTTAAAATTAAATAAACACCTGTAGCTGAGATAGTAAAAATCGAAAGAAAGCCGTGGAGTATTAGCGCGAGCAATAGTTTGGAAAACGCTTTCAACGTGCCTATGCACTTGCAACTGAACCGCAAATTTAGCGGTAAATTTTTGCTTTGAAAATTGAAACCAAACGAAAGACTTTGCCTATCTGCTAGGCAGCTTCAATTTTTTTATGGAACCAAATTCTTCCACCCATTATATGGGGGTAACTGACGGGGAGCAGGAGACAAATGCCTCTCCTGATCCCTCCAGATGTGAGCCTCCTACTCAGAAATGCCCTTTTCATGCCCAGGTGCAACGAATTTTTGGAAAACGATCTTGGCATAAGCCTGAATACTTAGTGAAGACCTTTTTGTCTACGTCTAATTTCAGCGAAAAAAACACCAAATTTTTGGTAAAGCCCAACATTTTTTTGGTCTCCTCTTAAATTGTGCCCACAAACAGTGGGCCCCCTAGAAGCTTTCCCCCCTACCCCCGAGAACAAACTTTTAATTACGTTACTGCTTCCACTGAATTGTACTTGATCGGCTTTAGTAATGCAGAGAGACGTTTTAAGTTTCAAAGAAGTCAAAATCAAATCCCATGTGATTGTCACCTGTTGTTCCTCCGACAGCAAAAATGATTCCAGTTCTGGATCTTGGTTTGATATCAACGGACACCTCCATGTCGTTTGCTACGTCATAACTGTTCATGGCTACGAGGTAAGCTGGCAAAGCTCCATCTTCTTGGTAAGGGAAGAAAATTCCTGGAATGGTTGACAATGTCTTCGTTAATAGGTAAATGATAATATCTTCATTAATAGTTTCTTGCCCATTGGCCATGCAACTAAATGCTGTCAATTTTTGCCCATTGGCAATACAATTAAATGCTGTCGTTTCGCTCTATATGCCCGAGTTACTAAAACAGAAGCAAATGCATACTGCGCAAGAATCATAGTTTATTTTTCAATTTTGTGGTATCATTCAAATTCACCGAGAAGTTGACAGCTAAAAATTTATCTTCTGTCTCTAGTTTAATGAAAATTATAGCGTTCATATAAGTACAGTATACTTCTACGCAGGGGTGCCGAAACAAGGGGGGATGGGGGGATATATCCCCCCCAATAATTTGGCTGCATCCCCCCCAATAATTTGAATGGGTGTACATCTGAGCGAAAATTGGGGAAAAAAGTGTTCTATTTTTGATGAAGACCTTCTTTTTTTTTTTTTTGGTCTTCACCTGAAATTGGGGAAAAATGAGTTCTATGCTTGATAAAGACCTTTTTTTTGGTTTTCACCTGAATTTGGGGAAAAAAGTGTTCCATTTGCATTGTTTTTTGGTCTTCACTAAATTTCCAAACCTGAGCAAGAGGTTCACACCCCCCAATGTTGAAAATAGGGCTTAATCGGGGGAAAATTGCAAATTATCCCCCCCAATGCTCAACAAAGATCGGCACCACTGCTTCTACAATGTATTAATGCATTTGTGAAGCCCGCTCGTCGTCGAAGTTGCCATCAATGTTGGGAAGCAAAAGGTCGCAGAAAACTCAATGTAAATTATAAAGTGAGGCATGTATTTTCAAGGTTTTATTCGTAATTCTAGCAAAGAGAGGGCACTCCTTTAGAAGCTATTAACAATTGCAAGTCATGCATGGCCATTTTTGGTCACTTTTTCTTTTTGGCTTTTTTAGTTGGAATAAACTTAAACTGTGTTTATCAAGAACATAAAGCTACCCATTATTCACGGCGCTCTGTGATGTTTTTTACAGCTTTTTTCTTATGATATCTACAGTATAATTTCTTTTCCATGTTTTTTTTATTGTAAATGATTTAAAAATGGTGCCCATAAAGAGAACTTTTGAAAACTAAGTACTTTTTACCTGTTTCAGTTCCATTTTGGTAGCAAGGGGAGACATTGATTCTCAGCCCTGATCCTTCGCTATCCAAAAGTCGATTATTCAGGGTTATGTCTCGAATACAGCCTTGGAAATCTTCCAGGTTCTTTTGATTGATAACGTTTGAAGCAAAAGTTTTCTGGACAGTCTGAGACAAAACAAGAACATAAAATTATGACAAATTACTTTTTTTATTAGAACAGTTAAATTTTGAATTGAGGCTGGCTGTTCTTAAATTTTCAGCCTCATTTGTTCTTAACTTTATTGGAGAATAAAAAGACATCATTTTTGCTTGCTTGGATAAAACCTGCTTTTTGTTATAGATCATGGTTGCTGTAAGACAAATCTACTAAGACGATATAGAAAAGGCCAATAGAACTGTAGAGATTACTTACTACGTTCTACTAGACCGTTTTCTAAATTTTTTTTGTTCTGTGGCTTGAATTGTTTTTAATTTGCTCTTAAACTTTAAACAAAAATGAGCCATGTATTCTAACAAACTTGTTTTTTTCTAAAAAGTGCATTAAAAAGTTGCAAACATTTTTTTGCCAAAATCATGCACTCGAATGAGAGCCAGAAATAAAAGACTAAGAAATAAAAATAAGAAATAAAATAAGAAATAAAAACCAGAAATAAAAATAAGAAATAAAAGACGTCTTACATGCAATCCACCAACGTAAAATGGTACGTTGCTTGGAAAGAAACGAGAATCGCTATTAATGGCTCCTTGACCTACAATACTCCCATCAACCATCAATTGAGAGGCATTTCTTTTTCTTTCGAACGTCAGCTGATGCCAGTCGCCATCAGTATAGCGTTCGCTGGATTTCATCCTTGATCTTTCCGCTCCAAACATAACGCTGAATGCTATCTTGCCCTTGATTAGATATACCGCAATATGCTCATTGCATCTGTAAAATCAAGTTTCAATCAAAAACCACTGGTTTAGAGTCGCTCTTAAAAAGCAACCACAATTGCTATAAAAGCGTGAGAAAACATTGCAAGTAATTTGTGCAAATTTTATCATGCAAATTTTGTTTGCATAATTATAAAACGGATCTTTGAAATTATTATTAAAAATAATTATTTACAGTACATGATGTTGGCTACGTGGCCGAGAGGGCAAAGGCGGCGTTTTTACTGTACGACGAACTTGATTGTATTCTGTTGCAACCAGGGTGTCGAACCGAACCTGAACCCGAACCGTAAACCCGAATGAACCGTTTCATTTTGGTGAACCCGAACCGAACCTGAACCATCAAAATTTTACTTCACTGAACCTGAACCAAACCTGAACCCTCAAAATTGGGCTCAAGTGAACCCAAACCGAACCTGAACCCCTAACAGAAGTAAGAATATATTTTTCCGTATCCGGATGCCGCTGGCGCTGGTGCACGCTCAATAAGAGCAGTGGTGATCATCAACAGGATCAGCAATTTCTCCTTTTTTTTCACTGGACGAAACGAGCAACGACAGTTAAATTTTAAGTCAATGAACCTGAACCGAACCTGAACCAGTAATATTTTACTTGAGTGAACCTGAACCAAACCTGAACCTCGAAAATGGTGCTCAAGTGAACCCGAACCAAACCTGAACCGCTGAAATATTTTGAGCAGGAGCTAAACCTGAACCCGAACCGTTATTTGAAACGGTTCGACACCCTGGTTGCAACTCTATCATGCACTAATTTAGCCTCACCTTCTTTTCCCATACAGGGGCGCCGAGAGCCAAACGTGGGCCCGGGGCCAGCTCAACTGTTAGGCATTTCCGGTTTTGTGTACTATAAAACAGAAGGGGAATATTCCACAGTTTTCTCCGGATTTTGACGTGATCTCCAAAAAAAGGTCTTCGATCTTCCTCATACCGATTTCTCAATGTCATTTCGACGGGCCCTTTGAAGCCCATGGGCCCTCTGCTGGGCCCCCTAAAGCCCACAGGCCCCATAATGGGCCCCCCTAAAGCCCATGGGCCCCCTAAAGTCCATGGGCCCCAGGGTCATTGTCCCTCCCTGCTCCCCCTCTCGATGGCCCTGTTCCCATATGGGTTTCTACTAACCTTATATCCACAAAATTTCTATTCTCCAAAACAAAGCTGTTAAAGTCGTTACTCAGACAAAATGGGATTCCGCTGCAAGCCCTTCCTATACCAACCTATAGGTCTTGAAACTAAACAAACTCTACCGATTTGAAGTAGCTAAAATAATGTATAATTTATACCATAAGCAACATCCATATAACCTAAACCTATACTTAACAAATCCAACGTCAGACATTCCCGCCCTACTCGCTGCTCCACCTCTCTCAGGTTTACTATCCCATTTATGAAAAGTACGAAGCTGCAATAATCTTTTTTATACCAGGGTGTTAAAACCTGGAACTCTGCTGTATTCCGCGCAACATTAAAATTTCCTCTTTTTCTAAGTTTAAATCTGATTCTATGCCGTTTTTTTTAACATCTAATTACGAATTTTTACTAGAATTGTCTTATCTCATCTCTCTCAAAGCAATAACTTCAAATAGACCTGAAGCTCTTATGAGCAACAAGTGATCAAAGAATTTATTTTTTGTTTTGTTATTGTGAACTAATTTTTATGTAGTGTGTCATTTATTATATCTTGTAGCGACAAATAATAAATAGAACCCGAACATGATCTTGGTTCAACCCGCATCCTATAGTCACGTTGTTACGTCCTTGGATAAGACGCTTTACGATGGTTATCTCTGCTTGGGGCTTCAAACAAGCAGCAAATTCAGTGGTCAAGAATTCGAAGAAATCCACAGAAACATTGGATCACTGGAGACTCTTAAACAAGTGTGTATTCCTCTTAGCACGAAGGACCGTTGTCACCACAACGAAAAATGTGCGGAACATCCAATTGTAATGTTGTTCGGTATCCGGTAACAGGAGGATAAATGCACGCAATGCATTATATTACAACAACAACAGTAACTAATATTACCAACCTCGTGTCAGACATGAAAAAGATCAGCCCACTCTTGTTTTCAGTCCTCATCGAAAGTGAGAACCTCCAGTTGCTCGGATTGAATCGTTTGACGTAATACTTGGAGTAGCCATCGCCTATACATGGATATATCATAATTTAAACTAACTGCAGTGTGCAGAATCATACTCTCGGACCATAGGTTAAATTGAGAACGTTTAACCACTTCAACAGCTTAAAGGGTTCGTGAATTAAACTGGCTTAACATCAGAGGTGTAGTCCACGAGGACACATTTTAAAGTCCTTAGCCTCGAAGGTCAAATCCTTGGCCTTGGCCTCGAAGCCTACAAGTCCTCGAAAATGTTCTGTACTCGGCTCGAGGACACTAGCTAAAAATGGGCCATGGCTATGATCTTCTTTTCATTTCACCTTATAAATCGGCAGAACTTCGCGGAAAATTTGGGAAGACATTTTTGTTTTTTGCTTTTTTATTTGGAGAACGCCTGATTTTTGGCGAAAAATCAGCGTCTCCTCGCGCGAAAACCTTTTTTTTCTTCTTTTTGAGGTCGCCTAAAATTTTTTTTGAGGGACCTTTTTTTTCGGAGAACACTTTGTCTTGTGTCCTTGGTCTTGGCCTCCAGTATTTCTGTCCTTGGTCTCGAGAGGGTCTGCTCTCGAGAAGTCCCTCGAATTTTTTTTGTTTTCTCGGAGTTGGCCTCGGAAGTTGTGTTCTCGACTTCACCACTGCTTTGCACTAAAAGGGCGCTTAGCCAGGATTTCGCTCAAGCAGGTAGAAGTTCTCGGCGAACGTTACACAGAAAAGCAAAAAAATGCTTTTCTGTCTTAGACATCTATTTTTCGATCAATTTCAGGAAGACCAACAGCAAAAGTCTTTGCTGTTACAGAAATTTAAATTGTGGGTTGATATTCAAAAACGTACTTTTAAAACCTTTAACTTTTTTCTTGGAAGCAGCAATCACCCCCCTTTGCTACGCTCATGGTCAACAGACTGGGGTCACAAAAATGAAAGCAAACATCGTTTCGAAAATGACCCGCAGCGTAAAGAAGAGTAAAAAGGTCTTTACATATCCATTTTTAAATGTACTTTTTGTCATTACCAAAAAAGATACCGAAGAAAAAAAAAATACCCAAAAGCGGCAAAAAAATGGAGATATCAAAAAACTAAAAATGTCCACTTTCACACTTTTCTCAGGAATATTTCCAGGAAGTGGACAAGCAAAAAGGAAATATAAGGTAATAAAATAACTGCACTAATAAAAATATAAAAAATGTCTTAAAAACTCACCAGCATAGCGGTACCCGATGGTTTCAGGCCTGTAGGGTAAATCACATACACTGGCATAAGCATCAATTTCACGTAGAACCTCTACCGAGAGGACAAGTGGATTAGGGGCATTCCCAGGGCGTGGCCGTTCTAGAAACCGTAATGCAAGCAATCAGCATGCTACTGTACTCATTCTTTTGAAGACTTGTGATAAATATCCCTCGTAGCAAACGTTGGTGGCCGCTGTTGGCATCAGAACGGCAGCCCCAATACCGGCGGCACTGGTTACTGCTGCTGGCCCGCATCAAAAATCTAACTAATACAACTGCCAATGACTTCTGCTTTTTTTAGATCGGTTTGCTGCCGTCAATAATCTTGCAAATATAGTGAATAAATTTTGTGATAGTTTGATTGCTTTCTGGCTTTCTTCAACCAAACGATGGCCCGCCGTTTATAATCTTACGCATATCGTCAATGATTTTTGCTGTTCTTATGGCATATTGGACCAATAAGAAAAGTAGATTTAAAAAAATTTAGGAAAAAATATAGGGTCTAATACTTATTTTAGCTGTAAAATGTTTGTGGCTTACTTCTTTTTCTTTTTCGCGTTCGCGAGCGTTTGGGCACGGCTTGCAAAAAATGGTTCTTTTGCTCAGCTCCACAAGAGTTAAAAACAGGCCGACCTCCACATATGGTTTGATCCATTCCACATTGCATATTTGCAAGTAACATTTTGTTTGCGGAGCTACCAGTTCTAAATAAAATTCAAATACCGTGTACCGGTATGTATGCAGTTAGTGTTCACCAAATCTGCTTTTGAATTAGTGACATCATAGCTATATTATGGCGAAGTGATGTCATAGGCGGTCAACTTTGGCATATATAGGCTTGTTTTTAAAACTTAATCATAAAATGCTTAAGTCAAAGTGGTTACGCCACAAAAGCGGCTCATGACGTCATTTGCTAAACATGAGCCAAAAAATGCTCAAATTTTGGAGAGTGACTTCGGTAAACTTCGAAATTGGAAAATTTCTCCAACTTTTCCGTAGAAGTTTTTCTTGTAGACGTTCAAATTTTCGTACTTGCTTGTGAATAAATTTTGTCTCAAAGTCAAATTAGTTCGAACTAAAGTCAAATTAGTTCGAACTAAAGTCAAATTAGATCGCAATTTTTGAAGAAATTTCTCTCGAAAAAGATGAAAGAGGGGATTATTTTACCTCTCCACTTTCCGTGTGTAATAGGGTAAATGAATGATCTACACTACACAAAAAAAAATTTTTGAAAAGGCAGAAAAGAAACTCACTACAAAAAAATGTGAAATTTCAGATAAAATTTCAAATGTATTAATTTAAAAATTATTTTGTCTTCATTCAAATGAAGAATGTTTGTGTTATGTAGCACTGCCATAGTTGCTTAAAAGAGCTATGAACATTCGAAAGTTTTTAGAGAAAATGTTAAGAGAACACGTTTAGTGTCTGAATTTCATTCGATTTGATTTCATGATTTTTTGAAATGATGGTATGAAAAACACAAACTTACTGTGACAAGTAGGGATACTTGATACACCCATTAAACATGGCAGAGTTTTCGCCGCCTCCCAAATAGATCAGCACAGTTGGCCTAGACTCAATTCGGTCATCTTGTCTTCGATTTCTTAAACCCTGTGGAGAAGCTTCATACATGGCCTCAGCTCCATCAACATTTAAGTACAATGACCTGGAAAAAAATTCAATTCCACACTCATAGACGTAGCCATAATTTTTGATTGGGGGGGGGGGGGCCAAACCACAAATCCATTGTACTGACGTCATCAGAAATTCTCGAAAAAGGAATTTGTTGTGGGGCAAAGATATCGTAGAATGGAAAATCTGAAGCCGTAGCCCGTTGGCATTTAACCAGAATTTTGGTAAAGCAAGAGGGCGAAAACTAATCATTAAAAATGTCTGGCTTAGGAGACGTGATGAGTAAGCTACTGCACTCAAACGTATCACAGACGGGGGTCTGGGGGCTGAGCCCCCAGCGTGGTTATGGGGGTCTGGGGGCGAACTCCCCAGCCGCTGGGCTATTTTTGTAAGTTTTTGGAAAAATGCTATTTTAATCCTATTGGATCACATTTCGCACGTGTTCACAGCCATTTGAAAGAACTTGATTAGATTTGAAAGCCAATTGAAAAAACTTGATTGTTCAATCCTCCTTTTACTTGCAATTAATTTCCAAAACACGTTTAAAATCTTACATCATGGTGTAAAATTTTAATTGTAAGTGATTTGGTCCATGTGGGGGGAAGTAAGGCACATTGCCTCCTGCAATATTTTAGCTGTAAATAATAATCCACGCGAAGATTTTCCTTAGAGATTTTTGTTTTGTCATGAAGTAACCAGTTATAGGAGTACATGTACGGCCAGGGGACCCAGGACCCCTCAATTCAAATTCAATAATTTGTTCAATGAACATTTTCCCTGGCTAATTTTTTAAAAAGTATTTTGTGCGTAAAAACTGGCGAGGTGGAGGTAAATCCTTTCAAAAATGGAACAATAGATGGTTACACTTACTAAACATGTTATTTCCGGGCCGGATTTACTTTGCGCGGGGCTGGCACTTAAGGGGATTTTTGCAAAAAGTCCTTCTATCTCAGAGCGGGACCCTGCACTGAGCCACTTGGCAAACACGGCGCTGGTTATTGCATTGCGTTCATAAAAAGTTTAGATGAAGGAATGAGAAAGCAACTTTTAGGACAAAAACCCTTGATTTCACCAAGGTTATATGTTTAAATTGGTTGGAAAAAATTGAATTAGGGGGTGCGCCGAGCCCCCTGGTTCTCAATATTATTTATTATTAACAGTGATGGCACAGCGGCGCTACTTTTTCGGTAGCAGTAGCGGCGCTGCTTTTTTTTGTCACCAGCGACAAGCGGCAGCGCCGCTGTTTTTTTAGCCGAAAAAGCGGCAGCGCTTCAGCGCAGTTTTTTAAGCAAATTTTCTGCCGCTGCCGCTACTGCTAATAAACTTCTTCCAAGACTTTTTCAATTCACATTTTCATACGTTACCGTTTGGAGTCTTTACTCTCCGCTTGTTTTCACTCTGCTCTTGTTACCTCGTTATTTCAGTTTTTAAAAGAACATACAAGACCTTTGTGACGTTTTAATAGGCGAGTTTTATCGCACGTGGTCCGATTTTTTCTCAATCAAAGTTGGACAAATAATGTGGTCTAGTAGCGGGTCAATTTGAACTGATTGAACCGATTTCAATAAAGCCGATTTCGAGCAGTATCTCTTTAACAAAATGCAATAATTAGAGTTCGATAAATTGCTAAAAACTTGCAGATCGCAAAGACGGTTTTCCGCGATATTTCCTCAAAATGCTAGCATTTAGTTCAACAAAGGAAGATGATTTGTTGGCTATCTGGTCACAGACCACAGTATAGATCTTGCATTGCGAATAGAACAGTATAGTACCTGGCACGGAGCCAGAGTAGGGTGTTTGGGGGGGAGCACAAAAACTTGGGCGGGGGGACGCATACGCAGCCAAGACCAGACGAATTCGGAATGCGGCAGCGATCTGGTGAATATTTTGCTCCAAATCCTACTTTATCCTTTTTTGGTATGGATTTTGCCCTCAAATTTAGAGGTGAAGACCAAAAAAATAAAAAAAAGGTCTTCATCGCAAAATCTTAGGCTACTTGATTACGTTCACTTGATCTGTCTTGCTGTTTCATAGAAAAAAGCGTTTGTGGTGACCTGTTTTAGGGTAAAAGTTTGCTAGTTGTGCTACTACAAAAGTTGACTCTCGCTTGGGGAGCACAAGCATTGATTTGGGGGGACATGGCTCGAAATGCCATCTCTCGTGCATAGGCGTAGCCAGGATTTTTGATTGGGGGGGGGGGGGGCAAACCAAAAATCACATGCAATAAAGTCATCAGAAATTTTTGAAAGAGGAACTTTTTATGGGACAAAGATATCGTAGAATGGAAGATCAGAAGCCGTGGCCTGGTTTGGCACTTAACCGAGAGCTTTCTAAAGGGAGAGGGCTTAAAGAAAAAGTTACAAATGAAAATATCTAAATTGAGAGACTTGTGTAAGTAAACTATTTTACTCAAACATATCACAGACGGGTATCTGAGGATGAAGCCCCCAGTCGCTGGGCGATTTTTTGGAATTTTTTTGAAAAGAAGCTATTTTAATGCTTTTGGATCACATTTCGCACGTGTTCAGAACCATTTGAACGAACTAGATTATTAACATTTGAAAGCCAATTGAAAAAAAATAAATTGTTTCAATTCTCCTTTTATGTATAATTTGGTCGAAAATACGTTTGTAATTTTGCAGT
Source organism: Trididemnum nubilum (assembly GCA_963965965.1). NCBI lineage: Eukaryota > Metazoa > Chordata > Ascidiacea > Aplousobranchia > Didemnidae > Trididemnum > Trididemnum nubilum. The sequence goes on from OZ014490.1 coordinate 20,613,967, forward strand.
TTGGAGTTAAATTTTACAAGTATTTTAGTAGTAACTAATAATCCACTCGAAGATTTTCCTTGTTTTTGTTTTGACATGAAAATAACCAGCTGCAGGAGACAGTAGCGTAGCCAGGGGGGGCTGGGGGCTATAGCCCCCCATTGGCCTGTCAACCAAAATGCAGAATAAGACAAATAACACGTTTTTAGCTCTTCTGAGTCTGTTTTTTTTGCGCTGGAAAGGACTAAAAAGTGATTTAAAGCATCTTTTGAAACATTTATTCAGGGAGGGGGGGGCTAATATGTCGAAAATTAAAGTTACAAATCAATGAAAACTTTGAAGCCCAAAAATAAACCAATCAGATTTGATCGCAAGTGTAAAAACGCCAAATACAGGTTTATTATAAAGTCAGAAATAAAACGGGGGGGGGGGGGGGGGCTATTCAGTGTTAGTTAATTACCAATCACTTCTTTCAAATATCTTTCCATTAGCCCCCCCCCCCGATTATTTTTCTTTATAAAATATAGACGAAATCAATTACTGCAAGTGAGTTTTATTGTATGTTAGGATTGTATGATTTTGAAGAGAACTGTAATGTTATCATTAGCCACTTCCCACATAGTCCATTAATGCAACCAGTTGAATCATATTGCGATGCCGATTTCTATGCCACGTTTTAAAAGCATTATTTTTTATTAAAATAGCTCTAAAATTAAGCTATTTTTGCAAAAAAATGCAAAATTTCGAGCGCTTGGGGCTCAGCCCCCAGACCCCCGTGCCTCCAGCGGCTGGGGGCTTTACCCCCAGCCTCCGGCGGCTGGGGGCTTCGCCCCCAAATCCCCAAAACAGCCCTCCATTGCGAATTTCTGGCTACGCGCCTGGTAGGAGAACATGTAGCCTACGGTCAAGAGGCCCAGGCCCCTCAATTTAAATTCGATAATTTGTTCAATGAGCATTTCTCATAGATAATTTTTTTTCAAAAGCATTTTTTAGCGTAAAAACTAGCGAGGTGGATGGAGGTGAATTGTTATTGAAAACCGTACAATAGATGGTTACGCTTAATTACCATGTTATTGCCCGGGCCGGATTTACGTTGCGCGGGGCCCCTGGCACTTTAAAGATTTTCGCAACATCTTCCTGCCAAACATAAGTGTAGACCAAAAATAAAGTCTTACCATCTGAGCGCAGGACTCTGAGCACTGTGCCATACGGTAAATCCCGCCCTGTTATTGCATTGCGTTTTTAAAAAGGTTAGATGATAGCCCGAGATAAAACTTTTTATGATAAAAACCCTTAATTTCAGCCGGGTTATACATTTTAATTGATTGGCAAAAACTGAATTTAGAGGGCCCAGGCCCCCTGGTCGTCAACATTATTGTAAATTACTGTTGCACGCAAAAAATGCTAAAAGAAACTGAAACTGAGGAAACAATAGTTTTTTTGTAACATTTTTATCATAGGTAGCATTTCAATTGGAGGGGGCCCTGGCCCCCCTCTGGCTACGCCTATGCCCCGTGGCGCCGGGCCTGAGTAGTTACGTCAATGCGTAGCAAAATAAGTTTTGCTACAATAGTTAACAATAAAATTAAGAATTGAATTTATAGTGCGCTGAGAATTGAACTAACAAATAGAACCAGATAATAAATAAGCTTCAAAGACAACTTAGTTATGGAGTTATACTCGTAGAAAAAATACTTAATGTAACATGAATCGCATTGAACATCATTTGCTTAACATGTGCGTCATTACTACGTATCTCAGGGGCATCCAACCTTTTTCAGCCGCGGGCCAAGTTTGCTGCTCCAATACTTTGGCGAGCCAAAATTTATAGTTCATCGTTTTTTCTGCCAAAAAGTAGGTGAAGACCAAAAAAAAAGGTGTTCGCTCAGATTTGATCGGTGTTTTCTGCCAAAAAGCAGGTGAAGACCAAAAATAAAAAAAAAAAGGTCTTCAGGTCTTCGCTCAGATTTGATCGGTGTTTTAAAAAGAAGATTTTGTGGTATTTTTCTGCAACTCACAATATCATTGCGGAAGCATCAATCAACCAACCAACGCAAAAACCTTTGGTGGGCCATTTTAAAACCTTTGGCGGGCCACTTCTGGCCCGCGGGTTGGACGCCCTTGACGTATCTCCTTCGACTTCCTAAACACCAATATCTTAAACGCTCGATCTACTTTTGTGTCAAAGTTGGACGAAATCATCGCAGGGACGACGTGAATCACCTATCATTTCTACAAAACTCCAAGAAATGTTTTGGAATTCGGTCGATTGATAAATTTTCCTTTCGGATCTCAACGCGAAGAATTATTTTAGTGGTTGAGGGCCGAGAGTGTGATAAACAGATCGACTACTTCAGAGCTATAAGAGCCGGGACAGAATTGCATAGAAGCTGAATACTGTATGTCATTGTGCTTTAATGGCAAAACCTTAACTTATTTGAGTCGATATTTCCTGTTGCCTATTGTTTGTGTAGAAAATGCGATAAGGACTTTAACTTCCTAGTGTAACTTCCAAGGGTAACTTCCTAAGTAATTTCTAAAGCGCTGGTTTAACCAATTAACATTTTGAAATGCTTGTTTTTTTGAAAGGAGCATTATCGTTTGGGTAGGGGTGCCATATTTTCATAGACCAAAAAGAGAATGGTGATTTGAATGGTGATTTGCTTACTTGTCTATCATTTAAGCCTGCTAATGCCGATTGTAACCTGAACCGATGTCTTAAAAGCTTGAATAATTAACTTTCGAAAATAAAATTGAAATTTCACTATATAGGTGGGCAAGCAAATGCAAAACGTTAGCTTCGTTAACCACTAGTCCGTTAACAAACTTCACACCTCCGTTAACGTTAATATTTTGATGGTAATTTACATTTCTTTTTATTCACTCGCTTCTAGAATACGTATTGACGTTGTTGAGCTGATTGTAAGGAAGTATTTATTGCTATGATCAGGGTTGCCACATCCTGGAAAAGTCCTGGATTTTTTTTCTGTCCTGGAAAGTCCTTGAATTTTGTTTATAAGTCCTGGAAAGTTTTGGAAAAAGTTTGGAAAGTTTTCCCGTGATTTACCAGGACAGAATGTGAAGTTTTGTTTTTGTTGTGATTGGATAACTCAGACCCAGAGAATTCAGATCTTGGAAATTGATAAGTGGATCAATTTCCCAACCCGCCTATTTCCTCGACAGTAAAACAAAGTAGAAGTAGTCTCAACAGACAACTTTATTGCAAGCAAAGAAAACAGTCAATCAAAAGCATTTCGCAAGACGGGCAAAGACAGGGCAGACGGGGCAGACGGGTTTTTTAATAGATGCGTTGCCAGCACTAGCAATGCATCAACAAGTTAAACGTATCTCAAAATTCACTGAATGAATAAAAACAAAGCAAATAGCGATTTTTAAAGCACGCACAGAAAAAAGGTATATTTTTTGTTATGTTATTAAAGCTAAAAACTGGCCACACCCAAAATGACATTACAGAGACAATAATTTCAGACACCGATTTCCTAAGCAGCAAGGTGTGGCGGAAAAACTAAATAATTTGTTGACATAGGCTTATTGCATGCTGTGTGAATTTTCTTTATGACTACGCGGGTCGCGAGTTCATGCCCTGGGTAGTCTCCGGGCTCCCTGCTAGGTACCCTTTATGAGTAAGTGCAGCAATAACTATTCAACTTTTGAAGCGGTAACTTGATACGCGTTAGATAATACAGATTTAAAAACAGGTGTACAAACTACGAACTTTCGACTTTATATGCTGGCGACGGCAGGAAAATTCTCCAGTGATAACTGGTACCTTGTAATTGCACAAAGGTATTGTTGAAATAATTTGCATTATGAAGGTCTGTAATATTGTTGAAATAAATTGCATTGTGAAATAAAAGGGTAAATTTAAATTTTTATTTTGTTAAAAGACAGAGCTTATTTTTATGCTGGCGCACACACAAAAAAGTCGCTATCCTAGCCTTAACCCAACCCTAAATCAAACCCTAACTGTATCGCAAGCTCCAATCCTAACATTAATCTTAAACCTGTATAACCCTAACGTAGGGCTACCATACATTTTCTTTTAAGAGGATTTGTCGTCTTTTTCTGTTGGACACCAAAAAAGTAGCCAAATGTTTTCTGTTTTTAATGCTCAGCACTTAAAGGCGGGATTCGAAGACCAAACCGACCAAAAACGATATACTTCCATCCACACTCGCGCTCAGCTCCTGCCGACCTTAATACAACCCTACTGACAGCAGATCTTTTTTTTGAGATCACCATTTTCATAGGGAAGAATTGGTGCAAAAACAAGTGGTCTCCAAAGAAAAAAACGGTCTTCAGTTTTTGAATTTTCTCTTGGAAAATTGTGTTCTCCAAAATAAAAAAGTCTTTAGTCAGTCCAGTTGGCCGGTATATACCTTCAGCGTGTTTGGTCGTTTGGGCTTCATTTTTCGAAACTGTCCTCTTTTTGGTCTATGAAAATATGGCACCCCTACCCAAACGATAATTTAAAAAAATAGAAGAGAGTAAATGAGTGCCTATTCTTCTGCTCTTTGCTCTCTTATTTTCTTTAAGCAGTTCTTGCTTATTCGCCAGTGTATAAATAAGCACTTTCTTCTTGAAATACCAAAATTTGCACTTTGCGGTGCGGTATGTATAAATTATTACATATTATTAGGAAGAGTGAATTTATGAACAGTAATTTATTGCAATGCGATTCTCTAGTAGCAGTATTACTGCTAGCAGCATAAGTGTATTGGGCTGTAGGCCCTCCATTGGCCTGTTGGCTAAACACAATAAAAAATGTAACATTTTTCACCCTGCGAGTTAACTTATGAGGCAGTTTTTTGCAGTAATATGGACTCCAAAAGTAATTTAAAGCCATTTCTGAAACAGCATTTGAAGGGGAGGGGGGGGCTAATGATGGTCAAAAATAAAATCAGCAACAACTGACAAAAATGGCTAAAAATAAACAATCAATTTGATCGCATAATGCAAAATACTTAAATTAGGCTTTCTAAAAATATTGTAAAGTGTCTATTCAGTATTTCATTCAGTTAATTATCAATCATGTTTTTCAAATCTTGTTTCATTAGCCCCTTCTCCAAATTATCTAGCGTTATAAAATGCAGACGACTTAAGTTAATACTTGAGAGTTTGTTCAAAGGAAGCGCCCATTTGCACTTTAGGGTGCTTTGCTTATAGAGAAAAAGAGAGCAAGAGTGGTGGTCATTTATGTTTTTTCAAAAATTGTTTAAGGTTTAAGGTGGGTACCCATGTACGCTTTTTTAAAAAATTATTATGGTTAGGGTTTGGGTTTGGATTTTGAGTTTGGGTTAATATTAACATTAAGGTTATAGATAGGATTACAGTTAGATATGTTATGTTTAGGGTTGGGGTTAGGGCTAGGATAGCGATTTTATATTTGCGCGCTGGTGCAAATAAGCTCAGCTTTTTTCAAATGAAGGGATTTTATGGTTTACCTGCTTGAAATAAAGCTAGGACAAAAGTTTTACCATTACCATTACCCACATACTTTAGCCCATTTATAAAACCAGTTCAATCATGCTTCCAATTCAAATTCGCAGTGCTAATTTCTGCGCTTCATTTAAAAGCATTAATTTTTCCAAACTGGGCCTAAGATTAAGTTATTATTGCAACAATTATGTAGTCTTTTGTGCTGGGGGCTTTGACCTCGGGGCTCAGACTCCCAATGGCCTCCGGCAGCTGGCAACTCCGTTCCCATACCCTAATCCAAGCCCTCCCATTGCAGATTTCTGGCTATAAACTTGGCTAGTAGTCAGTACTAGAAATCCAAATGTGTGGCATTAAAATTTCCTTTAATGACAAGTACAAAAAGTGGGTGCATAAAAGAGTAATAGTGAAAATTAAATTTTAAGTCCTGTAAAAAATCTTGCACAGTCCTGGAAAATCATCTAAAAAAGTCCTGGAAAGTCCTGGAATTTGATTTTGCAGTTTCTGTGGCAACCCTGTATGATGGTCTTGTTGTGTTTTGGAAGTTATATTTTACAGTCTAATCTAACTTCAAGAAAAAAATAAGTTCAAAAGCACTAACGAAGCTGCAATTGGAAAATCTTTGGAAATTGCGAACAGCGATAATAATTAATAGACCTACGAAGCTGCAGCTTATTATTTGCCACAAAACAGAGCTCCTTTCTTCGCTTTCTTATATAAAACTCGCGCTAATGCGCAACAAGTGTTGCCAGTGCAAACTGGTTTGTACCGGTACGATGAATGAATGGTGCAAGATATTAACGATAAAAACCTTAACGGAAGTTGACAGAACTTAACGGAAGTTAATTTAGTCCGTTAACATAAAAAACTTTTTAACGAATTAACGAGTTAATGAAAAAGTTAGCTTCGTTATTAACGGATTAACGGACTTGTGCCCATCTATGAATTTCACCATTAGAAACCGTATTTGAATGTCATCGTTCTTTTTACTATTTATTTTTTTGAAGTAGCGGCAGCGGCCGCTGTTTTACATGGAAGTAGCGGCAGCGGCGCTACTTTTTTATTTAAGTAGCGATAAGCGGCAGCGCCGCTGCTTTTTTTGCCAAATAGCGGCAGATCGCTACTTTTCAAGTAGCGGGTGCCCAGCTCTGATTATTAATTACTGTTGTACGCGTGTACTGTTGTGCGCAAAGATGCTAAAAAAAAACTAAAAATGAAGAAACAAGGCTTTTTTGTCAAATTTTCGTCATTGGTTGCATCTCGATTGGGGGGCCTGGGCCCCCAGGGCCACGCCAATGATTTTGAGATAAGATTGCACCCTTAAGTTCTTTCATAAAAAAAACATTTAAAACAAAATTAAAATTACTTTTTTTCAAAAACGTAGAGGACTCGAGTCAAGTCACTTAAATGTTTTTGGAAATCTCCTAGAATTGCATGACATTATTATGACGTGGACACGTGGTCGTCATTATTATTACTTACTTTCGCACGCGTAAATCCTAAATTAAAGAAACTGCAATTCCGGTCAAGGCAACATAATTGCTATGCTTTCATTATACTTCTCATTGGTAGTATTTCAATTGGGGGTTTGCATTACCGCCAGTGTCATAGCATTGAGTTCATAATAACGTTAAATGAGGCCCAGGGGTTGCAACATTTAGGACAAAACTCTTAGATTTCTCACAGGTTTTGCATATAAATTGTTAAAAATCTGAATGAAGGGGTTTCTGGCCCGAGACCCTTGGTCGTCAGTCAGGGGCCCTGGGGCACCATGGTTGTCAGTTAGAGGTCCCGGGGCCTCCTGGTTGTTGGTTAGGGGCCCCGGAGGCTCCTGGTTGTTAATTACGGTCCTTGGGGTCCCCTGGTTGTCAGTTAGGGGCCTCATGGCTCCCTGGTTGTCCGTCAGGGGCTTCGAGGCCCATCTGGGTGACTGTTAGGGTCCCCGGGGCCTCTTAGTTGTTAATAGGGGCCCCGGAGACCCTGGTCGTCAGTTACGGGCCCCCTGGTTATCAGTTAGGGTCCTCAGGGCCCCCTAGTTGTCGGTTGGGGACCCCGGTGCCTTATGGTTGTTAGTTAGGGGCCTCTGGTCATCAGTTAGGGCCCCGAGGCTCCCTGTTCGTTAGTTAGTGGCCCCCTAGTTGTCGGTTAAGGGCTCTGGGCCCCCCTGGTAGTTATTTAGGGGCCCTGGTGCCCCCTGGTCGTCAGGTAGGAGCCCCGGAACTCCCTCGTTGTCATTAATGTTATTGTTAATTACTGTTATGTGCGTAATTACTGAAAAAAGAACTGCAAGTCAACATCGCTAGGCTATGTTGTCATAATTTTTTATCATTGGTGGTATCTTAATTGGAGGGGGCCCGGGCCCCCTGCCCCCCCCCCCCCCTGGCTACGCCTATGTCTACATTGGGATTACTGATTGAGTTATTTTCCGTCCACGATGGAATAAAGGAAAGTTTATGTAATTACGCCGAAGTGATGAAATGCAAAACGTCCACAATACTACAACCGAAGTAAAACAGAACTTCTTACGTAAGTCAATCAAGCAGTGTCCATTGTCCAATATACAGTAGAACAATCAAAACTAAATAGAAAATTTGTACCGGTTGCAAAACAATAGATTTTTCCTTACCACAGGAGACTTTTCCCAACATAGAAAATACTGTAAAATCGCTTACATATCTATATGATCCTAAATACTGTAGGGTGTCAGATCTCTGTTGTAGACACAACCTTTAGTGCCCAAATATAACTATACCGTACGAAATCTACGTCGATGCCCATTTTTGGCCAGCACAAACATCACTGTTACAAATTTTGATTTTTACGAAAAATCTTTTTAAAATATAAAAAACGAATACAGGACAAAAATAACTATAGAAATTATTTTTTAAAGTCGAACTTCTGAAAACGAATTAGAGATTGAAGTCCTATTTTAGTGAAAACGTTAACGTGTAAACAAAATTGAAGCACTAAAAGTATTCAACTTTAAAACTTTCAAATTTACTCTTTTCTTAAGTCAGACTTGGAACTTAATGGACTTTGGTACAGAGCAATACATATCAACGGCAAAACTGAAGAGGGGGTAGATGCCTCCCTAGTTATGGGACCAGTGATGCTATTCGAATTATGCAGAAACCGGTTCTGTGGCCGGTTCTTTAAACTTAGCAACCCGTACATTTTGGCTAGAACCGCAAAATTTTTTGGGTTTTCACCGAAATTCCGTCGTATAGTTGGCCTTCTAGTGCTTCAAAATCTTCGTTACGTTGGCGAGGAAAATGTGACGTTTTTTTACTCGAGTTATATCTCGCAATCCATCCAAGCAACTTGGCCAGCAAAAATGACGTTACCGAGCTCTCAGAGCTTCAAATGCACGAGTAAAAATAACCTCTTGCTTTTAACGAGTATTTCGTTCGGTAGCCGCGCCTCTAGAAAAATTCTCGTTATTAATGCGAAAGAGAAAATGTCTGTGATGTGAGCCCTGGCCTGCCGTCGGGTGGATTTTACGCCATTTGTTAACTGGGTCTAAATGATCAAAATCGCGAGCTCAAATTTGTTCTCACGATACGGCTCATTTGGCTCAATATGTTTGGATTCATCTGAAACTCACTTTAAACCCCCTATTTTACTTGGGATATTTGACCAACGCATTTTACTTCGGGGGGGGAGAGCAAAAATGCTCCTTCGATCCAATTCCTAAATCAAATATATGGAAATACAAAATTTGGCTTACGGGTTGGTATTCACCTAAATTTTTTAGAAAAATTGGCTTTGAGTTGATGCTGATGTCATCATTGTGGCGTGAACACTGCCATATTTTCGAAATATGATGTCATTTTGCAATGACGTCACAGGCGGTTCAAATTTTGTACCCAAGTTTTTTTTAAATACTGAATCATAAAATGTCTAAGTCAAAGTAGTTACGTCACTAAAACATCTTATGACATCATTTTAGTTAAATTTTGGCCAAAAATCCTCCGATTTCAAAAAGTGACTTCGGGAAACCTCAAAATTGGGAAACTTCCCGCTATCTTTGCAATTTGAATTTATCACGAATCATTTGTGATAAAATTTGACTCAAAGTCAAGTTGATTTGAAATTAAAATCTTTTTTTTGAAGGGATATTTCGAGAAAAACCCGAGAGAGAGGCAAAAATGTCCCCGTGTGAAATAGGGTTAAACAAACAAACCAAAAGTACGATGTTAAACTTACTTTCACCGCGCAAATTTCATCATACAGTACAAAAGAAATAAACTTATTGATTATAAATAATTGCACGAGACTATATTTCACCGGAAATTTTTATTTAGCTTTTTATAAATGACCTAGTCTAGTCCAAACCTAAACCCCAACTCAAACCCTAATCTTGACCCTTAAAATAAAGAAATGAAAAATGCAAGGATAAATATTCTTCATTTTCGTTCTATTCTTTTAAACTCAAAAATTTTCGGTGAAATAGTCACCCTCTAAATAATTACCCGTTTGACATTTTGTTGAACCGAACTGCATGATCTTTTCCATCGGCGTAAAATCCGTTTATCTCTAAATCTTGGTATGCGGTTTTCAACACAACTCTTCCATCTCGTAAAAGAAGGGACAGTGTTTCACGCTCACCCTAAATTTTAATTGTTTTGTTCCTGTTTGCTTTTGTGTCGCCCCAATCGAGAATAGATTAAGGCTAAACCTCCAAAAAGTTAAAAAACTCACTTTTTTGTAACCAGCGGCGGTTTTGGGTACACCTGCACAAACTCTGTTTAGGTAACGTGGTCAGAAATTGACATTGGATAGATTTTGGTAAATGGCCGACAATATTGACATATCGGACCACTGCTGAAGTGGTCCGCAATGAGAAAGCTTTCTCAACTGGAGCAGTTTAATTGCGACGACCGGGTGGGTTTCACTATTTCTCTTTGGGTCCAACTGAGGATAGGACAATCTGCTCTCGTCGACTCAGATTGTAGGCCACTTAGGTTCAATCCCTGAATTTATCGAAACTGAATATGATAAATCCTGGCCTTGTTTGGACACCATATTCAGTTTAAATAATAAGTTTTCCCCAGACCAGAACACTGAATTATTTTGGTTTCTCTAATCGACTGGAAAATTTCTGACTTTTATTTGAGTTTTTATTACACTGCAGCTTTCCTTGCACTCCGTTATCCTTTGCTTCTCCAAGGTGGATATCTTTTTATACCTTGTATACTTGGGAGTTAGCCGCCTTGAGTCGTTATTATCAGAATGTATTTGTCTGCTGTTCTCACTCCGGCTTTTTGCTGTTGGAGGCTTTGAATAGTTTTTTGGGATTTTTTTTGTTTTTCTTATTGGAGTGCTTTGCTACTGCTCCATCAACATTTTTCCTGCGCTGTTTTGTTCCTTCCTCCTTGCCCTTAAATTAGGAGAGTTTCTAGTGACATTCAATTTATCGGAATAGTGCTAAATACCTATTTCTGGAAGGATGCTTAAAAGCTTTCTCCCAGTTTTTGATTTTTGAAACAGTCGAGTAACGTGATTTCGTTTATTCTAGTCACTTCAGCTCCTGTGTCGGAGTCATCGGATTGAAACCTTTTTTTTTACCTTTGATCCTGCCGCGGTGCTATCGTTGTAAAAAACATTTCTCCGCCACCTTATTGTTCTTTTTTGCTAGTTAGTTGTAATTAGGTTTTTATTTTTGGGGGGAGAGTGACAAGCTTGTTTATTGACGCCACTAAATAAACAAAACGGGGAGGTTTATCACAGCGTTCTTTTTTTGGAGAATAGGACATCAGCTTAGCTATTCATAAATTGCTTTCTTTCCTCCTGCCGAAGTTTGGCTGAGGGCTATACGGGGTGTGTAATCAACAGTAGATTCGGGCCGTTTGAACAATTCGAAAGTGAATTATTTTCTTAAATCTGAGGCCTATCGCTTTTAAGTTTAGTTTCACTGTGGCAACGTTTAGCCACTATCTCCAATTAATTTTTATTCGTTCTACACTGTCGTAAGGCAATAATATTTGAATGGGTACCTGTACATTATTTTGTAGTAATGTGCAACTCTTCTCTCTGCCCCCCCCCCCCCCCCGTAATTTTGCCCTCCGATGTTTGTGGACTTGATTCGGAAATGAGCCAAAGCAATGACAGGAAAAATGGTATTTACAGCTTTCTTGTTGGTCAATCATTATTAAAGGTAATGCTCTCTGTTTAAAAAAGACTAAGGCAAAACCCACGGTGATATCTCATGTTAGGGAAATTGTATTCCATTACGTTAGCAGTGAATCCATCCTTTATGTCCCAGCCGTTTCAGAGATATTCTACGTCAAACACGACGTACGGGGACTCTCCTAGAATTTGTATTGGCAACCCTGACGTTGATAACATCGGCGACGCCATCGCAGATCTATCCTATGGCAACGCCGCAATTACTTTACGCTAAGTCACAGAAGCTTTTTAACCTATGCAATATAGGCCGCTGTGGGCTAGGCTACTGCATTGAAATGTCAGGGTTGCCAATAAAATTATAATTAAGATAACCCCTATACGTGGTGTTTAAAATAGATAATCTCTGGAACGGCTGAGTCAAGAACGATGGAGTCTATACCAATCTAATACGACTGCTCTAATTGAAGATATCACCATTGTTTTTGCCTTCAGTTCTTGTTTAAGTTGCCTTGAAAGCAGTAGCAGTTTGACACGGCGACCATTATGACCAATTCGCTGTCAGCTGGCGAAGTCTATTATTAGACTAATAAATATGGTACCGATAATCTGTAAAATCGAAAAAAATTTTACTTCAAGTTTTGCAACGAATTTGAAATCCAAAATATGCTGTTTATTTCGCGATAGAATCTGAATTGCTTTTAACAAGTGATCGACAAGTCACACCTAGAAACATATTTTCCAGCAAGTACAATGAATGTTAGCAAGCAATGTTTAAGTTCAGCGCTTCAACAGGACGGTGACTTACAGCTGGCTAAACAACCGGCAATAGTGCCATTCCATTGCCGCAACTTTACATTCAGAATTCTATCGGGCTTTCTCTTAAATCTATGTACATCAAGCATTGTCGCAGAAAGAACAATACCACGACAGTCAAGTACGACAAAGTAGGGTTGATTGACTTGAAAAATGGAATAGAAGGAGTCGGGAGGGGTATGTTACTACCTGGAAATTTCGCAGTTCAAATCGGAAAAGGTTTTAAAAAAGAATTGAAGTCTTGACTTTCGTTCCGAATGTTCTGACTGGCTACAAAAAGTAATAGCTTTTTCACAGAAAAGTTCGTCAACCATAACCCAGAATTACATGGCTATTGGCTGCTCACAAACTATCCCACTGAAATAGGCTATGATTAGTAATTATATGTGCATTTCAAAAAGGCCGATTGGTCTTTTGAAAAATTTGTAAGTCTGCGATTGGTTGTTGATCGGCCTTTCACAAAAGTACACATGAAAAATTACTGTTTACATAAAGAAGCACTACAAACAAATGAAAGCCGTATTGGAATCATTAACGTCATTGCTTTTAACATCAAAGATGATTGCCATTTGCCACTACACGATATAAGAGGATCACCAAATCAAAATTTGTTTTTTCATCTAGCATTGAGCTATATTAGCCACGTTTCTAAATTTGAAGATGTAAGAAAAAAAGCAGCCGTAATAATGATCCAAATTTAGCCACATTTGATTGAGTTACTGCTTACAAAGTTTAAAAGTCAAGTTAGCAAGCGATTATATGCTGTTAGAAATATGCTGAATTCAAAAATGAGCGATTTTCTCTACAATAGAACAGAAAACAACGCAAAATCTCTCAACAAAAACGAATGTATGAAAAATAAAACGTACCAAAGCCAAAAGATATTTGATAACAATGCACCAATAATACTAAAAATTAATGTTGTTTCACAAAAATTACTAATAAAAATGCTGGTGTGTATGGTTAAGGCCTTAGATACAATGAACCACGATTAAAACTTACTTTTAGCAACAAACAGTCGATTTACATATTCCGTAGGAGTCGAGGGCAAAACAAACATCTGGCACAAAGATTAAAGGTTTTGGAAAAACTATGCCAAAACGAATTCAAGATTTTTAGGTACATTCACATTATGCACGTATCTTTACTATCTTATGTACTCCTTGGGTGTGTATATCAACAATTTATAGGCTATGCGCTGTAATCAATTTGTGGTTAACTCTCATTACCAATCCATTTGAGCTACACGCTGCGCTTGCACATCATTCAAGGGAGCCTGTTCTAGAGCAGGTTGCGCCCCCGAACTCCCACCTGCTCCAGCTGCAGAAGCCCCACCTTTAAGTAACATTGAAATAACTGCTGCAATCAACACTACTCCAACAATGACTCCGATTACAATGAGGACCACAGGAAGAACATTTCCTTGTCCCGCAGAAGCGGTCTCAACAGCAGGAGCTATCTCATCAGCAATGAGTTTTTCCCTTTCTATTGATTCTTTAGCGGCCTCTCCAGATTCATCAGTAGAGGAAGTTTCACTACCTGGCCCATCAGAAGCGTTGCCGCTCATTGTACTTTCTGCTTCACTTGGAACGTTGTTCTCTTCAGCATCGGTGCTCAATTCTTCTGCCTCTTCAGTTGTGGCAACAAGCGTGGGGCCTTCATTCGTTTCTGAAGAAGCCGCGTCAGCATCAGGGGAAGAATCCTGCCAAAGCTTTCGCGTGAGTCTTCGAAGCAATCTTGTATCATTCATGCGCATTCCATCAATGCTCCATGCACTTCAACAGTTCTAATGACTCGACGGCAATGTTTAATTCGAGACAGCCAGTTTCAATTCGAAGCATATCGACATTCAGCATAACATGATGAAGCAAAGCAAGCAAAAGCGAATGTAGCAGGTCCAAAATATCACAATTGTTTCATACCACGCTTAACTTTATGATTGTCTAGTGTGTAAAATTGACATAACAAACAATTATATATCTTTGGATGAAGCCGAGTGGGGGAGCCTTTGAACGATTGAGCGGAGAAAAATCGCTCCGAAGGGATGCAGTCTTAGGCGCATTACCTATACTTTTATAACCCTTATTTACTGCCAAATCATTTCTGAGCTCGAATTTTCTCCTAGGTTTAATGGCACATATAATAAATGAAGTAACTGCTTGATATTAAAAGATGCACACAGCAAGCACGTTCCTAGTTTACCACTCGAAGTAGTTGTTGCTGCAGAGTGGAAGTGCTATTCTAACTGCCTGGTAGATGATTTCCCCTGATGCACAAGTGCTATAATTGCAACATAAGCACATAAGTGGTGCCAAGTAGTAAAAGCAAGGAAAAAGTGCTTGAAGATACTGAACCTGCTACATAATGATTATGCGACGTCGAAACTAGATAAGCGCAACAACAGTGAATATCATTTTGTCACAAACGTTTCACTTTGTCCCAGTAGCGGCAAGCAGTTAAATTCGAATTTTTAAACCTGATCAACGCAATGAGCTTCGACCATTACGCGGGAGCGCAAACAAACGGCACGTAACTTTAAATCAGTTTTACAGTGTCACTGCAACCATATTTACATCGTGTTAATCGCTCTCGATATCAAAAAACTACTACATTTTGTCGTGCTCTATAACGTTTCTAGCGAAACAAGACTAAAGGTCTAGACAAACAATATCGTTATTCATTTCATTCTGGAATATCTATTAAACAAGTGGGGTTCGGGCTAATTTTTATTGTGATAAAACTGTTACCGGGGCAAATTTGCAACTCCAGGCCAACTTAAAATTGAAACATTTCAAAGATTACAAAAAACTTAGGATCTAAAAGCATTGAGCTTTTTTTTTTTTGAGAGTCAATCGCATCTCTGTCTTCACAACTAGGTAGTTACTGAAAGTCTTCTAATATCAAACTGAAACCAGTTTCTTAGAGGAAATTAAGTCCAGGTTAATCTTTGTTTTAGTTCAATGAAACACCAAAATTACGAAATTTTTCATTCAAGACTTCAAAAGCCTCTAGGAGACGGCCACTGGCTGATGAAACATATTAAAAATAGAAAAAAAATGGACGGCGATTCCACGAAGTATAAACGAGGTTGCAGTAGATAGCGATCGTGCACATTCCAAAACGACGTACGTTGTTCGGCCATGATCACTAATGAATGCAACTGGCTATGGACCATGCGATACATGCAATCATAAACGGTGATAACGGAGTCAGAAGTAGTGCAAGTTAACTTTGGTGAATCACAAAAAGAAACTTTGCAAAATACTCGTAAATTGTAAAATAGTATTTTGCGTTTTGTTTTTAAAATTTTTTTGATGCTATCACAAATAATTTCAAAAAACCAAACTAAACCTTCACTAATCCACAGGTTAAGTAGGAACGGTAGCAACAGCCTAACTTTTTAACGTGGTTTTGAAAAAAAAAGCTAAATGCACGCAATGATCAATCAACGTTTATATTTACTTAAAACGGAAAGGAATTTTCCTTCTGACTCCTCAATAAATTGTAAATAAACACAACTATTGATTCCGAATGTTATAAAATAAAACATGCGATGAATGTTACAGATTTTTAAATCATCAGCGTTCGTATGTCAGTGGCAACACATGCTAGTTAGATGGAGTCCGGCGTTTTCGGGCTACCTCGGTCTCTTCTGCACTCATCATCGTTCCACTTGGGGTGTTGCTGTTAAAGTTCATGCCTCCCTTTAAACTGCTGATGCTCTCCAGGTCTGGGACCAGTCGGAGGTATTCATTTCCTTGCATTTCCACTGTTTTAACGGTCTAGGGAAAATGAAGTGACGTCACAATGATCTTAGATGACGTAATCACATAATTGATTTTGGTACGTCGGAAATATCCGAATATCGTACCGGTGTGAAAATCATACATTTGCAGCGATTGATACAATAGTACGAAATTGCAAATCTGTTCCGAATGCACGGAAACCTGAGTTCATTTTTCAACTTAATTTTTGGTTAAATGTCCAAATTTGTAATTTTATTTTTTTCAGACATTTACTTAGGCTTTAGTCCTTTGCGACGGTGGAATTTTTAAGCTGTTAAAAAAAAAATGCACAACTTCAAAATTTTTTTGTGATTTTGTCCGAAATAACTAATTTTTGTAGGTCATTCACTTCTTCACTAAAAATTTATCACAGACCTTCGAATGACAGAAAAAAATCCATAGAACCAAATATGGATACTGTTAAGAACAAAGCTGGAATCGGTCAAAATGTTGAGAAACCCAAATCCTAAATTTAAGCACTACAGAATAGGATGTCAATGTGTATTACTATGCAATTTAGAAAGATAGAAAGAGAATTTCCAATATTCAGTGGTTTTTCACAGAAGATGGTAAATTTTTAATACCTCAAGGTTTTATGAAAAAAACATTTAGCTTTGGAATTTACCGACAGAGTAAGCATTTGAAGAACATAAAGTGTTAAAAAATGATTGCAATAATGTTTTATTATTTAAATAACGATAAAACGTTTCTACTTTTAACCCAGAGGTGTTAAGTTAGATGCAAGGTGCCCGACTGTCCACCTTATACGTTCCTCTAAAAAAAATATTTTCTTCGACAATTCTTTTCCACAACGATAAAACTTATAGCAATCACCAAAAACAATGTTCTTCAAGCAAAAAATAAACAAAGTGGTCAACTATAATATAGATATCTCATCTTACCTCTTTACGGCATCCACGTGATACGCCAATGTTTTCCATTGCGTTTTGGATGTCGAACGATCTCGAATTGACATTGAAATCCTCCAGACAGCCACGCAAGGAAATATTCACATTCGATAATTCGTTATGGAATCTAAAAAAAGAAATGGGCTTAAGAAGAGTAAATCAAATAGTTTTCGGTTTAATAATCAAGTTTTTCAGCCAAAAATTTTATGGAAGAGCACAAAAATCAATAGATAAAACCTTCTTATGACACTAATACCTACTGGTAGCAAGTTATTTATTGAAGTGTGATTAAATCAAAGGAAAAACCACGAAAAATTGATATCCGTCACTTACTTGGGATCGAGATCATATGGCCACACTCCTCCTAAATAGATGTCACCTTTAATGTTAGGTGTTCCTCCGCTGAATTGCTCTCTCAAACGATATCTGAAAAAGATCAAACAAGTTCAATGCTATTATGGAATCTAGAGTGCGCTCACGCATCAACTTGCTTTGGTCATGAAAAATGCGGAAAACCGAAACGTTTCAAATAATACAATCCATACATAATTAAACTTACTTCAGTAAAAGGTTTTGCTATTAAGAATTATAACTTATCAGCCATATCTCCTTAAACTTAGTTGTACCTAAAACAAATTCAGATACGAAAGAACCCTCTATCCGAGTACCATCAAAATATCTCACTACAAAATTCAAACGAAAGGTAAAAGCCTACCTACCAGCAGTTCAAGCCATATTTTAAAATTATAAGTATAAACTTAAATCGCATCTTCAAAAACAGTGCGTATTACTGAAATGTAGTTATTCTAACAACAAAAGTACTCTAATTATTATTCGCTACCATTACAAATTTATGGCACAAATTTAAATATTACAGATATCGCGTATGACCTTTGAAATCACCGCCAGCATGAGCGAATAGCTAGTGAGCAAATATAATCTAGTTAGTCTTGAACAGAGAATAATTCTTCACAGTTTATTTAAGAGAAATACTCACGATAAATTGATGGTGACGAGGACGAATCTGCTTCTAGGGGCAAATCCTGCTTTGATAAGAAGGGGCTGGGTGAACTGGGTAATATCATTCTCTTCCACCACTGCGCTTTGGGTTCCGTTTTCAAAGCCAAAGTTCCAATACAAGACCAATTTGCCATCTTCGGCTTGCATGGCCAAAAACTGATCCTGATAATAAATATAAAACGAATGAAACTTGTGGTGCTGTTTATACATCCGTAAAAACGCTGCTACAGCATACGTTTTGGTTTAAGTGTTACTTACGCAAATCCTATTTCGAAAAATATAACATCGGTTTTTCTTTTTATTTGACGCAGCGTTCACCGATGTATTTTGATTTAAGTTGACGTTTCGCTTTACAGTCCGGGAGCATCATCTGACCAGTAACGCATTTCTTGTTTGCAAAAATAAAAATGAGACTAGTAAGAAAAATACAGGTAACCAGGGATAAACTCTTGTGACGCAACAAACAAAAAATATACAACATTCGTTATTACAGCGTGCAATATTACAGAAAAATTATTACATCTGCCAAAAGTATTGTATAATTCGTATTAAGTTACGTGTGGCCTATCAAAAAAAAGTCACTATCAAAAATACATGAAAATTAACCCAGAAGCATACCATAAACGGGCATGTTAGCGCCGTCAATTCTGTTTGAAACATTTACTTCAGTCGCTATTTAATTTATGAAAAAACTCTCAGCTGTGCGACGTTTACTATATTTGGCTTCCATTTTTTAAATTACATTAAACGTCACACAGCCGAGAGTTTTTTTCATATACGTGTGACCTGTCGACCACAAATTACAAGTGCAGCTGCAAGTTTATTTTCAAATGCCTAACTTCAATCAAATAATTGCTGTAGTTGACCCTTGTACAATGTACAATGCTGCTGTCGAGGGGTAAAGCACGGCCTACTAAGCTTTTATTGCTAAGGCAGCTCAGGTAGGCTTATACTAAAGCTCTGCTATTTCTGGAGCAAATTATTAGTCGAGACTTGTTTTTCTTGATCTGCATCTCAAATGCAACGAAATGCGGGTAAAGAACTTTTTTAGTGTACACCTAAACCTGGCGGAATAATACTACAATTCTAGTTGTGCCCATTTTTGGCCAGCACAAGTGGAGCATTTTGGAATAATGATAAGTAGAGCCTAACCAGTGATTTTTTTAGGATGACAGCATTGCCCTTGTTGGATCAAAAACAATTTCAATCGTCGTTATATTTTCGCAGGATTAAGTTAAGAAGCCTCATGGAGTACAAAATTTCGAATCCAAATTCCTTCAAATTTAATTTAACGATAACGAATTTTTTTATTGCAGGAAACACAGCCAATAGGATAAAATAGCAACTTAATACGAACAAAATTCTTGAAGCTGTTTCCTTATAAGAGGCTGCAAACGACCAAAAAATGCCATTCTAAAAAGGCTGGCAAGGTCGTCGAGTCTGCAGCCTCTCATAATTAAACTAAAACAACAAAATTAATTTCTAATTAACAATATAATAATAAAATAAACACAAAAACACAAAACAGAAAATAATGTTTTGCAAAAAGCTAACGGTACTATAAATTTAAACAAGGGCAATTTTTTGGCTTAGTTATTAAAAAAAAATTAGGTAATGAACCTAAGACGTCAAACAGGATTATTTTTCTTCAGAAGTTTCAAGTAGTGCAGTTTTGATTTTTTTGGAGAATGCGCTTAATCCTTTATTGGTATAATTCAGAAATCGAGTTGAGAGTTTGTTCCACAATTTGGTTCCACGTATTTTAATTGATCTCTGAGTAAGTTTTTTGTTGACTTTTGATAAATAATAATTTCCTTTTTCTGAATTTCTCGTTGAGTAGTTATAAAAGTTTGATGCAGGTGCAAAATAGTTTCGAAAAGGTGTTGGCAACGTATTATTTTTGAATTTACACATAAATTTCAGTGTTTCAAGATTGTATTTATCCACAATTTTTAATATGTTCAATTTGCTATACAAAGAAAGTTTTACTTTTTGTTTATAGGTTTTGGACAAGATACGACTAAGTCGATTTTGCTGAACTTGAGCTTTTATTGATATAAGTTACAGGTGCCTTTCCCCAGCTTGTAATGGCATATTGTAGATAGGGGTATGCAATACTGTAATAAACTAAATGTAGACAAATTAACTGTAATTAACAAAATGTAGACTTTGGTGCACGGTTTGTTCTTTAATGAAGGCTAGCAAATGCTATCCTTTTTTGCTTTCCAAGAATAAAGAACGATGTCTTTCACGTCACGAAAGTAATTGCCAAAAAATTGTTGAATACTTACAGTTGAATTTCCAATCAGGAACACCAGGCTGTTGCTTTGCAGTGTTGCCAATTTGAAACCAACGTATTGTGATCTGGTTCCTCTCATGAAGGTGGTGTCGCTGCGTCGCACTCTTACGTAGCTACCCTGGCCACGGAATCTCCACATTTGATTGCTTGCGACATTACTGCTTCTGCAAATTCGAGAAAAAAGCAATTTTGAGTGTTTTTACCACGCTTCAGAACGCGGCGGCAAAAGCTTAGATGGTAGAGTGCGAGGCAATTGATGGATAAGTTGCTAGGTCCCGGTTCAGTTGTCATCCCTTCAACAAGTCAGTACATTTCCCATGCTATTACAAAGCAGCACATATATTTTAGAGTCAATAGTGTTTAACGTTGCAATGGGTTTGCACAATTAACAGAACAGTTGAATCGGTTCTGAGACTAGCTAATTAGGAATAACAATTCAAAACAACGATGCCAAGTTCTGCAAACTTGTAGTTATGCTAAAGTCTGTGGCATTAACCGCTATAGCAAGAGCTGGGAAAATAGTGAAAAAAACAACGCATGATCTTCATTAACACCTATGAACAGACAGAGCCCAATTGTGACTCTGTGAGGGTGTACTTAAATTAAGTTTGACTCACGTGATAAACTAGATGTTAAATGTTTCGAGTTAGACTTTAAGATCCATTTAAAAAATTTTACTCAAAGCTGACCAACTTGAATCAAGCAAACGTGGCTCGTTTCATTGTCGATAAAATGTTGTACGTGGCACCAACCTGGCAGGGCATGCTGTGCCTGGTACTGTTCCTCTATAATCCACAAAATTCCACATTCCAACAGTTTCGTCATTTGCCTTCAGATCCGTAAGACACATTCCTCCCGCCACACTTTCCCCAACTCCGCCAGGTCCCTAAAACAAGCAAAAGAACTAGTAACTACGAGGTCTGTTGATTCTATCAAGAAAAGTTTTTTTTAACACAAGAAAAAAATTGTCAAATTTTTTTTGTGTGTGTGAGTGTAAAAGCAATTTCACAATTAGGAAACGATACCTTACTTCGGGAAACGCGAAAAAATGTAGCCAAGGTCAATAAAATCAATACAATGCGGCCCTAGTTAATCCAAATGTTACGATTCCACGCAATGAACATAACTAAGCTCAAGCTAAGCTGCAGCAGTACAAGAAAACTATGTTTAAAAGACAGCATTTCAAAGAATAAAGGTAAAGTTTAACCAACACAATTTTCTTTTACATAGAAAAGATTTGGTCCCAACGAAACCTAAGAGAGCTCACTGTGCTAAGTAACAACAGCAGTCAAAGCAGGATACACACTTTTCAATTTTAGTGATTTTACTGCGTTTTCCTTATCGCATTGATAATCGCATTGATTTGCGTTAGGCGTCGCGCTAATCTGGTTAATAAGTTTATTTTCGATCGTTTAGTGGGGATTATTCTCAATTACAAGCAACTGGTTATTTTGGTCAAACGACAGAATAAAAATAACAAAACTTTGCGCAATATTGTAAGACCCCAAGGTCATGCTTGCAAGCGCTATCGTGATTACATTACATTTTGGACTGATGCAAAATTATTTTGAAATTTGAGCAAATGATTGAAAAATGACCGAATGACTGAAAATTCAGGAAAACAAATATACCCAGTGTATAAAATATCTGTAAAGTAAAGAAATAATCGACTTAATGTACATCATCGAGGGTATAGCTGCCCAAAATCAATTTGCTAGATCTTGCATCCATGTCAGCAGTGAGATTTGTTCCGTCCGTTTGTCCAGTAAGTGTTTCGTCAGCCGTTCCCGCAGCATCATCCTCATCATCGCCTCTAGATTCCTCATCCGTTGGGTATCTCACAGTTAGCTTGCCTTCGTTATTCATGCTAAAAGAAAATTGTGAGAATTAAGGATAAAAGATGATTTTTTTTCTTTTTACGCGACATCTCCCAATGGTTAATCGAATACAAGAAAGATTTAGAAATAGAAAACTTGCTCCCATTCCTCCCCCAAATACTCGTATAAATTATTTAATCGCTTATGAAAACCAGGTATTTCTCTCTACATTGTACACAAATTGTACTGTTTTAATTCATCTCTTAAGCAAAAACCATAAAACCAATTTTTAGAAAGTTATAATCCACAACTACTGCAAGAGAATAAAACATAAATACAATCATTTTTATAATCAGAGCGCTACTTCTTTTCATACTGTTCAGGGTTGCCGTAACAATTTTTCGCTCGTTAAAACGGCTAAAACCGTTTTAGTTTTGCTTGAACAAATTCTTGCAAAAGGAAGGTTGACAAGCATCGCCCTACCGCTCCAAAATAATGGTGTGCCATCTATCGGTATTGATAGCTCTTTCGCTTTGCAACTGTCCTATTCCGTTTCCAACTTTGTACTGGTATCGCACGCGGCCATCTACTGTATCCAGAGACAAGAAATCACCATCCGACTAAAAAATTGTGAATTGTTTTGCTTGGTTAAACTTGAAAGGGTTCTTCTGCGTTATAAGAAGTTTGCTCAAACTTCAAAAAATTGCAGAAAAAGTAAACTGTTAAAATTTTGCTTACACTGTCAAAATGTTACGCTTGAACCAACCCAGGTAAATGAGTTGCATAGCAAAAAATAATTTTTTTGCAAAGAGTGAATGAAACAGCAGAGATTTTCAAACTTTTTTGAGCTGAGCGCCACTTCAAAAAAGATTTAGGTTTTATCAAGGCACATTTACGCATTTTTCGAATATTTTATGAGCTTCTTAGATAAATAAACTACACGGTAAGCATCACACTTCGCGGCAACTTTAGTTGAATTTATGCATGCCAGAAAAATCTTTTACTTTTTCTGTAGTTTAAAAAATGCGCGCATTTTGTATTTGAACATTTTGAACAAGCTACCGTTAGGTCCTACTTGATAACAATTAAAGTTCCACGTGTACCCTGGCTTTTTTTTTGGCACACTAGCTCACAATCATTTTGCATAATAACAACTACTCTTTGATGAATAAAATTACAAAAACTGTAGACTTTAGAAGAAAGCCTATACAATTGAATATCCTTTCAACAAAATTTCTTGCTTACCGTTCCATCTCCGTAATAGAGAATCTGGCTGTTTGGCGAACTTTCTGACGGTCTGATTGCAAATTGTAGTTTCACAAAGTTGTCCACGTTCTGCACAGCACTGGGTGTGCGGAGTTCTACGAACTGTGCATCAGACCGTGAGGCTTCAACCAGCCTCATTGAATCTTTAATCTGCAACAAAAATTGAATTAGCAGAAATCCATACAATACACCTAACGCCAACTCAGTTTTTGCATGTACCGTATGAACCATGCACTGAGACGCTGAATGCAATAACACTAAATAAAACAGGGCACTCTTTTTTGGTTTCTGCAGGCAAGAACCACCACTTTTTACATGGCTTTTGAGTTCGTTTTGTAGCAGACTTTTCTGTGTTCTTCTTGCGAGGTTTCGGCAGATCCAGCGTACTTAGCTTAGTTGGGAGAGCCCGGATTAGTAATTGAAAGGAAGCGACCAGTTCCTGGCTTCTAAAATGGCAAAGCGCCGGCACACTGTAACCTTGACAAAGATATCTAACTCCAATTTCTTATTTGGAACAAGAAATATAACTGTCGTGGTATTTGACAATTTGGCAGTCTAGTCTAAAGACTACCGAACATAACTCAAAAGATATTACGCTTCAGTGCGTGGTTGCATTGTTCCTTCATAGCTAGTTTAGAGGCAATAACATTTGTCATTAACAATCACGGCGCTCTTAAAGTTTTAAAATCGAACAGTGGTCGCGTGGATAAACCGTCTGCAACTGAAACGGTAGGCTCGGGTTCGATTCCCTATCAGGTCAAACCAAAGACTATAAAAATCGGTATTCACAGCTTCAGAATAAAGATGTAATTACAACACTGCAAAACATGGCAAACTTACTGAATTTGCAACGGTTCTTGACATTTCAATTCTCTTTCGGATCTCGTAGATCTTATCTTGTAATCCCAGATTCTCTTTAAGCGAAGCAAGCTCGTGCGATTTCTCAACCAGCTCTTCCACTTTGCTTTGCATTCTTCCAACATCGCCTTCCAACTCACCAACTAAATGTAAACAATCAATGTGACGTAAGACATCATCTAGTCGTACCATCTATACCAATTAGGCGTAGTTGGCTTCTGATTCGACTTTTGAGATAAGGTTTGAGATGTTTTTTCTTTGTTTGCGCATTTGGTAAATTGCAAATACACAATTGATTAAGGTGGTCGCGTTGTTGGGAAAGTATTTAAAAGGGCATTTAGGACGTTTTTGTTTAAAAATTTTGTCTGCGAAACCATAGTGAAACAACTTAGGCAATTTTTTAGAATTTTTTCGCACCAATTTTGATTCTCTTCGGCGAAGAAATTGTAAGATATTCGCAATTTTTTTCCTCTTAGACTAAGGAGAAACGCTTTTTGAACATTACCAAACTAAAAGGACATAGGTCTGAATTGTTCCAAATGACTGACTACATTAGCAGCTGTGGAGAAAGTGGCTTCGTAGGTACCTGCTAATAACCGTAACGAACCTAAACCAAATATGCTAACTAAAATGCTTTGCACTGAAGTTTGAAATTTCGTATTTACGTAAAAAACTAACTGGCCTTATCTGATCTTTAGGCCTAAACCAATTGCGCAATAATCGCATAAAACTTACTGGCTCACTAAAAACTAGAATCTTAGTCTTATATCTTTTCAGCTACCATGCCTTAGCCTTCAAAAAGCAATAATTTTTTCAAATAGGCTATCTATACGAAGCAATAGTCACAATCTGCAATAGACTATTACGCCCGAAGCCTTATCTTATTCCCTCCGACTACTTAGCTAGCACTTGGTGGACAAAGCAGACTAGGAAAGCATCTAACCTCTCTGAATTCAAACAGTAGCTGTTCCACAAATTTATTTACCTATACCTTCAGCACTCACCTAGTTCCAAGAAGCCCGGTACTTAGCAAGACTCGGAAATAGAAGTTACAAACTGATTTATTGCGCAATCTACTTGAAACAAGATGGCCGAAATAGGGATTCTAAGGGGAAAACATAAATTTTTTTCTCTTAAGACTTTCTTAACCGGATGAGTTGCAAGAATCGCAATGGGGTCATGTTGGTGAACATATTTTTTCGCAATTTTTCAAAATTCGGGTTGAATGCCCTTTTAAAGTCCTTTATCTAATTCGTGCTTTTCAGAGCTTTTGGATCTATTTTGGCATCATCAAGGATCAGCTAAGCGTAACAACCACTGCGCTTCAGTAGAGTGTAGTAAGGCTAACGTAATCATTTTCCGACACGATACAAAGATCCATGAAAGTAAATTGATATATCAGGAGCGCCACTATGAACCAGTCATTTGGTAGAGCGAGATCTGGGGCACAACTTCGGGGAGGGTCATATGAGGCACTACAAGTCATTAATTACTTGTCCAGGTATAGCAAATTTTTGCAGACAATAATAGCGTACTGGAGCAGCCCAATATCTATGTCGCAGAGTTATGGCCTCTGCCCTGTCACAGTCAAATTTAGCACTTTAGCGCGATGCAGAATAGATCAAAACAAGTTCGAACAAAAACGCAAATATTATGCCACGCCAACTAGATAGCACGTTGGCTGCTAAACATATGGCCAAATCTGACACGATGAATCAACAATCGGATCAAACTAATCGATTTGAAATAGGTAGTGGCAGAACAGTAACGCATTCGTCTCAACAGCGGAAGGTCTGAGGGTCAATTCTCGAGCCAGTCACATCAAACAGTGCTGCCAACGCCCTCCACCGCTGCAACATTTCTTCGAAAGGAGCTGTGTTGCCTAAACTTGCAAGCAAACGGCGATAACCCCAGCAAACTCGTTACACGTTGTATTTCATTATACTCGCTGTATTTAGTTACATAGCGAGAATAATAATATCAATACAAGATTTTTTATTTACTGTTTCACTACTCGGTGCTATGGACCAAAAACGCGCGTAAGGCCTTCACCTTGAGTGGTAGATATAATAAATGCCGGTTGACTGGAAGACCGCAAGCTTTTTAGCTGTCTTTAAATCAAGCTAATTTGGTGCTGCAAATGCACAAAGCGTGCCATTGTCTGAACCAATATAAAAACTTTAAATAAAACCGAATAAGTTTAAATAAGCTGATAGAAAGAAAGTATATATGCACTTACGCTTCATTCTCGTTATTTCTGCTTCATCTTGGAGATTAACGTCCTCGGGAATCAAATCAATCAAATCCTGGAGCTCTTCCGCTCTGCTCTTGGCAGCGGTGGAGAGACCACTAGCTTCCGATCTCGCATCTTCAACTCGCCCAAGTTGATCATCCAAGTCCCCTACATAACATGCAGATTGTAAAGCGTTTGTTCAAAGAAACGCAATTTCAATATGGCAACAGCGCTGTCAACTCCAAATGCTTCTGTGCATAGTTGTATAATGCATACTAACCATTGGTCCCTTGTCGTTTTTATATTATTTTGGCAACACAAATTTTCACTCAAGTCAACTTGGAATCGAATGCGCTCTCTTGCATAACATGCAAGATTGTAAAGCGTTTGTTCAAATAAACGCAATTTCAATATGGCAACAGCGCTGTCAACTCCAAATGCTTCTGTGCATAGTTGTATAATGCATACTAACCATTGGTCCCTTGTCGTTTTTATATTATTTTGGCAACACAAATTTTCACTCAAGTCAACTTGGAATCGAATGCGCTCTCTTGCATAACATGCAAGATTGTAAAGCGTTTGTTCAAATAAACGCAATTTCAATATGGCAACAGCGCTGTCAACTCCAAATGCTTCTGTGCATAGTTGTATAATGCATACTAACCATTGGTCCCTTGTCGTTTTTATATTATTTTGGCAACACAAATTTTCACTCAAGTCAACTTGGAATCGAATGCGCTCTCTTGCAGTAACCTTAGATCCCGAAAAGATACGATCATAGTTTAAAGATTTTTGTGTTTTCTCATATTTAAGCAGTAGGCCTGTCTTTTCACTGTTGGAACATTAGCACAAGCGAGGCAACTCACCTCTATCTAATTCATTCAGCTGTCTATTTAGTCCGTTTAACATATCTTCCAAAGCAATCTTTTGCGCTTCTGCGTCGTTTACAGCACCATTTGCAGCCTAAAATATAAAAATATCGCAAAATTAATTACAAATCATTTATGTTTATTGGAAGCAGCAACTAAAACTTTTTACCGCAAACTTTTGTTTGCAGTAAAAGGTTTTTCTAAAGCAGACGGTGAAGCATCGGGAATTTACAAATGGGAGCCAACCAACATGCAGGCAAGACTTATATCAAAATGAAATAAAAATAAAAAAATGGAACGCAAAGTTACGCGATTTCACACATTATCTATCTACTTATTTTAGTCTTGTACAGACAGTAAGAACGGTATAGCATATTCTTTCTCTCAATTTCCGGTAAACCAAAGATCTTAATATGTTTTTGCCGCAAATAAAAAACACTGAATAATTAACCTTTAGTAAAAATAGGTCCTAAATTTTGGACTCAATCGTAAAATGAACCGGGCGGACTATAAATTAAACATGCAAATTACGTACAATGTAGACCCGACCAGCTCGTAACTCGATCGCGGGTTTGGTTCACGCGCTTGCTTCTGGTGCGGGAGGTCTACAGTTTAATTCGCGGATTAGTCAAACGCGACACATGTTTCGTTACCTTTACTACAACATTTTGTTACCACTGCTACATCATGTGAAACTAAAGGGACAATGTCACGGCGATAGGCACTTTCAAAACATCTACTCGGCTTCACAAAGTACATTATATTTGATTTTTGTTTTTCTGCACCGACAGCTTCGGACAGCAATACAATATAGCTTAACCTACCGCCATGTTGTTAATGAGGTCTGCAAGCCGCTCATTATTCAAGTCTTGTGTTTGAGTCAGCAAGCGACTGCTTCTCCTCGCGGCTTCTTCGGCTTCCTCTTGTAGGTTTCGATTTTCGACATCATCACTAGCTTTGCGAGCAGCCTAAAAATATTTAATTCGACAAAAATATTGAGTTTTCCGATAAAGAAAGTCATCGAAGCAACAATACTCTGCTTAAACACAGGAGTAGAAAAGGTTCATGTTTTTGTGACAGTGCAGAGCAAAATTACACGAATTAAGCTGCATTTGCATATTTCCAAGTCTTGATGACTAAGTTTTTATGGCAACAAAAAAACGATATAAGACTCTGTGGATCGCGGTCTTTCACGTGGAGCATTGCAGAGTTGAAAACAAAAACCAGTGGCCTCTTACCATTGCACATTTAGTTTATTCAACAAGCCTAAAACGCTGCAAAAACCAAACACAAGTCGAGGCAGTGCTTTTGGGAGCCATAGATACAGAGCTGAGCAAGTACAGAGCTGAATATTAGTTGCAGTGCACATTCATTTATCCTCCTGCCACCCGACAGCGTCAAACGCTAACCATTTCGGCTTGGAAAAATACGCACTTGCTTACGAGTTTCCAGTGATCCAATGTTCTTTTGTATGGGCTTCCAATTCTTGTCGATTAAATTTCCTGCTTGTTCTAAGCCACAGAGATAATCACCAAAAAATGTCATATCCAAGGATGCAACAACGCGTCCAGGGTGTGAATTGAACCCAGATCATGCGATCAGAGTCGACGTAAAACCGACGCCTTTATCCTCTCGGCCACGCTGCCGA
Organism: Trididemnum nubilum; assembly: GCA_963965965.1. Classification (NCBI taxonomy): domain Eukaryota; kingdom Metazoa; phylum Chordata; class Ascidiacea; order Aplousobranchia; family Didemnidae; genus Trididemnum; species Trididemnum nubilum. Next base: position 20,643,048 of record OZ014490.1, read on the forward strand.
AGGACTTCACGATATGATCCTTACCAATAAAGCATCATCCGCAGCCTGGTCAGCTTCATTGAGCATATTCACCAATTCCTTGTACGAGTTTGCCAACTTGAGACTACCATTGTAGCCAATCTTCGCGATATCTTCCAATGCGTCCGCATCCGCTTTTAGGTTGGCAACTCTTTCTGCCGTCTGCAAAATGACGCCATAAAAGTTTTAAACAACTTTTTTTCAAAGCAGCAGCAAAAATCCACAACTAAAGAGCTGCATCAATATTTGAATATTACTATGCCTTGTTACAAAGGACCTGATTTTAATAGCGATTAAATAATAAATGGCTTTCTTTCAGCTCAGTTGACCGCAAATAATTTAAGTTTTTGGGTCATCATCATTTCATGACGAAAGTGCTCCTGATCTGAGATCAACGAAAATTTCGCAGCTGTAAAAAAGATCTTATTAAACAGATTACAATCGGCGATAAATAATTATTAGTTAATAGACTTCATTGATATGAAAAGCTTTTTTAGCCAAACCGAATATTTAAAGTTTAAAAATTTCAAACACTCGATTTTCTACGTTACTTACGGTGTTCGCGTACGGGCTGTATCTCTCCAAGTCCTCCAGCAGTTGTGTGGAAACTGGTTCAAGTGTTTCTGATTCCCGTTGAAGAGCGTCCAACAAATCAGCCACTTGATCGATTCCATCTCTGATAGGACCTTCCATTGCAGTCTGGGCAGCCGCGAGCATCTGTTCAGCGTCCGCGAGATCGTTGCTAGCCATATCAGCCTTGCCGTCAATATCTGCAAAAACGAGCATGTTCGACAAAAAAAGAAAGAAATGTAAAAACAGCCAAAATAATACATTTAAACTAAATACCAACGATCTGAAAAGTAGGGCCAAAGAAATATTATGAAGCAAATTCGAAACGCTAGTTGAATTCGTACAGACCAGTTGGTCGAGCGGTAACGCGTTCGTCTCTGGAGTGGCAGGTCTGAGGTTCGAATCTCCGGTCGGTCAAATCAGACACAGTGTTGCCAACAACTTGCCACCGCTGCAACATTTCTTCGAATGGAGCTGTGTCGCCCGGGCGCAATGACGAGATGGGCCCCGCGAACTCGTTACACGCTTGGGCGTAATACAGCGAGTATAATGAAAGATTTGATTAGTTGAATTCGGCGCCTTTCACCATTGGCAATGAGCAATCAATCCTAAAGTATTAAAATTTAAAGTAAGGATTACTCCAGGCCAGTAGTGATGCCATCAATTAATATTTAGTTTCTTAGTAATTTCCAGGTTTTTCATGGCTATAGAAACATGCTCTTGCGGTTCACCACTGATTTAAACAAAATATTCCAAACAAATGTAGTTTAAAAGCTAATTATAAAAAAAAGAAAATCTCACCTTCGATAGCTGCAATCATATCCGCCAGATTCTTTCTATTAACAGCATTCATCGTTGTTGCCATGTTGGCATCCGCTGTGGCGTTGTTCATTCGTTCACGGAATTCGTGGAGTTTGTCGTGGGTGGACTGGTATTGCTCCAAAACTTCGTTCACCCTGGTAGAAACGTTTTCAGCAGGTCCGTCAAAGTCGCCTTTTACCCGATCCATCACTGTGACAGTAAATAGTAGTTTTGAAAACCAGGAGGTAAAGTGTAGCGTTTTAAATTGTTTGAGAAGTAATTGTAATTACATTTAGTTGCCAAGTTGGCTTGGGCCAGAAGACAGCAAAATGACCCTTGGGATCCTCGAATCAAGCTGCCACCTCTCTACTACACGCAGTGGAGGCTTCACTCTATCTTTTCTATTGCGGAATGTCAACTACAATAGCTGAGACACCCATAAAATAATGACGTAACATCATCTCGCAACATTACACCTTTGACTTACACGCTGTGGCTTCTTCTAATTCCTCCTCAGCCACCAGCTTCATTGACGTCATATTTCGCTCCTTCATGCGCTGGATCATCATTTCCGCATCACGGAGCTTCTCCAGGTAATCTTCCGCGTCACCAGAAGATTCCGCGGTTAGCTAAAGCATTGTAGTGTCTTTTGAATGTCAACGCCTATTATGTAATATCCAAGACAATGATCATGTTGCAGTTCAGTCGACAGACGTTAGATTGTAACTGAAACAACTTTTTGTTTGTGCACCCGTTTCTTCCCTATGAATGAAAGCGTGACACAAAATATCACACCACGGGAGCCAGGCGTTGAGGTGGAGAACCCAGGAGAGAAGTGGGCTATTCTGCTACGCCCCTGGTACTGCACAGTCGGCTACTGATGAAGGATACGATTTGGTTACCTTTAGGGTTCACTGAATAGGGGCTTCACTATACTCTCACAGAATCTTGAAGATTTCGAGAAACGGAAAGTTGAAATATTTAATGTGATGTTTAGTGGCATATCGTTGGAGCTTGCTGCTAATTGCCACGTAGTAACCATTGCTATGAATTCAAACTAAAATTGAGATCAATAAAAACTAGAAAACCAATATCTGATAAAATCATAAAAATATTTGTTTTAACTAAGTGCAGGACCACATTTAAGGCTACTTCTTATATTTAGAATAGCTGGGGCCTTACTACGCAACCTTTTGTAAGACTTGTTTGTATTTAAAGTATACTTAGACTAGCGACATCGTTAGTTTTGTTTGTTTGTTTTAAAGAGCTTAATACGTCGTAACTCTTGCGATAGGTTGCATAATAACCTCCTGAATTAAAAACGTTACATTTAATCGTCTTATGTCCAAATGCTCAATGCCTGAAAGACCTGTTTTGCAATTTTCTAACCTTGTCAAGTAGCTCTTTCGCTTCAGTTTGGAAATCCATCGACTCCATTTGGAGCTGGTTGGTCTGGTTAAGTAACAAGTCGCTCCGGGCCATGGTCGCTTCGACCTGGTTGTGTAATTCGCTAGTCTGGTTGCACATCTCCGACACCTGGCCAAAAGAGAGTTTTGTTGATGATCCTTGACCCAATCATTAGTTATCGTTACTGACAAGGTCTACACCGACAGCGTTTGAGCATATTTTTAGCTTATTTTAAACAGAAGTTCGATACGCCCGGCGTAACGCCTTACTAGCGTAGAAGCTGCCCAATTGGATAAAAAACCAAGATTACGCTTGTCTAAATTTTGCATTTAACGATGTTTTAAAATTGCGACTTATTTAGGGTCGTACATCATTTTCTCTGCCAACCTTTAATGGTAAATCTTTAAAAACTATATAAATTTTGAAATATTTTCATCCAACAGCAAGAACCAGCAATATTTTCTGACACGGACATGTTATAATACAAATACGAAATATATTTCTGCCTTTTAAACTGTAAATATGAGTCAATAGCGTGTTTTTAAAACTCTATGTAACGCAAAATATTGCAATAGAGAGTGTTGATGGTACATCAACAATTTATGGTTTTACAGCGTCTGCAAAAATTTGGCACAGAATAATTTCGCACCTGTAGTCCTAGCTATACCGACGAGAAATAAAAGACGAAAGTCGATTCCGAAACAGTATGCCTTAGGCTGTTAATCAAAGGTTTGATTGTACCTGCAAGACTATGGATACTGTTTATAGCTTATCACTAACTTCTCAATACATTGTTCTTAATACAACAAATCTTGTTACTTCAAAAAATGATCTTCCTAATATCATTTCTTGAGCAAAGGTTATAGGGCGAGCTGAAACGACGAATTAAGTCAGTCAAGCATGACATGCAGCAATCACGTGATAAGAGAATGAGACTTACATCGGTTTCAGTTTGGGTGATCCTCGCTTCTAGCGCGCCGAATTTTTGTTCATTCTCATCAAGTTCTTCGGTCTAGCGCAAACATTCCCGTTATTTTCATACCATGCATTTTCAAACATGTTACAAATAGCAACAATAAAGGGATGGATTTAAAAGTCACAATGGAGTCTGGAAAAACGCTGTTTTTCGATAAAATTAAGAGGAATTAAATTTTTCCAATGAAATTTTATGAAACTGATACGACGGGGACGAAGATTTTTCAGAAAAAGAATCAGGGTGGAGAGTCAAAATCGGTTCCTATTTAAATCAAAATACGCAATACTGTTGATAATCTAGCATAGTTTAAAAAACAAACAAACACGCATAGCCCATTTTGGGCAGTTTGTTTGAGTTACTGTAAATCACTTTTTCACACTGGGGTATTTTCTTAAATTAAAATTTTTTTCGTGTTTGAAGTTGTCCGAAAAGCCGCCATTGTATCTTTGCCAGATATCAACAATGAATATGTTCGTTGAAACCAGTTCATATCCAAGAGCCACAAATAAAATACATTTCAAAAAAGTGAAGATCAAATTGTGGCAATTTTAGCTAAGATAACACAATTGGACCAACCTGAGAAAAAGTTATTAAAATAACTTGCACTTTTAGTTCTCAACAAATTTTGTTTTTCTACAAAAATTAAAAAAACAAATAACAACTTAAAATAGTGTAAACGTGAGTTTTTAAGCCACAAATAAAAAAAAAATGAATAGACAACATCGACCTATAATTAAGATAAAAATCTATCCCTAAAATTGCACTCAAAAGAGAAAATATTTCAACATGCGTTTGACTCACTAATAATCCTGAAGCTTCAGCTAGCCCTGACATTTCTTCTTCTGCCAATTCGATATCCCCGTCCAAATCCACAACGCTGGTTGCCATGTTCAAAAACTCTTCATCGTCTTCGATTTCGCTCTAAATAGTCAAAAGTAGAAGTTGGCTTACACAAATCTACATTAAAAACGATGAGAGATACTTCAAAGAAACTTCGTAAATGAATCAACAGGTAAATGGTAATTAATTGATTGATCCATATTTATCCTCAACTCACGAGGGAGTAACGGTGCCGCTTTTATTTCGGACAAATCTTCATCCATTTAGGAGTTGACCGCATTCCAAGTTTTCCTGTTGACGTTTGACTTCTTCCCACGTAAATTTGCTGCTTGTTCAAAGCCATTAAGCAGAGACAATCTTCGTAAAGCGTCTTACCCAAGGACGCAACAACGTAACCAGGGTGCGGGCTAACCCAGATCATGCGATTAGGGTTGTCGTAAAAACGACGTCTTTACCCTTTCGGCTACGCTGACGATATAAATCAAATATAGAAAAGACATCCAACTACTTAGACATCTAACGTAACGTATCAACCTTAAGGGTTCACGGTGTTAGGTTCTAACTTCTATCATCGGAGGGGAAGTAACAATATGCTGCACTAAGGAAATGGGTTAAGAACCCCTCCCCACCATTTCCCCTGCTGAGAACAACCACTGGATAATATTAAAAATGATGAAGATGAGCCCTAGGACAGGTAGATTTCTACTCATCTCAACGGCAAATTACAACTGAAAAAAGCGTCATATAATACAGATTACAAAAGTGCATTTCGTTAAACAGTAAGATTGCTTATGGCTGCAGAAAACTTGAGCTTTATGGTCAGGAGATTACAGAAAAAATACTAAAAGCCGTCTCAACAAATCCAACGTCAACTTGGAAGCTATGTAAGTGATTTACGAAGTTTAACATTTCAACAAATCACCTCAATGTCATCTGCTTTCTTTTGTAGCTCTCGTAGTCTCCGAGTAGCGGCCGCCCCAATTGAAGCGTTTCTTAATTTGATTTGGGCATCTTTAACTTCCTCAGTCAGCGGTTCAATGGTGTCCAGCAGGTCATCGATGCAACTGTCACACCCTATAAAATAGTTCGAAATGCCAATGCTAAAATGCAACAATGCAAGCTAAAGAAGAACAGCAGAGTAGGAAATCGACACAAAATGTTACAGAAAGCGATTCAAAAAGACAGCTGCAAAGAAAACTCATCATATGACCCTTCTCAACAAGCATTTTGAAGGAATTTAAAAAAAGAAAGAAAATTTTTGACGTAACCTAATATACAAATACACAAAAAAATTGTTATAATATTTGACCACAACATGGTTCGAAAATTCAAAAATTAAAAACCACTGCAAGATCAGAAGAATTTCGAACATAACACTTCGGGACCTCCAACCTTTTGCTATAAGCTATTTGAAGACAGAACTTAGTGAAAAGAAAATTAAGTACTGTTAGATTTTGTCCAGGGTTGACCAACACCCGGACGCTAAATCACAAGCACCGGAAAACTTCCATCGTTGCTAAAATTTACTATGCTGATTGATAAAATAATCATTGTTTATGGAGGAAATTCCCTAGATAAATAAGGAATTTTATTTTTAACCTTGCGAATTTTGAAGGGACCGATCCTAGTGGCAGAAGTGCATAACTTTTGTGCTAAATCACGAATAAGACCAGTTTGTCTTACTATTGAAAAGTAGTAATAGCTGGTCAAACGCCAATTTCTCATTAAAAATAACCATAGCAATGTTTGTTTCACTTACTGGAACATTCAGATGCTCCTGGTTCTAGGACATGCCGGGCCAGTTCACATTGGTCGCACTGGGGACCAGTCACTCCAGGGGGACACTCGCACAATCCGTTCACTGGGTTGCATCTACCGTTGTTTCGACAATTGCATGCTGTTAAAAAAATAACCATCAACCAAACTAAACGCTGAAGGGAGTCACGTGATAGGAAAAAACAGTTATCACGTGATGCTAACTATTGGCGATTCACAAAGCCGAATGGTGTCATGTGTTACTTACGTTCGCAACCGCTTGGAGAGTAATTCCAAAATCCGGGGGCGCATCTGTCGCACCGGCGTCCAACGACATTGGGGGAGCAATCGCACTGTCCCGAATTCACATTACATTCGCTATTCAGTGCCCCCAATGCACAATCACAGCCTCTGCAACCGTTGCATGAATCAAAACCGAAGAAACCTGAAAAAAGATTTCGATCAGCATATAGTTGTAAAACAATTAACTTTTTTCATAAATTTTTGAAGCATGTTTTTAATGGAAAGTAAAGTTAAACGATGATTGCTAATGTCTATAGAAAAATTGCTTGCTCAAGCATTCCACTGGTGTTCAGATCGAGATCAGCCATGATATGTCTACAGCAGGTTTGCATTAAATAATCTCTGCTAAAAATTCCATGCATTACTCATTCGGAAACCTTTTCGCAAAGTTTCAGTTACAAGAAAATGTTACTTCTTGCTTTCTTAAACCAAAAATTTCTTTTTGTTCGTATTTTTAAAGTTTACAGAATAATATTTACAGAAACTTACCGAATTGCAAATTTACGACACGCAATAAATTTAAAAGGACTATTCCATATTTTTTCAATTAAATTAAAATACGAAAAAAGCTTTAACTGTATCTATGCATGTCAAACCTTACTTAATGCGTTTGCCCGCACCTAGCGATCCTACATAAAAAACTGGACAAGAGTTGTGTTTGCTACCTGGTTCACACATGTTACAGGTTGATCCTATCACGTGAGCTTTGCACGAACAGAAACCTTGGACGTGGTCACATTCGTCCGTTCCGCATGAGTTGCACTCACACTCCGTGCAGTTCTTTGCCAAAATCGCGTCGCCATAGAAACCATCAGCGCAGCGCTCGCAGTAGCGCCCTCCAGTGTTGTACACGCATTCAAAGCATTCTCCTGAAAACGGAATCGGGGTTTAGATTGGCTGTATCACCATTGTGACAGTATTTATTAAACGCATTTTGTGTTGTTTCCATGACAAAATTTTTCATTTTCTTAGCTATGATTTTAGAATCAAATCAAATTTAAGAAACCAGCCAGTTGGTCGAGCGGTAACGCGTTTGTCTCTGGAGCGGGAGATCTGAAGTTCAAATCTAGAGCCGGTCAAATCCAACAGTCTTGCCAACGGCTCGCCACCGCTGCGAAATTTCTTCGAAAGGAGCTGTGTTGCCCGGGCGCAATGACGCGGAGATGCGCCCCGCCAACTCATTACACGCTTCGGCGTATTACAGCGAGTACAATGAAAGATTTGATTTGATGATTTTAGAAACTTCAAACTAGAGTTCGCAGTTTTTTGCATTTTATTGTTTTTGCCAAGATGTTTTAAAAGGTTTACTGAGCGCTACAAAACAAAAATAGAAAACAACAAACGTCAAATTTCAGCTTAATATATGCGCTTCATAATTTTTTATTTATTTCTTCAGAGTTCTAGAGGCCCTCATTTTGAAATCAAACGAACAGCATAGAATGATGTCTTTACCAGTTTGAGAATCGCAGTCTTCCATTATTAAATTGGGGTCCAAGTTGCCATGGCAGTTGCACTTTTGGCAGAATCCTCCCACAGAAGCAGGGTTGCCAAAGTATCCGGTGGAACAAATCTCACATCGGTCACCCGTATAACCTTCCTTGCAATGACAAATCAATTCGCCTAAATAGGTCAAACAAGGTCAAATGCTGTAATTTTTTCCCACACAATTTATTTAGAGAAATTTATTCTGTTAATTGCAAGTTGATTCAAGCCCAACAACTCCAAACTTTAATTTCAATCCGACTACAACCGAAGGTTTCTGCTATACTCACAGTATAAAACGCAATGGTAGGTTAAATCAATGTTAAGACTGGCTAGAGCTACCGTCAAACCAATTATTTTGTTCTTGATGAATTCGTTTTCCTTTTTGCTGATCTAGGCCCACGTTTTCTACAGCAAAGTTTCAAAGGCTAACAGATCAATATGCTTAACTACTCTGCTCTACATCACGGCTTAGCTTCAACGAAATGCATTTCGGATTCTTTTTTGACAAAAATCAATCGTGCTTTCGCAAGAATCGACCCGTTTCGAGATCAGTAAGTTCCAGGTTCCTTTACAATAGCTGCGTCTCCACGGCGGCCATATTGACTTTGAAATTTGACTTACCATCTTCTTCTTCACATGTGTCAGCAAAATTTCCATCTACGCTGGGTGTCGGGCAGGGACAGGGAGTGCAGGCATTTACTTCACCAGAGGTCGCATTTCCAATGTAGCCATCTTTGCAAACCCCACAGTTCGGGCCACCCTAAACACAACCACTCATTTGCTATGTTACAGCCAGAGCTAATTATTGTGGTGATAAAAAATGAAAAAAAATTAAAAAAGATATAAAGTATGCTTCGATTTTTAATAAGGCACAGAGATTCAGTGCAATTCAGGTTCAAAAAACCTGTATCTCTGCAAAACAAAAAACAAAACTGTGAAAAAGCTTGAAAATTTAAGGTTAAACTAGTCCGAATGCTTAGCAGAAACGTAAACTATTCCAACGGAGGTTTAAACCCACAACAGCAAAAAAAAAACTAAATCAAGGCAATTGTGATTACATTAACCATTTATAACCAAGTTGTCTTTGCTAGGAGACAGCAGAAGGACCTGTCAGCCTTCCAATCAAGCTGGAACCTGTCCAGTGCCTACTTGTCAACCACACACCGTGGATACCCCCATTGTCCCTTATATGTTGCTGAACGTCAAGCAGGAAAGCTGTGAATACCAATTTTTATAGTCTTTGGTTTGACCCGACCGGGAATAGAATCCGAATCTACCTCGGTAAAAGCAAACTTACAGTGTTATGTAAGCAATCATTGCTTTCCAAAGGCTGTCCTTCATCGTCGCATGTGAGACAGTGGCCATAGCATTCGCATTGTTTGCAATAACCAAGAAAAGGTCCTCTTTCTTCTCTGTAGTAACCGACATCGCATTCCTGGCAAGAATGACCGACGTACCCTGCAACGAGCACAATTTAATTTGTAGATAGGGTTATGGTTCCACAAGTCGAGTGTTGGGGTCGAAAACGATTGAACTGAAACTACCACTAACGAGTTTGTTAATTTCTTGAAGAAGCATTCAAGAGGTAGGCTTTCTGGTTCCGTTTTCTCTCCCGAAAGTTTAGAAAGACTTTAAGACCATGTTTGCCAAATTTGATCTCTCCTCGACCTTCCGCTCCCAAAGCATGACTGTTTAAATTTAAGACTTTTCCCATAGCTATATTTTCAGTGTTGCCAATTAAGAACACAATTTTGCAAAGTTGCTTTACGTTTCCAACAACCCTTTCGCAAAGAAGTGAGTTATTTGCGACAGGGTTGTTTCAAAGTAAAGTAAAGAGTTAAAATTATAAATTAGTAGCTTTTCTAATTAAAGTACTGTACGTATAACTTTCAAAAACGTAATCTACTGTGACTACGCTGACAAAATGACAACAATGAAGCAAGGGGAAAATTGTTCACTGTAAACTGCATTACTTTTCAAACGGCAAGACGAAGAAAGCCCAAATTTGTGAAGACGCACGTAAAGCTTTTCGCAATGTTTTGGTCACCAATAAAAAAAATGACCCGGATGCTCTTTAAATGCAGCTAAAACTATACTGCACGAGCTGTGCTTTATGTTCAAGTTATACGAAGAAATTATATTTTTATGAAATAAGCAGTTTTTATTGACTTACTAAAACCAATCAAGTTCGTAGACCAAATTCTAAATCTAATTTTCAACTCCATCTGATTCATGTCTAAAAGACTTGTAAGAGTATCCATTACCAACAGATATCAACTTCCGTTCAATGTAAGTAAGTAAGCGTTTTATGAAGTCAGTATTTAGGATCACTTCATTGAAGCAGCAATTCTGCACATACATGAAACGACAAAATATGAAAGACGTAGACAGCCTACCTGGAGGGCATGTGCATTCTTCAACTGATGGGATGCTGGGACCTGAACCAATCGGAAGGCTGTAATCGGTGGTTGTCATGATGACGTTGTGCAGCTCGACCAATGCCACGCCACTAACTGGAGCAGCCCGGATGTGCAATGACTTGAGGTTAGCAAGAACCATCATCATCTCTTCCCTTGTCACCGCCAACCCTAAAAAGTTATAAAATCAAATAGACGCGCTCTGATACTCGTAGTTTTCTCAACGCGTTTTGAAAGTTGAAAGTGACTTTTTTCTACGTTTTTAGTTTACATGCTTTTTTCTCCGTCAACTGGGCAAGAATTTTTAATGCATTGAAATTGACTTGATACTTCAAGCAAACTTGGTAACCAAAAAAAGGGCGAACACCAACTTCTAAGAGTATAGTATAGTATTTGTAATTTGTAATTCGTTGAAGCTTATCTACTCCATTACAGTATTCAAACTTACTTAATCGTGAACAAATCTAACTGACTACGAGGCTTTAACTTACCAGTACGGGGTCTACGTTCGTTCTGCCAATTTTAAATTTAAAGCTTGCAAAACTTTAACTTACCACTCGGAATGTGAATGAATTCGTGCTCCTTTAACATCAGCTCCGTGTCTCCCGTAGTAACAGGGTTAGTCCACCCAATATTAAGCTGGTTACCCTGAAAGTAGACATTGCAAATCAATGAAAATGAGCAAGAGTGATTATTGCAATAATCTTATAGCCTTCTTTGTCCAAAGCAAGGTCCAATGTCCAAAGAATTTATGGGTTAAATGTTTAGGTTGAGGTACACTTAAAACTGGTGAATGAGAGTCTTGAATTTTTGTTGTGGAACAGCAGTAATAATTATGCTCCTGAGTTGAAACTTTGACCACAAGAAAACTAAGCAAAAAAGATGGACGCAAAAGTGAAGCATTTTTGAGTTATAATAGTAGTCGGTGAGGTTTTATCAAGTTAGGATGATTTGAACTCTCAATCTCCCAGCATCATAAACGGATGTAAAACTAAGCCTATGGACCCTACGCTGATCCAATCAAAGCAAGAAGTTGATATTACATGTCTACTACCATTTGAAACCAAATGTAAACAGAAAACATAAATTTGCCTCCAGAGAGAAACAGAGAAGCGCGAGCGCGGAGAATCCTCATGGAGGACCCAGTAGTCACGTCACACTACAAGTCAAGATTGATTCGAAATGGCAGGACAAACTTCCGGTGGGTCTAGACAAAATGGGAGCCTCTAAGCTTCTCTACTTTAAATCACTTAAGTTGATGTTTTAGTGCTGAAATTTGACACAAGATATTTACCAAGCAATTGGTATTTTAAAATTTGTTTCACCCACAATATTGCTGACTGAAACATGTGTAACAATGTATATTATATTGTACCCGGTCATAAACTTCTGAACAGAACAAAGCTTGGCAATAAAGAGACTGATGGGCATATAGTGAAAAAATTGCCTTCGTGTAAAAAAAAAATACTAAACTAAATACACTTAAAGCAAAAAAAAAGGAAACAAATCTGCTGTGTAAAGTTGAAAACGACAACAAAATTACACTTAAACTGGAAATTTTTATTCTGCAAGCGTATTCAGGAATTTCAAATTTTTCTAAGCAGTCCAAGCAATCACAAACCGTTTAAGACTCACCCTAAACTGGGTGTAATATCGTAATGCCCTATACTTTGTTTATTCAAGTCGTCACTTCAGGCGTACAGAAATTTTGGTTGCGATGAAGAAAGAATACGCTCGACGTATACTGTTTTACACCTAGTCAATACTCAAGACCGGGGTAAACGGTGTTCAACAGGGATGGTGTGGAGTTATAATAATAATAATAATAATAATTGCAATTTATATCCCCCTTGAGATAACACCAACAAGTGTCAATGCATCTGACTAAGGGGCCAAAGTAACATTCAAATAGCTTTGCAGAAATAAAATTAATACTCAACAGAGGTACTAATTCTACAGCAATAAGCAGCAAAATACTGGCATCAAAATTTAAGCAAAATACTGGCATCAAAATTCCAGAATCAAAAGCAAAATACTGGCATTATTCCAGAAATCGTTATTCCAGAATCAAAAGCAAAATACTGGCATCAAAATTATCTTAAAAATTGAAGCTTTTGTAGTTAGTTAAAACACACTTTAACTGATGGTAAAGTATTATTAATAAACTTCTTTAGCAATCCGCAATGGGTTACTGAACTACAGTAAGTGTTAGTGTAGACTCTTGTACTTTTACGTTACTCGATCGCAACTATAGTTTCTTTACAACAAACTCAACAATTTGATTGTTATTGAGCTTTTATGAGCAAATAATAGAATATACTTTAATCAGTGACGAAACCAGGGGAGACTAAGAGGGCTAAAGCTCCCTCCTTAGCCAAGACACTTAAAAGATTTACGCCAAACACGCTATCTTTCAGCTTTTAAACGTATTTTGGACTTGGCCAGTAAGTAACTAAGCATGCGGGGCTGATTGAACTGAGCAAAATAAATTTTTCCAATATTCTTCCAAATTTTTATAATTTAGCTTTTTTGAATGGTCTAAAAACGTGCAAAATGTCATCCAAATGACGTTAAAATGGCTATTTTTTTTCCCGTAAAATTACAAGAATAGCCCAGCGGCTGGGGATTTTGTCCCAAGACCCCCATAGTGGTAACTTGTTCTCTTACACACAATATTCATAACCAACAACTTTCAAAATCGTTATTCCAGAATTTCGGAAAAAATAATGTTGTAATGAAATGCAACTATTACCAGGAAACCTAGTTTGACTACAATAGCGTTGGTTTTAATAATGGTTAAAATAAATTAACTACACTCGGGTACTGGTTGCTTTTTGAAAAATTAACCTCTCCCCCTAGAAAAATTTCTGGGTGCTCCTCTGCTGCCAGGTTTTCCAATGTTGGTGTTCTATGGTGGGCATTTCGTTGCATTGTGCTCTCATTCACAAGAAAAAATTGTAATCAAATAACCGACAAATGAGAGCATACCGATAGAATAACGTCAGCAGAAGGTCCGAGAATCGGTTCCGGGTTTCCTCCGAATCCGGTTTCATCTCCTCTTCCTTCTTCTATCAGCGACCAACGGGTCGTGTATCGAAGCATACCGCCGTAAGAAGCGATTTTGTCATGCAGATAATCCTATAAATTAACACTGGAATCAAATATCAAGTTGAAATTATCAATAATTAATCAACATGACTTCTAAAAAAGAAACCCTCAATTTCTCGAAAATGTGAGCAATGAAAGATTCCTATCTGCAAAGTAATCCCACTTTCGTGAAAAGCACGTACAATAATTTTGAAGTCCTTCAACACAAGTTAATTTTTTATTTTTTTGCAACAATGAATCTCAAGATAACAGAGCAATGAAAGCAAGAATGTAAAAAAGGTTGAGATGCAAAAAATTGGAATTTGAAGTTATCTTAATTCTACTACCAAGTGGAAATTAAATTAAATCTTTCACAATACTTGCTGTATTACGCCAAAGCGTGCAGCGAGTTTGGGGGGCCCATCTCCGCGTCATTGCGCTAGCAGGCAACACAGCTCCTTTCGAAGAAATGCTTTAACTATGGCGAGCCGTTGGTAACACTGTGTCCAACTTGACCAGCATGAGATTTGAACCTCAGACCTCCAGCACCAAAGACGAACGCGTTGCCGCTCGACTAACTGGCCCGAAACATTTAAATGCAAAAGCATGAAATGTTAAAAATAGTTTTTCTGACTTTGAGGTAGCTCGTTTTATATATAGTCTTCCTACAGTTATAGGCATGCTACTTTGCTCTACCAACAGAAATCGTGGGTACTTAGTCAACTTAAAGGAAATAAAGGTCTTGCAAATGCACTAATGACTTCTTTTGCCAAACAAAATACTCTACAACGCCAACACAAATGATGTCGATGCAGCTGCTTTCAACGACACACTAGTCTTAAAAACAAATCTCTAAACCACATTTACCAAACTACTCCCAACAGGTTAGCGTTTTGTTGCTTTAAACTTGGCTTAATGTTTTACCTCTGGAGCAGCCCAATAAATAGCGGATTTCGACGGATCACCAACTCCATCACTAGCCACCACATCCACCCGAATGCCTTCTCCCGAGTTGATGGAAACAATTTCAGGGCTGAAAATATTACAAATACGCGAATTAACAAACCATATCTTTTGCGTCTGTCTAACCATCAAAAAGTGGCAAAACATACTGACATCCAAATATGCGAACTTTCAGAAAATGGTAGTCACTTCAATAGTTATGTTGCAGCCAAGAACAGAATTGATGAAGTTTTCTGAATAACAAATCTTACTTTGATTTTACATGATCTCGAAAAAAATTTTAATTTGAAAGTGTCATGGATAATTCTGTCCAAATGGAATTATCAAGTCTACTATACTTTAGCCTGCTACAAGAACCCCATAAGCTCATTTTCAAATGAAGTAATCCCCAAACTGGAAGTCAGTCGTTATTTATGTTATGCTAGTGTGCGTCTGATTAGCGCAACTGAAAGGTGTGCTCAAATTAAACGCATGAATCTAGTCTCTAACACTTTTATTTTGCAATTTTTCTTGTATCACTTCAAGCTTTTTGTACTAATGCACTCGTGGAAGAATCGAAGTAATCAAGTAACAAAAGATGATCACTAAAAAAGCAAAAATGCAACATGTTGAAGTGTCTTGCGTTGCAAGAAATCAAATGCAACTAGCATTGGAAAGTTTTTCGCTCACTTTCTCACGTTCAGAATTCTCCACCCTTCCATGTTATAGATTTCAGTAGATGGATACAGCGAACTGTGACACTCCGCAGGGACGGATGAACCGAAGCAGAAACACTCCGTACAGCCTTGCGGATTGGATTCATCCAAGTAGAAAGAACCCTGTATAAATATTGATATGCAGTATGATACAGTAAAACCTTAGTTTCAGTATAAGAATCATTTTGGTTTTATAATGTTAAATTTCTCATAAATAAATTAATAAGACTACTTCTTTAAATTAGAAAAATCCCATAGTCTACTGTTGGAGTAGGGTGTTTTAGTTAATCTTAATTTTTTTTTTTTTGTGATGCGGTATTTGGAAAGCACTAAAAAAAGCAAAAACTACAGTATCAAAATTCCTTAACAGCTAATTTGACAGGCCATGAGACAAAATGTACAAAAAACAGCAATGTTTGCAATGTAATTTTCGCACAGCATAGTTTTCAAGTTGCCTGAGCAAGAGCACGGGACCTTTGGTTTTCAAGTCAAAATGC
The DNA here is from genome assembly GCA_963965965.1 of Trididemnum nubilum. Classification (NCBI taxonomy): domain Eukaryota; kingdom Metazoa; phylum Chordata; class Ascidiacea; order Aplousobranchia; family Didemnidae; genus Trididemnum; species Trididemnum nubilum. The sequence goes on from OZ014490.1 coordinate 20,658,862, forward strand.
CAATCCGTTTTTTCAGTAGGCCTAATGTTGAACACCATTTAGAGAAATGATACCAGATGTAAAAAAAAGTTGGTTTAACTCGTCTTAAATTCGAGCGATATTCTACGTATGAGAAACTACAAAAAATAACCTCACAAGCTGGATGAGACCCGGTCTTTAAAAAAAAAAAGACTTCGGATGAATCGAAGCCACGACCGCAACAATCAGAGACGTACAATAATTTTGAAGTCCTTCAACGCAGGTTAGGCATCAGACCACTCTATCACCGTAGCTCAAATGTTGAAACGAACAAGATCAATCATTGTTAAATTTTTCAGCGTTCACCGTCACCGCGTTTTTTGTTTTCTAGTTCCAATCGACGTACGACTAATAAGCACGTGCGCTTGTTGACTACAATCTACTCGTCGTGTAGTCTTCGTATACCGTTTTAGAAACCGACGCACGTCGCACAATCTATACTACTAGGTCGAAGTCCAACTTTTAAAAAAAATCTCACCATTTTGCATCGGTCGCATTGAAGTCCTTCAACATTTTCTTTGCAAAGACATTGTCCCGAGGTGGGGTCACACAAATTCGAAACACTGCCTCTCGCATCACAGGTACACCGCTGACAGTTGGGAAAACCGTAATATCCAGGAGCACAAGTGTCACACCTGTTAATACAGGAGGTTATAATTAGCAGTCTACGTAGCGGAGAGGATAAAGGAGTCGTTTTTACGACGACTCTGATCACATGATCTCGGTTCAACCGGAACCTGGTCAAGTTGATGCGTACTTAAATAAGACGTTTTACGATGATCATATCTGCTTTGGTGGCTTCGAACAAGTAGCAAATTCAGTGGACAAGAATTCCAAGAAATTTAGAGTAGACTCTTGGATCACTGTAGAAATTCACAGTAGAACATTGGATCACTGTAGACTCTTAAGTAGGTGTAGAATGCGGATTCCTCCAAAAACAATTAGTAATCGCAAAAAAAAGTGTGTGGATCATTCAATTATAGCATGCGTATGACGCTGTCCAGGATAAATTTGCAACTACAACAAAACGTAGTATGGATTGGTATTGCAGAATTGAGTTAGTTAGGGTGACAGTAAGGCTTCATTCAAAAGCAAGACATAATTTAAATATAGTTAAGAATGAAATTAAATCTTTCATTGTATAGCCTACTCGTTGTTTTACGCCGAAGAATGTAATGAATTTACGGGCCCATCTACGCTCACTGCGCCCCAACAGCACAGCTCCTTTTTAATCAATGTCGCAGCGGTGGCAAGCCGTTGTCAATGCTGTGTCTTATTTGACAGGCCCAAAGATTTGAGCTTCAAACCTTCCGCTCCAGCGATGAATGCGCTAGCGATCGAACAAACTAACAAATTGTAATAACGTTTTACGAGATTTTTAGACTTTCTAAACTAAACTGCTCCAATAAAGTAAAATTTCACATTGTGATATGCTTTTAGGTAAATCTGCAGAGATGTTATACGATCACACAGTAAACTATAGAATGAGCGTTGTTACAATGAATTTGGTGTCCAAAAACGCACGGTTAAAATATTGAAGGATTTTTAATCAAGCAATATTACTTTTACTCAAGGAATTTCTCCAAAAATTCACTTAAACACTTGCCTTTGGCCGGTTACGTTGTCTTTGCATCTGCACTGTCCGTCCTCTGCTCCACATCCCTGATCCTCAACATCCACAACTCCCTCCGCATTGCAGTCGCAAGGCACACAACCTTGGATAGGGTGGAAAGAGTGGGTAAAGGGGGCGCAGGACTGGCAATCGGGTTGGACTGTGTTGGGGGGACAAATGCACTCCCCAGTTACCTAAAGAAAAGCAAATTTAATGATAAAACGGTAGTAAAAATATACTGCATCTCAATATGGGAGCCTTGTTATGAGAGTTAGCGCGAAATATTCATACATTACTCATGGATACTTTAAAAAATGTAGTTATGCTAATAATTCTGCATATTGAACTACCCTGGAATTTAATGTAAGAGTGATATGCATTAGAATCAAAAATAACTTCAATTTCTTAGATCCATTTAACCACATGTGGCTTCACTTCCGACTGTGAGTATAGACAGACACACCTCTAAAATGACAAAAATTTTTGCTTATATAAGAAAAAGAAAAAACATGTAGAGGAAAGGTTCTGCAGTGATCAAGAAATGTTTGAGCCAAAACGTTAAACCGACTTACCTGGTCACAGAGTTGTCCTCCACAGTCGCAAGGTTCACAGTTAGGAAAGTTGTAATATCCCATCTTACACCGATCGCACTGCCGCCCAACTACGTTCGGTTTACACTTGCACTGGCCGCCATATTTCTGAAAAGGCAAACAAAGAAAATTTGAAAAAATCATTAGGTTCACGCAGTTACGATGGACCATTTTATTTTCATGCTTGCTATCGAAATAGTAGGTAGCCATTCAACTAAAAATACGTTATAAGCTGAGAAATGAGATTGAAAAACATCATGGAAATTCTAGCCTAACATGCTGAAAGGCTAATCTCACGTAGCATCGTCATTCAGCTAAGCAGATTAATATCGCAGCAAAAACTAGTGCAAAACAAATTTGAGAGAAAGAATAGCAACCATAAGATATTTTAGCGGCAAGAATTTGCCCTATCAAATCCAAACTTTCTAAACCATCATCAAAGTGCTATGGTGTGAGATTGAATGCGTTATTTGCAATTAATCAAAATCTGGGCAGTGCAAATCAAGCCAAAAGGGATAACTTGGATCATACGTTTCAGACAGCTAAATTCTAGAACCGCACGCAAACAAAAAAACAAAAAAGCTAAGCAAATCCAAAATATTATCCTGAATTTACCTCACAATTTGCGTCGCCCCCTCCTACGGTACCAGCACCCGAACAGTTGCAATTAAAACCTCCGTCGTTGTAATCCACAGTCAGAGAGAAGACGCTTTCACGGCAGAAATCAGATGGGTTTTCAAGTGTGTTGTAGAAGCTCTGCTGGCTGCATTCTCGCACGAAATCGCTTGATTTGTCGGAGGGAGAGAAGTCAAGCAGGGATGGGTTGTAAAGATTTTCGGGAATAGCGTAGACATCTTGAAGCCAAAATCCTTTGCCTGTGAAGAATATTTAACAATTTCAAGACAAACTTAAGCATATATTTCCCGCAAAAACATTTTTTAAAGGTTTTAAACACAATTTAAATCGAACTATATTTCAAAACTTATTTTTTAAAAAGTAATATTGAATATTGATTATACAGTAACGGTATTTGAATGAAATAAAAAACTACCAAAAAACCTACCAGTGGAATATTTTGTGCAATTTAAAAAAAATTGCAGTATTTCAGCGATGAAAAACATTAAGTTCGTCACGTACCTTCGGGCCCGATAATAGTGAATGTCGTAGTAGGTACAGTGACGTCAATTAAAGTTCTTCCATCCTCAGTGCTCACAACAGCCATGCAACCGTTCTCGTTGGGACAATAGCTGATGTTGGCCCCGCCCGTTGAAGCGACCCCCCCATCAATCACAACAGCAGGGGTAAAGCTGGTGTGATCGGGGTTGAAGTAATGCAAAACGAACACGTATCTGAAAACAAGTAACTGCATAATGGAGTAATTAAAAGTTTGGCAAAAATTACCAACTTCGCTTTTTCACGTACTGCAAAAAGTACTTTAACCAAAAAAATTGACTTAAATTCACAAAAATATTAGAAATTCAATATGAGGAGACCATATTTGCACCAACATCTTCTTTGTAAGACACTTTCTAAGCGTTCCAGGGCTACTTCCATTCCTAAATTGGAGGCTTTGGCAATTTTTTCCGAACGATTTCAAACAGTTTGCTCAACGAATCTCTGCTGATTGTAAATTTTGGTCGATGGGCCACAAATATATCTGAGGCAGCGGATGGACCTGGTCGCTTTAAAAAGTGCCCAATAAAAAAGAGATATAAAATTTATGTTTTAAATCTTCGTGAAATGACATATAGAATATTATACAACACATCAACACAACATGCAAACTCTATTTTTTCATATCAGTAAAAACTAGCACACGTCATATTTCAACGTTCAATACTTCTGTGCAATGTCGTCTTACCGCCCTGGTGGAAGATTCATCAAAATTTGCAGAGTTCTGCCACCTCCGTCGGTAGTGTTTTTTCCGTCCAAGTACACCAGATCGCGATCTCCCGTCGTGGGCGGATAATTAGGTTCGTCCACCTCCGCAGATCCACTCTCATCCCCAGACTCTTCAGATCCAACCCCTCCACCTCCACCAGCGGATGCAGGATAACGGATGCTACCGACTGGCATCTTGTACGGAGAAGCAACGCATCTATGACAAAGGAAAAAAAAGATTTAAGAGTGCAGACATAATTAAGATGCAATCCAAATTTCGCCAATTCTACGTATTTGCCGAGAAAAACAAAAATATAAAAAAAAACTGAAAGAGCGCAATTTCACATACATAAATGAATGAGTAGTCAATTGCCCTAGTTTGTTTTCTGACGACAGGGGGCTGATCCATCTTGTGACTTTAAGCCTTCTATTTTAATGAATAAATGAAGAGCAGGCAGTTTATTTCTGGCCAAAAATAAACAGCAATTTTTTTACTTGATTTGTGATTTTTTTTGCACATGTTTTAAGTTAACTGCGAATGTTTACCCATCAAATACACTTTTTTAGGAATACAATCTCCTCAAAACACAGACATTAAAATCCAGTTGGAAGTACTACACCTAAAAATTACTGCTTTTTTAGTGCGCACTGAATTGTTCGAAAAGTTGCCACAGCCAAAACATCACTCACCTATCAAATTCCGGACCTTCAGTTGTGATGCAAAGAGGCTTGGGCTCAACTAATTCCAGACTCCACTCATCATACGGAATAGCAGTTAGAGACTTGACGTAAAACGAACCACCGGTTTCAGTTTGAATGTGAACCTTCATCGATCGACCGGAAATATCGAACACCTAAATCGAAAATGACGTCAACAACAAAAAACTCTCTCTCTCTTTCGCAGTTTTACAAAAGAAAACGTGTCAGTTAAAAAGTATTTGACTCTTTTGCATCAAAACTTGAAATATGCTAAAGTAATCAACTTCTGGTTAGCTCAACTTAGTTAACAACAACTAGAAGTATAAACAACAATCTACCGCAAACGATCTTGGCTACAATCGAAAAAAACTTCGTTTAACAGTTACAAAAAAAAGACTAGTGTCCACATTTGCATTTTCATAACTCTCAAAATTCTGCTGATACGAGGCAATTTTGGCCAAACTACTTTAATTACTTTGTACCGATCCGTGGTCGAGTGGATAAAGCTACTGAAACGGTAGACTCGGGTTCGATTCCCGGTCGGGTCAAACCAGACTACAAAAAACATGGTATTCACAGCTAGTTTCCCTGTTTAACGTTCACTAATAAAAAAGGATACTGTGAAGCCTCCACCGTATGTGGTAGACAGGTGGCAGGTTGACTCGAAGACCGAAAAGGTCGTTTCGCTGCCTCCTGGCCAAGGCAACTTGATGAATAACCATGTAATTATAAATACTACTACTTCCAGCAGTAACAACTACCGACTGTATGGATTTGGCTTCAGTTGAACATCAAAACAAACGTACCGCTATTTCATTGAGAGGACCAAGCGCTACTTGTCGACACAAGAAGGAATACAAGCAAGAGTAGATGTTGAATTTTGCATTATCGTATGTGTTTCCAACGCTGTCACTGACTGAGAGCGAAGCCATTTGAAATCTGAATGCAAAAATAAAAATTTTGAATTGAAACCAGAAAAATTCGAAATGAAAAATTGAATCTGAGTTTATCTTAGCATAAAGTTTATTTATTGCCCGCTGACCAGTTACCATTTTCAAAAATTTGGTTTATTAAATTTTATTTCTTATGCAAATGCAAGCTAGTATTAAAAAATCAGGAGTGACGTCATCATTGCAGTACTAAACGCGATAGTTCGCTTTTACACCAACATCAAGCTGCCTCACCGTGGTGGTGCGATCCTTTTCCCGAAGGTGGAGCGGGTCAAACTTCTCAGAGGGGTTCGACAAGAAAGCCTTGGAAGATTTTTTTTTGCTGTCTATTTTTTGCAAGGAAACTGAATCTTGTTGATGCATAATTTACATACTTGTTATCAGTTGATGCATACTCCAAAACGAGCACATATTTTCCTGGACCTGGGACTTGTACATCAACTGTCACTTCGCTGTCCTCCGTAATTCCGCTGATTCCATCCAATCCTCGCATCTCTGGATGTGCGCTGCTAGGCGGAGACAATCTGAATGGAAAAACTTCATCATTACAAAACTCTTTTTCTTTGAAATTTATTGTTGATGCTAAAAAGTTGACTAATAATGATGATGTAAGCAGAAAGACTTTTTTTTCGTTTATTTGTTCTCTAAGCCAGGACATTTTTTCGAAAATTTTTGAGACTAGTTCTTACTCTTCCAGAAAATAGGTTATTACCGTCAGTATCTAACCCCCAAATGTCAAGAATTAAAAGCAGATCTTCCGTCAACTAGTTCGACTTGAAAAACTTCCAAACTGTTTTCCGATTAACTGGTTAGCAAAGTATTGTTCTTCAACTTTCATGTTTGAACGTTATTACGATGGAAATTAAAAATAAAACGTCATCTAAAAAAGAATTGAGCAATAAATTTTTAATTCATAAAAAATCAGGAAAAAACACAGATCGATTAATACGGAAACGTTTAGGAGCCGAAGGCCACCCTATTTCACATTTTCAGGGAAATCTAGAGGCCCAAACCACAAGATGTCGCAATACAAAGCAAAAATATACCTATCACGAGGAGCGTCGGCAACCAGATCAACATTAGTGAAAGCATCAAGGTTGGCGTGAGTAAACATCACGCATTCTTTTTCTGTAACAGAGAGTTCTGGGGTGCAGGGCACTGTGATCGTCAGATCAAGAATGCTGGGCTCGTAGTATTCGGAAGGCAAGAGCACAAAGTAGTCGACCAAAACACCTACAAACAAAAATCAATCAAAAATGTGAAAAAGCCCATTATCAAATACCAGCAAGCAATTTCAAATTTTATGATAGCACGTTTCACAAACAGTACATTTGAACAGTATTTTATGAACTTTACAAATTTTAGTGAGCACTAATAACAATTTTTCTATTTAATTTTAAATAAAGAATGAATCTTTTTTGTTACTAAAACGTTTCAAACTGACTTTGTTTATCTTTAGCAACTACCGATGCAACAAATTTCTTTCTTTTTTTTGATGCAAATAGACGTGCACGTACATGCTTTGCACGTACATGCATAATTGCGTCTGACTACTAAAGTCGTTTTGTTTTTAATCTTTTACATTCTTTTTGTATTCTGGATCTAGTGCGCTTTTTGGTAAGAACCAGTAAATTATAGGTTGAGGCTGGCTGTTCTTAAATTTTGACGAATTTTTAGTCTTATTTGTTCTTAACTTCATAGGAAAATAAAGTGACACAAATTTACTCTGGATTACGTTGAAGTTGTCTTTTGTTATAAACCACAATTATTGTTACAAAAAGCAACAATGATAGAAAACTCAAAAAAACTCTACCAATTATGAACAATCGTACATATGCATTGAACTAGCCAGTGTTCCTAGTTACTTTGTAAATGCTGAGGCTGGCATTTTTCTTAAATTTCGAGCAAAAATCAGCCTCGTATTTTTACAAAAATTTTTCTCATAAAAAAAAAATTGAATCCAGTCTGCAACTAACTAGCAAAAGGTTACCTGGAGGTGCAGTAAGAGTGAGCAACCAGTCTCCTCTGTTGAGGACCAGGGGTTGTGACGCTGTGACAACACGTGGACTGGATGTGACGTCAAACATAACCGCAACACTTTGTTCGGCGCCTGGCAAAAACATATTCAAAAATCATCATTACAATTGGTAATTCACTTAATAACGGCAGCAAACTCCCACCTAACTAACTCTTACATCATTATCATCATTTTCTCTAAGAGTATGTATCTTCCTTCTATTCCTGGAGCCCAGCATATTTTCCCTGCACGCAGGGATCAGTCGGTTTCGCAGCGTAGTCTCCTCCATCTTGCACTATTTTGTGCATTCAATCTTTGCAAACCTTTATCTAAACCATGCGGGAAATCTACATCACTCTTCTAAAAAGTTGCTCGTCATGCAGAAACTACCAATTGTAAACTTAGTCTTCGTTTTGACCGAGAATCGAACCAGAGTCTCACCTTTCGAAGCAGTCGTTCTATGCACTTAAAGAAAGCCATTTTAAAGTTTTTAATTCTCAGCAGCTGCAATGGCCAAATAGCTAATAGAAAAATTAATTGAATTGAAAGCAAAAAAAATGCCTTACCGTCGCTCTCTACAAGAATAGGTGTCAGTGTAGCGTTTCCTCTGGCAACTATGGATCCTGTATTCACATATCGAAACATAATCCGGTACAAGCCATCGTTATGGACTCGAACTGGAATGGTAATGGAAGGCTGCGAGAAAGCAAAGTTATAGTGAGCAAGTTTAAGGTTAAATTTATCCTTACAATGCATGAAGTTTTTCTACACCGAAATCAATGGTACATGAAGCCCATTCTACAATTGCCTTCCAAAATCATATAAATGCTAAACGAAAAAAAAGATTTTCTGGTGGTAAACAGCAATATTTGGTTGCAGAGATATCTACGCGGAGTTATAATTTTACAGTCATTGTCAATTTTGGAAAACTTTCTTAATTACACATTAGAAAAATGATATTTCTGGGCTTGCAAAGTGTGGTTTCTACTCTACTCGATTTTGTTTGTTTGATGATCGGAAAACTCATAACAATAATCTGAAAATGTTAATCTTTAATGGTCTTCAAAGCATGAAAAGAAACTAGCAAAGTAGAAATGACATTTTTGCTATTTTTTGACGCAGTCGAATCTAGTAGTATTAACATACCAATGCCATAAAGTAATTACTGCTTACAGGTATCTATTCGATACTCGTTTAAATGAATCAGCTGTAAAAAAGAAATTGCAATAATACTGAATCAATTTCTATTACTTTCTGTACCATACCTGCACTATAGAAAACTGAGCATAGCCAGTCAGACTAAAACCAGGGAAAGTTTCGTCGCTAAAACCGGCTCTAACCGGTTCTCCACCTGGTGTACTGCCGTCTTCCAGTTCGTATGTGTTTTGATACAAAGTAGGATGGAAGAAACCATCTCTAGGCCTGGAAGAAAAAAAAGAAGCATTCAGGATAGACAATTCAAAATTAACGCCATATGTACTTACAGTGCAATGTGTTTGTTTGGTATCATGCTGATTATTCTGAGTTGGCGGCAAACCGCCAACCAGAATAGACTTTTTATTGATCTTAAAGAGTGTGAGATGCAATGAAATTAACGATTTCCGTTTTGCACCAATTGAAATGTAAACAGCTCAATTCAAATTTTCCAACAACGCCATTTTCAGCCAAACACAAGGCATATTGCAACGTTTCTTGACTTTCGCAATAAAAGCTTACAAAAATATCTAAAATTCCCAGTGACTTCTTGCTAAGTCTAATCACAAGTGTAAACGAATGGTGATTCGTCAATTGAATCATACTTTCCAAACGAAAAAAGTCACAAATCACCTGTCGCATCTTCTACCACCAATGCCATCTTTGCATGGACATTTTCCGGTGTTCTTGTTGCATTGTGACGTCATCGATCCACCTACGTCACACTCGCAGCTGGAGCATCCGAAGTAGTTCAGTTCCTCAAGCGAATAAAAACCATCGTCACACTGGGAACATCGTTGAGAACAAGTGTATGGCTTGCACCAGCAGTTTCCATCCTATGTGAATACATCACCGTTATAGAAATAAAGAGTCTGCTACAGAAACGGTAAACTCGGGTTCGATTCCCGGTCGGGTCAAACCAAAGACTATAAAAATTGGTATTTACAGCTCGACGTTTAGTATTTACAGCTCGAAGTCTCCACCGTGTGTGGTAGACAGGTGGCAGCTTGACTTGAAGACCGAAAGGTCGTTTAGCTGTCTCCTGGCCAAGGTAACTTGGTGAATAAAATACTATTACAATTGATGGAGCACAACAAAAGGCGAATCCTTTTTTAACTCAACGTAAAATGAACATCGTAGAAATATAAGAACCAATCGAGACATTCGAGCAGCTTAAAATAGCTAATAATGTTCAGAGAAATAAAACTGCTACTCTGTTCTCACTTACTCTGATTTGATTTTGGTAAAAAATCTCCTATCAACTTAGAAAAATAATAACTACGCTTAGTTGTTTATCAGAGAGACATCTTAGCTAGATCAAAAGCTGTTCGTAAACGGGTGCCGAGCAGTAAAATGCTTTGTTTCGTTGAGCTTAAGTGCTACAGCATTGAATAAACCGTTCAAAAAACACTCTAATTCTTACGTCTGTATCGCATTCTCCCACACCGTCCAACGTGCCTTGTACGAAACAGTTGCAGCTTACACACCCAAGATCCAAGTTGTGATAAAGCGGCTTGCACATGTCGCAGTTCTTGCCGATAACGTTTTCTCTGCAGTCACATTGGCCCTGTAAAATCAATGCTATTGCAAGAGCGAAAAAGACGATCAAACGTTAAACATAAAAAGCCCAACGTTATTGATATTTTTGCGTTATTTTTTTAAAAAGTATATTTCATGCTTAGCAGGTAATGCCTCGTCTTCGTTAAATATTCAGTCAAAATACTGTCATAAACGGAACGATTCCGTTCAAGCTCAAAATGGCTATGTTAATATGTTCTCACAAATGCTTATTTGATTGATTCGATTTGTTAAGATTAATGACCAGTGAAGATAATTACTACGATTTTGGAAATGTTTTAAAAACCAATTAACCCATATCACGCCTGTGTCAGTTTAAACTGACGCTAGAAAAAATTGATTTTCGATAGGTTGACAACATCAAATTGAGTAATGTTTAATTTTGTCATTTCATGACATCCTAGACTTTTAATTCCAAACATTTTTTTATTTAATTTTTGTGTAAAAAAAAAATTATAATAAACATAACAAGAAAATGCATAATTTTTGTTTTTTGCTGCATGTCATTTATTGATGACGTCACTGCAACTTACCGTGAGAGAGCAAAATTTTCTAACCTTGAAAAACAAAGAATAAATTTATACCTAAAGATGACAATAGCTGAAAACTTGCGAAAAAACGTTTTTGACTTGCTTTATGTGGGAATTTTCCTGCGTCAGTTTAAACTGACGCTGGTGGTAAATGGGTACGTGTGAAATTTTTTCGCTAATTAGATTTTGAGATTAAGCAATCTGTAATAGTTTGTTTTATTGTACCTAAATCGTTTCGATGAAAGATAATCCGCATTTTGTAACAATAAATTAGAACTTTTGTGGTTATTTTATTGCACGGAAATCTTTTTATAAAAGGTAATCCTTATTTTGTAAAAGTAATTGGAACTTTGTGGTTGTTTTATTGCACCTTAATCCTTTTCTGGAACAATGACTGGTTAATCCGCAATTTTGTTTTAGCTTCAACTTTTCTCTAATTCTCACCACGGACAATTAATGAAGTGATCTAATTTCTAGTACAAAACAATATTTGTCAAATAACAGTTGTGGGTCTTGCATTTTTCGAGAAAATTTTGTTACGAGTAAAATGAGTGTAGCCGCTTACCGAGTGTGACAAATTGCAATTGCAAGCGAAGTTGCGTTGTGAATCAAAAGTTAAGATAAAGTAAATTTAAATGGTTTCATTGTTGAAGTTGAGATATTTTGATTAAATTTTGCGCAAGTATTTCTTCAGGTAATTTTACAGTGTTACCGTGGTAATATTTACTAGATTATGAATGTTTATGAAGCCTTAGAAGCATTGGAAGAGCTAAAAAATAACGGATCTACAGCTGAATTGGTTAATGATCCAAGTCTTATTTTATTTCCTCCGGAAGATGATGGAAATGAAACTGAAGAAGATGATGGAGGTGACATGACCGGAGTGCCTGATAACCTCAGTCCCCATCAACTTCTATCAAGAGCTGAAGTAGAGTTGGGCGAAATTGGAAGTAGTGAGCAGGTACGTCTAGAGATTTTAGATTGCAGCGTTTGGAACAATATTTCAAAAATTTATAGAAAAAAAGCTTCAAAATGTGTATAAAGTAGTGCTACAACTTTCTTTCTGCAGTATTGTCATAACTTCAAATAAGCAAAATCGTACAAGGTATTTTTCTCTTTTTATTAAACTGCAGTAACTAAGAATTATAGTTAGCTTTGATATGTTACTAATAATTAGCTATATTTTGCAGTTGGAATCAACAAACCAGACGAGCAGAGAATCCACCACTGATCCGCCAAAATCCAAAAAAGTTAGTTTTACATTTGACTATACTATAATTATTACTCAGTGGCCTGATTATTTTTGCAAAAACAGCTGTTGCTAAAGTTGAGCTCTCGTCCTGTTATGTTTCATTTGTCAGGGTGTTTGGGCCTACGTAAGTACTTTGCCGACGAGCACGCAGACCTCGCATCTTTTAGACGGCTGTTCCATACCGATAGAAGAACTATGTTCGTTGCCTTTTAACAATAAAAGTTATTGTTGAAGTAATCATGTCTGTTGTTTTAGAGAAAAAAGACATCCAAGTCTACAAAAAACAAAAATGCATCTAGCAAAGACAAACCAAAATGGCAACACAAAGATGTTAATTCGGACTCTCTGTTGAACAAATGGGATTTACCTCCTCCAACGTTTGATGAAAATTTTTTGCCACATCAATTATTTGAAAGATTTATTAGTAATGAGGAGCTGGAACGGATATGTGATGAATCTACAAGATATGCACGACAAAAAGGCAATCACAATTTTATTATGACCAAAAGAAAATTAAAAGCGTTCTTGGCGATTATTATTGTCAGTGGCTATGCCAGTCTACCCCGGCAAGATATGTATTGGCAAACGCGCGATGATACGAACAATCGTCTGGTGTCATCCATGATGTCTAGAGGAGAATTTGAAGAATGCAAAAGATATCTGCATTTATGTGATAACGATCATCTGGATAAAAATGATAAATTTTCCAAAGTCAGACCTTTGTTCGATTCTCTTAACAAACAATGTTTGGAAAACTACATACCAGAGCAACACGTCAGCGTCGATGAGTCCATGGTTCCATATTTTGGAAAACATGGAGCCAAGCAGTATATTCATGGCAAGCCCATCAAATTTGGCTATAAAATGTGGGTTATGGCCAAGCCATTGGGATACTGCATCCAATTTCGTCCATATGCTGGAAAAGACGCGGCTTTTACGGAGTATGGTGATATTGGTCTTGGGCTGGGTGCCGCAGTTGTGGCTCACTTGCTAAAAATGTTACCACCTCACCCGGGATCGAATTATCACGCCGTAATGGATAATTTTTTTACTAGCACAAAGCTAATTCGGTACCTTCAACTGAAATCGATTGCAGCTACAGGAACTGTACGGTTGTGTAGGATGGAAAATCCACCACTAAAAGACGTCAAAATGATGGAAAAAGAAGCTCGAGGTGCTAGCGATGTTGCAGTTGATGCTAATATCAACATGGCAGCTGTTCGTTGGAAGGACAATAAAGTTGTTAACGTTCTGTCTACATTTGCAGGCAAGGATCCTGTACAAAAGGTCAAGCGATATAGCCAGGAAGCGAAAAAAGAATCGATATTCCCCAACCAAAAGTTGTGCATGTATACAACCGCTACATGGGTGGTGTAGATCGACTGGATCAAAATCTTGCGGCGTACATGATCAACTTGCGAAGCAAAAAATGGTGGTGGCCTTTATTTCGATTTTGCATAGATGTGGCTATTAACAACGCTTATCAGCTTTACCGCATAAAACAATTGAATGAAGGCGAAAGCAGAATGGATGCTTTGGAGTTTCGCCGGGTAATTGTGGAAACTTATTACAAAAACTATAAAACAAAAAATGATTCGGTTGCATTATACCCAAAATCGGCAACCAAGAATCATGTGCGAATGGCCGAAGAAAATCACCACTGGATTAGGAAAGGAACGCAAAGACGCTGCGCTAAAAATGGATGTAAAGGAACTTCCAAATTTTTCTGCATTAAATGTAATGTTGGATTGCACCCTGAGTGTTTTGAAAGTTTTCATTTTGAATAAATGACTGAATTTTCTTCAATTCCTTTGTGTTGTATACTAATATCTACGTCAATATATTGCAGTAATAATTTGCATGAATGCATATTATCGGCGACAATTAATATAATTTAACATAATTTACTTACACTAGTCATTAAACAAAGCGCAAAACAAATAATCAGAATCGTACGCGCAAAAAAAAACGGACGCATCATGTGCTCGTAGTTGAGCGCTATAACATTCTACACGTACCCGCCTACCGCCAGCGTCAGTTTAAACTGACAAAAATTGTTTTCTTTATAAAATCTTTAAAAAAACTTTTTTTCAAAAAATTTTTTCAGTTATGATCTATTTGTGACCTAAAGAACCTGCAATATCAAAATCATCAATTTTTTCGGGGTTGGGGTGATATGGGTTAATAAGTTCCACATCCACATTTAAAGTACTGAACTATAACTACAGTTGAAACCGGGCCATAACCCACACAAAACGCCTATCTTACCGATGTAAAGGCGAGGCAGACTCCCGGCACGACAGAAACAATTCCTCTGTTGTCACAACTGCACTCTTCACATCGTGGGAAGTTAAAGTAGTTCGCATTGCAAGTGTCGCAGGCTCGCCCGCCCACGTTTTCGCGACACACACAATTGCCCGAGTCTTGGTCACAAGTGGTCCTCAGAGAGCCGCGTAAGTTGCAATCGCAAGAAATACAGTTCGGATAGCTGTGGCAAGAAAAATTACCTGGTTGGTTCTTGGGTGAGAACAACTTACGGAAAAACTTGGTGCAAAGGTTTGAGGTCAGATCAGAGTTGTAAACGGGCCGACTAGTTCAGGCCCGAACCCGAAAATATAAGCCCGAACCCGGCCCGAACCCAAAAACTAAGTTGAAGCCCAAATCACGCCCGAAAAAAAACGAAAGTTAGGGTAGGTTTGAAAAATTTAGCAATGTCGCCAAGTTATTTTGATCACATTTTTGTGCATTTAAGACAAAAAATACGACTCAGGCCCGAATTAAGCCCGAAATTTTTGTCAACTTCAGGCCCGAACCCGACCCCAAAAAGCCCGGCCCGACTTACAACTCTGGGTCAGATTACTGTTGACACTTAATTTTGAAAAGAACGTAGCTGAAACTCTTTCACTTTGAGTGAAGTAGACTACGCATCAGTTGATTTGGGTTCTAGCGGGAAAAGCGTCTGCAGCTAAAATGTAAGACTTACCGTACACATTCGACTTCCAGTCAGGCCAAACCAAACACGGTATACTTCGTGTTTAAAGCTTTCTTGCTAGACGTTCAGTATTAAATAGGTACATTTTGAAGCTTTTTTCAAATATGCCAATTAGTGTTTTCTCTTTAACTTTTTCGGCTCACCGGCGGGCGCCCAAATTTTCTCAAAAAAAAATTACGCCCAAAGCTTTTTTAAAGCTATATGTTTGTTATATTGCCAAAAATTATTTGGCCGAGATCCAACAAATCGCTGATTCGCTGACGAAAATCGGCTTAGTTGGAACAATGCGGCAATCGGCTCAACATCTCAACTTCACAAAAGATTTTTACCCGTAATATTCCAAAGCGCATTCATCGCAGCGATCACCGCGATAGTTGGGATGGCACTGGCAGTGTCCACTCAATCTGTCACAAACGTTGTCAATGCTTCCCGGAGAGGTACACTGGCATTCTACAAAACATAGAGTAAAAAGATACTCTTGCTGTCCATAAAAATGGCAAAAAAGTAGAAAAACTAAGCAATACGCTAACATTTGTCTATCAAGTCATTGAGAGTCAAAGTTTCCATTTTTTTATTTTTTTGATGATGTTGCTTTCTTTATATCGTTTTTGAGTTTACAGAGTAATTTATATTAGGACCTCGTGAAAACTTTTTAAGGTAACAGACAACCTCACGCTCAAACCAAAATATAAGATGGTTGCGACCAAAATAAACACTGAAAAATCTAACTAATCTTAAATTAAAACAAAGTAAAAATAGAGTAACACACGTCAAAAAAAAGTTAACTATTCAATTAAATGAATAAATTGGCCATTCTGGAAAAACTTTCAACAAAGCTAATCAAACTTTACATCCCCAAAGATCTAGCAGGTTTTCACCCTGTATTCGCTAGCAGTATTACCTTGACACTGAGGAAATCCGTAATATCCAGGTTTACATTCGAAGCATCCTTGTCCTGCATATCTTTCTCCACAATAACACACTCCCGTAGCAGGGTTACAGATCTAAAGGTAATTGAAAACCTTAATTACTGATAAAATAAATACAATGAAACAAAGATAACATTTGATCGAATTTCGCCTTTGATTTGATAATAACTTTAATTTAACCTCCTGCAGAACGTTGAGTTAGAAATTTTAAATCAAAAATTAAAAACTTTTTAGGCTTTGGTTTAGATTCCGTAACATTATGCAACTGAGTTAGAGAACGCTAGAGAAAAGTAACCATTTCCATTATACTCAGAGTATTTAAATAAGATTTAACTGACTTTGCTCCGAAAGTAGCACGGAATTTCCATAATTATTGTTTAGTCAGTTTAGATCAAATATTTCGCCACCATACTAACCTCTGCAGTCGTCCCGACATCACTACACGGGCATCTCTGACAGAGAGGGTAGTTGAAATAACCCGGGGCGCATTCGGTGCAGTGCAGACCAGCGAAGCCATCAGCGCAGGGGCAAGCGCCTGTGTACTGGTCGCAAATCTGTGATGAAACGCCTTCGCCCTCGCATTCGCACACTAAACCAAACATTGCGTTCTGGTTACATTTATCTAGACATTAAAAGCTTTGAACAAAAATTCTGGGAAATTTCAAGTAATAATAAATGCATCAGTATCACATTATAAACACATAAATTTGACGTATTAAGGGTACATACCAACAGTAAAAGTAAAATACGTTGATAAAGACAGCTAGAACATTGCAGTTAACATGTATTTGTATAACCTTTGTTCATTTTCTATGCGCACATATCGTTAAGAATAAATAAATAGTTCAAAAAAGACTATATTATGTCATTGATTTTTGGAAAAAACTTTCTTGATTGCCTTCAGGGGTTAAAATGTAGAGGTGCGAAGCTTCAACCGAGGGCATGCTAGAATGAAAATCGTTTGCATGGTCGGTAAAAACTGCCTAATTAGTCCATATTAGTACTCGGGCGCTATGTGCTTGCGAATTTCTTTCAATAAAGGTGCTTAATGTTTTTTTTTAATCATACCATCGCATTGAGGGAAGTTGTAGAATCCGGCAGCGCATTCGCGGCAATATCTTCCGGCAAAATTGTATTTACAAGGGCAGCTATCATCCAGAGGAAGACAAACCTCATCCAACGTGCCGTTGTAATAACAGTCACAGGCTGTAAAACAATTAACCGAATTTATAGCTTGATACCACATCTTTTTTTGCGCAGTGCAAAATTGAGTTAAATTTTTGAATCATAAACGTAACGTAGCCTCAATCGAAACGTTAGTCCACTACTGTACTAACTTTAGTTTCTTTTCAAATTTAAAGCAGGCGTGTTTATTTCTTCAGTTTGGTGGTTATTGATAAGGATTTTTCTTGAGGAATTAAGTCGATTCAATATTTTTGGTCAAAACGACGGAAAAATTGCAAGAAAATCGAAGACGTTTCACCAAAATTGTCAGCGAAAAAGCCTGACCAACACCACGTCAGTATATCCTTGCACCTACCAGTACCTCATATTATGACCTACAACTGCATTTCGGCATCGTGGTTGAATGGGCAAAGGCGTCGTTTTTTGTGACAATCCTCCTCGCATGATCTGGATTCAATCCGCACCCTGGTCACGTTGTTTCGTCCTTGGATAAAACGCTTTACGAAGATTATCTCTGCTTAATGCTCGCTTCGAACATGCAGTAAATTACGTGGACAAGAAATTAAAGAAACCCACACGAACGTTGGATCACTGGATACTCTTAAGCAGGTGCAGATTCTTCAAAATACGAAGTAGTTGATGCAATGAAAAGTGTACGGACTGTATGACACTGTCCGCCGTTCAGAGACAGGAGAATAAATATGCACATTTGGCAACTTACGTTGACACTCAGGGAAGTCGTAATACCCAGGGGCGCATCTATCACACCGATCGCCAGCGTATTGGACTTTGCAGTAACATCTTCCGGTGTTGGGTTCGCACGTACCCACGGTATAAGTACTGTCGCAATCACAAGCTAATAAAAATGAAGTAAAAAATGTTAAAAGAGGTCAATTTTTAACCGGCGGTTTTAGGCTGTGAAAATAGTAGCTACTTGTTTGAACATCAGGCTATTTTTCTACAAACCCATAGCAAAATAATTGTTTTAGCTTGAGGTTTAATCGCCGGATATTGTGGTATTTTTATTAGCCCAAACGTAACAAAGTCATTAAATCAATGGTCTATACTTGATAGGCAGCCAAAAGTTGCCCTAGGAGCACAGATCAACTTTAAATAGGAAGTTTGCTATTTTGCAACAATTGAATTAACACAAAAGGTAAATTTTCAATCCTGGAAATATTTTTTATTGAAAGGCCACAGTCACATAAAAAGCAAAAAAATTCGTGCAAAAATGTGTAAACACAGCAAACACCCCAAATTTCAAGTCCTTATCAGATGTCCTTAAATGCTCGATCAATCAATAATGTTCATTGAACAAGCTAGTGTGGGTTAAGATGACAGGCGTAATTAACATTTAAATCATAGATGAAAAGTGATGACTTATGTACGACAAGGTTTTGTGTCAAAAAATGCAAGCGAACACTCCGACAAGCACAGATGATGTAATTCGATGAAACCTACTATTCAGACCTGGTTGCGAATTCAAAACTAAGATAATTGGACAATCAATAACCGAGGTGATGTCTTAAAACAAAACAGTGAAGTGTTTAAGAACTGTGGCGTAAAAACATTAATTACAAAAAGTGAATTAATTTATTCCAAATTTATGAGATTCTGGTAGGAAAAATTTAAGAGCCTTAAAGAGCAAACATTGCTAAACTAGCACTACAACACTGAAATGTTAATTTTTGGGGTTTAAACTACTGTACCTCCACCGAGGCCTAACCATTAAACCACACCCCAAGGTCTGAACCAAAGGTCAATAAACCACCCAGTTGTGATCACTCAACAGGTGGCTCAAAAAAAGCCTAGAAATGCATGACGGAGGTGACATTGTCGACCCCCAGAAACTTTTGTCCATTCATTTCGACCAGTCCAGCGTTCGGGGACTTACACCACCACGCTGAGAAGGCCGGACGTTGATGTAGAAACTACACGATAACCAAAAAAAAAGCAGAACCCATAAATATTTGAATAATACTTTTAATTTTTTTTCCTCCAGGTTGTAGTAGTAGATTTAGCGCATGGAATATTACAACATTTCTTTCCCACCATGACCTGGTCAACCAAAGAGAAAGCATTTTGCGTGCAGGCCTTTAATGGGTTCAGTTTTTTTTTTTATCACCTTGTACCTTTTTTCAGAAATAAGAAAATATACGATAAACAATAACAAACGCAGTCCGAGAGTTTAATTTCGTTATCTATTAATTAGAAATATTATTTTGCTGTTTCACACGCATTACATTTTCTGACCTCAAATTCGATAACGGTTTCCAAAACTGAGTTTCAAACGCAGAAAGGTTTTTCCTAGCAAAATGGTGTGTAACTGCTAAACTATCACATCGCCATTTAACTACTTGAGGCGGGTGGATTGGACTAAACTGTAGAAAAACTTTTCTCACAATTGTGAGTTCAAACCTGCTATGTAACTTCTGAATTGTAAACAAATGTTCAGCTTACCTCGGCAACCGTTTGGATCAAAAGCGTCGACATTGCTTGGTCTCCAGTAGCCACTGGCACACTGTTCACAGTTAACCCCTGCCGTGTTGTGCTGGCAGTTCTGACACACACCTCCACCTTCGTAGTTGCCCCGGAGGTCCAACGAAAGCCTCCTTCTAGCTACCTCTTCGTCATAAATGCATTCCGTGGAATGTCCGTGACAGTTACAAGCTGAAAAAAAAGGCTTCTGAAAGAAAAAATCGAAAAGCACCGGTGGTGGCGGTGGTCAGTAGGTATCGGGCTAGTGATCGAAAGGTTGCCGACTCTAAGTTCGATTCCTGAACTGGTAATGCGTCGTTCTGTCCTTGGGTAAGACATTTCAAGCTTACTTTTCCTTGCGGCAAAGCAATCTAGCGGTGTGGTAGCCCAGCCTGACAAGGACTTGCAAACAGCATCCATGAAAATCATTATTTCATGCGTCTTAACAGAACAATGCTCAGCTAAGACGCATGAATAAATGACTCGAAAAACAAGCATACTGTATTTGAAAAACACAGCAATCTTAACGAGGCTCCAAATTGATCATGGTTCATGTCTAAGTCTTCGTGTTACGCAGTAACCCACAAAATTTAATTTCAGAGCATTTCTGCAAACTTTAGTAGAGATGGTGGAGAGATCTTAGTTTCTGGATCGAATTTTCGAGCCTCCCACTAGAACTGGAGCGCTCTTGACTTTTCGCTTTAGCATCAAAAACCAAATCTTACCTTCGCATTCATTTGTTGATTCTGGTACAGCAACTCGCCAAGCTTTCTGAACGAACCCAGGACAACAATATTCGCAACTATCTCCACAGGTGTTATGTTGGCACTGACATTTCAACCTGAAAGAAACGGAGAAAGGCTTAGTTCCAATGGTCAGTATTGCAATGAGAGATGTTGTCTGTGGAAAGTGAAAGCGCTGATTTTCCAATCGCTTATACTTTTGGTGTCTAACTAAAATAAAAAAATTTTAGTCTAAAAGTTGTTTTGGCACGTGATTTTTTTTCCGGCTGTGCAATCTTTAACTGAACCTGATCATACGGTTACGTCATAAGAACAAGTTTTTACCAAGCAAAAATGAGTTTGTGTATTCTCTCACAAAATTTAAAAACAAAAGAGGATAAGTTAAATTATTCCTTCATGCGTCTTAAAAGAGGATAAAATTCGTGAAAATTTAAGAACAGCCAGCCTTGACCCAAAATTCACTGGTTCTTATCAAAAAAAGTGTATTAGCAACTAACATACTTACTTGTACTGGTCATCGGGATCAGGTTCGCACGTATCTGCGTGTCCATTGCACACACAACGCCCTCCGATACTAACGTCCTTGATGCTGTAGTAATACTGCAAACAAAAACCGCCGCTTAAAATAAGCTTGTAAACTAATTTTCGTACCAAAGATTTGCTAAGCTAGAGCGTCATGTGGCCGTTACGCTGGTACAGCATTACTGCACAGACTGTACACACTCGTGGCACAGCTACTTAAGCCCAGTGCTACTGCAGTTGTAATTGAAGTTACACATTTTATTGGACTATCGCAGTCTCCGAATCAAGCTGCTGCTGCCCACAACACACGGTAGAGGCTTTACACTGTCCCTTTTAATGCTTAATGTCAAGCAGGGAAGCTGTGAATACCAATTTTTACACTCTTTGGTTTGACACACCGGAAATCGAACCCACGTCTACCGTTTGGGTAGCAGACGCTCTATCCATCCGACCCTGTAGCGTCACCGTCATGCTACTCGCTTACCCGTCTTGTGACAGTGTCGTCTTGCTCCGAAACTGCCATCAAGTGACCAAGAAGAGTTTTAGTTCGCAAAAAGCGGAGTCGTACGTCGGTGGCTTTGCTCCATTCCTGAAGGATAGTGGCATGGGAGAAATTGAAAGCTCCCGGACGACCTTTGATCATGGATACGATGACCTGGGTGAAAAGAAGATTTAGTAGCGTATAATTATAATATGTAAGTAATTACATGTTTATTCATCAAGTTGACTTGGCCAGAAGACAGCAAAGGAACCTTTCGGGCTTCGAGTGAAGCTGCTACCCGCCCACCGGTCTACCACACATAGTGGAGGCTTCACACTGTCCTTTTTTTATCGTTTTTTAAGCCGATTTTCGTCAGCGAATCAGCGGTTTGTCGGATCACAGCAAATTATATTTGGCAATATAATAATCATCGCTTTAGAAAAGCCAACAAATCTGACTCTTAGCATAACGAATTGGTACAAAATTTAAGGCATATGAATGCATTTTTTCAGCTTTGGGCACAATTAGTTTAAGAAAATTTGGGCACCCGCAGGTTAGCTAAAATGTTCGAAGAAATATTCCACCGAATCTAAAAATTAGTAAACCTTTTGGTCAACTTAATTCTCGTACAGTTTTACCTACGCACACAGAGATTCTAACTGGGTCAAAACTCAAAGCCAATCTGTTATCTAACGGGTAAGCTTATTTTTATCTGCAAATCAAATTTTAACACGGTCACAACTCACAATTGATTTTTCACATTTCACATTGTTTGCTAAGCTATACGGCTCGAATAGCGACTGCCAAAACAGCGACTTCTTAGGACAGGGTTGCGATTAGACTTAAGGATGGTGTTGTTAGGGCTAGCTATTCCACAGAAGTAGCAGTTTAGAAGTCGCTGCACGGAATTATGAATTAATCATGAAGGCGACAAGTAGATTCACCAAAACCTTAGTTAACAGTGAACACTGACCAAAACAATGCACTTGAGGAGGAAAATCTTAAGCTTAAATTCACTGATTCTAGTAACGATGTGACCATACCGCCTACCTCTCCGTTTTCAAGCGGTACCACGCCCGAGTAATCAGAGGTACAAATGACGCTGTCATCCCGGGTAATTTCTTCCAAGGAACTCATCCCAAACTGGTTGTAACAATCACTGTCAGTGTTGGCAAAGTACTGCCAGGGCTGAAAGGTGACACCGTTGTCGGACGACCGTTCCAGCACCCATGTGCCAGCCCTAGGAGAGTTGGCAAACTTCAGTAAAACGTAGGCAACATGGAAGACCTAAAAACAAACCAACTGATTAAAAAAAAAAAAAGATATTCACAAGATTCTTGTCCAGTTACTACAGCGTAGCGTTGTTAAGTTGCAAGGTGACGACGAGAATTTAAAACGTTGGAAAGTTCTAGTCCACTCCCGAAACTGATTATGCGCCTATCAACATACTGCACAGTGTACAGCATTAAAAGCGAATATTCGCTTTATTAAGTCAGTGAAGGTCATCTAGATTGAACGTGTGCGATATAAGACAAAATCTTGGCGGGATAATCCGCACAACGGCAAAAACAATTTTGGCTGTATGGCTTCCTACATTCAAGATTTAATTGGCGATTTCTAGCAAGCACATTCTAATTAATCGCAAGCCAAGCAGTTCATTCAACCGGTGATAGGAAACCGGGCGACAAGAACTGGGCGGTTTCCGTCGAACCAATGAGCCAGACTTTCGGAAACCGTGTGACGTCACAGAGCAAGGCGACCTTAGCGTTGTTCTGCATCGCAAGCATAAGAGTGTTTTGCTGCGACGGAATTTGACATTTTTGGTCCCTTTTGTGCTTGAAGTCGCATTGCACAAGATATTTTAAACATTGTTTCAACGCTAGTAAACGTGCACTCAAGCTTCCAGTTCAAGTTCGCAACAAAAGACAGTCTTTTAACATAATTTCTGCTTCCTTTTAATTTTCAATTTTTCTTGAATATTTGAGCTAAACGAGTTGTATTGATATATTACTACAACGAATCATCAAAGCTCTGTTACAAGCCGTATTTATAACAGCGCAAGTGCCAGTTCCTTTTCTTGGCTTTACATTAAGAACTACGGTTAATACTATTTATTCAATATCAAACAATACGTAATAGTACAAATGAAAAGACGTAGCGAGAACATTTAATTGACAGTATTAGCAACCCACCCGAACTGGCTTTTAACTAACAGCTGCGCTAGAAAATATAACCAGCAATTTATGTCTGGCAAGGACACAAAGTAAATAAAATCTCAAAGACTAGAGTTAGTCCAATTTTCTTCTAAACAAGTCCTGGTAAATTAAATTTCTTGTGCTGCTTCAATTCACTCCTATTACACGCTTCTGCGCAATGCAGCGAGTATAATGAATGAGATTAGATGAGATTTGCTGCTTCAATTGATCGTGTAAGCCCAGAGCCATTTTACACTTCATAAAAAAATCTGGTATATGCTGGGACAATTTGCTGGTGGACACTCGTATATTTTACGGCCAGTTTCTTAACGAAATGGCGATGTAGGGCAGTTTTCTATTTCAATGTGAGTTTATTTCGTATTACTATTTTTGAAAGCATAACATACCTGACCCAAATGTATGGTGACGTTCACAAAATTGTATTCGTTTCCACGCGACAACGGGGGGCTCTGCCACCATTTTTCTGTTCCATCGATAGCGTTGTTGATAGGATGGCTCTTCTCTGGGTCGCTTGTGTCACAGATGTCGCAAACTTGGCCGTGGTCCAAGCTGCTACTGAACTCAAAGTTTGTACCGCCAGTTAGCTTGCAAAACAGTTCCGGACCTTCAGTTCCACATGTCGCGGTAGTCTCTATCTTTTTCCCTTAAGAAAATAATAATCAGTCAAAAGTTATCTGTTGAACCGCAGAATAATACAGGAAGTAAGCAACATTCCACAAGAGATTCAGCGATAAAATTGATATCAATGAAGTTGGAAACAACTCAACTGATTGATCGCATCACGAGAAAAGAGCAGACTTTTTATTTAATCAAAATATTGTTCAATTGATGGTTACGATTGATAACAATATTTTCTGGCCTTGACTAGAAGAAGACGATGCATTATGATCCATTAAAATGGTTACATGTAGCCTACTGTATTTAATCAGACAGTCGGGGATTGACAAGTACGTTTTACCAGGATCAGTTTAACGAGCTTAAAATCTGAAATGTTCAGAGCTTTACAAACCCGTTTCCGGGAAGAGGATGTACAATAAAACTTCTACTCTACTGTAGGGTGCTTTGCCTCAATACAGATCTATTGGCAATAAGTTGCAGTATAAGTGCGTTTGATGAAAAACGGCCTACTGTTGCAAGAAATTTGACCTTTTGAAAGGATTAATGATTAACACACTTTCACAGTCACTTACCGGTAGCTATGTTGAAGTATGGGGGGCTTAAAACATTCTGCTCTATGATAATTGGGTTTTCACCATTGCTGACTTGCCCTACACTCAGACAGACGAGGCTAAGCGCAAAAACTGCGCGAAACATGTCGGGTTGCCAATCTACAAATATCTGGCAACTCTTGTAAATCCTCGAATTTTCTTATCGCTGTTTTTTGAGCGGTCTATCGTCTTTCGCTTACTCGCGCTGAATGAAGTCAAGCGAAAAAATCAGACTTTGTCGTCGCAAAACTTCAAAAAAAGAAAACTTTTTCCTTTCGTCGCTATGGAGAAAAGAACGAATAGAATGTCGATTCGTCGAAGCGCAGACGCGTAGTAGGGCTAGTGGCAGACAGTTTATCTTAATTTTTGAATCGAATGAAGGTCAACAAAAGATTAATTTTTGATTAGAAAACGTTCAGTATTCAAATGACGCTGGTACAATAAACGAACGATTTTATTTTTGTTGCTCTCATCAATAACCAACAAAATACACCAAGTAAATTGTTCCAAAAGACAACAAGGATGCTGCGAAGTGACCAAGTCAAGTTTATTTCATCATACGCTTAAAAGTGGGCAGGCAGGAAACAGCGATAAGACCATGCGGTCATCTAGGTCAACTGCACCTTTTAGCAATACTTAAAAGTTACAGGTATAAACTTAAGCTCGTCATTGAACATCAAAAACTCCCAATATCATTATATGTTACAATGTTACAGGTAACGATAACAGCGTTGCCAGCTTTGCACTAAATATTTAGATAAAAAACACACTAAAAAAAAACAAAAACAACTGATTTTTGCTTGATTAAAGATGTGGAGGCACCAGTTTTTGAATCACTTCCACGTCCACCTTCATTCATAGGTGGCGGAACCGGGGGGGGCCCGGCCCCCCACTTTTTTTTCAGGGGGGCCCCTGGGGGGCCCTAATTTATGTGATTTTTTTCTAAAATAACACTGCTGAAAAATGTTTTTGCAACTTAATATCATAGATGTCGAAACCAGAAGGCGTAGAATGCAGACTCACACTCCTAACCGGGTGGGAAGGCATTGGATTATATGCATTGACTTTTACGACGATGACTCAAAATAATTTTTGTAGCGTAATTTCTCCTCTTGAGCTTAACACTAGATCGATTCCATTCCCAATTGTGATGCTCGTGTTAAGAGTACGATACCTTCGGTTTAGATTTGATACCTGTGCGGCTGTCATTTTTGTAACTATACGATGTTTATGTTATTTTGAAAGTGATTTCAAATCTCTAAAAATAACCTCCCCTCTCCACGGTTATTGTACCCATCCGCCATTTTTGCATTGTTAAGGAATTTTTATAAGCGTCACGGACGAAATAGGAGCGAATTTGATTGGTGTGCAGCTGATGAGCAATTATAGGTTAATTTGTGGAGTAAAAAATGAGTACTATGCTACATTATTTTCTCAGATAATTCATTCATTTTTTTGTTCTTGACCACCACAAAAATAGTAAATAGCGAATGGATACTAACGCAAAAAGTAACATGTTGAATCTGGAAAAGGAAGAAGCGACGCAATCTTCATATTTTGCACTCACGCGTTTGAAGTAACTTTTGGAAGGAAGCCAAAATGGAATGCCTCAAACGACGCTTGCTCTAAAAAGCGTGTTTAAGAGACTTTGCAATCATTATCTGTCAGTAGCGTAGCCAGGCGGGGGGGCTACAGCCCCCCCCCCCCCATTGGCATGTCGACCAAAATGCAAAATGAGAAAAACACTACGTTTTAAGCACTTTTGAGACTATTTTATTCACTGGAGTGGATTAAATAGTGATTTAAAACATCTTTTGAAACATATATTCAGGGGGGGGGCTAATTTGTCAAAAACAAAACTAACAAATAAATGAAAACTTTGAAAAATCGTCAAAAATAAGTCATCAAATTTGATCGCAAGTGTAAAAATGTTAAACATAGGTGTCATCAACAAATATACTCTAAACTACGGAATAGGGGGGGGGGGGGGGCTATGCAGTATTAGTTAATTACCAATCATTTCTCTCAAATCTCTTTTCATTAACCTCCCCGCAATTTTTTTTCTCTATAAATTGTATACGAAATAGATTACTCCGTGTTAGTTTTATTGAACTATTCTAGTTTATAATTTACCTGCATCTAAACAAGATAACTAACATTTCACCATTAGCCACCTCCGAAATAGCCCATTTATGCCATCAGTTTAATCATGTTTGCACTGCCAATTTCTAAGCCACGTTTTAAAAGCATTATTTTTTAATCAAAATAGCCCTAAAATTAAGTTATTTTTGCTAAAAAATGCAAAATTTTTGAGCGCTGGGGGCTCCACCCCCAGACCCCCGTGCCTCCGGCGGCTGGGGGCTTCGCCCCCAGACCCCCATTGGCTATCTTCCGCAAAACAGCCCCCGCCCCATTGCGCATTTCTGGCTACGCGCCTGTTATGTGTTATTTGTATACAGGGTGTCCATAAAGTCCGTGTGCACTTTTAAAAATTTATAACTTTATTTTTATTTGTGATAGAAATAATCTGTAAAAATGTTTAGAAAGTTTAATGTATTTAGTTTTAAGTACAGCTATTGAATAATTCTTCACTACAAAATTTGTAACAATTCTTAAATAAGCAAATTCTGCGTGTTAGACAGTTTCTAAATCAGGAATTTCCAAACAGATGGACTGGAAGGAGAGGACCATTTTGTTAGCCTCCACGTTCGCCATATTTGACTCCATAAGGGTTTTTTTTATGGGGACATGTGAAAACAATTGTGTATGCAACCAAACCTAGTTATTTGACAGCTAAAATAACTAATGTGATTTCAGGCATTACTATAAATCAGTTGGGAAATGTTTTTAGTGAACTGCAAAATCGTGTTACTCTTTGTATTGGAAATGATGGAGGACATGTGGAAACTTAAATAAAGTTTCAATAAAACCTTAAAAAATATCGATTTTCTTCTTTCAAATCCTTTTTACAAATTATTTCTATTGCAAATACAATTAAAGTTATAATTTTTTTAAAGTGCACACGGACTTAATGGACACCCTGTATGTTACTGTTGAGCTTAGCACGTTTATAATGCTAATATAGAAATAAAACCAAAAAGATAAGAACCTCCATCTAAACAGCCGATAATAAACCAAGGCAAAGATAGTGACGAAAATTCGGATAATGGTAGTGGCCTTGCCAGCGATTTAAGTTCAAGCTATGATAGTCGAAGCGGTACTGGTACTCCCACAATGATAAGTAGGTTTGCAAATTTAGCTAAACGGAGGGCTGAAGACTTGGTGTGGAATGGAAATATTAAACTGTCTTTTACAATTTACGGTTTTCAATAGACCCATAATATAATAAGCTGAGTTTATTTTTAATTTCAATAGTAAGTCAAGCGGACAAGCTAGTGGAATCGCAGTCGCAAAATTAACAGTGATCAAAAACTGGAGATTTGGCAAATCTTTGTGAAGCTATACGTTACTACAAAAAAATTACGTTCTCATAGATTTAAGCAAGACTGTGGACTCGTGGAGTACAGGAGTCGAAACTTTAAAAAATATCGGGAGTTTAAAAGCCTGCAATGTAATATGTAAACAAAGGGAAAAAATTGGTCAGTATATCATATACATTTCAAGAAAAAAATTGAGGTAAGGCCCTAGCTTATCAGGTATCCTCCTTTTTATCGGGCTCTATGTCGAGTTTAATGTGCACATTTGCAGTGTGTTTACTAACAAATAACAATGTAGCATTTTTGTTGTGACTAAATTTGCGACTGTATTATTGACATTTATTGTGGATATTGAATATGCCTAATATTATTGCTATAGTTTTTGATGATTAATTACGGCTTGGAATAACATTTATAAGCGCACTTTTTTAAACGAACTGGGTTGTTTCGGTAACCTTTAGCGACATGCTGCATTTGCAGTAGCTAATGCTAAAACAACGAAAATCGCTGTAAGTTTATAACTGCGCGTTATGCGCTGTAGGTAAAAAAAAACTGGATAGACTTTGGGCCCCCCCACTTTCAAAATGGTTCCGCCATCGCTACCTTCATCGCTTCCGATTCCACCACTTGATGACATAATTTTTTTCTCAAAATTTTTTATCTTGAAAATTTTTCGCAAAAACAGTTTTTCCAGATATTTCAAAATTAAACGGTTTATGTTATCGTCATCTTGAAAACTTAACATGGAATCAAAATACATATGCGAGTGGTTTGTGTTTGCAAGGATTTGAGCATTAGCGTATCCAGGAATTCGAATTGGGAGCGTCCCTGAAACGAAGCGTGCAAACGCATGGTCATTTGCAAGGGTACCAAAACCAGGGGGGATGGGACGGATATATCCTCCCTAATAATTTGATTGCATCCCCCCATAATAATTTGACTATGGTCTGCATTTGAGTGCTAGTTGATTTTTGGACTTTATTTTTTGGTCTTCATTTGATTTTGGAGACAAATACTCTTCAAGTTTCGGTAAAGACCTTTTTTTGGTCTTCAATTGATTTCCTCTCGTGAAAAAAATAGTGGTCGAGCTTCATCTCCCCCAATGTAGTAAATAGGACAAAATTGGGGTAAAATTGCAAATTATTCCCCCAATGCTCAACATAAATCGGCACCACTGGTCATATGCTTCGTCAGCTGATACTAATTTTTCTAATTGTTCAGTCAAAACTTATTGAGGTCTACCCCTAGGTCGTCTATGGACGGATTTCCAAGCGCTCGGGATAGTAACGTTTCAATCGCATCTGTGGCTGTAAAATGTAATTAATCTTTTTTGACTCGGGTTATTTAGGTATCTGGGCGAAGCCCAAACAATCGCAGAATTTTTTTAGATAATTCGTTTTTATATGTGGCTTTGTTCCAAATTCAGCGTGCATTTTTAAGACTGCAAGACAACAAACCCTGCAAAAGGTTTGTGGTCATAGCATTATAGATACCTTGTTGGAATAATCCTTATTAATATAGCAATGAAAGGCCTACTTTGCGATAATACGCGTGATGTTTAAAAGTTCCACAATATTATACTTTGTTTGAGAGAAGGTTACGGTTGGATGTTCTTCCCTATTTATTTTTTTAAGATTAATGCAGGCCTATTGTCACAGAGAGAAAACTTAAATGTTGAAATAATTGGAAACTTTGCATATGCTATAATGAATGCTGTGTTATATTAATTTGCCTTTATACCCCCTCAGATTTCTTTAAAAATAGGCAGAGCCCCCAAAATTTTGAGAAAAACTTCAAAATCTTAGCACTAAAACAGCGAATTTTTAAACAATTTTAGATAAAAAATGAGTTGGTAGTATGCATGATTTATTTTAGAATTGACAAAGGAAGGGGCTGACCTTGATAGTGAACCACAAACTGTTAAAAAGATTTTCTTTGCAAATGCTGGTTTGCAGGGCTGTTGTCAAGATCGGTTTGTCCAAAACAGAAACCGCAAAATTTTTCCGAGACCGATCTCGACTTTGGCTTCTAGATCGGCAAAGTTCAAGACCGAGACCGGAAAAAATGTCGTCATCATTACTTCTTTCGATTTTTTGAAAAAAATTTGTGGGGCCCAAATTTGCTCATAAGTTGGTTTTATGATAAGAGGAAGGTGGGGTAAGTAGGCCTTTTTTTTTAATTTCTAAATATTTTTGTCGTTGTGAATGCTATTAGAAAATCAAGTAGTTCATGTAAATCTCAAATCTTTTGGCTTTCATTTAGCATTCTTCGTATTTTTAAATCTTCTCAATTTTGCTCGCAAAGTGTATGTAAAAATGTCCACTCAAAGTGATCAACATGCCCCACAGGTACGGTAAGTTGGCCAGTTCGTGGGGGTAAGTTGGCTATATCACTTCTTAAAAATAAACGAACTTGACGTAGAAATCGTCAATTGCACTGGAAGATATTTCGATTCTAGCCGTTCTGCAGAGCCAAGTTAATGTACACTTGTACAGTGGCTAGTCAATTGTTTATAAAGAAAATGTGGTAGGCTCAGACCCGCCGCCAGAGTAGTGTGTTTGGGGGGGGGGGCACTTAAATTTTTTTTGGGTGGGCACATTTTGTGAACTAAATAGACGGACGTTTTATCAAAAATATACTACGGTACTGTTAGTGTACGTGAAACATGTTGACTCGATCTGTCTTGCTGTTTCGTAGAAGAGCGTTTGTGGTGACCTGCTTTTTAGACAAAAGTTTGATGGTACTCTTGCGCTGGTACAAAAGTTTACTCTCGCTCGGGGGGGGGGGGGGGGGAAGGCACGGCTCCGAAATGCCCTCCGGGGCGCCGGGACTGAGTGGGCTCCAACTTAAACAGCATGCTTCATTCCCACGACGTGCAGTGTTAAACTAAATGGTGTTTTTGTGATTTTTGCCTCAGTCAAGTTGTAAGCTGGCAAAAAACTAATCAAGCATTTGGTTCTACATAATGTTTAAATCAGATACAGATTGTAAAAAAAAAACAAGTTGGCATTTAACTCGCTAGTTCCACATAAACTTAGTCTAAGCTCAAGAAGATGAAAAGAAAGCGCACAAACAATAAACATTGTCAATTTACCGTCATCAGGGTTGTGACTACAGTAGCTCCCACAAAATTTTGGAGTTCTTCATTGATATTCGTTACATATAAACCGATGAGGATTGTCAGTACACAAGTTATGGGCCCAATTTTGACAAAAACTTTTGGAACAAGACGATTTGTTTCCAGGAAAGTCGGCCAGACCGATGATCGGTGTCAAAATATGGCAGTGACCAACTTACCCCTCTCGGTAGCCATATTGGAAATAGCGTCACAGCAGTACGAACGTTAACTTTCAGAATACTGAAGTAATAGGAATTTATTGCCAAAGCACTTACCAACCTTTGAATGGAAACTTACTTTTTTAATGTTTCCAAAGGCAGCAAAAGCTGATGCTAAACTCAATTTTTCAAAACCCAAATATTATCATCAAAAATCAGGTTTTTATAAATAACTTTTCTTTTTGCTAAGAAGAAACTTGCTTAGTGTGGTAGTAGGTGGCAACAATGAAATTGGCTGTGCAAAAGCACGTGACCATTGGACAGCTAATTCTCGACAAAAGGCAATGGCCTACTTGCCCTTCTGGACGTTCTGGTCAACTTACCCTATACAAATTGAGTCAGATGACAAATGGCTTCAGTCGAAGTGATTAATTCATCGAAACACCTTTTGACGTCATTTTATGTAGATTTTCACTGAGCTTATTTTTGAAGAGTGCCTTCAACTAAACGTAATGCCTCGTTACTCGAAGATTGGTGCATGATCACTTATATTTTCTTCAGGAATTACGAGTCAATAAAACAACAACTTAGCTGAAAAAAATATTCGTAAAATTTTCCGATTGCAGCTTTGTCAGTGCATTTGAACCTGTTTTTATCTTGAAATTAGGTTAGACTATAAAATGTAACTTACAAAACACAAAAAGACCACCATAGCAATAAATTTTTCCTTACAATCAGTTCAACAGTGTCATTACGTGTTCTAAAAGTAAGCGAATAAAAAGAAATGTAAATTCCTCTCAAAATGTTAACGAATTAACGGGCTTTATTAGCTTGTGTTAATTTCTGTAAAGTTGAAAATATAACGAATTAACTTTAACGGAGGTATGAAGTTTACTAACGGACTAGTGGTAAACGAAGCTAACTTTTTGCATCAGCTAGCCCACCTACGGTTCTACGGTTACCATTGTTCATTTGAAGCTAAAATCTTCACCATTTTATTTTTCAGTTTATTTCTATGACCAAGGTTTTAACGTTTTGTTTTTTTTTAATTAATGCTATTGTACACTGCCGGTGAGGCGGGGCATGGTACGTTGCCTCAAGCGATATTTTTTTACCAGTAAAAAATCGACTCGTAGACCTGCCTCGAAGGTTTTTATTTCGTCCAGAAAATAACCAGGTTAAGGAGACTAAGAGTACATATAAAAGTCCAGTGGCGTTGACAGAAATTTCAAAAGTATTTTCTAACTGGGGTTACAACTTTAAGCAGCAAAACTTTGAATTTTTAAGCTCTATACATTTAAATTTATTGATAAAACTTTGAATTTGGACGTGCGCCCCCTCTGACTACGCTAGTTTTGTTACTGTGGAACAGAAATTAATCTTTTAATTTTCTAATTTGGCTCGTGTTCTTACTTATTTTGTTAATACCAAGGCTGGAATTTTCTTATTTAATACTCAAATTTTGATCAAAAATGAGCGTTGTGTTCTTGTAATATTGCTATAAAAAAAGTGCGTGCCTACCCTATAGTTTTCTTAAAATGACTCCTCTGTTCAGTCAATCACTTTCAATGTTATAACCTTCTCAATCACGCATCGGATGGTGACAAGATTTGGTTTTTCCGAAAATAGAAATTTTCCTACCAGTCATCGAATATTTCTTCAATGTGAAACTTGAATTTCGTCATTATTAACATGTAAACTCTGATAAGCACTGCTTTTTCGTAATTTGGCACTTTTTTTTAGGCATGACACAGCAATAAGACACCGAAACCGAGAACCGGGCTAAAAACTGGGCCGGTATTAATGCTAATATCTACAGCAGATGTAGAGGGCAAGATAAATGACAGCAAAAACCTTCGTGGCTTTATCCAACATCGATCGTCGAGACAGAGATTTTTTTCTTTTTTTTTTCAGATCACCAAAACAAAACTTCCCATTCAAGGTCGAAAGTTTACAGCTAAATTTTGTACTATTTCTAAGAGGAGCAGACTCGGCGACTGTGTCGCTTGATTAAGCGTTTTGGCCTTTCGCTTCTTCACGTCGTGCTAAATCGTGTCTTTAAATGTTTGCTGAATTTGCTATTTAACCACCGGTATTTGTTTTTGCTCGACAATAAATGAATACTACTACTAAATGAGCAATATAGAAGCCAGTTATTTGTACAGCCCTTTTTAACAAACAGCAAATCACACAATCGTCGATGGTTTTTGTCAGGGCTCTGCAATGCCATTATGCGGCAATTTTATCTCTTTTTGTTTTCCACTTGACGGTAACGAGAGCAAAATACCACAAAATTTTCAATTTCATAAAAACAAAGGGAGCGCGGAAGTCCAATCACAAACATCGACAGAAAGCAACATGCACAACAAATATCTCACCATTTATCACGAACAAAAAATCACTACAGAAACACGCATTTATCATTCATAAGCGCCCACATTAAAGGAATTCTCTAATGGAATACAAAATTAAGATCACCCAAGTAAGTCAGGTTTTTTGACGATTGGAACAAATTTATGGCTTTACATGTTCTATACAAACCCGAAATTCTACACCTGGTCTTATTTATATGAATCATTGATATAATACTGCTGAGCACAACAGAAATACAATCACATTCCTTTCTTAGAACTACAGGTACTCTTTTTATTGCCGCCATATTGTAAAATCGGTGGGAGGTTTAGTGATCAACGTTAATTAACATTTATTTCTCATAAATTGGCACTGAAATGTAGAATTGACGTAATCTTACGTTTGGTCTATCACACAGTCAAGTCATACGCCTAACTTTTTTTTTTTAATTTATTGCAAAAGCAGAAGATATTTGCCATGAGCCAAACTGTTTGAATTAGGAACTTGAACACAACGGAACATAATAAACAATCAAATTTACATCTAATTTTTAAGTTATGCATGCAGCCTACCTAAATTGCACCGCAGTAGTAAGTCCCAAGAACACCAACGTTTAAACACAGGTTTGGTACTAAGCATCAAAAAAATTGCCAGTTTGAAGAAAAGCATCCCATTTAATACATGCTATGTTGATACTAAACAACGTAACAGTAATATCAGTACCGCGTAAACATCAATATTGGACAACATAATAATAGGCTTTCCAGGAGCATTCATAACTTATTGTGATGCTTTATCATATTGTGTAAGCAAACTCTATATCATTAATACTGGAAGGTAGCTAGAAATCTAATTAATAATCGCAGTAAAAGACTTTAAAGTGATTCATTTTTGTGTATACACTAATTTTAAAACTTGATTACTGCGAAAACGCTAGTATCTTAATATACAGCCACAACAAGTAAATTCAGAAAATAATCCAAAGAAATAGGTTTCATCTCGGCAACTATGAATGCACGTTACTTAACTCCATCAAGGACAATTTAAAAAAAGGCAGTGGCTATTTTTACGCGACAGTAAAAAGTTTTCGGTTTATTGGACTGATTCTTACGTTGTAACGTTTTTTCAACTTTTTGACACAGGTTTAAGCGATTATGATAACGCATCATTGCGACCACACAGAACACCTGTTAACTACCATCAATAGAATGATGATGTAGATGTTTGGAGGGTGTTTGTTAGCTCACTGGCAGTCTGAAACCCTAAAGTAGAGTACAACTACATTTAATGAGTAATTTGGGGTGCTTGTTCGGCAAAGTTTTTGATTTTTTTTAACGACAACACTCATTATTTTTTCTTTTGCTTTGTTTCATTAAACAAACTAAAATTGATGCTTTTCGATTGAAAAGCAGATTACGGGCGAAAATGCTTGGTTTCAGCAACCCACATAAAGTGCCCAAACAAGATGTTTTAAGTGGTTTGACAGAAAAAAAGCGATACAAAACAGTACACCCTTAATGGTTAGCCTATCAATCGACCTGTGTCAATAAAATCCTATCTCCATCCTACTTGCTACTGTGGTAATTTCCTTGATTACTGAATGATGGCCCATACTTTGCAACCGAGATGAAACCCAAACTTGTGAAAAGGTAAAACAGAGTATTTACAAATTTGCTCCACATCGCAAACACAAACATGCCTACTGAATGGCTGCGTACATTGCCGTTGTATTGCGTTAGTTTAGGATTTTTCCTAAGAGCAAAATTAAGACTGTAAAAAATCACTACGTTAGATAATCATATCGGAATTATTGGTTGACAGAAACAGCTTAGTCTTTGCCGAAAGCGTCACAAAGGATAATTTTTACTCTACTGTAAATCCCTTGGAAAAAGTCAGTTTATGTCTTTTCTGCCAGTTAAGATTTCCCTAACATAAAACAAAAAAATAACAGCAATACAATTGCTTCAAGCAGTCATAGAATAATATATTAACTGAAAGCTTCATAGAAATACCAAACTACAAAAGTACATACAAATACATGCAACTGAACAAAAAAAAAAAAAAAATGCGAAGAAATAGCTCTAATACAAAAACTCCATAAAACAACACTAATATCATGACAAACTCAATGTACAATGAAGTTAACAGTTGAAACATTAAATCAAAATCGAAGATTCATTTCCTAAAGTCAAGCATAATGATTTGACTGCGCAAAACCAGATACAGTAATTTCCAAACTAATTCAAATTTAAAGATAAGAAGTTAACATGTATTATTCTAAGATGAAAATTGGCAAAATGTTTAAAACTCTTTTGATGTTGGAAATCTTATAAATTTGGCAATTAATCTTGGAGACTTTTTATTCTGAAGTCTGAAGCATATTAGAATACGCTGAATTGCTCACGCCTTAAAATTTAAAATAAGAAACTTACCAGAAACCAATGACTGAAAATCAAAATCATGCAACCGAAAATGGTATCGACTAAAAATGTATCAAACAGTTAGTAAACAAACAAGTTTAGAAATTATGAAAAAATCCGCTAAGTTCTTAAAAGTGGATAGAGGGTGAGAGTGGAAATTACGTAACTCGCACAGGTAGAAAGAAAAAGGGACAAGGACCCATTGTTCATTCTACAGGTGATTGATGTAAGTGCTTCTGAGCTGCTGTGCTTCATTTTATAAAATACTCCAAATATCTGAAACAGAAAAGTTGAGTTGAGATTTAAAACTGCAAATCAAAATTCTCCACATGCTTTTTCAAGGCAGTATGTTAAAGCAGCCAATCCAGGGGGTAGTGTACACCCGTTAAGTGCCAATCAGCAGTGAGAGTCTCTTTGGGGATATCGTGTCCAGTCCATTGTCCACTATAAGTCAAGGGCGCCCAACCTGGGAACCGCGAAGCCTTTAAAAGTGGCCCAGAAATATAGTTAAAATTGGTTGCACTGTGCACACTTTCGTTTGTAAACGAAATATCATGTAGTTTTAAGGCGTTTTAAAACTGTGATTGTACTGTAATTGTAAGTACAGTTTATTCACCAAGTTGCCTTGGCCAGGAGACAGCGAAGGGACCTTTCGGTCTTCGAGTCAAGCTGCCACCTGCCAACCTGTCTACCACACACGGTGGAGGCTTCACACTGTCCCTTTAATTACTGAACGTCAAGCAGGAAAGCTGTGTACACCAATTTTTAGTCTTTGGTTTAACCCGACCGGGATTCGAACCAGGGTCTACCGCTTCAGTAGCAGACGCTCTATCCACTCGACCACTGATCGGTTAACGTGTGAAATCTGTGAAGTTTTGTACAATCAAAATTGATCCTACTCTTTTGATTAGGGTAATTTCAAAGTAATTGGAAAGAAAATACAGCTCAATACATGGCACAGTTGATTGTATTACACTTGAAACAAACGAATAATCGAGAACAACCAAACATATATTATTCCAAACAATGTTTTTATTCTACAGAATGTGGTCGTTTTTGTTTCAATAGCAGCAAGTTGGTTACGTCTGATACATTTGCAAATCGATATTTCATTATACAACTCCTAACCGACCGCGTCTGTTTTGGTTGGCCGGCACAACAGCTCTATCTAGCGGTTGGAAGCATGGTGCAAAAGAACGTTACACCAAAATTTCCCAGGAATGTTCTGGAAACTTCAGGATATAAAATTATTCCAAAAATACGAAAAATGGATTACCAGTCACAATACAGGCGACTTTTGTTGATTGGGGCCTTCAAATGCCTCTTACAACCGGCCTGGTGGGTACTGAAGCGTCGAAAACCACTACCTGGAGAGGCACTGAAACACGGACTGCCTGTTTTCGTCAAAGTCAATCAATTTTAAAGTGCACTATCAGCAAGTCCAAAGCCAGGAGAAACCATATTTATTATTTAGTCAAAGACGCGCACTTGAAAAGAATGAGTTTTCAAATATACTGTAGCAGCCATTTTTAAACCAAAAATTCTCAACGACGCGGACTGTGGACAAAAAACTACCCAGACTTAATATTTGAATTTAATCATCGAACTTACTTGATCCGTCACAGTAGTCGATTTCCATCATCAACATGGCCTAATCCATTCGAAGAACCTGATAGGCCGCTTTCGAGGCTAAAAACAACATTGTTGTGGCAGATTATTTAGCAGTTACTAAAGTTTGTCGGCAGCGTGGCCGAAAGGGTAAAGGCGTCATTTTTACATCGAATCTGATCAGATCCTGATCTGTGTCCAACCTGCACCCTGGTAACGTTGTTGCGTCCTTGGATAAGACGCTTTACGATGATTATTTCTGCTGGGTGACTTCGAACAAGCAACAAATTTACTTGGCGAGAAGTCAAAAGTCAACCGAAAAGCTTGGAATACGATGCACTCCGAAGCGGGTGAGGATTCCTCCAAAATAAAAACGCCACCATCGCTTCTTGGTTGAGCGGAGGATAAACATGGGTGCAGGTCAGTTTCATAACATGACATTGCCATTCTGGAGTTAACGTAACCAGTGACTATCACCTGGTTTTAATTGGATTTCACACGAAACTCTTCCTCACATTTTACAAAAAATAGAATCCAACCACTCTGTAGATGCGACAGACGCGTAGCCAGAAATCTGCAATTGGGGAGGGCTGTTTCGGGGGGTTGGGGCTGAGCCCTCCACCTCGGGAGGCCATTGGGGGTCTGGAGTCGAATTGAAAATTTTGTATTTTTTGCAAAAATAGATTAATTTTAGATCTATGTTGATAAAAATTAATGCTTTTGAAACGTGGCATGGAATTAGCAGTGCAAAAACATGATTAAACTGGTTGCATAAATGTGCTATGTGGGAGGTGGCTACTGGTTAAATTTCAGTTTTCTTATTTACAAGCTGGAAAATTATTGAATCCTAAGATCAATAAAACTCACAGAGATTAATCTGCTTCGTCTATATTACACAGAGAAAGATAACTGGGGGGGGCTAATGGAACGAGATTTGTGAGAAGTGATTGGTACTTAACTAATACTGAATAGCTGCCCCCCTATTTCTGAGCTACTATATATTTTTTTGATGAAACCTATGTTCAGCATTTTTTAACAAGCGATCAAATTTGATTGCTTATTTTTGGCCATTTTTCAAAGTTTTTACTGAGTAGTTGAGTTTTAACTTTTACAAATGAACCCCCCTCCCTAAATGTTCCAAAACATGCTTTAAATCATTTTTGAGGCCATTCAAGTGCAAAAGCCATTCTCAGAAGAACCAAAAACGTGGTATTTTTCTTGTTCTGCATTTTGGTCGACAGGCCAATGGGGGGAGAGAGGGCTACAGTCCTACGCCAGACCCCACTCCTTGGCTACGTTGCTGGGGTGCAACCAATGCTCTAGCAGATGATTTGAAAGGGACTGCAAACGAAATCAAAGGACTTTCTATAGTACGTGCAATAGTATTAAAGAAGATAAACGTTGTCTCCATCCTTCTTCACTAACCGTTTCTGAGCAATTTCACTTCAGACTCAGGGTCATGTCACCAGATTTTAACGCACACGTGGTTACCCATGACTGATTTTAGCTCAAGCTCAGAGTACTTCTAATCAAATAAGACGGCAAGGGTTTGAATAAACGCCCACAATAATTTAAATGTAAAGAGTACACTGCATCATTAATTAACTTATTGTGTTCATACTCAAGTAACCAAATTTTTATTGCCTTTTTACCCAGTCTACGCTGGTATAAACACAATAATCAAATTTATTGTGTTTATACCAGCGTAGACTGGGTAGAAAGGCAATAAAATCGCCTGCAGTACTGTAGGTTATGAACTGTAACAACTTGAAAATAGCCCATAGCTACAGCTAGGCCTGTAGTCAAGATAGGCAACTGCACGGTACTGTATATTGGGATAAGCCTTTTATCTTTGCAATTGAATTATTAGTAGGCTACTCTTGAGTTCAAGCTAAAACTCAGCCATGCGTGACCAATAAACGTGTTAATTAACGTGAACTGAAATCATCTGGGGACACAACCATGAGTTTGAATAGTTGAGTCAAGGAGGAAGAAGCCAGTGCCTATCAAATTTTATAATATTAACGTTAGAAGATTTATGATTTTGCCGACAGTTCTCTTTCAAGTAAAACCGCATTAATATTAAAAGGAACCGAAACTCACAAACAATTTAAGATAAAGTGACGCAAGAAAACATATTTACCTTAATTCGCTTCGCTTCAACCGAACAGGAAAAGATAATCCATCTCCCATGCTACAACAAAATCACGATAATTAGAAATGCAACGCAATTACGGTTTCCAAATAAGAGAAAAAGTTACTGATATGCATTAACTTGAACATTAATTACGCATTGAAATTTGTGCGAACTAAGCAATGATGTAATGAGAACAAACTGAGCTTTAACTTGATGTACAATTTCCGAGAGATTGCGTTGCACTGGCCTCAAAATGAAGCTACGGAAATCGACGAAGACAAGTTTGGGTTCTTAAGTTGTAGCGAAGTCCGCAATGAAGCGGATAAATATTGCTGCTTTGTCTTCTGTATTTGTCTTAAAAAGAAGAGTAAATAATTTGTCTTAAAATCAGCTCAACGATACTAAACTTTTAAAATACCATACCCATGCACAACCCTGACCCTAGAATAATATTTAACTATCAATATATTATTGTAATTATGTCTTGATTCACCAAGTTGTCTTGGCCAAAGCTAAGAAACCTTTCGGTCTTCAAATGAAGCTGCCCACCTGTCTATAGCACACGATCGGGGCTTTACTCTGTTCCTTTTTATTGCTGAACAAATACTAATTTTTATAGTCTGGTTTAACCCTAACCGGGTATTGAATTCGAGTCTACCGCTTCCGTAGCAGAAGCTCAATCCACTCGACAACTGATCGGTTTCAGTAATTAAATACAATCAATAATATCGTAAGCAACAGGAACCACAGCTACTTTATATTAAGCTACCTTGAAAATATTGGAATTGGCCACAAAAGTTTATTTTCTCCAAACACTTGTTCGAAGTTTTTCCCTGGTCCAAGATCGAAACCATTCTTATCTGGTCCAGTTGAAAATATTGGAACTTGAAACGTTTCTGCGGAAACAGTTTGCAACTTTTAAAGCCGCAGTACGATCAATACATTGATCATTAAAGATTCTTTAGGGAATCAACGTAATAATAAAGAATGCATCGATCCACACATTCTCCTCAAGTTATTTGATTTCAAGATGGGTTCGAATTAGCATTTGAATCATGACATTGCTTTAAGCATACCCATAGACAAAACTTGAACAAAAATGCATTCTAAATCGTTAAAAATTGTAACTACAACCGCGTAAGTTTAGTATTCAACTGAGCATGATGACGTTGCGCTACCCTGCACTTCCTACGAGGTAGGATAAATAAGCCCCTTGCTTACCCAGTGATTCGAAACTGGAAAGCAATGAATACCCATTAACAATGGCTGCAGGCCTGAGTGGTGATGAGTCTAGGGGACCGACTCTCTTGCGTAACGTGGAAATACCCACTTCTCGACCGGGCTCTCAAGGGCATTGCTAAAGTTCTATTTCTGTGTTGTGATAGTCCATTGCATTGTCACTCCCAAAAAAGACCTGGATAATTCCAACTAACCGGTATGCTTATAAATATTAAGTACAAAACTACATGAAATTCAATGTTGTGTCTTTAGGAAAACACTAAACGCTTATTTGACATTCTCCATTGGGGTAACCATCATCATTTATGTTTGTAACCATTCAAGCATTTCGGTTTGAAAAGAATTGCACACACTCTCACTAATTCATATTCCAATAAATGCGTTGCAAAAAAACTAAATGGAATCCAGCTTGATTAAAAAGCTTTTCAATGGTGCGATATGCTAAGTTCCTGACATTGATACTGGTTTATTGCTTAGTCATATACATAGTATTGTGATAAACGCTACGAGATGCAGCAAATCACGTGCATATCGCATGAATTTTATGACGTCACAAACTTCAATGACGGAGCAGTACCATATTCGCTATAACATTCCAATCTAATGCGCATAAACAGGTCAAAGCATCTAAAAGTAAATTTTGGTAGTAGACAACCTTTAGGATGACCAGCCACGAACCAAGTCAACTGACCATGAACCAATTGACCACCAATATAAGAGTTAAGGTTACTTGGCGGTCAGTTGTCTTGAACCGGATCAGCCATGCCAAGGAGGTCGATTAGGACCCTGACCGAGTCCTAAAAAGAAAGCCCAAAATACGAACGCTGATTCAGCAGTAATGTGCTAAGAATCGCGCTGAAGAAAAATGCTTTCGATTGAGCAGTGTGACATGAGTTGTACATTGGACAGCATATGAGGAAAATACATTACATGAATTTTGTATAATCGTTTGCGTGCTTACTGGCCGATAGGTTACCGACGCTGAAGCCTAGTGAAAACTGAAGAACCGCCAGAACGGCAACAAAGTAGAACAAGCAATGCAAAAACTTGTCCTCCTACAGGATTCAAACCGACGTCATTAAAGGTCCAGTGTTGAATGCTCTAATGTAAACAACAATAT
The DNA here is from genome assembly GCA_963965965.1 of Trididemnum nubilum. Classification (NCBI taxonomy): domain Eukaryota; kingdom Metazoa; phylum Chordata; class Ascidiacea; order Aplousobranchia; family Didemnidae; genus Trididemnum; species Trididemnum nubilum. The sequence goes on from OZ014490.1 coordinate 20,701,526, forward strand.
GAATTCTGCCGTCTCCGTTAAAGTGAACAAGGCCGAATCAGAAATTATTGATAGTTACAATGGGCAAGACTTAACCAATAACATCACATTTCGATGACGATTTATCAAGTAACTATAGGCTAACCGACAAGAATTTAGTAAATTGTAGAATAACCAAAGCAAGACTTTCTCTTACCTAATGTACTTCGGTTTTTGAGAGTCAAATAAACGTGGTAACCAAACAAACCAGTAAGACTGAAAGCAAACATTATGGCAGCGAAGAAAAGAAATAAGATGTGAAATCTTGAGGCTGTGGGCGCAAGAGCATTCTGTAACAAGAATGACAGTTAATAGTTTACAATAGCTATACAATTTCTAAAAATTTTTGTTTTGATTTTGGGGCTGCTCAACAAATACTAAGAGATATTCCTATAAAAAGTTTTTGGAAACCCTGCATTTGTTCTCCCGACCTGAACTTCCAGAAAAGGTGGAGGGTTATCAAAATTGGATTTGTCACGTGATGTGACTAAAAGGGTTAATATTTTTCAGTTTCTCTTTTTTCCTGAAAGTTTAGGCTGGGAGAACAGATTCAAGGTTTTCTAAAACTTTTGAGGAGAATATCTTTTTGTATTTGTTGAATATCTTTGCACAGCAGCTCCAAAATGAAAAGTAAGGTGTATTTCCATTGTTTTTGGATAGCGAAGCATTTCGTTATATAGGAAACGTAAAGAATGGCCAAATCAAATCTTTTATTATACTCGCTGTACTACGCCGAAGCATTTAATGAGTTTGCGGGGCCCAACTTTGCATCTTTGTGCCTGTGGGTAACACAACTTCTTTTGAAGAAATATCACAGCGGCAACAAGCTGTTGGCAACTCTGTGTCCAATTTGACCAGCCTGAGCTTTGAACTTCAGAGCTCCTGCTCCAGAGATAAATGTGTTACGGCTCGACCAACTAGCTGGTAAAATTCTCTCACCAAGAACCTCTTAAACACGTTTTAAAGCAAATGGTTTTGAGTTATATCTTGGATTGGGATTTCGCGTCAAAACATCTCAGGAGTTGGAGGTAGGTTAAAACCAATCGCGTCAAAACGGTTAAATAAAAGTTAACCTTCGCAGTAAGCAAACGATTTTAAAGCTGGAAAAGTCAGCTAACTTAAAATGGCCGGTCATTGAATAGGCTTCTTTTTCTTTCCGTTTGTAATATCGGCAGATGTCTAGCACTTCAAGACATAATTATTCTTGTTTGACTGTTGAACAATGTAAACTAGTACTTAAATGGAAGCAATGGTAACTGATAGTAAATAATAGGCCGTTGAACAAATGAATAACGTGCAGCAGTACTGTACAGGTACAACCATAATTGTACAGAATGGATAAGACGGGTCTTTGTACAAGGCAAGCCTGTTAAAGAAAAACCAACTATCCAAGGGAATTGCTTATAGCCAATTTACTGATAGCAAGCATATTCTTTGTTTTCAGCACTAAAAATACATCTGGAGACAATTTACTTCATCAAAATGTACTAAGCACTAATGGACCATCAACATAAACTCAACTTTTCTCAGTAATTTAATTCCTTACAGCAACATTTGGGAGTGACAACAATTCTAACCTTCTTTACAGCTTCATCATCCTTCATCTCCAGCTCAATGGTTGAATGAATCTCAGAAAATGAAACAATTCAGTTACATATCTACACAACTCCTTCGCTACAATTATGTACTATATTTTATGGAAAACGTTAATGCTTACTGCTTAACACTTTTGTTTCAACATTCCTATCTGAAGGCAAAGCTAATAAACTTTTCACTTTCTACACTGCTCTGGATGTTGAATTGATTATAGAGTTTTGTTTGAGTATTCTTAGGTTCGAAAATTTGAAGACTACTTCATACTTCTTACGACTTTGCATAACTATACTTGGGAATGTTTGAATTAAACAATCTCAATCTACTAATCTTTTAGAGAGAATTTATGTTCGACTAAGCTCAGCATAAAAAGACTTGCTATCGAATTTCATTATTTAAGATGTCTGAAACCTACTCTGTTTTTGAGAAATTGAAGTTTAAAGGCCCAGGCCTAACTTTACAGCACTTTGAGACGCTGAAAACTGCTAAGACTGATTGATACCTTAAATTTTTAATTGTTATCACTCTCTTAGCTAGTTTTGACTTTGCGATAAAGCTACAATGCAAATTACCTGTAACTAGAGTGACCTACCATCTTACAAAAAGAGAATGTGTCCTGCAAAGGTGTTTTCACAATTCAATGAAAATCAGTATCTTATTACCTAATTCATAAGTCAGAACTAATCTAATCAGACAATAAGAGTAACCCCATAATTTTTATTTAAAACTATGATTATCAGATTGGGCAACCCTTATGTTTCAAAATATTCAACAAACTTTTGCATTTTTAAAATTTGTCAACTGATTACTCTCAGGGTATGGTGCATTTTTCATATCAAACATACTAGAATAAAACAAAGATAAACTAAGCTTAAGTCAATGCATGCTTCAATCCAAGTTTCACATATAATAAGATTTTTAATCATGGTGCAGTTTAGTAATAATACACATTACACAGCTTCAAACGCACCTATTGCAACGTCTTTGTGAAGAATTTTTTTTCAAAAAAACTTTTTTTGTTTGAAATAATAGCTGTTTTTTTTAAAAAAAGCAATGAAAAAAAAACAAAAAAAAAGTATTTTTCTTCCAAATACGAGCTTTTTTGCAAAAAAAAAGGTTTTACTTTGATTAAAATGTTAATATTTTTGAAGGTCTTCATCTGACACTTGTCAAGAGGAATCGTCAGAATAGAGAGCACAGGAAAAGGATTGGCTATAGGAAAAAGCTGAGCAGTAATTGGCAGTAAAAAAATCGATGAGAGAGTATCACTTGAGTACAACTTTTAAGTTGAGAACAAATTCTTTTTGTTGGCTGGGAAAGGGGTTAGAAGTTTTGATAAAAGTGACTTCAAAAGCAAATAGATGGAAGGAAAGCGAAAAAGCTTTTACAAAAAATTGATTTCTTATTGTATTTTTTTTTTCAACAATGTCACTTTTATCAAAACTTCTAACCCTGCCCTCTGTCGACAAAAAAAATTCGTTCTCACTTAAAGGTTGCACACAAACAATGTTCTCTCATCGATCCTTTTTCAGCCAATTACTGCTCAGCTTTTTCCTATAGCCACTCCTTTTTCTGCGTGTTCTCTATTCTGACGATTCCCTTTGACAAGCGTCATATAAAAAGCTTCAAAAATATTAACATTCTAATCGAAGTAAAACCTTTTTGTTTGAAAAACCTTTTTTTTTGTTTTGGAAAGAAGCTTTTATTCGAAAGAAAAAGAGGTTTTTAAAAAATAAAAAATGTTTTTTTTAAAAAAACTGTTATTTGAACCAAAAATTATTTTTTGGAAACACTACTCTTTTTTGGAAAAAATTTTTTGAAAATTAAAAAAGAACAAAAACATTTTTTGAAAAAAAAAATTTTTTTGGAAAAAAATTAGTTTACCTCTGGTACCTAAAAGTCTCGGCAACTAATCAGCGGTGCCTAAACGTCCACACCTAAAAGTCACGGTCTGTTTGTGGAGATTAGCAAGGCTCCACTGAAAACAATCACATCAAACATAGTTGACCCGACTTCCTTGAACGGTACAATGGTACATGACATAAAATTGGCAAGTTACAAATTTCGGTTTCACAACACTTACCGTCCAAAACTGAATGAAATACTGGAGGCTGGTGAAAGCAACGTATAAGCAATAGATAAGACCATAAAACAAAAACAATACAAAGAACTTGTAATTGCTGTATCCAACAACATTATTTACCCTGAAAAAAAAAATTTTTTTTTGAAACGCTGTCTTGTTATTATATATAACATCATATCTTTTTTAAATCATGGTTACCGAACCAGTTACAGATTGTAATGTACAGTATACACAAATCTGGTGCATAACTAAAATTTTGCTATGGAAGGAGGATCGGCTTTAACCCAAAGCTAAAATTAGCATTCATGTTACAGACAGAGGTCTGGGGATAGAGCCCCCAAAAGCTATAGGGGTCTAAGGGCATAGCCATCAACAACGCTGATTGATTTTGTGATTTGAAAAAAATAGCTATTTTAACACCATTGGATAAAACTTTGTACATTTGTAGAGCCATTTGCAAAAACTAATTGAGTACTAAGATTTGAAGGCCCTTAGACAAAATAAATTGGTTAGCCCCTTCACTACTTCAGTTTCCCATAACTTCCTGGTCAAGTTCAAAACATATTTAAATGCATATTATTTTTGGGCTAAATTTTTAAGTGAATTGGTTAGAACAGGCTTCGGCCCCTATAGCTCTCCGTGGTTATGCAACTGACACAAATGACAGTTTTCTGAGTGCAATTGATGGTAAATTTCATGAAAACAGACCTCTTGAATATCGCTAAGAACTTTGGTGACTGATAACTCATCCCAGTAATGAAAACATTGGATACGTCTTGCTAGTAATGCCAAGGTTAAGTCAGCAATGTGGTGAACAACATTTTCCTTTTTTTTCCCATGCTAAGCTGATTGAAATATTCAGTGTAATACATTTGCAATTAATAAAAGTTGATTTTCCTCAGCCTCACAGTGTACAATTCAAACAGAAGTGAGAAATTTCTTAATAATGGTTATGGAATTATCGTTTAAAATATTATAGTATTATCAATTTATAAATTGACAAATTTCTAGTTCTTTTTGCTGATCTATTATTTTAAGCTGTTGAGAGAAGATCATCATGCCATTTGCTGAATACACTTTAAATAGCCAAATTTTTTTAATGATACAAAACGATGTAATTTTGAAAAAACATTATAGTTCAAAAGTGTTTGAGATGATTTCTGAATTAGTGGACAGCTAAAATTGAATTGAATTAGAATCTGCTCAAAAAATTTCCCTAAGTTCAAATTCTACAATTTTTTAATTTCTCCTGATTGCAAATTTACATTGTTTTGCTTTTGTGGCAATGTCTCAATTTTCATACTGCAATTACCCATAAGTTGCAAATGAAAAACAACAACCCTATAATGAAGCACTAAGGTCATACATAATGGTTCACAAGAAGTTGGATTAAATTTGAATTTTTGAAAGGAATCAAATTTCAATTTTTAAAATTTTGAAAATCTATTCAATCTTACTGACAACGTACTGTCTATTGATGAAAACATACCATGGGCAGTAATGATCCATTTTCAGCACACACTGATGAACAACAGAGCAATAATGACATCTATCAGGCTTTACAACATGAGTAAATCCACAATATCGAATACCTATAAATAAAATTAAACTGCACAAAGTGTACATGCTTCATTGCTTCAGTATAATTCTACAAGCTCAATATTAGATGATGAAGGTTGAAGATATGGATTTCCGTGATTGCAGTCACTTATGTGATATCACCATTGATAAAATACTAATCCGGTAAGCATTGACCCTAGTTTGCGTGCTATCAATTTTGAAATCTCAGCTGTGCAAACCATCATATCAAAATTCTAAAAAATTCACAAATGAGCTCAAACTTGCAACAAGTATTATTATTTTAAATATTGTAATCTTAATATCACTCAGAGTGTTGAGCCTTTAAGTGCCAGTTTAAAATCATAATCAAGCATAATTCGAACGACTAAACAACTCGTGTAAGAATGCAAATGATGGCACATTTTTTCTAACAGAAACAAAAAGGTTTGCTGAAGCAGAATCTAGTTTGTTTAATGTTTCTTAAATAGGTCTATGCCATGAACGTAAAATGGCCAGTAACAACTAAAAAAAAACATCACAAAACTAAAGCTGAAGTGCTGATGTCAGTCATTTTTCCAAATTTGTGATATAATCTTGCCAAATTCATAAAAGCTTCGTCTTAGAAAAATTTGAAAAAATGCAACAAGTTGACAAATTAAACAGTCTTTATTGTACATAAAACGCTAAGTTATCAAAAAACGAAGCATAATGAAAAAATATGATACCTTGTAAATGGGTTCGCAGCTGTATTGGAAGATTTTTGGAAAATTCTTTTAGGACTTCTTGCCTTTGGTCTTCAGTACGACTGGCAGCAATTTGCTCTTTGACAGATTCAGGCATTTGATACTAGAAAATTTCAGAGTTACAAGATTAGCATTAGCTGTAGATTAGTGCAAAATGTATTAATTTTGCGATCAAATTTTGGCTTTGGACAGCAATTTTTCTTCTTTAGTTTGATGTTTTAGGTTGTCTTTTTGCTCAGCAGATCAGCAAAACTACAGTGACATAATAGAAACACAATTGTTGCAGAACTGTGATGTAATAATATTTGCAGCCAAGATAATGTTGTGGTGATTGGAACATTTTTAAATCGGCTATTGAAAGAAATTAATCTTTGCATTTTTTCAAAATATACGCCAAAAAAAAAAAATTTGATAGTATGGCAAGCTAGGATTTGAAGAATTTTGTGAATCAGAAATAACTGCAAAATATCTAAGCATTTTAATGCCTTACAAAATATTTACTCAAAATTTCTGGCTAACTTTGTTTTTGGAAAATTAGACAAACTTTGCTTTTCTGTACAGGCCATTTTGAGCCTTTAAAAGTTTGTTTTCTTGTACTAGACTATTGCATAATGCATAGATACATTAAATTAAGGAAGAAGGTTAAGTTATATGGCTCTACAATTCAACAATATTTTCATTTCGTGTTTCAAAATTCAAGTTGATCAAAAACATCGAATTTTGCTGAAATCAAATTTGCAACTAATTACAAAATGGACAGTGGACACTTTCATTGGATAGTAATTTAAATTTCTATCACAACATACTGTATTTCCAAAAAATCAGTTTTAGTTTTATGAAAGTTTTTTTACTTTTACCAAGTTATTTTAGGTGTCCTACATTTTTTCTCATCATCATCGAAATCGATTTCTAAAGGTTTTTTTTCAAAAAGTCATCCAAATTTTTCGTTATTTTGGAGCTCAATCTCATCTTCTGCCCAACGGTTTGTTCAACTTATTTCAAAATTTATTTTTTATATTACATTTATCAATCATATATTTATTAATCAAAACTCAAAATTACTTTATTTTCATAATTTTGTTTTTTATATTATTTTACATTTTGGAGGGCTAAAAAAGTGAGCCACGTCAACTGACAGCAACAAACTGATTGCAAACCAACGGTTTCCTTACAGTGATTTTGTCACAGTGAGAGTTTGGGAAAGATGGCTCTGGAGATAATAAAATATTTTTATGATCGCCCTTCTCAGCCAATTGGCATCATTTTGTTCGCAGTCAGCTTGTCGCGGTCAGTTGTCATGGACTCCCCAAAAAAATTCACTTAAATGACCTTGTTAGGCGTAACAGCTAAGTTATGGTAATCCAGTAAGTTCAGAGTAATGTACGGTACTGAAATCAAAGCTTGAATACACTTGTATATGCAGTAAATACAAAAAAAACAAGTACTGATATAATGAATTGAAGCTTTACTACCATACAAAAAAGTTTAATTTGCTGTACCATAAAAATTTTAGTTTCCATTTAACTTCGCACTTTTTTAGTCATATTCAACGTTTTCTGCAATTAAATGACGTCATTGGTCTTGATTTGTAATGTGTATCAATACTAAAGCATCTAGGGATTCAGTACTAGTACTTACAATATTCTGTATAAGTAAACGGATGGGCAAAATAAGCTGAACATTTATATCTTCTTTTTTGATTTTAATTACTAGGGGGAAATTTAAAAAAAAAGGTGAAAACAGGGGCATGTAAGTCAACAGTCCCAAGAAGGCCATAAAATCATCAAGGAAAATAAGTCAAAATAAATTCAGAACTGTCAAAACATTTTAAGCGTCCCAAAACTTAAATTTCATTACCATTTTGCCAAGATCAAAAGATTCACGCGTAATAGGATATATATTTGTTAAATAGTTATGATGTTTTATGTTTCATAAAATCATTTACAAAGTTATGCTACAGTAACATTACTTTTTAGTTTGTGAAACTTTTTTAAAGTTTAATCTTTTGTTTCAACAAAGAGCCAAAACTGCAGTATTAATCACCACTAAATTCTGATGTCAACAGTAACCTGATTATAAGAATGAATTGGTTAATGAACTATCATATTAATTTCTACCTAATACAAAAATAAACGTTTTGATGCTAAATTATATGTTTTTTGAGGTATTGATCCAGTCAATTGCGGGAAATGATGTCATCAAAGAAAAAACACCTTTTGCAACGCCAGATTTTATAGACTTTTAGTACCGGTATGTCATTTGGCAGCACCAATACCATTGAAATTCGTTGGAAAACCTTTTGCTGCAACTTTTTAGGGGTCAAACCACAAATGCACTCAAATACTAGGAAAGTTGATTTATAATGGTACACAACAGCAAAGCCAAAAGCATAACTATTTTGTTAAGTCGTAGAGCTCAGTCAATTTCTTGGTCGTTTGGCCCCTACACTAACTAATTTCAGGGTTGTTTAAAAACTAGCTACAAATAACTTTAAGCCATTGAAAAACTAAGCAGCACAAAAACATAAAGGTGTTATGGGCAAAAAGCACAAATAGGATAAAGTGCAAACTATCGAAAACATACCAGAATAGTAGCATCCAACCGATAATACTTTTAAATTAAAAATGTAATAGCATTCTGTTCTGGCGGAAATTTAACTTTTAACATAGGATCCAACAGACTAAAATTTAGTGGACGGGAATTTAACACACAGGTACATTTTCCTACCAAATAGTTGGTAGATTAATGTGCAAATGTGCATTTTTGCACTACATGTCCTAAGGGATCACGTCTTTTCGGTGCAACCATTTCGGCGCCACCTATTTCGTTGCCGTACGTTTTCTGCACAGATCGTTTCGGCACCAATTCGGTGCTCTATGACAGTTTACTTATTTAGGGTTAGGGGTTTGGGTTAGTGTTAGTAAAAAGCACAGAATATTGGCGCCGAAAAGGGCCGTGCAGAAAAGTCGTGGACCCATGTCCTAAAGCAGGCCTACTAACTGCAACGCAGATCCCACTTCACGATATCACCACAGCATTTTTTTGTGAAATGTATGGGGCGCCGTTTGGAAAAAAATTATTTGTTTTGTGAACCATGTTTTTTGAGCTTATTTAGACCATTATTTGTCCGATATATATATCGGAAATATCCGACTTATATATCGGACAAATTGTGCTCTAAGTCGGACCAAAAAACACGTGCAAAATAAGTTGGACAAAATAGTTTTTTTCCAAACGGCGCGCCACTCGCCGTTTGGAAAAAAACTATTTTGTGATGCATGTTTTTTCCACTTATTTAGACCACAATTTGTCCGATATATATATCGGAAATATCCGACTTATATATCGGACAAATTGTGCCCTAAGTCGGACCAAAAAACACGCGCAAAATAAGTCGGATATTTCCGACTTATATATCGGACAAATTGTGACCTAAGTCGGACCAAAAAACACGCGCAAAATAAGTCGGATATTTCCGACTTATATATCGGACAAATTGTGCTCTAAGTCGGACCAAAAAACACGCGCAAAACAAGTCGGATATTTCCAACTTATATATCGGACAAATTGTGCCCTAAGTCGGACCAAAAAACACGCGCAAAATAAGTCGGACAAAACTTTTTGTCCGACTTATTTTGTCCGATATGGTTCATATGAGCTATCTCAGACAAAATCTAGAAGTATCACGTGACTTTCGTGATGTGCCGCGTAAAAAGCAAAAATCATAAATCTTGAAGTCAGTTTGAATGGGCTTTCTAGGAGTTCGGTGGTTAAAGCACCCAATTTTAAAGTTGTATTCGTATGACACATTATAAGAGTTGCATCTGAATATTAAAGCAAACTTTGGACACTAGAAGAACATGAGTAGCTTATCGAAATAAGCATAACATCTGGAATAGCAAATGGTTAACAAAGTAGTGGTAGTCTACAATATAGCAGTCAGCCCAAGCTACACAGTATACTGTATTTGGTCAAATCGGACACAGTGTCACCACCAACTCGCCATCTCTACAATATTCTTCTGGCTTCAAAGCTGTGTTGCCTAGGCACTACCACTATCAGAGGTGGAGTCGAGGACACAAGGCTCGAGGCCAAGGCCAAGGACACAAAAAAAACCGAGGCCAAGGCCAAGGACAGCCTTTCCGAGGACAGACACTCTCGAGGCCAAGGACAGGAATGCTCGAGGCCAAGGCCAAGGACACAAGCGCAAGTGCTCTCCAAAATCACAAAAATTTTTTAGGCGATCTCAAAAAAAAAAAAAAAAAAAGGTCTTCACAAAAATTTTTCTAGCGGTCTCCACAAAAAAACGTTTTCCAAAATATTTTTCAAGCGCTTCACAAAATTTTAGCAATTCAAAAAATACTGCTGTCCTCGAGCCGAGAACAGGCCAATTTTCGAGGACTTGAGGCCTCGAGGCCAAGGCCAAGGACTTGACCTTCGAGGCCAAGGCCAAGGACTTCAAAATCTGTCCTCGAGGCCAAGGACGTCCTCGAGGACTCCACCTCTGACCACTATAATAAAATCTAAATGTGATACATAACAATATCAAACATACCGGTAACATGCAAAGTAAAAAATATGCAAATATAAAAGGAAGTGACTTGGCGAATGGAACACTCGCGGTATTTTTTTTCCCTCGCGAATGGATCATGCGCTATGAATAAAAAACATGCGGGAAATTGCTGCAGGGAATTGCTATCCCTCAGACTGGCATCGCTGCCCCAACCCTAACTGCAATGCAAGGTTTTAAAGCAAAAGAAACATGCGCATTGTATCTTCCAAAATTCTACCCTACCGGCGGTGGGTCCGATGGGAGTCGAACTCGGAGCCGAGAGTTCCAATCTCGACGTTGTAACCTTTCGGCCATGCAACACTTGTCGAATCTAATCTCAAAATGTCGTATTTTAACCAAATGTATGAAAAAGGCAATGTCTCCATTCGCGAGGAAAAAAAATACCATGAATGTTCAATTCGCCAAGTCACTTCGAATATGAAAAGTAACGTTAAAGAAATAGATATGAAAGTTAGCATTAACTATGATAAGACAAACTTAATGCTAATCTAGCATTTGTCTTTTGATATCTTACAGTCACATTGAAATATTCAGTATTTCTAGGTCCTAACTGACTCAAAGCTTGAAAGACGTAAGTTAGACTAGGCTTACATCACGAAAGTCACGTGCATCGGCATCACGAAACGTACATCACGAAAGTCACGTGATACTTCTAGATGTTGTCTGAGATAGCTCATATGAACCATATCGGACAAAATAAGTCGGACAAAAAGTTTTGTCCGACTTATTTTGCGCGTGTTTTTTGGTCCGACTTAGGGCACAATTTGTCCGATATATAAGTCGGAAATATCCGACTTGTTTTGCGCGTGTTTTTTGGTCCGACTTAGAGCACAATTTGTCCGATATATAAGTCGGAAATATCCGACTTATTTTGCGCGTGTTTTTTGGTCCGACTTAGGTCACAATTTGTCCGATATATAAGTCGGAAATATCCGACTTATTTTGCGCGTGTTTTTTGGTCCGACTTAGAGCACAATTTGTCCGATATATAAGTCGGAAATATCCGACTTATTTTGCGCGTGTTTTTTGGTCCGACTTAGGTCACAATTTGTCCGATATATAAGTCGGAAATATCCGACTTATTTTGCGCGTGTTTTTTGGTCCGACTTAGGGCACAATTTGTCCGATATATAAGTCGGATATTTCCGATATATATATCGGACAAATAATGGTCTAAATAAGCTCAAAAAACATGGTTCACAAAACAAATAATTTTTTTCCAAACGGCGCCCCATAGAAATGATCAATGATTAGCATAAAAAATGGTTGGTTTAAAAAAAAAGATTCACTCTCGAATTGTAATAACATAACTGTTTCAAAAAGAGATACATAATTATGTTGCTAGGTGCCAAACGCATCAACTTGGTCTGGCAAAAAACTGTGTTCTGATTTAAAAAGAAACTCAAAATGACTGTAAGCAGTATGCGGTTAAAACATCTTATTGCATCGCATTTGGTACAGACTGTTTCAATGCAATGACATACTCAAAACTTCTTGTGAGTACTGAGAATAATTGATAACATGATGGTCTAATCTCTAAGCATAGTTATTCCAGAACTCCAGTATTTATGAAACAGAAGAAAGTGGTAACAGAAACACTTTTTTAGTTGTTTAGATTACATTTGGGAGTAGCCCAGAGCTCAATGCCCTGAAATGGGCAGACTACCATAAACTTGAGGGTAATGAACTCTTTCCAGCTGGGTATTTAAGAAATGGTGTGGGGGCTAAATGATAATTTCTGTAAAAACGAAAGGCATTGGCAACTACTGATAATTTAAATTTGAAACTTACAAACAACCTCAAAGCTCTGAGACTCACTAAGTTAGGTAAATAGCAGCACAAATAATGAAACAGTAGCACACAAACTGGATTTCAAAGTACCAATACCGTATTTTCCAACCAGTAAGCCGATTTTCTGGACCTAATTTTTTAACCTATTTACTGGGGTCGACTTAACCTAGGTTCACACGGAAGCCGTCAACGTTTACGTTGCCATTCAGCGTTCTACAGTTATTTCATGCTGACGATAACCTGCTACGTGAGAGGTTCACACCGATACGTCACCATAAGTATAACCTGTAACTGATTGTAATGCTTGCATAGTAGTTTTGCTAATAGACCAATAAGCTTATCAAGTTTGCACTTTGTAATCACCATACCATCAAGATACACTTAAATTGAGAGCTACAGATAAATTTACAGGCTACCACACTTAAAGGGGCATTGAAGTCTAATTTTTGAATTTTAACATCAAATTTATAAAAGATAATTGATTAGCAACGTTTTTGTCCCGTTTTTTCATTGTTTGAGGTTAACTAGCTTTAAAGGAAAAGATTTTGAAATAAGGGAAAAATTTTTGCAGGGGCAACACTACATCAGATTTGCATAAGCGATTTCAAAACCAACTTTGCCAAACTATAGGTCTGGGAGTGACGATGTGCCTTTGGCAGGTTTTCTGCTGTGGCTTCGGTACTTAGACGAGTTTTTAAAAGTGAAATTCATCTTAGTAGTTTAAATTTGCATCTTTTAGCACAAGCATACTTGATTTAGTGCACTTAGAAGAAAAAATGAAAAGTAGGCCTATTTTTGGTCTAGTTGTTCTTTGTAATTATTAGGGGAAACCAAGCTGTCTAAATTGCTGTAGGTTAGACTAGACTTTACTGTTTTTTATAATTTCTTAATAGGCTAGGCTTACATACCGTAAGTAATGATTAATGTCATCATTAATAGGCTACGCTTATACAGTGTAAGTAATGATTAATGTCAGCTAGCATGTAGTAGCCCTAGTAACAGTAACACCAAATGTAGACAAATTTTTAAAAAAGTGAAAGAAATTCTGAGAAATAAGGGAAAATATAAATGCAATAATCTTTTGATGTAGTAATCATAGAATTCTAAAGTTGAGCTCAAAAATTATTTTAAAAATACAAATTTTGTTTCAAATGCTATAAATCAATAAAACTTAGGCTTTAATGCCCCTTTAATGCATTTTATCCTGTTGTGTTAACTTGCTAGTTTTGAAATGCTTGCCAAGATCATTTATCAAGTAATTACTTATCAAGTATCAGTGAGTATTGTGGAAGTAAGTGATGAGTTTTAACTTTAGTTTCTCTTAGTTGTACAATTGCACATCCACTGCAATGCAGAACTCATTCACTGGTATAGGCCTACCTGGAAGTAGGACCAAAAGCAAAGGGTATGCCAGAAGGATTGGGCCAAAGGGAAGCTTATGTCTTGGTGGTGTAGCATTCAGCTTGCTTGGTGGTATGGCTTTTATAATTATCAAATATCATCACTGGGTACCGGTACCTTGAATCAGTACCTTGAATCAAGTAATCACAGATTTAAAACATACTTAAAAGGGCATTCACGACGTTTTTGTTTAAAACAATTTATTGTGAAACCATAGTGAAACAACTTTGGTAAATTTTTTAGAATTTATTTGCTGATTTTTAAGTTACGACATTTTTGCTGATTTTTGAGGTCGCGTGACCTTTGACCTCAATTAGCCACCTGGGTGTAAGTGGCAGATACATAAAATCGATATAGAAGTTGGTTATATATCCAACTACCTCTGTTAAGCCATCTTGTTTTTTGAAATTAGGAAAAAAATTTTTTTCATTCCACCTTAATGGGCAACTTACGACATTCGTTATCAAAAATCGCTACCGCGCAATCAAATTGCAAATTGCTATTAATGTGTGCGCTGACAGAAATCGATTTTGTTGTACCGCACTGCAAATCGTGCCAGTAACCGATATCATGCATTTGTTATCTATCATATGGCATACTACTAGAACATCACAAGTACATCAGGATCACAAGTACCGCAGCACAAGAATCCAAACTCTAAACCAAACCCATATGGTAAGGCTCCGGTATTTTTTAGCACCAGTAATCCCGCTATGCAGGTGTGTGTGCACTGTCAAAAATCGATATCGCGTATTCAACATCTGTTATATTGCAAAGCGATACTGTACTGGTAGGCTATCACAAACTGCAACAGTACAAGCATATGCATGCACGATCAGCTACAATTAAACTGTAACCAAAGCTATCACAACTCAACTCTTTGATTTTGTTCTGTATGTTTTCTCTGTTCTTATTTGATTGTATGGTATGTTGATTTTTCAAAGTTGCTATAACCCCAAACCACATTGAGCCAAGTACAAATAAAGCTCAATGCAATTCAAAACCACAGCCAACTTCGTACATGTGTTGTACTAATACTGTGTAAACCAGCTATTTTTTTGTGTAGTGATCCATTTTCAAGATCAATCTAACATCATACAATTTCAGTGATTGTTCACGCAATAACAAACAGCAGGGTAGACTACAAAAACTACCAGTAGCTTCTACCTGACTATTATATTAACAAATAGATAGGCTTATGAGTTCCTGAAATTAAGCAAAAGTTAGGAGCGTATGGCATTGGTAGCTAAGCAATTACCAGTACTGAAATGTGTCATGGCAATGATCTGATCATGATCAGCACTGGTGCACTATTGCAGCTACATGATCATGACCACTGATAATACAGCATCCAAAATCGTCAAAAGTGGCCACTATACTTAAAAGGCTTGCGAAAGTTCTCTAACAGTGGAAATTAATTGCTTCCAGTAATTTATGATTTTAGCTTTCAAGAGTCAAGTCAATTGAAATTCAGAATTGAACTTTAGCCAAGTAGCCTAACACTGTACAGAAATTCAGAATTGAACTTTAGCCAAGTATCAAAACAAGAGCAAGGAAAGCCAAATGAAATTACAGAATTAGCTTGCTGGCAACCATCTAAGATCTAGCGTGCCTACCCTATACCAATTAGTTTCAATCTCCCAATCTCTTTTCTTTTCCCAAACAGAAAAAAAGCAATCAAGTCTGAAATACGAGTAGGCTAGGTACCAGTACCATTGCTACTGTACCCTACCTACACTACATAATACCGGTACATGACTAAACCTAGTTTACTACTTACAGCCCTAAGCACTTGATATAGTCTGCTGAAAGCTACTTTTCAACAAAAAACAAATTATTTTTTCCAAATTTTCAGTTTTTGTGGCTCAAAGTTTGTTCCAACCAACAAAAAAATGCCTCAAAATTGCTTCCGTCACTTACGAAAAGTTAAAAAGATTTTAATTCAATGCAAAACGTAACAAATCAAGAAAATCATTTCTGTCACCGCAAAAATTTTCTGTGTGAACACCTTGACATAAAACGCACCAGCGATGGAACAGAAACGTTGACGGCTTCTGTGTGAACCCACTTGTATTAGACAAATACATCTTGAACCAGAGAATACTGGAGGTCAAAATGTCACCATGCACCAATTCACAGGACTATCTCACCTTTGCACTATATAAATTTATACTATTTGCACTTTGCACCATCGTAGGCTATAAGAAGAATAAAACTTACGTTTACTGCTCCAAATTGACACAAAATTTTGTGATGCCCAGTGCCGAATTAATCCAAGTCCGCATCCGCACTGATTAAGTTTTCTGCCACGGCTTAATGGGCAGTAACATGGTAAAACCCTCATTCGAAGAGAAAAATTGGTCTTGGTTTATTCAATGAGTTGGCTTATTGGCCAGAAAATATGGTATTAATTAAGTTTTATATACCTTTTCTGGAGGTGTCATTACATCGGTAAAGATTGTCTGCCAATAAGCCCAAACAAACATGAAGAAACAAATGTGGTAAAATATCAAATAGAGCACTGCAAAAAAATGCTGATAAAATACTATATCATATGCCCAGTTTTAAAACTATAGTTGATAATGCAAGCACTGTAACAATATTGTAATTTTAAAAAAGTAAAAGCTAAGTTACTACACTAAAATTTCGAAATGTTTAGGACCCAATTGAGTCCATCAACAGCAGCATTAGTATAAAGACTGTGCAACACTTATTCAATGCTTTAAAAATGTAATGATTTCAGGAAAATTTTAACTCTTTTTTTTTCTGGGCAAACCAGCGCTTTACTGTATTGGTGATTTTACAAGCCTGGCAAATTATGTAAACATAAAAATGTGGTAGGGCCTATCGCTATCAACAAATTCTCACAAAAAATACTTCGATAAAAAGGTAGCCTTGATTATTATAAACTATTGTAGTTTTATTACTATCTTAAAACTTTTGAAATATATAGTGAGTTACCATTACCTACCTTTTTCAGCCACATTGGGAACAGTATCTAAAAACAAAAGTAAGGTTAGCAAGATAACACAGACATAAAAAAGGAAAACCTTGATAAAGATGCAGTATATACTTTACTATGTTGATCACATGGCAATACTACCGTAAATTTAAAAAAAAGCAGTAACTACAGATTTTTAATTTTCAGTTTTTTGTATAACTTGCTTCAAAACATTTACTACCAAAAATGCATAGTATTGATAATTTTCTACGTTAAGCTTTAAGGTGAGTCAGCGAATAAATTTCAAAACATCTTTTCCCAATGAAAACATTGCTGTATCATCGTCTCTGCTTTCGGTAATATAATTAGATTCTAAGCCTCAACATGAAAAGAGCAGAATCCTGATAAAAGTGATCAGTATTTTAAAATAGTGGCAGTAGCAGGAGGATACTTCATTTTTTGAAAGTCGTTGAAAAGTAGCAACATTACCACTACTTACTACTTTAAAGTGGCGACAGTAATAGCATCATCTACTTCTGACTCTAAGTACAACTACTACCATTTTGAGTTTTCAATGAGCCCGAAATCAAATAAATCCAGTATGAACTACGCAAAATATTGATAATGTTCTATTTAAAGAATAAATTATGCCCAGATTACGAATATTATAATGACAATAAATGAACCAAAAACAATTGCCAATGCTAAAATCACACATTTTTTGTTGCTGCTGTCAAACAAATTTTGACAAAAAAATATTATCAATTATCAAAAAATGGCAAAGAAGATAAAACCGGATATTATCACTGATGCATTAATTTAAAATGCATAATATAGCTGAGTCAAGTACACAAGTAAAAAAATGCATGTTAAAACTTTGTCATCTTCTTTGCCATTACTATGATTAAAGTTGAGTTAATAAAGTTGATAGACTAGACGTTTATTTTGCCCTTGAAAATCACTTCAGACAAAGACATACATTATTTTGTAAAAAATGAAATGTAGCAGGCAGCTGCAAAGAACCTTATTTTTTGATTGATTTAATTTAATTGCTTTTGGCTTAAATTGCTAGATTTAAAGGAACTTAAAAGAGGTGAAGCAACCAGCCAACTCTGGTAGTTTATAATAGCTACTGTAAAGTCGAAATATAATTGAAGAGTTTATTTCCAAATTGCCTTGGAGACCATATTTTTCAAAACGGACTTTTTTATTGAAAAATGCAGATTGACTATGCGCATGTTTCTATGTAAAAATTTAGTTCCAAATCGCTTTCTATCCCTGTCAATACCATTTTAAAATAATGTGTTTATTTCCAAAACACCTTGTATCCACTCTCGATTTAGTTCCAAAACACCTTCTATCCACTGAGTTTTTTTTTTGCTTTTGCTTATCGAGTTGTTCATAAGCTAAAATAACGAACTAGAAAAGTTTATTTGTGACACAGGAGAGTTAACTACTAGTCCAAGTGTCACATTTATTGATTATGCATGATCAATGATGCGAAAATGATTCATTTTAGTTTAAGCATATGACAAATTTTTGGAAGGTTAATACAGCAATTTTATTTTTTCAAGATAAATTACTATAATTAAAATGTTTATGTCTTCGAAGCTTTTTGTCTGACACTTGTCAATAGGAATTGTCAGAATAGAGAACACAGGAAAAAGAAGGGCTATTTATAGGAAAAATCCAAGCCGTGATTGGCAAGAAAAAGACCTATGAGAAAGTGTCATTAGTACACTATCTTGAAGCTGTACACAAATTTTTTTTGTTGGCAGAGGGCAGGGTTGGAAGTTTTAATAAAAGTAGTGGATGGAAAGAAGAGCAGATACATTGACAGAGGAGCGGCCTTGAGCAAGAATGGAAAGAGGAGCGGCTTGGAAGAATACATAATCTACTGTCATCATAATGTTGAGTACAGACTGGATTTTGTAAAAGATGAAGTCCAATGTCTGAATCAGAAGCAAAAGATTGAGTTTTAGTCTGGGTGTAAGATTTGCATTGATGGGCAGGAAGTAACGTTTTTGGGAAGAGAAAGAAAGGAAATATTTGGAAATGTGATGTTTAATTCTGTCTTGCAGCCTTTGAGAGAAGCCTTACCGACTGATGTCGTAGCGGCATGCAAATTGATACGCCACGTTGCTTTTCCATAAAACAGGCCAGACACCCTTGTAGTTAGTAGCTAAGAGAAGCTCGTTTGTAGAGTAAACAACTCGTCTTTCCTCAGCGGAAAAGCACTGTTTGAGAGCAGATTTTACTTGCTTTTCAAACCAGGTAAAAACAGAACCAAGCCATGGGAGACGTAGATAGACGGGGCATCTTTCTTGTCCTAATTTCAGCAGAGCTTGAATTGCTTCATCTTCTTAGTCATAAACGATTTGATAACGTGCTTTGGGTATCCATTAGTCTGTAAAATGAACTGGATTTTGTCTAATTTTGATGGCTATCTTCCAGGAGAACAAATGGCAAGAGCCTGGTGAATTCAGGTCAAGATTAAGTTAGTTTTGCGTTTCTGTGGGCTGAAGGAATTCCATCGCAGTTATTGACTGGTGAATGTGGGTTTTCCGTAGATGGAGGTGATGAACTTGAAAAGCGATTTTTCAACCAACACTTCCAGGAAAGGGAGATCAGGTTAGACTCTTTTTCAAAAGTAAAGCGAAGAGGAAGGTTAAGCGAGTTGAGGCAGATGTGTAAAAATGATTGCACTTTTCTTCGTTGCTGAATACTGGAAAAGTGTCATTCATAGCAGTAATACATCTACGTCTGCAAAGTGGTCTGAAAAGGTTAGATTCATGGTAGCCCACAAAAAGTATAGGTCCACGACAACTGACTGCAAACAATGCTGATTGGCTGGGAAGGGCGATCCTATCCCCAGAGCCATCTTGCCCAAACCCTCACTTTGTGACGAAATCACTGCGACGAAATTAGTGACAAAAACATGTAACGAAATCATTGCTTTGCAGTCAGTTTGTCGCGGTCAGTTGACTTGGCTCGAAAAAGTATTGGCAAGAGCTAGTCCAAGGGATGATCCCATGGCAACCACGCTGATCTACAGATGCATGATGTCATTGAAGCTAAACTCAACAGAAGAAGTAGCCATCTCCATAATTTAACAAAGATATGCCTTGGAAAATGTGCAGAAGGGTGTTCCAAACTGTAGAGGGCATCAGTACAGATTTGAATAGTCTCTGCTAGAGGGACATTAGTAAATTAACTCTTAATTTTAAAAGAGTTTGTCAAAACTCTATGATCTCTTTCTTGGAATGCTATGGTTGTATGCAGCGCTAAGCTGCGAGGCAACAGCAACCATCCGTAACGTTACCAAAGCGATTTTTTGCACAATTTTGGGTAAAAGTAGCAACCAATTAGGTTTTATAAGCATCACAATAAATGCTTCAACGAACCACTAGGTTTAGATTCAAATTAATTCTAGATGGAACAACATTTATCAGAATTTTATTATGTTTAGTTTCTAAATGCCTTGTATCCACTTTTTTTTTATTTAAATAACCAAAATAAAACTTAAACTAAATATCGATAATTTAAAATTTTTTTTGGTTTTGAAGAGGAATATGTCTGCAATCCCCAAAAAGTGAAATTAACAAAATAATCGCAAAAGAAAGCTGCAATATCGTTTTTTGCGGTTTTCTCAAAAACATCAAAAGTGGATATAAGACATTTTGGAAATAAGCTCTTCAAGTTTTGAAATCTTTTGTTCTCATTTTTGGGCAGCAGTTGCAGAGATATTCAACAAACACCGAGAGATATCCACCAAAAAAGTTTTTCAAAATCCTGAATCTGTAACATCAAATGACCTATCCAATTTTGGTAAAACCTCCCTTTTTCTGAAAATTTAGTTAAAAAACTTTCAACGTTCTAGAACAAGTTTGATGAGAACAGTAAATCCTCAAACCTTTAATTTTGTTTTTCTCGAAAACACAATTTTGCAGTTACTGGTACTGCTTTTCAAAAATTTATGGCAGAATAGTATATTGTTGCCAGCATATCTGATGTATTATACGGCAATGATGTTTCATTATTTTCAGATAGCTCCACCACATACGTCAATTAAACTCTACTCAAAGTTTTTTGCACATAGGCCTCTAAGACATCTAATGCCTATATTAAACTTTGGGATCAAGTAAAATAAGAGTGAATAAATTATGCTTTAAAATGTATGATGTAAACAAAATAACTCTATAGTCTAAATGTGGTAAGTAGATGCTAATGTTCTAGTCTCATAACTAAATAAATATGCTCATTACTAATTTTTAGAGAGCTAAGCTAATCTACCAACCATAATCGATCACAAACACCAGAGATGAATTAGCCTACTGAAATATAGGCCCAGTATTAAACATGACATTCTAGTAAGTCATGATACACAATATGTACTAATATCAATGCAGAGGAATTAGCCAATTATTTACTTGAACTAATGTCAACCAAAAATTATTTATTTTTACTAGTTTTTGTGCTACACTCTTTTTTATAAGAACGATTTTATAAAAACTTATGGCTCATTTTTGCTCAAAATTTAACAACAAAGCCTGCCTAAGCAGCAACAAAAATTAAGAACAAATGAAAAAAAAACTTATTTCAAATATTAAAGCAACTAAATTCCGTACTGATTCAAAACAGCACATTTTTAGCGATTTTCCATCCAGTATTTGCAAGCAAAATAGCAACAATTCTGAGTTTATAAAGTGCTGTTGCACATTGAGCAGGCAACTAAATTTTTGGCTGTTGTTCAAATTGAAAAAAAAAAAAAAAATTGCTTTGTCTTTTTTGCAATTTTAAAATGATTTTATAAACATGGTCGCAAAAATTAACATCAATGCTCTGTTAAATTTAACAAATCAGAAATTACAGGTAAGCTAAAACTTGGCAAAAAATTAAAAACAACCAGCCTCAACTCAAAATTTACTGGTTCTTATATAAAAAAAGGCAGAGGCTGCTGCTACATGACGTTAAGAACAAGAAAACCACTTTCCTAGTCCAAACACCAACCTTAATCCTAACCCAAACTCAAAATCTAACCCAGAGTCTACCGTTAATTGAAAAATTAAAGAGTAAACGAGCAAATGAGTGCTAACTCTTTGCTCTCTTATTCTCTTTATGGGTGTTACATAACGTAACACCAGCCACTTTCTAAAAAAAAGAGGGTAGTTATTCAACACAAAATGACAGCCAAGCAGTGTTGCATCACGTAAAATACTTCAATTTGAAATCTTCGGATAGAATGTTGTTGTTGCAGCATATATCATATTTATTCTGCAGTATATCGTATTTATTCTACATTATTGAATGATTGGCACATTTTTATTGTATTTAGTACCTACATAAAATACATGTTTGGACGAATTCTTGTCAGGTTAGGAATTTATTATAGATAATCCAATGATCATTTTCTTTGAATAACGGTAGATTGAACTTGTCCAATAAATTTGCTGCTTGTTACAAGCTTTGAGTAGAGATAATCATCATAAAGTATCCTATCTAAGGATGCAACAATACAATTAGCATAAAGGTTGAACCAAGAACTCAATGCAATCACCGTCATGATGGAAACAACACGTTAACTCTCTCAACCACTGAGCTGACTAATAGTGCATTGTAGTCCAAAAATTGTAATTGGCACTACATAAAAGTGTAATAAGCAAAGTTGACACAATATATACTTACAAATGCAGAGCTCCACAACATATGCATAGTATGACCACAATATTACTAAGATGATAAAGATACAAGGAATCCATCTCATTAACTTTGAGCAAAAACCCATAACTGACATTGCCATGTTAAGTTTATACTTCTTTTGCAATAATGCTACTGTAGTATTTGAACTAATAGAGCTAGCACCATCAATTAACAAATCATTCAGCAAAGTCTGAAACCAATGGGTAGTTACTTGACTATCATTACCAGCAAGTAGCAGAGTAGAGTGATAAAAAATTAGAAATAACAAAACCGAGAAATAAAGCAGATGATAACATAAAATTACTATGTCACAGCCAAAGACAATTTAATAGGCAAGGGAATTTACGATGTTAAATATAAACATTGTCTATAGTATATAAAACATCTACAGCCTACTAAAAATAAAACGGGATTGCCACAGAAACTGCAAAATTTTTACTATTAATCTATCACAAATCTACTTTTTAGTATATACTAAATAATAAAAAAATTTTGATGTAAAGCTGTTGCATAACTAGTTCAAGAGCGTTACCAACTCCTAGCATTAAAATACTAAGCCCATTGCACAAAATTCAAGGACTTTCCAGAACAGCCAAAAAAAATTCAGGACTTTTCCAGGATGTGACAACCTTAAAAAAAGACAGCCTATATGCTATGCTGTATGGATTTCAGGTTTCAGTTAGTGTTCCCTTTAAATTTTTGGCTAACCGGCATGTGCTTGAATTTCCTCAGGACTAAACAATTGTGCCCAAAGCTATAAACATATGTTTATGTGCCCTAGTGTCTCTGTAAATGAATAGTAGTTCCAGGTCTGTGTAAATAGAATTCAAGTTGGGTCTATGCTAGAGCTCGACTGATATGACTTTTTCAGGCTGATACCGATAATTTGGAAATTTTTAGGCCGATACCGATATATTAACTTATTAGCTACGAAGCTTTGTCACTATTTTTCAACTAACTTAACCCTAAAAGCTTCAATAATTCCCCTCCAAAGAAAGACTATTGCAAACACACGTCACACTCCAGTATTATTCATCAAAAAAATAAACAAAAAATTTGATTTGGCAATCAATAGTCAAGAGCAGTTGTGCTTGCTCTCAAAAATAAACAGTTCAAGGAAATTGGGCCAAGCTGATAAACAGTTCAAGGAAATTGGGCCAAGCTGATATTTTATCGGTGGTAGACACTGATACAATGTATTGGCTTGGCCCTGATATCGGCCGATATATATTGACTGGCCGATAAATCGATCGAGCTCAAGTCTCTGCAAATGAAAATTATATGTTTACAAAGTTTAAACACAAACTCATTTTATTAACAGTTTCTCATTCAAGTTGACACTTTGATAATTGTCTGCTTATAATTGTTTGATGACTGTAGGTTACAGTGAGTAATTGAAGATGTTTATTCACCCAGCACCAAGCTGCCAAATCATGTTTGTCTTGGCTATGCAGTATGAGATAGCAAAGGGACACCTTTTGATCTTTGCGTTAAACAAAGAATGAAGGCAAAATCAATCTGCCAATGGGGGTAACTATGTATCTAACCACTTACTGATAAGTTGCAGCAGTAAGATATATTAATAATATATTAGATTGGAGTTCCCTCCGTTCTTGACTAAGCCATTCCAGTAATATTGTACTTTAAACACCTTGTAGGGGCCTCCCTAATCATAGTTAATTGCTATTGTTAATCCTGATGTTTCAATGCAGTAGCCTAGCTCTCAGAGGCCTATACAGTACTAACCCTTACAGGTGTCGTTAAGCGCAAGCCGTCCACTTTTTTTCGAAAGCTCTGCAACCCAAATATGAGCACACGCTATTTCTCCTCTCATGTATGCACTCATAGTCATTAAGGTTAGATGTTGTAAAATCACAGATCTGGAATAGCTTAGGGTTAGATTTTGGGGAATAGCTTGATCTTAGATTGGAGAGCGCACATGCACTGATACACAGGTCACAGAGCTTCCAAAAAAAAGCAGATGGCTTATACTTAACAACACCCACCTTTACAGCAGTGCTCCCATTAAGCCGATTTTTTTTTAGCAAATCAGCGATTTGTAAGAATGAAGGCAAATAATTTTTGGCAATATGGAAACCATAGCTTTAGCAAATTCGACAAATTTGAGGAAGTATGACATTAGGTGTACTTTAATAACAAATTGGTACAAAATTTAGGGCACATAAACATCCTTTTAGAACAATTCAATCATTAACCTCGCATTAAAAATCTATTCGTGAAAAGTTTTTCAGCAGGTACCTCGATGGGTATCATGAGATCTCTTTTCTAGACGTTTTTTCTGCTAGCATAACAAGGCCTAATAATTCGGAATTATATATGACGCACTAGAATAAAAGGCATATTAAATTCAACACCATACAACTTACAGAGTTCGAAATAACTCTACAGTAAATTTAATCATGAAGAAAAAAAAAGAGGTTAAGCCGATGCATAGATTCAGATTCATTTATTTTAGTGCACTCAACAACAAACTGAATATTTCAAACATTAACATATTGGCACAAGGAGGTAGTGGTAATGACCGCACGATCTCTTAGCCTGCATGCCCTGCATTTTTATATATTAATCATTACGCAAAACATACAAAAAAACAACAGCAACTAAAGTACTGTATACAAAAAGCGATAATATAACCTATTGCAAACCTAGTCAGTTATTTCAAGCCGGGGAGGGGGGTGGGAGGAATGTGTGACTACTAGGGATGTGCCGATTAATCGGCATCGGTATCGGCATCGGCAAGTATCGGCAATTTTGGGGGGAATCGGCATCGGAATCGGCATCGGTAAAATATGGCCGATACTTGCCGATTCTTTGAACATAATAACATAGCTAATTTTTTTCCGATCAGATCGTTTTACATCGGTATTTCTTACCAGACAAAAACATTTTTCTTTTTATGAAAGCGTTTACACATGTTACGAAAAGAAAAACTACAAATTGTTGAAGAAAAAATGAAACAAAGGTTTTTAGCGAGCGCATTGCTTATTATTTCGCGCAGTTGCATATTGCGCAACACGATGGTAAAAACAGTTTATTGCATCACAGGATTGTTTGAACAAAGCTATTCATTACAATACAATTGCTGTGGTTTTGAATGCAGCGAACAGAAAGCTTGAAAATGAAACACGTGTAAGTCTGAACTCTAAAGCTGCTGTAAAAAAAGTTAACAGTATATAAACAACGATGCTGCTACCGTGTTTCCCCGAAAATAAGACAGGGCTTATATTGATTTTTACTCCAAAATATGGCACTAGGGCTTATTTTCGGGGGATGTATTATTTTGATATCAAAAAATGAAGTTGCAAAGTAAATATTACGAGATTTTAAATAAACAGAAATTACGAAAAAAGATCTACATTTACTTGCCATTAACATGTATATCAAAATGTATGTATACATGTACATACATGCCATTAACATGTATATCATGTATATCTTTCTGCCACTTGCCATAAGTAATATCTTTCGTCTTTCTGCCGCTCTCAACTAGGGCTTATTTTAAGGGTAGGGCTTACATTAAAATCATCCTCAAAAATCATGCTAGGTCTTATTTTGCGGGTAGGTCTTATTATCGGGGAAACACGGTACGCATACGTAGGTGGGCAAGTTAATGCAAAACGTTAGCTTCGTTAACCACTAGTCCGTTAACAAACTTCACACCTCCGTTAACGTTAATCCGTTATTTTCAGCTTTAATTAACGGAAGTTAATAAAGTCCGTTAATTCGTTAACATTTTGCGTGTAATTTACATTTCGCTTTATTTACTCGCTTCTAGAACACGTATTGACGCAGTTGAGCTGATTGTAAGAAAATATTTATTGCTATGGTGGTCTTTTTGTGTTTTGAAAGTTACATTTTACAATCTAATCTAATTTCAAGATAAAAACAAGTTCAAATGCACAACGAAGCTGCAAGATATTAGGATAAAAACCTTAACGGAAGTTAACAGAACTTAACGAAAGTTACTTTTGTTCATTAACAGCACTTAACGGAAGTTAATTTAGTCCGTTAACATGAAAAAACTTTTTAACGGATTAACGAGTTAGTGAAAAAGTTAGCTTCGTTATAAACGGATTAACGACTAATGGACTTGTGCCCACTTATGCTGCTACGCTATTAACAGTATATAAACAACGTTGCTGCATTTGAATTTGCGAGTGTTTCATTTCGAATATTAAAATCTCAACGTTCTGTTGATCATTCTTCTAATCGTATGTTGTGTCTGCGAGATCGCTAGTCAGTCGCAGTGATAAGCCACGGATGTTGCGAAGCTCTAACTAAGCAGAATTGGTGTGACACTAAGCTACCATATGCCATTAAAGAATATTACCGCGTCGGTCGAATGATGTCAGCGACATACAGTTAGTCATTTTTTAATGGTGTAGCCAATAGTTTTGCGCTTAATTTTGCGTTCAGAGTTAACACCTGCTTGTTTGTAAAGCGTTGCTTTAAACGCGACTCCTCTTAAAATAACTTTGTCCAGCATACATATATATAAGTTACATAGTAATTAAAGAATCGGAATCGGCATCGGAATCGGTATTTCAACAAGAATCGGCATCGGTATCGGCATCGGCAAAAATTTTGGTATCGGTACATCCCTAGTGACTACAAACATACACAGACAAAAAAATGAGGTACAAAATCAACCATAGCGAACATTACACCACTACTTTGTTTCTATCTCTATGTTTTAAAATATTACCGGTACTTGAAAACAAACAGCATTAACTCTTTGCAGTGTACCTAATGTTCAAAGTGAGTTAACACTGTGGATTAAAAGACAAATTGAAGCAAGCAAATAGCACAAGGTAGAACACTGAACAGAAATTTCAGCAAACAAATACCGGTAGCACATGACAAAAACAGGCAAGCCAGATACGTAGGGCCTAGCATTGCAAGCATGTGGTACTGTACCACACAAATAAGGTTAAGAGCTGAGAGAGAAAAAGATAGGCTACACTGATATCAAAATATGGCTCCTCTTAAAACAGAACTCTGAGGATAATTTACACTGTAAAGGATTAGGTTGGCGTGTGGGATAGGGTGATAATGATAATAACTACCGGTACAATCACATAAAAGAGATTTTTAAATTATGAATCTGAAACTCTCAACTCACTGCTCACACTCACAGACTACAGTATGTGGTATGGTACCTACTCTTGCACTGTAGACTCAAGCAGTCAATAAAATTTTGTCATGATCTCAGTAATGCTTTAATGATAAACTTTAATTTTCATTTTGTAATGGATCCTTCTGTTCTTAGAAAAACTACTACTGTAATACCCACTAGCCTGCTAGCCTCCTAATCGATCAATCCAAAGTCGGTGATATGCAACAAACTCAACAAAAGCCTCGACTTTGCTACACGTCAAAAAGCTACAACAGGCCTATTGTACCATGCCAGTCAGCACTCAGCAGTAGGCTATCCTAGGCTTATCAGTACCGGTATCAGGCTACGGTAGCCTATTTGGTTTAACTCAACTTACAAGTACCTGCTTACGTTACACTGTTACAGTTTGACTAATATCAACTTATCTGTTTAGTGTCCTGTGTCTGGTGTTATGCAGTACGCTGCTATGCAATTGCATAGGGTATTACCACTGGTACAGAATTAGGCCTACCGACTAGGCTACCAGTACCGTATATACCATTTACTGACACAGTAGGCTACCCATTCAGCAGAGCATTACTGTACAAGCTGCATTACTCAAGTAGCGTACGCAGGATTTTGAAAAGGGGGGGTGCCAGAAACTTCCGAAAATTTGAGAGGAACATAGATCAGAATTTGAAATTGTTATACTCAAATTTCGTCCCATTTTTTGCCCAAAATCAGGTGAAGAGCAAAAAAAAAAAGGTCTTCACTCAAATTTCGTCCCATTTTTCGCCCAAAGCCTGATGCCCAACTAGCAAAAGGGGGGCCATGCCTCAATTTTGCTCACTTTTCTGTGCAATTTTGCAATTCTGGCGACCCAAAGGGAGGGGCATGGCCCCCCCTAAATACGCCCCTGTACCTAATTACTGGTACCGTTAGGTAAGTACAGTGAGTAGTAGTGATGGTGCGGTGTACAAATTTTTTGTCCGCAAACTGCACTGCACTGCTTAGTTCTGTCCGCACACTGCACTGCACCGCAAAAAATTTTAAACTTGTTACACCGCACCGCAAATACTACCGCGTCAAAATATAATGGTTAACAATATTGCTTAACACCAATACTGTAGCTTACTGCATGCAAAATTATAAACCAAACAGGTTGGCACCCATGGTTCACCTGATGCTAGTCAAACAATAGCTTTAAATAATGACTTGGTCTAAATTGTTGCTTAAATAAACAAGCCCATTGATCCAAACATCAAGCTTGGTCAATACAAAAGTATCCCAATCATGAATCTAACCATGCAAATTATGTTAGGAAAATATCACCACTTCCACTATAACTGCTAAAGTTTGCTGGCTGCATTAATGCATTCATGCAAACAACAGCAATATAGCATGACAAGCACACTCACATTATTACTAGGCTTGCCAGAAGTAAGTCATGATCAAGCTTGATAAGCTACAGTGAATACAAATCTGTCCTTTAATTATAATTTTATACAACACAAGGAGGCTATAAATACATTTTAAGTTTCACATCAATTTAGCTCTAAAATTCCATAACGTGTCTTGCATAATAAACAACTTTAGCTCAAAGTTTCTTAAGCTTAAAGTGAAGAATTGTTATGCAAAAGCAGTTTTAATCATAACTGGTACATCTTAGTTTTAGTAACTAGTATCATGTATGACATTGAAATACTAATAATAATAAATGAAAAAGGTGGTTTAAGCACTCAGTGTTTTTGCACCTTTAGTCAATGAGTATTGACATGTTGAATTTGAAACAATGTTAGAAGCAACTATTACTAACTAAGCTATCTTATATTGATTAGGAATGGAGAGAAATATATATACAATGTCACAAAAGAAGTGTGTGACTAAGAGCATGTACAGATAAAAGCCGAGATGGAACACATAAAAATCAACCATAAAGAATATTATAACATCACTTTGTTTCTATCTCACTATCTCTAGATATTACTTGAAAACAAACAGCATCAACTCTTTACAGTGTACATAATGTTCGAAGTCAGTTAACACCATATCAGTTAACACCATCAACAGATATCGTACAACATAAAAATCAACAATGGAGAATGTAATACCATTACTAAATTTAGTTTGTTTCTATCTTAATGTTTTGAGACATTACAGTACTTGAAAACAAACAGCATCAACTCTTTGCAGTGTACCTAATGATCAAAGTCAGTTAACACCAAGAAACACAATTGAAGCAAGCAAATAATACCAAAGCAGAACAAAACTTTCAGCAGGCATATAGCATTCAACAAAAACAGACAAGCAAGAAGCGTAGCAGTGCAAGCATGTGGTACCACACAAATATGGTTGAGAGAAAATGATACATTGACATCAAAATACAGGTCCTTTTAAAACAGAACTCTGAGGCTACTTTACACTGTATATACAGGAATAGGTTGGCATTATTAGGGTTGGGTAATAGTGATACTAACTACAATCACATCACAGAGATTTCAAATTATGAATCTGAAATTCTTAATTCACTGTTCAGATAACAGTACTCTGGTACTGTAGACTCAAGCAGTCAGCAAAATTTTTTCTTGCTCTCATGCTATAATGATTAACTTTAATAGTTATTGTAATGGATCATTCAGTTCTTAGAAATACTAATACTGTAATAGCCACTCCACTAGCCTGCTAGCCTACTGCTCAGTGATATGCACCTAACTCAACAAAATCCTTGACCATAGGTGGGCACAAGTCCGTTAGTCGGTAATCTGTTAATAACGAACCTAACTTTTTTGTCAACTTGTTAATCCGTTGAAAAGCTTTTTCATGTTACCGGTAACAGACTAAATTAACTTCCTTTAAGTTCTGTTAACTTCCATTAATAGTTTTATCGTTAATATTTTGCACCATTCATTCATCATACCGGCACAAACCAGTTTGCACTGGCAGACTGGTAACACTAACACTTATTGATGCGTATTAGGACAAGTTTTACAGAAAAAAGCGAAGAAGCTCTTTTTTGCTGGAAATATTAAGCTGCAGCCTCATACTGTCATAGGTCTATTAATTATCACTGTTCACAACTTCCCAAAATTTTCTGATCAGAGCTTTGTTAGTGCATTTGAACTTATTTTTATCTTAAAATTAGATTTGACTGACAAATGTACGATAACTTCCAAAACATAGCAAGACCACCACAGCAATAAATATTTCTTTACAAATCAGCTCAACAGCATCAATATGTGTTCTAGAAGTGACTGATGGACTTTATTAACTTCCGTTAACTAAAGCTGAAAATATTAACGTTAACAGAGGTATGGTACCAACATGAAGTTTGTTAACCGACTAGTGGTTAACATCAGTGGAGCTAATGTTTTGCATTAACTTCCCCACTTATGGCCTTGACCGTCAACTTTACTACACACAAAAAGCTAGAGTTGGCCTACCACACTCAGCAGCAGACAATAGGCCTATCATTACTGATATCACCTTCTGGTATCAGACTACAGTATTTGGTGTGACTCAACTTACAAGTACAGAGTAGGGTACCTGCTAACAGTTTGACTGATATCACCTTATCTGTTGTGTCAGGTGTTAGGCCTATGCAGTAGGCTATGCAATAGCCTAGGGTAACTATTACCACTGGTATAGAATTACCGAATACCACTCAATACAAGTGGTATCCATCCAGCCTAGCATACCAGTACCTTTAGATAGCCTATGCTCGGTAGGCCAACGATTTGAACGATCAACCAAGCCTACTGGTAAACCAGAGTACCTAAAAGATCTAGGCTGGTTAGCCTACATTGGAGAGTGAATTAAACAACAGAGGTACCGGTAACCGACTAAAAAGTGGGTGATTTCTAACCTAATCCTAATGCAAAGAAGTGGTACCATCTTCGTTCACGCTGCGCGGCACTGCACTGCAAAATTGTTGGAATTTTCCACGCTGCGCGGCGCGGTAGGTCTAACCGCGTACGCGGCCGCGTACGCTGCGCGGCTACCATCACTAGTGAGTAGGCCAACGATTTGAAGGATAAACCTAAACCTAGCCTGCCAGTACCGGTAAACCATGGTACTTCACAGATCGAAGCTGGCAACATTGGAGACTGAATTGCGCAACTTACGGTAGGTAGAGCGAGGCTCTGATTCCTAACCTAATCCTAATCAGTGGTCTCATTCTTGTTCACGCTGCGCTGCACTGCAAAACTACTGGAATTTATTACGCTGTGCGGCACGACGCGGTTGGTATAACCGTTTACGCTGCGTGGCTACCATTTCTAATGATCGCTAGGTTTAGACTGGCGCAAAAGTCCCGCGCAGTGCCAGCTGCCATTTTTAAGTTATGATGTGTTCAATACATTTTGTTAGGTTAGAAGAAGCAGATCTCTGCTTGTGCAGTGTTAGGTTAATTAAGTAAAATGTCATTAATATTTTTGATTCTCATGAGATATGGTACTGATATCATATACGTTTGCAGTTATTTTAAAGGCGGTGAATCATCCAGCCAATGTCAGTGGTTTACAATAGCTAAAATTGAACTATAATTTTTGATATCTTTTGTTTTGAGTTTGGTGCTGCGTTTGCAAAGATATTCAACAAATACAAAAAGATATCCCCCGACAAAAAGTTTTTGGAAACTCTGAGGTTTGTTCTTCCCGCCAAAACCACAGTTCTCCAAACTATTAGGCCTACTGCAATCTTATTAAATTATTAGGCCTAACTATCTCTAAGCTATTAGGCCTAATAGTTTAGAGATAGTTAGGCCTAATTAGGCCTAAACTATTTAGAAGTAAACTATTAGGCCTACCAGAGTTCTCTAAACTATTAGGCCTTCCGTGGTTTTGACGGGAAGAACAAAACTCAGAGTTCCGATAACTTTTTGTCGGGGGATATTTTTTTGTATTTGTTGAATATCTCTGCAACCGCAGTCCCAAAATTAAAACAAAAAATATCAAAAATTATAGATCAATTTTAGCTATTGTAAACCACTGGAATTTGCTGGATGATTCACCGCCTTTAAGACATTGTCTGTCATATTTATTTCAAGAACTAATCATCGTTTCAATTTGTTTTTTCATGCTCTATAACTACTGGTACATATTATAACTGGATTATTTGTAAAATTGGGCTTGAATGATTAAACGCATTGATGCATGGAAATCATAATACTTCTTGTGATTATCCCTCTGGACTACAAAATTTGATAATGATGACAAACGAAACTGATTTGCTCTGCTCCATCCTACACTTTGCAACTGTGCTTTAGTGTCTTTATGTAATTTCACTAACCTTATGGACGTTTTGTACTTTGAATGTGTTTTGCTGTGGTGCTTCAGCACTGGATCGGCTCATTATTATTATTTTATGCTAGAGTGGAGTCACGGTGGAGTTTGGAGCCGGAGCGGAGTCGGAACCGGATTTTGCATTTTTGTGCCAGAGCCATAGCGGAGTCGGAGTCTGACATTAAAGTAGTCTTTGAACTGTGGTGCTAGTTAGAACGAGCAACTGTTTTTGCTCTCTGGAAATAGAATATCAGATTATCTGCTTAAGTGCTTATCCCAGGCTATTGATCAACATGGCAATTGGTTCGAGTTTTTCGTTGAAACGTATTTTTTTCTAATAGTTTTTTGGAGCGGAATGCTGTTGTAAAATTTCGGAGCCGGTTTTGAAACCGGAGTCAGTTAAAAAAATGGAAGAGGCTTGGTGAATGTTCCATTTACGCAGATATTTGGAAATAAAGCCTAAAAAAACTAACCTCAGCCTTAACCCTAACCTTAACCCTAATCCTAGCCCTAACTTAAAGCCTAACCTAAACCCTAACCAAACCAGAAACCTATTGTGGATTGCATGTGACGTCATCGCGCTGTTAGTCCAATCGCTGGACATCAAAATCGCGGATCAGCGCTATGTAAATGCATGCAAAAACGCTGATAGTAAAGATAATAATAATAATAATTTAGAAGCCGATCCAGTGCAAAAGCACCACAGCGAAACACATACAAACCACAAAATGTCCAACAGATTAGTAAAATGAATTGAAGACATAAGGGCACAGTCGTCAAGTGTAAGATGGAACAGCCAGGCAGAGCAAACAACTTTTCCACAAAAAGAGTAAAACCATCAGATTACCATAATTTAAAATCGTTGCAAGTATCATCCATTGTTGTAAACAGTACCAGTAGGTAAATTCAGATACAAAAAATTTCCAGTATAGGTAATATAAGAATACAATAACACAGATTCAAGGGCGTCGGCAGAAAAAATTTCAGGGGGGGGCCAATAAGAATGGAGCCAGTATTAACCACTAAAAATGGAAGAATTTTTGAAATTTGGGAGCTTTTAGAAAGAGTGTGTGAAAATCCAGGGGGGGGCCATGGCCCCCCCCCTGCCCCCCCTTGCCGACGCCCATGCACAGATTACAGTAACATGTAGAAGCAAAAAAAAAAGAAGAAGTTAGATATATTGAAAGATAAACATCATAAAGTATACAAGGCAAAATAGCACCTAGCCAAATGGAAAGTACTCAGCTAAATAAATACCTACAAGTAGAAAGTACCTACAAAATAGCACCTAGCTAAATAAATAGCACCTAGCTATCACCCAGTACAACTCGATATCATAGTGAATTAAAGTTTTCTAATGAATATTGGTTCAGCAAAATAAAAATTCATTTATTATCAAATGAAAAAAAAAAAAAAGTCACTTGTGTGAAAGGTCTACAGAACAAATTCTAAACAGTTTTGAAATCCTTAATCACAGTCAGTTCATCATAAATCCAGCAATAATACCGTCGTCGGGGGTGAGTTTCATCACCGGTCTAACTTCAAGTGCTCTGATCTACTACCACACTACCCTTCCATCTTTCTCTATCGACTGATCGTAACACTCTGTGGCTCAGCTTTCTTATGACACATTGCTTTTTTCGATTAGTGTCACGTGATGTAAGCATACTGCCACCTAATGCTTGATCAAAGTCACCCCGTGCCAAGGGTGACTTTGATCACTCAACTGCTGTTTTATCAAAGTAAACTCATCTGCAGGGTGACTTTGTTCAGTTTTATACTTTTAAAAAGTGTCGGGGACTAAAATTTAGTTTTTATTGGATTAAAGTACAATTACAGGAGGTTTGCTACAGGTAATGGCCATCTCGCATATACCTCGAGTTTGGGAAGGTAGGGGTTCGATTTCCTCTGAACTAATCTAATATAGCACTTGTTGTTAATATTAACTTGCAACCACAATTACGTTGCACATTTGCGCTAGGTGGCTTGATAATGTGTGTTCGATTTCGAAAATGAAGACCTGAAGACTAGCGATAGCTAACTTAGCAAGGGAAAGCGAAAACTGACAAGGAAAAGTGTACCACGTTGCTAAAAAAGTGCTGCCAAATATTGTTTGAGTATTTGCTTTATTTTTGTTTTTCATTCACGTGGAATTAATCTGCATTTGCATGGGAGTGGCGAGCCACCACATTCTAAAAGCCAAAATTGGCGCCACATAAAATTTTGGCGATAAAAATAGTAATCACGTGACCAGGCAACTTAATCACTTGACCAAGCAACCACATATAACTCCAAGTACGATGTGACTTTATATCGACAACGGATTTTGCAATTTAAAGTTGTTTTTTGGTACAGATCAAAGTCACCCCAGGTGATCAAAGTCACCCCGCTGATCAAAGTCACCCCCGACGACGGTAGATACACTGATATAGTAATTATAGACAGAGCAATTTAGCAACACTAGATATACGGATATGGCAATATTACATATACTGATTTAGCAAATTAGCAGTTTTAGATTTACTGATTTAGCAATACAGTCGAATCCGGTTAATTGCATAGTCAATTTGTCAAGCCTTTTTATGCGATTAACCGAATTATGCGTTTAAGCGAAAGTGCGAAGTTCACATGATGCGCGATGCTTGTTACGCACAAAAACGTCACACGTCATACCTACAAGCGCATACGGATGTGATCATCTTATTCTTACTCAAAAACAAACGCAATCGTCTCATTCTTACTCAAATAGTAAACAAAAACAAGCCAATGAAGGATTACAAATTTGTTTATTAATTTCAAGCAAAATATTCCGCGATAGTTGTTTGTTTAATTTTATTCTGCATGCTATCTTGCATTTGTCTTTCTAAACGAAGAAATGTGTCCATATCGGCCCCTTCAAATTGTAGCCGTCACCGAATTTAGTGATTGTTAGTGATTGCAAAATGGCAGCCACGTGTTATTGTTCCTTATCGGTAATTGTCTTCAAAGAACATCAATCACATCGCACATTGCCTTGTTTTGATCTCGAATCGGCGGCGGCTTTCATATTGCGATGTTGGCAATCGGCGAGCTTGTTTTGCGCTTTGCTATGGTTTATTTCCGTTAAGACTTTGAAACTGTCTGTTTCTGTCGCATATATTTTGGAATGTTTTACACAGCTATTGAATAAGCCCTTTATTTCTATTCGTTTAAGCGGATTATGCAATAAACTGCTATGCGATTAACCGAACTATTTTCTTAAAAAATGGTTGGCTATGGTTTGGGATTTACATTCTTTATACGATAAAGCGGATTATGCGATAATCCAGTATGCAATTAACTGGATTCGACTGTAATAGATATACTGATATAGCAACACTGATATAACTCACAAGACTTCAAGTTAACACCCTTAGTCACTAAACTATAATTTCACTACCACTGGGAGTACAAGTCAACTAAATAATGCAATTAAATAAATACAAAAATGTCACTAATAGAAAAACTTAAGGCACAGCTTAACAAAGAGATGTTAGTAGAGTAGTGAAAAGGTAATGTAGCTAAAACGGTCACAAAAGTTTTACAATTCTGGTCGAATGCTATTATTTGTCAAATATGGCCATTCAATATACTGAAACAAAATGCTGGCCCAAGAAGAAACAAACAAAATCGGTTGCCACTTAATCACAAATCATATCTGCTTTAACATCAAAAGCATGAACACCTACAGTGAAGCTTACCACCACCCATAAACTCAGAAAACACTGCAAGGTATCCCTATTGACCCCTCCACTGCTATACACTACTACAGCACATACACATCCACTGCCACATGTGGTGTAATGCTAATGATGCAAAAACAAGGAATGTGCAGTATGGAATAAAATAAACAGGTCTAGAATGTCAAATATTATGTTATATATTTTTACCTACACATAAATTTAGCCCAAATGAGATCGGGAAATAAAAAAGAATAAAAACATAGGCTATTAGTATTACAAAAAAAAAAACAATAATGTTTTGTGTTTGATTTAAGTGAGATGGAAAGTCAACTAACTAGTCACTATTGTTACAGTCAATTAGGCTGCCAAGACAAACATTTTGAAAGACAAAGCAAACTGCTAAACTGTAAAATATGAAACACTGTTTTCACGCAAATACTTCGCTGCTCTTTTTTTAAATGAATACAGGCTGGTTGAATTAGCAATCTCATCAGGAAGGCTGTTCCATAAACCAATCACTCGATTGGCAAAAAAATGCTTTCTGCAGTCAAGCCTGCAACAAACTTTTTTTAATTTGAAATTATGACCTCTTGAATTATGACCTTTAATTTGAAATTATGACCTTAAGATTATATATAGAGCGTGTTTTCAGGCTCTAAATGAGTTACCGTCAACCGGGGCGACTTTGAACGCCGGGGTGACTTTGAACACTTCACTAAAACAAACTTTGTTTTCAGTTAAATACTTTTCAAGACCAAGAGCGGTCTCTTACTAAGTCAGTGTTTGAACTTTGATAGATTTTTTTTCTTTTTTGCCCGACTAGCACAAGGTCACGTGACAATGACGTCATCATCTCAACAAAATAATTCTCAGAAATAGGGCGATTTACTACACCATTACTATTGACATATAGATCCTCAAGTCAGGTCAATTAGCAATAGACGATTGCAGGCTCGAACCCATGAGGATGTCATCGGCAGTTTACCGCCCTCACCACTCTGCCACGCGTTTTTTTCGTATTTTTAAGGCGGAGTGCCAATTAAAAAAAAATTGGGAACCAGAATGTGACTTTAATTTGGCTTCTAAGCCGTAGTGAGAGTTGGTAGTAGAATGAGCAACTATTTTTGCTCTCTGGGAATATCAAAATATGCGATTAGGCTACGCTTATCCAGGTTATTGAGCAATATGACAATTGGTTCGAATTTTTTGTCGAAGTGTGTTTTTGTATCGGAGTATTTCAGAGCTGAGTGTTGTTGTAAAATTTTGGAGCCGGAGTCAGTTAAAAAATTTCGGAGAGGAACCGGAGTGGAAAAATTAGCCACTCCGCAACGTTCTAATTCAAAGACATGTTAGGCGAAGGCAACTTTTCGCTTGTAAGTGAAGGTTTAAGTGCATGTTGGTAGGCGTTCAAAGTCGCCCCAGAGACCGGGGCGACTTTGAACGCTTTTTGAGATAGAATATATGGCTTATGAGAGCGAAATATTTTTTTAGTTATGATAGTTCTAGTTGCTGAGGCCATAAGTGTTACTTACGTTCAGCCTATAAGCACTTTTCTTGCTTAAACCTGGCGGAAGTGACAAGTAAAAATGATTCAAAACCGTTCAAAGTCGCCCCGGTTGACGGTAATTCTTTGTAGCGTTAAAGTTAAATGCTAGATAAAAGCCTGCAAAAACTGAAAAAGATCTTGATTAGTAAGAATTCAGCTTTTGTATACTTTTTTTCAGTGACCTAAATACGCCTAAATCCGACTTGCTGTTGAGAATCATGTAATATAGATAGTGGTAGCTAGCTTCGGCTATCAAATACGAGGCTTACTATTGACTTATTTGTGACAAAATTAGCTTACTTTCAAACTTTTGTAATTTTATAAGTCTATTTTGCAGGATTTTGGTAATTTTTGCATTTTGTGTTGTCATTAGCGACTTACCGCTATGGTTATTGGTTGCAAGGAGTTAAAACGCAAAAGCAGTTGCTTTCATTGAATTATTTCATAGACAAGTCATTTAAATTTTAAACTAATTATATTTAACTGACCTCAGTGTAACTGTTATACAGCCTTAATTTGCATTTATTTCGATTTGGGCTAGTGATGTTAAATATTATTCATAAATTGTGCTCAAACTAAACATTAATCTGCCATGCGTGAGTGCTGCGACGTAGAATTTTAGGTACGGTATATATTTTAGGATATGACCGAATTTACGATGTGAACCAAAGCTAAAAGCCGGTAAAAGTGGACAATATCAGACTGACAGACCATGGACGATGAAAATTCATGAAAAGCGTAGCTTTCAAGACCTGCTGAGCCATGTAAGCTGCATAAATCGTTCCTGATAGCTTTCATTTAAGGCAGTGGCTAAGGTTACATGACCGTAATTTTCGTTTTCGGAATTAAAAGTTACGTGACTACTTTTGCTGTTCAATTTACTATTTCTCAAGCTGGCATCGCTACCCGAACCCTAACTCAAATAATACTATCTCTCAAGCTGGCATCGCTGCCCGAACCCTAACTCAAATAATAAGATTTTAGAGAAGAAAAAAGGATCATGTAGCAAAATAGCTCTCTAGCGCTATTTTTAAAAAGTGTGTCCAGTGGGTATCGAAATTCCAACCCTCGGCATTGTAGCCAAGCACATTAACCACTACGCCATCAGGGCTTCGAATTCGATGCGTCAAAGTGCTGTATTTAAATTGAAGTAGTCACATAACTTTTAATTCCGAAAACGAAAATTACGGTCACGTAACCTTAGCCACTACCTTCAATTAAGACCAGGCTATCTACAAAAGTATTACTTTGCAATCAAATTCTTTAAACATTCCCACTGAAGGAATTATACATTGATTTGAGGTAACATCCAATGCTTTGTAATGGTGTTTTGGCGGGAAAAAGCTATAATGTAGCTGCAATCCATCAATAAGTGTAATAATCAAAATAAAAATTTCCAAAAATGAGTGACGTCACTCGAATCTTTGTTTATTTAATCGCACATGTTTCATTCGCCAAGTCACTTCGTAAAAAAATATCGGAATGAAGCAGTAGTGTAAACATTTGCCATTCCGCTCCACTCTACATTGTACTTGACTACTTCCCCCTTGAATGTGTGCAGTGTGGAGGTCCACAACTGGTCCAGCCGCTGAGAGATTTCAAGAAAGGTTGCGATTTTAAATCCATTTACATCAGACATGGAATAGGCTAACTAACTTTGTGCGTTTTTAAGCAAGTGAAAAAATTAAATTGCTTTGTTGGAGCATTTTGAACAGTGGTAACTGGTGAGTGATGTTGCTTTGGGAGTCCCAACTCCCAGGTTGTTGCTGAATGCGAGTTTTTAGTTGTACTTATTAAAATGCCCGTTGATTGAGACATAGTAACTACCAGTATATAATTAATCGATGTTTTAATTATGTCCTAGGACTACAGTCTGATTGTAGGTTAAAACAGAAATCAAGCTGTTTATACAAGTTTGGTAGAACTTGCTAAGTTGCTGCTGGGTGTTTGTGTATATACAAGAGATAAAATGCCTACAATAAGTGTAAATCGAGATGAATTGTTCAAACTGCTGGGGCGTGAATATACAGAAGAAGAGTTTGATGAACTCTGCTTCGATTTTGGATTAGAATTGGATGAAGTCACTTCTGAAAAAGAGCAAATCCTCAAAGAACAAGGAGATGCAAATGTAAAAGAAGCTTCAGATGATGTGATTTATAAAATTGAAGTTCCCGCAAATAGGTGAGTTATTAGCTTGTATCAGTTAGTTGCTGGCTGACCAGTACTGCTTTCAACTTTGTAAAGTTAAATGTTGGCTATTTTATACAAATGCTGTTGGAAGTCAATACCAGATACAAATATATAGTATAGACACTGCATCATTTTGGAATGATTCCAGTTTGTTTTCCTTCTTCGTGGTTTTACTAAAAAATGCGTACTGGACCTAAAATATCTTAAGGGTTTGGGTTAGGATCCTTGTGCATCTGCATGTTTTAGTTGCACCCCTTCTATATGGTAACACAGCCATCAACAAATTTGAAATATGCCTCTTGTTGACATTAGACTTTCCTTGTTCGTGGTCTTCTTTTTTCCAATATGGTATCTCTCCTTATTATTGCATTCTGTGTTTGATGCTATTAAATTGAAGGCTAACCCAGTAAAAAGCTATTAATATTAAGGTAGTGACTGTTTCACCGAAAATTTTCAAGTTAAAGAGAATAAAACAAAAATGAAAAATATTCATCCGTGCTTTTTTCATTTGCTTTTTTAGGGGTTAAGATTAGAGTTTAAGTTAGGGCTTGAGTAAGGGTTCGATTTAGGGATAGGTTTAGAGTAAGCATTTGAGTCAGAAATAATAAAAAAGTAGGTAAAAATTTCCAGTGAAATAAAGCCTTCCGAATATTAAACATGCCGTTTTTAAGTTTCTTCACCACAAGTTTAGCAAGGAACCATTTCAGATGTAGTCTTCCGCGTGAAAAAAGAAGTGATCAAATCAATATTTTTTGAATTGTGTAGATGATCTATCTTACTCTTGCCAGTAAGGTAATTTTGATGATCGCATTTATTATTTGTTTAACATTTTGAATAGAATTTTTTGCTCTAAGCTATGACACTGAGTGGGATTTCATTTGAAAGAGCATTTAATTCTGTGCAATTAAAAAAAATTGTTTAAATTGACCCAGTAAGTTGGGAGATATGAAATATTTTGTAAGTGGTTTTTTGTTATGCTTGAGTGGTTTTTGAAGCAAAGTTGCTTTTTACAGCATTAAAAGCACTGCCATTGGCCTAATTTGAGTCATTATGACCAAGAGGCTTCGACTTTGCACAAATGGAGAATCAGAAAATCTGTTGGCACAGTTTTCCAATCACGTTTAAAAGCACTGCCATTGGCCTAATTTGAGTCAATATGATGACCAAGAGGCTCTGACTTTGCACAAATGGAGAGTCAGAAAATCTGTTGATATAGTTTTCCAATCACATTACACATGAGTGATTTTTTTGAGTTTCACCAAGAAATAATTCTTAAGTAATGCTACACATGGGTGATTTTAGCTGTATATTTGGCAGAAATCTTGAAAATATCTCAAATTTTATTTGCAATATTAAGTAGAAAGAGGCTTGGCGAATGTTCCATTTGCGCAGACATTTTGAAATAAAGCCTTAAAAAGCTAACCCTAAGCCCTAACCTTAACCCTAATCGTAGCCCTAACCCAAAGCTTAACCTAAACCCTAACCCAAACCTATAAGTGTTGTAATCAAAATAAAACTTTTCGAAAACAAGTGATGTCACTGGAATCTTAGTTTATTTAACCGCGCGTGTTCCATTCGCCAAGTCACTATCATAACATAACTTAGAGCTAATAACACTAATCAAAATTTTAACCAAGTTTTGAAAAAGTGGTGAAACAAAACCCTCCCATATCTTTCCGGAAGTTGATCAGATAACATTTTTAAGCACATTTTCGGAATCTGCTCCAAAAACTGCATACAAAAAGTCACTAAACACAAGAAAAGGAAAGGAAAGTCAAAAATCTGGGTGCCCTATTGCACGTAATATGTTATAAGTTTGAATCCAATATTAACCTGTTTTTGTTTCAGAATTGATCTTCTGTGCATTGAAGGACTTGTAATGTCATTAAAGGTTTTTCTCAAGCAATCCACTCTTCCAGATTTCAAGTGTGTCAATACTGTCACTGAAACTCGACAAAGAATTGTAATGACAGAGTCCACTCAGCTGATTAGAAAATATTGTGTCGGAGCCATTCTTCGAGATATCACCATCTCCAAAAAGACATATGAAAGTTTCATTGATTTGCAAGTTAGTTGTTTTATGTTACAAATAATTTCTATGAAATTTGTTGTAAAGTGAAACTTTGGGGCGTTTTCAAAGTATGAGTATGATTTATCTTTGTTGGTTGCTTTGGAAAAGAGTAGCATGCACATGAGACTTGAGAAGTTAGAGAGGACATTTAGGTACTAGTTTGAATATACGCATAAATTGGCAATTTTGAGATACCATGCAAAGCCACTTTATAGTTGTGATCGTTTTTTGTATGTATGTATGCCTGTGATCATTAGGAATGGCCATTTCAGAATACCGAATTTTAAGAACCGGTTCCAATTTGGAACCGGTTCCATTTTTAGGATTCGGTTTGATCATAGAACAAAACTGCGCATGCTAAATCTTTGCAAACTTTTTTTAAGCTTGCGAAACGCATATGTACGTGTGTCTGCGACGCCATCTTCTTCATTGCAACTAGGCATTATTGGATACTTTGTAAAGCTTCTGTTTCCATGTACACACTACTAATAACAGATGGATTGTATGCTACAGTAATTTGAGTGCAAGTAGCTGTATGATTGGAAAGGCTTAAAGCATTGCAGGGTATTCAATAACAGAGGTGGAATCCTCGAGGACGTCCTTGGCCTCGAGGACAGATTTTGAAGTCCTTGGCCTTGGTCTTGGCCTCGAAGCCTCAAGTCCTTGAAAATTGCCCTATCCTCAGCTTGAGGACAGCACTATTTTTTGAACCATTGAAATTTTGTTGGAAAGCGCCAGAAACCTTGCAGAAAATTTGCAAAGACCTTTTTTGTTTTCCTCAAGTGGAAATCGCATAAAAAAATTTTTTGTAAACTTTTTTCGCCTGAAAAAAAATTTTGAAGACCTTTTTTTAAGATTGCTTGAAAAATTGTTTTGAAAACCTTCTTTTTTTTGGAGAACATTTGCGCCTGTGTCTTTGGTCCTTGGCCTTGGCCTCGAGAGGGTCTGTCCTTGGCCTCGAAATTTTTTTGTGTTCTTGGCCTTGGCCTAGAGCCTTGTGTCCTCAACTCCACCTCTGTTCAATACTGATTTGAATCATTTGGTTTAGGCTATGGACTATGGTGCTTTATTCGCTAACCTGGCTAGAAATACATTAAACTGTTAAATTGACACAAACTGTAGTTTTACTGAGTTGAGGGCTAATTTAATACCAAAATGATACGGAGTGTTATTCTGAAATTTAGGATTAGGCTAGGGATTCGGAATTCTGCATTCGAAAAAAAAGATTTGGAATTATTCTAGAATACCTAATTATTCTGAAATGGCCATCCCTAGTGATCATATTTTATTTGGTTAACCTTTAATTTTGCAATTTAAAACACAAAAGCGGATGTAATTTTTGTAATTAGATTAGAACAGAAACACAAAGTATCTCATTTTCTTGATTTTTGTGTTTTGAGACTTAGGAAGCTAGAATATCAGCGTCAATTCTCTGTTGAAACCAGTCCGTTAATCAGTGATTTCTTAAGTACATAGCACAAAAAATCATGGGTCTTTACTCTTCAACTACATTATTGGGGTTGGAACGGCTGTGCATCTATGTCAGCCACCCTGAGTAGCCCCTGAAGCTGGGGAAATCTGCAGTAAAACTACGCATTAACAAGAACTGCATTATCGAACAATGTTTAGGATAAACTTCATCACAATATTGGTAGAAAACGGACTTTGGTCTCTATTGGTACTCACGATCTTGACACAATAAACGGGCCATATATGTATGATGCCAAACCACCTCAAGATATCAAGTTTATTGCATTGAATCAAAGAGAAGAACACAGTGCACCAGAACTCATGGATTTGTACTCAAAGGAGTCACATTTGAAGGGCTTTTTGCACATCATAAAAGATAGCCCTGTTTATCCAATAATATATGATCGAGATGGAATTGTTCTGTCAATGCCGCCTATTATAAATGGTGACCATTCCAAAATCAAATTGACAACGAAGAATATTTTGATTGAGATTACTGCCACGGATTTAACCAAAGCAAAAATTGCCCTCGACACATTGGTAACAATGTTTTCGTGCTATTGCAAAGTCCCATTCCGCATTGAGCCAGTTGATATTGTCTACCCAAATGGCACAGTTATGACTACTCCTGAATTACCATACAGGTAATTGCTGTTAAGACTGCAGTCTTTTTACTGAAGGTGCAATATTGTAACTTATTAGGAAAAAGTGCATATTCACTATGTTGTTTGAAGTATTACCCCTACATTATGGGAACGACCGACGCTCGCGTTGCATGTTCCTTTGTTTTTACTCGGCCATTTTCGAACTAAAGAGTGCGAAGTTTCACAGTTTTGCTTATAACTCGAGAACGGTTAGGTCTAGCTACATGAAATTTTGACAGCAGTTTGAGATTAATAAGCTGTGTG
Organism: Trididemnum nubilum; assembly: GCA_963965965.1. Lineage (NCBI taxonomy): Eukaryota > Metazoa > Chordata > Ascidiacea > Aplousobranchia > Didemnidae > Trididemnum > Trididemnum nubilum. The sequence goes on from OZ014490.1 coordinate 20,746,210, forward strand.
TTTGTACCAAATTTCCAAGCAATAGCTCTCATGACCTTAATTTTAGGACACACCGCCATAAAACTTTGACGTAAAAATCGCTCTCATTCAGAAACAGCCCAAGTACGCCAAAAAATATTTCACTTGGTTGTGTGTCTAAGATACCCTTTTATCCCTACCAACTCACTTTTGACTGCGATGAGTTTTTTTCCTTTTTTTTCTTCCGAAATCTTATACGCTGTTCTTCTAAAGCAGAAAACATTGAAATCTAAATTTTGTGTAAAGTTGTTGAGCTGCAAACGCAATTTTGTCTCCTGAAAATTTTTTGGGCCACTCCCCCAGGAACATCTCCAAAATGGAGCCCCAAAAAATCAGTTTTTTAAACGGCTCAAACTAGGGCGCCAGTTTTTTTGATATCAGTCATTATTTATCAGACAAATATTTTGACGTAGTTGGGGGGTACCACCTCCCCGGGGACCCCCAAATGGATTCCCAAAAACACTTTTTTGAACGGTTTAACCTAGGATGCTGGTTTTTTTTTTTTAATCAGTAGATGTTTAAGAAACAAATATTTTGACTTAGTTTGGGGTTACCATCTCGTGGGAAACCTCCTAAATGGACCCTCCAAAATCAATTTTTTGAACGGCTTAAGGTAGAGCGCTAGTTTTGTTGAAATCTGTGGATATTTATGTCGATGGTTCAAAGGGTTGCTCCTCAGCAAGCTCCCATTGGTTTCATACGTTTGAAGCATTATTTTGTCACGTAAACATGAAACACCTTCTTTGTATGCCCTTGTACCAATGTTCTCAAAGTGTCATATTCATACAGATACAATTAAATTAGCAATCTAGGTAACGGAGAAGCGAATAAGGATTATTGAATCAAGCTGCCACCCAGCCATGCTCGGCTTTGTTCACACTTCGGTTATGTTTAGCAATATATTGTAAAGTTGTAAAAAGTTCAAAATTTATCAAATCACTCTCATACGCCAATACGGTATATTGTACCATTATTTACGTATAACGCAATTCCTAATATTTATAACACACATAGTAATGCCTAGTAATTGTAAATTAATCATTTTTTAATTTCGATGTAACCGCAAATTAAAAAGTGAACAATTTTAAGGTGGTGCAAAATTTGAATAATTTCTAATTAAGTAGTTAGTACAAACAGTATCAGATGATTATGTAATCAAAGCACATAAGAAAACCAAAATCTTGCTTCGTTTCCAAATTGTTGACTTATTTGTTTTCAGGGAAGAATACGTTTCGGCTGGATTGTTTAATAGAAAAATTGGAATTGAAGTCTCCGCTAAAGAAGTAACTAAATTGTTGTCTAGGATGTGTTTAAAGTGAGTTTTAGTGTAGGGTAACATATTGCAAAGTTGTGTAAACAATCATGTCCCAAATTTGTTTAGTCTATTTTGTAATCATTGTCCCTTTTAATTTAATTACTGATTGTAATTAAAAATCGAAGGAGATTTTTTAGTGCGTGGCGTCCACGTCCCGAGTGGCGCACCCAGGGGGGGTTCGGGGGTCTAATCCCCCCTTTTGGAACTCAAAAAACATCATAATTTTGTTGATGTAATGCAGTTAGTAGCACTTTGTCATGTAAGTTGTTAATCACTTAAGATGTTCTTTTAGGGCTGTAAGCTGATCCTGCAAGATAAGATGTTGTTATAGGGCTGTAGTTTGATCCAGCAAGATGTTTACCAAGCAAGCAATTGAGATTTTTGCATTTGTTTCAACTACAATATTGCTTCTACAGTGTTTCAACTACAATAGGGATATATTGTGTAACTATGTGTATTTGTTATATCCATTGAATAATGGATAATACTGTACCCAATCACAAACTTCTCAGCAGAACAGAGCTTGACACTAAAACGAGATCGACGCCATTTAGTGAAAAAAGTCGTCCTTGTGTAAAAAAAACCCTACCAAGCCAAATGCACTTTTTTCAAAAGAGAAAGCTAACCAATCCGCTGTTTGAAGACGAAAACCACAACAAAATTACATTCAAACGTCGAGATTTTTATTCTGCAAACGTATTAAGAAATTTAGAAGGAACTTTTACTTGCGTCAGAGCTATCATTTCCAAATGATTTTTTCTATATTTTTGCATTAACCTTATAGTATTTTAGGTAATTTTGCAGCATCATACGTCATAATAACAACCCATTGTCTATTTCAGGGTAATCAACCTCTATATATACCATCGCATTTCAGTTTTCCTTCATTTCAGCGTAGATTCATTAAGCTTGGTGAAAACGTTCAATCTACAACAGCCGTTTTCTAGACCACCCATTGTTCAGCAGCTCCGACGCTAGTGAAAGCTATTTTGAAATTCTGTGCCACTAACAAGCTTTTTGGATTAGAAAACGTATTGATTTAAAATTTTTTAAGCCAAATTTGCTGTCTTTCAGCATTCAAATATATTTTGGACTTGACCAATAAGTGTGCGGGGCTGATTGGACTGAGCGAAATAAATTCTTTAACTCTTTCTAATTTAGTAATTTAGCTTTTTCTAGTTGCTCTAAAAATGTTCAAAACGTCATCCAAATGGCGTTCAAATTGCTTTTTTTTTTCTGAAAAATTGCAATTTGCAATGAGCTTATTGCAATCTTTACAAATATTGTAAAGATGCAATCATGCAACTATTACCGCGAAACCCTGTTTGACTATAACTTACTAAATTAACTACGATTGGATACTGGTTGCTTTTTGAAAAATTCAAACCCCCCATTTAAAAATTTCTGGGTGCGCCCCTGCACGTCCCAATCCTTTTTCTCCTACCCCCTCCCCCGGTAATCGATCATTGCTCTACTTGATATACCCTGGTTAATTGATAATGAATTTAGTTGTCAAGGTTTGAATTGAATTTTGAATTTTCAACATTCAATTCTCTTCAAAATGCAATTCTCTTTACTGTCAACTGCAAATTTTCTGTAAATGCGATTTTCGTAAAGAACCAAAAAAGCTCAGATTTGATTTAATCTTTTCAAAAGGTTTAATCTTTCATATCTCATATCCATTTTTAGGTCGGAATTAGCAAACGCAGAAAATGATTCAATCAAAGTCACGATCCCTCCCACTCGTTCTGACGTGATCCACGCCTGCGATATAGTTGAAGATGTCGCAATCGCATACGGGTTCAACAACATAGCCAAGACTTTTCCTCGATCTGTCACAGTTGGCAGTCAGCAATTGCCGATGAAACTATCGGAGCGATTGAGGATTGAACTAGCAGCCGCCGGTTTCACGGAAGGTCTCACTTTCGCGCTCTGCTCGCGTGAAGACGTGGGCGAGAAGATGCGGCAAGTTGGCAAACCCATGCAGTTGGACGCTGTTCACATTGACAACCCAAAAACATTAGAATTTCAGGTAATATATGCTGTTGTTAGTACATGTTTAGTTACAAAGCTGCCGTGGCTGAGATACAGTGAAGGGACCTTTTCGGTCTTCGAGTCAAGCTACCACCTGTCTCCCACATACTGTGAAGGCTTCATACTAATCTTTTTGCTGAACGTCAGGGAAGTTGTAAATACCATTTTTTTATAGTTTTTTGATTTGACCTGACCGTAAATCCAGCCCAAGTCTACCGTTGAAGGGAGAAGACGCTCTATACATTCGACCACTGATCGATTGTGTTTAGGTGCTGCTACGGTTAATGAACGATGGAAAAGCGTCTCTGACTAATATTTACCTGAGTTCAAAGTTGCCTCCTTAAAAATTTTCTCATTTGGGATCGAAATTAATTTCATAGTTAAAAATCTACTTTAGTCCTGGCACAGTACGGTATATGGACGAGTGACAGCTAACCGTAGCCTTAGCGGAATATTTTAGAAGTTCGTGTGAGAACGTGCGATTAACATTTAGTTGTTTAGTTTAGTATTATCGTGCACTTTACATCATATAGCATTGGAACGAGATAGTGTACTTTTGCTGTACCCACCAAATCTCAATTTCCGCAATTTATAAAATATTTGAGGTGCGACTTAATGAAAGTTTTCGTTTAAATATATTTGAAAATGTTTTTAGGTTGTTCGAACTTCTCTACTACCAGGTTTATTGAAAACGGTTGCCTCGAATAGAAAGATGGCTTTACCTTTGAAGCTCTTTGAAATCCAAGAAGTTGTGCTGAAAGACGAAACTCATGAGACGGGAGCTCGCAATGAACGAAGACTTGCCGCCATTCACTACAATAACACTCCCGGTTTTGAGGTAAAAACAGGTTGTCCTCAGAACTTGGACTTCACAAAAATGGTGTCATTGATGTTAGATGTGGGATTTGTTTCTCTGCTTCTTTTTGTTTAGATCGGGATTAATTATAAAAACATAACGAATTTGTGATGCTGACATCTTATCTACTCTCGAGCAGAATCAGTTTTAGAACACTTGAAGACCTGCATATAAATTCATCAAATTCAAGGCTTTATTACCTGAAACATATCAAGCGACAGTATCTGATGGATATTCAATTATCCATCAGCAATGGGTCAGGTACTTGTGACGGGAGTTCACGTCCGATTGCTGAATGTTTTTAAATTTTTCCGAATTTTCCAGTGAATCGATGCATTTCTGTGATTTCTTCTGGTTTGACATTCCGCTACACCGTTAAACAAACAGTACCAGCCAAACGATCCAAGTTTATATTTCGGTTCTAGACAATTGTTCTATCTACAGTAGTCTTGCTGAACACTGGGGTGTGCAAATGGGTTCGTGGCAACTGACTACGAACCAACTGACTGCCATCTAGCCCTAATGTTGACGGTCAGTTGACGTGGTTTGTGTCTAAATTTTTACCAATTGGTTATTCGGTTGGTTTATCCTCTAAGCCAGAAAAAACGACGGTGGTCCTATTTTTAGTAATCTTCACTTACGAGTTTTTTACGTTTTTTTTTCACTAATTCTTCGGCGTTTCGCAGTTAAACTTGCTGCTTCGTTAAGGTGTCCAAAGACGCTACAACGTGATAGCCGACGAGGGTGAGAGTTGAATCAAGATCACGAGATTACGGTCGTCCTACAAAATGACACCTTAACTCTAGGCTGCGCTAAGCGCACCACAAATTTCCGGGTCAAGTGTATGATTATTTTGATTAATGGTAATTACTCAGGTAATTCATGGATTACTGGACCGAGTGATGCAAATTTTGGAAGTGAGTTACAATTCGAATTGCACAGGACCAACTGGGTACTACATCAAAGCGGCTGAAGACCCTTCCTTCCTGAAGCAAAGGTCTGTAAGCTTAAACTCGATGATGTCTACAAAGGTTGCCGATTGGGATTTTTCCTCATTGGTGTATTTTTTTCGTGATCTTTTTGATTTTGACAGTTACGGATGCGCCTAGGTTATTTTTTGCAGTTTGGTAATGAATGGACATTATTCACTTAGCTAATACTTGCAGCTTATTTCACCCAAGCTGTATTGAAGTAATCAAGTTGTTTTTTGGAAGGCTTCATTTCACCGAAAATCATATTTATTTATTAATTCTGGCTCTCAAATCTAATCTCAACGCAAATCCTTGCTCTTAAGACTAGCCTCAAACCTAACCCAAACTCTAACTCAAACACCAATCTTGACCATTAAAAAGCAAATAAAATAATGGGCGGCAATATTGCGATCTTTTGAATCCAGCTGCTATTTGTCGCCCACACAAGGTGACTGTGATGCTGACCTGCTTAGTGATCACACTATCCCTTTTCGATGCTTAACGTTAAAAGGGCATTCAAGTCAGAGATTTTGCTCCGTTTTCTCTCAAAAAGTTTAGACAGATCTGACCAAATCTGAGCTTTCTACGACCCTCTGATCGCAAGATGTTACAGCTTAAACAAGCTTAAGTTACAGCTTTAGAAAGTATGCAAGGGTTGCCAATTAGAAACATTTCAAAAGGTTACTGCATGTTTCTAATTCTTGATAAGTGTTTTGCGGTAGAGAAATTGAGTAAATGTAAGCCAGCTTTCCAGAAGTTCTCTTCTGTCTCAATATTGACAAAATGGCAACACTGAAGTTAGAGTAAAATTGTTACTTTTGAACAGCGAGATGAAGAAAGTTCAAATTTGATGCGAGTGCATTTTAGGCCTTTCCCAGTATTTTGGTTAGCAGTGAAAAAGTTGACTTAAATGCTTCTTTTAACAAATAGACGGTTCGTTATCCACTCACCCGCATCGGTTTTTATACCGATTTAATACGGTAAAATGTTACTTAATAACGTAAGGTTGAAGCAGCAACGCTGAAAAAACTGCAACCAGGAAAAATCGTGGAAGTGTTATCAAAACAAGCGTGATTCCTGAAAGGTCCTCTTCGTCTTTTGTTACAAGTTCACTACTGGGTCCTCACCTTGCTTCCGAGCTATTGGATTTTGGAAAATAAATGCACTGATATAACACGACTGGATTGGTTGAATCGTTGTCAAGCAAATTGTCAAATTGAACTGTATTTTGTTTTGCAGATGCGCCGATGTTATCTATGGCGGAGAAAGTATAGGAAAGTTGGGAGTCCTTCATCCCGAAGTAATTGCCAATTTCGACCTGCCTAGCCCCGCTTCGGCGTTGGAGCTTAATCTTGAGAAGCTCTACCAACATCTCTAATTAAAATTGGTGTCATTGTTTTAAAGAATATATTAGGTTCTTTTGATAGGTTGCATGAAATAAATTATGAACAAACTCCTTGAAGTGTTGGAGCTGTGTTATGTGCATTTGACCCTGACATAGTGCGTATTTGTGTCCAGATCGACTGTCTAATCAACGTGATCAAGTTGGTATCTTTTTGCGAGTCGAGTGCAGTTTTTGAATTCCGGCCTAGAGCCCGCCTAATGAGGAGGTAGGAAAGCGGAGGTATCTATCAACATTAGGTTCAAGAATCCGAGCTGCCCAGCTCTCATGTGGGGCATTGCGAGACTGCTGCTACGGAGGCTCACACCATATGATCCCAGCACTTTGCGCTACAAAAGTCTTGAGTGGATGTTAGCGCATCATTCAAAAAAGGACTAATGTGACGAGTATGGGGTGATCCAAACCATCGTCGTCTCGAAAACTTACACGTTGAGTTAGGGTAGGCGGCTTTCCCAAAAAAGTACGCGGAAAACCCCAAAGGTAGTTTCGAGCTCTAGAAGTAGCGGTGGCTTTCCCATTAGCGTCTAGAACTGATATCAGAAAATGTGTTCTCAACTAAGCTAGATCGCTGTCTGTTCATTGTACATTGCTGTTTTCGATCCTTGCATATTAATCTTACCTAAGTTGCATTAAAACTTTTATTTAACACAAAAATAATGGTTGACACAGATGTTAATAAAAGCAGTGTCGCATTTTCTCCAGCATTTCTAATAAAAGCAGTGTCGCATTTTCTCCAGTCGACTATGTAGGAACAGAACAAATTTTATCTAAACATTGCAGTACAAAATTTGATTCGGATGAAAAGATTTGGAGTAAATTATAGTTTACGGATCTTTATTCTTTTACTTGATCGATAAGTAAAACTAATAAACGCAATTGCCCTTCGACGAGCGAGCGACTTCTTGAAGCGCGCCACCGGCGTAGCGCTTCGTCGTTTTCACTACCCACCTTGTCCTCATCAGCCGCACCCATATTAGCAGTCGCATTACAAAGTCGTCTGCGGCAAATTTTTGCGGCCGAAATAAGACAAGGGGCAATGGGATGATGAATTAGTTTTTGATACGGAATAACTTCAAGTTCGTCTTCTACATAGTTTTCCTCGCTGTCCGAGTCCCATTCGTTATTCTTCTTATACTGGATGAATTCCTCTCTAGACATTGGAAAAACTTTCATCACAAACCCAAATTCCCTAGCGCATAAAATTCCTTCTCTACCTATGGTAATAGGAAACCTCCCGTCGATACAGGCTGCAATAAAAAAAAGGTATGTTATTGTAGAGTAGTAACAATTTCTTCGACTTCAAGGTGCGTTTAATGGGTTGGATCAGAGCTGCAAACTCGATCGATTTTTATTCGAGTTCAGCCTATTTTAGCAAGTCGCAGTTCAAGTTCTCTTTATGAACTCAAACAGGTTTACTGGAGTTCAGAAAAATTATTTTTTTAAGTTCGAGTTCGGCAAAACGATCGAGCTTTTTCGACTTGGCAGCCCTCGACACCAGCGCTGCCGTCCTAAAGAAATAAATGGGTAGGCTCCGGAAGCTTCGCGGTAGGTTGGTTCTGATGTAGGCTCCGAAAAATGTCTCAATTTCCGGCAATATTATTGGTGAAACACGCAAAAAATGTCAAAGTTTGGACCTATTTTTGGCCGAAATTTAAGGAAGACAATGCAGCCATCCTAAACAAATAGGTGAGTAAGCTCCGAAAGCTTAGTTGTAGATAGGCTCCGGAAAATATATTCAATTTTCGGAAACATTATCCGAAAACACCACCGAAAAGGTGCCAACCGAGATTTCGTACAATTTTCGGCCGAATTTCGGAGTGGAATCATCGTTAATCACAGCAACAAGTAGGAGGAATTGCTTGGTTCAGTAGGCGGGAGCGCACCCTGCCATAATAACTAGGTATGCCAAGCCTACCCTCAATGGCAGCAACGGCTTAGACTAAACGCATTGCAACCTTGCTTCGCATCCGATCTAAACCATTTTAGAGCCATTTCACCGACCATGCGTATGACGCGCGCGGAAAAAGGGTGATGTCTACTACTATATAAAAAGGAAAGGAGGAAAAAGGCAAAATGGATCCAATCAAGTAAAAGGAGCATTACGCGCGATCGGTTAAAAGTTCTAACGCGTAAAAACACTTGGCGGTGCACTCGTTTCATTCTCAGCTCAATCGTTGACAATTTCAAGCCAAAAGCCTTTTATTTAACATCTAACGAACATACAGCCGAAAGCAATACTAAACAATTTTCAGCACACATATTTCTAACGAACCAGCCAGTTGATCGAGCGTTAACGCGTTGGTTTCTGAAGCGGGATGTTCAAACCTCGGTCCGGTCAAATCGGGTACAGTGCTGCTAACGGCTTACCACCGCTGCGATATTTCTTCATAAGGAGCTGTGTTGTCCACAGGCGCAAAGACGTGGAGATGGTTCCCGCAAACTCGTTACACGCTTTGGCGTAATACTGTAAGTATAAGGAAAGATTTGATATTTTGATGAACTTTAGAAAATTGCAGCGACAGAGAAAGTAACTCGAAACAAACAGTTGGAGTCCAAACTTGCCTACATTTGCGCCTGCGCCAGAGGTGACTTCTAATGTAAGCTGAAAAAGCTACAACTTATTCTGCTGGTGGTAGGTTTGTTTTCGTTTCTTTAATTTATTTCTGCATCAAATTTTTTAGGACATTGGTTATTACTGATCAGTGTAATTGCAAAAAAATTACTCTCTGCCGAAAAATCGTCTAAGAAAGTTACGCACTTATTAGGTTAGAGTAAATAAGGGGATTTCAGGGCCGTAAGTAGTACTCCTACCAAAGGGTCCCTAATCGGAAAACATTTTAAAATCACCAACCTTTCGCGAAGGCCTCCTGCGCATCTTTGTGCGGTTTTGAAAATATATTAAAAATACTATGGCTGCCATTATTACGCAAGATCGACATTAAATAGTAAAGTTAATACAGCATTCTTTCAAAGTTCCTTCTTGGTGGCTGATGGCAAAATTTTTTAAACAATTTCAGATGCTTTTGAAACAAGATTACATCAAAACATTGCTGTTACTGAGGAAATATAATTTGTCATGTCTTGTCATCAACAAACCATTTGTCGAAAGCACTGAGTTTAGATACTGTAGGTTACATGTACTTTTACATTAACTAGCACCATCGTTTCCAAGAGCCCTGAAAAGTTTGTGTCCCTGGCCACCAGATACCTTAACCGCCCCGGCTAGGATTATGCACAAGATAGAGAAGTATCTAAATTCTAAAACATCCCAGCTAGATGCTCAACTCCCTTAAAACCTCCTGGTAATGTAATTATAATCTTCCACAATAACTGTATCTGCAGAGAAAAATATTTGAAAAAATTTACAGATTCACATTTAATCACACAAAAACTACTTTTGAAAGTAACTTATTTTACTCGATACCTTCTGCAGTCATCCATTTTCGTTTTTCCTCTATGGAGGGCATAACCTTCTCGGCAGTGGTATATAACAAACCTAATTCAATATCAACTGTATCGTATATGTTGTTCGGATATTCTTCCACAAAACCGTACATCTGTTGATGAAAAATACAACAGCTTATATTCAGCATTTGGATTTCCGCATTCTCAAGGTTAAAAGTCCGCTTGAAACCTTAATAAACTTTTAAAGCTAACCAGATCAAGCTTGTTTACGTGTTGGTATTTTTACTAGAAAAGTTGAAACGCTAAAGTTCTATACGAACGGTAAACGCCAAACCACGAGGCCTTCCCAGCGGCAAATGAGTGCAATTTTTTAGCGAGTAATCGACCGTAAACCTACCGATTTGCCTGCTGAAGTGCAACAACACCTTAATAAGCGAGTAATTATTTGGGATCAGTAGCGAAGTCTCACGCAGACCCCGCAAAAAAAAAATTCAATTAAGAATTGGAATGGCAAAACATGCGTACTGATATAAAGACACTTAGCATTTTTTGACGGAAAAAAACTTTCAATGCAGTTCAACAATCGGTTATTTAAATGCTTTATATTATGGTCGATATTAACCGAAGAATGTGAATTCTTGACTATCACTACAGAAACACATCGCAAGCTAGAAGCATTAAAAAATAATTTTATAAATGGATGCTGAAAGCTTTTCATGTAGACATGACAAAGAAAGTTTTGAGTGCGTAGGGCAATATTGGCAACTACTACTACCGGATACCGGTATATACAGTAGATCAAACAGAAGCAACTTAAATTGCTTGGACACTTACTTCAAAAAGTAAAATAAGTACACTTAAGCTTAAATGAGAACTAAAGACAAAATCAATGGGGGTATTTAAAATTAAGCGAATCGTATTAAACTAGATTGGCATTGATTCCATCTAGAGTTTTCAATTTACCTCATTCCGGGATCCCGGGAAAAAACCGAGATTATCGCATATGCATCGCTATACAACGATACAAAAAACAACAAACAACAAGTGCATCAAGTTTGCTTTAATTTTGTTTTGTATTGTGCCTGCCTAAAAAAACTCAGTGTGTTCTCGTAGATTTGTCACCAAGTCGTGATCTTAGCTTTCTAAAAAACAATCCTGCTGCAGAAAATGCTCATTCTGCTTCAACTGACGTCGGTGGAATGCTTGATAACGCTCTGAATACCTGTTCCAATCTGCTTGGTCTTTTTCTAGTAGCTTCTAATAATTTCATTTCTTGTTGTATTACCGTTTGAAGTTGGCTGACTCGGCTTTTATCATCAATTGTCATGTACTAGATGGGAGTGGAGTGTGTAGAATAGTGTTCAATGTGTGCTTTAAGTTTTTTGAAAAGATTTTCATCATTTTGATTGTTGTTAAAATCGCTATCCAACTCAATTGCTCGCTCTCATTTTGACTTTCTGCTTCATTACTAATGACACAAAACTTCAGCTACCAGCTCTTAATTGGGCAATGCGTATAATAAACTGGCACAAACTTGTTATCCCAGAAAACAACGCCTAACAGTTCAACAATTGCTGCAAAGAAAAAAAGTAATGTGTCGCCTCAGTGCGAATGAACCCGATCAATAATAATACTATACAAAAATAATTACAACTTGTTTTTGATTCAAGTTCCATGAGGATACTTGCTGACAAAACCGGGAATTTTTAATTGAAAAACCGAAAACAGAAAATCAAAAAAGTCACCTAATCCCGGGAATTCCCGAAAAAGGGATCCCGGTTCGCAAACCCTAATTCCATCCTTTTTCACCCAGCCATTTCAGAGATTCTACTTCAAACGCGACGTCGGGGCCTATAATCTTATAATTGTTATTGGCAACCCTGACGTTAATAGCCTCAGCGTCGTCAACGACGCCATTCCAGTTCTATCCTAAAGCAACGCCGCTTTTAAGCTACTGCATTGAGTCGTTCCGCTACGCACTAATCAGTTTGATTTTGTCAGCACACCAGATCCGAGTAGGGAAAAAGAGTAGATCCGAGTAGGGAAAAAGAGTAGACAGTTCAAATCGTAGCTTAGCGATCTCAGTTAAATGAAGCTGTCATACATTTCAATCTAAACCATAGCCTAGACTAGCAATAAGGCTTTTATTACTAGGTAACAAAGTACAAACTCATACCTGATAATAAGACTACCAGTACCTGAGTAGGCCTACTCTATTTGCTTATAGTATTTTGTGACCTACAAGCCTCACTTTCGCTTGGTCTTAGACGTTTGTTACCTAAGCTACTAAACAGTCTACTCTTTGTTCCAGCTCGGGTCTGTTCTGCAGGCAAGATCAAACTGGTTTGTGTCCAGCGAAATGACTCAATGCAGTAGCCTATTAGCGGGGTTGCTTTAAGTTAGAACCGGAATGGCGTCGCTAGTCTACAACGTCAGGGTTGCCAATAAAAACAATAACATTTTATGCCCCTAGTTGTGTTTGAAGTAAAATATCTTTGGAACGGCTGGGTCAAGAAGGATAGAGTCAACGCCAACTTAGTCATATGCGTTAGGCCCAACTTTAGACACCCCGATTGATTTTGCTTTTGGTCATCGTATAAGTGCAAGAGTCAATCGTAAACATACTCGAGGAAATTCAAAGAAAACGTTTTTTACTGATTTCAACCTTGAAACAACTGAAAACATTAACTGGCAACTCGCGGCCAACAGATCAAAACGCGTCAAACTTAGTTTGTTTAATATCGTATCGGTAACGGCACTATAAGGAGAAAGATTCCACCGTGAAGTATGAGTACATTTCGTATTGGGTTCCACTGTTTTATTGCATATCTCTTTCAAATCAAATCTTTCCTTATAATCGCTGTATTACGCCAAAGCGTGTAGCGAGTTTGCGGGGTCCATCTCCGCGTAATTGCGCTCGGGCAACACAGCTTCAAACTTTCGAAGAAATGTCGCAGCGATGGCGAGCCGTTGGCAACACTGTGTCCGAATTAACTTGATTCAGGATTAAGATTTGGCTTTTTAATAAACTCATCTTAGTCTTTCCATACTGATATTCTAATTCAATTCATACAATTCCCCGATTCTATATCCGGTAATGGCCTAAACTTGGCATAAAATCGGAAATGTAGAAAGTATCGGTTGTTTACTCTAACCACAACTCAGCAAAACCGGCGTAAATAATCAAACAATACTTGCCACCTCTAAGCAATGGATTTGATATGACCATTTTACCTGTAGCAGCTGACAATTTGAAAGTTGACCGTAAGTATTGTAAACTTCATGACCAGCCGGAATGAACTCGGTTGATTTCATTACTAAATTGGTTTTACCGTATTCTAATCGAGCATTGTTTCTTGAAACGTGATTCAACACATCCGCAAGTGGGACCTATCATGCATAAAAATCATAAATGAGAGCTTAATATATCGGTCCACGAAAATTGACCGCCGCAAAGCGACAATGAACCAACTAACCGAAATGTTGGCGGCTAATTGGTTCGCGGAGGTCAGTTGGTTCGTTATTATAGAACTCTTATAGAAGTAATTGCTTTTTGTGTTCGGTTGTTGCCATGACTTCGGTAACATAGTGGCAAGTTATTAAAATAATGCACAGCAGTCATTTGAGTAGTGATAGGCCTATCTAGCTCGCTTGCTTAATGGATGAGTGATATTGCTCAAAACAGCATTGGTAATAAGCTGCTCTTTATGTGAGTCTCTTTCATGACAGACATGTGATGTAACTTGTGAGGTGGTTCATATATTGTTGGACTTGATGTAATTATTGATTAAGTTGCTTCTCGTATGTTTTGTGAAAAAGAATTCTTTATTTATAATGTAAACTTTGTCTTAAAGGGGCATTGAACGTTAATTTAAATTATTTGTTGTATGTCAAGTAAAATTTTGTATTTTTTGCGACTAATTTTAGAATTCTGCTATTTCTGTATCGAAAGATATTTGCATTTCTTTTCATTGCTATCTGTTGCAATCCTTTGATTTTAAAATTAATTTTGAATCACTGATCCGTGACTGCTTATGTTGCCATGGTTTGGACGCTAGTTTGAACATTATTTAGTACGCCTGTCATTTGTAATAGCTCCTATACCACCACAATTAGCAACCTACCACTACCAGCAAACTTTTAACTACTAGCCTAGTTTAACTGTCTTTTTAGACAAGGTTTTACTCTAGTAATTACAACAAACAACTACTAACTCAAATTATCAGTAGGCTAAGTTAGCCTACTGACAAAATAATTTTTGAATCACTGATCAAGTTAGCCAACTAGCCTAAATCTATTTTTTCTTCCTAAGCGCAGCAAATTGCATATGTTTTTGCTAAAAATTCAACAGGTCAATTCAAACCAATTTATTCAAACTAATAAGTACAATTTTACATTTGAAAAGCAATTTACCTCATCTAAGTCACAACTGAAACCGCGCAGAAGCCCATCATAGCCCGAAAGTTGCAATCTGACCAAGCTCATTCGAAACCAATAATGCAAATTTGATGCAGTCATGTTGCAATGGACGAATTTTTTCCATAAAGTGACAATCTTTTCCGTTAACGCTATTTAACGTCAAACAATAAAAAAACCGGACCATATCGTTGGTAATCCGTTAATTTTCACATATCTAGTGTTAAAATTCAAAATTTAGACTTCAATGCCGATTTAAAAAACACTTTGCATTTCTTTAACCAAGAAAAGTTGCATATATTGTTTTTTTGCTACTTTTTTACATAAATTTAAGCAGAAGTAAGCAAAGTGCACTTAATAAACGCAAAGCGCAACTTTCGCAATCGCGGACTAATAACTTTTAAAATTTGTTGCAGTTTAATTGGACTGCGCTTTTAAAATTTTTTTCTAGTTAATAGCACAATTTTACACTTTGAACGACATTTTGTTTCATTTTAATCCTAATATTGTCAAATGACATCCTTCTTGAGCAAATTACTTTCTCCGTTTTAGCCGAAAATCGTAAAAATACTGAATTTGTATTGTTTTGTAATTTTAATTGCGGAAGTTCGGTTAGTCTGTGACTTGGCACCAAAATCCCGTTCTGCGATTGCTGAAGTTGCGTTGCGCTTCAACTGAATCAAAAAGTTTGTAACGGTAGTTGCGCTTCGCTTTTAGTGGTTTAAAAATTCTTGCGCTTTTGGCAAAATGTTATTCGTTCTTGCAACAACCGGAATTACAACGTAATATTGTAGCTCTGAAGTTTCGTCGTCGAAAAACCAGCAGCCAAACCGCACTCAAGAAATAGATGAACTAACTTTACATTTGCAAATGCAGAACCACATCACAATTGATCAACTAAAAGTTATGACAATTATGTTAGTTGGATGATAAGGAGGGTGACAGTTCTCAAGTAAAAAATTTATTGTGTTGACAAAATCAGAACAATTTTTGTCTTCGAAAGTGCTCAAAATGTTTCAGATTTGACAAAACAAAATAGAGTATTTACTAACAACTGATGTCGAAGAAGGAAACTTACAAACTCACCATCATTGGCGTATCGCTAGCATTCTCGCTAGGTTCTGTGAAGCTATATGCCATGATGATAGCTACCTGCAAAACATGGTGAAAAAACTAAAGTTACGTTCATATAAATGTAAATTAAATCGTTAACGCACAAAATCAAAAAATCCTGAATGGACAAAATTCTGAATTGGACAAAAAATGGACAATCCTGACGTGAATATTTTTGTTTTAAAATAAACATTCACTCTTTGGGATGAAGTATATTTGTTTTTAAAATGCAAGCTGAATAGGCTGATACGGCTTTCGAATTACACTTTAGCTTTAAATTCAAAATTTGGCCTTCAGTTATCACAACTCATAAAAAAAAATTCTAATAAAACGGGAAAATATACCGGAATTTAAGAACTAGGAATGTGGAGAAGCTGAAGCTACATTTCTAGGCGACTTGAAATTAAAATAAATTGTACACCTCCTCCTCCACTTAGTTTTGGAGCTAGAGCATCATAAACCCTTAAGCAGATTTTCATTATTTTAGGTGCAGTATATCATCGATTGCCCAAAAACTTTGTAAAAAACTTGCGGTTTATGCATGTTTCAAATTGCTCAGCCCATCCATGTTTCAAATTTCAAGTTTCTACATTCAGCCATTTCTAATTCTAAAGTTATGGCAATTTCATCCTCTGGTAACAGAAAATCTATTCATTTGGTTAAAATAACTTAAGACTTTCAATGCGTGGCATCATGGAAGTCTAATGACATTGGTGATCCTTTAGACAAATCCGCACTCAGCTGACCATATTTAAACTTTTGTGGTAGGTTTTGACTTTTTTGCAGTTGGATTTGCTGCTTGATTGAAGCCACTAAGGAAGGATATTCACAAAAAGACCCTTATCCAAAAGCACGACAACGTAATCAAGATGAAAGTTGAACTCAGATCTGTAAATAGGGTTTTTGCCAATATGACGTTCTAGCCGTTTCACAGCCACATACTGCCAGCAAAACGTTTGAAAAGATTAAAACTACCTGCTAATTTAATTGAAAACATGTGAAGTAGTAAATTTACTTGGATTCCCATTTCACACCCTTTTTAGAACCAAATTTTTGACAATGCACAATTCTTTTTAATTTAACTAAAAACTGCGTATTTTTCGAACTCTAAGGCGCACTATCAATAAATGACCTTTATTGCTTTAATGTTCTAATATACGGCGAACCGGAATATAAGGCACTTAAATAAAACGCAGCTTAAAAAGTTCTAAAAACTGCAAAAAGCTCTATAAATAGCTCTGAATTAAATTGTGAAGAGAAAAAGCGTACCACCTGATGCGCACCTTCAGTTTTTTGAAATTTTTAGTCTTTTTAGTGCGCCTTATGTTCCGAAACATACGGTAATTAAAAGTAATTAGTGAAGTATTTGTACCAAAAAAAATACTATTAAGACTGATGTGTTAATTAAAAAAAAACTACCAACCATGTGCCTATATAGCTCAAGTGTATGAACTTTGGCATCAAACCCAAGATTACCATGCTTTTGAATAAAAGGCAAAGCTTCTTCTTGATACTCATTGCTAATTTTTCGATTGTCATCCAGCACTGAGTAGCAAAGACCTGTTCCTACAAGAGAATAAAAAAAATCAATTTGCATCTTTGAAACAAGCAGAATGGAAAAGGCAATTGCATAACAAGAAAGTAAACTTCGTGTTTTTTTAGTTCAATAATAATTCTCTGCAAATCAGTAAAAGGATGATGTAATGCGCAGAGCAGGAAATTTAGTACAAAACACTAAAGGAAAAAAACTTCATTCACCAACCCTACAAGTATTAGAAGTATAGTAAATACAGTTTTTACAAAAACCACCAAGGGAACCACAAGGGTACCAGAGATATCGCACCTCCGGGGGGGAACCATAGCAAATCAAATGAAGATGGATAAAACAATGTCGATGATCACAACATCACAGGAATTGCACAGGTCGTGGATGCTCACCAGTGCAATTCCTGTGATGTTGCGATCATCGACAGGCTTGTTGATCGACATTGTTTTATCCATCTACAGTTTTTACACAATGCATAGCACTCAGCGTCAATGAAAAACAGCAGGCGATATTTTTCCAAAACCAGTAGATCAAAGTAACTGACGAAATCCAAGAGCGCAGAGACGTTAATCTGTAACATTTTGGGCTAACAGTTTCGTGCTTACACGCCTTCGGCATAACAGAGCGAGAAAATGAAAGATTTGATTTTGCTTCGAAGCGAGACAAAAGACTAATTATAATTGCTTGATTAACGGATTAAGTACAACCGTTAAATGACATTTGAAAACAGTTAAATGATTGCGTTTGAAAACAACCGCTGACGTGGTTACATAAAGCAAATAAACTCATTAAAAATTAACATTTCTTTTTAAATGTTTGTTCCAGATTAGTGCACGGTAACCTAAAAACAGTTTAAGGGAAATGCTTTGTGCGATAATTGAAAACTAAAGGCAGGAAGCGAATTCAAAAAACTTCTTTCAAAAGTTAACTTTCAAAAATTAAATAATATATTCATTCATCAAGTTTATTTAATTACAGAATTATTTCCGAAGCACGAAAATGTTAGCGAAGATTGCAGATTTACGTCTTTGTGCCCTTATGCCCCTGCGACCATTTGTCTGCGCCTTTGTCGTAGATCGGTAACTGAATATTCTTAAAGCGATATTTTCTGCACTATAATATAGAGGCTAGTTTGTATATTTTGTGCTGCTATCCATGAAAAATGATTGCACACTATAGTCACAACAGCAGCATTTTAAATTCATTAAATGACTTCGACAATAACTAACCTTTCAACAAATCAGTTTGTTCACTATGACTCCAAAACATAGGTTGATCCATGCTTTCAACTGGAGGTAAAAATTTCATATAGGGCTTCCATTTCGAAGTTTTATTTGTGTACTCAAACATTAAGCACAATATCAACTTTACCCATCCTGAAGAATCGTGAAATTTCCCTTTCGATAAAGATAAGGCTATAGAACAAGTTTTGTCAGATAAAATAGATCTCCTGAAACACAATTTATTCAACTGTTTCAGTATGGTACTTGAAGTCAGTAAGTTGGGTGGGTGTCTCTTTAACACTATGACCAGCGCTGCAAACTTGATCAATTTTTATTCGAGTTCAGCTAATTTTAGCAAGTCTGAGATCAAGTTCTTTGATTTAATTTTTTCGAGTTCAAGCTCAGCAAAAATATTAAATTTTTAGGGCATGAGTTCAGGCTAATAAAAATATGAGTCTGTTTTCGTCTTTACTGCTCTCCTTTGGAAAAAACGATGCTTTTCTAGGTCGCCACATATACAAATGAAAGCAAATTTCTCAATTTACACGACATGATTAACAAAAAAATAATTCTTTCCTACATTCAATAAGCCAAACTCAAAAAGTTTTATACAAGATCGAGTGCAGAAAATTTATTTCAAGCTCGGCAAAATGATAGTTTTTTTTTTAGTTTGAGTTCAAGTTTGCATCTAACTATCAGTAGGGATGGATCAATGATATAAGCAGTTAACTATCAGTAGAGACAGATCAAACTTAAAAACTTAAGTTCAGGATAAAAGCAAAATTAGTAGGAGCCAACCAAAATTTTTCCATCATTATTATTTACAACAGGGGTCGGCAACCTTTTGAACTAGCGGACCACATTCAGTCCTAACAAGGTTCCAGCGGGCTGCCACCATTCCAATGGACCAAAAGAGAAAGGTCTTTGCCAGAAATTCAAGCCTTTTTTGAAACCAAAAATTGGTGAAGATCAAAAAAAAGGTCTTTGCCAGAAATTAAGGCTTTTTTTCGACCTAAACGTTTGCAAAGACCACAAGAAAGATTTCCGGCCCGGTTTATTGGTGCATTCCTCTCATTGAAAAAATAAAAAAGCTAGTGGGCTGATGAAAATAAAAGGACGCGGGCCAGGTAAAATGCCTTGGCCAGCCATAGGTTACCGACCCCTGATTTAACAGGAAATACTTTCCAAGTAGCACATTAGAATAATTTTTGTATTATGATCTGTTTTTGAGCAATGGCATAAGTGTTTTGTCATGCTAACCTGAGCTATTATTAGCCCGTATTGCTTATCTGATATTTTGCATGTTCAGTGTGGATACAAACAAGGTTTCCCTAAACAAAAATTGAATAAAAACAGTTTTAGGGCTATCCCTTATACACCAGTAGTACTAGAGTTAACTTAAAAAATAGAACAATACTTTTCTCCATCACTAAGGGCTCCACCCCAAGACTTTTCTTGCCTCAGGTGGCTTTATTGCCAGACCTCAATAATCAATTTGTAAAAAAAACTTTACTCATAAGTGGTGCCTCTATCATTTTACTACCATTATCCAACAGCAACTGTCTGCTTCTAAGTAAGCTAAAAATAACATCAAAAAATTTTTTAATTCTAGCAAGAATTTTGTCAGTTTAAGCTGAAATCTAAATTTTGACCAAAAATCCAATGCATAATCACTAATCAGTAAAAGCAATCTTTTTGCTCTGCATAACTATTAAGCAGATTTTATTAGCATATAAGAGTTTTTATTGGGGACATGCTGATTTATTTTTGAATTTTCCATTGATTGCTATTGAAAAATCCCCAACTCGCCAAAGCCTAAGAGGGAACATTGCTTTTGCATTATATTGTGCCATAATTTTGACCCAACTGACAATTGAAGAACTAAATCTCTTCTCTGGTTTTGCAAGCATAAAAACTGGAAGGCTTTATTTCACAGGAAATTTCTATTTAGTGTTGAATTCATTCCCACTTGAATTTAACCCAGAACTCAAACTGAAATCCTTACTCTAAAACTAATCCCAAATCTTGCAACTCAAAAAAGCAAATGAAAATAGGTGGATAAAGACCCATATTCCTGATTTTAGTTTTACTATTTTTCAGCATAATATTTTCAAGTGAAATAGTCTCTCCCAAAAAAATTCAATGCAATGCTGCTGCCAAAGTAAATTCAATAAAATTTTCATTGGGACTTTGCGTGAGCGCGTAGTACCTTTGTTTGCGAATTTTGGCAGATGAGAATTGATTTGCTTATAACTAGCAAACGGTAAAATGTAGAAAGTTGAAATTTGGACTCAACATGGGAATTAATGAATGTGTCATGTGTGCCAATTCGGGGATCCTAGGGCATGTGATTGTGAATTGAGACACAAAAAAACATAAAAAAATGCGAGTTTTAGACTTGAAAATTTATTAATTCACCAATAACTCAAAAACCTCTTGGCATGCACAGCTGAAATTTGCATACAATGTGGGTGATTATAAATGGTTCACGTAAACCGAGTTTGAGGGAACCCAGTCACGTGATCAAAATGTTACAGGCCAAAAATGGGCAGAAAGTGGATGATTTTCAACCGATATATCTCAGTAAATACTGATTTTGATGGAAAATGATATGTGATTTTGAGCACACTATCAAGCGCCTTTCTTTTGGTTATGTTTGTTTACCCCAGCCTGAATACTATTTTTCTTCTTTTTTGTCCTTTTTGCCTACTTTTTTTTTCTTTTTTTTCTCCAGCTATCTACTTTTAAACCGCTAAACGCACTGTATTCAAAGTTTGAGCAATTGAAGATATTAGGGAGGACTAGTGCGGGAATGAAACTGGGGGTGCCAGGTTGGGAGATCCCCCTCAATCGGGCCCTCCAAAATTATAAACTTTTAAACCGTTAAAGCTAGATAGGTCAAAATTTCGAAAGTTTACCAAGTTGGTCTCATCAACCTGTGGCAACTTGTGAGTGAAGCATTAACTAGGAAATAAATTTTGATTTCCCTCCTTTTTTGCAATTTGTCAAATTATACCATTTGAGAATGAAGTCCATGTGGCAAAAAACATAAACGATTTAATAAAAAACTTAAATAAATGCCTGTTCTAAAGTTGCATAATTGTAGCACTTTTTTATTTAAGTTGATGCTGTTGAGAAGGGAGCTTTAATTTTGAAACAACCAATATACCAATACTATAATATGTTAAATTGTGATGCGAGAGAACGTTTTCAGGATTATACACTGCTGTAAGTTACGCTGATGTAACAAAATTTGCTTGTGAGTCACTGAAATTTTAAAGATCTCTTTATGTTATTTCAAATGGAGTGAAAAACTGCTAAGAACTCATAAAAAGTACTGAGATTTGACATTGTATTGTAAACTGTTATGCGGGCTTCTTGAACGACGTTACTTGATTATTTATGTAAACTTGGAAAGATTTAAATTTTGAACTAAAATAACCACAAAGTGATTTAACTTAGCGAAACAAAATTTGAATGGGGGTCATTTAAATTATTAATCTGACCATAAACAACTACATTTTTTCCAAATTCATTCAAAGCAATCAGATCACTATTTTAAAGCTTAGTAAAAGTTTGGTAAAAGTTGGATAATGCCATGAAGTACCCAGATATCGCTTGCGATGTCACGTTCTAGTTTTACGTAAGCTTCTATTTTTCAACAAACCTTTCTAAGTCTATTTGCAAAAGAAATGTCCAACGTACCAAACTGTTTTCCTGCTTTTTATGCTTATTGCTCAATGCTCATGTTATAAACAAAATACAACGGGTTAACTTTTAAATGTTGGCATCATGGCCGAGAGGGAAAATGCATTATTTTGCAACAACCATAATTGCATGAAATGGGTTCAACCCACACCCTGGTCACATTGCAGCTTCTTTGGATAAGACACTTTACAATGATTATCTCTGCTTGGTGGCTTCGAACAAGCAGCAAAGTGGGCAAAAATTCAAAGAAATCCTAACAACATTGAAAACCAAGGCTGTAGATTTGCAGAGCCAAGCATTTTTCATGAAGCCTTTTTTTCTGGAGCTGGAGCTACAACAAATCTACAGCACCAGCTCTAAATTTCTTGTAATGAAAAACCTTAGCACACACCCATAATATTAAAACCTGGAAGTTTAACTGCAAGTATTTCAAGCTGTTAATAGTACATACGTTTTTTCAATGTAGATGACTAACAGAATACGGTATATAAATACTATTCAACAGTCAGAGACGTAACCAGGGGAAAAAAGGGCTAATGCACTGCCTACGCGAAGTCACTTAAAAAATTTAACCCAAATATTGTAAGCATGCATTTAAACATGTTTTGGACTTGACCGGTATGTAAGGGGATGGTGGCTAATGAGGCTTAGAATATTAACTGTCAATGGACTTCCACATCTCAGCAATTTCTTTTGTCTAAATGGCCCAACAAACGTGCAAAATACCATCTAACTAGTATAAGATAAATTACAATAATTGCCCAGCAGCTGAGGGCTCTACCCCCTGGCCCTAGTCTATGAAACGCAGACAGATTTTAGCTTTGCATTCAAACCCCCCTACCTTAACAAAATCCTAGTTGTGTGACTGCCAACAGTTGACTTCATGGACCACCAAAACAAAATTTTCTGACTTTATCAGTTTATTGTGACTGGCAATTGACAATGAAACAAAGCCTAAACCATATATATATATACTTTAAAAAATTACAGCTTTGGACTGGAGCTGTGCCTTGTTTCACTGGCTACCCATTCCTGACGGAAACTCCCAGGCAGGTGCAAATTCCTCCAAGAAAGAAGTACCAGTAGTTATCCCAATAAAAAGTGTATGGATCGTCAAACAATCATTGAAGTCACATCTGACACTGTCTGGGTTGAAGATAAATATGCACAACAACAACAATTTAAATCACACTGTACTAGACACATTTTGTGTAGTAAGCTGAAATTACAAATAAACAAAAACAAACCTTGGAATTGTAAACAACACTTCACCAATTTCAATATTTTCCACTGCAATAATTCCATATCTTGCACATGAATCACGTTTGCAGATTTTGATCTTTTGTGAAATAGATACACCCTCCTCCTTCAGCCATTTCACAAAGGTTGAGAGTAGTGCATCTTCAGAAGCACCTTTACCATTACTCTTATTAGTTTTACGTTTAATTTTTTTAATAGGTGGCTGTCCTTCCATTACAGATTTTGAATAGCTTTAAAAATACTTTGAATCTTGACTGTGGCAGTATCACATTATAATTTCCAGAAATTAAACTCAATCACAAAATTAGCTTTGAGAGAAAACATAACACAATAGCACAATACCTGGACAAAAATATCACACTACCAAAACCACTAAACAAACCAACACTTAACAGCTTAAAAGTACAATTAAAAAAAAAGTTAGTCAATTAGTTAAATTTTGTGACGCTAACAATAAACTATGAGGCTGATAAACATTTAATTGTATTGCTTTGACGTTTGCAGGCTTCTGGCAGTCTGGCCTATACATTATACGGTAGGTACTAGCATGGAAGCCCCCTAGCTGTCTCAGTCGCCTAGAAGATTCACCCCCAGACCCCCAATGGCCTCCAGCGGCTGAACTCCTTAAAATGGTTCCCACCCGTTGCAGATTTGATTATTGTTAGTTTGACCAGGCTACCGGTATCCTCGTCAGGCTAAACTAACAATCATTGTAGTATACCAGTAACTTGTACACAGGTGCAGATCTGAGATTTTCAACCACAACCAGACTAGCCTATCGGTAAGTCTGAAGTAGCCTACTGTAACAGGTACTGTAGCCTAGGCTAATCATTGCAATAAAAAGAGAGTGCATTGTCCTATACGCTATAGTCAGCACCTGAGAGTGAGACCTGACGGTGACAGTGACATTGACAGGAGGATAAAAATGCACTAGAACCAGATACCGGTAAGTATTTTAGGCTACAGTACATACAGAACAGTAGACCTGCGCAGATTATCCTACCCTGTCTCAGGTCTGCCTGTACCTGTGTACTAGTACAGTAGGCTACGCTATCTAATGTTCAGTTTTCAGGTTGCTCACTGCTGAGATGAGTTTAGATTTTTTTGGCTAAAAACATTACCGGTAGGCTACTGTAGCATAACACTGAATAGCTAATACGGTAGGCTACATTTTTTTTGTTGGAACAGTTTTCTAGGCTTGCTGCAGAACTGAGTAGCATACCAGTACAGCATAGGCCTAACTCCGAACTGCTTCTCAGTTGTCACATGTAGTAGGCCTATTAGTATCAATCAGTTATATCCAATAGCAAGTCCATCGAAGTTAGATAGAGTGAATACCGAATTAGTAAATTATGCTTGAAAGTTTTTAAGTTTGTAATTTGTATCTTCGCCGTAACACAACCTGAGTCTGACAGAGTCGAGGCAGGATTAAAGGAGCTCAACTGCTCAAACTTTTGCCTGTTTTCTGCGCCAAACTCGCGCAAGATTTCGTGATTACTTACTTTGCGCCGGATTTCTCAGGCGCAACGTGCAAACTTTTTGATGAGATTCCAAACTAACATAAATTTCTGCGAGTGACGATTACTAACCAGAACCAGTGCCGTTTTTTTTTTCGACGTTTTTTGATGGACTGGCGGTTTCACAAAGCATAGGCTATGGCATTTTTGGTAAGGCCTTAGCATTTTCGTACGTTTTCCAACACTTGCTCAGCAGTGGTGCTTGGGCACTGGATCGGCTTATTATTATTATTATTATAATAGCAGGTAAAAAAATTACTTATCGAGGAAACAATCCAGAAAAGAAAGTTCAAATAGGGTAAGTGTTTTAATGCATATTATTTCCCGGTTACCAAGTTGGAAAGTTCAAACCTTTTTAAGTTCAAAACAAATACACTGTGCCGCACTTGCGATAACCAAATAAGGCAAACAATGTCAGCCTCGCCGAAAAAAGTGAAAAACAAAAACAACTAGCAAGCCGACGAAGACTGAAAAAATCCACTTTCAAAATTCTCGATCATTTCCTCTCGCTATGACTTCATCATCACTGCGGGAAAAAAAAGAAAAGAAAATACAAGGTCTTCTCGTTTCAATAAACAAATTTTTAATGTGATTCTAGCCGTAATTTACGTTAGAGGCATTAGGCTACACCATTTCAAGGCAACTTTTGTGCAAAATTTTGCGCCAAATCAGCGCAACTTAAACCATTTAATAGGGATTACTTGAACAACACCATTTACATCGAGGGGGCAAAAATACCCGCTTTCTAACTTCTGAACAAAAAAAGCATGGAAGCACAAAATTTGGAATGAGGGTTGTGTTGATCAAATTTTTTTAGAAAACTAGTTTTAAGTTGATGACCTTATCATAATGACGTCACGGCCATGTTTTGTAAAAATGACGTGATTTTTTTCAATGACGTCACAGACGGCTTAAATTTTAAACTTAAATTTGTTTTTTGAAACTGATTCATAAACCGCCTAATCAAAGTAGCCTAATTAGGCCTATGTCGTAAAAAGTTTTTTGACGTTCTTTGTTAAATGTAGCCTTAAAAATGCTTAAATTTTGGGTAAAGTGGCTTCGGCAAACCCGGTTATTGGAAAACTTTCCTCTTAGTACTTTAGCAACTCAAAATTTTCAGTTGTTTTTTTTTTTTGTGAATAAGTTTGACTCAAAGACAAGTTAATTTGAAGTAAAAAGCTTGGTTCTAAAGCGATTTATCACAAAAATACCGAGAGGGGTCATTTTTGCTCCCTGCAAAATAGAGTTAAAGTGCACCAGTTTACTCAACACGCCACCCAATCGAGTAATTTTTCATTTAAACGAAGACTAAACGCAAAATTAATGGGGGTATTTAAAGTGAGGCAAATGTATTGGCGGTGACTCCCAATCGTATTGGAGTAAACTACTAGATTGGCCTTGACTTTCTTGAGCCAGCCGTTCCCGAAATATTCTACTTCAAACATAACATAGGGGCCTCTGATCTTATAATTTTTTTGGGCAACCCTGATGTTAATAGCCTTAGCGCTGTTAGCAACGCCATTCCAGTTCTAATCTAAAGCAACGCCACTATTAAGCTACTGCATTGAGTCGTTTTGCAGCGTACTTAGTAAGTGTACTTAGCGTACTTACAGCGTACTTAAATTGGTCTCGAACTAAATTTCGGCCCCCCCCCAATCAAAAATCCTAAATCGGATTGTGAAGACCTTTTTTGGGGGGGTTTTCACCTGACTGATTTATGGTTTGGGCCCCCCAATCAAAATTCCTGGTTACGCCACTGTGAGTAGGCCTAGTGTGTTTTGCTCGCAGCATTTTTAACCCTAGAATAAACTTTTCTAACCCCTTCGGACACGATATAGTAGTTCTTTCAGCAAAAATTTTATTTTTCGTCCTAAAGATTCTTATAAGCCACTAAACTCAAAAAATATTTAATTTTCTTTTGAAAATATGTAAATTAGGGGGCGTACAATTGTACGACTAGTGACTGACTTGGTTGTACAATAAATTGCACGGTTTGTGACTCAACTGGTCAAAACGTACGCACTCTCAGTGCTGCCGTTTGGGGTAGGCTCGGCCTATCAAGTTTCTTTGAAAGAAACTTTTTTTGATAGAAGCTTCTTCTGATTTTCTCTTTTTATGTACAGTAGAGTCGAATAGCAATTAAACTATCAATCATGTATAAAATTTACAAGATTCGCGTAGGCTAGAAAAAATTTGATTGATAATCGGTACCAGCCAAGTCCAAAGCATAACTATTTTGTTAAGTCATAGAGCTCAATCAATTTCTTGACCGAACTACCACCAAGCAAAACAGTCTTGCGAGGAAAAAAATTATCCTCTGTAGTAAAAAGAATTTTGAGATTAAAATAACCCTCCATGCAAAGCTTAGGATAGCGCTATTTCGGTCAATACCAAACCTCGTCAGCTGAGCTCAGTGAGCTGGCATGAATCGAAATGAGTAAAAAACGAAAGTTTTTGCACTATTTATAGATTTTCAGGTAGCTGAAAACAGGCCAAGCCGAAAAGCTAGAAAGCCGAAACAAAAAAGCAAAAAATCGGCAAAACCAAGCATAAGCTCCGAAGTCAAAATTATCGTTTTGCCAGCGATCAAAGTGTAAATGAAGCGTTGAAATCGGCTACGAGGTTTAATGAACCGAAAAAAAAAGTTATGCAAATGAACCGTTGACATCGGCAATGAGTTTTGAGCTAAAAATTTTTTTTTTAAGCAAAGTTGTGTTTAAAAATGGAAGACTTTGCAAGGTATCAAGGCCAAACAACAATTAATAGCCAATAAAGCTGAAAGGAGAATAGCAGGGAATCAGGCCAACAGGCGATTGTCGACAGCAAACTCCAAAAATCATACCAATTAGTGGATAGGTCAAAAAATTCATCAAGAATATATGGGATTAGCCACAAAATTGGGGATCGCAAACATCACTTCCGTTGAAAAGACTTGGGTTGCCGTAATCAGCTCAGTGGCAAGTGTTGAAAATCGGTGAAACAACCAAATTGATGTTTGCGATCTCCAATTTTGTGGCTGACCCCATTTGTTCTTGATGAATTTTTTGACCTATCCACTAATGTATCAAATTTGTTTAATTTGGATTGAAAAAATCTTTAAAACGAAACGACGTCATTCTTTTGGGCTGGAATATCAAAGAAACTGTTTCAACAGAATCAAAATCAATTTTGTGATAGCATTTTAAAGTTTAAAAACAGAAAAGCAATGAAATAGCTGAAATACAAAATGGGGGCCGAATTCTTAGCGCCAAACAGCTCAAATTTGTTCTTTCCCCACTCTTCCTGCCTACCAAAATTAATGCGAACTGTGGATGGTTCAATTAAGTAGTTCAAGTAGGCAGCAGATTATTTTTGTTTGATGAGTTCTGTACTCCTGTTGATGGCAGTAAGGTACGAAAATTTTGAAAGCGGCCATACAAATTAGCAGGCTTGTCCATGGGAATGGGATTCTCATGGGAAATGTCCCATGGGATGGGAAGGGACAGCACGCATTGCGTTTCCCACGGGACCTATGGGACAGAAATTGATGAGCAGGAAATTGAAAATTTGCTGAATGAGCACAGTGACTCGGAATATGAGTGCCAGAATAATAATGAATTGTGAACTCTTCTGTACTTTAAAGTTAACAAAGTCAAAAAATTTTGTTGTTTTGTTTCTCTCTTTGTAGGCGTAGTCCTATCTGGTACACATTGCACTTAAACTTTCACTAATTTATTAACTTTAATTGAATTGTATTTTGATGGGAATCTCATGGGACGGGATGGGACAGGCATGAACTGCTGTGGAATGGGATGGGACAGAAAAATATGTCCCATGGACAAGCCTGCAAATTAATTTATTTTTCCAGGGATAATGATGGTTGGTGGTATCAAAATAGAACGAATTCTATTGAGCCGCATAGTTCTTGCGCAATCGTTGTTGGATTTAGGAATAATTGTCAATTATAATTTCAACTAAAATTTAGCTATTGTTTTTATTCGTTTTGGCCAATCGAAATGACTGTTACTAAATCTTGTGAAACGGAAAATATTTACAAATGGACAAAAATAGAACGATGTCAAACTGTTACAAACAAACGTTAGACTGTACAAATGCAAACTAAACGATTTGTACGATTAAATTTATAATTGCGGAATCTCTCTTCCAACAATTGAGCTCTTTTTCGATTTTGATTTGGGCCAATGTTTCATAAATTAATCGTTTGCGAAACATATTTGCCCTTTCTGCGATATAGCGAGCTGTTTTTGCGTGTTATGCACATCAGCGACAGGAATGCCACATAATGATTTCACTGCTTCACAACCACGTTTTGAGAAAGCCCGTTTTATGCTAAAATAAGCACACATTTTGTACTCTTCTCCCATATTCTTTTAGACCCTGATAAATTTATATTCTTAAGATTCAAAAAATCGAAATTACTACAAACATGAAAAAGCAAAGAGTGAAAATTCTAAATTGGGTGCTATGTACCGTGGCGCGCTACGAGATTGAAATTCATTTGTAAAGTTTGATTAAAAAAAAAGTGGCATACGAAACGTTCAACTATCCGATCTGTTTTTTTATATAGTAGATCTAAATTGCAAAAAAAAATTAGGAAATATTCTGAAATAACACGCTACTCGCATAGGTACCTAATACATACTGTATATACTAAATAAACAAGGAGTTTCTTTTAAAGATTGCAGCTCTTTCTTTCGCAATTTAAGTAAAAATATATTGAAAGTTTTCAATGTTAAAATTTGCAATAAAGAATCTATCTATTTACAATTTACCAATACACTCCAGGAAAATCAAAAAAAAAAAAATCAAAACTAAGATGGAAAACAATTTTGCAATTTTTAAAGTTTTATATTCATAAATAAATTGCATGTGAATTATAATCAAATAAATTTCCTGAATTGTTAATAAATTTTTTTCTGAATGTACATGTCACTTTTGAGTTGGCATCCATTCGCTGTGTTTGCGGTGGTCAAGAATAAAAAAATGAATAAATGACACGAAGTAAACAATACCGGTCAGTTGGTCGAGCGGTAACGCATTTGTCACTGGAGCGGTAGATCTGAAATTGAAATCTCCCGCTGGTCAAATTAGACACAGTGCTGCCAACGGCTCGCCATCGCTGTGACATTTCTTCGAAAAAAGTTGGATTGGCAAATTGCAGTGACGCGAAGATGGGCTCTGCCAAGTCGCTACGCCGCGGCGAAATGCAGCGAGTATAATGAAAGCTTTAATTAGATTGATTTAAAGTACTGTAAATAATTCCATCCGTAATAATTTGTTTCACGATGTGGAAACTGACCCAGCTTGTTATGATATTTTTTTGCAAATCCATGCGTACCGATTGAAACTATGTATTTTTGAGGAGAATTTTGCATAAACACAAGGCTCATTTTTATTCAAAATTTAAGAACAAATTAAGAACAAGGCCAGCCGATGCATAAACTTAATAATTGTCCAAGCTATGCAATTGCCCAAGCTATCACAGGGAAGTTTGGCTGCAAATTTATTACCATAATTTCGAAAACGAATTCGTACGACAACCGCTATAATTTTGTGCAAAGGTTTTCAAATCATTCACCAATTCAATTCAATTTATTTTCCCAAACGCAACCAAGCGCAGGAGGGTTGCAGCGAAAGACCAATTGGTCATCTAATGTCTGCTGCACCCAATCGCATTGAAACTTGCACAGGAAAATTTGTCGCAATGGCTTACAAAGATGAACAAACAAACACTTTAAAACATACACATCAATTTACAAATATGATGGGCAAGTCGTGCTTTATGAGAGGGCCGATAACTACCTACATAAACAAATAATAACAATGACAATAAAATTAGCCTTGTATTGTCTCATGCCTTCCCCCTCCCTTCACTAAAAAAATAATTAACTGACTGAGATCACACATAATCTCAACATGAATTGAAAATAACAGCTTCATTTTTGGCTCGCTCCAACTGCTATTTTTGGTTATTCCCATCGTATAAGAGTTAAACATTATCGAACAGTGATTGGACATAAATTTCCAGTAAATCATCCTTTCTTAGGTATTATAGCAACATTGAACAAATAACATACAAATTTATACCCAGGAACGGAAATGGTAGGCCGTCCAGCACTTAATTGTATAATGTATTATATAAATGCAGTTAAACATATATTACATTGTTGCCTTTAAAAACACACAGATTAACATAAAATTTAAAGCAAAGAGTGACTAAAATTAAAACAATACACCATAATCAGGATGAGTTTGGTGAAAGCCAACTTAGCCATATAACAAGCAGAAAAAAAAAAAATAATAATAATAATAATAAAAAAAAGAATAAATAAATACGGAACTTTTAAAAATTTTTTGCTGAGGCACGCTGGTATTATGTTTTAGCAGCGCATTTGATTTAAAGTATCGCTTAAGAAAAACGAACACTGTCGGTATTCTGTGGGAACATTCTTCCAAACATTTATACAGATATGACGAAGACTCTTTTGTCCTGTTTTTGATGCAATATAAAATTGAAAAAATTCGTTTCGATGTTTTTGCCTTGTTTTGTATTTATGCACATCATCTAGTTTAGTAAAGTAATTATTGAAAGACTCTGGTAGCATTTTATTGTTAAATTTGTACATAAATTTGGCAAATTCCATATTAATCATGTCCTCCAGTTTTAAGACACCAAATTCAGAATAAAGTAATGTTGTTTGATGATGTTTCGGGCGAAAGAGACTCGCTCGTAAGATTTTGTTTTGAAGAATTACAAGTTTTTGGAGGTTACTTTTAGCAGTTCTACCCCAATTTAATAAAGAATATTGAAGTTGTGAATGAAAAAGACTAAAGTAAACTAACTTCCGGGTAGACAGTGGAACATAATATCTTAGTTTATACATCATTCCACAAACTCTTGAAAGTTTTTGGCATATTTTCTCAATGTGTATTTTCCAAGATAATTCATCGTCAAGAAAAACTCCAAGATATTTCACAAATTCCGATTTTTTTATTAAATTGTGATTAATAGTGAGGTTGAATTTAGCTTTATCAACAGACTTGGTGTTGCCAACAATCATGTAATAGCTCTTTTTGTAGTTAATTGTTAGTTTGTTGCTAATCATCCAATTATTAATTTTGTCGATTTCTTGTTGAACTTGAGGTTTTAGGGTGATGATATTGTGATGTGATAAATGCAGATTGGTATCATCTGCAAAGAGTGTTGTTTCCAAATTAGATGCCGATCGAAGATCATTTACATAGATTAAAAATAGCAGTGGCCCCAGAACTGAACCCTGTGGCACTCCATGATCAATGATGCGTGGTGCAGACTTTTTATCATTTATTTTTGTCATGATTTGTCGGTCAGCAAGATAGGAGGTTAATAATTCATATATTTTACCACGAAATCCATAATGATATAGTTTTTTAAGCAGAATGCTGTAATTTACTGAATCAAAGGCTTTTCTTAAATCAAGAAAAATAGAGCAGGTAATTTTATTTTCATTCAGGTTCTTGAGCAATTTATCATAAAATGCTGTAATTGCCAGTTCAGTCGAGTTGTTTTCTCTAAAACCATAATGGAAGGGAGTTAGAATATTGTTTTTTGAAATGAATTTTAACATTTTAATTTTGAGAATTTTTTCAAACAATTTTGAAAAAACAAACAATAGGGAGATTGGGCGAAATTCATCGAGCGATTTAGGGGAAGAAGTTTTTGGTATCGGAATTACATACGCTACTTTGAAGTCACTCGGAAAAGTTTCTTGATGCATACATTTGGTAAACAACTTTGCAAGAATAGGAGATAAAATGCCCTTCGCTATTTTTACAAATTTTGGGGTAATTTCGTCTATCCCAGGGGCAGAACTGGACTTGATACTAGCAATGGCATCACTAACTTCTTCCTTAAAAATATCTTGAAGTATGAAAGATTTCATGCATGTTTTATGGTGAATTTTAAAGGATGATGAGTTCGTGTGTGGAAGATTTTTAGACATATTCGCACCATTGTTGGCAAAATATTTACGTAGTTTGTCTAGAAATTTCTGCGAGTCGGTTTTAACGGTTTCATTTTCAATTGTTATTGCAGAAGGATATTTACCTTTCGAAGCAGAGTTTTTGTAATCTACAATTTCATTAATTACTGACCATATTTGAGATGGGTTTTTGTTGTTATTTTTTATGATGCTTTCATAGTAAGGTACCTGCAGCAAATAAGGCCCTGCAGGTAATAAGGCCCACTTGCGATATTTTCTAACACAAGCATATTACGATCAACTTTGACGCGTTTTTTTGAAGCTGTTATGAAGGCAAGTTTGCATGAATAAATTGATTGTTTTATCTGGTAAAACAAGTTAATCACAGAAACTTAAAATTTGGGGGGACTAAAAACTCATGTTGTTCTAATTTTACAATGGCTTTGACGATCATTATCTCTAATTTCATGTTTTTTTCTTGCAATTTTTGGATACATTCGGCAAGAGTAATGCTTTTAGTGGACTGTTCATGTACTTTTGGTAATTTCTTTTTTTTGTAAAGGTGATTGATAATAACATATTGAAATTTGCATATTGCTGTTAATAAGGCCCATTTTTTTTTATTCAAACGTGCAAAAATATTTAGATGCTGAATCTGTGATAGAAAGATTTGCTGCTTAGCGTATTGCATTTGGCGGTTACCTTTAAGATTTTTCATTAAATTAAAGTTTTTTCTCGAAAATAAACTTTTGTTTCGCTGTATGATGTTTATTTTGAAAATTTTCAAAACTTAAATTTTGAAAATGCTTGTAACTAGCCTATTCAGTATCAAGGCCCCCCATTTTTTTTTAGCCTCCCCTATTTTT
This sequence comes from Trididemnum nubilum, assembly GCA_963965965.1. Lineage (NCBI taxonomy): Eukaryota > Metazoa > Chordata > Ascidiacea > Aplousobranchia > Didemnidae > Trididemnum > Trididemnum nubilum. The sequence goes on from OZ014490.1 coordinate 20,779,821, forward strand.
TTTAGCTTTCAATGTAACAGTACAACAATTAAGAAGTTATAGGACATTTCGTTTGAACCCCCCCATATGACGTTATTCTTACAGTTTGTGCACCACCCCCCCACCCACCCCTTGAAGCGTCAGATGATATTTGTACGTTCCTCAAAGGTACAAGTCGTGTCGTGTTTTTTTTAGATATTTTTGTGGAATTAAATTGCGCTTGCGAGATATGTTTGGATATGTAACTTAATGCAATAATGAAGGAACACATGAAACTTTGATAACTTATTCTTTTGGGTATGGTAGGTTTTATGAAGAGAATTTTGTTATATTAAGAACACAGTGGCTTCTTATTCTATTAAAATATAATGCCGATGTGCTTGTAGAGCATAACTAAACATTTACTGGATCAGTATCAACTGTTTTATGATGGACCTTATTACCTTCCTATGAAGGTAATAAGGCCCGAATTTTTATTTTTTTATTTTGTTAATTATACAAAATTCGTGATAGTGACATAGCGAAAAATTGGATGAAATGAAGTCTCAGATGCACACATTTGAACGATCAAACAAAATTAGTATAATAATCATCACTTGCGGAGTTATGTGCATTTAAAAGTTAATGGGCCTTAATAGCTTCAGGTACCTTAATTACGTTTAGCTAGGTTTTTAACATGTGTCAATTTATTCAAATACTTTTTATATAACACTTTTTTATCATTGCTGATGCCCTGTTTGCTTTTAAAATATTTCTTGAAAAGTTTATTTTTTGTTTTTATTGATTTTAAAATACCACGAGTGATCCAAGGTTTATCACTTAAGCGTTTTTCTTTTCTGGACATAAGCCGCTTTGGAGCGTGCTTATCTAGAACAGAATTGAACATGGTAGTTAAGTTAGCAACATTTTGATTTACATTGGTCTCAACTTCTGCACCGATTGTTGACAATTTATTCTGCAGATCAATTACGAAATTTTCTGAGTAGAAGTTTTTTAGAGATCAGATAAACTTAGTTCTTTTGTTAGAAAAGCGGAACGATCCACTGTCATAGCACCGAACCTCCAACACAGTAAGGAATTCCGAGGCGAAAATTTGTTTCTAGTGAGGCAATACCATTCATCAGCATGACGGCATTCCCCATCGCGAACTCCCGAAATATTAGTCTCGTAAATTGACTTACTGCTCTTTGGCCCTGATCCTAACAAGTCCTTGCTGCCCTCTACCGACCTTTGCTTTCGTACCCGAAGTTTGTGAAGACGTCATAGCGGAGCAAATAACAGAAGAAGCTCAAGGTTCCAATCTGTTATAATGTTCCAAGATGAATGAAAGCAATAAAAGCAGTTTTTAGAATACTTTAGTTCGACGTTAGTTGCAATTGAAATCAGCGATTGAAAGCTTCCAGCCGCGGTATTTAAAACTTGCATGCCGCAAACTGGACAGTTCCAAATTGCCTACTTTGAAATGATAAGCGTACTCAATTTTTGCTAATCCAGCAACGACAATTTTAAGATAATAGTGATAATAAACTTTCTTGGTCGCTAATCTGTTTTTCCAACAACTTGCCTTAAACGGGGAATTAAGATCGGACATTTTTTTGCTCGATTTTTCTCTCAAAAAATTCAGCAGATCTGAAGACTAACTTCACCAAATTTGAGCTTTCTACGACCTTCCATTCCTGAGATATACCAGATTAGGTTTCCTCTTAGAATGGTTTTTCCCCTTAGAAATTTTGCAACGGTTACCAGTTAGAAACAAAATTTCGCAAAGTTACTGCATGTTCCTGTTTCTCTGTAAATGTTTTGCGACAGAGTTATTGCAAAACAAAGTAAAAGTAAAATTACCTGCTTTCTTGTGTAAAATTAACTGCTTTCCAATAAATGTAAGCCAACTTTTCAAAAGTTAATCTTCTGTCACAACGCTGACGAAATGGCAACACTGAAATAAGAGGAAAAAGGCTAACTTTGAACTGCAATATCTTAAAAACGGAAAAGCCAAGAAAGTTCAAATTTGGTGAGAATGCGTTTTTGGGCTTTTTCCAACATTTTGGTCAGGAGTGAAAAACTTGACTTAAGTGCCCTTTAAATCCAACTACACTTTGCTGCCATCTGCCGACCATCACTATTCTTCCGGAAGTTGGTCAAAACGTCATTGTGGAACAAACAAAAGTAATCTGTTATGACAAAAAGCCCCATGTTCGACGTTCGTTGCCACTGAAGTCAGCAATTGGGAACTTCCAGCCACGATATTGAAACTTTCATACCGCAAACTGGGCAGTTTCTTGCCGCCAATTAACCTCCTTGGTGCTTTTCAACTAACAGTTACACGCAAGGTTTTAAGCTCTTACTCTAAGCTGCAAACTTCTTTAGGACTGTCACGGTTGCGCTCTTCGAACTTGGCCAATCTGTTAATGGGGAACTTTCACAAAACAGGGGTTCTTTGCTTGTGGTAGTTCAACACTTGCAGTTGAAAAAATTTGCCTGTACTTACTAAGCAGTTAATTACTTATATCCACGACTGAACTATTCCAGTTTGTTCATCAAGTTGAATTTGTTCTTCAGGAGATAAACTTATGCAAACAAAACCCTTTGGAAATATATTTGGAATGGATTTTATTTCGATAACATCCAAAGAATCCTGTAAGGTTCCAAAACTTCTTACCAAAGTAGCGCTTAAAATCAACAATCGTGAACTCCCAGAGTGGGTATTCGCTTGTCCATACCGCAAACTGGGCAGGTCCTTGTTGCCAACCTCCGAATATGGCGCGTGCGCTCAAATCTGATGCTAAAGAAATAATTTGCTAGTAACGATGAAATTAACAAATTTGCTGCAAAAACTCCACTGCAATAGCAATACAATTGTCCAAGCTAAAACAGAGTAGTTCCGCCACAAAAATACTTCCAATTTTTCAAAGTCGAGTTTATACAATGTCGTAACTATATACATCTGCTTATCTGTTTGTTCTTTGAGACAAATTGACTGACCTTTTGTTTTCCGCAATTTTGAATTCACACTGATGAAAGATAATAGAATTGTTGTAAAACTTTGAGCACATGCCAGGTTAACATCTCTGAAGCATTTGTCATGAGTTTCAACGCAAAGCAAATGATTGAATGAGTTCAAATTTTATGAACTTGATTTTCAAGTTCCAAAATTAAAAAGTTTTTGTCCTTAATAGTCTCTTAAAGACGCATCGACCTATTGCCAGGTCCGAATGGAACCGAGAAACGATAAATTTTTAAAACGTCAGCGTTTTTGCGTAACTGATGCTCGTGAAACAAGCAAGGAGGAAACTCCCCAACGAAGATATTCATGTTTCATATCAAAACGCTGGGCAATTTTCAACTTGTAAATTTGCGATGGTTTTTCCGACTGCGATTTCAAAAAACGAAACTCAAAAATTGGGATGAAAAATAATAGAGTTTCTGCGAAACTTATAACAAACCGATTTCGGTTCACATTTATACTCTGAATTTCTTGTTTCATTTAACTTAATATATAGAAAAAACTGAAATTTGAGCGTTTAATTGTCCAAGAGTGCTCTATAATTAATTTGTTTTTGTAAGAAATTTTGATCAAAAAGTAAATATGTAAAAAAGTTCATGTCACTACTTAAATTTCAGCAGCAGCTGATCGTTTTTCTCACGGAATGATATTATATGATTTGGCTAAGTTTGGCTAAAGTAAAAATACGGTTCTTCCTTTTTCCAACATAACAGAAAGATCTTCCAACATAAGCAAAAATTCGATTAAACCTTCGCACATTTGTACAGGAACAAGTAAACTTGGGGTTGAGGCTGGCTGTTCTTAAATTTTCAAGAATTTTCGGCCTCGTTTGTTTAAGTACAAAAGTATGGTTACTTCTTTGCAATACAGCACAGTATAACAAACATTGAATTTCTGATTTTTTGAATTCGCTTGAATTAACTATTAAGTTCATGTCACGACTGCTGGCATTGTTCGTTGTTCTTAAATTTTGAATAAAAATAAACCTTTTGTTTTTGCAAAATTGTTCATAGAAATACAAAGTTCCAATCGGTACGCATGGATTTGCAAAAAATAAAATAACAAGCTGGATCTATCTTCAGTTGAAAAATAAATCACTACGGATGGAATGAATGTATTTCGCCGCGGCGTGTAGCGAATTGGGAAGTCCATCTTCGTGTCACTGCGGTTTGCCAATCCAACTTTTTTCTAAAAAATCTCGAAGTGGTGGCGATCTGTTGGTAACACTGCGTCCAATTTGACCGGCCCGAGATTTGAACTCCAGACTTACCGCTCCAGAGACAAACGCGTTACCGCTCGACCAACTGGCCGGTATTACTTGCTTCATATTCATTTTTTTATTTTTGACCACCGCAAAACAGCGAATAGATACAGGCACAAAAATAACATGTAGATTCAGAAAAATTTTTATTATAATTCAGGAAATTTATCTGATTATGATTCACATGCAATTTATTTATGAACATAAAACCTTAGATATTGCAAAATTGTTTTCCACCTTAGTTTTGAATTTTTTTTTTATTTTCCTAGGCTATATTGGTAAAGAGATAGATTCTTTATTGCAAATTCTAACATGGAAAACGTTCAATGTATATTCACTTAAATTGCGACAGATAGAGCTGCAATCTTTGAAAGAAGCTCTTGGTTATTTAGTCTGTAGCAAGTAGGTATACCTATGCGCATTATTTCAGAATATTTTCTAATTTTATTTTCAATTTAGATCTATAAAAAACAGATCGGATAGTGTAACGTTTTGCATACCACATTTTTTTTTAAATCAAATTTTACAAATGAATTAATGTTGTAGCGCGTCACGGTAGCACCCAGTTTCGAATTTTCAGTCTTTGCTTTTTATATATGTTGCAATTTTGATTTTCTGAATCTTAAAAATATAAATTTAACAAGGTCTGAAAGAATATTGGAGAAGAGTACGGAACTTAAGCCTATTTAGCATAAAATGGGCTTCCTCAAAATATGGATGTGAAAATAGTGAAATCATTATTCGGCATTCTTGTCGCTGCTGTGCATAACACGCCAAAACAGCTCGCTATACTGTATAGAGGGCAAATATATTAATTCGAAACCCATAAATTTATGAAACATAGATCGAAATCCAAAAAGAGCTCAATTGTTGGGAAAGAGACTCTACAATTATCAATTTATTTGTAAAAATTGTTTAGTTTACATTTGTGCTGTCTAACGTTTGTTTGTGGCAGTTTGAATTGGTTTTATTTTTGTCCACTTGTAAATATTTTCCGTTTCACAAGATTTAGTAACAGTCATTTCTATTGGCCAAAACGAGTAAAAACGATTGCGAAATTTTCTTGAAATTAAAATTGTAAATTATTCCCAAATCCAACAAAAATTGCGCAAGAGCTGCGGCTCAGTAGAAATTGTTGTAATGTGATACCACCAACCATCCAACAAGCATTTTCCCTGAAAAAATAAACCACAATTAAATTGCATGGCCGCCTTCAAAATTTACAAACTTTCCCGCCATCAAGAGATGGAAACCGGTGGAGTCGAGATTCTTCGACCGGCCGGTCAAGCCGGTTGAAACACTGGTTAAATTTTCCTTTCTTGCAACTAAAAGACTTCTAAGCACCAACCGAAACATATATATATATTTTTTTTTTATCATGAATAAAACTTTTTATAAAAAACAGTATTAACAAACCACACCTCTTGAAAACACTTGTTAAATGGTTTCAAGCTGTGACTAATATGCTGTGATCATTAAGACACGCAAATCCAGGGGCGTATTTAGCGGGGGCCATTGTGCCATATCCTCCCCCCCTTTGGGCCAAGGTACAAAGCAAAACAGTGCAAAATATACGTTAAAATGGCGTAATCAGATTATAATAAAGCATGCATGAGGAAGAGGCTTACGCTACCTGGCATTTTAGCATCATTTTAATCAGCTTGAAAGTAGAAGTGGCGCAGATTTCAGATTTTTTAGTACATGTTAAAATCTTGCCGCTTTGAAAAGCTTTTTTCAACTTGATTTTACCATACTCTACACTGGGCAAAAAAGACATAGCTCTTATTTTTTTATATCTAACTATCCATGGTTTGTTTTGAATTAGCATTTCTACAAACTGCCGGGGCACATTATCTTTCGAATATTTTCTAGCCAATGTCATAACAGCTATTTGCTGCTCGGCAAATTGCAAATAATCTGTCATCAATAGCTAAAAAGTTTTACCTTCTTTTCTCGGCCTTACACACAACATAATAAAAAAGAACGTCTAATAATTTAGCTTGTGCCCTCCAGTTCTTTTTATGCTTATTTGTGCTCGTTTTGCACTGCTCAAAACAGGTCTTTTAAACCGAAGTTTAACCTCAAAATTTCTTAAAATTAGGTTATTTTTGCAAAAAACGCAAAAAAGTTTTTGCGTTTTTTTTCTAAGAACCCCGTCTGGAGTCACTAATTTTAACACCTCACCTGTGTCCCCCCCTTTTGAAAATTTTTCGTTAGATGCATTGAACAGTAAACAAAACCTTCTGTAAAAAAGATAGTCGATCGGGCCAATCAGAAACCGGTCGACCGGTCGGTCAACCGGCCTGTCAACCGGCATTAATTTTGAAATTTACCGGTCGGGTCGGGTCGAGAAAATCCTGATCGGTTCCGTCTCTGCCATCATCACCAGGAGTACAGAACTTATCAAAAAAAATAATCTGCAGCCAATTTGAACTACTTACAGTAATTGATCTTCCCCATGGTTCGCTGTAATTTTGGTAGGCAGAAAGAGTTGCGAAAGAACAAATTTGAGCTGTTTGGCGCTAAGCATTCGGCCGCCATTTTGCATTTCAACTATTCTATAGTTTTTCTATTTCTAAACTTTAAAGTGTTACAATAAAATTGATTTTGATTCTGTTGAAACAGTTTCTTTGATATCCAAGCCCAAAAGAATGACTTCGTTTCGTTTTCAATATTTTTTCAATCCCAATTAAATAGAAGTTTCTTCATTTTTTTTTCTAGTGCTGTAATTTAAAGAAAAAGGGCGCCTTTGAGCATTTTCGCTGCCTCGAAAAATTTCAGTATTTTTGGTTTTTCACAAGTTTCAAAATTCATTGATGCAGAGAAATTAAAAAAAAGTATTGAAACGAACTTTCATAAGAATAGAAAAATTTAACATTTCATGTCGCCAAAATCTTTTGTTTTTCGTTGTGATCTCTGATCTCTAACTGTTATAAATCAATTCCCATTTTTCTCAGTCCAGTGCTGACAAATTATGGTTGCATTGAGGGGTAGTCTCAATTTTTTTCTGGAATTATCCCTTTTTCTAGGTTTTGGGAGATTTTCCCATTTTTTGTTCTACTTTCCGGGTTTGAAAGAGTTGAAAGCCAAAATAGTCCTCCCACCTCCAACTATAATTATCGGTCCTGCAAGAGGAGTCGACCATTGCAATCGCCTTTTCAGCCAAACCCAGAATTTTGCAATAGATGAGAGGATGCGTCGAAATTCTAGGTCTCGGGCTCGAAATCTTTGCTTTAGTGAAGATGCCAAATGATGTCAAAAGGCCGAGACATTAAAGCAAAACATTTCTTTCATGTTATATCTAATTCTGAAACTTTTTTACGTGTAGTTGTGTTATTGGTGTTTTTTAAAATGTTACTAAATCTTTAAATTTAGTTAACATAAAATATTAAAACTTTTGAAACTAAAGTGAAAATTGACTGTTGCAGAATTAGTTCAGATAGAAGACAAATATAATACCTGTATCAAAAATTAAAGTACGATCTTTGATTGCAAATTTAATTTTTTTAAAAAAACTACTTGCTTAAACGGTAACGCGTTGTTGTTGTTGTTGTTGTTGTTGTTTTACCGGGCTGCTTCCGAGGGATGGCAGCCTCCTATGTCCAAAGAGGACACAAGAGAATCATCCTTAACACAGAAGTGATACTGGCATAGAATAATCCCGGAGGTTGGTGGCCATTTCGATCCCTGCACAAAGCAGGGCACTCCCACCACTCGACGGCGACCACCGTAGGTGGGTCTTAAAGAGTGCAGCCAGATGCACAAAACGGTAACGCGTTCGTCTCTGTAGCTGGAAGTCTGGGATTCGATTTCCTTGCAGGTTTAATCGAACACATTGTTGCTATTACTGTTCGCCACTGTCGCTACATTTCGTGGAAAGAAGCATCTGTGCTGCTCCGGTGCAACGGCGCTAGATTAAACCCGCCAAACTGTTACACACTTTATAAAGTAATTTAAAGAGTATTAATAACAAATGTTCTTCAAAGACTCTAAGACAACTAAGTTAAATCACCAAAAAATACCGTACTGAGTACCGGTACCGCGGTACTTTTTAAAAATACTTTTTCAATCAATTATCGGTACCGGTACCGAGGTACTTTTAAAAAATACCGTTCCCACCTCTGTTGCCAATACGGAAGCTCCATTTTTTTGATTGAACAAACCACATAGCAGATTATCGCGCAAAAGCAGAACGTCGCGACCTTGCTTATGGGTGCATTTAACACCTGACTCATTCTAATTTTTCAATATTAAAACTAACGCCCCAAAACTGTTCAATACCAGCTTTTTCCTTCCTCCAATTTAGACAAGGGAAGAGCATGATCCACTCAGATCCAATTTAGGCTCCATTTTAAACCTTCATCCAGTCTAAGAGGATATTATCATTTATTAAATGCAATTCTATCTCTGGTCTTGTAAATTTTCTCACGCCTCTGGCATTAAAGCATTTTCCTACAATTCATGATTTTTTGCACTTCAACAATACATGATATGGAGTAGCATATTAACCCTATTTTGCACGGGGGGTAGGGAGTACAAATGCCATCTCTCTCGTTTTTTTTGTGATGATTATTTTTTTCTTCAAAATTTTTTCTTTTAATTTTCCAATTTTGAGGTTTACCGAAGCTACTTTCCGAGTTCTGACCATTTCTTGGCCAATATTTACCGTAAATGACGTAATAAGACATTTTTATGACGTAGCCTCGGTAATTTATGCGTTTATATTTTATGATTCAGTATCAAAAACAAGGCAATGGAAAGAAATTGTGATTAAAATTTTGTCACCAATTTTCCTGGGTCAGGAAACAGCGAAGGGACCTTCCGGTCTTCGAATCAAGCTGCCACCTGCTTACATTCTTTCACACACCGTGGAAGCTTCACCCTGTCCCTTTTATGACTGAACATCAAACAGAGAAGCTACAGTAGCTGTGAATACCAATTTTTATGGTCTTTGGTTTGACTCAACCGGGAATCAAACCCGAGTCTACCGTTTCAGCAGCAGACGCTCCATCCATTCGACCACTGATCGGAAACTATTTTATCACGACAATCAATCAATCGTGGTTTTTTGTCACAATTAATCGGTTTGTTACACAAATGCACGATCAAAAATTTCCACATTTCGCACAAAAATCACACTAATATCATAAAGCACCAGGGAACTTCAACACAACCAACTATCAACCACTGTTTTTCCACAATACTTCAAACAGTGACGTCATCTCGGCTGCAAAGCTCCCGCGGTTAAATCTTTTGCGCCGCCTTTGATCCCAAGGGAGTTGACCTGAAAAAGGAAATTATTTATTCGCTCTTTCATTACGAAGGAGCATGAAATCATGACTAGTTCACGCATATTTTGATACACAACTGCATGTATTTCTTGGCTACTGCTTGACTGGAAGACTGTGGTTTCTTTGCAGTTGCCTGTTGCCAAATTGCCACTTACTGTAAGTTTGCTATTGTGCATTTTTTGTTGCTTGATTGTTTTTTTGAAAGCAAATTTAATTTCTGTTCTTTTCTGCACAGCGGAATTTACACCAAGAGGTAATCGAACCCTTCCCCTTCAGAGTCCCAGCAAGGTTCTCCACCGCAGCGCCACTTACAAGTGAAAAAATATTGATCTTTTTCATCAATTGGTAAGTGGTACTACACAGTCAATTTTATCATGATCTCCCCATTATTTTTCTTGGAGAGGACTTTGCTGGTTGCATGCTTTTGGGGCTGAGAGGGAGGAGCTGGATTAGGACCATCTTTTTTCTGTTTAATTCAAAGAGCTTAACCGCGTATTGTTCCTCCATATCTAAGCTCAATACCGCCACCACGCGATCTTGCTTCGCTAAATAAAAGCCTGCGCGCATTTCCAATCTAAATTAACTACTAAAGAATAAAGGTGTAAATGTACATCACTGATCGGAAACTCCCTTACTCTTGGCTAAGTCACGAAAATTTAATCCAAAAATGAAAGCTTTTAGACATGCTTCGAATTTTCGCTATTTAATCCATCCAAAAGACTAAGTTAGGTCTTGGAAAAATATTAAATTTGCTGTGTTAATGAGCTAACAGCCAGGTTGCTAGTTAGTAAAAAAAAGCAAAAAACAGGCCCGTCCGTAATATAAGTCTTTGCCGAAGCCGGTACCGGCAGGTATTTCAAAACAAGTTAGCCGACCCCTGGTTTAAGCTAAAAGTTTAAATAAACAGCTTGATTGAAGCCCTAAGCAAAGATATTAATATGATAGACCATTATCCAAAAGCGTAACAACTTAAATCAAGATAAAAGTTGAACTTAGACTTTGTGATTAGGGTTGTTCAGAATTGTAAATCGGGCCGGGTTTTTTGAGTCGGGCTTAAAATTGACAAAACATCGGGTTTAATTCGGGCTTGATATACGCAGGCGCGTAGCCAGGATTTGGAAAAGGGGGGGGGGGGGGCTATTTTGAAAGAGTGAGAAAAGTGCAAACGACCTTGACCCAAATTTTGATTGTTCTTGAATCAGTTTCACACGGTTTGTCCGAAAATTCAGACGAAATTTCTAGGAAAGCTCGGAAATTCGAAGGTTTTTTCTGCCCAAAAACAGGTGGTCTCCAAAAAAAAAAAAGGTCTTCGCCGAAATTGAGTCAGATTTTTCGGCCGAAATCCGAAATTCAAAGGTTTTTTCCGTCCAAAAACAGGTGGTCTCCAGAAAAAAAAAAAAAAAAAAAGGTCTTCGCCGAAATTGAGTCAGATTTTTCGGCCGAAATCCGAAATTCAAAGGTTTTTTCCGTCCAAAAACAGGTGGTCTCCAGAAAAAAAAAAAAAAAAAAAGGTCTTCGCCGATTGAGTCTGATTTTTCGGCCGAATTCGGAAATTCAAATGTTTCAGGGGAGGCTGTTTTCTTATGGGGGGGGCTATTTTCAATTTTTCACAAAAAATCGGCCTCAAAAGCATTAAAAACGTGCGATTTTGAATACTTCACAAGCCAATGGGGGGCTCGAGCCCCCCGCCCCCCCTGGCTACGCTACTGGATATACGTACTATTACTTGCCTTATGTTTTAAACATTTAGGTGCAATAAATGCGTAAATAAACATTACTTTAGACGACTTCGTTTAAGAATCAATACAATTATTACTACACAATTATTATCGTATATTATTATGTCACAATCGATGAGCTATAAGTAGTTTTATTTTAACCGCATACGAGAAATAACCGTACATATTTTTTAGCCAACTTAACTTTCGGGCTTTTTCGTACTTCAAATCGTTTTTGGGGTCCGGGCTTATGTTTTCGGATTTGAGCCAGGTTCAGGCTTGTATTAGTCAGCCCGTTTACAACTCTGAGCCTCTGGGGTTGTTACTGATTTAACGTTTCAATTTCAACCCTTGCACAACTACACTGCCGAGAAGGTGTTTGAAAGCTAACAGTTTTAACCATCTCCCAAAGCATAAAGTTGATCGAAACAAGTTTCTGTTTCGAAAGTCAGTAAAAATTACATTTTTATTCTACATCAAGTTCACAGACAACTGAGACAAGTTGAATCGAGACAGCAGATTTTAAAATAGCGTATCTCACAATGCTTCCAGTTATCAAGGCGCGTAGCCAGAAATTTTTAATGGGGAGGGTGTTTAGGAGATAGGAGGAGAGCCCCCTAGCGCAAAGAGATTTTGGCAATTTTTTTTGCAATAATAACTTAATTTTAAGCATATTTTTGTAAAAATTAATGCTGTTAAAACATGGCATAACCTAGAAATTAGCAGTGCAAAAACTCGATTAAACTTGATGAGTAAATTAAATGGGCTACGTTGGTGATGGATAATGATAAAATTTTGTTCCATTTATTGTTTATAAGCTAGTAAGGTAAGTGATAAAAATCCTATATTTCAAAAAACGCTCCAGTATGAATCTAACTCGACTGTATTTTATAGAAAAAGATAATTGTGGGACTGATAGGGGTTAATGGAACGAGGTTTAAGAGAGGTGATTGATGATTTACTCAATTAAATACTTAGTAGCACCCCCTCTACATAACTTTTTTGATGAAGTCTACGATAAACATTATGCATCAAGTGATCAAATATGATTGCATATCTTATTAGCCATTTTTCAAATTCAAATTTATAAGCTTTATTTTTGGTAAATATTCGCCCTTTCCTTTGAATAAATGTTTCAAAAGGGGTTATTAATCACTTTGATAGTGTCTCTATTACTGCAAATGTGCAATGAAACGTGGTATTTTCTTTATTGTGCATTTTGATGAGTACTGATCTACAGGCCAATGAAGGAGCTATAGCGCCCTCACCTTCTGGCTACGCTACTGCATTTATCGCTTGCAATATCACATTTTCTAACTCAAAGTAAATGTAGTCTGACCTCTTGGTTTATGAAGAACTACGCATATAAGTAGATGGTACGTACCAATCAATTTACACTCGTTGTTGGCGCGCAAATAAACTTTTTTTCATTGTTTGCGTGGTTGTATACTTTTATGGGCTGAACCTTCACTGTCTTTGTGTAGTCAGAAGTGTCTCAGCAGCCAAAGCTGAAGAATGTATTATTGCTTTAACAAAAGAAGTTAGTTGACAGCGTCGACGAGAGAGCATAAGCCGTCGTTTTACGTTTTGGGTTCTATATTTGCGTCTTTGGATAAAACTCACAGAATCTCAGCGTAGTGGCCTCAACCAAGAAGCAAATTCAGTGGGCAAGAATTCGAATGATCCACAGGAACATTGGATCACTGGAAGTGTGGAAACTTCTGAGCAGGTGTGGATTCTTCCAACCACGAAGTAGTTATCGCAATGAAAAGTACGCGGATCGTCCAGAATTGGCGTCTGACACTGTCCGGTGGGTAAAGAATAAATATGCCCTGGAACAACAACTTTACTATATATTATGGCTTGTGCCAGCAGCACGCAGAACATTCACAAAATTGTAATATCGTTGAAATTTGCATTGATTGTAGCTTTGGTCCGAATTTTGTGAGAGTATGTCAGCATGTAAATAAATAGATAAAATATATTCTTGCACAAGAACAGGCTTTGGATTTAAATTTATACATAGTAGGGAACAGAGGTGGAGAACTCGAGAAAGCCTTCACCTTGAGGACACTTTTTGAAGTCCTTGGTCTTGGCCTCAAAGCCTACACGTCCAAGAAAATGTTCTGTGCTCGGCTCGAGGACAGCTTTATTCTTTGATTGTTTAAAAGGAAAATAACCTAACAAAAGACAACATAGCTTCTAGTCTGTCGATTCGTTTCCTTTTCTTATTTGAAAATTGATACAATGTGATAGGCAACTAAGCCAAGCCATACTGAAACTTATTTTAAATGGCTTTGTATGAAAGCTGTAATCAGCAAATGAGGGGGCAGAAAGCAGTGTAGAAAATAGTTATATTTATTTCTGCTTAATACTTTCGGTGCTGGCGGAACAAACTGCAAAGAACTACAGTCATTTAGGGCATAAAAAGTAATCCAGGGTCCGTACACAAAAAATTTTGATTTGCTTATCCTAAAGCAAGACAGAACCTATTCTGCCCGTGAATTCAGAAGAAAATATATGAGTGATTATGAAATGTGATACAGTATAACCAGGAATGGCATGTTGATATTATACTACAGAAAATATGTTAGAATATCTTGATATAACTAACAAAACGTATCTTGAAAATGAGGACAACTTGTCCTGAAAATACGCGAGTGCGAAGAATCTGTTTTGAGAAAAGAAAGAGCAATATTAGACTTATCACTGGCAAGCGGTCTAGGGGCAAAACCACATCCACTGAACAATTTGGGTGTTGGAAATCGCCGCTAGAAATCCTATATAATAAACTAATGGATCAGAAAAACGACTGCATGCAGATTTATTTAGAAATAAAGTGTAAAGTTAAATACTTTATTATGGTGCAACTATAATGGGTCAAATGCCTGTAGAGATGCGCGCTATGCTTAATAAATTTTTTACACCACGTCATTAAAGTGAAGAAACGGCTTCCGCGAAAAATTTGGGTATTTAAAAAAAATTAATGGTTTATGATTTTTCCGTTTCGACGATTGTGGACCCTTTGAAGGGGGGCTCGGAGCAAATGTCTCCAACGTCTTTCTTCTTAATACGACTATTTAATCGCGTTTTTTCTCTCATTTTCTTGCAGAGGAGCTGTAGACTCGGTGATCGTGCTACCCCAAAGGCTGCATCTCTAGTCTTTCGCATCTCCTTGTCACTGCGTGCTTTTTGCTTTTTTTACCTTTTAATTATCGCTGATTTATAGGTGACAATAAAACATGTGAACTGACACTAAACTGACTCTTTATGCTAAATTTAATAAAGTGTCTTTTGGCGGCCAAAACGATCGCTCTCATTCTATAGAGAGATATTGCGTGCACTGAAACGCAAAGAAAAGATTGGCTTAAAATCAGAATCGGAAAAACTAAAGTTTTTCTGACTTAACTTTTACGGTATTTTCTTTTGTCAAATCGTTTTGAAAATCTAATTGTGTAATCTCCTGTAAAAGTCACAAAAATTACGAAGCTTATTTTTCTGAAAAGAAAAAAAGAAAAACAAAAAAATCACTAAAATTGTTCAATATAGGCATGGGAACTTTGTCCTGGGGACTTTTATGCTAAATGTCAAACATATAAGCTGCAAACATCAATTTTCATAGTCTTTACTTTGACCCGACCGGGAATCGATCCCATATCTACCGTTTCAGTCGCAGACGCCTTATCCAGTAATTATATCCACTTAACTCCTAATCGGTAAAATATACTGGTTAGTTTTAACCGTTAACTTTTAATTGGTCGAGAAGGTTAAGGTTTTGTTTTTACGTCGATTCTGATTGCATGATCCGAGGTCAACCCATACCCTGGTCTCGTTGTTGCGTCTTTGGATAAAACGCTTCACGCTAATTATCTCTGCTTGGTGGCGTTGAACAAGCAGCAAATTTAGTGGACAAGAATTCGAAGAAATCCACGAGAACATTGGATCACCGGAAAATCCTAAGCAGGTTCAGATTCCTCCAAGTACGAAGTAGTTAATGCAATGAAAAGTACGCGGATCGTCCAATACTTAGCGTCTGAGGCTGTCTAGTGACAGGAGGAGAAAAAATATGCCATACTACAACTTGCGATTATTCGAATAATATTCGTAACTTAATTACCTATATCCGTCACTCATAAGTTTTTGCAGGTGTCATTGTTTTAATATTGACTAAAAGTACGGTACAGTAGTTGGTAAGATTATGTCTGAGGATAATCCCACCACAACTGACCCGGTAGTTTATGTTTCCGAAACAGAAAACTTTCTGCAGTATGCCGATGGGGCCAGAGAAGCAGAACGCTTCACCGACATTCGCATCAAGTCGGGAAACGTGAGTATTAACGCACATCGTTTAGTGCTGGCAAGCTATTCTGAAGTTTTTGAACGACTTCTGTTAACTCCAATGCGTGAGCAATATCAAGGTACTGTACAGTTGGATAACTTGGGTGGAGAGTCAGTGGAAGCCTTAGTACAGTTTATGTATACGAAAACTATCACTGTCAGTGAGGAGAATGTTTTTGATCTTTTAACATCAGCACATTATCTTCAAATGAATGAAGTTTGCGAGTTTTGTTTCTCATATTTGAAGATAACCATAACTTTGGAAAACTGGACAGCAATTCTTTCAGCTCTGAATTTGTATGAAAATGAATCGCTGTTGAAACAAGTGCATCAGTTTATCAGCGAAAAATTTTCCGATATCTCCCAGAGAACACAGTTTAATAATCTCTCAACAAAGGATTTGACTTCTATTTTGGAGCATCTTAACAAAGCCATCGTCGAAGAAAGTGCAATATATAACGCAATAATTAGCTGGATTCGCCAGGACGAAGAAAATCGCAAGTGTGAGCTTCCAAGTCTCCTGTCAGTGATCGATCTTCATCAGCTTTCATGTGATTTTCTGGAGGATGTTGTGGCAACTGATGGTCTAGTCAAAGAAAATATCGAGTGCCTAAATGCCGTCATGTCCGTCTTAAAGGAGCATTTGAAACAAATGAGACTGAAGAAAAAAGATTCAAAACTTATATCAATTGGAGGATATTACACAAGATCAAAAGTTTTCGAGGTACATAATTCCCGTGGAAAGTCAAAAAGTGTCTATCCTGATTTGCCAGTTCAACTATATTATTCCAAAGCTTTAGTGCTAGAAAAATGCTTCTACAGCATTGGAGGGAGTTTTAATGATAATGGTGAAGAAGTCACAAACAAAGTCTATCAAATGAATTTAAGCGACGGCAGGACAAAATGGGTAGAATTTCGCTTTTTGAATGAAAGTAAATGCAGTGTTGGAGCTGCCGTATTCCGTAACTGTTTAGTAGTTGCTGGTGGTAGGTGCAGCGAAAATGAACGTCTTCAAAGTGTGGAGTTGTTTATTCCTGCAATGAAGAAATGGCAGCAAATTTCAAGCTTAAACCACGCCCGATCATCACTTGAACTGGTTGTCTGTAGCGATACCTTATATGCAATAGGTGGTTATGATGGCATTGAAGATTTGTCGGTCGTAGAACAATTGGAGGATCTGAATCTAAATTGGGAAATCGGAAAGCCAATGAACTCTCGAAGATCAATGTTTGCTGCTGCTTGTTATGATGAAGAAATATACGTATGCGGTGGTTGCTATGAAGAAAACGACAAAATATATCTTCTAAAAGCATTGGAAAAATACAGCCCAATTCAAAAGCAATGGACAGAATTGGTTCCAGCTAACTTTTTCCGAAAAGGACCTGCAGCTTGCTCACTTGGAAGTACAATATTTGTGTTAGGAGGTACGGACGAAAAGGGAAATATTGTAAAATCAATCGAGTGTTATGACTTATCGACTAACAGTTGGTCTATCTTTGGCGAGTGTGAACACGAACTGATACAGCATTGCTTGGTTGCTTTGTAATCTCTGTGTAGTGGGAACTTATTTCTCAACGTATTTGCGAACTTAAAAGTTTCAAACAAAAAAATTGGAAAAATAAATCTCATATCCGTCAAGCAATAAGATTATGATAAAAATTAAAAAAAAGATTTTCTGTATTTTGGAGTTGCGTAAGTTGAAGACTTCTCCAAACTTTAGGCTATACTATTGGCTTTCAGGGACTGATTGAATTGTCCCAATCGCAAATTTCTCACTACCGCAGCAATTAAAAGAATCATGTACTTTAAATGAGGGGAAGTTGTCCAAGGAAAGGGGTAAAAATTTGAAGAAAAGATATGCGCGCCTGCGTATTCGTGATAAATACCACAATTTAGTCTTATGAGTTGTAAAAATACATCCCCGCTTTGCAACCACATGCTTATTACAAGACGTATAAAACGTCACTTTGTGTTACAGGAGCGCAAACATAATATTAAAAAAATTAACATGCTAAGAGTATAAAGCTAAAACCCGGACCCATGATCTAATAGGATTTTGGTAAAGAAAGAAGATAAAGTTAAAACAAAATATCTTTGGTTGAAAACTAATAAATTGGCTACGGCTGAAACGTCGCTGCGATAAACAAAAAAGAAAACGAAAATAAAGACAACAAACCGATTGCGAAAATGTTGCCAAAATCAAAGTTTACCTTTGTTTTAACCGTTTATTTGCGCGCGACAAATTTTTTGAATAATATTTTGCGACGCGACATTTTCTCAAAGTTTCAAGACTTTGCCCGCAACCGTCTCCAAAGCGACAATTTTAAATTTTGAATGAAACCTAAAGAGTTTCCCTAATATTTTCCCCAAAAGGTGATGTTTATTATTGTAATAATGCGAAATAGGCAATTTATGCAAAAAGCAAAACAGCATTGCGTCACTTGCAATGCTGAAAAGAGCCGATTATTACTTCTCTAAGTATTCAAAAGCAAATTTCGCAAAACTATTATCGTGCTCTGTATTTGACGAAAAACCATAGCTGAGCATTGTTTTGCAAAAGATACTGTATTGCAAAAAAAAGTGAAAAAATTTAAAGAACGGCGGCGCAGCGACCTCTCATATGCACATTCTCAGACATTCCACTGCCTTTCCACAACGAAGCATCAATTATCACGGTGTTAAAATTTAAAATAACATATCATCGGACATCAAATTGAAAACGCTAACTTTATTTAAAATACACTTATTCTTTTTATAAGAACAATTTTATAAAAATACGAAGCTCATTTTTGATCAAAATTTAAGAACAAATTAAGAACAATGCCAGCCTCAGCAGTAAAAAAAATACGAACAAACCAAAAAGAATAAATTTTAATCTGAAAAGAAACAAAAATTGTGTGCTGATTCAAAACGATGGAATTTTGTGATTTTGCAGTTTGAAAACAAAATTGCTACGATTCCGAGGTGATAGAGTGCTGTTGCGCATTGCGCAAGCATTTGAGAAAACTGTGGGCTGTTATTCAAATCGAAAAAAAACTCGCTTTTTGGTTTTACAATTTTACGATGCTTCCAAAAGCAGAAAAGAAGCGTTTACTCAAGCTGGCAGAGCATTCGGAATTAAATAGTTTTAAAAACGTGGTAGCTGAAATTGACATTGATGCTCTCAAAATTTAAGAACAAATCAGACTGAAAATTGACAAAAAATTAAGAACAGCTAGCTTCAACTTAAAGTTTACTGGTTCTTATAAAAAAGTGTATTTTAAAAAATACTTTTTGAATAAAAATGCAATTAATCTTTTTTTAGAAACATGTACTGGTACAATTGTCCCCGCACAATTTTCTAAAATAACAGCAAAAAACACGCTTTTGAAAACTTTGCATGGCTAATAATAATAGAGTGGCTGCTCGACTTCAGGATCAAAAAGTCCATTCATAGTCTCTCTAACTTATTAAGTTAATAAATCATCGGACTTCTATAAGTTTTATTTCAGTGAATCATTTATCAAACTGTCGAACTGTGTTTACAACTAAACAATGTCTATGTCAATGGTACAGTGTATCATAATCAACTAAAAATATATATTTTGATTAAAAATCCTAATTACTTATTCAAACAAAATGAGATTGATAGTGTTGTTCAAGTCTGATTATGCTTATACAGTAGTTATTAACCGAAAAGTTTTCTTTCTCTTGTTTAATAGCATATAATTTTTGATTTGTTTTCTCGATAAAATCAAAAAAATTAGACGCAATGTTTAGCATAGTATGCAGGATCAAAGTCAGAGGCGTTGTTCAGACGCGGAACTAAACATATAAAGCGTTCCTTAGCACTTAATACCACCATTTTAGAAGCATAAATCTTTACCATATCTTCTCTAGCAAGAGATAGAATCTGAGCAAAATCTTTGCGATTGCAATGAAAATACTAAGGGAACAATTCGTCATCGAATGATAACTCCTGCTCTAAATTAGTGAAGAAACCTTTCGCAGTCGTTCCTTTAGTATAAACAGAATGAATCAACCAACTTCTTTTTTCACGCCAACACCTTTTAGTAGAGGAGCTGAGTCGAAAATTGTTCACTTCTGGAATGAAGGGTGAAATTTCGCTCAAACCTTCTGTAGGGTGAGTTTAACGATTTTTGAAGAGGAGCCTAAAATTTGGGCTTGGGCAATTGGCAATACAAACGGCCCCTAACGTTATGCTCCAGCTTCGCCTAGTGGTTAAAGAAAGTTTCGTTGTTGTAAACAAGCTTACAGGATCAACTTACTGATGATTTTATTTTATTGTTTTTGCGATCTAGAATATTTTGGAATGCCATGACGTCACAGATGACGTAGATGTGACGTCACTTTTTCCAAAAGTGTATGATAGCAAGCAAAATATTACCCAGATTGGTGGAGTCCTTCATTGATATCAAACTCTGTTATTTGTTTCAATTATTAAATAAACATCTTGCGTAGCTTAATTACGTCTCTTTGTGACGTAATTAGGACGTCATGTTTGCCAAAAATTCCAACAAAACGATAACAATAAATTGCTAATTAAAAATATTAGTTTAATGTAGACATTTTGCAATCAACTTATTACTTCAAGATGCAATAGCTGCTTCTAGCTGATAGAGTCATTTTTTGACGCTATTATGACGTCATGTTTGCCCAAAATTGCAACAAAACAACAGCTATGAATTATTTGTTGAAAGCATTAGTTTAATGACTACATTTTGTAGTCAGTATATCAATTCAACATACAGTACAAGAGCTGCTTATAGCAAATGATGTCATTCGGCGACGTCATTATGTCTGGTGATGTCATATAGCAGTGTTTTGTCCGTTGCTGCAAAGTTGACAAAAATAGAAGATATGCTTTGTCTAGGAACAATGAGAGGAAACGAAAATTGTCTAAGCGTTGACTTGTTATCTATGTCCCAAGGTGCATCCAGGGTTGTTAGGCAGCTTGCGCCGTAGCGAGGGTGGTTTCGTGACTATGGTTTCAGATTGAAATTATCGGGCGAAAAATCGAAAACTGTGTCATTGTCAAATTTGACGTCAAAAATGACAGTTATTCTGTTCGTTGTGCGTCATTCCATTGACTGTTTTTTGATGGAGATAATGAGAATCCCTTAACAAAATTCTGGTTGCACCCCTAGTTATAGGGTAAACAATGTCTTAAAATGTAATGTTGTGTATTACCGATGCTTACGCGGTAATGAATGTAAATCAAGCACAGTCTGCTTCAAAATACATCGATCATGGATGCCTTTTTGATTGTTTTTGCTAGCATTTACTGCCCGTTGGCACAGTTTCCCAAGCAAACACGTACTTCTGTGCATACAATTTCATTCGTTGCACACTTCCAATATAATATTACTTGCGCCCGCATTTATGCAGAACACAACTGTCACGAATAATAATTTTTAATGCCTGAGATATGATCATTTGCTGTATTTTAACGTGTACGTGACTAATTTACTACTTTTGCCGCTTTTTTTGATTCAGAATATTCAAGATATTCGAGATAATTCCTTTCTAGTACATTCTGCTATTTTCTGCAGTTATCGATGTTTGGGTTGTTTACGACTCTTAATTGCTATATTTAGACTTAAAGTTTGTGGCGTCGTAATTATGTTGAAATTTGTTTATCGTAAGCTCGTGTATTTTTTCTATTGTGACGTATCAAGGATTTTTCTGGGATATTCTATAGCTTTTGTCGTAGTATAAATAGGCGGGTCGTTTTTCATTCATTGTTCTAATATTCTAAGAGTGGGTGATTTTAGGTATTAGTTTCGTAGGCAGTTAAGCCGAGTTTGTGTATCTGGGGTTGGCTCGTATAGCCAATTAGTAAGAGGTGTGAATGGAGCGATTTTGCTCAGTGAGTTGGTTTGTGTTTCAATCTTAAATAGAAGTTTTAATTTAAGATTGGTGTGCTGCTTTCTGAGATTCAAGAAGCTAAAAGAACTATCAACTGCCATTTTCGATTCGTCAATTAACATCTCAGTCGTTCTCTAGTTTCAGCCGACATGGGCAATTCTAGAGATTAAAGGTTGTACTCAGAGATGGGCAGTATCGAGATACATGTATCGGCGATACGTATCGCGCGATACTTTTGTATCGATATCGGTATCGCTTTAGCTACTTTTCAAAGTATCGTGTATCGGTATCGCTTAACTCATATTTTACGTATCGCCGATACATGTATCGCCGATACAAACTTTACAGTGACGTAATATACAGAGATGGGCAGTATCGAGATACATGTATCGGCGATACGTATCGCGCGATACTTTTGTATCGATATCGGTATCGCTTTAGCTACTTTTCAAAGTATCGTGTATCGGTATCGCTTTAGCCCAATTTCAATGTATCGCGTATCGGTATCGCTTAACGCAAATTTAGAGTATCGTGCCCATCACTGGTTGTACTATAGCCAAGTATCACCGATCGCGATAGCAACAAACTTTTGAAGCTTCCGGCAAGTTAGTCCAAACAGGAGAATATCACGACTCTGTTGCTTGCCAACTCTATGCCAAAACTTGAAGATGGATTTTTAATCAAACACTGACTCCATTGAATGGTTTGAAAAGCTGATCGTTTAATGTGCTGTTTCAAAGCATCCAACGTTGATGGTATATTTTCTGTGGTTCTTACTCCTTCGGCAAACTGAATTCTTCTTGCAACATTGACTTTGCATGTGTTGATCAGAGGTGGAGTCGAGGACACAAGGCTCGAGGCCAAGGACCAAGGATACAAATGCAATTGTTTTCCTAAGGAAAAAGGTCTTGCAAATTTTTTTTTGGTCAATCTCCAAAAAAACGGTCTAGAAGAACATTTTTCAGCGGATCTACAAAATTTTAACCACTCAAAAAATAGTGCTGTCCTCGAACCGAGGACAGGGCAATTTTTGAGGACTTGAGGCTTCGAGGCCAAGGCCAACGCCAAGGACTTGAAAATGTGTCCTCGAGGACGTCCTCAAGGACTCCACCTCTGGTGTTGATAGAAGAAACGTACAGGCACACAAGAAACTGTTACAGTGCCTGAAAATCAACTCAGATATTTGTAAAGGATAGCTGTTGATGGAAGATAGTTTTGCAAAAATAAGCGTTATTTCTAGACAATTTAGCCAGGTTTCAAAAAACAACTTTTTACCGTTTTCACAAGATAAAGATGCGGTATCGCAATTGCTAAAAACATGAAAAAACAATTATCAATTACATACAGGTGGTCCGAAAGTTATGCTGATTGCGTGGACAGGAATAAATTCCGTTTCTCGTGGTCGTCTTGCTAAGGGTTGAAAATCATTTTTACGCTGCAATGAAAATAAAAAAGTTGTTTCCTCTGCTCGCAAGTTTTACAATTGCAAATATTTAGAGTAACCGTACTTTGGTTGCAACCTGCAACGAAGATGTGCTATGTAATCATAATATCGACGTAGATGAATTACAACCAGTAGCGTAGCCAGGGGGGGGTAGGGGGGCTATAGCCCCCCCATTTACATGTCGACCAAAATGCAGAATGAGAAAAACACTACGTTTTTAGCACTTTTGAAACTGTTTTATGCACTCGAGTGGACTAAATAGTGATTTAAAACATCTTTTGAAACATATCTTTGGGGTGGAGGGGGGCTAATTTGTCAAAAATAAACTAACAAATAAATAAAAACTTTGAAAAATGGTAAAAAATAAGCAATCAAATTTAATCGCAAGTATAAAAATGCTAAGCAATAAGCATAGATGTCATCAACAAATATACTATAAACTAAGGAATAGGGGAGGGGAGCTATTCAGTAGCGTAGCCAGGGGGGGGGGGTGGGGGGGCTATAGCCCCCCCCATTGGCCTGCCGACCAAAATGCAGAATAAGGAATTACCACGTTTTTAGCATTTCTAAGACTGTTTTTTGCACTGGATTAGACTATTATGAAACTTTTATTTAGGGGGGGGGGGCTGATGAACAGGCGACCAAAATGCAGAATTAGGAAAATACCACGTTTTTAGCCAGTAGCGTAGCCAGGGGGGGGGGCGGGGCTATAGCCCCTCCCCCATTGACATGTCGACCAACATGAAGAATGGGAAAAACACTACATTTTTAGCACTTTGAGACTGTTTTATGCACTGGAGTGGACTAAATAGTTATTTAAAACATCTTTTGAAACATATGTCCAGGGGGGGGGCTAATTTGTCAAAAATAAAACCAACAAATAAATGAAACCTTTGATAAATGGTAAGAAATGAGCAATCAAATTTGATCGCAAGTGTAAAAATGCTGAACATAGGTGTCACCAACAAATATACTATAAAGTAAGGAATAAGGGGGGAGGGGGGCTATTCAGTATTTGTTAATTACCAATCATTTCTCTCAAATCTCTGTTCATTAGCCCCCCCCAATTATTTTTCTCTATAAACTGTATACGAAATAGATTACTCCGTGTGAGTTTTATTGAGGTATTCGATTTTATAATTTACCAGCATCTAAATAAGAGAACTACATTTTACCACTAGCCACCTCCCAAATAGCCCATTTATGCTTCCAGTTTAATCATGTTTGCACTGCCAATTTCTAAGCCACGTTTTAAAAGCATTATTTTTTTAACAAAATAGCCCTAAAATGAAGTTATTTTTGCAAAAAAATGAAAAATTTTCGAGCGCTGGGGGCTCCGCCCCCAGACCCTCAAAACAGCCCCCCCATTGCGAATTTCTGGCTACGCGCCTGATTACAACATGTATTCATGAGGAAGCTGATCAAAGATTATTTCTCCACGCAAAACATGCTTCCAAAAGTTGTAATTTAGTTTTTGTTAAAACGGTAAACACAGATCAGTATTGTAATTGCAGTATACGTTATTCAACGGCTTCCAAAACTAAGTGAACTTTGGATTGAATTTAAAACTGGAAAAACGATGGAATTTATTCCCGTCCACGAATTTGATATTAATGTGGGACTCCACCAATCTGGGTAATATTTTGCTTGCCATCATACACTTTTGGAAAAAGTGACGTCATATCTACGTCATCTGTGACGTCATGGCATTCCAAAATATTCTAGATTGCAAAAACAATAAAATAAAATCATCAGTTGATCCTGTAAGCTTGTTTACAACAACGAAACTTTCTTTAACCACTAGGCGGAGCTGGAGCCTAACTTTAGGGGCCGCTTGTAGGAGTTGCCCAAGCCCAAATTTTAGGCTCCTCTTCGGAAATCGTTAAATTCACTTTGGAAAACGTTTGTGCGAAATTTCACCCTTCATTCCGGAAGTGAAGGATTTTACCCAAATCTTGGGTTTAGCTTCACTACTATTTTGTTTGGCTTCCAGATATAGCCCAACAGCAATTACAATATCTACCTTCAATTAAACGTAGCTGCTTCACTGTAGCAGCAGACAGTCATGATCGATGGCATTTTGCAACAGAGCAAAATCGCGCGGTGGTGTTACGTGCATAAAAGCGAACATAAGCGACCGCGTTTTCAGTGTCGCAAAAATATTGTCGCGAAAGCGAATGCTCAACAGGGTATTCGGATGCGAGATGTGAGTCACGTTGGAAAAGTTAAAGTATACTTGCTTGCTTTGGACCTACAAACAATTTCCGTGGAAAAAATTCAGAACTTCACGATTAGCTCTTACAACTGAGTGATGTCGTCCCAAAACCATGAAAGGAGATTCCCCTATAACGTAATAAGTTCTTCAGATTAAAATGTGAAGAGATTGTTTCAACGGAAACTTTTATCTATTTTATATTAATTCTGACCCGAATCTAAACTCTAAATCCTCATTCAAAGTTATTCTAAAACGTACCTGTAACCCAAACCCTAACTCAAACCTTAGTTTTAACCCTTAAAAAAAAGTAAATAAAAAATGCGTGGGTCAATAATATGCATTTTTGTTTTCTTCTCTTCAACTAAAAAAATTTCGGTGAAATATCAGATTGTCACTCTCAGGGGCGTATTTAGGGGGGAGCATTGGGCCATGGGGGCCATTGGGCATTGGGCCATGGGAGGCCATTGGGCCTTTGGGTCGCCAGGATAATATAATTAGCATAGAATAGTATGCAAAAGTGTGGCATGCCCCCCCCCCCCCCCTTTTACAAGTTGGGCAGAAGCTTTGATCACACAATAGGTCTGCTTTATACGTTTGTTTTAGGCTCACCTAATTTTGGGTAAAAACTCGGACTAAATTTGAGTGAAGGCCTTTTTTTTGCTCTTCACCTAATTTTGGGCAAAAAATTGGACTAAATTTGAATGGAACAATTCCTCATTCTGATCTTTGTTGTTCTCAAATATTCTGAAGTTCCTGCCCCCCTTTTTAAAATCCTGCGTACACTACTGGTCAATCCCAATAAAATAGCTCAAGATCTAAGTACGTTAGAAAATTGGAATCATTTGCAATTTAAGTCTTAAATACTTATTTCATATTTAGTGAACAGTTAGTGAGTTTATTGTTTGATGACGTCACGAAAGTGAACTTTCTACTTTTTAACGTTGTTTATTGTACAATGATGGAATCACTCACAAATTGCATACTTGAGCATTTACAAGACTTTGGATCAATTTTTGCAAGGACATCATTGTGTGATGTCGTCAAACATTGACGTCATCAACAAATAAAGATCTAAATAATGCTCTAATCAACGTCTTCTTAGTTATTGTTTGAGAAGTTCTTTATTATTAAATGGGCGCACAATTGCTTATCAGCTAGTAGATGATTTTGTCACCCATGTTTATCAAAGTTTTGGAGTCTACTAGTTGGAAGCTTGTGTATAGGACAGGATAGCATGATGTTGTGCGTAGTATGCTAATTCTTCTGTCCCCGCACTAGCAGACAATCCTCATTTGTACATGCAAAAGAGGGAGCGACCGATGCTTGTTCTCTATCGATTTAACTTCACCCTTGGTGCCCTAGACCATGAAGTTCCACATGGCCATGGGCTAGTTGGGGCCTTTTGTGATTGATTGCCATTCCTGGTTTCAAACAAAGGCTGGCTGTTGGAATATATTAATGATGAACATACTTTGAGATTGAAATGTCTGCGCAAAGTTTCAATTCTCGATTTAATCTAAATTATGACTTTATTGTATGCACTATAATTAAAAATAATATAAACTGATAATATCAATTTTCACTGATCTGGGCAGCAAGACTGACACCATTATCCATTACAACCGCACAATCAAGGTAATAACAAATTTAACAAGGAAAAAAATAACATTTTGGAACTAGCAAAATTTTGATCTTTTCAATTTGCAGCACCCCTGGTAAACTGCATGCTGTTTACACTGCGAATGTAGAAACAGGCATGGACAAACAGTTCAGAAGTTAAATTGCTGCAAATTGTAAGAAAAGGTTGAAACCATGCACCCTCCGAAATCCATGTATTAGTAAAAGCTTTAGTGTTTTCATCGTTTCATTTCTTCAAATATTGTACCTTTTGATTATACAGTTGTAGTGGACAGCAGTGCCACTCCGATGTTTCATATATCACACAATGACGTCACAGCAAAAACCAATCTAGTGTCTTTCATAAGTTTAAGTATGCAACTTGCGAATTATTCCCGCATTATAACATAAAAACACTCAAAATAGGAGTAAGTATTTAATACTTAATTTGCAAGTGATTTCAACTATCTGACTGTTTCAGATCTTGCGTCATTTTAATTTAAAACAACTCATGACGTCATAGGGAAATCCCTTTTGTCATTTTTGGAAGTATTTAACCCTCTTGCGCGATTGCAATATTTTAAGTCCAAAACACGTTAATTTTTCCACCACGACCCAAATCTGAACACTCCTAAATTTCACATCAGGTACCTACCTAAGGTTACTTTCATTGAACACAATTAAACTGTTTGGCAAAAATCAATATATTGAGAGTGAAACCCCCATCTTTTGAAAAACTTAAAAACTAGTAAGTTTATTAACTAGACTTTAATGACAAGATTGAACGAATCGCGATTTCGCTAGAGGTCTATTTATTTTTTTAATAATTCTTTTTGTTTTTCTCCAATGGTGCTGGTGGGTCCTATATAGGCTTGACCTCTCTCGTGAGTGCACAGAAGCTCTAAAATAGGACATCTACCCCAACCCATCTCTACAGACGGCATTTCAACTCTCGGAGCAGCTTTGTTCTCTGTTCCAAACCAAATTATTTCAGCTAAGGGTGGAACTTTTGTTTCTATTCAAAGCTTGGCTAATTTTTTCGTCCTTTTCTCACAGCTGCCAATGATTCAGCCGTAGAGTTACAATCTTTCGTTAACTTTGGTGAGAAGTGTAAAAAAAAAATAATGCGTCCAATCAAGTACTCAATATTTTTTAAGCTTTATACTTTTTTTGTCCTCAGCCGCCCTAAGCGGAAGCTGTTTAATACTAAATGTTTTTGTTTCTTGTAATCCTTTAATTGTGTGCATATTATCGTCCTATATCATTTGCTTTGTTTATAGAAGCTTGGCTGTGATTGCTCGAAGTTTGTTTTTTATGCCAGCTTGTTTCTTTTTTCGTTGTTTAAATCAAATCTTTCATTATACTCGCTGTTCTACGCCGAAGCGTGTAACGAGTTTGCGTGCAGATTTCCAAGTCATTGCGCCCAAGCAACACAACTTTTTATAGAGGAAATGTCACGGCGGTAGCGAACCGTCGGCAACACTGTGTCCGATTTGAATCATTTGACCATATAAACTCTTTATCAGTACACTGGAAACTGACAGTTTTGTCTTTTTTTCATGCTGGTTTACTTATTCTTCGAATATGTCGAATCAAATCAGTCGAATACGCGTGACCGCAAAAAAACTTCGCAATAACAGCAACCGCTTTTTCTTCTATCCTCTTCTCTTTTTCTCCGCGCGTCTGTTTCTAGTCTATTAAATAAAGAGTCTACAATTTGACCGATCTGAGATTTGAATCTCGGATCTCCTGCTCCAGAGACGAATTCGTCACCGCTCGACCAAATGGCCGGTTTTCGTTTGATTTTTTTGTTATTATATTTCTAAACCTCTTCATTCAAGCTTCTCGGTGGATGGTTCAATCGTCCGATGCTTTGGCGGGGATATTGCGGGAATATGTTTTATTTCCTCAAATGTACTAACTTTTTGAGGCAATGGGCTAATCTTATTGTGTTCTTCGTTACGTAACCAAAATATTTTGTCTTCCTCATATTTTTGTTCGACGTTAGAAGAGAAGCAAGCAGAGGCCCATATTTCATCCTATTAACCCACAAAATAGGCTGAAGGATTTTCGTTTCGAAGCTATTAAGTGATTGGCAGCAACATAAACGTAGCCATGATTTTTGATTGGAGGGGTAAACCACAAATCACATGCAATGACGTCATCAAAATTTTTCGACAGAGGAACTTTTTGTGGGACAAACATATCGTAGAATGGAATATCAGAAGCCGTGGCCTTGTTTGTGACCTAAACCAAGATTTTGGTAAAAGGACAAGGTTTAAACCAAACGTTAAAAAGTGAAAATGTCTAAATTGGGAAACGTATGCGAGTAAATTAGTGCTACTCAAACGTGTCACAGATCGGGGTCTAGGGGCGTAGCCACCAGCCGCCGGAAACTATGGGGGCTGCGCATGGGGGCTTAGCCCACAGACGCGGGCGATTTTTTGTAATTTTTTGAAAAAAAAAGCTGTTTTAATGCCATTGGATCACATTTCGCTCATGTTCAAAGCCATTTGAAAGAACTACATTTTTAGCATTTGAAAGCCAAAAGAAAAAATTAAATTGTTCAATCCTTCTTTTACTTGCAGTTTAAGTCCAAAACACGTTTAAAATCTTGAATTTTGATGTTAAATTTTGTTAGTGATTTGACCCAAGTCGGAGGAAGTAAGGTACATTGCCTCCTACAATATTTTAGCGGTAAATAATAATCAACTCGAAGATTTTCCGTAAAAATTTTTGTTTTGCCATGAAAATAACCAGTTATAGGAGTACAAGTACGGCCAAGGGGCCCAGATCCCCTCAATTCAAATTCAATAGTTTGTTTAATGAGCATTTCCTCGAGCTAACTTTTTTTGAAAAGTATTTTGTGGCGTAAAAACTAGCAAGGCGAGGTGAATTGTTATTGAAAAATGATACAACAGATGGTTACGCCTACAAACCATAGGTGGGCACGAGTCTGTTAATCCGTTAATAACGAAGCTAACATTTTCATTAACTCGTTAATCTGTTAAAAAGCTTTTTCATGTTAACGGATTTAATTAACTTCCATTAAGTTATGTATACTTCCGCTAAGGTTTTTATCGTTAATATCTTGCACCATTTATTCATCGTACCAGTACAAACCAATTTGCACTGGTAACACTAGTTGCCTATTAGCACGAGCTTTATCGAAAAAAAAACGAAAAAAAAAGTTTTTTTGTGGCAAATAAGGTCTATTAATTATCGCTGTTCGCAATTTCCAAAGATTTTCTGACCGCAGCTTCGTTAGTGTATTTGAACTTATTTTTATCTTGAACTTAGATTGGATTGTAAATTGTAACTTCCAAAACACAAAAAGACCACCACAGCAATAAATATTTCCTTACAATCAGCTCAACAGCGTCAATACGTGTTCCAGAAGCGAGTGAATAAAAAGAAATGTAAATTACACGCAAAATATTAACGAATTAACGGACTTTATTAACTTCCGTTAATTAAAGCTGAAAATAACGGGTTAACGTTAACGGAGGTATGAAGTTTAATAACGGACTAGTGGTTAACGAAGCTAACGTTTTGCATTAACTTGCTCACTTATGCTACTAACCATCATGATTTTGCTTGGGGTCCCTGGCACTTTGGAGATTTTCGCAACATCTTCCTGCCAAATATAGGTGAAGACCAAGCAAAGTACTTTCGTACCATCTGAGCGCAGGGCCCCAGGCACTGTGCCACACGTGAATCCGGCCTTGCTTATTACATTACGTTCATAAAAAGGTTAGATGAGGGCCTGAGGCAGCAAATTTTAGGATAAAAACTCTTAATTTCATCCGAGTTAATTATACATTTAAATTCGTAGGCAAAAGTTGAATTGAGGGGAACCGGGACCCCTGCATCAATATTACTGTTAATTACTGTTGTACGCGAAGATGCTGAGAGAAACTGAAGAAACAATAGGCTTTTTTGTCACGTTTTATCATTGGTACAATTTCAATCGGGGGCGGCCCCCCTGGCTACGCCTATGGGCAGCAACCATAATGTGAATTAAGTTGCGTAGTGAAAATTGTGGCACCTGTAGTGATAAGCAGTACTACAGCAGAGTTTTTGGATTGAATTTGAATCCGCGCACAAGTCGATAAATTTGCATCTGAACGAGTCTTTTCAACAGCTAATAAATTTGAATGCTTCTGTTTAAAAGTCATTGATTTTGAACATCTTAAATTTGGATTTTCTGGAATTAAAACTTACACATCAAAAGCAACAATTTTAACTGGTTTACATTAATGGTTAACAGGTTGAAAACGTTCCACACAATTTATCAGCAATATAAACTAGATCCTTTGAGCTTCTGGGGGTGCCAAAGATAGCTCATCGTTTCTGAAGTATTTACTGCAGATCCAAACATAATGGGCATCACGGCAACGCCCGCTCCGCTCGAGAGAATTGCCAGCATTGTTGGAAATTTTTATTGGCCAGAAAGTTTTAGAAGCGTCAAGACGTTTTTACAATCTGTTACTTATCAAATGCAATATATGGGGTTGTTTGGTATAAAGCTGTTTGAAATGTTTTCGTTTGTCTTTATCGCGTAGTTTTCCTGATGTTTTTTTTTTGTTTCTTCCTGATAAAAATAATGATTTTCTACCTATTGGACTATCTTTTACGGTTTATTAGTCTTACTTAATTTTACCGATTTTCAAATTAAAAATATTTGAAACAGCTAACTTTTCTACTTAAAAATATCTGTTTTTCAAAGCCATGTAATAGTCTGATTGAAGTGTTTTGCCGCGAAAGAACTGTATATGTGGTTTGGTTAGAGCAAGTTAAAAAATTAAAATTTAATAAAAACACCTAAAAAATAACTTAATTCCCTAATACTCCGACAGGCTGTTTCGCCATTTTGCTCTTCAGCGAGATTAGAGTAACTCCGAAAAATAAAATTCAAAATATGGACGATAAAAGATTACAGTGGAAAAACTAACAGAGGGTGAGGCTCACTCCTCTCCCCGCCCCCGAACCGTGGCCGGACCAGACGAACCACAGCGACATGCACTGCCCTCGCCATGGATGAGAGAGTGGGAAGACTGCCTCGGCGTATCGTCAAGCAATGGACAGCGGAACAGCAGGGTGCGAAGAGGGTTAAACAGATAAATCAATCCAAATTAATTAAGGCTCTGTGCGACAAGCTAAATTTAGCATTATACTGTAGTGGTTTCTAGACTGCCAAAATTTTGCGCTTCGCTTGCGCTGGTCTGAAAATAACAGGCAAGGATCGAAAACTCTGCACCTGAAAAGCAGAAACAGCCCGAAAGCGCTAGCGCAAAACCTTAACGGTCGACTTCGTGTGCTATAATAATGCACCTAACAGGTCAAGGGTTCAAAACGTGACAGCGGTAGAGTATAGAGCCAAAAGTAGAAAACGTAAATTATCTCCAATATTTGTTAAAAAGAAATTTTGATATATGCCAAACCAGAGCTGAGCATGTCCGCAAGTTAGTCCGCAAGTCCGCTATTGCGGACTAAAGAAAAAAGTTGCAGACTGGCGGACTTTGGCAGTTTAAATTGCGGACTTACGGTTGCGGACTATTTTTAAGTTTAGTCCGCAGTTCCGCAAGTTGTATACAAACAGGGCACGAATTCTATTGATTTTTATTCGAGTTCTTGAACTTAATTTTTTCGCGTTCAAATTTGGCAAAAATATCAAGTTTTTCGAGTTCAGGCTGACCAAAATACTTAGTCTGCTTTTCGACTTAAGCGCTTTCTTTTGGTAGACATGCTGTTTTTTGGAGTTCGGCAAAGCAACCGACTTTCTTTGAGTTTAAGTTCGAATTCGCAGCCCTGGTTCAAAGTATGGCTTTGTTGTTTTTACCGAAAGTTCACAAAATTAGCCATTGATGGTGTATCATATTTTTGTGCTGGTAGCGTGTGGTTACCTCGACCTAAAGTAGTTGTAGAAACCAGGGACTAAAAATTTAGAAATAAGGCTGGTGATGTGAATGTTTTTTTTGTCTTCGTTTTTTTTGTTTTTTTTTTCAAAAAAAGTTTTTTAGAATATCTTGTTGTAAGTGGAAATACGGATTGTGCTTTGCTATTTGATGGCTTCTCACTGTAATCCAATGGTTCTTAATCTTCGAATCCCTAGTTTCATTGAAGCTCTTTTAAGGGTTCGGCGTTGGGTTATGCATTAGGCTTCCATGCAGTTTAGGCACCTATAATTAGCAGTAGCGCAACCAGGAGGGCTTGGGGCTACAACCCCCCTCAGACAAGTTGCTTTAACCCTTCCGTGCCGAGGGTATATTTACATACCCAAAAGTTTGTTTAGGTTTAGCGCCATGGGTATATTAACATACCCATTCCGTTATTCGTTTTCGATCTCTCGTTAAGTGGTAATAAAGAGCTATAAACTAACTGGAAGATTTCTTGCAGTCTCCAGCAGCATAAGAAGTCAATTTTTTTTTGAAGTAGAGCTGTTTAATGTTTGAAAAAAGTAATTTGGAGTACAGCAAAACTGGGCACATTGAAAAAAATTGTTGAATATGGCTAGCAGCCACTTAAGTGCACTAGCACTACAGAAACCAATTACGGACATCAAATGTGAACCTAACAGTGCAAAGAACTTATTTCAGAGTGAAAACAACATTTTCCGCAAAATTTTATAGTTTTTAGGGACCAAAAACTGCTGAAAACGTTCATTTTTTAATACTTTTTTATAAATTCTTTGAAATACTCACTTTTTTGGCACTGAATGCTTCATTTTACTTATTTTTCTTTTGATAATAAAATGATTGTGCTGAGCTTACTCTTTCCAACAATGCCTTGGTGAAAGCTTTCCCACAAGTATTCACGAAATAAATCCTCTTCTTAGCTTGAAGCCAAAATTTTGGAAAACTTAAATGGCACTACGCCAAGAAAACACCCTATTTTTTCGGCACGGAAAGGGACAACCAAAAGTACAAGCGTTTAAATCTGTTTCGAACTGGACCTCAAAGTAAGAGGGGCAGGGCAATTCTGAAGTTTGCCATCCCGAAAAAGAAGCTCAACAACGTATTATGCTACGATACATTTACTACAATCAACGATTGTGTGAACCGGCCAGTTGGTCGAGTGGTAACGCGTTCGTCCCTGAAGCGGGAGGTCTGAGGTTCAAATCTCGGGCCGGTCAAATCGAACAC
The DNA here is from genome assembly GCA_963965965.1 of Trididemnum nubilum. Classification (NCBI taxonomy): domain Eukaryota; kingdom Metazoa; phylum Chordata; class Ascidiacea; order Aplousobranchia; family Didemnidae; genus Trididemnum; species Trididemnum nubilum. The sequence continues at coordinate 20,813,701 of OZ014490.1, forward strand.
AGTGTTGCCAACGGCTCGCCACCGCTGCGACATTTCTTCGAAAGGAGCTGTGTTGCCCGGGTGCAATGACGCGGAGATGGGCCCCGCAAACTCGTTATAGGCTTCGGCGTATTACAGTGAGGATAATGAAAGATTTGATTTGAACGATTGTGTGATTTGGTAATTCCTTTTATTGCATGGAATATGCATGCACCATACACTTGCTTTGCTCCCCACAAGTCAAAACTTTTGACTTATGTTTGCTAATCAGCTCTGAGCAGATCACTTTAGGACACGGTTGATTGCAAAAATTTTCCACTCGATTCATAAAAGAAAAAGTCGCGGACTTGCGGTTGTTGACTTCAAGAATTACGAAGTTGCGGATTGCGGATTCAAGAATCCTGAAACGTCGTTGAGGAGTTGCGGTGGCGGACTAAGCTTTTAAACATGCAACTGCGGACTTGCGGATTAAGAAAACTGAAATTCGGTTGCGGAGTTGCGGACTTAAAAAAAACTTGCAGTGCCCAGCATTTGCCAAACGCATGTAAATGCTTAAATTGGCATTCAGGTGATCGTTAGATGTCGTGATTTTTGTTAAAGGAAATTTTTAGTTTCCAAGTTTATGGTAGTTGCGGTGGCAGCATTTCGAAACCACTTCCGTTCCTTTGTTGTACAGAATGATATCTTTGATCTGCCATCATGATGGTCATAGGCGTTGCCAGGGTTTTTGATTGGGGGGGGGGGGGAGCAAACCACAAATCACATGCAATGACGTAATCAAAATTTTTCAAAAGAGGAACTTTTTGTGGGAACAAAGATATCGTAGAATAAAACATCAGAAGCCGTGGCCTGGTTTAGCACTAAACCAGGAGTTTGGTAAAGGGACAGGGCTTAAACCAAACGTTGAAAAGCGAAAACGTCTACATTGGAAAACAGTTTGGGTGAAGTAGTGTAACTCAACCGTATCACAGTCGGGGATCTGGGGACGGAGCCCTCAGCCGCTCCGCCATTTTCAGTATTTTTTGGAAAAAATAGTCATTTCAATGCCTTTGGATCACATTGGACGTGTTCAGAGCCATTGGAAAGAGCTAGATTTTTAACATGTGAAAGCCAATTGGAAAAATTAAGTTGTTCAATCCTCCTTTTACTTAGAATTTAAGTCCAAACAATGTTTAAAATCTTCTATTTTGGGTTTAAATTTTGTAAGAGATTTGGCCCAAGTATGGGAAGTAAGGTACATTGTCTCCTACATTATTTTAGCGGTAATAATCCATTTGAAGATTTTCCTTAAAGATTTTTGTTTTGCCATGAAAATAATAATTTGTAGGAGTACATGTACGGTCAAGGAGCCACGCCCCCTCCATTCAAATCCAATAATTTGTTTAATGAGCATTTCCCCAAGTTAATTTATTTTTCAAAAGTATTTTGTGGCGTAAAAACTGGAAAGGTGGAGGTTAATTGTAATGAAAAATGGTACGATAGATGGTTACGACTACTCAAACAAGTAACCATGCTATTGCCCGGACCAGATATACATTGCGTGGGGATCCTGGCAATTTGGATATTTACGCAAGATCTCCCTGCCAATTACAAGTGAAAACCAAAAAATTCTTACCGTTTTAGCGCGAGGCCCCTGGCACTGTGCCATTTAGTGAAGCCGGCAGTGGTTATTGCATTACGGTCATAAAAAGATTAGAAGAGGGCCTGAGGCAGCAACTTTTATAGGACAAAACTTTTTAATTTCACCCGGGCTATACATTTAAATTGGTTGGCAAAAATTGAATTGAGGGGGACCGGCCCGCCTGGCCGTCTATATTATTAATTATTGTTGTACTTGAAAAATGCTAAAAGAAACTGAAGAAACAATAGGCTTTTTTGTCACATTTTTATTGTTGGTGGTATTTCAATTAGGGGGCGGGCCCCTTGGCCCCTACTGGCCCCCTGGCTACGCCTATGGCGATGGTTAGTTTTCAGCGTGGCAGAGATTGCCTCTGTTAGCTGTGCTCACGTGTATAGTAATGCGTGCTGCACAATTGACCAAAAGATCGGTGGCGTTTTGCTGCTGTCTTTGCATTTCCACACCGCTTTTGAAATCTCGATTACATAGCCGCCAATCCAAATATGAAAGCTTTAAAACATGTTTCTGAGTTGATCAGTAAGGGAGCTACCGTAGCAATTTAATTGTTTCAAACGGCTTTAAAATTTTTGAAATTTAGTTCATCCAAATGGCTATGAAAACGTGCGAAGTGTCATCCAAATGGCGTTAAAATGGGTATTTTCCAGAAAAATTGTAAAAACTGCCCAGGGGCTGTGGGTTGTTCACTACGACGGCCATGAGGCCTCCGGCCGATAGTGATTTTGCCATCAGGTCTCCGTAGCTACTTGAGGTGTAGCAGTTTGCGTAGCATACCGCTTACTGGACATATTTTTTAGCAAAAGCTTGTAGCTTTTGGTTTAAGCCTCTCCTCCCCCGGAACAAAATTTTTTTGACGAAATAGTAAATTTGGTTTTGAGGAAGGTTTAAATTTATTGTTAATGACCTGGTGGCTTTGTTGCATTGGTTACTGCAACAATTGACGCTTTAGCCAAAAGAATAAGTTAAGTTTAAGAAAATAATATTTAATTTGCTACGTTAGTGAGCTAACATCAACGTTGCTTCAGTTAGTCAAGCCAGAGCAAAAAACAAAACAAAACTGGCTGTTTTGTAAAATAAGTTCTGGCCAAAACCAATCCGTATTTCAAATAGTTTGCCGACTCCAGGTTTGAACTAAGAGTTTAAATAAATAACTAAAATTGAAAAGTTGATCTCCCCTAACATAAAGTTGACCGAAACAAGTTTATACGTCGAAATTCAGTAAAACATGAATTTTTATTCGTAAAAAATTGCTTATGTCACAATGCTTCCAGTTATCAAGGCACGTAGCCAGAAATCTGCAATGCAGTGCACTGTGTTTGGGGGTAGAAGGGGAGCCCCCAGCGCAAAGAGATTTTGCGATTTTTTTTTACAAAAACAACAATTTTAAGCTTATTTTAGTAAAAATTAATGCTTTTGAAAGGTGGCATAGCCTAGAAATTAGCACTCCAAAAATACAATTAAACTTGATCCATAAAATGGCTTTTGTGTGTGGTGGATAATTTAAAAAGATAAAATTTTATTACTTACAAGCTGGCAAATCATAAAATCCGGTATTTCTAAAAACTCACAAGTATTAACCTAATTCGACGGTATTTTATATAGAAAGATACTTTGGGGAGGAATAAATGGAACGAGGTTGGTGATTAACCAAATCATACTTAATTACCCCCCTCCCATGTCCATAACTTTTTTGATAAAGTTTACAATAAGAATTATGCATCAAGCGATCAAATTTGATTGCGTTGATAGTCATTTTCGAAATTTTTTTACTACTGTAATTTTGTAAGCTTTGTTTTTGACAAATATTAGCCTTCCCTTTAAATAAATGTTTCAAAAGTGGCTATATGAACCACTTTACAGTCTATATTCCTGCAAAAGTGCAAAAAGCGAGCTTTTTTCCTTACTGTGGTATTTTCTCAGAAATACAAAAAACGTGTTATTTTCCTAGTTTTTGGTCTACTATATACAGGCTAATAATAAAGTAGCCCCCAGCACCCCTTGGCTACTCCACTTAATTGTCGCAATATTGAAGTCGTAACTCGTCATTAGATTAATACTTGTGACTTCTTGGTTTATGAAGAACTACGCAAATGAGCAGATGGTACCAATTTACCCTCGTTGTTATGCGAGCAAATAAACTTTTTTCGTTGTTTACATAGTTGTGTACTAGGGTTGTTCAAAAAAACATTTTTTTTGAAAAGTAATGCTGCAAATGGCTTTTCGCGTTGAATTACCCCCCAAAATGATATTGACCAATTTTCACAAAAAAATTTTGATGTTTAGGGGGTGCGCAACTCAATTTCAGTTTATGACATCACCAAAAATAAGGAAAATTTCTTTTTCGGAAAACACTGGCAAGTGACATATTAAACAAACGCAGAATGACCCCTTGAGTTGTAATTCGTTAATTGATTTGGTTTATTAGCATTCGGAAAAATTTATTTCAAAATTCTAAATTGATGACGTCATCATTTTTAGTTTAAATTGCATCTTTGCACGCTTTATTAAGTATTAAATTGAAAATGGTTACCTGGTTGCCTCTTTTCTATATAAAATCGTTTCAGTACAAATAATATCAGTCATGCACATCTTTTCAGGCATTATGCTAATCACAGAGTGCTCAAACACTTGTCAATAATCACCTAATTTTTGTGGGTACTTTTTAAGATTTAATATTAGCCTTTGATTTGTACTGAAAGTATAAATTATTTTACGGTACAATTTTATTGGATATAGTAAATAGAAATGACTGCCACAAGAAGCGCAACTGAAATTGAGTTGATTGGCAATCCTAAGTTTGATCTTAGTACCATTCGTTTGTAAAAGTAAGTAGCGCCACAACGTCAGACGTTAACACATGCAAAGGATATAGAAGACAAAAGTGATTTTTATTTGCATGATTGCTACACCTGTCACACCAGTTTTATGCACAAGGTAGGCCTAATCAATCACACTCATCAACATACACACAACATGTAAGTAAATGTAACGGCTGGAATAGTTGTTCGAATAATTAGAGGAAAGACTGTATTGTAAATGTAATGTAACGGCTGGAATGAAGAGGAAAGACAGGGGGCAGTGACTAGGGCGAGGCCAGGTACGGTTGCGTAGGTGGTCAATGGGTGAATGGGTGGCGCAACCAGCCCAAAACTACCTTTAGCTCAACGGAGCATTGTGAGAAAAGAAAAACCACCTAAAAATAAAACCTCACTAGGTCCGGAAACCATTTCAAGTAGCAGCTGGTCATAGTATCAGGACAATAGCAATTTTGTAATCGATACATATGCATTAAAATAATTATGTACAACTGACTTGGTTGCGTGCGTGTTCCGTCATTTCGTTTTAGTTAATACCACACAACAGTGAATTTTAAAGATTATGTCTTATTCAAATAGAAAAACAGAAATTAATCAGTTAATTTAGGCAAAAATCCAAATTACAATATACTTTAACTAAACAAATAATTTCTTACTAATAAATTTTATCGTCAAATGCATGAGCTTTACTATACGCTGTCTTCTCTCGGTATCACATTTTCATCTAAATGACTAAGACAAGGCTTGTCTTAGCCTTTCTCAAAATTTGAATTTGCTCACTTTTTTAGTTTGAGCACTCTGAGATAGTGCTATGTGGATAGAAAATTTTAATTCGAATAACGTTGGGGTCTCTTATTAAAATTTTCCATTGCGTAGAGCTCCATACGTAATGTTTTGCGATATTTTGTATTTTTTGACAATAATGGGCTATTATTCGGTATTAATTTCTATGATTGGTTTCAAATTTAACGTTGTGCAGACCAAACTTGCAATGTTAGCAGTAAGTAGGCTTAGCTTGTAAGATTTCGGTAAGAAGTAGTAGAATTGATTAGTGGTAGATTTTGAAGGTTTCAAGTTACGAGTTAGTAGCCTACTGGGTAATGGTGGTCGGTAAGTTGTCGGCGAAAAGTTTTGGAGAAGTCATATTGCACTGGAAGACATATAGCCTAGAAACGGTAAAAAAAAGGGGGGCCGATTCCAATTAATTCTTTTTGTTTTTTTTGTTTTGGCTAATGAAAACAAAATTGACCTTTGTCGCCTGAAGAGTCCCTTGAGCAAGGACGAAACGCGTCGCGACGGCTCAATTCCATTTATTATCATATTGCCATTAAATCATTATTCATTTTGTGAAACAATGTCCCAAGTGCTCTTGTCCTGAACCCCCTTAACTGAATTTGATTTACGCTCACCAAGCACTCTCGGTTTAGGAATCTCTTGACTATGACCCTTGTCTTAGCCTTTCTCAAAATTTTTATAAATATATATATATATATATTTTTTTTTTATGGCTAATCGGAGACGTATAGAAGCACATGCTTTACTTAATTATTATCATTACTTTTTCTATCCCAGATTTGGGCAGTTCTGTCTTGTAGTGTTGTGTCTTTCTTTTTTCGCTTTTTCCTTTTAGTGCGCTTTTTTCTTTTCTCCTTTTAGCAGGGATTTTAAGAAGTAAATTAAAATCTTGAAACGCTTTTGCAAATAACATTCTAAGACTTAACAAAATTAATAGACATGTTGTTCTTTTGAAAGTGATTATTACTTGGTTTTTATTGTTGTCAATCCAAAACAAACTCACTTTCCTTAACACTAAGCAAGTTGGGCTTTCAACCGTATCCAATGCCTATATAATTCAAAAAAATTTTTTTTTGATCAAGCACAAATCAGTTTCTTTTTTCCCAATATTTAGCTGGCAACACTGTTCGTGGTATTTTGTAAATGTTATTTAGAGTTCTTTCTTGTTAGTCAATGACGAGCTTAATTTAATGCCTGCAACTGTTAAGTATTGCTGAAAGGTGCAGTTTGACCTAGATGATCGCATGGTCTTTTCGCTGTTTCCTGCCTGCGTACTTTTAAGCGTATGGTGAAATAAACTTGACTTGACTTGAGAATTTTGTAATCTCCTACCAAACGTAATTCTGAACTGTTAGCTTTTGGTACAACGTGCAAAGGGCTTCCAAATTCTGAATTGCTTGGAACTATTAAGCCAGATTCTAGCATGTCTTCGATTTGCTGCTTGATTTTTTTGTAATTTTCAGGCGAAACTCGACGGGTATGAATGTTGGGAGGGCGTCCTTTAGTGGGAAGATGGTACACGATGTTGTGTTTAACTGGCTTGCGGTAGTTAGGTGGTGAAGTTAATTCCGGGTAGTTTTGGAGTAACTGGGTATATTTGCTTTCATGCTTTGGCAAGGAATCAAAGGAATTGATTGAGGTTTGTGAAGCACTAATTTGGTTAACGTCGTTTCCGCATTTTAGGGTGCAAGCAGAAGCGTTTAGCGTAATGCTGTTGCTTTTCAGGAAATCGAAACCTAAAATTGGCAGTTCAATTGCGCAAATATGAAAGACATCGGTCATTTTGCCAAAACCTATATCGATATCTAATTTTGTTGTGCCAAAGCATTTGATTGGGTTTCCAGACGCATCAACGAATTGGGATTGAATTTCATTGCTGTGAGTGCAATCGGAAACAGGTAAAAAATTGGCACAAGCACCACTGTCCACTAAAAATAATCGTTTGGACAATTTGCCGTAAACCTTGGGAAGTTTGATTTCTGGCGCCAATGAAACTGTGTTGCGGCTGTTGATAGTGTTTACAGACTGATCTTTAGAGGCTTGAAAAGAACAAGGCGTTTCGCATTTAAATGCACGATTTCCAAACCTAGCGTGGAAGTAGCAAAATCCAGTTTTGTTAAACGGTCTTTGTTGATTTGGGTTTTTAACAGGAAAATTGTTAAAACGTTTCCGTTCATAGCCAAATTGTCGACCAAAATGCTGAAAATCCCTACGGTTTTGGTTTCGTGGCCGTTGATCCCAAGAAGTTTGTTGTTTTTGTACTTGGTTTTTAACATTGTGCATTTCGGTGCATAGTTCATCCATTTTATTTGTTAAGTGTGCTAAGTTTTTGCTACTGCTGGTCACGTTTTCTCCCAAATTTTGAGAATTGATTTGCCCATGGAACCGGTTTGTAAAATTGCCTAAATCATGCAACGAAACAAAATTTTTGCGCTTTTAAGATATTTTGGATGCTTTCGAGTTGCAATCGAATAAATGTTCTTTCGATAACATCACGGGTTCCTTGGTCATTATCTGGTTTGTTTCGACAGGATGCAATTAATCGCGACAATAATTCGGAAGGCTTTTCCTCAGAATTTTTATATCGGAGTTCGCTTATGGCGTCAATCTAATCTGTTTTACAAACATCAGCAACGGAACTTAAAATTAGATTTTTGGGAGCGGTGTAAGGTTGTTCATTTTCAGCAGCTCTAGACAACGATAAGCTGTGTTTTTTAATTTGCTTAGGTGACATTACATTTGACACAGCAACAAAGCGAGCATTTTCGTCCAATATATGGCGAGTAGCAAAATATTTTTCTAATGTCACAAAATACGCTGGCAATAAATTGTGATTTGTCCACATTTTCGGTAACAATGACATTGGGAACAGCATTTTGAGCAGGGTTCGCACTGCCAGAACTCGAGCCGGGCGTTTCAGCTTTTTCTTCACTTCTAGGTGCATTTTCAGAAAGATTAGTTTTTGTGGGAGGTGCCATTTTGGTTTTGTGTCTAGTCCTTGAGGCAATAGGTGAGGTGACGTGGCGTGTTGCTCTTTTGACAAACTCCAGGCTTGAAATTGAAAAAATGTAACGGACTCACCAATTTAAATTGTAGTTGCGCTGATGTTGCTTGGAATTTTCGGTGAATGTTCGATGTGAACGTTGATATGAAACAGTACCATCCAATCGCTGTAGCGTCGTTAGTCGGTATTTAGTGGTCCGTTTTATCGTATAGATTGAGAAACGTCGGGTTCACCAATTGACGTGGTTGCGTGCGTGTTCCGTCATTTCGTTTTAGTTAATACCACACAACAGTGAATTTTAAAGATTATGTCTTATTCAAATAGAAAAACAGAAATTAATCAGTTAATTTAGGCAAAAATCCAAATTACAATATACTTTAACTAAACAAATAATTTCTTACTAATAAATTTTATCGTCAAATGCATGAGCTTTACTATACGCTGTCTTCTCTCGGTATCACATTTTCATCTAAATGACTAAAATTCGTTGCTGAGAGAATTTCAAATCTACGGAAGTTATAAAATAAAACTGTGTCAAATTGATGTGAAAACGGATGTGAAAGTTTTGCAATTTCAAGTTTGGGTTGTGAAAATATAACATTTATGAAATTTATCATCGAATTACGACACAGCATACAGCAGTAGTGAGTCACACCATTCACATGCGTATACATAAATAACTGATACAATAGTACCATAACTTATAATCTCTCCGATATCTCAACTAGAACAAAAGTATACTGATTTTTTATGAGAGGAACTATATACGTTTATGTACACGAAAGCTATCACTGTCCGCCGGGAGAATGCTTCTGATCTTCTAACATCAGCACACTACCTACAAATGAATGAAGTTTGCGAGTTTTATTTCTCATATTTGAAGACAAACATACCTCTGGAAAACTGAATTGCAATTCTTTCAACTCAGTGCGAAAATGAATCGTTGTTGGAACAAGTGCATCAGTTCGTCAGCGAAAACTTTTTCGACGTTTTTCAAAGCACACAGTTTAAAGAGATCCCAACAAAGGACTTGATTTCGGTCTTTGAACATCTTAACAGAGCCTTCGTTAAAGAAAGTACAATAGTTTATGAAGCAGTAATCAGTTGGATTCGCCGAGACCATGCAAACAGAAATTGTGATTTTCCACGCCTCCTGTCGTTAATCCATTTGCATCAAGTTCCGTGTGAATTTCTGGAGGATGTTGTAGCAACTGATCCTCTTGTTAAGGAAAACTATGAGTGCCTGAATGCAGTCATGTCCATTTTGAAGGAACAATTAAAAAATATGAGACTGAAAGAAAAAAAATTCGAAAATTGTTTCAATCCAAAGATTTGATTCGAGATCAAAAGTTTTTGAAGTTTATAATGTTCATGGTAAGTCAAACAGCGTTTATCCAGATTTACCAGATAAGTTTTATTTTGCTAAAGCAGCAACGCTGGATAAATGCATCTACAGGATAGGGGGAAGCTTTGATCCACAAGCAAAGTGTATCAACCGAATATTTATGAAGATGAAAAGCAATGGATCGAAATTCACCCATTAAATGAAACAAGAAGTTATATTGGTGTCGCTGTACTCCGCAATTGCGTAGTGGTTGCTGTTGGTAGAAGTATTGAAGAAAATCGTTTTCGGAGTGTAGAATTGTTTATTCCTGCAATAAAGAAATGGCACAAATTTCAAGCTTGATTCATGCCCGATCATCTCTAGAGCTACAGTAGCTGCTTGTTGCGATACGCTGTATGCTGTAGGAGGTTATGATGGCACTGAAGAGCTCTATGTCGTGGAGCGATTAGGGGATCTAGATGCTAACTGGGAAATCGCAGAGCCGATGGTTTGTCGCAAATCAATGTTTGCTGCAGCATGTTACAATGGAGAAATATACGTATTCGGCGGTAGCTATAAAGAAAATGGAGAAACTTTCCGCATAAATATAGCGAAAAAGTACAGCCCGTTTAATGAACAGTGGACGGTGTAATTTGATCTGAACATTTGCAGACGCAGGCATGCAGTTTGTTTGCTATAAGGTAAAATATTTGTGGTTGGAGGTTGGAATACGAAAGACGAACTTGAGAAATCTAACGAGTGTTACGACCTATCGACTAACAGTTTGTCAACCGTTGGCAAGTGTGAATATGACTTGAGTAGACATTCATTGATTGCTTTGTAATCACTTTTCACGCGGACATTTTTCTCATCACGTTGAAAGAACTACACTTGTATTATACAAACAAAATTTATCAGAACATGAGGCTAACTTTTGCTCAAAATTTAAGAACAAAATTAGATCAATGTCAGCCTCGGTTTAAATGAATAATTAAGAACAAGAATGAGTACAAAAAGTTTTAAGTAATCAGCATATTTTTTGGGCTTTTTTTATATTCCCATTGTTGATTTTTTGAAAAACTATTTCAAATATCATGATCTATACTAAAATACAACTTCCATCCAATCTGTGCCACTTTACCCTGCAATATAAAATTTCAGATCAAATGAGACTGAAAATTTATGAAAATTTAAGAACAGTCAGCCTCAACCCAAAATTTACTGGTTCTTATATGGAGTTTAGCATCCAGCCAACTTCGGTGTTTTTTCAATACTGTAGCTAAAATCGAAGTATAGTTTTTGAAATTTTTTGTTCTCATTTTGGGGCTGCCGTTGCTAGGATATTCAACAAGCATGAAGAGATATCCTTCCAAGTTTTTGGAAACCCGAAATCTGACTTCTCAGCCTGAACTTCCGGAAACAAAAAGAGACTGAATAATATTTACCCTTCCAGTTGTTAACGATTTCATTTACAGCGTCTACTCGCAAATCGTAACATGCTTGTAATAGCCAATTTGAAAATTTTAATTCAATTCAAACGAAGCGGTCTAATCAATATAAAGCAATCCAAAGCGGTCCAATAAGCAATAAGTGGAAAGCGGTCAGCAGAAAGCGGTTTCTAAAAAACGCAAACAATAAATACCAACACTATGCGAAACACAAAACTCGCGGACGTAAAAAATAGTTACCCAAAAAAAGTAAGACACGTAATATCTTAAACTGTAAATAAAGTTTAGCACGAGCAACTCAAGCAAATAGTATTTAACCGTAACATTAACATAATCAGTTGTAGTAATTTAACATGGAGAATCTAAACGCAATAAATATTAATTAACTCACCGATGAGTATCCGGATAGAGACGCTGAGTCCAACTAAAAATATTCTGGTCTTGAAACTGGAACTTGACACTAAATCACTCAAGAAAGAGAGAGAGAGAGAGGGAAAGAGAAAGGCCAGAAAGCAGGAAAGCCACGGGGTCTCAACTGCTCACTGTCCAAGGGGTGCCAAATTGACAGACTAATAGAAAGCGGCTCTGAAAGGCCGAGCAAAGGAGCTCCAAAAAAATTGAGCAATAAACGCTCTGGAAAGAACAATTTTTCAGTCCACGAAAATAGGACAGTAAACTGCTGACTTAATATAGGGTCTTTGCCTGCTTCTCTGGAGATCTAAAATTACTTCCTCTCTCGAGGCACTAAATCCTAATTGATTTTGGCATCACAAGCTCGCAGCTGGCAAGACCAACAAATTTGCATACTATTTTACATTATAAACAAATAAACAAGTGATATTAAGCAACCGGATTTAAAGAATTTGAAAAGCAGCTGGAAGTCAAATAGTGAGCTTTGTGTAAATTAAATTGTCCAAATTTATCAATGATTACGTGCATACAATAAACGAGCAAACCAACGTACATCAAACAACGCACATAAATGACCAAATAAATGAGTTCGGGTTTGAATCTTGAATAAAGAAAACTAGAGAAAACGGCACTACACAATTACACCAGGTAACCAATCCAATTTTGATAAACCTCCCCCTGTTTGGAAATTCAGGCCGGAAGAACAAACTCAGGGTTTTCAAAAAAAAAAAAAATTTGTAGGGAATTGTTCCTTTATGCTTGTTAAATATCTTTGCAACTGCAGCCCCAAATAAAAACAAAACATTTCAAAAACTATATTTCGACTTTAGCTATTGTAAAATACCGTAATTGGCTGGATGCTTCACCCCCTTTAAATGAAGTGCAAGATATTCAAAGATTGCGGAACCCTGACATTTGAATAACAGAAGCATTTCATGCTTGGGAATTTTAAGGTAAGACCTACACACCCAAAAAAAGCAATTAAACAGCAATTTTGTTTACATAAGCTCATTAACTTGTAGAGTCCGTACCGTGCAGCATTGCTACTAACACTTAAAAATAATTTTTTAAAAATACCACACTCTTTATTTGCTCAAATTTTAAGAACAAACCAAGAACAATACATGCCACGGAATAAAGTAAAATTCTTCGAAACAAGAGCCAGAGTAATGCAACTTTTAAGCAATCAGAATTGCTTTATTGGCCTTTCCCGAAATGCTATTGTTGATTTACGGTATCGAAAGATTATTTCAATAATTATGATCAGTGATCGCTGTAATAGTGGAGTAAATTTACGCCAAAATAGAGCCCCAAACTGGAAAAAATTGCAAGCAATGGTTTTGCAACGGTTTTTGGTGCTACATGATGTGGAGAATAACATACAAAAAGTCTACCAAAATCCACCCAACAGAAAGTTGAAAAATTTGGGGGTGAAAAAAAAGGAGGATTTCCCGAAAATAGATAGTGGTTAAAAATATGACCAGCATCATCACTTCTCTTTGCGAAAGAATAGATAAATAATTTTTGGCACGAAGTGGGCCAAGATTCTTTTGAAAATATAAAATAAAAATGATGACATCATATTTTAGCTTATGACGTCACTTATGAGCTAAAAAGATAACGCTGTAAGGTAAAGTAATGGTGTTCGAACGCAAATAAAGGCAAAAATTAACGTCGTTCCAAGATTAAAACAAAATTCTTAGCTTATTCAAAGCACAATTTGATAACATCCGACAAAGTTTGAGCAAAAAACTCAACTTGCTTGCAATAAGAACTAAAAATACATAAATTGAAAGTGATGCTTAACATTGGGTATGGCAAACCAGGCAAATTGAATACTATTAGTCATTTTATTCAATTTGTTTTGTTTAGACTGTATTAAACTTTAGCTTCCTGAAGAGCTCACAAGGGCAAAACAGACTGTTGGGGCATGTTAAATTGTGGTGGTCTGTAAATAGTTAAATTGAGAGTAACATTAAAATGGCGATATCGCATTTCTTCTTCACTTGCAAGACAGCAAAAATACGCAAATATTTTTTGTTACAGAGGTAAACTGTCTATTTTGTGTGTCAAAAGTTATTTACCGTAAATTGATGACGCCTCAGTTTTTGTTAAGACGTCATAACGTCAAAATTTCCTGTGGTATGGCCTTTCTGGTCTAATCAGAAAGCGTGTTTCAGTGCTCAAGAACATATTTTTTTCACGCATGTGGTGATTGATGTTCAGCCTAGCTTGAATTTTCCAGCTGGTGATCTTACTACGAAATTTTGGTCTATTGACGTTCCAATGATGTCAGTTTCGCACTACGTTACAGTTTCAAATCGCTTATTTGATGACATTGCTTATTTCGCTGCTGTTTTTTTTTATGATTGGAGTTGATTTAAGAAATTTATAAGCTAAGTTGCATCTGTGACTTAAGAAATTTTTGGACTCAACTATGACGCCATCTATGCTGAGGCTTTAATAATTAGCAATGGTTGCTCAAGTTTTTATACATTTAACCGCCCAGATGTCATATGATGTGTGTAAGAAAATACATAATTCAACGTGCGCATAATCATTACCAGTTTTTAAAATGCTTTATGCACATGACGTCAAGGCGGTCGCATGACATAGCTAGTTGCGCCACCACAAAATGCTGTTTTCATTTTTCAATACGCTGAAGATGTAACTTGCACGCACTAATGTATGGCGCAGCCTGTTTAAAGTGCTTGGTTTTATACAGCAAACAGCGAAGTTCAAACGTTGAAACGTATCTCTAACGCATGACATCATGAAGACCATTTTACGAATAGCATTACCGCATCAAACTTTAATGTTTTAAATTTGCAAAGCGCTAAGGAGTTGATTTTTAAAAGCGAGTCCAAATTAAATGCTTCTGTGTCAATAAATGAACCACCAAATTTTAAGTTATTGATAAAGAATTTAAATATGACGTCATGGCGGCTGTTTCACAACTTTTATCGTCGTGATACAAATTGTTTCAAATTTTTAATACTCTGGGTTGTTGATTTGCTTGAAATTTTGAATGATACATTTTGTTCGAAATGCTGTTATAAGAACAACACTAAAATATGGCATAGCACCGTTATACTAATTTTCGAAAAAATTTCGAACAACATGTGGTAATGACGGATATTTTACGGGTTATTTCACCATACCAGCTTTTGTTTTAAATTTGCAATACAATCTTGGCTAGATACGCGAGCAGAATTAGGTGACAAAATATGGTCGAAATGTTTTATCAGCAACATTATTAATTTTTGATCTTTTTTTAAACGTTTTGCTAAACGTGACATCATGGCAGCTATTTTCAAAGCTATATTATCCAATCAAATCTTTCATTATACTCACTGTATTACGCCGAAGCGTGTAACGAGTTTGAAGGACCCAGCTTCGGATCATTGCACCCGGGCAACACAGCTTCCTTCAAAAAAATATCTCAGCGGTGGCGAACCGTTGGTAACACTGTGTCCAATTTGACCGGCCCGAGATAGAAACCTCAAACCTCGTGCTCCAGAGACGAACGCATTACCGCTCACCCAACTCGGAACAAAAATTGTTTTAATTTTGTCAATGCAAACATTGGTTGATTTGCAAGTCGGAATATGGAGCAGAGCCTGTCGAAACAGCTCGAGAACGAAAAAGAAAATTAAACTCAAAAATTTTATAAATAATTTTAGAAGGTTTTTCTCATATGTGATATCATGGCAGCTCTATAGCAACAACAGTTGTTCAAAGTTTGAGATTTACTACAGACATGACTTGCTAGCAGTAACACATGACACAATTTTTAAGTATTTTTAAAAAATAACAATGATTTATCAAAGTGGATTGTGATTGGAGGTTTTCTTTGTTTTTTACTAAACATGACGTCATTGTGGTTATCTTACGAGTTGCATTTCCATAACAAAACTTCTTTCAAATTTGCAGCGCAATATGAACTTGAGAACTTGTAATTAAATATTTGTTATATATCCCGTTCCACTTCAGTACTTATTACATAAAAAGTTGCTTAGAGCAAATTTATTTCAAAAGGTGGCTTTTTATGACGTCATGGCGGCTAATTTTGGGTCACGCAATGTAACAAAAATTTGTATTGCGTTGTGAATCTGATGTTCAAATACCATTTTCATAAAAAAAACTTGTTGAAAGTGCTTCAATAAATATGAACCTTTAATGACTGTATAAAATTTGGCCATTTAAATACCACACAATCTTCCCTAAAGTGATGTCAAAGTGAAATATTATTGTTCATGTCACTAAACAAAAGTTGTTTCAACATTACACTACAATGATCGAAGTGCTGATGAGCAAGAAGTATAATTTTGTGGCACATCTTGTCCCAATTGGTTTCACACGATCAAACTTAAACAAAAAAACCCATATTTTTGTCACAATTAACAAAACTTACCATAGTAACGTCATTCTTGATGAAGTTATTAGAATCGAAAAATAAAGCGTTTTATCAATACATGTCCAAAAGCCTAGAGATTAAAAAATTAAAATTATTAATTTTGCTGAATATTAGATGGTTAAAATGTGTTTGTGATTATAAAAAAATTAAAAATGTTATTAACCTTTTGCGAGATGCATGGAAATAGTTCAAAAATACATACACTACAATTTCAAGGTAATTCATCAGCACACCAAATAAAACAAAAGTTTCAAGAGTTGTATTCACGGAATATGACTATTTTTTTGCAAGTTCAAATGCTATAAATTGATGGATTATGATGATATCGCCATATGACGTTATAGGTCACTCCAAAAATTGTCTAAATTACTGATACAACTTGAGTTAGTTTCCAAAAATCAATATCAAATCCAATTGGCACCGCAATTAAAATAAGTAAAACTTACTGTATAAAGAAAAAAATTATAAAATTTTTCAAAAATTACATCATTATGATGTCTTGCAAACATAATGTTGTGATTTTTTGTCACAACTTGATTATATTTTTCTTATTCACATTGATAAAATAATGTATCAGTTTTGATCGTTATTGTATCAGCTCTTTTAATTTGCTGATAAAATAAAATAATGTATCGGCTCTTTTAATTTGCGATTTTATGTACTTCCAAAATCATTATTTTTTCTCTAAAACAAGCAACTTTTGCTACTAAATGACGTCACTAACTTTAAATGTGACGTCATCACTTTTAAATTACTATTGATAAAAACTTCGGAAAAAAGATTGACTCTGTGCAAATAAATCATTTTGCTGGCTTTTACCAAACAGTAGTTTTGTGGTAGGGCATAAAATTATTCATCCCTAAAATCCCTTCTTTGCCCCCACTCAATTTAACAGCTTTCTGACGGGTGCATTTGGTAAACTTTTAGTATGTTATTTTCCACATCCAATTGCACCAAAAACCGTTGAGAAACCATTTCTTGCAATTTTTTCCAGTTTTGACTGTATTTTCCTGACTATAACAAAAAAATGCTTTTAACTAAGCGTGTACGAATTTTTGCCATTTTATTCTACAAGAAAACTTGAAAACAATATAGCTGAAAATTCGTGAAAATTTAAAAACAAGCAGCTTTAACCCAAAATTTACTGGTTCTTATAAAAAAGTTTATTTCAATATTGCTTTTTCTGGCTACGGTAATTGGCAGAACAAAGCAATTCGAAACTATATCCCACATGACGCTAAATTAATATTTTTGTGACGTAGAGATCATCAAAATTTTTTGAAAGTGCTTGATTTACAGTATACAGTATATAGCTTCAAGCCTGTACGTTAGCAGGGCTGCTACTGCAAAAAGGTTTATAAATTTATACTTTACAATGTTGCAAAAAAGGTTTGGAAGAGACCATTTCACCAAACATTTTTACAGAAATAATTTTATAAATTCTGACCCATATATAACCCAAATTTGAATCCTTATTCTAAAACTAAACACAAATTTAACTCAAACCTAAACCTTAATTCAAATCTTAACCTCTTAAAAATATAAATGAAAAAAGCGCAAAAAATGTTCCACGTTTTCGCTTCATTCTGTTTAACTTAGAAAATTTTTGGTTAAATAGTCATTCCTAAAAGATTTTAATTAGAATCCAAGAATTATTAGCCTGATAGTTTTTTAAATCGTGTTTACAATGTTATTGATTTAAATTGATTTATTGTCCGATCGTTTACCGCTGGGGCAACACCAAGAGCGTAAAAATGTTTTTGATAGTTACAATTTAATTTAGAACTATTTAAAGCTTTTTCACAGTTTTTGGAGCTTTTGAAGTTCAGAGTTGCATTTCATTTTGTAAGCCTTATATTTCGGTGCGTCTTATACAAGGAAATAAAAGCAGTACAGGCCATTCATTGATAGTGCGCCTTATAGTCCGAAAAATACTATATAAAAATATGGCGAATATTGACACTTAGTAAAACTGCCCAAAAAATAAAAAATTGCCCCCAAATTTACTGCCCAACGAAGGTATAATATAATTTGACGCTTACCTATGCAGCAAAATAGTCTAAAAGCTAGGCTATTAAATAGACTAGCCCATTGACCACAAAAATGAAATAGCCAGCTCTGATTACAAAAAAGTATAAATGCTGAGCAAAAATTGCCCAAAAAATATGAAATTGCCCAAAAGTTTGACGCGTAGATGACACTTTAAAATAACCGTGTGGGGGCTGTTTCACCCTCGGAACCCTACCTTCTACGCCACTCTGCATAGGCATCAGATTGAGATTTGTTTCATGTTTCATTGCCGATTGTGAATTGAACCGTCAGAAGAGTGTATTGAATGTTGAAAAAATTACAAAAAACATCTCATTCCATCAGGCGCGTAGCCAGGATTTCGCAAAAGGGGGGGCTTTTTCGGAAGTTTGATGCAAACTTGACCCAAATTTTCATTAGTTTTGAATGAGATTAAGGCGGTTTTTCTGGCCGAAAACAGGTGATCTCCGAAAAAAAAGGTCTTCGCCGAAATTCGAAGGCATTTTCCTTCCGAAATCAGAAATTCTAAGAGTTTTTCGGGCCGAAAACAGGTGATCTCCAAAAAAAAAGGTCTTCGCCGTAATTCGAAGGGTTTTTCCAGCCGAAATCAGAAATTCCAAGGGTTTTTCTGGCCGAAAGCAAGTGATCTCCAAAAAAAGAAGAAGGCCTTCACCGACTTTGGGTGAGCTCCAGAACCGAAAAACTCCACTATTCTGGTCCAAACACCAGCAAGTCCTTCACAATTTCGACTCCCAAATCCCTTTGAGGGGACTGTTTTTATTTTTGGACCAAGAATCGGCCTCAAAAATTTAGGAAGATCAAATCTTTCTGTTTTGATTACAGTAATCAAATTTTTGATTACTGTAATCAAAACTGAAAGAATCAAAAATTTAGGTAACGATCTGTATGGGTAGGTTTGCGGAAAATGGAAGAACTCAATTCCATTTTCCGCAAACCTACCCATACAGATCGTTACCGGTACCTAAATTTTAGATTCGACCACCCTCTGCAACATAAACGAGCTGTGTTTGACACACTCATGCATCGAGCAGTCACTTTACCAAGCCATAAACTTGAAAAGCGTAAAGAAATAAAATATATAAAAGCCGCCCTGAAGAAAAACTCGTATCCTTCACGGATTCTTTGTTCCCGAAAGAAAACCAAAGCTGAAATTACAGACTCACCTCGCAGTAACAAAGGATATGTCATAATTCCCTACTTTCCTGGCTTATCAGAAAAAATTAGACGAAGTTTGATTCCACATGGCGTGAAAACAATTATGAAACCAAGAACAAAATTGGGACAGATCCTATCATCTCACAAGGACAAAATTCAATCCAATAAACGGCAAGGCGCAATTTACCAAATTCCATGCAAAGACTAATATGGTTTACATAGGAGAAACTAAACGATCATTCGAAACCAGAAAAAAAGAACATATTAGATCATCATCATCATCATCATATTTATTTATTTACCAAGTGACGTCATATCACAAGAAAAAACTGCAACTTCCTCTAGGTATATCACTAAAGCATCGAAATAAGCAATTCCTTTAAAACCAAACACACAAACTTGCAGAGTCAAAGCGATATTTAGTCACTTGGTGAGGAGACAGCGAAGGACCGAAAGGTCATCTAAGTCTACTGCCACCTCACCAAGTTAAGGTTAAAAAAAAAACAGCTTCTAGATTTTCTCAGTCTGCTACTTTCTATGATAAAAAATTTTACGCAAAATTAAAACAAAGTGTTGCAAGGATATGTGCACTTTGTACAGTGTATACACAAAACTCACAGTCACCATGTAAAGAAAATGCAAGACAACATTAGAATTGTTCTGACTCTAAGCATACTAAAAAATAAAAATGCTGTAACTACAGATTGGATAGAAATAAAATTAATAAAGTTCATAATGCTTATTTATGTTTTCTAGAATTTAAAGTGGGCAATTAGAGTGAAAAAAAATTTTTTTTCCTTGCTTTGTTTTGTATTGTTTGGCAATATGTCATTAGTACTGGTACAATTTCCAATACCAGTATATATCAACCTCAGTCAGTTCTTGCAAAATTACTAATAATTCATGGGGACATCAAAATGAGAGATGACGTATTGTAATAAATGTGTGATAGATGAATGCACCAAACTCATGCTATTCAAGCAAAAAATAGGTTATTGTTGAACTAAAGCATAAATATGCAACTATGATTCCTGTAATTACTACTGCATTGCTAATAGAAAGCTGTTATTCTAGCTTTTATCGGTTTCATAGTTTGATAAAAAATGAGCTTTAACAGCTTTTTTAAATCTGTAGAATGAAACTTCTTTCATACTGCTTGGAATTTCATTCCAAATTTTAATTCCTGCGAATGATAGAGACTTTTGCCCTAATCTTGTTCTAGTTCTTGGAAGAAAGAAGTTGTTTTTGTGGCTCAATCTTGTCTTATGTGTATAGCAGTTTTTCATTAGGTTAAACTTATCTGAATTTGCAAAAGATAATACATTATTGTGAATTTTGTACATTAGCTTTGCAGTTTCCAGAGAGTAAATATCCTTGAGTTTTAAGCATTTAGCTCGATAGAACAAACGATTAGTATGCTCACGATATCCACTTCCAGTTAGCAATCTGATGCTTCTTTTTTGCAGAATAAAGAGAGGTGCTAATGTTGATTTTGAAGCAGTCCCCCAACTACTTATGCAGTATTGTAGATGAGAGTATATGAGGCAGTGGTAAACAGATCTTAAGGTTTGCTCATCTACAAAGTGTTTTAATTGATTAAGGGCCCAAGATCCCCTTGCTACCTTTGAACATTGTTTCTTGATTTGTTGTTTCCAGTTTAGATTGTCGTCTATGAGAACACCTAGATACTTTATGTGATGTGATTGCTTGATTGGATTATTATCTATTGATACTTTGAGTTCAGGTTTATTTTGTTTTGTTGTCACTACCATAAACTCAGTTTTATTAAAGTTAATTGATAATTTATTCACCTTGAACCAATTGCTTACATTGAGTAATTCATCATTAATATTTTGTTGCAGTGTTGAAACATTAGAATGGGAGAGAGTAAGGTTTGTATCATCAGCAAAAAGATGAATTGTGGAATTTGAGGCAAGTGGTAGATCATTGATGTAAATATTAAATAACAACGGACCTAGAGTTGATCCCTGAGGATTACCGCAAATAACATCTCTTGACTTGGATTTATATTGATTTACAATTGTATACTGTTGACGGTCAGTCAGGTAACTTGCTAGTAACTGTAATGGTAATCCTCTAATTCCATACTTTTCTAGTTTCTTGATCAGTATTGTGTGATTGATGGTATCATATGCTTTTCTTAAATCTAAGAAAATAGAACATGTAATGAGCTTTTTATCCATATTGTCAAGTAGCTTATTGTAAATATCTAAAACAGCTTCATTTGTTGAGCAATTTTTCTTAAAACCATACTGGTTTGGACTAATCAAATTATTGCTCACAAAATAATTGTTTAGTTGATCAAGCAGACACTCTTCAAAAAGTTTGGCAAAAGGATTTAAAATAGAAATAGGGCGATAATTACCGCATAACTCTCTTTCGCCTTTTTTGAAAATTGGAATAACTTCAGCGGTTTTTAACACTTTTGGAAAATATCCTGTTGATATGCATGCATTAAAAATGTTAGTTAGAACTGGAGCTATAACAGAGCCTGACATTTTTATATACTTTGCAGGAATTCCATGTCTTCCTGTACTTTTTGATGGATTCATAGTTCTGATGTAATTCACTACTTCTTCTTCAACTATTGGTTCTAGAAAAAACGAATTGCAACTACTCTGAATCAAAGATGTGGCATTAAATTTGCCATCAATTATAGCTGTTGTTTGGATTGTAGATGCAAGGTTAACTCCTATCTCTATGAAATATTTATTGAACAAGTTACTGATGGCCTGTGGACCTTGTGCACTTTCACTTTTGGAAGCATACATTTTATTAGGAATGTTATTTTTCTTCACATTTTTCAAGTGAATAATTTTATTTATAATTTTCCAAAGCGACAAGGTGTCATGCTTATTATCATTCACTAAATTTTTAATGTAAAGTCGTTTTGCATATTCCTTAATATGAGTCAGTTTATTTCTATAGACTTTGTATTGTGCCCATGTATTACTGTCATTTAATTTAAGGGCTCTTTTGTACAATAAATTTTTTTGCTGGATTGATATAAGGATTCCTTTGGATAACCATGGTTTGTTTTTTAGTTTTGTTTCCTTTCTGCTTTGTTTTCGTAATGGTGCATGTATGTTTAAAGTCTTATGAAAAATGTCAATAAACTTCTCAGTGTAGTTATCAATGCATTCCTCTTTGATATCACCTAATAGCTCCATTCCTTCAGTTAATTTGTCTAAAAATTTTTCTACTTCAAAATTTTTTGTATCACGAATTAGGGTGACAGTTGATTTTTCACTCTTGGGCAGGCTTAAATTAGAACACACCATTACTGGCAGGTGATCACTTACATCTTCCACCAGAATAAAACTTTTGTGTTCACCCACTACATTGTTTGTATAAACATGATCTAAAAGAGTTGAGCTTGTAGTGGTTATTCTTGTCGGGTGTGTAATTAAGGGAATGCAGCCTAAGCTATATGTTAAATTCAAGAAATCTTTAATATTGATATCAGAGTTACTTTTCAACAAATCTGCGTTGAAGTCTCCTTCGATATAATACATCAATTTTCTACTATTCAATTTTTCAATTGTTGATTCAAAACTCTTGCAAAACTCTGATAATTTCTGTTTAGGGTGTCTGTAAATTACCCCCACTATACATTTTTTGTTATTCCCTAAATCTAGTTGAATCCACATATCTTCACAGTTAGGAATGTTTAAATCAAACTCCTTGCAAATTGAAATTGATAAAGACCAGAGGTGGAGTCCTCGAGGACGTCCTTGGCCTCGAGGACGTCCTCGAGGACAGATTTTGAAGTCCTTGGCCTTGGCCTTGGCCTCGAAGGTCAAGTCCTTGGCCTTGGCCTTGGCCTCGAGGCCTCAAGTCCTCGAAAATTGGCCTGTCCTCGGCTCGAGGACAGCACTATTTTTCGGAAAGTTAAAATTTTGCGGAGCGGTTGAAAAATTCTTTGGAAAGCGTTTTTTCGTGGAGATCGCTTGAAAAATTTTTGTGAAGACCTTTTTTTTTTTTTTTTTTGGGAGATCGCCTGATAAATTTTTGTGAAGACCTTTTTTTTTTTTGGAGAGCACTTGCGCTTTGTGTCCTTGGTCCTTGGCCTTGGCCTCGAGCATTCCTGTCCTTGGCCTCGAGAGTGTCTGTCCTCGGAAAGGCTGTCCTTGGCCTTGGCCTTGGCCTCGGATTTTTTTTGTGTCCTTGGCCTTGGCCTTGGCCTCGAGCCTTGTGTCCTCGACTCCACCTCTGATAAAGACTCCTTAATAAACAATCCTACTCCTCCCCATCTTGTAGTTGTGCCTTTGTGGTAAAAATGGTACCCACTTAACTTTGCTTTGTATACCTGTAACAATTTAAGTTTGGTTTCACTTATAGCAATGATATCAGGTAAGATATCATAATTTGTTAAAAGTTCATTCAATTTATCAAAATTTGCATTTAAGCTTCTTATATTCACGCAAAGCAAAGAAAATTTACACTTTTTGTTAATAATATTGGCTTCGGCCTGTGAGCAGTATTTTGAGTCAACCAAACCAGAATTTAAATCATTTAGTAAGCTTTTTATCTTGTTGTCTACCTGTAAGGATTTAGCTGGGAAAAATGAATTATTTGTGTGATTAATATCAAAGTTTAGTTTGTCATCATTTCTCATTTCATTTAACAATTGCTTATCATCTAGGGTTTGAAAAGGAAACAATTCACTGTAACAATTTTGGCAGAGGTATGGTTCAGTAGAAGAACAAAGAGTGCGAAATTTAAGGGGACTAATGACTGTGCATTTGAGATGAATCCATCCACCACATATATCACACTGAATAGCACACTGGTTCCTTTTACAAGGTCTTAAACATATTTCACATGGACATTTAACTGGCATTATCAAGCAGTCAAACCAATGAAAGATTCTACACTAGTTAGACAAAATAGCAAATTTAAAATTAGCCACAAAATATGCAGAAAAAGTTGTTTTGAATTTAAAATGAAAACAGGTGAAAAGTAACTTTCAATATACTGGTAATTATAAATTTAGACAAAAAGGTAGGCCTACAGAAAAAAAAAAAAAAATTCAGATCCAACTATGGACACAAAAATACAAAAACTACTAATGTCAGATCCTGCTATGTAGTCACAAAACACTAAAAGAGTGCTGAGTGTCAGGTTGAAGTATCCTTCTTATTCATACACCCAAGAGTTGTTAGCACAGCAATAATTGTTAAGTTCACCTTCTTTAAACCATAAAGCTATTTCTTTCTTTGCTGTTTCCACAGAGTCAGATCCATGACATATGTTTCTCCCAAAGTCAATACAATAATCTCCACGAATTGTTCCAGGAAGATAATCAACAGGGTTAGCCTCTCCAAGCATTTTACGATCAGTTTTAACTGCTCCTTTTCCTTCCCAAACCATTAGAGATATCAGAAATGCTCATTCAAAACCCGCAAATATCAAAGATAACACCACAGCACTTTGCAAACACGCCATTAACTTGCACCACGATATTGACTGGAACAATAGCCAAATTTTAGAATTTGAAACTGATTATAGAAAACGCCGATTTATTGAATCATTTTTTATTAGCAACGTTCCAAATACTAAGAATGATAGAAAATCTATTTCATTGCCATCTTTGTACTTTAAATTGGAAAACTAATACATCATTTGTTAGTAAAAAAATTTGATCTTTGTGAGTTTAGAACCCGGTTTTCACGTTTGTTTCCATTTGCTCACTTATTGAAATGGTCATCATAGTATTTCAGATACCGGTTTGGTCCCAATTCATTCATTCACCTGCTTTTTTACACAATGTTATTGCTTACTCATGTGACACGTGATTACGTCATTTGTTGATTGCTTTGCTTCTATTTGCATTTTAACTCATTTTAGATCTTTTAGCCCTGATGAAAACAGTTAGTTTACTGTTGAAACGTTGGCTGTTTTTAAGTTTTTTATGTTTGAAATTAGCCTTGACACCAGCAGAACAATAAAATACAGATCTACATCTTACCTGGTGACAAAGAATATGTTCATTAACTACAGTATTAGGTCCCACATGAAACTGATGTAGGCAGTCTAGACGCGTCTGAAGTTTCCGAAATAGAGATTTCAAAATAATGCCTGAGCATCATTTTTGTAGAGGAGAAGGTAGGTCTTGAACCAAAATTTCAACCTTTTGGTTAAAAAAATGGTTTCAAAAACGGTGCATACTTGAGCAAACTGCTGCATCTTAAGCTACAATCATCCACGGGGTGTTGGGCATTCAATTGGCAATTTTTGTAGAGAAAAATCAATGCCATATGGATGACATTTTACAAGTTTTTAAAGCTTTTTGAAAAATGTAAATTTCTAAGTTGTTTTATTTTACGATTTCTGGTTGAAATTGCTCATTTTCTTCAGCTCCCCGCCCCCCCTTATTTACTGGTCAAGTCCAAAATAGGTTTAAAAGTTTACATAATATTTGGTTTCAATTTTCTAAGTGACTTGGCAAAGCGGGGGATTCGACCCCTCGTCCCTCCTTCCTGGTTGCGTCATTAGCTGAGAATTTTTAGTGGTCGTGTTGGGGACAAAATTTGTTTAAAATATACGCCCCCAAATTATTCATACACTTGCTAAATAAACCAATTGCTTGAGATGTGTGACATTGGGGCATCTCCTTAAATTAGAGGTAATAGAGGTACCATAGTTTGTGCCACCTAAATAGAGGTACTGGTTTGTTGACTTAATTTAAGCATAACTTTATAGATTATAGTTTATGCTAAAATGCCCCTCCACATTTTGATTCTTTGTGATAATTTCATGGATAAAAAACTATTTATTTCAAATTGACTTTGGCTTTGAGTCAAGTTCATTTATAAATAACTTCTTAAAGTTTGAAGTTGCTGCGATAAGGGAAAGTTTTCCATTTTGAGGTTCGCAGAAATCCCTTGCCGAAATCTGAGCATTTTGGCTAATATTTAATTTAAATAACGTCACAAGACGTTTTTGTGACTTACCTATTTTGGCATGGCCATTTTGTAATTCGGTCATAAAAAGCAATAAAGAAAATTTGTGCCGCCTGTGACGTAATTTTTCAAATATGTGGTTGTAATGTCTTTATAGTGACGTCATCAATTCAAAACCGGTTTTTCTAAATAATTTTGGTGAACACTAATTTGAATGCCAATTTTGGTGTTCTCCTGACTTTTAATTTAGGAGTTAGATGGAAGGACATTTTTGCTACCCCCGAGTAAAATACATTGGTCAAATATAGCCCGTGAAAATAGAATTACTGTAATCAAAACTGAAAGATTTGATCTTCCATATAGCAAAAGGCTGACCAAAATAAATGTGCCCATCAAAAGTCAGTAAAAATAGCATTTCAATTTTTGGTTAGTATCGTGGCTGAGTTGTTGCGTCCTTGGATAATGCTTTACGATTTAATGATTATCCTTGCTTGGTGGCTTCTTTATTGGTCGAAAATTTGAAAAAGTCAACGTAAATTTTGGGTCTCTGGAAGTTCTTAAGCAGGTGCGGATTCTCCAAACACGAAATAGTTATCACAATAAACAGTGTGCGAATCGTCCAACAAATAGCGTCTGATTCTGTCCGGGGACAAGAAAAGAAATATGCAACAAACAACAACAATTTAGAAAACAGAGCTGGACCAAAAATTGCATAATATCTCACAATGTATTTAATTATCACTAGCTATATCACATTTCAGTTTCAAATGAAAACGTGTTCTCATTTCTTGATTAGCAGTATGAAGAACTAACAGTGGATTGTAGTTGCATACAAAGGCGTCGCTAAGAATGGTGACACCCGGGGCGGAATTTCATGATGTCACCCTTCACAATGTATAGTAAGCTGCAAAAGCAGGGTGTCGAACCGTTTCAAATAACGGTTCGGGTTCAGGTTTAGCTCCTGCTCAAAATATTTTAGCGGTTCAGGTTTGGTTCGGGTTCACTTGAGCACCATTTGAGCACCATTTTCGAGGTTCAGGTTCGGTTCAGGTTCACTCAAGTAAAATATTACTGGTTCAGGTTCGGTTCGGGTTCATTGACTTAAAATTTAACTGTCGTTACTCGTTTCGTCCAGAAAAAAATCAGTTCAGCAAGTTAACATGAATCCAAAAAAAAAGGAGAAATTGCTGATCCTGTTGATGATCACCACTGCTCTTATTGTGCGTGTACCAGCGCCAGCGGCATCCGGATATGGAAAAATATATTCTTACTTTTGTTAGGGGTTCAGGTTCGGTTTGGGTTCACTTGAGCACAATTTTAAGGGTTCAGGTTTGGTTCAGGTTCACTGAAGTAAAATTTTGCTGGTTCAGGTTCGGTTCGGGTTCACCAAAATGAAACGGTTCATTCGGGTTTACGGTTCGGGTTTAGGTTCGGTTCGACACCCTGTGCAAAAGCTTATATTTGAAAAATAGAGGAACTATTGTATTGCTGCAGATACGGCTGTTATTTGGCTAGCTCATTAACTTTTCATTGTAAGATTCTAGAACTTGGAAGTATGAGCAGCACACGCCTAGTATCACGCGCGTAATCAGAAATCTGCAGTGGTGGAGAGGGGCTGTGTTTGGGTGTCTGGGAGCTCCGCCAGAGGCCATTGGGGGTCTGGGGGCAAAGCCCTCAGCAATCGAAAAATTTTATTTTTTTTGTAAAACTAACTCAATTTTAGGCTTATTTTGATAGAAAATAATGCCATTCAAACGTAGGATCAGGGAGAACTTTGGTGTCATAGACATTACAGCAGTGCAAAAACATGATCAGACTCAGGCGCGTAGCCAGAAGTCTGCAGTGGGATCTGTTTCGGGTAGTGGTGCCGAAACAAGGGGGGATGGGGGGATATATCCCCCCAATAATTTGACTGTATACCCCCCAACAGTTTGAGTATGGTCTTCATCTACATCCCCTCCAATAATTTGACTCTGGTGAGCATCTGATCACAGGTCAGTACTTAAAAAAAGTGTTCCATTTCTGGTGAAGATCTGTTTTTTTGGTCTTCACTTAATTTGCTCACCTGAAAAAAGTCTTGGTCGAGGTTCATCCCACCAATGTTGAAAGTAGGGCAAAATTGGGGTAAAATTGCAAATTATCCCCCCCAATGCTCAACGCAGATTTGCACCACTGGTTTCGAGGGTCTGGGGGCAGACTGCCCCCAGCTCTCAAAAATTTTGTTTGTTTTGTTTTGCAAAAATGACTTAATTTTAGGCTTTTTTTGATAAAAATTATTGGTTTTGAAATGTGGCAGAAATTAGCAGTGCAAAAACATCATTAAACTGGTTGCATAAATGTGCCATAACTATGTGGAAGGTAGCTAATGGTAAAATCTCAGTTCTCTTACTTACAAGCTGATACCGTAAATAATAAAATTCTATACTTCAAAGAAACTCACAAAAATTAAACACATTTTGTCCTTATTTATCAGAGAAAAATAATTGTTGGGGGGGGGGGGGGGGGGGCGAATGGAACGATATTTGAGTCGAAGTGATTATTAATCAACTAATACTGAATTGCCACCCCCCTATTCCTGGGCTTATATTTTTTAAAGAAAACATATATTTAGCATGTTTTAGCCAGCGATCAAATTACATTGCTTAGTGTTGACGATTTTTCAAATTTTGCTGATTTGTGATCTATATTTTTTTGGAAAATTAGCCGCCCGCCCCTTCTAAACAAATGTTTCAAAACATACTTTAAATCATTTTTAAGTCCATTTCAGTGTGTTAAACATTTCCAATTATGTTAAACATATTGTTGTTTTCTTTTTTGTTCAATTGCTTTCATTAAATGGTGTCACCCCAAAATGGTGACACCCCAAAATGGTGACACCCGGGGCGGGCCGCCCCTCCCCCCTTAGATTTTTTTGCAGCAGTTGACTACTATGTTTATTTCACGGTGCCTTGTTGTTTTTGTTTTTTTGGCTTGTTTTTGCTTGCGCTTTTCTTATCGCTATTTGCTTTAGAATTGAAGTATGAAGTGAGAGTGTGGGTGAAACTGACTTGATGAGCCCTGCTCCTTCGCTTCATCCACAGTATGCATAGACTGTGGTTTTGCATTGTATAGCTTTTACAGATGTCATGGTGTGCCTCTTTTTGTGCATGCTGAAAGAATAAACTACTGATACTGATTAGCAACGCCACTGGTTGCCTAGTTGGTACCAATTTAATTAAACTCATTGCTACGCGGACAAATAACACTTTTTTCATTGTTTGCATAGTTTTGCGCTTGTAAAGGCTGAACCTTGACAATGTCATTGTGTAATGTGTAGCCAGCCGTATCAGCAGCCGCTCTATATTATGCGATTTACTTTGATCGTTTCAAATCGAAGTAGAACTGCTGAAAAATGTATTTATGGCTTGTTCTGATAAAGTGTGTATCACATAGTATATACGCAAGTGCAATGCAAGTACTATAGTAGTTTGATTGAAATCTGAATCGCTTGACGCATAGTTGCTTGAAGTCTACGATCTAGGCGCCCAACTTGGATTTTGCAAAGGGAAGAAACCTTGACCCAAAACTTTAAATTTTTTTGTTTCAAAAAACGCCTCATTTAAGTGGCGTGGCGAGCAAACCGGTACAATTACGCGTAGCACAACCAGGGCTTCAGAGAAATATTTTCAGGGGGTGCGAAGCAGAGGTGGAGTCCTCGAGGACGTCCTTGGCCTCGAGGATACATTTTGAAGTCCTTGGCCTCGAAGGTCAGGTTCTTGGCCTTGGCCTCGAAGCCTCAAGTCTTCGAAAATTGCCCTGTCCTCGGCTCGAGGACAGCACTATTTTTTGAATTGTTAAAATTTTGTAGTTCGCCAGAGAAAATTATTAAATTATTTGAAAACCTTATTTTTGGGAGATCGCCTGAAAAAATTTTTTGAAGACCGTTCTTTTTTTTTGGAGAACGCTTGAAAAAAAATTTTTAAATACCTTTTTTTTGGAGAACACTTGCGCCTGTGTCCTTGGTCCTTGGCCTCGAGCATTCCTGTTCTTGACCTCGAGAGTGTCTGTCATCGGAAAGACTGTCCTTGGCCTCGGATTTTTTTGTGTCCTTGGTCTTGGCCTCGAGCCTTATGTCCTCGACTCCACCTCTGGTACGAAGACTGATAATTACGATTGTGTTTCGCCGGAAATTAGGTAAAAACCAAAAAAGGTCTTTGCCGGAAATTTGATTAGTTTTTGATCTGATACTAGATGAAGACCAAAATAAAACAAAAGGTCTTCGCCGGATTTTGGTTAGGTTTTGATCTGAATGCAGATTTGGGCTAAGTTTTCTAAATAACTCGGTTAAGGGGTGGGGAGCTGAAGCCCCCATAACCCTTTTTAGTGATTAGTCGTACCACCGTCCTGGTCTGAGTTTTGTGAGTCTTTTTCAGTGAATAAGAAAAAATTAATTAAATAAATTCTTGTGAAAGAGCAGGCTTAGATTTAGCAAATTTATTAACAATAATGCGTGGAAACTAAATAGATTTGCGTCGCCATAGCAAGCATGAGATCATGAAATTGTTCAAAATTAATTACCGCACAGCATGTTTATACAGTAATTTCTGTATTCGCAGCACTTTTTTTGTTTGAATAAATAATTTTATAAAGCACAAGGCTTGTTTTTAATCAGAATTAAAGAACTAATAAATAAAATTGCGAGCCTCGGCATGCCATAAAGAGACGTAACCAGGATTGTACTCAGGCGCGTAGCCAGGAATTTGCAAGGGGGTTGGGGTTATTTCGGGAGTCTGTGGCGGAGCCTCCAGCCGCCGGAGGCCATTGGGGGTCTGGGGGCGAAGCCCCCGGCCACCGGAGGCACGAGCGTCTAGGGGCGGAGCCCCCAGCGCTCGAAAATTTTGCTTTTTTTGCAAAAATAACTTAATTTTAGGTCTATTTTGATTAAAAAAAACAATGTTTTTGAAACGTGGCATAGAAATTGGCAGTGCAAGCATGATTAAACTGATTACAAAATTGGTTATGTGGGAGGTGGCTAATGGTAAAATTTCAGTTTCCTAAATTACATGTTGGTATATCATAATACTATATCCTATATAGCTCAATAAAAGTCACACGTAGTCATCTATTTCGTCTATATTTTATAGAGAAAAATAATTGGGCAGGGGGCCTATTGGATATAAATTTGAGAGTAATTGGTAATTAACTGCAGTAATACTAAATAGCCCCCCTCCCCCCCTATTCCTGAGTTTATAATATATTTGTTGATGAAACCTATGTTTAGCATTTCTACACTAGCGATCAAATTTGATTGCTTGTTTTCGGCCATTTTTCAAAGTTTTTTTTGATCTGAGAGTTTTATTTTTGACAAATTAGCCCCCCTCCTAAATATATGTTTCAAAAAAAATGCTTCAATTCACTTTGTAGTCCATACGAGTGCAAAAAAATTGTCGCAGAAGTGCTAGAAACGTGGTGTTTTTCCTATTCTGCATTTTAGTTGACAGGCCAATGGGGGGGCTATAGCCTCCCCCCTCACTAGCTACGCTACTGATTATGCTACAGAAATCTTGAACCAAAAGCTACAATTTTTCTGTGAAAAAATGTATCCATTCACTAGTGTGTTGAGCAGAGCTCCCAGTCATTGGAGGCCAGAGGGTTCTGGGGAATTTTTGTGATTTTTTGGAGAAAATTAACATTTTAACGCCATTTGGATGACCTTCGAAATGTTTTAGAGCCACTTGCAAGAACTAAACGGCTAAGATTTGGAAGTTAGTTAAAATAATTAGATTGCTCAGCTCCTTCAGCCCTCCCTTTGCTGGTAAATCCCAAAACACACTTGAAAGCTTGCATATTTGGCTTAAAGAGATACTGCTCGAAGTTGGTTTTATAAAAGAAATGAAAACTACTTGAGGTGATAAAGCGGTGCTCTAAATCTTGGTGCACTATTTCCCTTATTCGCGAAAATTCGGTTTAATTCGTTTCACTCCGAACCATTGGCAACTCTGCTTTTCGAACTTTTGTGACATCAGAAAAAGATCAATATGCAGATTATATCGATCATCGGGTTCAGGGGCGCCGAGAGCCGAACGTGGGCCCGGAGACAGCTCAAACATGGATTGGCACCCTCAAATTGGATGGGCCCCCTCTCGAGCTCAAATATGATGTGATGGGCCCCCGGCCGAAATCAAGTGATCTCAAAAAAAAAAAAAGGTCTTCGCCGAAATTTCGACTGTTTTTTCGGCCGAATTTCGATGGGCCCCCTCTCGAGCTCATGGGTCCCGGGGTCATTGTCCCCCCCTTCCCCCCCTCTCGGAGGCCCTGATCGGGTTCGTTTTTCTGTAAAAACTTTTGCAAAGTCATCCTTCTCTGATGTCACGAAATTTCGAAACGCGTATTTGCCAATGGTACGAAGTCAAACGGATTAAATCTATTTTCGCAAATAACGTCAATAGTGGAAGAAGGTTTGTGGCACCTCTTTGTATTCTCAAGTAGTTCTCATTTCTTCAATAAAACCGATCTCGAGCAGTATCTCTTTAAAGAGTGGTTTGGCTAAGGGGGCTTCTGAAAAAACAATTATTAAGAAAACGAGCCGAATGTAGAAGGGCATTTAAGTCTAGTTTATCACTGCTGACCGGAATGTAACGTCAAGCCTAAAATGCATTCTCACCAAACTTCAACTTTTTACGTCTTGCTGTTTTCAAGCTATTGTAGTTCAAAGCTAACAATCTTCCTCTCACTTCAGTGTTGTCATTTTCTTTGCCAGTATTGTAACAGAAGATTAACATTTGGAAAGTTGGCTGAAATTTATTTGAAAAGCAGCTAATTTACAAGTTTGACCCCTCGTTTGTTTTGACAACAACACTGCAAAGCCACTTATTCAGAGTTGCAAATATGCAGTAACTTTTTGAAACTTTGTGTGTAGTTGGCAACCCAAAAAATTTCTATGGAGAAAAAGCCTTTGTAAGTAGAAATTTAAATTATCATATCTTGGGAAGGGAAGGTTTTTGCAAGTGCAAATCTACATTGTCGATAAAACCGATCAGTACTTCTTTGAGCGTATCACAGACGGAAGTTAAAAATATTTTGGATAAAAGTCATTTTAACGTCACTTGGATGACCTTTCGCACGTGTTTTAGAGCCATTTGAAAAAAATTAGGTTTCTAAAATTTGGAAGCCATTTGAAAGAATTAAATTGCCCAGCTCCCTTAGTTCCTTACTTAGTGGTTAAGTACAAAACACGTTTCAAAGCTTGTTTTTGAAATTAAGCTTTCTAAGTGACTTGACTAAAGGGACGTGTTTCAGCTACATAGGCGTAGCCAGGGGGGGGGGGGGGCAGGGGGCCTGGGGCCCCCCCCCAATTGAAATACCAACAATGATAAAAAATTATGACAACATAGCCTAGCGATATTTAATTGCAGTTATGGACGACGAGGGAGCCCCGGGGCCCCTAAGTAACAACCAGGGGGCCCCTAAAAAACAACCAGGGGGCCCCTAACCGACAACCAGGAACCAGGGGGCCCCGGGGACCCTAACCGACAACCAGGGAGCCCCGGGGCCCCTAACTGTAAAAGGGGTCCCTGGGGCCTCTAACTGACAAACAGGGAACCCTTAATTGGCAACCAGAGGCCCCCAGGGCCCCTAACTGACAACCTGGGGGCCCCTAGCCCACAACCAGGGGGCCCTAGGGCCCCTAACTAATGACCAGGAGACCCCGGGGCCCCTAACCGACAACCAGGGGGCCCTTGGGCCCCTAACTGACAAACGGGGGCCCTGGAGCCTCTAACTGACAAACAGGAGGCCTTAGGGGCCCCTAATTGACCCCAGGGGCCCCCAGGGCTCCTAACTGACAACCAGGGAGCCCCTAATCGACAATCATGGGCCCCTAACTAACTACCAGGGGACCCAGGATCCCCTAACTAACGACCAGAGGGCCCCGGGGCCCATAACTGACAAACGGGGGCCCCGAGGTCTCCCACTGACAAACGGGGCCCCTAATTGGCACCCAGAGACCCTCAGGGCCCCTAACTAACAACCAGGGGACCTAGGAGCCCCTAACTGACAACCAGGGGGGCCCTAACTAATGACCAGGGGGCCCCAGGGCCCCTACCTAACGACCAGGAGACCTCGGGGCCCCTAACCGACAACCAAGGGGCCCCGGGGCCTCTAACTGACAAATGGGGGCTCCGGGGCCTCTAACTGACAAACAGGAGGCCCTGGGGCCCCGAATTGACATCCAGGAGCCCCTAGCTAACAACCAGGGGGCCCCGGGGCCCCTAACTGACGACCAGGGGGACATGGGGCCCTTAACTGACGACCAAGGGTCCCGGGCCAGAGGCCCCGCAATTCAAATTTTTAA
The DNA here is from genome assembly GCA_963965965.1 of Trididemnum nubilum. Taxonomy (NCBI): domain Eukaryota; kingdom Metazoa; phylum Chordata; class Ascidiacea; order Aplousobranchia; family Didemnidae; genus Trididemnum; species Trididemnum nubilum. Next base: position 20,847,993 of record OZ014490.1, read on the forward strand.
CAATATATACGCAAAAACCTATGAAAAATCTAAAAGTTACAATCCCAGACCCTCGTTTAACGTTATTATGAACTTAATGCTCTAACACATGCGGTAATGCAAACCCCCAACTGAAATACTACCAATGATAAATATAATGAGAGCATAGCCAGTATGTTGTCCTTGTCCGGAATTGCAGTTTCTTTAATTTAGGATTTACGAGTACAAAAGCAAGTAATAATAATGACGACCACCTGTCCACGTCATAATAATGTTATGTAATTCCTGGAGGTTTCAAAAAACTGTCAAGTGACTTGACTCGAGTCCTCCATGTTTTGGAAAAAAAGTTGTTTTTTTTTAATTTTGCTTTAAATGTTTTTTTATGAAACAACTTAAGGGCGCGATCTTATCTCAAAATCATAGGCGTAGCCAGGGGGGTGGCCTAGTTGGCCCGGGCCCCCTCAATTGAAATGCCACCAATGACAAAAATTTAACAAAAAAACCTTGTTTCTTCATTTTCAGCTTCTTGTAGCATCTTTGCGTAGAACAGTACACGCGTACAACAGTAATTAACGATAAATAATATTGACGACCAGGAGGCCCGGCGCACCCCCTTAATTCAATTTTTTTCAACCAGTTTAAATGTATAACCAGGGTGAAATCAAGGGTTTTTGTCCTAAAAATTGCTACCTCAGGCCCTCATCTGAACGTTTTATGAACGTGACGCAATAACCAGCGCCGTATTTGCCATATGGCACAGCGCCAGGGCCCAGCGCTCAGATGATAGGACTTTTTTTGGTCTTCACTTATATTGGGCAGGAAGATGTTGCAAAAATCCCCTAAGTGCCAGGGGCCCCGCGCAATGTAAGTCTGGCCCAGGAATAACATGTTTAGAAAGCGTAACCATCTATTGTACCATTTTTCAATAGCGATTCAACTCCACCTCGCCAGTTTTTACGCACAAAATACTTAAAAAAAATAGCTAGAGAGAATGCTCATTGAACATATCATTGAATTTGAATTGAGGGGGCCTGGGCCCCCTGGCCGTATATGTACTCCTATAACTGGTTAACTTTATGACAAAACAAAAATTTTGAAAGAAAATCTTCGAGTGGATTACTATTTATTGTTAAAATATTGCAGGAGGCAATGTGCCTTACTTCCCCCTACACGGACCAAATCACTTACAATTAAAATTTTACGCCATAATGCAAAATTTTAAACGTGTTTTGGACTTTAATTGCAAGTAAAAGGAGGATTGAACAGTTAAATTTTTTCGATTGGCTTTCAAATGTTAAAAATCTAGTTCTTTCAAATGGCTTTGAACACGTGCGAAATGTGATCCAATGGGATTAAAATCGCTTTTTTTTCCAAAAACTTACAAAAATCGCCCAGCGGCTGGGGGATTTTCCCCCAGACCCCCATAGCCACCGGCGGCTGGGGGCTCCGCCCCCAGACTCCTGTCTGCGATGCGTTTGAGTACACTAGCTTACTCAAAACGTCTCCAAAGTTAGACATTTGCATTTTCTAACAATTAGTTTTCACCCTCTCCCTTTACCAAAATCCTGGTTAAGTGCCAACAGACTACAGCTTCAGATCTTCCATTCTACGATATCTTTGCCCCACAAAAAGTTCCTTTTTGAAAATTTCTGATTACGTCATTGCATGTGATTTGTGGTTTGGGCCCCCCCAATCAAAAATCCTGGCTACGCCTATGTTCAGCTAACTATGGTTTCAGTCCTTTTAGTTCCCACATGGTTGCGCCACTGGTAGCTGCTAATTTTTGATAACAAAATAAACTAGAATCATAAACTGAGTTACTGCCGAAGATGCGACCTTGCAAAACCTGTAATGTTATTTTATTTTATGTTGTGATTATTCGAAAAATATTTCATATGTAACTTACCAATACATCGCACATAAGTTTTTGCAGGTGTCATTGTTTTAGTACTGACTAAGAGTACGGTACGATAGTTGGTTAGATTATGTCTGTGGATAATCCCATAACAACTGATCCGGCAGTTTATGCTTCCAAAACAGAAAACTTTCTGCAGTATGCCGATAGGGCCAGAGAAGCAGAACGGTTCACCGACATTCGCATCAAGTCGGGAAACGTGAGTATTAACGCACATCGTTTAGTGCTGGCAAGCTATTCTGAAGCTTTTGAAAGACTTTTGTTAACTCCGATGCGTGAGCAGTATCAAGGTACTGTACAGTTGGACAACTTGGACGGAAGGTCAGTGGAAGCCGTAGTGCAGTTTATGTACACGAAATCCATCATCATTTGTCAGGAGAATGTTTTTGATCTGTTAACATCAGCACACTACCTACAAATGAATGAAGTTTGCGAGTTTTGTTTCTCATATTTGGAGACAACCATTACTTTGGAAAACTGGACAGCAATTCTTTCAGCTCTGAATTTGTATGAAAATGAATCGCTGTTGGAACAAGTGCATCAGTTTATCAGTGAAAACTTTTTCGTTGTTTCTCAGAGCAAACAGTTTAAAGAGATCTCAACAAAGGATTTGATTACTGTCTTTGATCATCTTGACAGAGCCATCGTTAAAGAAAGTACAATTTATGGTGCAACAATCACCTGGATTCGTCAAGACGAGGAAAACAGAAAGTGTGAGCTTCCACACCTCTTGTCATTAATCCATTTGCATCAAGTTTCATGTGAATTCCTGGAGGATGTAGTGGCAACTGATCCTCTTGTTAAGGAAAACAATGAGTGCCTGAATGCAGTCATGGACGTTTTGAAGGGGCAATTTAAAGCTATGAGACTGAAGAAAAAGAATTCAAAAATCATTTCAGTAGGAGGATTTAACACAAGAGCAAAAGTTATTGAAGTTTACAATGTTCATGGTAAGTCAAACAGCGTTTATCCTAATTTACCAGATGAGCTTTACTATTCTAAAGCGGTAATGCTGAATAAATGCATCTACAGCTTAGGGGGAAGTTTTGATCCAGTAGATAACGAAACGGTTACAAACAAAGTATACCAAATAAACATTTATAAAGAAGATAAGCAATGGATGAAAACTCGCCCATTAAATGAAGCAAGAAGTCACATGGGTGTCGCTGTGTTCCGAAATTGCTTAGTGGTTGCTGGTGGTAAAGGTACTGAAGGAAATCGTTTTCGGAGCGTAGAATTGTTCATTCCGGCAATAAAGAAATGGCAACAGATTTCAAGCTTGATTCACGCTCGATCATCTCTAGAGCTAGTTGCATGTTGCGATACGCTGTATGCCATAGGAGGTTATGATGGCACTGAACAGCTCTCTGTGGTGGAGCAAACAGGGGATCTAGATGCTAATTGGGAAATCGCAGTGCCGATGAATTTCCAAAGAAGCTGCTTTGCTGTTGTGTGTTACAATGACGAAGTATACGTGAGTGGGGGCACGTACAGCAAAAATGGCAAAAGTTTCGTACTTGAGGTAATAGAAAAATTCAGTCCCTTTAGCAAACAATGGACTGTGTTATCTGCTTCAAACTTTTTCCGAGAAGGACATGCAGCTTGTTTGCTAGAAAACAAAATATTTGTGGTTGGAGGTCGCAATGCAAAGATTGAATGGGAGAAATCGATAGAATATTATGACCCATTGGTCAACAGCTGGTCATTTGTCGGCGAGTGTGAATATAACTTAGATAGACATTCATTAGTTGCCTTGTGATACAGTATTTTTATTTCCCGCCCACTGACAGTTCAAAGATCCCAACCCCAAACTTTTAAAAGGCATTCTAGTCAAGTTTTTTCACTGTTGATCAAAATGTTGAGAAATACCTAAAAATGCATTCTCAGCAAATTTGTACTTTCTACGTCTTCCCGTTTTCAAGATATTGCACTTCAAAGTTAACAATTTTCTTCTTACTTCAGCAGTGTTTCCATTTTGTGTGTTTTGCACCACAAGATTAACATTTTGGAAGACTAGCTTACATTTTCTTAAAAAGCAGCTAATTTACGATTCTGACCGTTTGCTTTGTCTTGACAACAAACACTTTGCTGCCAGAAACTCGTAACTTGAGCATACCAGACCCAACTTTCTGCCTGCCAATTTTGGTTCTGTAATTTGAATCGAATGCTGTATTTTGCCCTTGACAAACATCAAAAAGGCTAAAGCTTCCGTAGAGCTTACAGCGCTCCCCCAGACCCCTAGCTGAATTTAAATCACGCAAATGTCGTCATTCTTAACGCTTTTGTATGGAGATCTACATTCATAATGTGGATAGCGATTAATCTAGACAACAACAAACGGCCCTGATAACGTCTGCGGGGTCGGTAGCAGTCTTCGTACCCCTGAAAAATTTCACGATGAGGCCCTTCTTGTTCAAAGCTACATCGTAAAGTACTTATTCAAGAACGCTACAGCGTAACCTTATTTAAGAGCATGCCAGTTTCAACCCATATCAATCGATCAGGGTCGTCGTGAAAAAATTTTTTTCTTATACCTTCATGCCTCGGCCACGCTGCCGACTTTTAATCATCTAAACTGCATCTTTTACGCATCTACTGTAGATACGTAGCTTTCATGTTCAGATTCACTCAAAAAAAGTATTAATAGCCTGACATTTTAGTAATTTTTATGCAAAAGCCTTGATTTCTGATTAAGCAACATGGCTGATTATACGTATGCTCAGTGTTGGGCATTTACTTGTTAATACCCAAGTTAAATTGTTCATTAACAATTTAAAAAGTTATACAGCTTTTGTGAGTTAACTGTGTAACGTTTGTGTCAAAAGGACGCGTCCCAATGCGGTCGACCGGCTCGATCGAACAACCTATCGAACTTCTCTCCGGGTTGACTTATTAATCCATTTCTCCGATTTATCTTTAGCTTGTGGCTACGTTGGAGCTGACGCTACAAATGATTAGCTATAACTTTCGTTAAACCTCTTTAATGTTTACGTTAATCCGTTAAATTTCTAGCCTACGCCATGCGCCCTAATGCCTTAATAATAGAAATAAAAAAAATATAACAAAAAAGGCTTCTACTGTGCCTGTCTTTATTAAAATAGTAAATACCATAGTAAAAGAAATCAGAATGAGTAATTTTTAATTCGTTTGGAAATGGAATCATTTTATTCGACATCAGCTGTAGGTTAATATTGAATTTTTTTTTTAATTAATGAATTATTTTTTAACTTTAACTTGCGTTAATTTTGTTTCGCAATTAACTATTTAACTTTAACTGAGTTAAAAAATTGCTTGAAAATTCTTAGCGAATTAACTCTTAACGAAGTTAACGTTTCTCATTAACTTGCCCAACGCTGCGTATGCTTAGTTTTGATTTTTGTTTTCTCGAATTCAAGCCTTTAGATTTTGACGCTGAAATAATATTAGTTGCTAATTTACTTATGCTAAAACCAAAGATAGAGTTCTCAAGAATATATTTTGAAGTCCTTGGCCTCGAAGCTTTAAGTCCTCGAAAATTGCCCTGTTTTCGGCTTGAGGACAGCACTATTGTTTGAATTGTTAAAATTTTGTAGATGGCCTAAAAATTTTTTTTGAAGGCTCTTTATTTGGAGGTCGCCTGAAAATATTTTTTGAAGACCATTATTTTTTTTGGAGAACACTTCCAGCTGTGTTCTTGGTCCTTGGCGTTGGCCTCGAGCATTCCTGTCCTTGGCCTCGAGAGGGTCTGTCCTCGGAAGGGCTGTCCTTGGCCTTGGTCTTGGATTTTTTTTGTGTCCTTGGCCTCGAGCGGTAAGTCCTCGACTCCACCTCTGGTTAAAACAATTAATCATCTAACTTATGCACGTAATACAAGCAATATCGATGCGGTGTTGCCAGAAATTGCTTCCGGAATACATGGGGCGTTGTTTGGAAAACTTATTATTTATATTGTAGCATCTCTTTTTTTGAGCTAATTTACCAAAAAATTTGTCGCATCTATTTCTCAATCGCTCTACCGCCTGCCGTTTCGGAGTTTGTTTCTTCGTCAGCAGCGAACGGAGAGTATACTGGTTGGCAGAGGTGGAGTCCTCGAGGACACATTTTGATGTCCTTGGCCTTGACCTCGAAGGTCAAGTCCTTGGCCTTGGCCTCGAAGCCTTAAGTCCTCGAAAATTGCCCTGTCCTCGGCTCGAGAACAGCACTATTTTTTGAATTGTTAAAAGTTTGTGGAGCGCCTGAAAAATTTTTTGGAAAACAGTTTTTTTCTGGAGATTGCCTAAAAAATTTTTCTGAAGACTTTTATTTTTTTTGTTTGGAGAGCACTTTGGCCTTGGTCTCGAGAGGGTCCTCGGGGTCTACGACTTTTAGGCGCGGACGTTTAGGCGCGGGACGTTTAGTCGCCGCCGATAAGGCGCCAGGACTGTTAGGCACCTGGACTTTTAGGCGCCGAGACTTTTAGGCGCCAGAGGTAAAAAAAATTTTTTTTGTCAAAACAAAATTTTTTTTCAAAAACAATTTTTTTTCAAAAAAAAGTTTTTTTTTTGCAAAAAAGTTTTTTTTTCAAGAAAAAAAAATTTTTTCAAAAAAACAAGTTTTTTTCCCAAAAAAAGTTAATTTTTCCGAAAAAAAGTTTTTTTTCTAAAAAACCTTTTTTTTTCATAAAAAAACGTTTTTCTTCCCACAAAAAATTTTTTTCTTCCAAATGACAGTCTTTTGTCAAATAAAAGCTTTTTTGAAAAAAAAAACTTTTTCCAACAAAAAAGTTTTACTTTGATTAAAATGTTAATATTTTCGAAGCTTTTTATCTGATGTTTGTTAAGAAGAATCGTCAGAATAGAGAGCGCAGGAAAAGGAGTGGCTATAGGAAAAAGCCGAGCAGTGATTGGCTGGAAAAGGATTGCTGAGAGAGCGTGATTTGTGTACAACCTTTAAGCTGTACAAGAATTTTTTTGTCAGCAGGGGGTGGGGTTAGAACTTTTGATAAAAGTGACTTCAGAAGCAGATAAATGGAAGCAGAGCGGAAAAAGTTTTGCAAAAAATTGACTTCTTATTGCATTTTTTTCAATAACAAAAAATGTTTTCCACTACTTACTAGCAAAGTTTTTTTTTACTTAATCCAGACGCATGCGATCTCCAGCCAGCGGTCTCAAATTTTGCGGCGTACGGACACGAGTTGCTTGTGCAATATTGGCACACGCAGCAAGCCGTGTGACGTTTCATGGTTGTTTTGAGTCTACCTCTACCAAACAATACAGTACAAACTTTTTCAGGAGTTAAGGATTCATCTCTCGGCAGATTCCTATTTATGGTCTGTACATCTTGTTGTAAATATAGTAAAAGCAATGTTTAAATCGATATTTTTCCGCTTAATCTTTACACCTTGTTGTAAATACACTTATGATAAAAACAATGTTAAATTCTCGAAGCCAACTTCTTCAGAATTGCGTCAAGAACTTTTGAAGTTAAACAGCTTAAAGGTTGTACATAAATCACGCTCTCTCAGCAATCCTTTTCCAGCCAATCACAGCTCGGTTTTTTCCTATAGCCACTCCTTTTCCTGCGCTCTCTATTCTGACGATTCTACTTGACAAACATTAGATAAACAGCTTCGAAAATATTAACATTTTAATCAAAGTAAAACTTTTTTGTTGGAAAAAGTTTTTTTTTTCAAAAAAGCTTTTATTTGAAAAAAGACTGTCATTTGGAAGAAAAAAATTTTTTGTGGGAAGAAAAACGTTTTTTTATAGAAAAAAAAAGGTTTTTTAGAAAAAAAACTTTTTTTCGGAAAAATTAACTTTTTTTGGGAAAAAAACTTGTTTTTTTGAAAAAATTTTTTTTTCTTGAAAAAAAAAACTTTTTTTGCAAAAATAAAACTTTTTTTGAAAAAAAATTTTGTTTTGACAAAAAAATTAATTTTTGAAAAAAATTTTTTTACCTCTGGCGCCTAAAAGTCTCGGCGCCTAAAAGTTCTGGCGCCTAATCGGCGGCGACCAAACGTCCCGCGCCTAAACGTCCGCGCCTAATAGTCACGGTCCGGGGTCCTCGATAGGGCTGTCCTTGGCCTTGGCCTCGGATTTTTTGGGTCCTTGGCCTTGGCCTCGAGCCTTATTTCCTCGACTCCACCTCTGCTGGTTGGCTGAAAGACAGAGTCTTAAAGCCAGTGCCGTCGCCAGAGCAAACGACGTGAGGGAGCACTAGCCAGAAGTGGGAGTGCACTAAAATTTGCATATAAAAGCTGATCTTCCCATCTTCTACGGCTACAATTATGCGCAGTTTTAAAATAATTAGGCCGGCAGCGTTTCGTAGCTTGTTTTGTCTACATCCCATTATCGCTTGAAAAATCTATTTACAGCAGTGAATGCTATAATACCAGACTTGCAACCAAATTTTACGAAAAAGGTGAACCAAAAGTACTTTTTTTGCACAAAAACTGCCTGATTTAATTTCCGTCCTGAACAAACTGATGCAACTCAAGCGTGTCACAGACGGGCATAGTTACTAAATATTTTGTGACTGTGGACGGAAGTTTAGGCGTAGCCCCCAACCGCTAGGCGATTTTGCAGCAAAAAAATAGCAATTTAAACGCCATTTTAATCACATTTGGCACTTTTTGAAGCCATATGAATAACTAAAATTGCTAAAATTCATAAGTAATTTCAAAGAATTAGATTGCTCAGCACCTTTAGCCTCCCATCTTACTTCAGATCAAGTTTAAAGGCGGTGAATCATCCAGCCAATTCCGGTGGTTTACTATAGTTAAAATTGAACTATAATTTTTGATCTTTTTTGTTTTAATTTTGGGGCTGCAGTTGCAAAGATATTCAACAAATACAAAAAGATATCCCCCGAAAAATGTTTTTGGAAACTCTTGAGTTTTGTTCTTCCCGCCAAAACCACAGTTTTCTAAACTATTAGGCCTAGTGTGGTTTTGGCGGGAAGAACAAAACTCAAGAGTTTCCAAAAACTTTTTTCGGGGGATATCTTTTAGTATTTGTTGAATACCTTTGCAACCGCAGTCCCAAAATTAAAACAAAAAAGATCAAAAATTATAGTTCAATTTTAACTATTGTAAACCACCGGAATTGGCTGGATGATTCACCGCCTTTAAAATACCTTTAAATGCTCGTATTTTGAGATTGAATTTTCTAAGTGACTTGGTTGAGGGGGCTTACGCCCCCCACCCGGGTTGCGCCACTGACTGCGACCTCAAAATCTTGAGTGTGCTCTAAAAGACAAAACTGCTATGGTCTTTGAAAGAAAATGTTTTCACGTATTGTTTCATGTCATAAACACTAACGAAGTACCGGTGACGATTCTGCAGACTTACATCTCTCTTCCGCGACACATTCGTAAAAGCATGTTAATAAGACGGATTATTGCGTCAGATTTATTTGACACAGCAGTTGGTTGCCGGTAATTTCGCAGAGAATCGAGAAAACGTCGAAGGAGAATTATGTTAGAATGTAATTACCGGTATTTCTTTTTCCACCATTGTCTGTTGTCTAGTCGTTGAGTGATGTTTCAAAAACAGTATTTTGAGTTAATCAAAATCAAGGGCGCCTAGAGCCAAACGTGGGCCCGGGGTCAGCTCAAATAATAAGCATCTCCGGTTTTGTGTACTCCAAAACAGAAAAGGAAAATGCCTCAGTTGTCTCCGGATTTTGATGTGATCTCAAAAAAGAAAAAGGTCTTCAAGACAAAATGCCACAGTTTTCTGCGGATTTTGAAGTGATCTCCAGAAAAAAAGTCTTGAATCTTCCACACACTGATTTGTCAGTGTCATTTCGATATGCTCTCTGAAGCCCATGGATGCCCTGAAGCCCTGAGCCCTCTAAAGTACATGGGCGTTGGGGTCACTGCCCACCTCTCGGTGGCCCTGACCAAAATGGAGGGCACAGCCCCCTGGCCCCCCCGTAGCGACGGCGCTGTTTAAAGCCTATATTATATATAGTCGAGTGCATTTATGAAAAAATAGGCCTTCATAGGCGTAGCCAGGGGGGCCTCCGGGTCCCCCCTCGCAGTTGAATTCCCATCAATGACAAAAATGTGACAAAAAACCCATTGCTTCATGAGTTTTAGTTTCTTTTAGCGTCTTCGCGTACAACAGTACACGCGTACAACAGTACCGGTAATTAACAATAATATTGACAACCAGGGAGCCCGGGCCCCCTCAACTCCAACCAATTTAAACGTATATAGCCCGGGTAAAATCAAGGATTTTTGTCTTTAGAGTTGCTACCTCAGGCCCTCATCTTACCTTCTTATGAACCTAATGCAATAATGATGGCTGGATTTACCACAAGGCACAGAGACAGAGTCCCCGAGCTCAGATGGTATGACTTTTTTGGTTTTCACCTATATTCGGCAGGAAGATGTTGCAAAAATCCCCATGCCAGGGGCCCCGCTAAATGTAAATTCGGCCCGGGCAATAACATAGTTTGTAGGCGTAACCATCTATTGTACGATTTTTCAATTACAACTCACCTCCATCTCGCCAGTTGTTGCGCGAGAAAATGCTTTTGAAAAATTAGCTAAGGGGAAAAGCTCATTTAACAAACTACTGAATTTAATTTAAGAAGACCTGGGCTCCCTGGCCGTACATGTACTCCTCTAACTGGCTATTTTCATGACAAAACAAAAATCTCTTGCTGCATTTACACGGGCGACTTTTTTGGGTGCGATTTTTTGATAAAAATGGATGTGGCAGAGTTGCATATATTCAATAATGGTTCTCATAGTGATAAAAGTTACCTTACTGCTGAAAATGACTGTCTCAAGTTGTTTCCATTCCGATAGTGATATTCTAAACCTTTTTAAGCAAAATCGGAGCTGATTTCACTGCGATTTTTTATCACCGCACCGATTTTCTTCTAAAGTTTTCAATTATAACAGTATTGGTATGAAAATAAATTAAGACAATTATTTCCATCAGTAAGGTCCCAATTATCATGATCAAAACCACCGTTAAGTAAATTCAACTTTGCCAGATCCATTTTTATCAAGAAATCGCTTGCAAAAAAGTCGCCCGTGTAAATGCAGCTTTAGAAAAATTTTGGAGTGAATTATTATTTACTGCTACAATATTGCAGTAGGCAATGTATCTTACTTCCCCCTACCTGAGACAAATCACTTACGGAATTTAACACCATAATAATTTTTTCAATTGGCATCCAAATTAAAAATCTAGTTCTTTGGAACGGTTCTAAACACGCTCGGAATGTGATCCAATGGCATAAAAATACGTAGCTTTTTTCCAAAAAATTGCCCTGCGGCTGGGGACTTCGCTCCCAGACCCCCTTAGTCTTCGGCGGCTGGGGGCTCCGTCCCCACACCCCCGTTTGTGATACGTTTAAGTTACACTAGTTTGCTCACACACGTCTTCTACTTTAGACATTATCGTTTTTTAACTACCTATTGGTTTAAAACAAACTTTCCATTTAGCAAACACCCAACTAAGTGCCAAACTCAGGCCACGGCTTTTGATGTTTCATTCCACGATAACTTTGTCCCAAAAGAAGTCCCTCTTTCGAAAACTTCTGATGACGTCATTGCATGTGATTTGTAGTTTTGGCCTCTCCTAATCAAAACTCCTGGCTACGCCCTGTAGGTCTTATCCCAAAAAATTTGCAACAAAAAGTTTCTTGATCGATTTTGGTAATATCAGTATTAGCTTCACTAAATAACATGCAAAAAGTCTATAAAAATCAAAGCATGCAAAATGCATTAATGTTGCGATCAAATTATGGCTTTGGATAGCAATTTTTCTTCTTTATTTTAATCTTTAGGTTATATACCTTTTTTATCAGCAGATCAGCAAAACTACAGTGACATAACAGAAACACAACTGTTGCAGAACTAGAATGTAATAATATTGGTAGCAAAGATTATGTGGTGATTGGAGCATTTCTAAATCGACTATCAAAAGAAATTAATCTTTGCATTTTTTAAAAATACTCGTAAAAAACAAAAAATTTAATAGCATGGGAGGCTAGAAATATCTAATCCTTTTAATGCCTATCAAAATATTTACTCTACAAAATTTCTCACTAACTTTGTTATTGGGAAATCGAATAAACTTTGCTTTTCTGCACAGGCCATTTCGAACCTTTGAAAATTTGTTTTCTTGTACTAAAATTATTGCATAGATACACTAAATTAAGGAAGAACGTTAAGTTATATGGCTCTCTAATTCAGCAGTATTTTTATTTCGTGTTTCAAATTCAAGTTGATCAAAAACATTGAGTTTTACTGAAATAGAATTCGCTGTACTGTAAAAATTTGCAACTACAAAATTATCTGATGTTTGTGATATCGCGTGCCAACTCAAGTGTTTGTATGCTGCAGGTGACTCACTTCGCAGTAAATTTCATAAGTGTTCTATTCATATCAAAAATATGTTATTTCACGCTCATTGTTGTACATTGTATGCTAGTCAGCTGTGACGTTGTTGTACCTATTAAAGCTATGAGACGTTTTCTAGTGTCTTACTATGAATCCTACCGTAGTATTCATTATATTTTTCGTTATTGCAGTGTCCGTCAATATCAAGTAGAGGCTGATGTCGATGCTTTTGATAACCTTTTTTGCAAACTTTGATTTCGTTCTACGAATCGTTGTGACAGGTTTACCAATGTGTTAGTTCGTCGTTCAAAATATGTTGCTCGCTTTATTGATTTGCTTAGTGTGAATGGTTTGGTAGAAGCTTACTGCTCTTCTCTGGCGCTCTAGAACTAGTAATGCATGTAAACCTTTTTTTTGCTTTTGTGGGGATGGTTTTCGTTTTCTATCTGCGCTTGACTCAAATGAAAATAAATAAATTAAAAATGCACAGTGGTCACTTTCTATGGATAGTGATTTAAATTTCTATCAAAATATAAGCCTACTGTATTTCCAAGAAACCAGTTTTATGGAAGTCTTTTACTTTTATCAAGTTATCTTAGGTGACCAACATTTTTCCCAGCATCATTAAAATCGATTTATAGATGTTTTTTTTCAAAAAGTTTTCCAAATTTTTTATTATCCTGTAGTTTGATATTATCTTCTGCCCAAAGGTTAGTTCAACTTAATTCAAAACTCAAATCAAAAGCATTACTTTATTTTCCTGATTTCGTTTTTTATATTACTTGTATTTTGAAGGATTAAAAAAGATCCGTTTAAATGATCTTGTTAGATCTAACAGCTAATTTACGGTAATCCAGCAAGTCCAGGTTAATGTACTGAAATCAAAGCTTGAATACACTTGTATTTCAAATAAATACACAAAAATGAGTTGTTATAATGAATTGAAGCTTGACCACCATCTAAAAAAGTTTAATTCACTGTACCGTAAAAACTTTAGTTTCCATTCAACTTCGCACTTTTTAGTCAAATTTCAAGTTTTCTGGAATTAAATGACGTCATCAATGACGCCATTGGTCTTGATGTGTATCAATATTGAAGCATGTAGGGATTTAGTGCTACTACTAACAATGTTATGCACAAACAAAGATATGGACAAAATAAACTGAGCATTAATATCTTTTTTTCTGATTTTAACCACTAGGTGGAAATTGAGAAAAATTAGGTGAAAACAGGGGCACGTAAGTCAAATATCCCAAGAATGTCATAGTGACATCAAGGAAAGAATGTTAAAATAAGTTTAGAACTGTCAAAACATCTTAAGCGTCCCAAAACTTAACTTTCATTACTATTTTGCCAAGACCATAAATAGACCTAGGCCTAATAGGATCTATCCTTTTAAATAGCTATGACATTTTATTGTATGTTTCATAAAATCATTTACAAAGTAATGCTTCAGTAAGATTCTTTTTTGGTTTGCAAAACTTTTTTTAAGTTAATGAAATTGATCTTTTGTTTCAATAGGAAATTGTACCAGTACTAATGACATATTGGCAAACAATACAAAACAAAGCAAGAAGGTTTTGTTTTTTTTTCACTCCAATTGCCCACTTTAAATTCTAGAAAACATAAATAAGCATTATGAACTTTTTAATTTTATTTTCTGTCCAATCTGTAGTTACAGTATTTTTATTTTTTAGTATGCTTAGAGTTAGAACAATTCTAGTGTTGCCTTGCATTTTCTTTACATGGTGACTGTGAGTTTTGTGTATACACTGTACAAAGTGTACATATCTTTGCAACACTTTAATTTTGCGTAAAATTTTTTATCATAGAAAGTAGCAGACTGAGAAAATCTAGAAGCTGCTTTTTTAACCTTAACTTGGTGAGGTGGCAGTAGACTTAGATGACCTTTCGGTCCTTCGCTGTCTCCTCACCAAGTGACTAAATATCGCTTTGAATTTGCAAGTTTGTGTGTTGGTTTTAAAGGAATTGCATATTTCGATGCTTTGGTGATAGACCTAGAAGAAGTTGCAGTTTTTTCTTGTGATATGACGTCACTTGGTAAATAAATATATATGATGATGATGATGAGAGCCAAAACTGTGTTTTTAATATCATTGACGTCAACATTAAATTCTGACGTCACAAGTAACTTGATCATAAGAATGAATTAGTTAATGAACTATCATATTAATTAATCTTTACCGATTACAAAATATGCGTTTTGATGCTAAATTATATGTTTCTTTGAGGTACTAATCCGGCCGAATGTGGGAAACAACGTCACCACCGAAACAACACCTTTTGCATGGTCAGATTTTTGTAGACTTTTAGTATGTCATTTGGCAGCCCCAATGCTACTGAAATCCGTTGAAAAACCTTTTGTTGCAATTTTTCAGGAGTCAAATTATAAATGCACTCCACTAACATAGAACACATATTGGAAATTTCTGACTCATTATATGGGACAAAATGCACTGTAAATTGGAACAAAAAAGCCTGCAAAATAATTCCATTTGTTTTTCCTACGAAAAATCTCTTTAAACATACCAGATCAACGGGTTATCAAACGTACTTTTTCTTTTCTCTTCATCGAAAAAGTGGATTCAGATTAAGAAAGATTCAGGATTAAATCAAGACGATACCAAGCAATTGAAATTGAGCGAATGAAAAAGTTCCAATATATTTATTTGGATTAATCATGCAAGAGCTTTTAAAAATCAAATCCGCCGTCGTACGCGACTCTAGTGAGTAAATATTGGCGCTGTGTAACTTTGCATCTCTGCCTGAGTGAGAAAAAGATGTCGCAAAATGGCGAGCTGTATTGTCCGGGATTTAGACCAAAGACTTCTGATTCCAGAAGGAAACGCGTTAATCACAAACTAATTACTCACTAAAAGCTTGATAAAGTAGGCTCTAGTTAAAGGTCGTTTCTTTCACTAACCAGAAACTCGGTTCAATGTTTAACCCCCAGCTGACCGAGAATTGATATTTCATTGACAATAAATCGAAAACTCAGACAAAAATCGTCGAATATGTTTTATTGCATTGTCATCTATAAAAGTCAAGCTTCTTGCCACCTCACTACCGACACATAGCGTTACTTTATCAAGCGGTCCAAACCTATATTAAATCCGGTGTCCAAGTTATTTCTCTGCGCTGTCAATAGTTTCATGAAGGCGTTCGATCTTTAGTGACTGAGCTAATAACCGGAAAAATAACAACAATCAAAATAAACACATAATAATAATTGCTGACAATCATAACATATGGACAAACATCAAAGATACCAAATCAAGGATAAGAGTTTCTGCATTACAAGTTATAAGTATACAAATTTGCATCAAATACTCGGTCATAAGATGTAGACAGGGAGCACGCCCATGTGGGTTCGCAACAAAATAGTTTGCGTGGTATTGATCAACTAATGCAAACCCACAAACCTTACGCTTTGTTCACTTAATAAGTCTAAAATAAAGAAACTAATGCCCATCGCCTTGCCAGTTCTACTTAAATACAACCAAACTTTACTTTCTTTAAGCTTTTCAAGAGTTTTTCAATTAATTATATTGTAGTCTAGCTGTTCAAGACTAATTGCCCATAGATTACGTAGTACACAAAATGTTACATTATTTCGTTTCAAAATCAAAATTCAGCGAAGAAGTTTTGAGCTTCAAACAAACATTTTGAATTGCTTAATCAAGCTAATGGCCAATAAAACTGCTTCTAAAGTACGGTATTGTTTGAAACCGGGATTACGTAGCAAAAGCCGTGGTAGAACATTACTTACAGGAAACAACAAGTAAAAAACGCTATTGCCAATTTGATATTACAATTACCCGTCATTAAATGCAAAATGCAGTGAAAAATTCACACTACGTCAAAATATAATGCGTAAGCATTCAATTGAAATTACGTTTTTGTCCGGTACTTTTATAACAGTTATTAAACTATCATAGAAATTAGCGAAAACGCATGTTCAAATTACTCAACATTATATAATGTATAAAGAGAAGCTTCGTCTTTTCACTGCTTGTAGGCTAAAGGGAGTGCTCTTTTAGTGACTACAAATGGGCAACTAAAAGTATTATGATCTTGTATATAATTATCGTGCATCCACTGCTACCATCAGCGAACTAAACAAGTTTTTTGATCACTGACAAAATATAACATCTATATACAACACATAAACACTTAGTAATGCACAAAGTAATAATTTAAAACGCCACAACAGAAATATAAGCGTTCAATAGTGATGGATTACTTCTACCCAACGGGGATGGAGTAATTGTTTGTTTCAAGCAAAAAATTAATTCAATTGCAAATTACATGGTCGTTATTAGCCTTCGAGATATCTTTTTAAGAATATTGTTTGGGCCCAGGATCAATTAACCAAATTCTTCGTTATTTAGTCGAAAGCAGAATTAACAAATCACCAGCAATAAAATACACCGTAAACAATAAAAGCGATACAGACCTAGAAAGTCTGTCGTATGGGCTCCGATGCATTGCTCAACATAAACCATTAAAAAACTAAACGTAATTTTTTTCCCAAAATTAGATTGTCGAAGCTGCAATTGACAGAGATGTACGTGTTCACAACTTAGATGAAATAAATCTAATAATTTATGCTTGAGATAACTAGTCGTCTTATAAGTGCGACCAAAATACCATAAACCAAATGCAATGCTAAATTCATTATGTCATTGAGTCGATTGCAGCATTTTGGTCTCTAGTGTATAATATAAAGCCTGGGTAACTAAAAAAAAATATTAATTATGTTATTTCCACGACCTATATTAAACTGATATTATTCAGAATTTGTGGAGATACTCACATAGCATGCCAAAGTAAATTTTGAATCAAAATCGAAGGAGACCTCATCATATATTGACAAACTATATTTACATTGTTCTTTCAAAGTGATTGTACGTTACAATGTACAATTGTCTACTTTGGCTTAAAGCAGCGGAGATAGCGCTCTTACTACAAAAAAAAACAACAAAAAACTATCGCTTTTGGGTGTTCCAACAACCTACGGTCCTAGCATCGCAGCTAGAAAGCTAAATTACGCCGCAAAAAGCCAAATTATTTGATTTTCAACCGCAAATAATGGCGCGACAGCTTAAATTTTTTCTTCGGGTAAAGTCACGAAAAAGGTCATCTGGCGTCACGTGCCATCGAATATCGTACGTATTAGCTGAATATCGTAAGAATTTCGTATTATATTAGTTGAGTTTCTGTTGAATATGTAAGAGAAAGTCCTGCAATGATTTAGTCGAGTCGTATCGGTCTTGACGAAGGTGCGATAGAAAGAGAATGCGTTCTCGGCTGTCGTCCCTGTAGAAGTATCAAAAGAAAAGCTGTCTATTAATACTCAAAACATTCAGTTTCTTAGCAATTTCGAAATCTGTGCAATGCGTAATCTAGAAATTAATAAATCGGAATTGGTTGGTAGCCTACTTCAACTAAATTCCTTCCCAACGCAGTAGCAGTAAACAAATTTTAGACAAATTGACAGAGCTCAAAAATTGACGTCTCAAGAAATGTAACCAATAACAAAGGCAACCTCTGAATATCATTCTGAGGTAGTAGAATAGCTTTCTCTCTTGAATGCTCTGAAGGATTCGTTTATAAAATAGCCACTGTTTTAAAGATCTGGTGATTGTTTCACCATTCAAGCTGACCACGCTTAGTGGAATAGACGACTTGTGAAGAGAACTCGAAAAATCTATGCCGCTGAGGGTTATGGTGGTTTAAAAAACTTCCGGAACAAAAACGTTTAAACCAAACAGTTACAGTAGGCTTTAAAAACGAATTGTCTGTTACCGAATCGGTAGACTCGAGTTTATTCCCAATTGGGCCAAACTAAAGACTCAACATGGGTATTTACATTTTCCTACTTTGCGTTTAGCATTGAAATGTGACATAGTGGAACTTTCTTGAGTAGTAGACAGCAGGTGGGGGAGAAAAAATCGAAGATCAAAAAATTATGGTGCTAACCAACAATCCCGAGGGATGGGGACGCGAAGAAACTCCAGGGAAAAGCAACAGTCGGGCCTCAGCATAATACTTGTACCAAAAGTCGAAGATAAAGAGCGTAGAGCCGAAGATAGATTTGCCTACAGGCTCAAAGACAGGACAGTCAAGGATATGATTGAGATGCTGTAGACAGTTTAGAGCCACAGGCGCTATAGAAGATCCTGTGTAGATACGATGATAGTTGGACAGCAACTGCATCAACGTCCGCGGTCTCAATGTGGAGATGCGGTCTCCTCCCCGAACATGGGTGGATCGAAATGGTGGGACAAACTTCCGGAGGGGCTTGACAAGATCGAAAAGTAGTTTTGTTCAATGATTAACTAACTACCTTATAACACGAAGCGAGGCGTGATGGGGTCGTTGATCTTGCAACCATTCAACAAAACTTTGAAATAATTCTGAAGCAGGATTTTCTTGCTCAGGAATTCCGTACTGCAAAACAAATTCAATTTGATGAAAAAGCACGCTCGAAATTTTCCACTAATTTTCGCCACACATCCAGCCCGTTGACAGATAACAAATTGATCGAAAAACAATTTCATTCCTTGGATACCTGCTGAATGCTCAGTACAGTTTGCGCCTGGTTGCGTTATCGCCTTAAAGCAAGAAGAATGTTTAATTAGGCGACTGCACTTCGCAGACTTAAACGAGGACTAAAGGCAAAATCAATGGGGGCATCTAAAGTTAAGCCAATCGCATAAGATTATATTGGTGTTGACTCCATCCTTTTTGACCCATCCGTTCCAAAGATATTCTACTTCAAACACGAAGTCGGTGACTCTAATGTTATAAATTTTAATAATTTTTATTGGCAATTCTGTCGTTTTTAAGCTTAGTGACGTCTTCCCAGTTCTATCCTTAAGTAACAATTAGGCTTCTGCATTGGGTCGTTTCGCTGTGCACTAATCAGTTTGATCTTGTCTGCAGAATAGATCCGAGCTGGAAAAAAGAGTAGACTGTACGGTAGCCTAGGTCACAAACGTCTAAGAAATAGCGAAAGTAAGGCTAGTAGAGTTATTAAGAGAAGGCAGGTACGCCATTGTTTTCCAACTTAGTTGGAAAAGTTTATTCTAAGGTCACAAAATACCGTAAGCAAATACAATAGGCCTACTCAAGTATTAGTAGACTTTTTATCAGGTATGAGTTTGTACTGTGTAGCCTAGAAATAAAAACCTTATTGCTATAACTAGGCTATGATTTAGACAAATGTATCTGCCAGCCTGATTTTTACAGAAATCGCTAGGCTACCGAACAGTCTACTCTTTTTACAGCTGAGATCTGTTGTTCTGATCGGATCAAACTGATTAGTGCGTAGCGAAACGACTCAACGCAGTAGCCTAACCGTTGCTTTAGGTTAGAACTGGGAAGGCGTCGCTAAGACGCTAATGCTTATCAACGACAGGGTTGCCAATAAAAATTATTAAAATTTATAACATTAGAGTCACCGACGTCGTGTTTGAAGTACAATATCTCTGCAAGGGATGGGCAAAAAGGATGGAGTCAACGCTAATCTAGTCTAATACAATTGGCCTAACTTTAGATACCCTCATTGATTTTGCCTTTAGTCCTCGTTTTAAGTTTTCATCAGTTATTATTTTTCAACTTCAAAATGCCGGAAATCTTTTTCCGCAGTCGTTGGATAAAATGTTTAACTCAAGTTTTCGATTATAATCGATCAGTGACCGGGAGTGTAAAGCGTCTGCTACACTGCTATCGAAACGGTAGACTCAGGTTGAATTGCTTGTCGATTCAAACCAATCACTAAAGACAATTAAAATTGGTATTCACAACTTTCCTGCTTGAAGTTCTGCAATAAATCTGTGAATAAATCTAACGTTAAGCCTCCATCATAACTGGTAGACGAGTGTGCACGGGGCAGAATGCCGATGGTAGCCTTACACAAAAACCGCAAGGTCCCTTCGCTGTCTCCTGGCCGAGCTGGAAATAACAATGTTATTACAGTTATGACGGTTCGAAGGGCTGGAATTTGGGGAGTACGAGGTTTTCCTATTTGGTCATTATCTTCAGTGCTGAATATTGTAGAACAACAAACTGACGTCGTAAAGTCCAACTAATTTGCTCTACACCGAATCAAACCACATCTTACCATGGGTTCTTCAATGTTGCTGAACTGCGGATATCCGAGAACATCTCTTATAAATGCCTGGTTGGTACTTCTGCCCACTAGAAGGTACATCCACCAGCCGCAATCCAGAAGAAAGGTTCCGGACTGCGAGAGAGATTCGGCTGAGAGAGGAAGGATGTTCGGTTGCGGCACATCTCGACTGGCAACTTGTATGCAGCCCTGAATGAAAGCGTGATTTAAGGCCATTTTTTAATACTTTCGGGAAAGGTAGTTGTTTCTATCAAATCAATTTTTTATTGTACTTGTTGTATTACGCAGCGGTGTGTAACTAGTATAAGGGCCTATCTCCACGTCATCGCGCCTGAACAATACAGCTCGTTTCGAAGAAATGTCGCAGCAATGGAGAGCCGTTGGCACCACTGAGTCCGATTTGGCCGGCCCAAGATGTGAACCTTAGACCTACCGTTCCAGAGACGAACACGTTACCGCTCGACGAACAAAATCAATTGTTTTTTCGCCATTGAATATCCGAAAACATCACTTTTTGTAACAAACCGTTCAAAACGTTAAGGTATGTAGCAATTTTCCTCCTGCTTTGGTAAAATTAAAGTATCTTAGCTATGGGATTGCTTTTTGATTCAGATAAAATCGAAGATCGTCTCGAATCAATTGCAATGTTTCTTGCAACAGTTACGTTAAAACAAGAAGAAAAAAGATGGAATAGCTGTGAATGCAAAGGCAAACAGATCCGATATTCATTTTATGACGTGACTACTAACGTCATTACTTACCTCATCATTGAGGTCATCCACGCGATAGAGATCAGGATGAATATCTTGCAGAAAGTAACTGGCAGGTTGCATTTTAAAGTTAACCATCGCAAAGACACGGTCATCGAGCTTGGTAGATATTCCGGTGCGGAACGCAACCTGCAAGCGGAGTACATCATGATGTCACTACACCGCATTTTCAGCTAGCTACACGGGCCCTTGTGAATCGAGTCTCTCCATTTGTTGAAATAGGAAAACAAATGGCAATTTCGCCCTTTGCCAAACCAAAACCGCTGACGAAATCAGCTGGAACCTGGCTTGGTAATCCAACATCATATAAAATTGCTACATTGCGCCGGATTTAAGCCGAACAGATCAAACTTATTAAGAACCATGTAGTAAAAAATTCATAAGATACAGACATAATCTTAGCAGCATAACCAAAGGTGAGACTAACAGCCTAAGAAATTGTGTTTGCGAATAGACTTACATGTTTAAGCATGCAATGAATGTACAAAGGAAAAAGTCTCATAGATGGGGGAACGTATACTCCGCCCCCAGATGTCATTCCCGGTGGTAAAGTCTCCTTGTAAGCTTTAAGTGGGTCAATCACTGCATTGATAAGCGCATCGCGAGCGTCTGATATTGTGGCAGTTATAGATCGATCCACTCCTGCAAAATAAAACGATTAAGGTCAGTTGATAAATTGAAGGACACACGATTCTAATCCAAATTTATAACAGCTTTTACAAGTCAAAAGTCTTGGTTTCACATTAGGATTTCTTTTTCTTGGCTCACTTTTACGTGAACAGCTTAAGATTTGGATTGCCAAACATCATTGTTTTCCACTACAGACTCAAAAGCTTTATACAAATCAAGTGAGTTTCTTGATTGTGAAATTCTACAACTTACCCATTTTTGATAGCAACGAGGTAACAGCTACACTGTCGACAGCATTTAACACGTCTGCAGGTGTTTTCACCACTGGGACACACATAGTGTGAACTCGGATTCGACGTTCTCCCTAAAACACAACTCGGTAACATTGTACTGGGCAATTGACATTTTATTTCTATTTCAAAAGTAGCTGTAGTACTCCATTTTTGTCTAAAAGGTATCCGAATAAATAAGAGGCATAATTATGAGAATTATGCGCTTCCTATTCTTTTAACACCTCTTCCAACCTTTCACTGCTAAGAAACGCTTCTCTACAAACTACTTCTGCACGTCTTCTCAAACTTCTCGATTTTATGCACTTTTGCGTCACATCTTTCGGGTCCTCTATTAAAATGAAACAAAAAGTTTTTTAAAAAATTGTTAACCAGTACCTTGCTAGTAGTGTATAATAAAGCAGCCTGGAAACAAACTGCAGATAAATCGGTTAGAGGATCTTCAATTGAAAGGTTAACAGCATATCCGGCATCAGGATTCACATTAGCAAGTGCTAACAGGTCTGTGGAGCGGACGAAGAAGTTTCCGTGGAATGTATGGATGTTAAGACCTGGATGAAAATATAAAAAAAATTTTTGAACATATCAGCGTTTAATATTGCTTGATATTTTATGTCAAATGAAACTAGGCCATGTGAAGCTCGTATTTTAAGGGGCTTATCTCATACTGTGGAATAATATACCGGTAATCTAATTCGCTGTTAGCGCCAAAAGCATTCAAAACAGCAATCCACAACTCGAGTTGGTAGATTGGAGCTGTTTAGACTCTTTCTGGTAGATGATAGCTAAGCAACAAGCATGGTGTAGCGGATATGCCACATCACAGAAACCGATCAGAGCTGGAGAAACTGCAAGAGTAAAGCGGCGATGCCCGTACCACTGTAGCCAAACAAAGTGTGGGCTTTCCATAACCACACAGGCAGCCAACGCTGATGAAAATTGAGTATCGAACTACCTCCCGCTGGGTGGGAGCGTATACCATTCTGGGAAGCAACTAGAGTTTCGATCTTGGGGTTCAATTAGATAAACGAAAAATACGTGTTTGATCTAGTTTTACTCATTTTAATCAAATCTAAGAACGAAATACTTTTAAGCAGCATGCACAATAAAAAAATTAAACTAAGTTAAGTTTGAGCATCGAAATTGCTAGTATTACAAGTATAACGGCCTCTTTCGTTCGAAAAATTTATCTAATGCCACTATCATGTTAAAACTTATTCACACAGATTAAACATAAAAAATACTGATTAAAAGACTGTGCTTATACCTTTGGTACATCTTATTCTCATAACGGATTCGAATCCAATTTTTCTAGTTAAATATCTCTCCAAATCCCTTGCGAGTCTCTCCGCTTCCATCGGGTTGTGAATGGTGTGCAAAGATGGATAATAATGAACATCGCCCGCAGAAAATCGAGACGAACAAGCTAAACATAATGTTGTTTATGTTTACATGTTAATCCATAACATCTGGCAACCGAAGCAACTGGCCTTCAGAATTTTTACCAGAATTACAAACTACCTTTGCAACTGTGGAATTAACTTCAAAGTGTAATATGTATAACATAATTTTGAATAACAAACTAATGATACTATAAACAGGATACAGAAAGCGAGCTTGAGAAAAGGGTGCAAATACTACTGGATCCTGAACTGCAAGGAAAGGGATAGTTTTTGCAAAAACGATACGAACAATATGAGTGTGATAAGAATTTTTCGTTTTTTTGGTATCGCCAGGTTTTGAATTACTTTTCATCCAGCAGTTCCGTTCTGCAATATCACATCGGATCATTTGTACGCATAGTTTTAAAACTGACTGCTTCTCTTCAGAAATCCTCCTGAAATTGATTTTCTCGAAAAGCAGCTTCACATTAGGTATTTCTGTGTAGAGCATATTTGACCAAAAACTAATTTCTAAATGAACCAGCCAAAAGGCACCAATACTAGGTTTCGCAATTTTTTTTCACCTATACAAAAAAAGGTAACTTTGCTGGACGTTTGTGGTGAAAAGTTAAAAGCTAAAAAAAAAGGAAGCAAAATTACTCACATAACGTTGCGATATCGATGTAGTGAGAATTGAAAAAGAAGAAATCAACTGCGATCTAAAGCAACGGTTTTAATTGAAAACATTGCTCATCACATAAATAGTGCTAAATTTTCCACATCATAAATGAAACGAAAGAACTTGAAGTAAATTACATATTGGCCCAAAAGCGGCCAGTAAACCTTCGAAACACTTTACGTATAAAATATTAGTGTGCCATTACGCAGTCTGCACTTGATTGCGGTTCAAGAGAGCTGGATTCTCAAAAGTTATTTTTAGTGATGGTGCATGTTGTAGGCAATGAGGGAATGGCTTAAAAACCTAACTTTAATAAAATGTTTACTAAATTAAAGTCAAGCCTAACACTTTATTTTTCTCACGTTATTTTGCCATGCAGATCCTCAGTTTGTATCCATAAGTACCTTCTGAGTGCTTTCTGACGTAACGGTCTGATAGAGACTTCCAAATTTTTGAAAAGAAAACTTTAAAATATCTTGCTCTAAGCTTTTTACCTAACGATCTTCATAAGAAAAGCCAATCACTGTATTTAACTGATAGTGACATTACAAAAGTTGAACGCCAGTAACTCACCTGGTGTCCGGAGCAGTCGAGCGCCATCTTTTTATAGAAGTCAGTAGCGGGGTTTAAAGAACTTGCTGAAACCTCACCAGCTCTCAAATTCGGATCCTCCCTGGATTCGAGCTTGCCAGGTCCGATAGAAGGGAGAGATTGTTGAAAAACAGTCACTCTTCCTCCGACCGCAGACTGTTACACACAAAATTAAATTTTTGGTGCAAAAAAATGATGATAAAAATTCTGTCATTTCTTGAAAACGGTAGAATCCAAAAACGTTTCAATAAAATTAGAGTCATTGCCAGGCTAGATAGTTTTCTTTCTTTGAAATATGTTTTGAGTTTTCGCTTACGTTTTAGTTGAAAAATAACAAAACAAAAATTTGACGTCTTTCGTGGGCTTTGCTGATTCTGCCGAAGAGTCTTGTCAACGTAAAAAATCACGTAACTACTAATTAGTGATTGAATAAGGAATACTCACTCTTAAAAAAGCATTAAAGCAGAAACAAATTTTTGCTCTCTTTTCTATCAAAAAATTTGGAGAGATCCGAAAACTAACTTTACCGAATTTAAGCTTTCCATTCCCAAGTTAAGACAACTTACATTTCTTCTTTGAAAGGCTTTTCCCACACCACCCCTTCCCCCCAAAAAGGCAAATAGTGTGAAAATTGTGACAGGCAAACAACAATAAAAACTTGATTGCAAATGAGTTTACGCTTCTTCGAGCCATCAGTGACCGAACTAAAAGGTAATAAGCACGGGATGGTACCACAAATTCCGCAAAGCAATAAACTTCATGCATAACCGTTAAGACACCTAACAGTATAGCGCATTACCGACACATTGACAGCGTTAAAAGTCTTGCCTCGTAAAACGATCACTGGTCGAGTGGACAGTGTCTGCTACAGAAGCGATAGATCCGGATTCAGTTCCCGGTCGGGTCAAATCAAAAAAGTATAAAAAATTGGTATTTACAGCTTCCATGCTTGACGTTCAGCACTAAAAGGGACATTGTGAAGCCTCCACCGTTTGTGGTAGACAGGTGGCAGCTTGACTCAAAGAGGTCGACAGGTCCCTTGGCTGTCCCCTAGCCAAGATAATTTGGTAAACGAAGATGTAATTACAATTCCACATATCGCTAAAGCTCGTTTTGGCTCAGTGGTAAAATGTTTCACCACACGCAAGTAAAATTTGAAACAAAAACATATATTCGTTTTCTCGGTTTACAGACATTGCTGTGTAATTCAAAACACAACAAGAATTTAAAATAAAGCAACGTTAACACGACAACTAAGGTCCGATGTGTAAATAATCCACGTGGAGAACAAACAAATATGAAGAAAGGTTATTTGCGAGATAAATCTTAATTGGCTTTACGCAACATTTCCAGTGAAACGGCTTTTACTTGAGTGGCGGAAAGCAAGAAGTCAGAAGCGGACAATGGCAACGTCACAGTAAGTGACATCACAAAAGGATGCAAAAATTATGAGTACCGTTATTGTTGAATTACACACAGTTGCAATTCTACATCCAAATCATCGATATTGACGTTAGAAACTGCCACAAAAATAACGGTGATACAAGGCAGCTAAATCTTTCGATAGTTTGCCTCTTCTATTGCTGATACATACTGCAATTCTGGGACAACTGTATGGTTTTGATCACGTGATTGTACTTAAACTAATCTAATCTAATTTTGCAAAACTGTACAGGTACAGGGTGGCCCATAAGTCACTTTACATTTTATAAATTAAATAATTTTTTTTCTATTAATATATTTCTATTTTTCTTTTCAGAATTTAAAAATATAATCCTTGTAAATTTTTGGTATGGAAAAGTTTACAACAGAACAACGAGTGAAGATAATTGAATTTTACTTTGAAAATGGACGGTCAATTGTTGCAACGCAAAGATCGTATATGCGCAATTTCAATGTTCGACATCCCCCTAGTAGGCCTGCAATAATGAACTTAGTGGCGCGTTTTCAAGAGTATGGCTCTGTAAGTGATAAGCCTAGAAGTGGACGAGGTCGTTCAGTACGTACACGTGAAAATACTGAAGCTGCGAAACGTAGCATTGAAGAGAATCCAACCACATCCACTCGAAGGCGTTCTCAAGAACTTGGCATCTCACGGAGTTCTCTGCAGCGTATTCAAAGAGACTTGCACATGTACCCTTACAAAATTCAATTAGTGCAATCTTTACAACCACTAGACTTTCAGAAACGACTAAATTATGCTGTCAGGTTTCAGAGAACTGCAAGAAATGACAATGAGTTTATTCACAAGTTTCAGGATCTTATTCACAACTGAAATGTTTCAGGATCGGATAATCTCTCGTAATTCCGATTTTGAATGGCCTCCACGTTCTCCTGATTTGACAGCATCAGACTTTTGGCTTTGGGGATATCTTAAAGACAAAGTGTATGTCAATAAGCCCCGAACTATTCAAGAACTTAAGTCAAACATACGACAGGAAATTCTTTCAGTACCACCTCAGATGTTAAGAAGTGTCATGGAGAATAGCTTAAAAAGAGCTCAAGTTTGTGAAGCCGAGAATGGAGGCTATTTAAGAGACATAATCTTTCGTATCTAAGTCAGAACTAATTTACAGACTCTAAACTTTGTAATAAAAAAAGAATTAATTAAATATAGTCATTTAAGAAAAAATTATTTAATTTCTGAAATGTAAAGTGACTTATGGGCCACCCTGTATAAATAGAAGAAATTAAATAGTAACATCATAAGTTGACAAATGAATTAAACGGTGCCACTGATGTTGTACGGTTTGAAAAAAATCAAAAAAGGGTCTGCAATCAAAAAAATCCGAATTCTTAATCGTAATGAAATGAACTTAATGAAATGAACGTCATGAAATGAAATTCTTAATCGTAATGTTGCATTGCAATGAAATGAACAGATTTTTCAAATCATGGCCAGTAGCGTGTACAATATGGCTCTTGCATCTTAGACAATCGACAAAACTTTTACACAACTAGCTTTTTGCCAAACAAGAATGAATGTGTTTCTTCATTCACCAACTAAAATTTAAGCCAAACGAGACTTAAAATTCAGGAAAATTTCAGAACTGGCCTAAATAAAATTTATTGCTTCTTACAAAAAAGTGCATGGTAAATGGAAACATTTATAAATATATTTACATAAACTAAAGTATATGGTGTTGAATTCGAGTGTAATAGTAATTACATTTCATTGACCAAGTTTCATCGGCCAAGAGACAGCCAAGGGCCTTTTGGTCTTCGAGTCATGCTGCCACCTGGGATAGTGTACATTAGCATTAAATAATAATCAAATTAGACTCTTCAGAGCACTTTTTGTTAATTTTTCATGCTTATCTTGGGAGCTAATTAGGTGTAAGAGGGCGGCAGATAACAAAATCATGTCGAAAAAACAAAAACAGATTTTTATGTATCGCATATCCTCGAAAAATTGGATATCGTGATAGTTGTTTCTGCCACCTTATCAAATAATTGCTGCTGTGATAGCTGGGTTATTAGAGCGTCGAGTCAGTGATTAAAAAGTTCATGACACCTGGTTTGATTCTCTAACTGGTCGTATCCTTGAAAGACATTGCTTATTTACCACTGAGGCCAAGCAGTCCACCTGTTCTGGAGGCACAACCTAAGAAACAGAACCACAAAAAAGGTGCTCTACGTTGGCGCAGTTAGACAGACGCAGATTACTTGGTTCATACGCACAAACGAGCAAATAATAATTAATCATTAATAGTGTAAGTTTGCATTTGATAGGAAATAATTGAAACTTAAGCCAAGCTAGGCCAAATACTACAGATCGAAAAATCAAGTTCTTTTCTGCGTTTTGTCAAAAGATTAATTTTGATAGAATTTTCAGAAACGTGTTCGAGTTGGGATTAAAACTGCCTTCAGATAGTAACTTACCATGAGTTTCTTAGCAACATCCAGGGCAGCACCCAATGCAGAGTAAGTGTCTACCTCTCCTACAACATCCAGGTTGTGAATGAGGGGTAGTTGATGGAGTAACTCCTGCACCAGCCCCTTGCTCTCTTTCAGGTTGACCAGGAGGTTCTCAGGAGTAGGAACAAAAATATCTTTAAAAAAAATATTAAGATTGAATTTAAACAAGATTGTTGTTTTTCAGGGCTAGTTTTTATTTTTTTGTCATTGACTTAAAATTTCACAGAATAATCGAAAAAGTCTACCATTTCGATCAAAATTGCTGAAGAAATCGAAAATTTTCATATATTTGCACACAAAACCTAAATAAGATTTCCTGAAAATGACCAGAATTTTTTAAAAACGACCGAAAAAAATGTTTCCCAGCCAATTCGAATATTAGACCTAATATTCCGAGTGAACTCAGCAATAAACCTATGCTTTAAATGGATATTCTATTGTTGCTGATCCAAATCCTCAACTCTACCACGATTTCTCTTCGCTGATTTTCAAATAGAGATTAATAGTTGCTAGAGGGCAGTACCTGTTATGTATATTAAACGCACATCGTCACTACACTTGGTTTCGATGGAGCAAAAAACAAAATTTGGTAGTTATCTCAAACAATACCAGAATTTAAACGACTACAATGTCTCACAACTCACTAAGATTCGAAATAAAAATCACCTAACCAGTCGAATTTAATCAATTTACCATGACGCCAAAAAAAGTGGTCTGAGTAATAGAGAAATGGTTTAGTTGGACAATGGACGTACGGCTGGATGTATTTGTGTAGTAACATTAATCACTTACCATCTATATCAGAAACTATGAGCATTTGTGGCTGAGCCAAACCTTCATTTAATCTATAGAAATGCACAGTTTGATTGTAAGTTAAGAATCCGATCTGAGTTCGAGAATCTCCAGGTAACCGATCGAGATGATCCAGGAGCGCCTATAGAGGAAAAATAAATCGTCACTCGTGCAAAGTGGAAAAACTTAAGGAGGGAAAATCCATATCAAAATCGAAAATCACTATCTATCTTTCGAAAAATGCGATTTTTGCTGAGCATCTTCACAAAGGATTCCTATCCGTAAACATTATTATTGATCGAGTTTATAGATAAAATCACGATTCCTGCGGGGCATTCGAAATGCGAAGACCTTCTTCGTTCTACACTGCCACCTCAGACCCAACTATAATTCGAGTGACAAGTTATAGAAATCATAACCAAGGTGGGGCCATTCACTTCGTTGAAGTATGCCAAATTGCCCACCTATCCAGATAATCGAATTTCGAACCATTCTCTGTCACTGTTTGTAGCAACTAGAGTATAGAAGAATAAACTAGTAATGATTCATATTGTAAGATTTTATTTGTAGCTACTTACATCGCATACGATTTGTAAATAGCCGGTTTCAATTGCAGAATGAGAAACATCCATCAGAAATAAATACACCGCAGGCTGCGGAGGTCTGAGCATGTATTCTTGAGGAGCTGAAATAGCACAAGCCGTTAACTAAAGCTAGAGCTTGTTTCCGGTTGATTTCTAAGTTACTGACTTCTTATGGTTAGGTTGTCGACCTCAAGAAACCGCATAATCTGGCATCTCATGAAAAAAATTTGCAAAATATTTCATGAATTTGGGGTTACTTTTGATATGTTATTAGCGAAAATTTGATTTGTTTAATGTACTGCATTTTGTAAAAAACTCAAACTTCTTGCTATACATGATTGGATAAGAACTATTCCAATTATAGTTTTCAAAGAGGGTTTAATCAGTCAGAATAATTTCTTAACAAAATATTGAAATAGTTAAAAAGATATTTTAATCTGATTTTTCGACGCACCAACTGAGGTAAGGTATAAACAGTAAACACCTTATGTCATAGTAGGACGTGGGTAGAAAGATAATGAGCACAGAATCGTTAATTTTGTGCTTATTGTACGTTCGTGAGGTAGTTACAAGAGCTTTTAATTGTAGGTCATTAACCCCGTATTCGTTCCGGTTTCTTCAAAAGCCATTGCGATGTCTATGCATTACTCACATTTCAGGTTACCCCCCCTATCACGCTAGTAAAATAAATTCTACGAATTACGTTCAATATCACAGCAATTCAACCCACAATAAACTCATTTATATACCAATGAACTCAATGGTTGAATTTGTGCA
This sequence comes from Trididemnum nubilum, assembly GCA_963965965.1. Classification (NCBI taxonomy): domain Eukaryota; kingdom Metazoa; phylum Chordata; class Ascidiacea; order Aplousobranchia; family Didemnidae; genus Trididemnum; species Trididemnum nubilum. The sequence continues at coordinate 20,878,778 of OZ014490.1, forward strand.
TTCTGGCCTCGTATGTGGCTCTCCATAAGTTTTAGTAACAGGATGGTGGAGAAATTCCTCTGGAACGTCATTGACAGAAAAGCACATGTTGCATCGCCACCGTCGCTCGTCGATGAAACTCACAAACGGATTCACGTACGTTCGACAACGTTTACAACGAACGATAATTCCTAAAAATTAGAAGATGTGTCAAAAATATTTTGGAAGAAATTTGTTGTTGTTGCATAGTGCACATTATCTTCTTGTCACCGGACAGCGTCAGATGATACTAAGTATTAGATGATCAGCACACTTTTTACTGCGATAACTACTTCGCGTTTGGAGGAATCCGCAACTACTTAGAAGTTTTCAATGACCTAATGTTCCTGCGGATTTTTTCGAATTCTTGTCCTTTATTATTTTTTAAGACAGGCACTTTTTCAATGCTAAAATTTGTATTTGATGAAGGTACATACACGCTCGACTTAGTAAGTGCAAAAACTTACCAGCTGATATAACCGGTAGAGAACTGAGATCTTTGAAAGGGTGAACTACCAAGCCAAGAGGTAGTTTGACTTTCTGAAGCAGATTTTGCGTGTGCGGGATAGCTTTTAACGTGCATCGAAGTACACTGAAAAAAAGTCATAAAAAAATAAGCATAAAAAATAACTGAAAAAAAAAGCTATTGAGCGAGTTTAACTGATCAATGATTGTCCTATATTCTGAAACATTTGGTGCTGTGGTTGAAAAAGCTACCATGTTGGTGAAAATTGATTTCATTGTAGTAGTGGTATAGCAAAGCATTTCAAGAGTTATGATCTGAAGCTTAAAACGATGCCAACTGTGTTTGGAAAAGGTTCGAAGTAACTGTTGAATTCCTGGATGACTTGAACCAGGAATAATATTTTTGAAGCAAAATCTGTTGTCCTGAAAATATATACAAGCATTTGGGTTGTTGCAATTGGGCAACCGGACTGACGTAACGAAAATTTTTTTTTTTTTTTGGGTGGGGGGTGGGAGAGATCGTAAAATGAATTCAGGGCAATGAACTGTACAGAAAAACTAGTTCCACCATTGACAAAAAGCGACCATTGAACAATTTCCCATAACTACCTTTTATGTTGGCAAAATGGGCGGTAGCTTTACCATTATTAAGCTTAGTGGGATCCATAGTTCTCTATTAATCATGTTTTCTTGTTTATTCCTCGAAAAACTAACCAATAACAAGAAATACAGTAGCAGGCATGAATACTTACTCAGGGTGGCAATTTTTTCTATCAGGCGGTATCAAAAAATTTCTATCAGTTGTAGTTTCAAAGCGAAGTGGTGTTTCTACCGGCTTTTGGAAAGGTAAAATGCGGGATTCCTAAACACACAAAAAACTTTAAAAAATAGAAATTATGACAAATGATAAGAATGAAAGAGAAAGCAGTAACAGCCCTGTTTCAATAAGTTTCATTTAACAAAGTTCAGTAAAAAATTAAAATCTTATAAATTTTTCTTGGATTGTTCTACATTTAGTCAAATAGTCCAATAGGAAGACGGCGTAGGGAAAACATCCTTGAAATGATTTAAAAGATGAAACGAGATGTCGAGGGACCATAACAATTCGAATTTACTAAAGTCCACAAGAAAATTCATCCAAATCGGTTCTGTGCTTGTATTAAATTAAGCAGCCTACGTGAACTATGAATAATAGCAAACCTGTAGAAGATTGATAGGTTTCTTAGCATTGCTAATATTCATTCTTGACATATCGTTGCTTAGTCCTGGCATACCAGGTGCTTGATTCGGAGCAGGAGGCGGAGGTTGAACTGATAACGAAAAAAAAGTTATATTACTAACTACTGTATTGGCAAGACTAGTGAAAAATTTGTGACTTTTTTACTTTTGACTTAAAAGGTGGCATTGTAGTTGCTGCAATAGGCCTCTTAATGTCCAGAGCACAATGACAGAATAACTATTCTGATATGGCTGGCTAGAGGCCTATGCAATGTGTACGTGGGCTTTACTAAAGTAACAGAATCGCTTGCACCGCTACCCATTAATAATCTGGCTGGCTAGAAAGCTGACTTATGCCAGAAAATTCTAAAGTCCATAGGTAGAAAAATTTTAAAGTTAAAGCTTGGTAAACCAAAATAATACTGTAACCAACGATTTTACGACAGCATCTTTTATGTGTTGCTTTGACCCAATCTTGAATCAATGCGCTGATTTTTTTTGTTTCCAAATGATTTTAAATCAATTTACTCCATGCTTGAAAAACGCTGACAACTTAATAGTCCGTACGTGGAATAACTCACTATTTTGTGAAGTCATGGACCCTGCGTTTGATGGCGAAGGACCAGGAGGGTTCAGTCCAGGAGGATATGCTACTGCAGAAGCGTATGATTTATTTGGTTGATTGAGCATTGGAGGATGCGAACTTGCTTGAGATGCATATTGCTGTCCTGGTAGTGGAGGGGGTGCAAGATCTTTTGACGGGGGATGATACTGCTGCCCAGGTAGGGGTGGAGGAGCAATTCCTCCTTGTTGCTGAGTGATAGAAGCAGAAGCTGAAGGGTTGTTCATCATCTAACAAAATTGAGAAATTTAACACTTGAACAGTTAATCCAACATTTTGGTTTAATATACGAGAGCGGCAGAAGTACAAATATTGTAATTTTAATAGCATTGATGGTAAGATGGATTTTTTAATGTTAGTAGTTTGAAACCTATCAAGATTTTTTTGTAACTACAAAACAATAATAATAACGGTATGTTGGATTGACATATTGTAAGCTTTAACTGCAAGCGTTTTTTTTTTAAATATACTTCTAGAACTAAAAACACTTATAAATGCTATACGAATACACAAAAAAATAATACCACACACTGTATTTTGGACCTTAATGCACACTAAAAATAAACAGAATTGAAGGTGCGCCTTGTCTTAGGATCAGATTATACTTTCTTTCTCTTCTTAACCTAGTGCAACTTATATCTTGGTGCACCTTATGAAGGAAATAACAGCAATAAAATCCATTTATTGATACTGCACCTAATACTATGGTACTCCTTGATATCTGAAAAATACGCTAGTAAAAATCACTAAAATAGGCCTATTTGTTTACTGGAGGTGGAGGTTGAGAAAAATTTGCAAGGTGCTGAGGGGTGTCATTTCTTGGAATACCAGTAGCTGGTGGAGGAGGAATTGAGTGAGTTGGAGTGGAGCGAGCACTTGAAAGATTTTGACCTGAATGCAAAACAAAGTCTTAGTTTAAACTTCATAAAAACTAGCTTCAACTTTGACAAACTTATCCGTAATTCTTTCATGGTAAACAGTGAAAACACTTGCCCAGCTAGTCATTAGTTCAACAAATACCCATTAGTAGTAGTTGCCAGTGCCGGTACACAACATTCTGCCAGGACCAACGTGATATGGGAAAACTTACCTCTGGAACTTTGATGCAAGAAAGCATGCACACTAATGAGCAAAAGAAAATACATTAATAAGTAGCTTTAATTAGCTTTTGGCGTTAGGATATCCCCGGCATCAGGATTCCCAAATTGAGTAGTCTCGTATCAGGTCGGCTATGAAAAATGCCCTGATTCGGCCTGTGTGGGTATAGGGAGGTTATTTACTATATTATGAAAATTTCAATTCTTTCCTGGCTCTCCAGCATATCACTGAGGTTATACGATTTAAGGGGCACAAACTTGGTAACTTTTAACTGCCTATATGTCACTGTGCTTGGAGTTGGTTTTTAAAGCCGTCCATGCAGAGTTGACAATCTAGAACATAATGAAATGATTCCATCTTGTCTCAGCCATTTAATTATCTAGATATTTTTTTATCGCATTTCTCTTGAACACTTTGCAACTTAAGACCAGTTAATAGATATTTTATTTAATGAAAGATTTAAGTTCATTACCAGTTAATAGATATTTTATTTAATGAAAGATTTAAGTTCATTAAAGTATTAGTGCCTACCAAACCAAAAATACATCAAACAAATCTTACCATGAATGGTCTGTGGATGAGGAGCATGAAGTGGAGGTGGAGTCATTGATTTCATATGTGGTTGTAATGCTGGCTTCAAGTCTTGCTGTGGTGACCCGGAAGCACCCAATGGTGGGGGGCCATTTAAAACACCAGTATAAGATGATGAAGGTGGTGGGTAGCGAGTAGAATGATTATAAGAGGATTGGGTTACTGTATTGCTAATTGGAGGACTTACTGCAGGTGGCTGTGTCACCATGGGTTGAGAAAAACGCTGGCTTGCTGCTGATGCATTAGCACCACCTACAAATTGTCCAGGACCAGCTGGAGGGCCAAGCCCTTGAGATGAACTTCTTGGTGCTACATGTGAACTTCCACCATAGAAAGAATACCCAGGATGTCCTTTTTGCCCAGTTGCTTGAGGAGGTGCATTCAGTTCGCCATTAATTGAAGTAGGTGGCGGACCATAATGCTGTTGTGAATAACCTTGAAAAGTTGTTCCATTATGATGCTGAGAAAATGTTGTTTGATCTAAATAGACAACATAGCAACAATGTCAGAAATAATAATTTAATTATGATGTTCTTGATGTTTGTGGACCAGAGTTTAAATAATGTTTATATAATCCTTTGTATGTTTTCTGACTTAGAAGCTACCAGCACAGAAGTTTAGAATGAGCTATCAGAATGATGACTATTTAACACAGGCAATAAGAAAAACCTCCTCTAACAGGATTTAGACCAGCAGCCTATATATTAGCAGTTCATTGCTTTAGCTCAATTGGTATAGCACTGGACTGGTAATCAATAAGCTGCAGGTTTGAATCATGATGAAGGAAAAGTTTTTCACTCAGCTAGTATTAAGTAGTCACTGTTCTGCTAGCTCGTCCTAGACTTCTGTGGTGTAGCGTATAGGCCATAAAGCATGCAAACGATTAAACATCAAAAACATTTCTTTCCTGGTAAAGGCAACAATAAAACAACTACAGAGGTTTACTTCTAATAATGCATTAATGTCTAGAACTAGCTATTAGTGAATCAGTAGATTAAAAAAAAACAAACAGTGGAATCAACCATATACTGTATATGCCTGAGGGGAAAAGTGACACCTCTCAAAATTTACAAAATTTAAAGGTAAAATTGATATTAGCTCTCAAAATTATTACAAAAATCAAACTAGAGACTAGAAGTTTGAGTAAAACAAAGATAGTTTCAACAATAAATGATGTATACATCTATGCCTATTCTTTTAGCTTTGTTGGTGTTTGGTATCTAGTTTATTAAAATTGCTATTTTTACCTTGTTGAGACTGAATATCTCCTGAAGGTCCAACAATATTTTGCCCTGGTTGTGGAGGATAATTTTGATGTGAATAAGGATATGCCATGGGACACCACACAAAGTTCAACAATGAACTACTATAAAATCAATAAGGCAATTACTAACATAAAACAACTTAATCAACTATTGTTCATGCTGATATGCATTTCGCAGTACAGTTTATTTAGTCCTAAAATGAATAATCATTAAAAATAAGTTGACACTTATACTATAACGAGATCATTGTTGAGCAATATATGGTATTATTTGCACCATAGGATATTAATACAAGATCTTAATGCAGAAGTTAAAGTTTTATTACAATACAATAATTTGGCTGTTTTAGAGGGAGTGAAGCAAGAAGCATCTAGCTCGGATCATGCGTAAAAGATAAAAAAGCATCTAAAACATATCTTCACCTAACTTCAGCATTCTACCACCAATCAATATTTTATTTTAAAGTTAGGAAGATCTCCCCTGCAGTGTTGCCAGTTAAAATCTAAACTTTTCTCAAGTTAAGCACAATTGTACATTGCAAGAAGTAACTTTTACAAGCATTTTGAACGAGCAGGATTACAAGGCTTCAGCAATAGATTAGTGCTGCAAAATAAATTTTTTGGAAGGTTAAATGGGAACTAAAGGCAAAATTAATGGGGGTATCTAAAGGTAGGCCAATCGCATTAGACTAGATTAGCGTTGACCCCATTCTTTTTGACCCATCCATTCTAGAGATATTCTACTTTAAACACGACGTCGGTGCCTCTAATGTTGTAAATTTTAATCATTTTTATTAGCAACCCCGTCATTGATAAGCATTAGCATCTTGGCGACGCCTTCCCAGTTCTAACCTAAAGCAACGATTAGGCTACTGCATTGGGTTGTTTCGCAGCGCACTAATCAGTATAATCTTGTCAGCAGAATAGATCCAAGCTGGAAAAAAGAGTGGACTGTTTGGTAGAATAGGTAACAAACGTCCAAGAACAACCAAAAGTAATCCTATTAGAGCTATTTGAGTAGGCTAGTAGGCCACTGTTTTCAACTTGAATTGAAAAGTTTATTCTAGTCTAGGATCACAATATACCGTAAGCAAATACAATACACCTACTCAAGCATTGGTAGTCTTATGATAAGAAATGAGTTTGCACTGTGTAGCCAAGTAATAAAAACCTTATTGCTATAACAAGGCTATGATTTAGACTGAAATGTAGGCTATCTGCCAGCTTGATTTTTACTGAAATTGCAACGCTATTGAACAGTCTACTCTTTTCACCTGCTTAGATCTGTTGTGCTGATAAGATCAAACTAATTAGTGCAGAGCAAAATGACTCAATGCATTAGGCTAGCCAATCGTTGCTGAGGTTAGAACTGGGAAGGCGTCGCTAAGACGCTAATGATTATCAATGACAGGGTTGCCAACAAAAACTATTAAAATTCATAAAATTAGAAGCACTGAAATCGTGTTTGAAGTACTGTAGAATATCTCAGCAACGGATGGGTCAAAAAGAGTGGGGTCAACGTCAATGTAGTCTAATTCGATTAGCCTAACTTTAGATACCCCCATTAAGTTTGTCTGTAGTCGTTGTTTAAGTAAGAGTCTAAAAGCGTAAAGAGCTAAATTTTTACTGGCAACACAGCAGGGGAGATCTCTCTAATCTTTTGAAATGAAATGCCTTGAAAACAATAGGTCATAGAAATGCTGAAATTTAGCGAAGATAAATTTTGAAGTTTTTATTTTTTACCTTCAGATCATATTTCCAGCTGGATGCTTCAACTCTTTTAGCCTGAAATTTGATAGTAATAGCAATATGTACAAATTGTACACTTGCATTTTGGTTAACGGGAACATGTCAACTTTTTATTATCGATACATTTATAACCGCATTCCTACTAAGCCAATTTTGGTCAGCAAATCAGTGATTTGTTGGAAAAAGGTCAAATACTAGTAACTTATGGCAATATGATAAACATAGCTTCAGAAAAGGAGACAAATTTGTAGAAAAATGACATTAAGCATACTTTAATACCAAATTGGTACAAAATTTAGGGCCCATAAATGTATTTTATCAGCTTTGGGCGAAATTGTCTCAAGAAAATTTGGGCACTTACTGATTGACCAAAAAGTTAGAGGAACACTGATTTATAACAGGTTTATCATCAAAGTTAATATCTTGGAAAAGGCTTGGCACATGTTCCATGCGCACAGACATTTTGTAATTAAATCTAAAAAAAACAACCCTAAGCCCTAACTCTAACCTTAACCCTAATCCTAGCCCTAACCTAAACCCTAATCCAAACCTACAACTAAAATAATAAAAATTTCCAAAAACGAGTGACGTCACAGGAATCTTTGTTTATTTAACCGTGCATGTCTCGTGCGCCAAGTTATTTTGTTATCTCTTTCAGCTGGACATTGCAAACTTTGTAAATAAACTCCCGACATATTTTCTAAGCTATTTCCTGAGTATCATAATTTTCGAACAATAAGGTGTACTTAAAGTACTCAAATTTCTCAGAAACTGAAGGTGCGCCTTATGTATCAAACAGATTATTGCTTTTTCTCTTAATGATTTAATGCAGAGTTATCTCAAGCTTTAATATAATTCAAAGTTTGTTGAGCTTTGTAAGTTGCGTTTAATTGAGTCAGTCCACCTTATGTAAGAAAATAAAAGCACTAAAGATCATTTATTGATATTGCACTATGTATCTCGGTGAACCAAATCTATTAAATTACAAGGTGGTTGAAAATTATGCTAATTCTTATATTATATTGTGGGTGATATAAATCTGCCTGATGTTGATTGGCAAACAGGATGTGTAAGGGGTCCAAGTCAGTCCGCTAACAGAAAGCTGATTTTACAGAATGAAATGATGGATGCTTTTATGTTAAATGGTTTCACATGGTGTTTGCAAAATGATATAACTAGAAGACTGGTGAACGGTGCTTTACAACAATCATCACTTGACCAAATTTTTTCTAATCAAGACAATCTAATAACACTTATAGATAAGTCTGCTCCTTTAGGTAAGAGTGACCACATCTGTTTGAATTTGACTTTAAATGTATCAATAGAAAACATTGCTGCCAATGTTCAAGAAAATGTATCAAAGACAACGAGGCTCTGGTCTAAAGTTGATCTAAATGACATCTATAACTTTTCTACTGCTATTGACTGGTCTATGCACCTGGCTGAGCCAAGTTCAGATGGGTGGTGGGATGTAATTTTCGATAAGTTGTTGAGCATTGTCCACAGAGTCCCATCTTGTACTTAGAAGTTTGACAAAAATGGTACTCCACTTTTAAGCCATGCGTGGGACAACTCAAAACTAATTCGGTACCGAAAAGAAAAAGACAAAGCTTGGCAAAATTTTAATGTAAATCCTTCCTTGAGAAACTACTGTGTTGCAACAAGCAAACTTTTCATGCTGTTGAGGTCTCAGCAAAAAAACTTTTTGAAACCAAAATTATTAAGAACCTAAAACACAATTCCAAGCCTCTTTATCATTATCTGAATTGCAAGTCTAAAAAATCTCATCTCTGCAGACTGTATGATAGTGATGGGAACCTACCACAATCATCTATGGAAATTACTAACATACTAGTATCTCACTTTCATTCAGTTTTTCAAAATGCGGAATATGGCCCATTGCAAGAAGAATGTTATCATAATAACTGCATAACTAAACTGTCACATGAACAAGATCTTGTTATTACACCCGATGAAGTCTGTGAGGTGTTCAAAACTTTGAATACAAACAAATCCCCAGGCCCTGATGGAATACTGTTCAAATTACTGAAAGGTCTACTTGGCAGTAATTTCTTTATTGACTCTGTTGCAAAACTTTTCACTTTCTGCCTAAACTGTGAAAAAATTTCTTCAATATGGAAAATTGCTTATGTTATTCCAATACACAAGGGTGGCTCCTTGCATTGTGCTCAAAATTATCGGCCAATATCTTTGACATGTATTTTATGCAAATTGAGTGAAAAGATAATTAGAGACCATATTTTGTGTCAAATTCTTAATAAATTTTCTGTGCATCAACATGGTTTTTGTTTTGGTAGATCCTGTACTTCAAATTTCTTGGAATCATTAAGATACAATTTACTCCATTCTTAGCACTGAAGGTGAATGTGATATAATATATTTAGACTTTAGCAAGGCTTTTGATAGTGTGCCCCATTAACGTCTTCTGATTAAAATGGCAAATATGGGCATCAGTGATAAGTATGTCAACATTGTTAGTGATTTTCTTAGAAAGCGACAAATTTGCATCAAGATTGGCGATGTCCTATCTGAACCAAAAGAGGTGTTGTCAGGTGTACCTCAGGGCTCTGTACTTGGGCAGTTATTGTTTCTAATTTATGTTAATGACATCCCTTCTAGGCTGATGTCAGTTTCAAAAATGTTTGCAAATGACATAAAAATAATAGTCAATCCCAACCAATATACTGATATTGAGCACGATTTGCATTCACTTGAATATTGGCAAGAAACATGGTTGCTACGATTCAATATGTCAAAATGTAAGACAGTGCATTTCAGTAGTGCAAAATTACCTCAACTTAGTGGAAATGACTACTGCCTTTTTGAACAGCCGCTCAAAAAACTGGAAACATGCAAGGACCTTGGGGTGGTGTTTGATTCAAAACTAAATTTTCATAACCATATCAACCTAGTTGTTTCCAAAGCAAAGAAAACTCTGCTGTGGCTTTTAAGAACACTGACTTCAAGAGAAAAATTTGTCATAATGAAGGTCTACACTACATTAGTTGGACCACATTTAGAGTATTGCACTCAGGTGTGGGCACCCATACCAGAACATGGCAGTTGGGGAACAATTCTCAACATTGAGTCCATTCAAAGACTTGTCACTAAAAGTATTAGTGATCTGAAAAGATTTATCCTACAATGCCTAGTTAAATGAGCTTCAGCTGACTACATTGCTGGAGCGAAGAATGCGTGGTGATCTAATAGAAACCTTTAAAATTGTCAATGGATTTACTGATTATGGCCGAGACTGGTTTACATTATCTTCTCGCACGAACCATCTGATACTTAGAAGTAATTTTCCTTCGGTTAATTTTTTTGCCAATCCAGTTGTGCAATACTACAACAGGTTGCTTTTACATGTTAGAAATGCTTCCAGTGTTACTACTTCCAAAAAGCATTTAGACAAGTTTCACAATGTCAATTTTCATAAGATAACTCATGGTCAGTACTGGGAACTCTCATACAAAATTTTTGAGCGCATTTAGATATAATTTACCGGTACCTCACTTGTTTAATTCTAATTATTAATTTCTTTGTCTTGAAGTTGCTACAGTATATACTTGCCATTTCATTGGTTCTACTACTTAGAAATTGGGCCATATATGGACGAAATATAGCTGACACATCTCAGTTTTTAAATCAGACTGATGTGACAAGTGTTAGTGTTTAGAAGTGTTCTGCATATTTTATGCAGTTTGTGCTTTATTGTACTCTGGTACTTACATTACTGGTTTTGCAATTTTCTTCCCAAATGTCTCTTTTTTATTGTATATGGTTACTATCTCAGATAAGTGTCCTATCTCATTAATGTGTATGAGTAGTATTTCAATAAGTGTCTTATCTTCATATATCTTCTATGAATCTAGTGTAATTTAAGACCTAATGAGCTATAACTAAGTACAAATACTGTGAATCATTAGTGCAAGTACCAGTACTGCTTTTAATGTCAAGTATTTAGTTTATTTTTTTATTTTTTTCTTCGACTAAATGTGAAATGATAGTTTGTTTATGATGTGAGATGCCCATAGAGGCATAAGACTTATATCATCATTATTATAAGAGGCAACAATCTGGAATTCTTTGCCATCTGAATAGAGGAAATCAACAACAGGAGATATCGGTATGCATTCTAAGGTGCTACCGACATCTAATTGCTTTATGCTTAAATCTGAAATGCTTTATTAAATTTGTACGGCATTTAAAGATCCTGCTCACCACATACTCACAGACTTATACAGGTATATACTGGGTATCAAAACAGACATAGATCTCTACTGAAAAGAATTTGAATTGCTGCAGCAAAAGTATCGCACTGCAAACAAAGTCAAAAGACAGTTTTTCCAAGGGAGTTTTTAAACTGAAGAAAGCTTGCATGCTAAAATCTAAACAGCATTTGACGAATTGTGGCCAAGACTGAAAGATAATGGTTTAGAGTGCTGTTACGAGTGAATAAATACAGTGGTTTGGGGGATCAAAAAAAAGTGTCATTATGTGCAAAATTAAATTATAATACTCTGTAAATGATGCCATTGTTCTTATTGGTCATAGATGAACTACCGTAGGCGTATGATGCAGACGAAGACGAAACAGTAGGCTACGGTATTGTGTGCAACAGCAAGCAGAGAAAGTGAGGTGTTACCATTATTTTTATTGACATTGCTGTTGCACTCAATAGCATTATGTTTCATCTTTGTCCATCCATGTGGTATATCTATGGTATACCAGTATCTGATCAAGGTGCCTTAGACCTGGTAAGGCTACCCTACATCGGTCTGTCGGTAGACAGTACCGCTACCTTGTACAGTAGGCTATACATAGGTGGGCAAGTCAACGCAAAACGTTAGCTTCGTTAACCACTAGTCCGTTAACAAAACTTCACACCTCCAGTAACGTTAATCCGTTATTTTCAGCTTTAATTAACGGAAGTTAACAAAGTCCGTTAATTCGTTAACATTTTGCATGTAATTTACTACATTTTCTTTTAATCACTCCCTTCTAGAGCACGTATTGACACTGTTGAGCTGATTGTAAGAAAATACTTAGGCTATTGCTGTAGTGGTCTTTTTGTGTTTTGGAAGTTGCATTTTACAGTCTAATTTAATTTCAAGATAAAAATAAGTTCAAATGCACTAACGATGCGTCAAAGCTGCGATCTGAAACTTTTTGGAAATTGTGGACAGCAATAGCCTAATTGATAGACCTACCATGAGGCTGCAGCTTACTATCTGCCACAAAAAAGAGGTCCTTTCTTCGCTATCTTCTATAAAACTCATGCTACTACGTAACAAGTGTTACCAGTGCAAACTGGTTTGTACCAGTACGATGAATGAATGGTGCAAGATATTAACGATAAAAACCTTAACAGAAGTCAACCAGTCAACAGAACTTATATAACGAAAGGTAATTTAGTTCGTTAACAGAACTTAACGAAAGTTAATTTAGTCCGTTAACATGAAAAAACTTTTTAACGCAATAACGAGTTACTGAAAAAGTTAACTTTGTTATTATAACGCATTAACGATTAATGGACTTGTGCCCACCTAGTATGAGGCTATATAGCCTATGATACGGTACCATAAGTAACAAACAACCTCAGTAAGTGACCAACTAACCCAAAAGTAAAGAGCATACTGTAGGCTACTATACGGTAGTGTTTCCATGTCCAATGCTTCTTGTTTTACTCACAGTACCAACCGTACTGTACTTTCGAGTGGAAGTTCTTGAAGTTGAACCACTCATCATTGGATTCACTAATCCAGAATCTCGGCCTGTCTCCGATCTTGGAGTTGCTAGGTTGTTTGAGTAGCCGAGAAAATGTCTTTCACACATTTAACCTGCTTATTGTTTGCTGCTGGCAAAAAACCTTTCTTCATTACAGCACTGAAGAATCCGAAATCTATTTAGCATTTCTTAAGCTTGTTTCAATCTCGTTTGTGAGGCTTGCACCAGCTTTCGCTCTTCGCGCTTGAGGGCGTAAAAGAGTCAGTACAAAGGTCAACCACGCACTAGAAGTTAAAGTTATTTTAAAAAGATGAATAGCTAGTAAACAATCTGTAAATGAACAAATAAACAAAAAGCATATTTAGGCGAACAAACGAGCAAATGCAGCTTATTTCTTGCTTTCATGGAAAGTTTTGTTTTAGCGTGCTCCCCGAACAAAAGTGAAAAAATATTTTACTGTAATGCTGATGTCACCAATCGCATAAAGAGAAAAAATACGATTCGGTTAGTCTAGTGCTCGCATAGGGATCAGCTGTTTGAGATCGAGAGCATGAAAGTTTAAGATATTAAAAATTTTTTTTTTGGAAAGACAGCAACTTACTGCTGTTCAAATTGTTGCTGTTATTTTTTTTTACCTATTGCGAAATTTTTTGAAAGATTCGGCCTACAAAAAAATTTAGATTAACTAAAGGATGTCACTGTCAGATCTAGATCTGAGCTTAGTCTTTTCACGTTTACAGTAGTACGGTCTCTTGAAAGTAGATACAATTTCGTCATAACATAGTTAGAGATTGTAAAAGTCATTGTGAAGAAGGATAAAAAGTTGCTTAATTTCTGGCTTTTGCTATAGGCCTGAGGCCTAGCTAGTACGGTAGCTCTGTAGCAGAGGTGGAGTCGAGGACACAAGGCTCGAGGCCAAGGCCAAGGCCAAGGACACAAAAAAAATCCGAGGCCAAGGCCAAGGCCAAGGACAGCCTTTCCGAGGACAGAACCTCTCGAGGCCAAGGACAGGAATGCTCGAGGCCAAGGCCAAGGACCAAGGACACAGTCGCAAGTGTTCTCCAAAAAAAAAGGTCTTCAAAAAAGTTTTCCAGACAATCTCCGATTTAAAGGCGTAGCCAGAACTTTTGATTGGGGAGGCCTAAACCACAAATCACATGCAATGACGTCATCAAAAATTTGCCTGCTTTTCACTTAACCAGGATTTTGCAAAGGGAGAGAGCCTCAACTAATATAGTTGAAAAGTGCAAATACGTAACTTTGGAGACGTTTTGAGAAAGCCAGTGTAACTCAAACGTATCGCAGACGGAGGTCTGGGGGCGAAGCCCCTAGCTGTTGGGCAATTTTTTGTAATTTTTTGGTAAAAAAAGCTATTTTAATGCCATTGAATCACACTTTGCACATGTTTAGAATCATTTTAAAGCACTAAATTTTTGACATTTGAAAGCCAATTAAAAAAATTGAATTGTTTAATCCTCCTTCTAGTTGCAATTTAAGTTCAAAACACGTTTAACATCTTGCATTTTGGAGTTAAAGTTTAATTGTACGTGATTTGCTCCAGGTAGGGGGAAGTAAAGTGCATTGACTCGTGCAATATTTTAGCAGTAAATGAAAACCCACTTGAAGATTTTCCTTAGAGATTTTTGTTTTGTCATGAAAATAGCCAGTTATAGAAGTGCATGTTAGGCCAGGCGGCCCAGGCTCCCTTTACTGAAGTTCAACGATTTGTTCCATCAGCATTTTCCATGGCTAATTTTTTTAAAAAGTATTTTGTGCGTAAAAACTGGCGAGGTGGAAGTGAATTTATGAATTGTTATTGAAAAATAGTGCAATAGATGGGTAGTTTCGCTTACTAACCATGTGTCAGGCGCGCAGCCAGAAATTCGCAATGGGGGGGGCTGTTTTGGGGTCTAGGAGCAAAGCCCCCAGCCGCCGGAGGCACGGGGGTTTGGGGGCGGAGCCCCCAGCGCTCGCAAATTTTGCATTTTTTGCAAATATAACTTAATTTTAGAGCTATTTTAATAAAAAATAATGCTGTTAAAACGTAGCATAGAAATTGCCAGCGCAACATGATTCAACTGGTTGCATTATCGGGCTATGAGGGAAGTGGCTAATGATAACATTGCAGTTCTCTTGTTTACATGCAGGTAAATCATAAAATCCTATTATTAAACAAAACTCACACGAAGTAATCTGTTTCGTCTGTATTTTACAAAGAAAAATATTCGGGGGGGGCTAATGGAAAGATATTTGAGAGAAGTGATTGGCAAATAAATAACACTGAGTAGCCACCCCCCATCTTTATTCCTGCTGTAATATATATAATATATAAGATTTTATAATATATTTGTTGATAAAACCTATGTTTGGCGTTTTT
Organism: Trididemnum nubilum; assembly: GCA_963965965.1. Taxonomy (NCBI): domain Eukaryota; kingdom Metazoa; phylum Chordata; class Ascidiacea; order Aplousobranchia; family Didemnidae; genus Trididemnum; species Trididemnum nubilum. The sequence continues at coordinate 20,893,928 of OZ014490.1, forward strand.
ACACTAGCGATCAAATTTGATTGCTTATTTTTGGGTATTTTCTAAAGTTTTCATTGATTGGTGACTTTAATTTTTGACAAATTAGCCCCCCCTCTGACTGTATGTTTCAAAAAATGCCTTAAATCACTTTTTAGTCAATTCCAGCGCAAAAGACAGTCTCAGAAGAGCTAAAAACGTGGTGTTTTTCTTATTCTGCTTTTTGGTTAACAGGCCAATGGGGAGGATATAGCCCCCCGCCTCCGGCTACGCTACTGGCCATGTTATTGCCGATCCGGATTTCCATCGCGCTGGGCCCCTGGCACTTTGGAGATTTTCGCAACATCTTTCTGCCAAATGTAGTTGAAGACCATAAAAAGTCTTAAGATTTGAGCGCAGAGCCCTTAGCTGGTACTGCGCCATAATGTGGTAAATCCGGCCTTGGTTAATGCATTACGTTCACAAAAAGGCTAGATGTGATCCTGAGATAGCAACTTTTAGGATGAAAACTATCCATTTCTTCCAGATTTACGTTTAAATTGGCTGGCAAAAATTGATTTTAGGCGGTCTCGGGGCCCTTGGTCTTCAGTATTGTTGTTTGCTACTGGTGTAAACGAAAAACGCTAAAAAGAAACTGAAACTGAAGAAACAATAGGCTTTTTTGTCACATTTTTGTCATTGATGAAATTTCAATTGGGGGGGAGGCCCGCTTGGCTAAGCCTACGCTCCAATTGTGCAAAATAAAAAAAGGTATTTACAAATTTTCTGCGAGGTTTCTGGCGTTTTCAACAAAATTTCAACGGTTCAAAAATAGTGCTGTCCTCGAGCCGAGGACAGGGCAATTTTCGAGGACCTAAGGCTTCGAGGCCAAGGCCAAGGCCAAGGACTTGACCTTCGAGGCCAAGGCCAAGGCCAAGGACTTCAAAATGTGTCCTCGAGGACGTCCTCGAGGCCAAGGACGTCCTCGAGGACTCCACCTCTGCTCTGTAGGACTGCCAAACCCTATGCTCAGCATTTGAACTGTAAAATATTGCATCGGGGATGCTTTCGCAGCCATGACCAGACGCTTTCGGAGTGCGGCTGCAATCTGGTGAAAATTTACTTTGTAAAAAAAAAAGTCTTCAGGTCTTTGCCTTAAAATCAGTCAGTATAGGCCGTCTGCTGTTTTTGGAACCTCTGCAACTCGTATGTGAGCATACATGTGCAATGTCGTCCACTACAATCAATCAGTCAACTAACCACAAGTGATGATAAGTATCTGGAATCGATGGTTTTTTAAGTCACCCAATCATACAGCTCGTAGGCTGCGCAGCCAAGCCGGTTAACTGCAATCGGGACGCGTCCTTTTGACACCGGATGATGCTGCACATGTGCTCTCACACCTCTCATGCTTGCACTCGTTAGGGTTAGGGCTAGATTTGGAAAATAGCTTAAATCGGTGGGAAGGAGAGAGCACATGCTCACATATACACAAGTTGCAGAGCTTCTGAAAAAAAGTGGACAGGTAATACCGGTACAACGACACCTGAATTGACTATCTTTGGCAAAAATTTCGCGCTTATCGGAAATATTGGCCACTTTTCCATCTAAATGTCCAGGAAGCTTTCTTCTAATGGAAGGGCACTAAATCAGTAAATCTTGATACACTCATACAGGGATGCTTGAATCTCAATGAGGTGGACGCTAAATCTCGATGGGGGGATGCAAATTGATGTGTTCCTCCAGCAATTTAAGTACTGCATAATTGCATATGCTTATTTGCTTGCTAGCTCCATCAGCTCACTTTCAATCGTTACCAGTGATCATGTCACCGAGTGATTTTGTCACAGTGATTTCGCCTCAAAGTGAGGGTTAGGATTAGACAGCTCTGTGGATTAGTAAATATCTACTGGTAGTTTATTTAATCTGTAATGACTGATGTTTTCAGTCAATACTTTAATTTTAATAATGTAATAGTCTGGTACGGTATCATAGTACAATACAGTTGGCAGATGATACAGGCCTATTATGTCTTCAGAATGCCAACTATTACGTACCCTAATCACTTTGTGACAAAATCATTGGCAACCCTTTGAACTGGTTGGAAAGGGCAAGGTGCAAGAGAAGTGTTATATTCCAATTGCTATCTTGCCTCGATTCTTTGTTAAGGTTTTTCAAACATAAAAATGCTTAGTTTTAGGCCTGCAAGAGTGTCAAACAAATATTGCAATTTGGTCTAATGGTAAAAATTCCAAACATCACGTGAAGTGTTATCACTAATCGCCAGGGCATGGTGTGGAATGGAATTGAAGACGATTTTTCCATATTCCATACTGGCAATTTTCTTCCATTGCATTTCCATTCCATACCAAAAATCTTCCATTGCATATTCCATTTCGTACCAAAATTTTCTTCCATATTTCATTCCATGCTAAATTTTCTTCCATATTCCATTCCATACTTCCATACCAAAGAAATTTTAACCTGGAAGCAATGCAGTGTATATTTTGTTGTTTTGTACCTTTGAAATGTTGTAAGCAACCGCTCGTGAAGGTGCGCCAACAATACTAAGATGCAACGACTGGTATCTGGTATGCATATTGCTCATGGTTTAATGCATAGGCGTAGCCTGGATTTTGAATTGGAAGGAGGGCTAGACTGCAAATCATGCAATGACGTCAGCAGAAGTTTTTGAAAACAGGGTCTTTTATGGGACAAAGAATGAAAGATCAAAAGCTGCATGTCTTATTTGGCTCATAACCTGGATTTGCTATAGAGGAAGGACTAGAACCGCAAGTTAAAAGTTTTTCTATCCTATCAAAATTGGGAGACTTGGTGAGCAAATTAGTGCAACTCAAGCATGTCACAGAGGGGGGATTTTTTGTAATTTTTTGGAAAAAAATGGCTATTTTAATGCGATTTGGATCACATTTCGCACATTTTCAGAGCCATTTGAAAGAACAAAATTTTTGATGTTTGAAAGCCAATTGAACAAATCACTCCCTGTACTTCAGGTCAAGTCCAAAACACATTTAAAATCTTGCATTTTGGGATTAAGTTTTGTGACTTAGCCCAAGTCAGGGAAATCAAGGCACATTGCTCTCTGCCACATTTTTAGCATTAAATAATGCTCTCGAAGATTTGCCTTTGAAGATTTTCGTTTTGTCATGAAAATAACCAGTTTTAGGAATATATGTACGACCAGGGGCCCAAGCACCCTCGATTCAAATTCAATAGTTTGTACAATAAGCATTTCACCTAACTAGGTTTTTTCAAAAGCATTTTGTCGAGTGAAAACTGACGAGATGGAGGTCGATTGTTATTTAAAGTTGGTAATTTAAGGTTATTTAAAGTGGGTACAATAGATGCCATAAATGGTCACTTACATGTTATTGTAATATAAAAGTTAGCTGGGGGCCGAAACCATATTATTGCATAAACAAGTTAAATGAGTGCCTGAGATTGCATCTTTTAGAACAAAAATGCTGAATTTCTCCCGGCTTATACATTTAAATTGGTTGGTAAAAATTTAAATTGATAATATTAAGTTATTGCTAATTGCTGTTGCACGCATGTACTGTTACACTCCAAAAATGCTAAAACAAACTGAATAAATAGGCTTTGTGTCATCATTTTTATCGTTGGTTGCTTTTCAATCGCGGAGGGAGGCAGAGGGCCCAGTCCTTCTGGCTATGCCTATGGTTTAATGATTACCGTACAAGTTTGCCCTCACAACCAACTAGAACATTTAGCGAAATAGAAATACCAAGCTTTAACACCAAAAAGAATTACTCTAAGCTTAAAAACTAAAAATATAAATAAAATTAAGCTAAAATGGGGATGAAATAGCAGTTTTTGTGACAATGTAAAAAAATCAAATTTATGACTGGACAAATTGTCAGCCTCAAAATAAAAAAACAACAAGTCAAATCTATCAAGGTCGTCAACTATAACATCAATACTGCAAATTAAATTGCAATGCACTTACAATGATGCAATACGTACACTGTTTGCGCAATGTACACTACCAAAGTACCGCGATTTGTCGACAAATATTATGCGTAAATATTGAAGTTGAATAGCCTACTTCTGTGACAATATTATTTATCACTAACCGATGTTGGTATGCATTTTGCGGTAAATACAATGCAGGAAATCTAGTATCGAATTGGTATGGAAGTATGGAAGATCGTCTTCGATTCCATTCTGGTATCTTCCATATTTCATACTGAAATTTCCGTTCCATTCCATTTTCCATGCCATTTCATACCATGCCCTGCTAATCGCCAGATCGCATAGCAACGATTTTGTTGGCAGCTCACTCCAAGTCCTGGTTAGTTAACTTGTGTATGCAAAACAATACCGTACTGGTACTTACTAGTGTTCCTTCCAAAGTTTTTACCTTCTGAGTAAGTGCCAGAAAATGTATGAAAATATGCCAACGTATTTGCAAAAATGCCATAGGTTAGCCTTTGTGAATTGCCAGTACGCCAAAAAACACAACTTAGTGCAGTTTGTTAATTGTCATTCATAGGCTCATAGCCAGATTGGAAAGTTCAAATATGCTGCATCGGATTTTTGCGCCAACCTAACCAGCACTTAATTTGTAATTTTTGCCATGCCAATCAATGTGTAAAAAGCATGCCAATTTGGCAAATATAATTTGCTTCCACAATTACCGCCCTTCCTTTACTCCATGACTAAACCTCAAAAAAAAGGTCTTTATTCCCAGGAACTGCGAATAACAGGGAGTTTTTCTCTGTCCTTGCTGTATTTTATATTGCTACTGACTTTTGCGCTGCACCAAAGTTATTTTTTATTTTCTGTGCTAAATTGACACAAGAATTTTGTGATTCTGTGCGCCGAACTTCTCTGGTGCAACGTGCAAAGTTTCCAATGGTAATTCATTGCAATTTTAGTTAGTTCCAGATATTGCCACTTGGTGGGACTTAATAGTTTTAGATTGTTAAATCTTTGAAGCACCTAACTGCTAAATTTGGTTTTAGATTATTTCAGTCCTAAAACAATTATTTTCATAATAAAATGAAACTTCAAAACACCAAAAATCCCTTTCAAATGTGTGAAAAATTTGTGAGAAAATGCTGAAAAATATTTTGCATTTTTTGCACTTGGAGGGAACCCTGGTACTTACTTTTCCACCTCTGTGCTAGCAATAGCTTACAAATAGGCACTTCCCAAAAAGAAAGTTGAAATACACTTGATTTTTCATCTATACAATGTTATCTCAGATCTATTTTGCTGTAAATAAATTAAAACTACAGGATGTTGGGTGTCATAGCTTTCTATTAAATCATGTTTCTAAGTTCAGTAAGTTGTTAAAAAATGCTTATAGTTTTTTGATGCTATACTATGCTTTAAACCTAAGCATTAATTTTAGATTCAGCCTACACTTGTTAAACCAGAAATTAATTTAAGTTTTGTTAAAGGAGTAATCACTTGTGCTCTATGATAATTAATAAGTACACATGAATATTGCTTGCATCTCATAAATGTGAACACGAACATTTAACTATTGCTTGCAAGCTTATATACTTTCTAGGTTTGAAAGTTCAAATACACTACACTGGATTTTTGTGCCAACCTAGCACTTGTTTGTTTTGTGTACCACACCAACCAAAGTGCATGCCAATTTAGATGGATAATATTTCTTCGCAACTCCTGCTCTTTCTTTGTGCTGCGACTTGGTCTCTAAAAAAAGGTCTTCCAATGCTGCAGACAACAAATATTAGGTAGTTTTGCTATGCCCACGTTATAATTTACGTTTTTCATGGGCTTTTACACTTTGCCAAAGCTATTTTTGCATTAAGATTTTGTGACACTGTGCACCAGATTTTAACTTTCCAATGGTGTTGACTGTTTCTGTTAGAAATGATCAATGGAGCGTATTAGTGTTTTTTGAATCGATTTGCGTTATTCAGTTTATAGTTTTGTTCAATTTCTTAGGATTCATTTATTGTTATCTCACTTGGTTGCATTATATTAGAATTCAATTCAAGTGTTTAAGGGGGCAGACCTACTTAAAAAAAATTTTTTTAACGTTTTTTAGTTTAGAACGGAATCTAAACCAGAATTTATCGTAGATTCCGAATATGCTGTTAGTTTTTTCAGATTCCAACTACTTATGTCTCAAAAATGCGTTTTTTTGCAAGTACCCTTACCGAAAATTACTCTTTTTTCCAAAAAAAATTTAACAGCAGCCCAACTAGCAAAATTCTTTCAAATTTTGTATTATTAAAAATAAAATAGCGCCACTGTGGTTTTTCTACCACTTTGGTTGTTTAGGACTCTGATTGATTGAAGTTTAGCATTTGTGTGTTTGGAGGAGATAGCAGTATTAGGGCTAGCAGGATGCGATAGGCTATGTAGGCAACTAGTAACAGTGTGCTAGCAGTTTTGAGAGACTCCAAAGTTTTGGTTAGTGCAGATGAAAGGCAACAAAGTATTGCTACCAGTACAATCTCTTTCTGGTTGAACAATTTAGGGGTTTTATGTTTTGTTATTGTTTAGATTATCTTATCTGCTTATATAGAATTTGCTTTCATACAGCTGTGAAATGCCTAGAATAAGTAAGCATAAAAGGTTCAAAGGTGTTCAAAAGCAATTTTTGTCAAAAGAAAGATCATCAAGTTCTTCGAAAGATTCGTCTTCTACCAGCTCCATAACTAGGTCTGCAGTTACTAGTGTCACAAAGGAAGTTGCAGAGTAATGCGAGAGTTTCTCTTGATAAAGATTGCAGATTGGAAACTGCATCTCAAACATCTCAAGGCTACCGACTTATCGATCTTGAATGCCTTCAAGAAGCTATGTCAAAACTGCATATGTGCAAGGATGGTAAGTAATTTTGGTTGTAGCCTATGCTACCATGCTTTGCATAGTTTTAGTTTATTGCAAGCAAGCTGATTAGTATCTTGACTATGCTACAGCATAAGAAAAATGTGCCAAAAATTATATCTGTTAGAGTGTGGTTACTAGTTATGCAGTAATTCATGCCAGTAAATCTAGTCTATAGTAACAATATTAGTGTGAACCTAAACTAGTGAGTAGGTTACCATATACATACTGCATTATACATCTACATATTTTAAAAATTTTGCAGGTTCACTGGCAGTTGTTGATACAGGAGAGTATTTTGGTCTCTCTTGTGACTTGGCTTTTCAATGCTCTATTTGCAATAAAATAACGGAGATGACTACATCGAAACGGAAAAAACAATGCCATGAAGTAAATGTAAAAGCAAATTTGGCAATGGCAGAGTTGGGTCAAGGAAGAGAAGCAATGGCAACAGTGTGCAGTATATTTGGCATGCCACCACCATCATCAAAGAGCAGCTGGGAGATGCACAATGAGACTTTATCCAGTGCTGTTTCTTCAGCATGTGACATACAACTCAAGACTGCTGCTAAAAATCTTCGACATGAGCTTTCCAAAGATGATCCGACCATTGAAGAGGACAATGTCATAGATGTGGCTGTGTCCTTTGATGGTACGTGGCACCATCGAGGATTTAAATCATCACATGGTGTAGGTGTAGTTATTTCTGTGGATACAGGTGAAGTGTTGGATGCTGAAGTTATTAGCAAAACTTGCCACACTTGCCAAAGGTCATCCGTTAGCAAGAATGCAGAGGAATTCAAACAATGGCAAGAAAAACATATAAAAGATGGTGAGTGCTTGTGTAACTTCGAGGGTCCAAGCACTGGTATGGAAACTGCTGCAGCTAGAGCTATTTGGTCAAGATCAGTCACCAAGAACAACATGCGTTACACTTCAATTTTAAGTGATGGGGACAATAAAACTGTGCAGGCACTCAATGAAATGAAAGTTTATGGTAGTGACACAGAAATAACAAAATTGGAATGCGTGAATCACATTCATAAGAGAATGGGAACGGGACTTCGAAATTTAGTAAAAAAATCTCCATTCATAAAAGGGGGAAAGGGGGGTCTAACAACTATTTTGATCGAAAAGCTTAGCTCTTACTACAGGAAACACATCATGGATCATGTTACATCATCCAAAAATTCTGATGACATCAATGAAGCTGTCAAGAAAATGAAAATCAATATTTTGGCAGGATTGCATCATTCTGTTCACAATGACAACCCCAACGTGCAACATAAATACTGCATGGATGACTGTGTAAAGTGGTGCAAATATAAAAACCAACTTGAAAATGAAAATTCACCACCATCAACCAATGCCACTTCAAGAAAGAAAAGAACAAAAAAACTACCAGAGAGTTTTCTCCCTCATATGATCCCCTTATATACCCGCCTTTCTGATGAAGCACTATTGAAAAGATGCATTGCTGGATTGACACAAAACCAAAATGAATCTTTTAATGCCACATTGTGGAAGCGGTGTCCAAAAGAGAAATATTTTGGGACTTCAGCCGTTCGACGGGCCTTAGCTCTGGCAATTCTGTTTTGGAATGCTGGTCATCAAGGATTGTACTCAGTGTTCAATGAACTACAAATGGTACCTAATGCTTTTACAAAACGGGCTATTGCTACAAAAGATAAGCAGAGGTTAGCTAGCTCTAGTCGAGCAGTACACACGAAAAAGAAACGAAAACTAGTACGCGAATCTTCGTGTGACGATTATACACCAGGTGGTCATTGATGTTCTGCAACAAACGGTAGGCTATTTTATTCAACTTTTTTTCTGTTTTTCTTTTTGTGGCATTATATTTTTCATGCCCACTATAAACAAATTGTGGAAAATGACTGTCAACATAATATGTACGTATGTGCTTTTCTTCAAGACAGTAGTTTGTTTTTACTATTTTTTAATTGTTAATTTTAAATGCGATTTTCTCAAAACTGTGTTTTTCTGTACTAAAAATGCTACTACTCAAGATCTGTTCATCCTATTTGGCTAAAATTTGCAGGAGTTATACTTCAGGTAGTAACCAATCTTATAATTGAGCAGATTCTTTAAAAAATGTGAAATGTAGATGTTAGAAGTAAATATATCCGAAAAATTCAAAATTTGAAAGTGCAGTTTGAAAAATTTTTATATTTTTTTATTGGTTGATACTAAGTACAAAAGCTTCAATAGTTCTATGCACTTAGGACCCCTCTACTTCTGTACCAAAGAATGTCAATGTATGTCTTCAACTTTTTATCTTTTTAGATTTTGAATGCCTACAATGAGTTTTACAGTAGTGCAAGTTCAAAGGACTATATCTTTTTAGACTCTTAACCTATGAAAAAGATATTACCATGGCTGGTTTCAGTTTTTCTTCTTCTTTCTGGCAATATATAACTTGTAGGGGTTATATTAATATATGATAAGTATTATCTTGGATTAATTGCACATATGGCGTTTATGTTTCTAAGTAGGTCTGCCCCCTTAACTGCCTTTGCATGTACTCATTAAGAGTTGTTTAGCACAGCATTCATGCTGAAAAAAACATTTCCCCACTATCCCATTGATCAATCGCCTTGCTTGAATAACATAAAAACTCTTGTCTGAATTGCTTATTAATGCTTTGTTTTTGAAATTAATGATAAAACATACAGTCTGTTCCCAAAATCAGTCAATAACTCTTAAAAGGTAACGAAATTTATTTGAAACATATTTTATGATAAAATTGATTTTGAGACTGAAATTGATTTTATGATTTTTTAAATGAATTGTAATGCTTTTTAAGAATTATTGACTGATTTTGGAAATGCAACCCATGTTTCATCATCAATGAACTGTCTCCACAAAACCGTCATTTTGTACTTCCTCGTTCTGGGTTTGATTCTTTAGATCTCGCCATCAACAATCACATTTTTGAAGTTGAGTTTCAAATTAAAGATTTCATTATACTAGCTGTATTATGCTGAAGCGTGTAACAAGTTTGCAGAGCCCATCTTTGGGTCATTCCGCCAAGGCAACACAGCTTCTTTCTAAGGAATGTCACAGCAGTGGTAAGCCGTTGGCAACACTGTGTCCGATTTGACTTGCCTGAGATTTGAACCTTCTGCTCCATCAACGAACACATTACTGTTCGGCCAACTGGCCAGTGAAGTTAAGTTTTGTTTCGTGGATTTGTTGGATGAAATGTCTGCATGTCAGTTGGGTAGATCCATCATGGTTGAATGAGTGTTGTAATCGATCAGTTTTACCACTTAGTGGCTTGTATGAAGCTCAAAGTTAAATCAAGTTGTTAGTTTGGAACTTGTTTTTTTTTCAAATGGTTGTTACCTTTTCAAGTTTTTCAGTTTTCAAAAATTTTGCAACACCTATGTTTTTTTTATTGTTATAGGAAGTTTGATTCTAGTAGTGATTATCAGTGCATTGTTCAAGCTTTTATTTGTTTTGGGGTTGCAATAGTATAAGTTAAATTTCTATTGCATTTGTAGTGTATAAAATAAATCCTAACTTAGTCCTATTATAGTTGCCAAATTTTTTCTAATATTGAAGCACTGAATATAATTTATGTCAGTATTCCTTTATTGTTATTTCTATCTTTCAACCTAAGCAATGATAATACACTTTTTTCATCAGAACCAGTAAATTTTGAGTTGAGGCTGGCTGTTCGTAATTTTTTGCTAATTTTCAGCCTCATTTTTTGTTAAATTTGAGCACATCAATGTCAATTTTAGCGGTCATGTTTGTAAAACTGTTTTAGATTCAAATGCTCTGTCAGCTTGAGTAAACACTTTGTTTGCTGTTTTTGCAGAATCGTAAAATTGCAAAAGCAAAAATCAGAGTTTTCAATTTAAACAACCACCAAAAATTTTTTCAATTGCCTGCACAATGTGCAACAGCACTTAATAATCTTGGAATTGTTGCAATTTTGCTTGCAAATACTGCCAAATCACTAAATTTTCATCGTTTTCATTAAGTGCAAAATTAAGTTTCTTTTTATGTGAAATTTATTCTTTTTTGTTTGTTCTTAATTTTTTTTTACTGCTAAGGTTGGTATTGTTCTTAAAGTTGAAGCAAAAACGAGCCTTGTGTTCTTATAAAATTGTTCTTATAAAAAAAAGTGTAGTATGATCTATTTGGCTTTTTGTTTGATTTTGTAACAACGTAATAATGAGTACATGGTAGCTTATTTATTTACTAGTACTAAGATGCCCTGGCCTGTGCATAACCAAAGGATTAGCACTTTTTGTTTTTTGAGTCAAGCTGCCATCTTTTTACCACACATGATGGTTGATCTTGTCTTTACACTGCTTTTTTCAATGTAGGAATGTCAAGCAAGAACGCAGCTCTGAATAGAATACCGTACACGTTTTATTGTTTTTAGCTTGACCCACCCCAAATTGAACTGCACTCCATTGTTTACATGGCAAAAGCTGGATCCACTTGGTCATTGATCAAAAATTGTTACATAGAATTGTAATATTTCAACAATGAATAATTTAAATCTTTTGTTATTGCTACTACAAGCAAAATTTCAAGGCATTAATTGCTTTTTGAATCATACAATTGCAATTCCATTATTTATCAAGTTGCTTCTACCGAAAGACTGCAAAATGACACAACCACAGTCTTCAAGTCAGTCGTCAACTTGTCTAGTGCCCACCTGTCTGCCATTTAAGGATGCTTTATGTTGTTCTTTTCAATGCTGAATGCCGAACTAGATTGTTGTAAATACTAGATTTTATAGTCTTTTTGACTTGTCTCGAAATTAAACTCAAGCCTTAACTAGATGGAGTTTGCCAGCAAACCCAGTGAACGACCGACGCGTAGCTAATGCTGTGACGCTCAAAAGTACTTTTTGTCTACCGTAAAATCAGCAATTATTCAAAAATATCTGATTATGGAACCTCCAGAAAAGTTGAGTCAAAATATTTGTCAGTTAAATATCCGCTGATATCATAAAACGCTGGCACCCTAGCTTGGGCTGTTCAAAAAATCGATTTTTGGGGTCCATTTGGGGGGATCCCCTGGGGGGTGGCACCCCCAAACTATTCCAGAATATTTGTCTAAGGTTAGATCTCTGCTGATATCATAAAACACTGGCACCCTAAGTTGAGCCGTTCAAAAAATTGATTTTTAGGTCCATTTGGGGGGTCCCTAGGGTGTGGCACCCCCAAACTCTGTCAAAATATTTGTCTGTTAAATATCTACTGATATCAAAAAAAAGTAGCACTTTTGCTTGAGCCGTTCAAAAAATTGATTTCTTGGGGCCCCATTTTGGGGGGGTTCCTGGTGAAGTTGACCAAAAAAATTTCAGGAGAAAAAATTGCGTTTGCAGCTCAACAGCTTTACACAAAAATTAGATTTCGATGTTTTTTGGTTTAGGAGAAGAAGAGCGTACAAAAATTAGGAAGAAAAAAAGGAAAAAAAAAGAAATAAACCTCATCGTGGCCAAAAGTGGGTTGGTTGAAGTGAAAGGGTATCTTAGGACATACAACCATATGAAATATTTTTTGCCCTACTTAAGCCGTTTTTGACTGAGACTGCTTTTTACGCCAAACTTGCTGGGCGGTTTTCGGGTCCTAAAATCAAAGTTACTTGATGTATTGCCTCGAAATTTGGTACAAACATATAACTCATTAATCTCAAACTGCTGTCAAAATTTCATGTAGCTAGACCTAACCATTCTCGAGTTATAAGCAAAACTTTGAAATTTCACACTTGTTAGTTGGAAAATGGTCGAGTAAAAACAAAGGAACATGCGACGCGAGCGTCGGTCGTTCCAATGATATCTTACCTGATATTGCTAATCTTCTAATCTAAAATTTTAACTGGAATAGCACACTCTTACTAAATAGTATCTAATTTATTCTCAATAAATAGTAAATACCTTATATATAAGACCCTAATTAAAAATATTTTTTTAACTTTTTCTGTTCCTGTAGGTAGTGCCTTAGAGCTAAGATGTTTTTGTGGGACTGGTTTAAATCAGCCTTGAGCTACCTTGGTTTATACAACAAAAGTGGCAAGCTCATGTTTCTCGGCTTGGACAATGCTGGAAAGACAACATTACTACACATGTTAAAAGATAACAAGATGAGCGTTCATGAGCCAACTCTTCACCCAAGTAATTTGAAGTTTTTTTGGGAATAGTGCTTCAATGTTTACAGAAGTAGGCAGCAGTGCTGGTCTCAAAAGTATTAAGCAGAGATAAAGACCTCCTTGATTCTATGCTGAGTACTGTCTCTAAATATGTGAGTTGGGTATAATTTGATACTGTCAAATTGATATCTCTGACGACTAAGGGAGATGGTTTACAACAAGCAGCATTTAGTGCTCTGAAATTCGCATAACTGTGCAAGTGGGCATACTCAACTGATTACACTTTCAGAAAATAGTTTGTTATGAACAAGCTATTATAGATTGATTGTAATTTAGTTATGAAGTTTTGATAAAAATTTTTATTTCTGTAATTTTTAATTCAAATTTTTCAGCATCAGAAAATCTTGTAATGGGAAATATATCTTTCACAACATACGATTTAGGAGGCCATGAACAAGGTAATTAAATATGAAGTGTGTTTGTAGTTGGTTTTTTAGGATGTTAGTGTTACAAATCATAGTAAATTGAGTTGCTAATTTGATATCGTCTTTTGAAGGTAAGTAACATGTTTTGCTTCACAAAAGCATTTTTTAGTAGCAACTCTTGTGCTACTGACCAGAAATGGCAATCGCATCGCATCCCACGTTTTTTTTGGAAAAATATCGCATCTAATTATCACATCAAAGCAACCAAAAAAATCGCATTGCAGAATTTGACAAAAAAAATCTGCGATTTTTTCGATTATTTCGATTTTTTTGTCTTTAATTCTATTAGTTTCTTTTGTTTGGTCATAAGTTAACTGTTTCGTCATTGTGACCAATTTTGACTGACATTTGCTTTTTAAGTTGTGCTTAAAGTTGCTTTTCAGTTTTCGGTATTGCTGCGTGTGAGCATGGAGCACCGTGTGTGCTTGCGGTGATCCTAGTTATGACGCAATAGCTTTTGCTTAGTTTTTTTGCTAAGGCGGCATCTTGGAATTAAAATCTCACATTGGCTGAGCTTCCAGACCAGGCACGTAGCCCGAAATTCGCAATGGGGGGGCTGTTTGGGGGGTCCGGGGGCAGAGCCCCCAGCCACCCGAGGCCAATGGGGATTTGGGGGCAAAGCTCCCAGCCGCCGGAGGCATGGGGCCTGGGGGCGGAGCCCCCAGTGCACGAAAATTTTGCATTTTTTTGCAAAAATAACTTCATTTTAGGGCTATTTTGATTAAAAAATAATACTTTTAAAACGTGGCTTAGAAATTGGCAGTGCACACAAGATTAAACTGGTGGCATAAATAGGCTATTTGGGTGGTGGCTAGTGGTAAAATGTTAGTTCTCTTGTTTAGATGCTGGTAAATGATAAAATCGAATACTTCAATAAAATTCACACGGTGTAATCTATTTCATATACAGTTTATAGAGAAAAATAATTGAGAGGGGGGGCTAATGAAAAGAGATTTGAAAGAAATGATTGGTAATTAACTAATACTGAAAAGCCCCCCCCCCCCCCCCCCTATTGCTTATTTTATAGTATATTTGCTGATGACACCTATGTTTAGCATTTTTACTCTTGCGATCAAATTTGATTGCTTATTTTTTACCATTTTTCAAAGTTGTTATTTCTTTGTTGGTTTTATTTTTGACAAATTAGCCCCCCCCCCTGAAGATATGTTTCAAAAGATGTTTTTAATCACTATTTAGTCCACTCCAGTGCATAAAACAGTCTCAAAAGTGTTAAAAACGTAGTGTTTTTCTCATTCTGCATTTTGGTTGACATGCCAATGGGGGGGCTAGAGCCCCCCCCTGGCTACGCTACTGTTCCAGACTATGTTGGTTGTTTCAGTTGCGAACAGGGGTGGAGTCGAGGACACAAGGCTCAATGCCAAGGACACAAAAAAATTCGAGGCCAAGGACAGCTCTTTCGAGGACAGACCCTCTCGAGGCCAAGGACATGATTGCTCGAGGAGGCCAAGGACCAAGGACACACCTGCAAGTGTTCTCCAAATAAAAAAGAAAAAAAAAGGTCTTCAAAAAAGTTTTTCAGGCAATCTGCAATTCATAGGCGTAGCCAGAATTTTTGATTGGGGGGGGGGCTCAAATTACAAATCATATGCAATGAATGACCTCATCAAAAATTTTCAAAAGAGGAACTTTTTGTCGGACAAAGATATTGTTGGATGGAAGATCTGAAACCGTTGCTAGTTGGCACTTAACCAGGATTTTGTAAAGAGAGAGGGCTTAAACTAATAGTTGAAAAGTGCAAATATCTAACTTTGAAGACGTGTTGAGAAAGCTAGTGTAACTCAAACGTATCACAGACTGGGGTTTGGGGGCGGGCCCCCCAGCCGCTAGAGACTTTAGCAGCTGCTGGGCGATTTTTTGTAATTTTTTTGGAAAAAACCAACTATTCTAATGCCTTTGAATCACATTTCGCACGTGTTCAGAGCCATTTGAAAGCACTAGATTATTGAAATTTGAAAGCCAATCAAAAAAATTAAATTGTTTAATGCTTTTTTTACTTGCAATTTAAGTCCAAAACACGTTTAACATCTCGCATTTTTGAGTTAAATTTTAGATGTAAGTGATTTGGTCCAGGTAGAGGAAATTAAGGTGCTTTGTCTCTGGCTACATTTTAGCAGTAAGTAATAATTCACTAGAAGATTTTCCTTAAAGATTTTTATTTTGTCATGAAAATAACCAGTTATAGAAGTATATGTTCGGCAAGGAGACCAGGCCCCTCAATTATTGAAGTCAATGATTTGTTCAATCAGCATTTTCCATGGCTAATTTTTTTAAAAGTATTTTGTGCGTAAAAACTGGGGAGTTGGAGGTGAATTACTGAATTGTTATTGAAAAATGGTACAATAAATGGTTGCACCTACTAGCCATGCTATTGCCGAGCCGGATTTACATCGCGCCTGGCCCCTGGCAGTTTGGGGATTTTTGCAACATCTTTCTGCCAAGTACAGCAGAAGACCAAAAAAGTCTTACGATTTGAGCGCAAGGCCCCTAGCTGGTATTGCGCCATATTATGGTCAATCCGCCCTGGTTAATGCATTACGTTCATAAAAAGGCTATATGAGGGTCTGAGATAGCAACTTTTAGGACAAAAATTATCCATTTCTTCCGGGTTATACGGTTAAATTGGCTGGCAAAAATTAAATTGAGGTGGACCCAGGGCCTTTGGTCTTTCATATTGTTGTTAGTTACTGTTGCAAATGAAAAATGCTAAAAAGAAACTGAAGAAACAGTAGGCTTTTTTGGCACATTCTTGTTGTTGGTGAAATTTCAATTGGGAGGGGGACGGGTTCCCTGGTCCCCCCTTTGGCTACGCCTATGCTCCAATTGAGGAAAGCAAAAAAGGTGTTCGCAAATTTTCCGCGAGGTTTCTGGCGTTTTCCAACAAAATTTCAACGGTTCAAAAAATAGTGCTGTTCTCGAGCCGAGGACAGGGCAATTTTCGAGGACTTGAGGCTTCGAGGCTAAGGACTTCAAAATCTGTCCTCGAGGCCAAGGACTTCCTCGAAGACTCCACCTGTGGTTGCAAATACGTCTAGCTTTGCAGCAAGAAAATCATGCCAAAGTTGGATAATGATTTCCGCGAGTATTTCGAAAGGAAAAAAAAAGGAGAAAAAGTTCTTGCAAATTGCAAGTCTTGGAAGTTTGCAGCGACGCCTGTGCCTAACAAGACAGGCAAATTCTATTTTCACTCAGGCAACCTAATGCAGCATCTTAAACGCAAACACCTCCGAACAGCATGAAACGTTGATCAAATCAAAAGGTCGGTCTTTATCTGCAGCGTCTTCAAGTGCCACCTTAGATGCCTTCGTTACCGTAATGCAACCAGCTGAGAAAATTCCATGTCGATTATACCATCGGCGTTTCAGACTTCAAAAAAGCAGTTGTGGAAGCAGTAACACTTAACGGGCTTCCACTATCGGTATTTGAAGCATCAGGCATCAAGAAGATACTGCAGCAACTTTTCGTTTTATACTGATTTGCAAATGTGGTTAAATAAAAGCTTTGATAGCTTGTAAACGGAGTGCTAAATTTTAGGCAACAAACTCAAATTTCAAAATAGTTTAAAAAATCAATAATCGCAAAGTAGCTGCGATATTATCGCATCGAAAAAATTTCAAATTATCGCAAAAAAATCGTATATGTTATTCTACTTCGCATCGCAGTTTTTCTCCGTAACAAATATCGAAGAAAATCATCGATGCGATGCGATTGCCATCCCTGCTACTGACTGCTAAAAAACTGTCAAGTTTTAGAAAGACAATGCTTTGAAATACAAACCATCATGATATGATAATGTAATTTGTTTGAATGAATTAAGTGAGATAATTGCTTGAGAAATTTTGTGGTGTTTTCGTCGCTACACCAACCTGAAACTGCATAATTAACTGACTAAACCATCTACAGCTTTAAAAAATGATGATGTTGCTATTATCTTTTTGTTTCGCGCGGTATACATAAAGTAACGTATTAAAAGTTGATGTTCATGAGGTATTCCAGCATATCTTCACAGTTGGTGTCGGAGATGCTACAAGGAAGCTTTCTAGGGCATTCGGAAAGAATGTGTCTTGCAGTTAGGGTGGAACCGCACTCACATTCGCTATATGTCATCGAACCCATTTTGATCATGTTCGATTTAAAGCAATCGATTCCAGTGCGAAGCCGGTTTAGCTGTGTCCATACTTTCCTGGGTTAGTGACATCCTTCTGGCTTTGAAGTCAGTTCTTGAATGTATGGTTTCGGGAGTGCAGGTTCCTGTTGCTTTTGGGTTTGGGATGATACCATTTCGATCAAGAAAACTACACAACAAGTAATGCAATTAGCCATTTGCTTACTGTGTTCCATAATAAGGATGATGACGCTTTTAATCACAATAGCAAATGATTTTCAGCTCGACGAGTATGGAAAGATTATTTCCCAGCTGTGAATGGTATTGTTTTTATGGTTGATGCAGCAGATAGAAGTCGTTTCTTGGAAGCTAAAGAAGAATTAGATGTGAGTGCAACTTATTTTTTAGTTGTATTGATTTATTGAAAATTGTCATATTAGTTGATTCAAAAAGGTTGTTGTTTGAAAAGGACTTAGAGTTTTGAAAAAGGTTTTGGGTTAGAAAGTTTTGTGATCTACTTTCATCAAGATGTCATACACAAATGCTTATTACTTTCAAACTGTGCTACAACATTTATTGAAAACAAACTACTGGCATGGCATTGAGAGCAAACAAATGCTTACTTAGTCGTTGTAGTGGTTCTATCTGCAATCATCTAATGGAGGCACAAATATGTGGTAGACAGTAAATGGTTTTGATAAAATGTGGTATACATTCTGTTCTTCCGTATCACATTTGCATGTCGCACAAAATCCAGCTCAGAACAAATGTCATAGACGTGTACGATACCCTGGCTGTCTCCTCTCTGACTGAATTCCAGGGCGAACCAAAAGAGAAAAAGCTGATTTTCTTACTTGAAGAAGAAAAGGCCTTCAGCTGTTCTGAGCCCTATTACCAAAATTACGTCATTTTTCCTAAACTTTTGCCTTTTTTTTTCAGTAAATTACTGTCATTCGTTTGTTCATCACCGGCTGGACAGTCTGGATGAAAATCGATTTTTTAGATAATTTATGTCAAACATAGGAACGCAATGACTGGACTTTCCGTTTAAGTATAAGTGGTCTCAATACAAAGCAAAGTCCCAAAACTTGAGCAAATACTTTTAGTTTTGAGAAGCATGAACACTGAACAGTAAAAATATGAATTTGCTGAAGTTGTGACTTATTTAAATGCATTTAGTAGGGGAAACACTTTTCTGATAGTTTGAACAGAATGTACTTCACAGGAATACTTGTCATTTAATCGCTTAATCACGTTTCTGATTCAATCTTTAACCAATTATTGAGTTAACCTACTTTCAGTAGCTTTAAAATTTGACGAGATTTTTTTGTTCAGAGTCTTCTTATGGATGAACAAGTGTTGAACGCACCAGTGCTTGTCTTAGGAAATAAAATAGATGCACCCACCGCTGTCAGTGAAGATGAAATTCGAAGCATATTCAAAATTAGGTCGACGGGAAAAGTAAGTAGGAACTATAATTTGGAAAGTCGCCCATAATGGTTATGCAATATGCATCCTTAAAATAATTAATCAAATCAGTCATTCAAAAATACAGCAGACTAAAATGAGTAACATTATTGGTGTTGCCCCACTTGCGATATTTAGCTTGCTAAAAAGTACGACTTTTTTGATGAATCTTCTCAAACATTAGTCAGACATAGTTGTGGTTTTTGTTTGTTTTCGTTGCTTAAAAGAAGGTCACAAATAACGTATATTTTCAACGTAATAAAACCGAAAATCCGAAATTTAGTTTAAACAAGTACTGAAGGCAAAATCAATGAGGTGTCAAAAGTTAGAGCAATCGCAATGGATTAGATTGGCGTTGACTCCATCCTTCTTCACCCAGCCGTTCCAGAGATATTCTACTTCAAACACAACGTAGGGTCCTCTCTAATCATAATATTTATTGGCAACCCTGAGGTTAAAAACATCGACAACGCCATCATAGTTCTATCCTCAGGTAATGCCGCAATTAGGCTAAGCCTCAGAGGCCTGTTAACCTATATGTAAGTTAATATAGGCCTTTGTGGGCTAGGCCACGGCATTGAAACGTCAGGGTTGCCAATAAAAATTATAATTAGAGAGGCCCCTATGTCATGTTTGAATTAGAATATCTCTGAAACGGTTGGGTCAAGTAGGATGGAGTCAATGCTTATCTAATCTAATACGATTGCACTGACTTTAGAAACGCCACTGATTTTGTCTTCAGTCTTCCTTTAAAGAACTAACATGATTTTTTCAACAGTTAAGGTTATGAAAATACAAAATAAGACCAATGAAATTTGGCCGTTGGAACTTTTTGTTTTCACACCCTCTTTTAACTGCTTGAATTAACACCTGTTTGTGACATTACTGTTTTAAAACAACACCTGCCACACAATTGCTTTGAAAAATGCCTTTACTGTTCGAATAAAATGGGCTTAAGCATGAAGGCAAGTCTTTTTTTCCATGTCGTTGACTATTGTAAAGCTTACCAAAAGCTGCAATTGTTTGGTTAGTTTTGAAAGTTTCAAAACTATTTGTCAAGGAAAAAACAACCTACGACAATGTTTAACAACCTTTGCAAAGGTTCGATTTTTTTAGCAAAACAGTAACAGTTGGTACTTTAACAACAACAACAACAACAAAAAAACGAGCAAAAGCGCAAGTTACTTGTCGAGCTTGTTGCAAGCAAGATGGTGGCCAATAGTACTGCACCGTAAGGGAAAGCACAGGCCCTATATTCTCTCATGAGAACATAACTGGTCATTTGCCACGCAGTTTCCACCAATTTGCATTTTACAGCTTCCTTTAGTATGAAGCGTTTGTTTAGTTTACGTATTTCAGTTATCTGTGATAGAACCGGTCCAGTCCACTTGGGAGTACTGGGGTAATGCTCTGATTCAATTATTCATTCATTCATTACCAGTTCGGGTATTGAAGCGGGAGCCAGTAACCTTTCGATCGCTAACACGACGCTTTTTCAACTGAGCTTTCACCGCGGCGATGCTTTGATGAAGCTAGTTGTTTCTAGGCTGCGAATCGTCAGCAGTAAAGTTTTGAGAGAGCACTTCGGTAATTCTTGAAAGAGCTGCTAGCAGATTGAGATTCTGATTTCCCTGGTGTACTTGATTACTGCATGTTTTTTTATTTCGATATTGTTTTTAGGGTCAAGTTCCATTGAACAGTTTAGGAGGTGCCAGACCAATTGAGCTTTTTATGTGTTCTGTTCTTAAAAAGCAAGGATACGGGGAAGGATTCCGCTGGCTAAGTCAATACATTTAAAAGAATTGGACAATCTCTTTGAGATGTGCATATACATACCATGAGAGCACGTATTGTGCTTAATTCGCCTTTTCGGTGTTTTTTCGAATGTTTTTTTTTTCTGATGTACAGTTTGTACATTGTAAATCTATTTAATTTTCTTACCAAAGTATCTCTTTCAGCTAAATTTTATGCTTTGTTGAGCAATTGTGCAAGTCGTTTGATATGACCTGCTTGTGTAAATGGTTGTTATGATCCACGCTAGCTCTGCTTTGAGTCAGCAGAAACTGATTTTGGACTTTGAACAAAATGCCGCGTACTTTGTAACACAGCAACTATCCATATTATGTGATTTAGCATTAACAACTATACTGGTCTTTACTAGTTGACCGCATTAAGTTAAATTAGATGATTTAAACGTTAAGAGCTGCTCTAATTGATCATTTGGCAAAGTTAGCGAAACTTTACCTTGCAGATTTGAATGAACCTAGACCAATTTTGAAGTTATTTAAGCAGCTTATCAGATTCTCGGTCCATCTTTCACAAATTCAAAATCTGCACGTATATTTTTCAATTGCAAGTTTAAATTTCACTAAAACTATCAACATTGTTGGTAAGAGAAGATAACTGGGTTTTAGTATTTCTTATGTGCTAGTGGTGTTTAAACAGTGCTTGCCTACGGAATAACCCTTTATTGAATATCGAGTAGGCTATTGCAAGAGTAAGTCCGTACTTCATCAAGTCGTAACTAAACGCAGCAAAGTTGTATGTTTGGACTAATCTTGGCCAGATAACTTAGCTTACCTGTGTAAATGAATTTTAAACTTCAAATCGCTTTAATTCCCTTCTATGTTGAATTGTTTTTGAATTATCCGCTTGCAAACTATTCAAGTGACATCGTTGGGGTTGACTTTCAACAACTAGCGCGAACAAATATGACGCCGGCGATACATCTTTGATAGGGGGTAGTCAAAATATTGTCTGGCCTCTGCATACTGCTTTGAATGAAAATTAAAAAGAGGTTTGCTGAATTTCTCGACCAGAGTCTCAGTAACTCTCTACTTTTTAGGTGCTGGCTACTAAGGTTTTGGCTGATGCGTTTATTTCAACGCGGACAAAGCTAAAAGTTGACACTTGATTTTTATTTGAAATCTTACGCAAATCATCATCCTTCTTCCAATCTTACTTATGTTACTACTTGCATAGTAAATTCTGTTAATAACGATTTCGTGATTTTCATCTTCATCACTTATGGTTGCTCATTTTCGTGCAGTTGGGAACGTTTTTTGCAGGGTTTGAGTGAACTGTTGACCTCAAGCTTAACAGCTTTATCGTTAAAAAATGAGAGGAATGAAGAAAAAGTGTTTCATACGATAAAAACAACTTTATATCTTAGTTGTTTCACATACAAATTTATTCAACTAATTTAGTCGATTTCTGCTGCGCTGCTAGTTGTTGGTTTCCTGGAATAAAAAACGTACAATGAATGAAAATGTGGTGGAAGTAAGTTTAATGATGTACATTAGATTTTGCTACTATATGTAACTAGGTCAAAGCCGATACATTCAATACCATTTCAATTTGATGTACGTTTAGTATAGTTTTCAAAGCTTTACGACTTCATTTACTTTTTGATTGATCCATGTATATCCTCCACTCACGAGGAAGCGATGGTGGCGCTTTTATTTTGGTCGAAATGTCCTCACCCGCTTAGGAGTTGATTGTTCGACTTCTTGCCACGTAAATTTGCTACTTGTTCGAAGCCACGAAATATATAATCATCGTAAAGTGTCTTACCCAAGGACTCCCCTCTTCGTGGCCAGGGTGCGGGTTGAACCGAGATCATGCGATCAAGGGTCGTCGTAAAAACTAAGCATTTTACCTTCTCGACCACGCTGCCAATAAATTAGTAGATCAAGCCATGCTTACTGAATCAGTAGGTCTTAATTCGTAGTCGATCAAACCTAGCGGTTTTTCTTGCTTTCCTACATGACTATGGTGTTGATTATCAAGAAAGAGTTCAATTCAAACACGGATGTGGTACTTCCTGCTAAAAATGGTCATATGACACCATAAGCACCATGTGATACCGTAAGGGGTGCCCTCCAATTGATATGCATCAATGACAAAAACGATGACAACAAAGCAATTGTTTTTCAGTTTCTTTTGGGATTTTCGCGTACAACAGTGATTAACAATAGTATTAGTATTAAGGACCAGGGGCCCGAGCTTCTCGATTCAAATTTTTGCTAGCCAATTTAAATGTATAACCCTGGAGAAATTCAGGTTTTAGTCCTAAAAGGTGCAATTTCATCTAACCTTTACTAACTTGATGCAATAACCAGAGGTGGAATCGAGGACTCAAAAAAAAATCCAAGGACCGACTTT
Source organism: Trididemnum nubilum (assembly GCA_963965965.1). Classification (NCBI taxonomy): domain Eukaryota; kingdom Metazoa; phylum Chordata; class Ascidiacea; order Aplousobranchia; family Didemnidae; genus Trididemnum; species Trididemnum nubilum. The sequence goes on from OZ014490.1 coordinate 20,917,109, forward strand.
TCGAGGACAGGCACTCTACCAAGGACAGGAATGGTCAACGTCAAGGACATTTTTTTGAACACGATTTTCGTAAATTATGGTTGTCGAATTTTCATTAATTTTAAATGTGAACTTGCGTAAAATTGAATTTCGTGAAGTTTTTGTAGATAATTCAAAAATAGTTGTTTTTGAAATGATCTGATCGATGTCGATTTGAAATTTTACGCGTAAGCAACTATAATGAGAAGAGTTTGTTGTGCTGTAAGCAGCTACATATTGGCTACTTTCCGTAGCGTTATCTTGATAATGAAACAAGACCGTAACCATAAATTGGAATAACTAGCCTAAATTCTAGACGTGGTAACGGTCGATTTCAAGCCCACAACTTAATCCGTTAGAGCAGAGTTGTAAGTCGGGCGGGACTTTTCGGGTCGGGTTCGGGCCTAAAGTTGACAAAAATTTCGGGCTTAATTCGGGCCTAAGATGTACTTTTTGTCTTAGGTGCCCAAAAATGTAATCAAAATAACTTGGCAACATGGCTAAATTTTTCAGACCTAACTTATATTTCGGTTTTTTTCCGGCATGATTTGGACTTCAAATTAGGTTTCGGGTTTATATTTTCGGGTTCGGGCTTGGACTAGTCGGCCCGTTTACAACCTGAGTTAGAGCCCCAGTGCAAACCTTCACTGGTTATGCAGCCCGCCCAGCTCTACTTTTTAGGAAGTTTCACAAGCCCAAGCCTGATTGGTTTAATGATTCTTAAACAACTCTTCAAAATTTTCAACTATTATTATCTAAAAGTATGACAAAATTAATCTATTTTCTTGAAATTAATTGAGCTTCCTTGCCAAACGGGGGTTCTGGAGGCAAAGCAAAATCCCCATGCAGCCGCTAAACAATTTCAGTGATTTTGGGGGGAAAAAGATAGCAATTTTTCAGACCATGTAAGATTCCACAATCAATAGTAATGTAAGATTCCACAAATCATTCTAAGAATTCCATGTATGATGTAAGGTTTTCAATAGGTTTTCAAAGCGACTTGAAAATAGAAATATCAGTCGTTAAGTTAAAAAAAACTTCAGTTTCCACACACTAACTCAATTCTAAATTTAACTCAATACTTTACTCAGATTTCGCTGCATGATGTGATGCTTCTCTTTCTCTATAGTCTCGTATAAAATGTGTGTCAATGAGCACGGACATTTTGAACACAAAAAGACATTTTTTAAATTTAACGTTTGGTATTTCACTACAACATGTGACTCAAAGACTCCAGCAGGGCCGTATCAAAGAGAGCTATTGGGGACAATTGCCCCAGACCTCGTCAAAGAGTTCAGAATCGTATATAGAAACGTTAAATTAGTAAACCTTTAACTTTCGCTAATAATGCCCAAATATTTTGCGGGAGCTTTGGTATTGCATCTTCATGACGTGGTATGGAAAATTGATAAGTACAGCTCGTATCTTTTCAAACATTAGAAAATTTACAGTATGCTATATTTAAGTTCAAATTCGATTTTTCAATAATCATTTATGCTACAGTTTTTCTCATATACAGTCAGGGGTGCCGAAACAAGGGGGGGATGGGGGATACATCCCCCAATAATTTGGTTGCATCCCCCCAATAGTTTGAGAATGGTCCACATCTGCTTCCCCCCCAATAATTTGAATGGGTGTACATCTGAGCGTAAATTTGTGGAAAAAAAGTGTTCTATTTTTGATGAAGACCTTTTTTTTGGTCTTTACCTGATTTTGGGGAAAAAGTGTTCCATTAGCTTTTTTTTTTTGTTCTTCACTAAATTTCCACACCTGAACAAAATCGTGGTCAAGGTTCATCCCCTCCAATGTTGAAAATTGGGGTAAAATTGCAAATTATCCCCCCCAATGCTCAACAAAGATCGGCACCACTCTATACAGTAATTTATCATCGGTGATTTTAGTCGGCAAATTCCAACACAAAAATTGTTCAGCGGATGTGATTTTGCCCTCAGCGCGCGAATTTGTACAGTAGGATACAACTTCTTTGAAACACTTTATCCCTGTATCATAATTCGATGAATTTTTATGAAAGATTAAATAAAATCCAATTTTTTAGTTGATTTGTTGTAAAAACCTCAAGCTCAAAATAATTTCAAATAATCAAATTCAAGTTTTTGACCAGTTCTTGAGGTAACCCAAACCTTTTTCGGTTTTGAACAAAAACTACAAGAGTCATATAGCAGTATTGATGTTCAGAAAGCAGACAATGAACTAATTTAGTCAAAGATAAGATAAATCTACAGGGGTATGGGAGGGATTGTCTTAGGGTTGCCGACCTAGGGTTAGATTCGACCAAGTTCGATTCTTAGGGTTAGAGACATACGTTAGAACTTACGATCTTGCAAAAATTCACAACCTCAAACCGGCAACCCCAGCAACCCCGATTTTGCAACCCCAAGTGACACCTTTTGGAGCATATAATACTACTCAAAGCCCCTACAAAAGTAAAAAAAACTTGCTATTAGCAAGAAAAATGAAGTTTCTATCAGTTTGCCCCCCAAATTTTTGTAAAATACCCCCTAAAATTAAAAAATGCTGTTGCAGCTCCAATTTTTGGCATAACAAGCTGATTTTTTCACGGAAAACGTTATTTTGGGAAACCGAACACAATGGAATATTGATGTCCATGTTTTGAAAAAAAGTAAAATTTCGGACCACCCTATTCAGCATGGCACGCGAATGATTACAGAAGTGAGAAAAAATGGTGGTTCTTTTTATTCTCAATCAAAATATCCTAAAGTATTTTTGTCTTATTTGAGCACATAGTTGCTTAGCTGACCATTTAAAAAGAGTTTCTACGAAAAAATTTCGTTCATAATAGGCACAATATAATTACGGCTTAATTTGTTTTTTCGTGCGCTATTTCTTAGTTTTGATTGCTTTTAATTATTGAAAGGAACTCTTAATTCTTGATACAATTTTTTTAATGATCTTTCAACTTAATTAAAATTTTGCAGATTTCTGCAAAACGTCTTAAACAAAAATATAGGTTGTGAAGGAAAATCAGAATATTTTGAAGTTCTGAACCAATTGCACTTTTATTATTCGCTTCGCGGAGAAAAAGCTGTTTACTTTGTTTAGTAATAAGACTAAGTTTTGAGATTTGTTAGCGTTGTTTAAATTCAGTTAAGCATTACATTAAAACTAACCGGCAGATTTTACCGATTAGTGGCCAAGTGGATAAAGCGTCTGCTTCTGAAACGGGGACATGGGTTCGATTCCCGGTCGGGTCAAACCAAAGACTATAAAAAATTGGTCTTCACAGCTTAATTCCCTGCTTAAAAAAACGTTCAGCATTAAAAAAAAAACAGTGTGAGCCTTCAACGTAAATGGTTCAGACAAGTGGGCAGGTGGCAGTTTGATTCGAAGATCGAAAAGTGGGCAGAGGGTCAGTACTGCCCGACTACCCAAAATGCCGACTGGGGGCAGTACTGCCCGACTAAACTCAACTGCCGAAGAGGGGCAGTACTGCGCGACTAAACTGACGACGCACAAAAGAGTACTGAAGCTACTAGAAACATTCTAGTGATTAAAGTTTAGTGTTTTGTGAACCAAAAGAGCCCTTTCTAGAAATAAATGTAAAAAAATTTTTGTCGATTCCAAAACTACGTCACAATTTTTCAATTCATGAAAAAAATGTCTTATGATAAGCAAATACTCTCCACTAGTGGCGCTAAAAGCTCATTAAAATCAGTAGTAAGAAGTTGAAAGAGAAAATTTTTATGTTTTTTTATTAGTTCTAACCCGTACTCAAATTCTTATATTCAAAATTAACCTCTACTCAAACCTTATTTTCAAACCCTTAGAAAAGCAAATAAAAATGCCCGGATGATTATTTCTCATTTTCGTTTTAATTTCTTTAACCTAAGATTTTTGGTGAAATAGTCACTACCAAACAAATTGCGTGTGTTAAAGGACTTCTAATTAACGCAAAATAAGTGAACAATCATGTGGCATGGATTTGGTTAGCGTGTGACTTCCGATTTAGTTCCATCAGTTTAAACTGACACTAGGAAGATAGGGTGCTACAAAATTTCATAGCTGGGCGTTTTAAAAAACATATCGTAAAGCGCATGCGCAAATTCCGCAACCAAAATTTTTTAACCTTGAAGCGCAAGCGTAAATTCCGCAACCAAAAGTTTTTAAGCTAAAAGCGCAAGCGCAAAATTCCGCAACCAAAAGCTTAAAGCGCAATTGTAAATTCTGTAACCAAAATTCTAAACGGTTTAAAGCGCAAACACAAATTCCGCAATCAAAAATTGAAGATAGCACAGCGCAACAACAAATTGATTGCTTGAGGAGCGCAAACAAATTTCGCTGTTCAAAAAAGTTTTTGAATACCGTACAAACTTTTGCATAATCGAAGTGTAAAAAACGCGCTGCAGACGATGGTGTTAATAGTACGAAAATATGAAAGTACAAACATGGTATACCATCTTTAGCTAAGCTGCACTGAAATAAACCAACTGCACTGGGTTTAGCGTTTATAACTAAAGGCACATATCTATGAGCGAAAAAATAATTATTTTCATTGTTTAAAAAAGCAATTAAACACTAAACTAAAAAAGATAAAAAAATAAACAACAATAAAAACAAATAAACACCAAAGGAAACCGAACCACCACACACTCACATTCAGAAATAATGCGTTATTCATGGAGAAAATTTAACTTTTTTGAACATTTTTCATTCTCACGCACCAAACAAACTTTTCAAAAATTTTCTTCGTCATATAAGACGATCGTTTCGATCGCAAAATATCAAAACCAACAGAAAATAATCTCTCGACGGCGGCCGAACTAAGGATAGCGGTGTTGAATCTTTTGAATTTTTGCAAGCACGCATCTCTCTTGCAGGAATGAAAGCAATCTTTGGTGATTTTGTCGTTTGCTTTTTTGACCCATTCATCTTATCTTTTTCCTATTGTAGCGGCCAAGTTTTCGGCTACTAATTACAGTACAAAAAAAAAACAAACGGTATTTCGTACTTATTAAGTAAGGTAGCTTAAACCAAACACAGGGTTCGAAATTAAAGCCGGCCCGCTTGCCCGAGGCAATCTGAAATCGCCTCGGGCAAGTTAGTTTTCAGCTTAACTTGCTCGACAGGCAGCGTATTAATCAACTTTAAACAAGATTATTTAAAGACGCAAGTTAGGCCCGGTTTTGTTGCAATAAAGTAAAATATGTCCATAGAGAAAGCTATTCCTTGCTTTATTTTAGTAAGCACTTTGTAACTGTCACAATTAATGCATTGTGTAGTTGTACGCACATTATTAATCGCAATTCGCAGATTTTTCGATTCTTAGACGCGTTTAACAACTGTTTGGCACAAAATGGTACGTTTTTTTTAGAAAAGTTTTCCGACGCTAGCCACGTTAACAGCTGTTTCAGATACCATAAGTACTACCCTGCGCTGCATAAAGATATAACGTCAAGAATTTTGCAATTTTTTTGTTATGATTATTTTGAAGATCTTTTTGCTTCAATTTCTTTTGCAAAAAATTTCGGCTTTCTAGCTGGTGTAGCTTCCAACATATTCGCTAATAACAATACGTTTGCAACAAACTACAACGGTAATTAATAATTATGATTGCTAAATATTAAATGAAATATTTACAATCAAAAAATCTATTTTTGCTTGTACATGATTGGAAAAAGTTACTTATTGCATCACATTATCTTAACAATTGCACACAAAAGCTTGATTCTCGAAACTACGCGTATTTTGCAAATTCAGTACTTTTTCCAAGTTAACCTCAAAACTTTAGAGTACCTTTTTTTCGGGCAAATTTGAAATTTTCTTGGACAAGTAGACATTTGATAAAACTTGCCCGACGGGAAAGTTGTCAAAAAAAATTAATTTCGACCCCTGAAATAATATTAATACATTACTCTTTGTCTTTCACCAGTATACAGCATATAGTTTATCTAAAGCAGAAGTACTACCACTAGGAAATGGCATTTCAGAATTGTAGGCTATTCCAGAATTATTCCGAATAGCTAAAACCAAATCCAAAATACCGAATCCTATTCTGACTTAAATTTACTTAATTTGCTGAAAAAGTTAACAACCAGTCAACCACCACCAATATTCAAAAAAAAAATTATTCAACGATTTGGTTAATTAAAGCAGCGCTATATATTGCATTGCATGATATTGAGCGCTTCTAAATGTTCACCACTTAGTTGCATTCTTAATTCGCTCACACTCAAGCCTGCACTGAAGAAGCACCTTTCGGAAGAAGCTTATGGTGCAGGAATGCAAAGGTTGCTTCAAATAGGAAAGTTGAAAATTTGTGGACCACCATTTCATGTGTGCATTTTAAAATGTTAAAAAGTTTGAATTTTGGGGAGCCCCGATTGGGAAAACTTTTTTTCATACTTGCCTACATTTAAAATTTTATGTGTCTAGCGTGAGTGGTTAAAAAGTTTGAATTTGCGGCCCCATTTGGGGGGACCCCATTTTGGCACCCACAAATTTTGTCAAACTTTATCTTTCCTTTATATTTACTTACCTTAAAAATTTCCTGTGTCTAGCTTAAAAGGTTAAAAAGTTTGAATTTTGGAGAGCCCGTTTGGAGGATATTCCCATTGTGTCACCCCCAATTTTTGTTACGTTTAGTTTATTTTTGATATTTACCCATTCTAAAACTTCGATCCATCTAGCTCTAACGGTTTAAAAGTTCAAAATTTTGAAGGACCCGATTAAGGGGGATCCCCCAACCTGGCACCCTTGATTTCTGTCACAACTAGTCCTCCTTGGTATCTTCAATCGCTCAAACTTTGAATACAGCGCGTTTAGCGGTTTAAAAGTAGATAGCGCAGATGAAAACAAAACAAGAAAAAAAAACTTTCGATCAGCAATCAGCATGCATCAATTATCACGTGATCATGCTTTAAATGTGTAAAATCAAAATTTATTTATTTTTTGACACGGACATGCAGATCAACATTTAAAGATTATTTTGTGATAGCACATTTTGGGAAAAATTTGCAATTAAAGTGCAAGAAATATTCGCAAACGTAAATTGCGCAAGCGCTGAAAAAAAGGCATAAAGTGCAACGCAAATTGCGCAAGCGCTGAAAAAAAAGGCATAGAGCGCAACGCAAATTGCGCAAGAGCTGAAAAAAAGGGCTTAGTGCGCAACGCAAATTGCGCTTTTGCGCAACTTGCGAACTATTTTGCGAAACGCCAACCTCTGCAAAATTTCAAATTTTGAACTCAAGAATCCTATGTCTGTTAGCCTAAGCATTATACTCTCAAGACTACCAACTTTCTAACTTTGTAGCCCTAGGTGGAACGATCGACGCTGGCGTTAGCAATTGCGGATTCAAGGGACCCGGCCCCCATAGGCGAAGCCAAGGGGGCCCGCCCCCCTCCAATCAAAATTTCACCAATAACAAAAGTAGAACAAAAAAGCCTATTGTTTCTTCAGTTTCTTTCAGCATTTTTTGCTTACAACACTAAATTAACACCACTATTGACGACCAGGGGCTCCGCCCTCCTCAATTTCATTTTTGCCAACCAATTTAAACACATAACCCGGGAGAAATTGAGAATTTTTGTCCTAATAGTTGCTATCTCATGCCCTCATCTAACCTTTTAATGAACGTAATGCAATAACCTGGGCTGGATTTACCATTATACGGCACAATACCAGCTAGAGGCCCTGCGCTCAGATGGTGTGACTTTTTTTTGGCTTCACCTATACTTGGAAAAAAGCTGTTGCAAAAATCTCTGAAGTAAAAGGCACCGTGCAATTTAAATCCGGCCCGGGCAATAACATGGTTAGTAGCATAGGTGGGCAAGTTAATGCAAAACGTTAGCTTCGTTAACCTCTAGTCCGTTAACAAACTTCACACCTCCGTTAACGTTAATCCGTTATTTTCAGCTTTAATTAACGGAAGTTAATAAAGTCCGTTAATTCGTTAATATTTTGCGTGTAATTTACATTTCGTTATATTAACTTGCTTGTAGAACACGTATTGACGCTGTTGAGCTGATTGTAAGGAAATATTTATTGCTGTGGTGTTTTCTTTGGGTTTTGGAAGTTACATTTTACAGTCTAATCTACTTTTCAAGATAAAAATAAGTTCAAATGCACTAACGGAGCTGCGATTGGAAAACCTTCGGAGATTGTGAACAGTGATAATTAGACTTATAAGGCTGCCAGTTATTATTTGCCACAAAAAATAGCTCTTTTTTTCGCTCTCTTTTATAAAACTCGTGCTATTACGCAGCAAGTGTTACCAGCGCAAACTGGTTTCTACCGGTGCGATATATAAATGGTGCAAGATATTAACGATAAAAACCATAACGGAAGTTAACAGACCTTAACGGAAGTTACTTTAGTCCGTTAACAGAACTTAACGGAAGTTAATTTAGTCCGTTAACATGAAAAAACTTTTTAACGGATTAATGATTTAATGAAAAAGTTAGCTTCGTTATTAACAGATTAACTATTAACGGACTTGTGCCTACCTATGGTTAGTAGTAGTAACCATCTATTGTACCATTTTTAAATAACAATCCAAATCCACCTCGCCAGTTTTCGCGCGACGCGACAAAAATAATACTTTTGAAGAAACTAGCCTGGGGAAATGCTCGTTGAACAAATTATTGAATTGTAATTGAGCGGCCCTGGGCCCCCTAGTTGTAATGTACTTTTACAACCGGTTGTTTTATGATAAAACTAAAATCTCTAAGGAAAATCTTCGAGTGGATTATTATTTACTGCTAAAATATTGCAGGAGGCAATGTACCTTGCTTTCTTCTACCTGGGCCAAATCACTTACAAAACTTGACCTTAAAATGCAAAATTGACCTTAAAATCACTTACAAATTGACTTTAAAATCACTTTAAATCACTTACAAACCTACAAAACTTGACCTTAAAATGCAAAATTTCAAACGTGCTTTGGATTTAAACTGTAAGTAGAGGATTAAACAATCTAATCTTTTTTAAGTGGCTTTCAAATATTAAAAATCTAGTTCTTTCAAATGGCTCTAAACACGACTGAATTGTGATCCAATGCATTAAAATACCTATTTTTTCCAAACAATTAGAAAAAATCGCCCTGCGGCTGAAGGCTTCACCCTCCAACCTCATAGCCTCCGGTGGCTAGGGGCTCCGCCCCCAGACCCCCGTCTGTGATACATTTGAGTTACACTAGGTTGCTCAATGCGTCTCCTAAATTACGCTTTTGGGGGGGTTAAGCCCTCTCTCCAAAGCAAAATTCTGGTTATGTGCAACACGCAGGCTACGACTTCTGATCTTCCAGTGTACAAAATCTTCGTCCCACAAAAAGTTTCTCTTTCGAAAATTTCTGATGACATGATTACATGTGATTTGTGGTTTGCCCCCCCTCCAATCAAAAACCCTGACTACGTCTATGGGACTCCCTGCTGAAACCGGAAAAATAGAAAAAAAAACTTTTAACACATAAAATTTATTGCAATAACTGGAGCAAGATCCATGTCTTGCCCAGACTTAACAGTAAAATATTCGGTGGGGGTAGGGATGAACATCTTTAAAATTATCTTTTTTCGTAAATGGAGACGAAGTAGATTAAAACGCGATTTTTTTTATTTTATGATTTACCAGTTTGTTATAAAAAGACTGATATTTAGTCTTAGCGACCGCCCTCTTGCCCTCATAGTCCATTTACACAGCCAGTTTAATCATGTTTTGCACTGCTAATTCCTATGCTACGTTTGAAAGCTACGCGCCTGGCATGGTGGATAAACTGGCTACGTGCCTGGCATGGTGGATAAACTGGTTTCAGATAAAAGGTAGGCTTCTGTTGAATTTATTTGGGTTATGCACAAGGTTTTGAAATTACAAGTTTTTCACGACTTTTCTACTTGGCAATCTGCAATGAAAAAGAGTGAAGTCTCAATCGTGTAAGGCTGCAGAATTGCAGAAGGCAGCTTGACTCGAGACTGCTTATTAATGCTCAAGTCGAGCAAAACTTGAAGGTACAATTTGAGCTGTTCAGAAAGGGGTATTAGTGCCAAGGTCCAAAAATGTTTCGGCGGATTATCCAAATTTAGAGGCTCGAACGGTTAAATTTAGTTCAACAAGGGCCTAATTTCTTAATCAGCAAAAACAGGTTAAGGCCTTCTTTTTTCATCTTTACTTACTATTTCTGAGAAAATTAGGTCCAACGCCGAAATTGACTCGCAATCTATTTCCATTCTTCCCTATTTTCTTGATACACTTGTCATTTTGCTCTCGAATATTTCGAAAACGGTTGCAAGCAGAACTTAAACTGTAAAATTTTGCATGGTGGGACGCTTTTGCAACCTTGACAAACGCATTCGGAATGCGAATGTTCTTTAATGGAAATTACGTCTTTCCATCCCCGAAAATGAGTGAAGACCAAAAAAAAAGTCTTCACCAAAAATTGAGGAGCTATTGTCCCCGAAATCAAGTGAAGACCAAAAAAACGAAACAAAAAGGTCTTCACCGCAATTTGGGATTAAGTTCGGCCGGAATTTGTGGGATTTATTCGCACTGACAGGCCCTTTTTCGTCTGATCAACCAGCGCTCAAATCTTGATGGGAGGACGCTAAACCTCTATGGGGGACGCTAACTCTCCATGGGGGGACGCGTTCCCCCTACAATTTAAGTACTGGTTAGAAGATATAAAAAATCCTTACAATAGCTAAAAGAAATGCTGCTGGAGATTGCTTTTATTGAAGAAATGAGAACAACTTCAAGTAATGAAGAAGTGTCCCAAACCTTGTTCCACTAATTTTCTTCCGCGAGAGTAGATTTAATCCGTTTGACTCCGTATCATAGGCGTAGCCAGGAGGGAGCCAGGGGGCTCGGGCCTCCCCCAATTAAAATAGCACCAACGATAAAAAATTATGAAAACATAGCCTAGCGATGTTTAGTTGCAGTTACGGACGACAAGGGAGCACCGGGGCCCCTAACTAACAGCCAGGGGGCACAGAGCCCCAAAATAACAACCAGGGGGCCCCAGAGCCCCTAACTGACAAACAGGAGGCCCCTAACTGACGAACAGGGGCCCTGAGGCTTCTAATTGACTACCAGGGGCCCCCAGGGCCCCTAACTAACAACCAGGGGGCCCCGAGGCCCCTAACTGACAACCATAGGGCCTCTAACTAACAACCAGGGGGTCCCGGAGCCCTTAACCGACAGCCAGGGGCCTCGGGGCCCCTAACTGACAAACGGGGGCCCCGGGGCCTTTAACTGACAAACAGGGGCCCTGGGGCCCCTAATTGACAACCAGGGGCCCTCAGGGTCTCTAACTAACAACCAGGGGGCCCCGGAGCCGCTAACTGACAATCAGGGGGCCCTGAGGCCCCTAACTGACAACCAGGGGACCCCGGGGCCATTAACTGACAACCAGGGGGCCCCTAACTAACAACCAGAGGCCCCAGGGCCCCTAACTAACAAACGGGGGGCCCCGGAGCCCCTAACCGACAACCAGGGGGCCCCGGAGCCCCTAACTGACGCCCAGGGGGCCCTGGGGCTCCTAACTGAAGACCAAGGGGCCCTGGCCAGGGGCCCCGTAATTCAAATTTTTAACAATTTATATGCAAAACCTGTGAAAAATCTAAGAGTTTTGTGCTAAAAGTTGCAATTCCTGGCCCTCGTTCAACGTTATTATGAACTTAATGCTATAGCACAAACGGTAATGCAAACCCTCAATTGAAATACTACCAATGATAAATATAATGAGAGCATAGCTAGTATGTTGTCCTTCTCCGGAATTGCAGTTTCTTTAATTTAGGATTTACGCGTACAAAAGTAAGTAATAATAATGACGACCACCTGTTCACGTCATAATAATGTCATGCAATTCCTGGAGGTTTCAAAAATTTGTCGAGTGACTTGATTCGAGTCCTCCACGTTTTGGAAAAAAAGTTATTTTAGTTTTGCTTTAAATATTTTTTTTATGAAAAAACTTTAAGGGCGCGATCTTATCTCAAAATCATAGGCGTAGCCAGGGGGGTGCCCCAGGAGGGCCCGGGTCCCCTCAACTGAAATGCCACCAATAACAAAAATTTAACAAAAAAAACCTTGTTTTTCATTTACAGTTTCTTTTAGCATTTTTGTGTGCAACAGTACACGCGTACAGCAGTAATTAACAATAAATAATATTGACGACCAGGGGGCCCGGCGCACCCTAATTCAGTTTTTTGCAACCAATTTAAACGTATAACCAGGATGAAATTAAGGGTTTTTGTATTAAAAGGTTGCTACTTCAGGCCCTCATCTAAACTTTTTATGAACGTAATGCAATAACCAGCGCCGTATTTGCCATATGGCACAGTGCCAGGGCCAAGCGCTCAGATAGTAGGACTTTTTTTGGTCTTCACTTATATTTGGAAGTAAAGTTGTTGCAAAAATCCTTTGAGTGCCAGGGGCCCCGCGCAATCTAAATCTGGCCCAGGAATAAGATGGTTAGTAAGCGTAACCATCTATTGTGCTATTTTTCAGTAACGATTCAACTCCACTTTGCCAGTTTTTACGCAAAAAATACTTCAAAAAAAAAAAGCTATGGAAAATACTCATTGAACAAATTATTGAATTTCAATTGAGGGGGCCTGGGCCCCCTGGCCGTGCATGTACTCCTATAACTGGTTAACCTCATAAAACAAAATTCTTGAAAGAAAATCTTCGAGTGGATTACTATTTACTGATAAAATATTGGAGGAGGCTATATGCCTTATTTACCCCTACATGGGCCAATGTACTTACAATTAAAATTTTACACCATAATGCAAGATTTTAAACGTGTTTTGTACTTTAACTGCAAGTAAAAGGAGGATTGAACAGTTAAATTTTTTCAATTGGCTTTCAAATGTTAAAAATCTAGTTCTTTCAAATGGCTTTGAACACGTGCGAAATGTGATCCAGAGGGATTAAAATAGCTTTTTTTTCCAAAAACTTACAAAAATCGCCCAGCGGCTGGGGGCTTTGCCCCCAGACCCCCATAGACATGGGCGGCTGGGGGCTCCGCCCCCAGGCCCCCGTCTGTGAAACGTTTGAGTACAATAGCTTACTCAACACATCTCCTAAGTTGGACATTTGCAATTTTTAACCATTAGTTTTCACCCTCTCCCATTACCAAAATCCTGGTTTAAGGGCCAAGAGGGCTACAGCTTCAGATTTTCCCTCTTTACGATATGTTTGCCCCACAAAAAGTTCCTTTTTGAAAAATTCTGATGACGTCATTGCATGTGATTTGTGGTTTGGGCCCCCCAAATCAAAAATCCTGGCTACGCCTATGCTCCGTATTAGTGGCAAAACTGGTGAATTTCGAACTTTCGTAAGCTCAGAAAAGGATGACTTACGAAAATCTTTTGCAGAAATCAGACATCGCGTTCCTTATTATGCAAAAAATTTGTCAAAGCCATCCGTTTCTAATATCACGAAAGTTAGAAACACAGGGTTACCAATAAATGGTTCGGAGTCAAACATATTGAATCTATTTTCGTGAATTTAGGAAATAGTGAAACAAGGTTTGGGGCACCTCTTTCTTACCACAAGTAGCTCTTATTTCTTAAGTAAAACCAATCTCGAGCGCTACTTTTTTAAACCAAAAACTCTACATACTTCTTTAAAGGTGGTGAGCTAATGAGCACAATGTGCAGTCAGGATCTTTTACAAAAATTCGAAGAGACTATTTAAAATGACTGTAGACTTAAACTTCATTTCACGCGAATGGGTGGAGCAAAAATTCCCCTCTTCTTTTATCGCACATAATCCCATCAGAAAAAAAAAAATTCTTACACGAAACATATTTGGCTTTGAGACAAATTTACTTAAAATAATCCCTGAAAATTTGAAGTCTATTAGATGAGAGAAAGGTCTCAATTTCAAAGTTTTTGGTGTTCTTTTCCAAACACTCAGGCTTTTTTAAGCCAGTGAAACAAACACTAACTGTACTGTATATTCAAAGCTGACAAAATAAGACCTTTTTGCAACGTAATCATTTAGACTTTGCGGTTCGGTATTTATGATTCAAAATCAAAATGCAAACTTGATTGTTAATCTTGATTGAATAACGTTAGAGAAAAATTGACATCATTTTCGCCAAAAATTGGTCGTGACGTTACTATGATGGCATCAATATACGATAGCGTCGCCAACTCAAAATATTTATTTTTTTATAAAATTTGGGTAAGCACCTACCCACATGCCAAATTCAGGGGTTCTTTGATTTACGGTTTAGAATTTAGAAAGGGTGGGTTTTCCCTTCCCACCCTAAAAAGCATTGATCAAATAGCTCGTGCAAAATAGCGTTAATAGAGGGCATCTACCAACTTGTTTTTGTAAAATGCTATCACACTGGTTGAAAATCATCACAGGTATTTGATCTTGCATGCCATTTAATTAAGGTTAGATTAGCTGGTGTATGCAAATTTTGAGAAGTCGAAAGCAATCATTGAAAGGACAAAAGGAAATGGAATCAATTAACATAATGGTCTCAGGTAACATTGCAATATTAATCAAGTCTGTGCTAATTCATTTTGTTTTCAACAGAAAATACTGTTTCGTAGGCGAATTACCGGTATCGCAAGGCCAGAAACACATGCTTGGTTGCAAAATATACCCGATTTTATCACTTATTTTAATTTTTAACTACTATCAGAGCCTCATAATTCGCTTGTGGCGCTATTTTTCCAAACACAAACAACTTATTATGCTGCAACAAGGTAGCGCAGTGGCACAAATCCAGGCAGTCTGACTCGATTGGCTTGGAACTGGTCTTGGAGGAGTTGCACAGCGTGGGAGTCGGTCTTTGTTTGCTAAGGTTAAAGGCGCATCTTCCTTAGGCCTGCCGATCCTGCAAGTTCATGCAGGAAAGCTGCAGTCGTCAGCAAACACCGGACATACGGACCAGTACTGGCTAGACAATTTTTTTTTCGGACTGCGAATCTGTCATCTAAATATTGTTTTGCAACAAACTGCAGTCTGGTAGTGCATGCAGAAGTTATTCAAAAAAGTTAAAGTTTGTTTGAAACTGCAAACATTGACAACTTGTCAAACATTGTGACGAACAAAATGATGCTGCCTAAATAAAAACCTGGATTTATTTTTGAAATCAGGGTGAAATACCTTATAATATCGTAATCGCCTTTTTTACAACCACTAACCTTCTAATCCTGTTGAGGACCGTCCCTCAAAAAAGTGCCTTTTAAAAACTGGTTCGCTCTAACGATTAAAAAGCCAACCGCTGTTGTAGACTATTAAAATTTAGTTCTTGTTGTTATAACTTATAGTAACTATGTCTTTGTGGCAAATCTAAATGTATTTACCGATGAGTCCAGTTTTTTTTTTTTTCCAATAAAAATAACATAAAAGTTTCGTATTTGAGATCGTGGTCGCTTTTTCATGAGATTGGTAATTTCGTATGTGCATGTAATATGCAAGAGTAAGTGTTTTCACAGCATTTCCACAATCGCCTTAGTGATCAATACCAGAGCAGAGCTAATCATTTAAGATGCGACTGTAGGTTTTATGTCAACCGTATTTTTCCCGAAGGGGCAAAAATGCCCTTTCTCGGTTTTTCTTGATAAATCTCGTTAAAAAACAGATTTTTCTTTAAACCAACTTGACTTTGAGTCAATTTATGAAAAAATAAATAAATAAATGGTAAAAATGGTAAATTTATTCAAAAATAACTCCTGAAAATTTGAAGTTGCTAAAGTAGCAGGAGGGGTCTCAGTTTTGAGGTTCGCCGAAGTCATCCAAAAATTTGAACATTTTTGTACATTATTTTACTTAAATGACGTCACAAGACGCTTTTGTGACGTATTTATTTTAATTGACTTGAGCATTTCATGACTCAATATCATAAAACAAATCTATGTACTATAGATTTGGACCGTCTATGACACCATGGAAAATGTGATCATTTTTTCAAAATACGGATCTGGCGTCATCAACTCAAAACCAGTTTTTCTAAAAAATTATGGTGAACACGCGGTGCTACCCGCTACTTTAAACAACGTGTAAATTTTTTTTTGTAGTGACTTTTGAGTAAGTTATATACTGGGATAATAAAAAGATAAATTAGGTTCTCATCCACTGTCTTGTGAATAGCGTAGTTAAAAAACTATACATGTTTTGAAACCAGTATATTTTAGGTTGGGGCTGACTGTTTTTAAGCTTTCACGTAAGTTAGAGTCTTTTTAACCTCATTTGTTCTTAACTATAATTGGAGTGTAAAGTGACATAAATTTCAATTTGAATATGACTTTCAATAAAGTCGATTTCATTTTGCTTTCACAATAAGCTTTTCGGACAGAACTCTTCAGTTGCGATCTCTGTCTGGTTTGGTATGTGGTGAGCAGGATCTGTTAAACACCAAATGCAGTAAGGAGAAATGCACTCTACAGTAAGAAATGCATTTTAAGGAGACTGCACAATAGTAAGGACAAACGCAATCTATCCAATGACAAAGCCTGCTGTCATTGGATAGATTGTGTTTCTCCTTACTATTGTGCAATTTCCTTAACTGCATTTCTTCTTACGGCAGAGTGCATTTCTCCTTGCTGCATTTGGTCTTAAACAGATCCTGCTCACCACATACCAAAGCAGACAGAGATCGCAACTGAAGAGTTCTGTCCGAAAAGCTTATTGTGAAAGCAAAATGAAATCGACTTTATTGAAAGTCATATTCAAATTCTGCACCACCTCAAAATTGTTCATAAATTTCAATTAGTATAAAGTGGCATATCTATTTTTGTTTAGTCAAAAGGTAACTTTTGTTTTAAATTAGATCATTATTAAGCCTATACTGTGCGACAAATCATTAAAATCAACAATGCCAATATAGAAAAGATCAAGATAACTCCATTGATTACCAACAACGCTTTGAATCAGATAGTGCTCTTTAAAATTTCTTCCTGCTAAGGCTAGTTTTGGTCCAAATTTGTTTTTAAGTTTTGAGCAAGACTAAGCTTCGTGTTCTTATAAAATTAACATTGTCCTTTCAAAAAAAAAAAAGTAAATAAATAATTGATTATTAACTACGTTTTTGCGATCAAAAAGAGAGCGCTTATATTATTTAGCCTGCTCAGATTCAAGCAATGCTTCGTATTTTTCATTTATTAGGCCTATAGCCTATTTACATATTGTTGAAACAAAAACAAATGCAAACACTTAATCAACCCTGAACATTGTGATGCTAACAAACCAAAAAAATAAAATTGTTTGACAGCAATTACAAATCACAGTAACAGAACTCCGCAAAGATTTTTCAAAGTTTATTTTTGGGTTAATTTTTTTTGCTATTTTATTTTGATCTTCAACTAAAATATATTTCGTTTACTTTTTTGGTTTTTGACTAAAATTTACGGAAAAAGCTACCGCATTTCGATGAAGACCTTTTTTTGGTCTTCACCTAAAATTAACAAAAAAAAAGTTACTGCATTTCGTTGTTTTTAAACCACACTCCCCTAAAAAACTTTTTTTGGGCCCCTCCCCGCAAACACACTACTCTGGCGCTGGGCCAGCCTCTAACTGTCTAATGCAGCCTAAGCCAGCGCAAGTCTCTACACTGGTGCCTAACTGTATCTTTGCGTTTTTTTAGTTCGCTTTTTGCCTGCCTAGCAGTTTATATTAACTAACCCATAGCTGTAATATACGCTACTTCTATTCGGATACAGCTGCTACCGAACCACGGCCATGTGGCCATAGTTTAGTTAAGACTTTAGAGGACAGTGATTACCCGTATAAACAGCTTGTTGGAAATTGAAAAACGTAATAAATTCCTCATTACATCGTCACAAAACAAAGTTATTTCGGCATTTTCACCCGTACTGACAATTTAATGAACTAAATATAACTATTTACTTAAGTACCTGCTTTTGATTTTATTAAACATATTAAAATAAGCACATAGGGGAAGGTGGGGTGAGTTGGACACTGAAGCTGTAAATTGCACATTACTCGAGAATGCTTGCAGATATAAAAACCGTTTTGGTATGAAATAAAATTACATGCATTTAGGTCTTCAACCACAGCCAAAAATCTTGTGTTGAACATTACCTTCAAGCAAAAGTATTCGATCCAAAAAGTGCTCTTAATTTGTCTAAACAACCTCATATAAGGGTATGTTGGTCAACCGTGTAGGGTGCGTTGGACATAGCCCGCCTGAGAAAAATTTCTGGCTACGGGCCTACTATACATAACAGTAGCTATTTAATTTAAGAAATTTACACCACAGTAAAACATTTAAACCAGATTTAAACCACAGCTTACATTAGTAGACTAAGTTACTCAGTCGTAATGTGATTCTGCATCACTCCACTAAGACCTGGGGGGGTGGGAACCAAAGCCAAGACATTATAATCGCTCTACTGCATAGGCTTAAACGAATAATAACGAAATTTAGGTGGCATGCTCATTGCTCCATTCTTCAATTCTGCTCCGAGAAAATTGCGAGCAACAAAATAGCAGGCCTACTTATCGGCAGAGCTAACAAAATATCAAAAATAACGAAACTTTCTGAGGAAAAAGTACAGTACCGGTACACCGTTAACATTTTTGGTTAAAACTTTGTGGTGTAGCGTAGGAGGGATGTTCAAATATTATATGACGCTTTCAGAAGAGGGTGGGGTTGGAAAAAGCTTTAAATGCAATGCAAAAGGATGGATATAATTAGGCCTACGTCTTAAAATTGTTAAATGAGGAGGGGTTAAAATTTCGTCATATGATATTTGAACAAAAAGCGCGTCATATGATATTTGAACGGCTCCTAGTCATGACTTAAACTTAAAACTTTAAATCAGAAAAAATTGTCACAATAAGGACTAGCCTACAAACCAAAATTTTGGTGTAGCCAAGTCATTAGGCCTAAACCTGTGCAGATAATACACAACACAGCCAACCTTGGAAATAGCCAACATTGTCAGCAAAATAGCGCCATCGTCCAACCACCAACATAATAAAACCAGCCAAAATAGTCAACATAATATAGCCTCATGGGATAGGCTATTTATCAAAGCTTAAAGTCAAACTGCAATTTGGACATAGCATTTTATTTTCAGAGTCACAACAAACAGTAGCGTACGCAGGATTTTGAAAAGGGGGGGGCTATTTTGAAAGAGTGAGGAGTGTGCAAACGACCTTGACTCGAATCAGACGGTTTGTCCGAAACTTGAGGCGAAATGAAGCTCGGGAATTGAAAGCTCGGAAATTCAGAGCTTTTTTCCGCCCAAAATCAGGTGTTCTCAAAAAAAAAAAAAAAAGGTCTTCGCCAAAATTCAGAGTGATTTTTCGGCCGAAATCCGAAATTCAAAGGTTTTTTCCGCCCAGAATCAGGTGTTCTCCTAAAAAAAAAAAAAAAGGTCTTCGCCAAAATTCAGAGTGATTTTTCGGCCGAAATCCGAAATTCAAAGGTTTTTTCCGCCCAGAATCAGGTGTTCTCCAAAAAAAAAAAAAAGGTCTTCGCCAAAATTCAGAGTGATTTTTCGGCCAAGATCCGAAATTTAAAGCTTTTTTCTGCCCAAAATCAGGTGTTCTCCAAAAAAAAGAAAAAAAAAAATGTTTTTACTCAACGTCCGTCCCGTTTTTAACCCGGACTCTTATTAATTTTTAACCCGGATTCTTATAATAATAATAATAACCCGGACTCACTCAAATTTCCAGCCGAGAGCCTGATGCCCAATTTACAAAGGGGGGGGCCATGCCTCAATTTTGCTCACTTTACTATGCAATTTTGCAATCCTAGCGACCCAAAGGGGGGGGCCATGGCACAATGGCCCCTCCTAAATACGCCCCTGACAACAAAGCACATGTGCCCATTCATTGCAAATGTATATTGCAGAGCCGGTGTTACTGTTTTTAAGCAACGGATGGCCGTGTGCAGCGCTGGAGCACGTGCAGCGCACCCACTGTTCGCCACTACGACTGTCCTCATAATTTTCCCCACAGAAACAACGCTTCCAAACTTCACCTTGAGGCTGAAGAGGTAAATCGGTATCAAATTCTTCGCAATTATTATCAGATGTATTCGTTTCGAAGTAATGTCTCATGGAAAGAACTAGAGCTTCTTCTTCGTCTTCTGAACTACTTTTATCGTCTCTCAAATTCAGTCTGCGTTTTGTACCCGTATAACTCTTTGTTTGCCATGGACTATTCTTAGACTTGGGCCTGCTATCTTTTACTTTTTCACTTTTTTCGTCAAAGCACGCCAGGATTTTGTGTTTGTTTGTTTCTTCCTCTTCTTTGCCAACTCTTCCAGCCTTGCTTTTTCTGGAGTTGCAGTCAAAATTTTACTGGAACCTTGACAACTGACACCGACTTTCTTTCTTCGCGTTACTTGTGGCATGGGAACAATTTCTTCTGGGCTTACATGTATGGATGAACAAGCTGCCAGAATTTTATTGTTTGAGGGGGTTTCGTTAGGCGTATTCGATGTTGCAGCAATCGAAGATGATGGATTAGGTGTTTCTTGAGTGTTTCCAACTTCTTGGAAGGGCAGATATCTACGCGGTGTTGTCAGATGGACAGATGATGTTCCTGGATTGTTATCAGCAGCCTCTTGGGAATACATAGATGGACGTGATGTTGTATGGGCAAATAATGCTCCAGGAATGTCTTCAGCTTCTTGGGAGCACGTAAATGGATGTGGTATTGCATCATGGGCAGATGATGTTCCAGGAATGTCTTCAGCCTCTTGCGAAAACATAGATGGACGAGGTGCTGTATCATGGGCAGATGATGTTCCTGGAATGTCTTCAGCCTCTTGCGAAAACATAGATGGACGAGGTGCGGTATCATGGGAAGATGATGTTCCAGGAATGTCTTCAGCTTCTCCTGTTGGCATAGATGCACTCGTTATTGTAACATAGGCACTTGGAGGTTCTGGAATGATTTCAGCCTCTTCAAAAGACACCCGCATATCATTTGTTTGATCGGAATTGAGCCAATTTCTTAATCCACTTACTGAACCAGCGGTTGTGCAGCATCTTGGTCAGTGCTTCTCTCAATCCGATAACTATACCTTGGGTCTTCAGTTTGCTCAAGGTCGTCTTTTTCTTCTTCAAGGAGGCACGGAAGAAAATTATTGTCTGTAAATATATTCGGATTATAAGGCCATATGCCTGTCGCTTTAAAACCTGATATGTTCCTCGGTGTCATAGCAGATAGAAAGGCCTCGTTGACAGCAGCTGCAACGTGATAAATGGTAAATCGTTCCCCTGGATGACTGCGCATCCAGCTGTCCAAAGCTTTATCGTAAAAGTTTTAAACGGCCCATAGACAGAAACGTCCAATGGTTGCATTTTATGCGTGGTGTGTGGCCAAATCGTGAGAAGAACGATGCCATTTTCACAAGCAAAATTGACCGCATCGATATTGACGTGGGAGCTATGATTGTCGATTATTAACAGTGCTAGTGTTGCTTTGGACACGCCAGTTTGAGCTGCAAAATGTTTCAAAAACTCAAGCCAAATCTCATCATTAATCCAGCCAGATCTTGATGAAAAACCAAGGGAACCAGCTGGTGCTCCGCTAAGAAAAATGTTCTGGTATCTCGTTCTGGGAAATATTAGGAGTGGAGGTATGAATCGTCCCTCTGCGTTTGCTGCACAAACTGTTGTGACCAGTTCGCCTCTTTCTCCTAATGGGGTGCCACCGACTTGTTTTTTACCTCTGCTGTCAATGACTCCTTTCGGTCTTTACACAGTTTTGGTCCCGGTCTCATCGGCATTCCATATCTGAGCAGATTGAAATTTATGGTTATCCAGGACTTTTGCTAAATTGTCAAAAAATGTTTGTGTGGTTTCTTTGTTAAAAGCTGTTGCTCTTGCAATCGAAGTTGGTTCTGGCTTACGAATCGCTAGTTTGTTCCTTTGCATGAAGAGCCGAAGCCAGTCTTTACCGGCTTTTCCTTGAATTTCCCTCGAAGAGGGTACTGTAATGTGATTGGCTACTGCGAATTGGTAGGCCAATCTTTTTACTTTTGAGCTAGACAGGCCATAAAATCTCTCAGATAGCTTGACTAAGTGAGAGGCTAATTCACGATCAAGATCTGGCGGAAGGATTTTTGAGACATTTTTGTTGTATCCCATTGTTACCGGTACAGTCGAATTATCACTCTTCTTTAATTTATTCAAGTAGCGATAGAAAGAGGTTCGTTTAAGACCAGTTGCTGATAACAGTTTGCATGCTTTAGATTTACTCAAGCCTCCATCTACCAATCGCTTTGCTGCTTCATAATCTCGAATGGTGGCTTTTCCTCTTTCCGGCTGTTTTCGTTTTCGATTCGACACCATTGCAGTGGGCCTATTTCGCTGTGGTTTCGTTTTAGGAGGCAATTAGGTTCTACACTGGCTACGCTATTAGTCAACACAGTGATAGCTATAACTTTAAAACCTGGAAAGTATCCTTAAAATTTGAAAAATATTTGCTGTGTAGCCAAAGCTATGTTTTTATGTAACAGATTAGTAACTTGACCTGGATAGCCTACCCTTAAATTAAAGGTTTGATAAGTCCTTAGAAAAGTTCAACTCAAGTTTTTCAAGCACTTCTTAATTACCATCGGAAAAATAGTCTCTGCATGTAAAAAATTGAAGTCAAGCAAGGGTTGCTGTATTAAAATCATAGACAAGTTTTTGCCTTATTTATAATGTCCTTTTTCCTCCCCCTAACTCTGAACACTTAATTGTGTTACCGCTTGACTAGAAGACCCTTAAGATCCCTTCACTATTTTGCAAGACCTAAGGCTAATCAGTAGGCCAATAATAACCGAGATTGTAGGCTAGAAGCGAGGTAAGCACAACTGCAAATTGTTTTTTATTTCGTAGCAACTGTAAGTTAAGCAAAGGTTCGAGCCTGCAGGCCTAGTCTTCTAATGAACCCAGTAGCGTAGCCAGGGGGGGGGCGGGGGGGCTATAGCCCCCCCCCCATTGGCCTGCCGACCAAAATGCAGAATAAGGAAAATACCACGTTTTTAGCACTTCTCAGACTCTCTTTTGCACTGGATTGGACTAAAAAATGATTTAAAGCATAGTTTGAAACGTTTATTTAGGGGGGGGTGGGCTAATAGACTGCCAACGAAAATGTAGAATAGGAAATCATCACGTTTTTAGCACTTCAAAGACTGTGTGTTTGCACTGAATTGGACTATTTTAAAACGTTTATTTAGGGGGGGGGGGGCTAATGAACTGCCGAACAAAATGCAGAATAGGAAATCATCACGTTTTTAGCACTTCTAAGACTGTGTGTTTGCACTGGATTGGACTAAAAAATGATTTGAAGCATAGTTTGAAACGTTTTATTTAGGGGGGGGGTTAATAGATTGCCGACCAAACCGCAGAATAAGAAAAATACCACGTTTTTAGCCAGTAGCGTAGCCAGGGGCGGCGGGGGGCTATAGCCCCCCCACATTGACATCTCGACCAAAATGCAGAATGGGAAAAACACTACATTTTTAGCACTTTTGAGACTGTTTTATGCTCTGGAGTGGACTAAATAGTGATTTAAAACGTCTTTTGAAACACATGTTCAAGGGGGGAGGGCTAATTTGTCAAAAATAAAACCAACAAATAAATGAAAACTTTGAAAAATGGTAAGAAATAAGCAATCGAATTTGATCGCAAGCGTAAAAATGCTGAACATAGGTATCATCAACAAATATACTATAAATTAAGGAATAGGGGGGGGGGGGCTATTCAGTATTTGTTAATTACCAATCATTTCTCTCAAATCTCTTTTCATTAGCCTCCCCCCCCAATTATTTTTCTCTATAAACTGGATACGAAATAGATTACTCCGTGTGAGTTTTATTGAACTATTCGATTTTATAATTTAACAGCATCTAAACAAGAGAACTAACATTTTACCATTAGCCACCTCCTAAATAGCCCATTTATGCCACCCGTTTAATCTTGTTTGCACTGCCAATTTCTAAGCCACGTTTTAAAAGTGTTATTATTTAATCAAAATAGCGCTAAAATGAAGTTATTTTTGCAAAAAAATGCAAAATTTTCGAGCGCTGGGGGCATAGCCCCCAGACCCCCGTGCCTCCGGCGGCTGAGGGCTATGCCCCCAAACCCCCAGCCTTCGGCGGCTGGAGGCTTCGCCCCCAGACCCCCATTGGCCTCCAGCGGCTGGGGGCTCCGCCCCCAAACCCCCAAAACAGCCCCCCCCATTGCGAATTTCTGGCTACGCGCCTGAATGAACCGGATACTAATATAACTCAATCAGGTATCCACATCCACTTTGTGTGGACACGAGGGCAACCAGCAGACTACTGTATTTGCAGGATTAAGACTCAAAGTTAGTCGGGTAAATTGGACATCTGTCCAACATGCCCTACCAAAAGCCGTCCGATTTACCCTCAAGGCGGCCATATTGTTTACACTGCTGTCAGTCTAAATCTGTTTGAGTTTAAAGGTAAGCGAAACACTCTGTTAGGTCCTTGTAGTACCTAGTCTTTCTCAAATACTTTAGTAGAAAGCGACCTTCCACGAATCTCTTTCAAACAGGTGGAGAATAATTTTTCACAATATTGGTTTAGTGCCTAAAACGACAATATTTTGAACATAATTGACCACTACAGCCATGTTTTTTACAGAAGCAACCTGAAAGTATTGGAACTGATAAAAGACACTTCTATCTTTCCAAGTGTCAAATCACGTGATAATTCCATTAGCCAATCACGAGTTAATTACGTTTGTGCAACCTACCCTCTTACCCAACTTACCCGACCTTCCCCTAATATAAGTAGCGGTAGCGGTATGGTTCATTTTCTAAAAGTAGCGGCGCTATCGCTACCGCTACTTGCCCAAAAAAGTAGCGTCGCTACCGCTACACGCTACTCGGTTTCTGTAGTAGCGGCGCTACCACTACTCAAAAAGTAGCCGTAGTGGTAGCGCCGCTTCTACAGTAGCGCGCTACAGCCCACTCTGCTCATCAGGTTAAGAAAATTCAAGAGAAAAAATTTCATGTTTTCCTCTTAGAATCCAAATTTCGGCCATTTTGTTTTAATTAGATTGCGCAATAAATCAGTTTGTAACTTCTATTTCGAGTCTTGCTAAGTACCGGGGTTCTTGGAACTAGGTGAGTGCTGAAGTTACAGGTTAATAAATTAGTGGAACAACTGCTGTTTGAATTTAGAAAGGCTTAAAGGGCATTCAGGACGTTTTTGTTTAAAATTTTTTTCTGCGAAACCATAGAGAAACAACTTTGGCAATTCTTTAGAATTTTTTCGCACCGATTTTGATTCACTTCGGCCAAGAAATTGTAAGATATTCGCAATTATTTTTCCCCTTAGACTAAAGAGAAACGCTTTTTGAACATTACCAAACTAAAAGTACGTAGGTCTAAATCGTTCCAAATGACTGACAACATTATCAGCTGTGGAGAAAGTGGCTTCGTAGGTACCTGCTAATAATTGTAACAAACCTAAACGAAAAATGCCAACTAAAATTTCATATTTTAGTAAAAAACTGAAGTTTGCAATTTCATATTTACGTAAAAAACAAAATGGCCTTATCTGATCTTTAGGCCTAAACCAATTGCGCAATAATCACTTACTGGCTCACTAAAAACTAGAATCTTAGTCTAATCTGGTCTAATATCTTTTCAGCTACGATGCCTTAGCCTTCAACAGGCAATAATTTTTCCAAATAGGCTATCTATACGAAGCAATAGTCACAATCTGCAATACACTATTACGCCATAATTACAATATGTCATTGATCCATCCGTCTACTTAGCTAGCACTTGGCGGACAAAGCAGACAAGGAAAGCATCTAACCTCTCTGAATTCAAACAGTAGCTGTTCCACTAATTTATTTATCTATACCTTCAGCACTCACCAAGCTCCAAGAAGCCCGGTACTTAGCAAGACTCGGAAAAGAAGTTACAAACTGATTTATTTCGCAATCTACTTGAAACAAGATGGCTGAAATTGCGATTCTAAGGGGAAAACATAATTTTTTTTCTCTTAGACTTTCTTAACCGGATGAGTTGCAAGAATCGCAATGGGGTCATGTTGGTAAACATATTTTTAAAGATTTTTCGCAATTTTTCAAAATTTGGGTTGAATGCCCTTTTAAATGCTTTCCTAGTGTGCTTTGTTCAATGCCAAATGCTAGCAAAGAATTCGGAATCAAGGTAAGGTTTTAGTGCTTTAGGCGTAGTAGCCTATTGTGACTATCGCTTTCTATGGATAGCCTATCCGAATAATTGATTGCATATTGAAGGCTGAAGCATCGTAACTGACTAGATCTTAGACTAATATTCCAGTTTTTAGTGAGCCAGTAAGTTTTATGCGATTATGGCGTAATTAGTTTAAGCCTAAAGATCAAAAAGCCAGTTAGTTTTTCACGTAAATATGCAATTCAAGTTTCAATGCAAAGCATTTTAGTTAGCATTTTTCGTATAGGTTTGCAACGGTTATCAGTGGGCAGGGGCGTATATAGGGGAGGGGGGGCATTGGGCCATGGCCCCCCTTTGGGTCGCCAGGATAGTATAATTAGCATAGAATAGTATGCAAAATTGCGGCAAGACCCCCCTTTTGTAACTTGAGCAGAAGGTTTGAGCTCACAAACGGTAAGTGAAGACCTTTGTTTTTGACCTGCACCTAATTATGGGCAAAAACCGGACTAAATTTGAGTGAAGACCCTTTTTTTTGGTCTTCACCTAAATTTGAGCAAAAACCGGGCTGAATTAATTGAAGTGATGACCTTTTTTTTTTTGCTCTTCACCTAATTCTGGGCAAAACACCGGGTTAAATTTGAGTGAATACCTTTTTTTTTTTTTGCTCTTCATCGGATTTTGGACAGAAAAATCGGACTGATTCTGGGTGGAAAAATTTTCATTTTGATCTTTGTAATTCTCAAATTTTCTGAATTTCCTGGCCCCCTTCTTTCCAAAATTCTGCCTACGCTACTGTCAGCGGGTACCTATGAAGATACTTTCTTGACAGCTGCTAATCTAGTCAATCATTTGGAACGATTTTGACTCACGTCCGTTTAGTTTGGTAATGTTCAATAAGTATTTCTCCTTCTGTCTAAGGGGAAAGTAATTGCGAATATTTTACGATTTCTTGGCCGAAGAGAATCAAAATTGGTGCGAAAATATTCTAAAAAATTGCCAAAGTTGATTCACCATAAACTTTTTTAAACAAAAACGTCCTGAATGCCTTCTAAGACAGGCCACAAGCTATGCACCAAAGAACGCAATTTTAAATATTGCATGCGTGTTGCCATTTATTTTATGTAATTAAACAATATGAAAAAAGCGAATAACTAAGCGGCGAAACCAAGCCGTGATAGCCGGTAGGTATTGGCACTAAGTACTGTTGCAAGTAAGAGCGAGTTTTTGATGTGGTGCTGTTCGCACTATTTAGGCTAAATGTTGAGCTATAAGAGTGAAAGCAAAATGTAAAATCCATTTAAACAGAGAGTTACCAGTAGTTGGTTCAGTTAGTACTTAGTAGGTCTAGGCTAGTTGTAGAATTTGCACCAAGTTTGCAAAAAAGTTTTTAAAGGCGGTGAATCATCCAGTCAATTCCGGTGGTTTACAATACCTAAAATTGAACTAGAATTTTTGATATTTTTTGTTT
The DNA here is from genome assembly GCA_963965965.1 of Trididemnum nubilum. Classification (NCBI taxonomy): domain Eukaryota; kingdom Metazoa; phylum Chordata; class Ascidiacea; order Aplousobranchia; family Didemnidae; genus Trididemnum; species Trididemnum nubilum. The sequence goes on from OZ014490.1 coordinate 20,944,693, forward strand.
TAATTTTGGGACTGCAATGGCAAAGATATTCCACAGATACAAAAAGATATCCCCCCAAAAAAGTTTTTGGAAACTCTGAGTTTTGTTCTTCCCGCCAAAACCACAGTTCTCTAAACTATTAGGCCTACTGTGGTTTTGGCGGGAAGAACAAAACTCAGAGTTTCCAAAAACTTTTTTCGGGGGGATGCCTTTTTGTATTTGTTGAATATCTTTGCAACCGCAACCCCAAAATCCAAGCAAAAAATATCAAAAATTATAGTTCAATTTTAGCTATCGTAAACCACCGGAATTGGCTGGATGATTCACCACCTGGTTAAGACTATCAATAAATTACCGGTTGGCTGTTTAGCTGCTTTGCTTGTGCGTTACTGGTTGTTAAATAAACTAAACAAGGCCAGGCCTAACCATAAATGCATTGGACTAGCCTTGAGCCCACCAGCCTGCTTGATATTGTATAGTATCGCTGGCTTCAGGGCCGGATTTAGACCAAGAGAGGCCCTTGGCTATTCCATTGGTGAGGCCCCTCCCTATTTTTGAGGTCAGAATTTCTCTTTAAACAACATCACATGTCATTGCTTAATGTTAAAAATATGAGTGCATTAAACTCTTCATTTTTTTCATTCTCCACACTCATGGGTGCAAATTTTTAATTAAAAGAATAAAAGTTTAGTTAAGGCAGTTTTGCTTTCAATTTTAATTTCTTTGATCAAACAACCGTAACAATAATTATAAAGTTGATTTGCGAGGACATAAGAAATAGTTACAGCCATCAAATAGAGTAAGACAGGCTACAAAATTTTTTTTCCAGCTTTCGTCGAAGCAAAATCATGCAATAGTTCATCGAAATTTATTTGTTTAAGTTTGTCACTCTCATTGCACAGAATGCTCAGTGCGGACAACCTTTCTTGAGACATTGTCAATCTCAGTTTATTTTGGATGCTTTTGAGCCTTGAGAAAGATCTCTCTCCAGAGCAATTAGTGACCATTAAGCTTAGAAACAGTCTTAATATTGCTTCCACATTAGGAAAGGCAGTGTTAAGTTTTTCCTTGCACATAATTTCATAAAGGTCTCCATGAGACAAGAAAATAGACTGCTCTTCAGTACCGGTAAGCCCTTGGTTTTGAGTTTGTCTCACGTACAAATGAAAATGCAGAAGTTCATCAGTAAGTTTCGGGTCAACATCTTCCGGATACGCTTCCTTTAAAAGTTCTACGCCTCGTACAATTTCTACCTTAGTTGCTTTCAGATTAGCAAGAAAGAGGAACATTTCTGCGATGTCACTGTACACATTAGCTTTTCTTAAATTGGCTTCAAGTGCCTCGAGCATAGGATTAAATGAGTTTATTTTAAACCTTTCCTTTGAAGAGAGTTCACTTAAAGCGTCAGGTGCATTTCTTTGCCTCCTAGTGACAGCTTGTAGTTAATATTCGGCAAGGTTGCTTTTGCTTGCTTATGAAACTGGTCAAACACATCTCTCATTTCGCTTAGAAAGTCTACAAGTGAACTGTACAATTCGGCACAAGTACTTAATAACAATTCAGATTGCTGAAGAGCTTTGCTAACCCTATGAAAACGACCTAGCACTCTGGACCAAAAATGCACCATAAACACAAATTCCAATTTTTCCATTTTTTGCAAAAGGTTGTTAGCATGAAGTCTGGTATCACCCTTCTTACTTACATCGGAGTGCAAATGACTGAGAGCATCAGTGATGGCACATTAACTTTCCGAAATAGCTTCCGTGGCTTTGCATGTGCATCCCATCTAGTATCTGATAAACGTTTTAGCACTTTTGATTGAGGATGCAAAAATAATTTTAGAACTGCCCACCTCTTTGTGGAAGCTGAAAAAAGGTCTAAATTTCATTGATAATGCCAAAACAGTTCACTGCATCAAGACAGCAATCAACAGCTGAGCGGCCTACCAAATTTAAGGAGTGACCTGCGCATGGAATAAATTTTGCAAATTTATTTCTTTCTAGGATTTTTTGCTGCATACCGTTGTACCTACCAGTCATGTTTGCAGCATTGTCATAAGACTGGCCTCGGCATTTATCAAAATCAAGCTGAAGCTCAGTAGTGAAATATTTGTGCACTAAATCTGCCATGCCTACCCCAGAGTGGTCTTTCAGCTCAAGGAAAGTTATAAATCTCTCACTTGGTAAACCGTTTACAGGAGACACGTATCTGATAATCAAAGTTAACCGATCGGTATGTGAAATATCGGTAGTATCCACGGAAAAGCTGAAATATCCCGATTTTTTCACGTCAACCACAATTGACTCTTTAACTTTTTTGGCCATGAGCTGCATCATTACTTTGCAAATAGTTTTAGACAAATAAGAGGGATTTACTGATCCTGAATTTCCATAGCGATTGATATGAGCAAGTAAAAATGGATCAAATTTGGCCACTAGTTCTAAAAGACCAAGATAATTGCCGATATTGGGAGATCCAAATCGTTCATTGTCTCCTCTAAAAGGTAAGCCTCGTTCTGCAAGAGTACAAATTACAGCGGTGATTCTTTCCATTACAAGCCACCAATACTGCTGTTCTGCTTCTATTTGCTCCTCCAGCTTTGAAGTAAGCGTATATCCTCGCTTCCTTGTTAGGTAGGTTAAGATGGCATTTGTGTGTTCTTTCGAGTTTTCATGAGCTTGGATAAGATAAGAGTTGTGCCAGTCATCAAAACCATCAGAAGCTAAAGCCGAAGAAGATGCATGATTTGGAAAGAGTTTACAAACAAAGCAATATACGCGTCCTTTTGCGGGGGAATATACAAGCCACTCTCTGCTATATGCTTCACCATTGACTTTCGTTGCATAAAACAGAGTTTTTGTGCAAAACCTGGATTGCTTTCTGTACACTCGTTTGGAACTAGAAAATGGACCACAACTGTGCTGATCTTCAGAAGGGCCTCTCTCTGTCCAATAGGCTATTTCTTCATTTGATAATTCTTTCCACAAACCAACGTCCTTTAAACTCAGTGTATGTGTAGATCTATGTTCGGCATCATCTGCATAAGTATGTGTAATACCTTGGGATTGATCTACTTCACCAAGTGTGAATTGAAAATTTTGACTATCTCCACTACTTTGATGTGTTTCTTTTTCCCCTACCTTAGCAGCAACTGAGTTCTGAAATATACTTGTATTTTCATTTTCACTGAGCATGGCTCCTTCCTCATTACCAGGTTGCTGTTCAACGTCCTGCGTTGCTTTTTCTATAAGACTTTCTTCTGGTTGAATGCTAATAGTTGGCTGATCAGCATCGTCACACTGATTTTCTTGTGCTAGCGTCAAGGCACTTACTTCTTTGCCAGCACCTGTTACTTCTGTTAGAGGTTGATGCAAGAAAGCAGTGATTGGTTTTATCTTCTTTAGCATATCATTTTCAAATTTTTTTCTCTTGCGCTTGATAGCTCCACTTTCAAATCTTTTACTTATAATAAATTTTAGGTTCAAAAAATTATGAAATAAGATTACTGCTTGATCTAAACGCAGGTTAGCAATACCAAGACGTCTAATAATAAGATAAGTCGACAACATTAGTAAATTTCAATTGATAAAACGTATAATTTACCACATTAACAGTAAGCAGCACAATGTCTATTAGTTATATCAGCAACATGTCAACTAGCGATACTGTTTTTCGCAGAGTAGACAACGGTACTTTAACATAGAACCTTCCAGCAGAATGCGCATAATAATTGCCTTTGTTATGATGCAAATGACGTAATAATGACTGTTTACAACGTAGTTGAAACCAGTTGTGTGTAAAATTTTCTACTCTGAAAAGCTTGATATATATACTTTAAGTAGGGTTTAAATTTGTCAAGCTTTTTTAAAGAATTACAAACTTCGAAACCGAATTTCGAGGCCCCTGGACGTTGAGGCCCTAGGCTTCAGCCTGCCTAGCCTATTGGTTAATCCGGCCCTGGCTGTTGCCAGGTTACGATATATTATAATGACATGAGAAAGAGGCTATGAAAGTAGGCTATGTATTTGCTATTCAGCAAGTTGGCTCAGCTTAGTTCTGCAATTAATGTTTTTGCTTCAATGTTATTAAGCCTACTTTACTGTTGGTGTTTGCCTAGTATGGTACCGACTACTGGCACATAAAAACTGCTGGACCTGTCACTGTCTGTAGTAACCCAAGAAAGACTTGTACTTGGACAGTAAATGTACACACCTATGTGTAATGGGTAAAGGAGGCCTAGTTGCAATAGTAAACATTAGTGAAAGTTGCTTTTTTATTTTACTGCCTGATAATTAATGACGTCATCAAAGCTGATGATGTCTTCATAATTGCATGTCTTATCTGAAATGTCACGCTACGCCACTGCTGTAAACCACATGTAAAATTTGATGTTTGCGTTATTTTTGGTGTAGGAGTTAGATGGGGGGCATTTTTGCCTCCCCCAGAGTAAAATGCGTTCGTCAAATAAAGTGTGTTAAATAGGGTTAATACAACCATCAAGCACATTAAATCTCTTATTCAAATGGAATTATATAATGTACTGTATCCCGTGTTGAAAATTTTCTCATTACTTTGTTTTTTGTAGACTCACTCTGCTATGCAAAATTACAAGTAGTAGGCCTACGGTATATGGTATATATCAGCAGCTTACACTTTGACCAAAAAATATAAAAATCAAATCTTTCATTATACTCGCTGTAATACGCCGAAGCGTGTAACGAGTTGGCGGGGCCCATCTCCGCGTCATTGCGCCCGGGCAACACAGCATCTTTCGAAGAAATGTTGCAACGGTGGCGAGCCGTTGGCAACACTGTGTCCGATTTGACCGGCCCGAGATTTGAACCTCAGACCTCCCGCTCCAGAGACGAACGCGTTACCGCTCGACCAACTGGCCAGTACCAAATAATATACATTTAGCTAAGTCTTTGATGCTGCAAAATGAAAGTAGGTTACCACCAAATGCATACCTGGCATTAATTTTGGAAATGATATTAGGAAGTAACTACAACATACGCAACTGGAGGCAGTGACGTTGATGATCATTACACCGATTTGTGTTTCTTTTCTCCTAATATGGAAACATGTTTTTATCGTTAAGAATATTCTGATTCTGACAATATTTTTTCTTGTTTTTAAATGTGCGGGCCAAGCCGTATAATTAATTGTACCCGGTGACATGATAAATGCGCTAGTAAATCAAAATCAACAACTAATCTTTGAATGAGCCTATATTTTTACTGACTTCTAAATGCGAAGTCGTCGGAATTTCATCTTTTCTCTTTTGCACGCGATTTTCATCCAAAACATGGCCTAAAACAATAAATATTCGAATGGAATTGAAGTTTTACAGCAAATTGATAACTGGCGCGTATTTTTTTTGTGTTTTTTTTTTTTTTGTCAAAATTACTGTCTACTGCTAGGCTTTGCTACAGTCTGTAAACTTCCACATAATTTATTTGGAAGCATTATAGAACTAGTCAGTAGTTCGGTACGTTTTTAACGCCTTGCAGAAAACCGTAGATTTTTGATATACAAAGATGGGCATTGGTACTCCAAAAATAAGTCGGTACCGATATTCGGTACTCGACTTCAAAAATAGTTCGATGCAGGTACTCGGTGCTCATTTCAAAAAGTACTAAATTACACTAGCGGCAGGGTTGGAAATATCGATTAGTAATCGATAATCAATACTATATTCTTTGCTTTTCTGCTATCGATTATCACAGATGCTTTGCTTTCAATTTTTTCTGTCGATTATCGTCTTTTATGTGATTTTTGCTTACATTTTATCGATTGGTGCAATCTTTAAACTTTACTTTTGTTCTTGTTGAGTCTGCCTAAGCTTACATCGTTTCGTTTCTCTTATGCTATATTGCTCTTGAAATATCCTAAAAGTGTATTTTTTTTTTATCCTTGATGGTACTGGTAATAATCGTTTTTCCACTCACAAGTTTCATTCAATGGTCAATACGGCAAAAATTTTGGTGCATCCTTATGAAAAATGGAATAAAAATTTTTGTTCGCATTTCGGCATCGATTACTGATGTTTGCTTTTCGTTTCTGATGTCTTTGCTTTTTGTTTCTTTATTTAACTCTTTGCTTTTTGATTGAGCTATCGATTCGTCTTTGCTTTTAAACAGCATCGACTTCCAACCCTGACTAGCGGTACTGGTACTTTTTTGGCTTTAATGAAATTTCAAATGTTAAGTTATGTGATGGGCAGCAAAATCAAGCAAGATGTAACAACTGCACGCGTATTTGCTGAAGTTGGCGATTACAGAAGTTTATAAAACGAAAATACGCTGAGCAGAAAAGAATTTTAACAGCTGAGAAACCGAAGTGATCACATTTCTTCTGCATCTGAGTTGTTGGGTTGCCAAATAATATCTTTACCAAAAAAAAAAAAAAACTGAGCGAAGCAAAAGTAGTTACAAAAGTACCAAGTTTGCAAAACTAAAAGTAATTTGAAGTCTTTACCGGTACTCAACAACAAATGTACCGCCGGTTGCGTTATCGGTACTGAAACAGTAATTCGGTACTGCCCGCCTCGTCGATACATATCAAAAGCAGCTTTTTAAACTAATTAAACCTAAAGATAATTTCAACACCATAAGTGGCACCGCTAACAGCAATTACTTTTGCTTAGTGCAGTGGTTCTCAACCTTTTCGAAACCGTGGCCCATTTTGTGTTTTTTGAAAGTTTGCATTGCCCATTGCTCTGTGCACCTCCGCTGTTGGACCATAGCTCTGTGGCCTTCAGCTTCGAAAAAACAGGTCTACACCAGGGCCTCCGGGAGGGGGGGGGCAGGCGGACAATGAGCCAGGGGCCCATGGGCTTCAGGAAGGCTGTTGGCTTCAGCGCTCGAGAAGGGGCCCATCGAGAAATCAGCATGTGAAGCCTGAAGACCTTTTTTTTTGGAGATCACCTTATTTCGATCGGAAAAACCGTTAAAATTTCGGTGAAGACCTTTCTTTTTTTTTTTTTTTGAAGATCACATCAATTTTCGGACCAAATTGCAGCATTTTCTCCGTCTATTTTGGACTTCACAAAACCGGAAATCCGTCATATTTGAGCTGGCGCCGGGCCCACTTTTGGTCCCCGGCGCCACTGGTCTACACTTTCGAGTTAGCGTTGTTGGCCCAGTGATTCACCTGATCTCAAAAAAAAATCTTCATCTCTGGAAGAGCGATTTTTGCCCTGATCTCCAAAACAAAAAAAATCTTCACCTCTGGCAGAGCGATTTTTGCCTTGATCTCCAAAAAAAAGGTCAGCGCATTGGAGTTCCCGATTTTTGTCAATTCTCCAATAGATATAACTGAAATAAGACTTTTTTGAACTAAGCAGCCAATTTGCAGCCAATTTTTCGAATAGCTCTGTGGCCCATTGCAAAATCTCCTATGGCCCACTGGTTGAGAAACCCTGGCTTATTGAAATATGTTGACTTTTTTGAATACATGCAGTGTGATGCGTTTCTGGAATGAGGAGCAGGAGCGCCGAGAGCCGAACGTGGGCCCGGAGCCAGCTCAAATATGACGGATTTCCGGTCGCGTGAACTCCAAAACAGACGGAGAAAAAGCCGCAGTTTTGTCCAAATTATGATGTGATCTCAAAAAAAAAGGTCTTCACCGAAATTCTAACGGTTTTTCCGGTCGAAATTAGGTGATCTCCAAAAAAAAAAAAAAAAAAGGTCTCACATGCTGATTTCTCAGTGTCATTTCGATGGGCCCCTCTCGAGCTCATGGGCCCTCTGCTGGGTCCGCTGAAGCCCATGGGCCCCCTAAAGTCCATGGGCCCCGGGGTCATTGTACCCCCTGCTCCCCTTCTCGGTGGCCCTGATGAAGTGTGGTCTCTACATAGAACCCAACAATTGTCACAACCAGCCATAAAGCGCCAGGTTAAGAATGCTGCTACAGCCGATCCCCAAAGCTGCAATTGGAGAAAACAAAATTTTCAGCGCAGAGCGTTTTTTGTTTTCACAACGGAATTTGCTTTGACTTTTCTTGCGGGAACCTTTGCAAGGAAAAATATTGTTCGAAGAGTCTCTCTCCAGGCCCGGCGCCACAGGAGGGGGGTCATTCTGGGGCCGTGCCCCCCCAAATGAGTGCTTGTGCTTCCCCAAACGAAAATTGTGCCCCTCAAGCGAGGACTGTGCCCCGAAGAAATTAACAGGTTCGGGGCTATTGGAGTGCAAATCGAGGCCTAAGACTCCCAAATCAGTGTTTACCGCCCAAATTTTCGTGGACTCACACCGGATTTCATAAAACTTTTGGGATGACGACCTTTTTTTTTTGGTCTTCACTTAAGAATTCCTTGCAATTTTGAGACAATAACCAGAATTTGTGAAAATTTTTGAACTGAAGACCTTTTTTCTATTTTTGGTCTTCACCCTGTTTGTTTGATCCACACTGGAATAAATTTCTCGTGCCCCGTGCCCCTTTCGAATTCACATAAATAAACTTCTTGTGCCCCCCCAAAATTTATTTCCGCCCCCCCCAGTCACGCTATCCTGGCGCCGGGGCTGTCTCTCTCCCCCTTCCTCCCCCCCCCCCAATACAGCTCTGCTTTGGGTGAAGGGCATTCAGGACGTTTCATTAAAGAATAAATTACTGTGAAACCACGGTGAAACAAATTTGTCAATTTTTTAGAAATTTTTCGGACCATTTTTGTTTCTCTTCGACCAAGAAATCGTAAGATAAACGCAATTCTTTTTCCCCTTGGACGAGGGAGAAACGCTTTCCAAATAATACCAAACCGAACGGAAGTGCGTCAAAACCGTTCCAAATGACTGGCTATACAGCTGCAGCTGTTTAGGTAGAGGCTTCGTAGGTACCTAAACCTGCTGATAACCGAATAGCAAACCTATACGAACTACAATGCTTTGCATTGAAGTTTGCAATTGCATAATTACGTGAAAAACTAACTGGGCTTCTGACCTTTAGACTTAAACTAATTGTACAATTATTGCATAAAACTTACCGGCTCACTAAAAACTGGAATTTTAACGTCTAAAATCCAGTCAGCTACGATGCTTTAGCCTTCACCATGTAATCACAGATCATTTCTTCGGATAGGCTATCTATAGTAAGCAATTGCCTCAATAAGCTATAGTATCCTACTGCGCCTACAGCACTTAATTGATTCCAAATCCTTAGCTAGCTCTTGGTGGCCAAAACACACTAGGAAAACATATAACCTCTGTAAGTTCAAACAGCAGTTGTTTCAGTGATTCATTTACCTATACCTTCAGCCAGTAGCGTACGCAGGATTTTCGAAAGGAGGAGCAAGCGCGTAGCCAGGAATTTGGAAAAGGAGATAAAAACGAGATGAGAAAGATAAAAAACCCCTAAAAAGGTCGTCACTCAGATTCAGTCCGTTTTTCTGCTTAGATTTTCTGCCCAAATTCAAAAGGGGGGAGGCATGGCTCAATTTTGCGTACTAATCTGAGGTATTCATACATTACTGGCGACCCAAAGGGGGGCCATGGCACAATGCCTCCCTTAAATACGCCCCTGCCTTCAGCACTCACCTAGCTCCAAGAAGCCCGGTACTTAGCAAGACTCGAAATAGGAGAACTTGCAAAACCGATTTATTGCGCAATCTACTTGAAACAAGATGGTCGAAATTTGGATTCTAAGAGGAAAACATGATTTTTTCTCTTAGGCTTTCTTAACCTGATGAATGGCAAGAATTTCAGTGGGGTCACATCGGTAAACTTATTTTTTAAGGTTTTTCCTCCATTTTTCAAAAATAGGGTTGAATGCCCTTTTAGAGATTAAAGTGGAACAAATTTATTTTGCAGCCCTTATTATGCAACGTTTCTAAGAGATACGACCAGGGCCTACGAGAGGGGGATTCAGGGGGTACATCGTACCCGGGCCCGGGTCCAGGGCCTCAGAGAGAAATTTTTCCAGGGGGTACGAAGGTCGAAGCAGGGCCCCCAAATCTCTTCGGGCACCAATGTTGCGCAAAATTTTTTATTCTGATTTTCTGCCAAAAATTGGGTGAAGACCAAAAAAAAAAGGTCTTCACTGAAATTTAGTCCGATTTTTGCCCAAAATCAGGAGAAGACCAAAAAAAAGGTCTTCACTGAAATTGAGTCCGATTTTTGCCCAAAATTAGGTGAAGACCAAAAAAAAACTTAACGCGGGAACCTGAACTCTTCCGGGCCCCCCTAGGCCAGGGTACGATGTATCCCCTGAACCCCGCTCTCGTAGGCCCTGCCCGGGTCTAGGGGGGCCCGAACTCAGGGGGCCCGGAAGGGTTCAGGTGTCCGCATTAAGTCTTGCTGTCGCACCCAGTGGCGTATGTATAGGACTAAATTTCAGTGAAGACCTCTTTTTTTTTGTTCTTCACCTAATTTTGGGCAAAAAATCGGACTAAAATTCAGTGCAGAACTTTTTTTTTGGGCTTTACCTAATTTTGGTCAAAAACTCGGAATAAAAAATTTTGCGCAAGTTTGGTGCCCGAAGAGACTTGGGGGAAAAATTTCTCTCTGAGGCCCTGGATACGACATTTTAATTTTTGTTTGCTTTAAAGAACTTAAGACGTCGTAACTCTTGCAATGTGTTGCATTATAACCCCCTGCTGGCTTAGATAAAAGTTGTTTTTTGTTATTGATCATGATTACTGTTAGACAAATCAACAATGGCAATACAAAAAAGGACACCAATACGCTGCTGATCAGAGTTGTAAGTCGGGCCGGGCTTTTCGGATGGTTCGGGCCTAAAGTTGACAAAAATTTTGGGCTTAATTCGGGCCTGAAACGTGCTTTTTGTCTTTAGTGCACAAAAATACAGTATAATCAAAATAACTTGGCAACATTGATAAATTTTTCAGACCTAAAACTTAACTTTCGCTTTTTTCGGGCGTGATTTGGGCTTTAAATTAGTTTTGGGGTTCGGGTCTTATATTTTCGGGTTCGGGCCCGAACTAGTCGGCCCGTTCGCAACTCTGATGCTGATTGCTTGCTTACAAATGCGTTGTACTACAGCTCGTGTTCTTGAATATTTTTCGTGCTGGGGCTAGAATTTTTCTTTATTTGTTCTTAAATTTTGAGCAAAAATAAGCCTCGTGTTCTTCTAAAAGTGTTTTTTGAAAAAAGTGCTGCTCAGTACAGTAGCGTAGCCAGGGAGGGCGGGGAGGCTATAGCCCCCCCATTGGCCTGTCAACCAAAATGCAGAATAAAAAAATACCACGTTTTTAGCTCTTCTGAGACTGTTTTTTGCGCTGGAATGGACTAAAAAGTGATTTAAAGCATCTTTTGAAACATACGAGTATGTTCAGGGGGGGGCTAATTTGTCAAAAGTGAAAGTCACAAATCAGTAAAAACTTTGAAAAATGCCTAAAAATAAACAATCAAATTTGATCGCTAGTGTAAAAACGCCAAACATAGGTTTCATCAACAACGATATTATAAACTCAGGAATAAAGGAGAGGGGGGGCTATTCAGTGTTAGTTAATTACCAATCACTTCCCTTAAATATATTTCCATTAGCCCCCCCAATTATTTTTCTTTATAAAATATAGACGAAATAGATTACTCCGTGTGAGTTTTACTGAATAATAGGATTTTATAATTTACCAGCGTGTAAACAAGAGAGCTGCAATGTTATCATCAGCCACTTTCCACATAGCCCATTAATGCTACCAGTTGAATCATGTTGCGCTGCCAATTTCTATGCCACGTTTTAAAAGCATCATTTTTTATTTAAATAGCTCTAAAATTAAGTTATTTTCGCAAAAAAATGCAAAATTTTTGAGCGCTGGGGGCTCCGCCCCCAGACCTCCATAACAGCTGCCCCCATTGCAAATTTCTGGCTACGCGCTTAGCTCAGTAACGGGCTATTTTTCGATACATGCTGTTCGAAAACCAACCAGGAAGTAATAAGCACTGTTAGTTTAACTTATATGAAACTGATTTAAAAAACAGCGTCATTATACTAAATAGGCCTACTACGTACTGCGAAGCTACTACAGCAGTGTAGTGTAGTACGTTACACTAACGCTTTCACAGAAAAATCAGCAACTGTTATGAAAGGTCAGTTGAAAATTAAAACGCCAACGCTTCAGTTTTATGCAGTAGAAGTTTTAGAAAGATGGTATTTTTTAGATTGTACAGTACAATGCTGCTTACTGCACTTTTAATGAATTCATTAGTTTTAGATTTTCATTGAGAACTGTCAACGAAAAGCCTACAAAATTTTTCGAAATTTTTTTGGAGGGACTTTTGGCGCGAAATCAAGATTTCGTCAAAGAGGGAACTTGAACCAAACTTTAAAATGTTACTTTTTACAAATTCAAATCACTCAATTTCTTATGTTTCGAAAAGGCCTGAGACTGCGCTTGCAGAGTTTAAAGATTTTTTTTTGGCGTTTTAGCAAAAAAATAATTCTGAGATTATTTTTGTTCAAATTTTGTAATTTTGAAAGGCGTTTGTTTAGCAGCGTAAACAATGCAAAAGCGCTTCACAACAGCCATAAAGCTCTGAGCCTATTTCAATCGAGTGTTGCATATTTTTTTAAGCTTTATGACATGGACAAAATGAAATAGACATGATACCCTCCCAAACGTTATCGCATATGAAATATAGCAAGCCTTTTCTGTTATTTTAAATTTGTAATCTTGAGTTGAATGATTTTAAGACAGCAAAAATGTGTCTTACTTGACTAAAAATACTATGATATCTGCCTAATTACGCTGATTTTAACGGGTTTTGCCTGCTTTTTTATATTGTGCCACGGCTGAAAAAGGACGGGCATGGGGCAATGGCTCGCTCCTAAATACGATGTCTTCTGCATTTCTTGCTCAACAAGAATTTCTCCTGGCTAATTTTTTTTTCCAGAAGAATTTTGCCCTTAAAAACTAGCGAAGGCGGATTGTTATTTTAGTAAAGTTGGTATATAATTATAGGTGGTTAATAATCCTGTTATTGCATTAAGTTCAAAAACATGTTGAATTAGGGCCTGTAGTTGCAAGTTTTCGGGAAAAAATTCTGTATTTCTCGCGGGTTATACATTTAAAAGGTCACCGCCAACCGGTTTTTGTGACTGCCAGCTTTTTGAGTTCAAAGAGCCTAAAAAGTCGGAAGTTTTAAAGAATAAGTTTTCAAAAAGGTCAGACCAAAATTAATTTCGGTCCTGCTCAATACACACTGTACTGCTGCAGTTTCTCATGTACCATTTTAACTTGTCATTTTTTATCAAGGTAATGATTTTCACACAAACCTGGGTATCGCTTTTACAAACTCTTTTGACCCTGCTCTAGTTTCAACCAATGCTAGTGCGTGTAACTTTTCAACGTCTGTTCAATCATGAGTCAGTTTCATCAATGACTTTGGAAAGTTAGCAGTGACTGCAGTAAAACAGACCAAAAGTTTTAGGGTTGTAAAGGCTGTCGAAACGCCATTTTTTGCACGACTTGAACTTTTCGTGTGAAAGTCGCTGCGCCTGCGGGAGTCACAGTTCTATTCAAAGAAATGTTGCAGCAATGGCGAGCCGTTGGCAACACTGTGTTCGATTTGACCAGCCGAGAATTGAACAACAGGCCTCCAGTTTCAGTGACGCACGCGTTACTGCTCGACCAACTGGCCTGTGTGCATAGATCATACGCTTGAAATTGATCTAATAAATTTAGAGTACAGTTCCGTAAGATTCTTACGACATAAAAATGGGGTTAGAGGATATGAAAAGTTTGTGCGTCACATTCACTTTTGGCTTGCAATAATGGTTAAACTCTTATGCGATCGAAACCCATACAAAATAACTTTTTCCAAAAACAACAAGAAAAAGAGCTGAAATGTTACCCTGCTGTCTGAGGTTTCTGCGCAGACTAATGAAAAACTATAATTGTCCTTATGCGTGTTCTGGCTTGGAGACAGCGGTAGTTGGGTAAATTCAAGTCTGATGAGATGGAGCCAGAAATGGCGTGTCTGCCTGTGCAATTTTCATTATCGCGAGAACCAATTTTACCCATATTATATTTTAGGCCTTCCTAAATACCGTCAAATTATGAGCTTGATAAGATGAGCGGATATCCGATCATTATTAAGCTTGGACGAAAACCAAACCCATGTTTACGTAGTTTTGTCTGACAAGGGCTGTTGTTCATCATTTGTTTATTTGCAAAATAATTAGAAAACAGCAATGATCAAGGCTTAGACAGAGCTTTTTTTTTTTTCAGTTTCAGTCTACTGCAACAGGTGTCTTGAAACTGACTGGATGACAAAACTATGAAAAGGAAGTCATCATTTTTCAACTTTTTATTTAAACTGTGAAATTTTCGAATCAATAATTTTAAGATTTTGTGGATAATATTTTACTTTGGACTTTTCCATTAACGAAAATACTCCAAAGGCTAATTTTCAGAGGTGTTGCATTACTGTATATATTATTTTTTTGTTTAATTTAAATAGTAAATCTTCGGTAAAGAGCTTAATTTTATGAGCCATATTGCAGCAACAGACAAAGTTTTAAAAACAGATATCATTTTTTATTAAGCGCTAAACGTTTTCGATCATTATTCTCCTCTTCAGAGGAAAAATATTACTTGTTAAGATTTTAAAGACAAACTAGCAAATGAGTTACTTTCAAAAACGCAGTAAAGTTTGTCTCAACACAACAAGCAAGTAGTTTGAACGCAGCAATTCTACGAATAGTGCAATGACATGAAAATAATATCATATGTACATTGAGTACCTACTGTAAAATATTATTAAAAATCTGAAAAAAAAAAGACTCAAATTGTAATATTACATACAAACTTAATAAACATTTAGTAGAAAGGATGAATTATTAGCTTTATGCTGTCTATTGAGTTGTGGATTGTGTTTTTTTTTTATGAGTAAAGCTTCTTATATTTTTGCAGCATATTCTGATTAACAAATGCGTAGAACTTTTAAATCATACAAATCTGTATTAGTTGTCTTGCAGTTTTGATATGTTTCAGTGTGATCACGCATTGCTGATTTTGTGGTGCAGATATTCCAGAATCCTAGTGCCATGATGTCGCGTAGTAGTACCGATGTATGAAATATTCGCATCACGGGAACAAAAAAATGTATGCACGATATTAGACAATAAAGAAAACGGAGTAGAACACTTAAGTTAAAAATACGGTCCAGTTTTAAAACATGTATAATAAACATTTATATCGACATTAAATTTCGTTTTAACTAGAACAGTTAGTCTTTTCGCAAACACTCGAGATGCTTTTCCAAATAATGGTATCCACATAGTGAAAAAAAATCTGCTTCGTATTCATCCAGAGGGTTGCTTGGTCGTTTTTTAAACTTTTATATGGTATTATTTATAAATCTATCAGGATATTTATTGTTGCGAATGCGAAATACATACAATCTATTTATAAATACATACAATCGACTACCGGATACATACAATCCGGTAGTCGAGCATATTTTTTTAGCACGATGCAACAAGCACATGATTAAATCAAATTTTCAAGCATTCGGACACAAGGCATTAAATATGGCAATCGGTGAGTTTTCACCAAACGCAAGTGTTATAGCCTGTGTTGTTTAGTTTTATTTTCACATCTAGGAAAGACACATTATCGTAATTTTATTTTTTTCAAAGGAAATTTAATGTCTTTGTGTCGTGAATTGAGAATATCCAAAACCTGTTTAGAAGCGCTATCACTTTCAAAAACAGCATAAATATCATCTTTGTAAATACAAATTAGGTGAAAAAGAAAAAAAATGGCCAATGCTGGCCCGAGACACGAACCCATTGTCATACCATCTCTCTACTTGCATAGTTTGCTCTTGCACATGAATAAGCCTTGAGCTGCTATAAACATTAATTTACAAAAAACATCTTTGTCAAATGTGATAAAATAATATCACGTTTACTCATAAAAAAACGCAATTCACAACTCAATAGACAGCTTTAGGCTGATGGCTCATCCTTTTTACTAAATGTTTATTTAGTTAACATCGAAAACGTTTAGCGTTTAATAAAACATAGTATCTATTTAAAATTTTTGTCTGTTTCTGCAATATGGCTCTTATTCTAAATAGTCTTTGAATTTTTGTAGCATGGTTAATATTAGCCCCTTTAAACTCCGAAGAAAAACTTCGCTTATGGGGTTTCCTTTGCAGTAGACGGTCAACCTTTTTACATGAGGTTTTGAAATTGTGTTCATGAAAAAATCAGCTCCATTTCCTTATAAGACATATCACGGTTAGTATAAAGACTTTCATAAGGCAATACCGTAATGCAATACTTCATGATATGCAAGCTTTTGTGATGCAATCGCCAAAATTTATAGCGAAATGATGTTAAAAAATAGCAAAACTTCAGGTAAAAAAGTTGTGTGTTGCACTTTTAGGTTGTTAATCTACGATTTGTTCCAATTCAAACTAAAATGGTTAGCCCATATGAAAAGCTTTTTAGAGATTCTTGTGGAAATTTCGTCATGTAGAACACAGTTTGGCAAGGGTGTAAATTATAATTGGACAGTTTCAGAACGTTTTTTGATCGATTTATTCATATCACTGTGGCAAGAAAACAGCTTCAGTGTCCGTTTTCAATGTTGTTTGTTTCTTCGTGAATCGTTGAATCATTTTTATCTTTGAAGAAAGTATTGGCAATCTCAAGGTGATTCGTTAATTAAGACAGAAATAATTTTGGAAGGATATTGTATTGATTAATTGACATCCTGAACAGTTCTTAATTAATTTAAAACAGAGTTGATTTTGGCAGGACATCACAAATGGCGGGAATTTTGCTCCTTGGTATATCATTTATTTTATTTTACTCCATAGAATAACAAAATAAGGTCAAATAATGAGATCTACTGTCATGGTAATTGGAGTACGCGCGATACTAACCTGCCTGTAGGAAATAAATGGCATAGGATTGTCAGCTATACACCTGTTTATTGAACTGCTTTAGACCTCATAAAAATATCGAACACTCTTATAGTTAAGCCAACAGCACAAAGCTGTTGGAATAACTATATTGTATCATAGTGCCTAAATATTGCGACTATGATTGTACACATATGTTGTTATGGTATGTTTTTGTTGTAACGTCAATTATGCATAAGCCTCTGCATAACCATTATTATCATTTCCTTATTGAGAATAGTTACTTGCTTCGACAATGACGCTTGTCACGTTTTTACAGCACATCAATTTCCGACCACTGTTTGATAAAGTCTTAGTTACAGCTTACTTACTACACAATACAGTAAAGTATCTTCGAAAAACATACTTTAAAAATATTGTGCTGTTGAAATTAGACGCCGTGGTCTTGCCAGAAAAGTTGGTGATTTTTGCTAACATACGGTAATAGTAATGCGCATTAACTACAACCAACTTAATCGTGCAATCTAGTCTATTGTGAGAACAAATTTTTGTTGGAGTCAAATGCATTAACATTTCCACGAATTGAAACTTATTCCTATTGTAATAGAATTTCTTGAAATTTCAGTACCCGTACTCCATGTTATAAAAAAAGTTTCATGGAATTCATAGAGTATCACAATTTTGCTCCAACTGTAAAATATTGTGAACAGTTTATCCTATAACTTTGGCATAGCTAGAGACACATTACGACACTGAGTTAGTCATTAAGATGTCATAATTGGAAAATAACTACTCGATGACGAACATGCTTTATATCAGTTATTTGATCATTTAAATCGCAAGTTAACTAAATAATTACCTTGGCACTGTCAAGGAAATATTTTCAAGATATTTTTAGAGGCTTATGTAACGTGTTGATTTATTGTACCTTCCATATTAGTATTCTACAGCAATGAAAAATTAACATTAATCTCATTTCATTAAAGGTGGAAGTTTTTAGAAAAATAAATAAAACTTTAATTTACTTTATCGTAATCTTTAATTTGCGATTTTTGTACGTCATTAAAGTCATCTTATTACTGTAATTGCAATCGTATTTTGGCCGAAGATTGACAGCGAATGCGGTACAAGCTATAAATGGTGAACCCTATTTGACTTTTGGAAATATACAATTTCTGTATATTCTCTTAAAAAAATTACATGTGCTGTAGTTATTGTGTATGTTTCAGAAGCGAAGATTTATTCTTTGTTTTCAGTTAATTTCTTTTGTTGACCGAAACAAAAGCATACATTTCAATATAAACGATAATGGTAATAAAAGGATCCTTTGCCGCAGGTTTCGTAAGACGTCCAAATGGTAACACATGATTATTATTACGAGAATAAAAGTGATTTGCAGTGCACAATCACATTAAAACTAAAACGAAGAACCAGCACAAACAATATGATACCACGAAATGTGTATAATTCGAAAAAATTTGGAAAAGCAAAGTAATTACAATTGTAGCTTTATTTACCAAGTTCTGATTGTTGTAGTCAACTTGGCCAGAAGATTGTTGCTAACGTGTTAAATAATTGTTGTTAACTTGGCCAGAAAACAGCAAAATGGACCTTTCGGTCTTCATTTCAAGCTGCCACCTGCCCATTACACACGCTGGAGGCTTCCCACTGTCTCTTTAATAGCTGAACATCGAGCAGGGAAGGGGTGAATACCAATTTTTTATGGTTTTTGGTTTGACCCGACCGGCAATCCAACTCGTATCAACCGTAGCAAACGATCTAACCACTCGACCACTAATCGGTTTAAAGCTGATTTGAAAAGTGGCTGCAGAGTATAGCAAAGAAACTAATTAGAATATTTTTATGTAGTGTATCAACAATAAAGACTTTTTGTTTGTTAATTTTTGCAAAGAATTAAGAAGCTGATCTGTCCAGTAGTCTAATATACGAATACAAACTGATCTTGGCGGTAGGATGCAAAATATGGATTTTTAAATTGCATATTATTACAGCGCACATTAAATATGCAACTTATGTTTAAATAAGAAACGATTCCTCATAATTGAATCATGGATAAGCCTTTGATTGACTTTTGATTCATGATTACAGTGTTCTAAAATGAGTTACATAATCACATATAGTGCGCTTAAAGTTTTCAAGTGTTTAGTAAAAATGTCCAGCACTAGTACTTTGAAAAATTCTCGTACAGTGAGACTTTGTTATGTGCTTTTTAGTAAACAGTAGTAATAGTAAATCCTACTTTCTGTACGTAAAATCAAGCCATTTTGTGATTGTTACGATTGCATTGTGGGAGATACCAAAATGGGGCTCTTTATTCGTGTCATCAAAATTGCAATTACGCTGCCTCCTTCAGACAACTTCTATGACAAACTCAGTGACAAACGCAAACGAAGCGTCTTGTTCGCGACTCAGAGTTGTATATGGGCCGACTACTTTAGGTTCGGACCCGGTTCGGGATTATTTCCCGAACCCGAAACATCCCAAATCGGGCCCGACCCCCAAAAATCATTTAAAGCCCAAACCAGGCCCAAAAGTTAAGTAAGGTCTAAAAAACTTATGCCGCAATCGTAATGGTTAATTGCACTAGGCTTCTTTCTTTGAAATAACTTGAGTCTGCTTTGACTAAATATTAAATAAAACTAGTTACTGACAAATTGTGATGCAGTAATAATAATTGTGCAGTAATAATCGCATTGATGCTTATAAATAAAGCCCTCATTCAGTTTTGCAAAGTTCTTTTAATTTTTTGTTTTTATATCTACCTAAAACACAAGTCACGCATCAGGCCACAATCAAGCCTAAAATTTTGCTAATCATTAGCCCGAAACCGACCCAAAAAGCCAGGCACAACTTACAACTCTGTCCCGACCTATTAGCGACAAACTATTTGTCGTGACGCCTTTATAGTTGACCTTCATGATTTCGTATTCGGATCAACAATATACTCCTTTTTCTATAAAAACCAATGAAATTCTTGATTGAGGCTGACAGTTCTTCAATTTTCACGAAATTTCCGCCTCATTTGTTCTTAATTTGGCCTTTACTTAATTGCAGATAAAGTAATTCATTTTTTGCTTTATTAAAGTTGTTTTTGTTATAAATCATGATTTCTGTTAAATAAGAAAACCTGCTGATTGCTTACAAAAGCGTTATATTAGCCCGTTTTCTTACTTAGTTTTTCCAGCTGAGGCTGGCATTGTTCCTAATTTGTTCTTAAATTTTGAAGAAAAATGAGCGTTGTGTTCTAATAAAATTGTTTTGACTTCATAATTGCTTAAAAAATCACGCAACATGTATGGTTTTCGCCGCTAGTCAGCTGCTGCAGAAATTCTATTTTTGTGGTCTTCAACATTAAACAAAATTTTCAGCAATTTCCAAGTCTTCTAATTTCAAAGTTTTTGAGACGTAATCGTGAGTCGCAGAAAAACACCAAATTTTTTTAGTGACACAAAAGAGAGTAAAAACGCGCGACAACCTGTTTTTGCGAAACAAAAGGATCTTAAATTAAAGGCATGCGCTCGGACAGTAGTATTATATTTCTACAAAAACAAACAATCATTTGACAAATTCAAATTTTATTTGAATAACGTCAGCCAATAATGATTCTTCTAAATATGTAAACACCTTAATTCCTTTGCCTCGAAATTAAAAGTAGTATACACTTTTTTTTTATTAGAACCAGTAAAATTCTGGCTGAGTCTGGGTGTTCTTAATTTTTCACGAATTTTCAATCTCATATTTTGTTCTTAAATTGTTGTTAACTTTTTTGGAAATTAAAGTAACATAAATTTATTTTTGCTCGGTTAAAAGAAGTTGCTTTTGTTACTGATCATTATTACTGCCAGGCAAATCAACGATGAAAATGCCTCAAAAACTTTGCGATTTACTTTTAAATGCATTGTACTAACCGTTGTTCTTAATTATTTTTTTCATGCTTTTGCTGGCATTGTTCTTAATTTGCTCTTAAATTTTGAGCAAAAATAAGCCTTGTGTTCTTATAACTTTGTTCTTGAAAATAAGTGTAATTATAATTTATTTTGTAGATATTTTTTCTTATTTTGATTTTTTCTACGTACTTCTTTTTTAGTCAAATATTATACCGTGTACTTTAAGCCAGTATAAGAATCGTTTGTATTCCAGATCACAATCTAAATTGATGAAACAACGCATCAGTTTTCTCCGATACTTTGTCCTATGATAAAACGAATTACCTGCCAAGAATCAACACAAAATTAAAACGAGCAGCAGCTTTTAAAAAGCACTCATTTTGGGCTTGGCGACACTAAACACTCCTGCCAGAAGCAAACGTGACAGAAATGAAATTAATTATTACTGCTTTTTTCACAGAAAATATTCGCGTAGCTTATATAAGGTAGATCATTAACTAATTTTCATGGCTTGGCGACCAAAAGAGCTTCAGGTCCAGTCACCACAAAAGGAAATTTACGATATGGTAGTTGATCAAAGATCTCAGTCAACCATGAATCACAAATTGGATAACATCTTGAATCTTCTTCATAACATTGATGATCGTTTGAGGCGGGAAGAAAAGACGAAAAGAGAAAGTTACGTTCCCTCTTCTCCCCCCACTATGCCTTTGCCTCCGATTCCAAGAATAAATTCTCCTGATTTAGAAGACAAACCAAAAAGACCACCCCCAACTCCTTATTCACAATCGAAACCGCTCCCTCCTCCTCCAGTACAACCTTCTTCAAAATTAAGTAAGTAGAAACATAGTGAATTTTTGATAGTTTTGCTAAATTCTTGAAAATAAAATATTTCAAAGTTTGAACGAACCAAAAACTACAGCACGAATCTTTCTATATTCGATGCAGAAATTAATACGCAACTAAAAGTTGAACAACAAAATATAAAGTTCACAGTATGACTGATACTGTGAAATTAAACAATTAAGTGTTTTAAACAATGGAATTATACTGTACAACTGTTTAACAAAACGCGCAAAAATACGTGCAATGGGTGAAACTAGCCTTGAACGTTATTAGATTAATGAAACTGCAGCATAGCTTCACGAAAAACATGACCTTACTGATTCGAATTGCAATCAGTTTTTCGTTGGCTGTCGAATTCTTTAATGGAGATCTGCTGTGATTTAAAAACCAGGAATGTTTTTTTGCTTCTCGCACGGCAGCGATGCAAAGTTTTATATCTAAAGTCTGAAATAACGTGGAGGAGAGCTATGTTAAACTCCTTCGATCTCTCTCCTTGGACTAGCTGTACACTTGAATCGATGATTTTTAGATAAAGTTTATTGTTATGATGAGTAAAAAAATGCAGGATGAGGAATGGCCTTTAAAATGATGTGAAAATTATTTCTGGACATTTCTTCAACGTCCTAGTACTGTTTCCTCACACAATAATCAAGATCCAAAGGAAGGGGAGATCGCAAAACGTAATTTACCCAAGTTAAGCAGCTAAACACGTTTCATAAAAAATGACACTGTTCACTTCAGTCTTTGCTAGTCGCTACTGTCGACCCAGGCTTCAAGTACAATTAAATAGTTACTGATTAGTGATAGCATTAGTAGATCGTCTTCTACTGGCATCCAAAAGCCGGAAAGTAAAAAACAAAAGTTGCCTGCTGGCAACCTAAATTTGTCTCGAGAAACAAATAATGCCGAAGACTTTCCAGGCGCGTACCCAGGAATTTACAATGGGGGGGCTGTTTTGTAGGCGGGAAACAACATGAAACGATTCTTGACCCAGATTTTGTTCGGTGTTAACTCAGATTGAGTCAGTTTTTCTGTCCAAATTTAGGTGATCTCAAAAAAAAAAAGATCTTCACTAAAATTGAGTCGGTTTTCCTGTCCAGATTTAGGTGATCTCCACAAAAAAAAGATCTTCAGCCAGGCTGAAAATCACATCAGGTCCTCCACCAATTCTCATCGCCAACGCCAATGGGGAAAGGGGCTTTTTTCGTTTTTAGTGCAAAAATCGGCCTCAAGAGTGCTAAAAACGGGGTATTTTGCATACTCTTCAGGCCAATGGGGGAGTTACAGCCCCCTCCCGCTGGCTACGCTACTGAGACCTTCTAACACAAAGGTAGCGATTCTTAAAAGACGGTTTTAGTCAATGCGTTAATTAACAGCGTATTTTTTTAACAAGGAAAAATTACCCAATAATTGGACTAAAGCGCTGATTTGACAATGACAAATAATTTCAATGTAAGTCACTGAATTGCGAAAAACCATTAACTAATCAAACAAAAATGCACAAAGATTAGATTGAAATTGGGCCTTCAGTCACGAGTTGAGTACGGGGCAGATTATTTTTTATGAATTTAATACCGACTATTATATAATTGTTTACGCAATATCATTGCTTGGAGTCCGCAGTTTTTGGCATTGATAGCAAAGTAACCAGGAAATTCCTGACTAAAAATCAGGTGACAAGGAAATGTTCGCAATTTTTGTTTGTTATTTCTCAATGGTTGCATTTTGCAACATTCCAAGAAACAGAATCACCCTGTCGCAGACTGTTTTCCTGCTTCCAGAATTTTTACGCAACCAACTTGACGCTAGACATTTTGGTGTTGCTGGGTTAGGGCTTCGCGACACAATTGTGCGACCACTGCTTAGGGGAAAAACGGATGCATGCCTAAATTCTGTGTTTTTTTACCACAATGAAAAACTATTTTTCCATCTTTACTAACTTATTTTGCTGGAGCATTTTTTTTTTTCAAAACATTAGCGATAGGCTAGAAAAATTGATTGGTTACGGTACCCTCAAAGTTTAAAGCATAATCATTTTCCTAAGTCATAGAGCTCAGTCATTTTGTCGACGAAATTAATGCTTGTGATCCCTTATTTTGTGGCTGATCTCTTTAATTTTTGACAATTGACTTCTGATGAATTTTAGACCTTTAGACTTACGTTTGCCTTCTTAAAAAAGGATGAAAATACTTGCATTAAGTTAATTAATTCCAAGTTTTTAACCTTTATCCTTCACAAGGCAAAAACGAAACCAAAAAAAGTACTACATTACCTGCTCTTAGGAGCAGAAAAGCAAATGCAAAAACGAATTTATGCAATTGACAAAATTGACCTGCTTTTGGTCAGACGAATATTTAAACTATAAGAAGAAAATTATTCCTATTTTTCTGGTGTTTTAAACCAAAAATTTTTGGCAAAGCATTCAATCGGCGTAAAATCTTTTGTTTCCTATTTCTTTGTTTCCGATGAATTGGCCAGATATGCTTGTTTTCTAAACGTAAACTAAAGTGAAAGTTTTAAGGAGGAAATGGTTGTCAACAAACAAATAAATACCTTGCAATCATGAAACAAATTTCCCTTTTCCACGATTGACTTTAATGAATTTCATACGTCGAAATATTATTAAAGTTTAACCCATTGCTGAGAGAGTACATCAATGCTAGTGTATACTTTGCAACATTGTCAACTACGTCCTCATCCTGTCTCAATATATTAACTAATAAACACGATTTGAGGCTTTGTAATACCTAGTTTACCTAGTTAGTGTTGTAGTTTCTTAATTAGTATAAATTTTCTACCAAACCGTTTTAGTCTGGTGTTGTGCAAGTGTATGTTCTATATACGCTACACCACGCTTTTTGGTAACTAAGTAATGCTAAAACATTGAAACTCAGCCAACTGTTTGATTTGCATTGTGAATTGATCAAGATTTTTCGTTCAAACAAGATTACCTTTTTATATTTTTATTTAGACGCTCCCCCATCTCCTCCCCCAATTCCCCCTAAACATCCGGATGCAATTCATCCTCAGTCGAACAAGGATGGAAGCATCACTTTCACCGCTTCTCAGTGTCTTTGCCTCACCTTGCAACTTAAAGCAGTTCGTATGTTCATTGATGAAAATTTTGAAGATGAATATGTGGATAAGGAGTTGAATATGAACTGCCTTGACTCCGCAATCCGAACATTGAGCGGAGTCAAAAAATGAACTTGCGTTTCATGATAAATTTGGACAGCGAATGCTGCTTTTTCTCAGGCTCACAAGATTAACTTTCGAGACATTGGTTTTTGTTCTACAAAGCATTATTTATTAATCCTCTAAATAATGTTTGATTAGGCGCACATTAATTTTCTCTTGTGTTACCAAAATAAACCTGCTGGTGTGCAGCATAAGATGGTTAGAATTTGGCCTCAAAGACTGCGTAATGATCCAAGTTTTTGTTCAGATAAGGTGTTTATAGTTGTGCAATGTGCATTGACGTCAGATAAGTCTGAGTCCATACTTTTGAGCTTGGATGTCCTTATTTGGATAGAAACCTGTGGTATAGCATTCAAGATGACTCAACAGTTTTATTCAATTATATTGCATCAATTACTCATTAAGATATCATGGATGCAATTTTCTGCCAGATGGGTAATTTCTGATAAACCGACGTATTAAACTTAGGGTTTGCTTTTTATTTTATTTTTTCCAGTGATTTGCTCACGCCTATCATTGTTTGTAAGTTGCTCCAAAATCAACGAATTTTTGTTCTACTTTCAGCTAAGTAATTTGATAGTGTTGTAACGCTTAGTTAAAAACTCAAAAAAGTTATAATTGTTTTGTTTTGGTTTTATAATTATCATGTATCAATATTTTAAATTCTTAGTTTTTTTGTGTGTCTTGTTTTTGCGTTTATCCACTGTCTTCGTGTAGTTCTTTTTTTTAGAAAAATGATTCAAGTGCAGTTAACACAAAATTCGTCTACGTTAACTTAAACAAACTGTTGTGTTATTTTTTCTTTGTTTGTGATTCATTTAAGTTTGCTTTTAACGAATAGTTCTTATTTTCTGCATGGTCTCCAATAAAAGGAACTGAAACTGTTTAATGCAAAATTAACGTTAAATCTGATTTCTTTTCCTACGTTTTTGGAATGTTGCAAAGCAAGTCAGTCTTAAAAACGTTCGAGTATAAACACGAATTTGTAAGAATTATCATTTTTTTCTCGGATTTTGCAGTTATTTTTTTTCACATTAAAAAAATGATCGTAATTTAATAGAATCGGTCTGTAAAGGTGTCAAACTCTTAAATTTGTAATGATTTACCCATTTAAAGTTATTTAACAAGCTTTTGGCTACTCCCAAACGCAATCAAATAACTGAAAAAAAGCGG
Organism: Trididemnum nubilum; assembly: GCA_963965965.1. Lineage (NCBI taxonomy): Eukaryota > Metazoa > Chordata > Ascidiacea > Aplousobranchia > Didemnidae > Trididemnum > Trididemnum nubilum. Next base: position 20,970,623 of record OZ014490.1, read on the forward strand.
GCACAGAAATCTATGAGACTGTGAGAGCTATGGATTTCTGCCACCCCTTCTTTTTCAGATAATTTAGCAGGTGAGATGGTAATTCTTTCCAATGGCAGCCTTTCTTCCCAAGAGAGATTTTTTCACTTTTGTATGTTAACTACAGTACAATGTGTTAGTATGCGCAAAAATATCCAGGTAGGCTATATCTTGACATTGACTGATGTTGGATCTGGGAAATCCGCTTAAGAATTATTGATTCAATTCATTGTACTACTTGCGAGATTATTGATGAAAACAGAAATAAATTTATAGTATAAATTTATCACGTTGTTCCTATGGAACATATTTATATTAATAACATGCTAACAAGTTATACGTGCCTGCATAGTATTTCTTGACGAACTACAGCTGAATCGTTCTTCTGAATGACGAAATAGTTTGTGTTTTCTTGATGATGCTTTTTTGTCTTTTTTTTGTAAGCAGTATTTTGTTCGAAACAATGAAGAAAAAGATCAGATAAAGAGAAAAGGAAATCGCAATTGTGATATTCTGCGTTAATGAAGCCATAGTTCTTGAAATCATAACGGAATTAGGGAAATTTCTTCGGTTTATCGATGCAAATTTTGAAGAGATACCGCTCAAAATTGGTTTTATTAAAAAAATGAGAACTACTTGAGGTTATAAAGAGGTAGCCCCAACCTTGTTCCATTATTCTCTTTAACCGTGAAAAGTAGATGGAATCCGTTTGACTCCGTACCATTGGCAACCCAGCGTTTCGAAATTTCGTGACATCAGAAAAGAATGACTTTGAAAAAGTTCTAGCTGATTATCGAACATCGCGTTGCTTATTCTGCAAAAAATTTTGCAAAGTCACCCTTTTCTGATGTCACCAAGTTTCGAAACGCAAGGTTGCCAATGGTACGGAGTTAAACGGATTAAATCTATTTTTGTAGATTCTAGTAGAGGAACTTCTAGTAGTTCTAGCCTAGTAGAAGATGAGTAGAGGAACAAGGTTTGGGACACCTGTTTATTACCTCAAGAAGTTCGCTTTTCTTCAATGACACCGATTTCGACAGTATCTCTTTAAGCCACTCAGGAGTGTCATTTTGCTTTCCAATTCTTCATCCTTGACGTTTGACCCTAACTGTTTGGTATGACAGCTGGTCTCTACAGTGTCTCCTCGAAGTCGCATCGTGGTAAGAAGACAATTAGTGCCAATCAGCTAAAATTTATTTATTGATTATTACTGCGCATGATTCAGGCTTTCAGCGACTATTTAACCTCACCTACAAAGCAGAGCACACTTTTCAGATTCTGCCACTACTTTTAGTCAGTCTAAATCACTAAAGCCGCATTTACACGGGCGACTTTTTTGCAACGCGATTTGAAGATTTTTAATGCGTGAAAATCTCTCTCGCAGAGTGGTTACTCACACGAGACGAGACTCGCTTGCCGCGATCGCGTTTGGGAAGAATCGCCGCCGTGTAAGTAACACCTGCGATTTGCGATGCCGATTATATTTCGCGCGACTCGATGCAACAATCGTTCTCGCTCGTGATCACTTACTCGAGGTCGATTTCAACGTCTCGAGAGTCACAAGACAAAGTCGCGCTCGTGTAAACAGCAAATCGTATGCAATTTACGAGTCGCCCAGGCATAGCGCAATGCACAAATGCTTTGCGAGTCGCTGGCTGCGATTATCTAAGTTTACTTCGTAGAATATTGTGTTTATGGTACAAAATAGTCTGTAGTGCTTTTACCGTAATTAATTGTGATTGTGATGTTAAGCCGCATTTACACGGGCGACTTTTTTGCAACGCGATTCGACGATTTTTTATGCGTGAAAATCTCTCTCGCAAAGCGGTTACTCACACGAGGCAAGACTCGCTTGCCGCGATCGCGTTTGGCAAGAATCGCTGCCGTGTAAGTAACACCTGCGATTTGCGATGCCGATTATATTTTTGCGCGACTCGGTGCAACAATCGTTCTCGCCCATGATCACTTACACGAGGTCGATTTCAGCGTCTCGAGAGTCACAAGACAAAGTCGCGCTCGTGTAAACAGCAAATCGTATGCAATTTACGAATCGCCCAGGCATAGCGCAATGCACAAATGCTTTGCGAGTCGCTGGCTGCGATTATCTAAGTTTACTTCATAAAATATTGTGTTCATGGTACAAAATAGTCTGTAGTGCTTTTACCGTAATTAATTGTGATTGTGATATTAAATTTACTTCATATTAGTTTGGAACGAAGAAGAAATAATTTTCTTGTTGATGCTGGCACTGGTCTACTGCAGATACGGCAGCCATGAGCTAATTGCTGATAACTGTGAAGCCAATCAAGCAGGGCTTTAACCCTTAATAAAATGTACGATAAATTAACAACAGGAAACAGTACCTTAATTGTATTTTGTTTTTATAATACCGTCAGTACACTGTTTTCATAAGAACCAGTAAATTTTGAGTTGAGGCTGACTGTTCTTAATTTTTTGCCAATGTTGAGCATCAGTTGCTCTTAATTGGTTCTTAAATTTTGAGATCATTGATGTCAATTATAGCGACAATGTTTGTTAATACCTAATGGTCTGTCTGCTTGTAAACGCATTTTTAGCTGTTGTTGCAACATCGTAAAATTGCGGAAAACAAAAAAGCAAGCTCTAATTTTCGTTTGAACGAGAGCCAAAAAGTTTTTTTGTTACCTGCCCAATGCGCAATAACACTCTATACTCCCGAAGTTATTCAAGCTCTTTTGTTTTGAATCAGTACAGAATTTAGTTTCTTTTTTGATTTGGCATTTCTTCTTTTTCGGTTGTTCTTAACCCTAGAATAGCTAAGACAATGAATTCACAGTAATAGCATTTGGACAATATAGTATTTTGGAAATGGAGGTGCTTGTTACAGAAGCCCTCCGTTACAATATGGAGCCTTCACCGTGTCCGTCTGGGCAAACCACAATTGAAATTCTTCAACTTGAACTGCATTGTTCAGACAAAATGCATAATTTGGAACAGTAAGACATGGCAAAATATATCTGAAATTTAGCCTGAAAATAATGAACTTAAAGAGTGCCATACGAGCGGTCTTGAAAATGAAATACGTCTGTTTGCCAGTTGCTTGAATGAAAAAGAATGCCAGAACAGAGGTAACTCGGCCAAACACAAAGGCGTGCAGGAATTACCAAAAAGCGCGTAATTTTTAAAGCGTTGGCTGCAGGAACTAAAGTGAGGCGCACAAACTGAGCAAACTAAAAGGAAAAAGCGGCCGGATCAAAACTAGAGCGGGGCAACACAAAAAAGGTCAATCGGTGCTGTGACAGTGCTGGCAGAGTAGGCTGATAAGCTCACATCTATGCTCACTCGTTGGGTCCAGCACTTTGTATACAAGTACCATCCACTGGTTTTTGTCGGCTAAAAACGTGTTAGCGTTTGCTTTCTTTTCTAACCCGAGATTGCTAGAGCCTACCGGCAATTCTTGCGGTTAAAATAACCACAGTTAAGTGAAGAAGCACAACACCTACTGCCCCGCATATTGTGATAAAACATTAATTTCATGAAAATGATGTTTATAATGAAATCATGTTCTCAATTTCGAGTGGTTTTATGGGGCTTTTTCATTTGAATAACGCCAGGAATGAGTTTTGACATGAAGTACCTGGCGTATTTTTGCTCAGTTCATAATAATTCATCCTCCGCACTATACTTACTGTAATTGCCTAGCGTTTAGCAAATGCATGCGCTGCTTGTTGTATTATTGTGGATATTGGTGCTTTGTAACAGCTGTGGTTTAGTACCTCCATAAAAAAATTACATGAAGACACATATGATATGAACGCTATGTGGATTTTTTGAATGTTGGTTTAATTGAAAAAGAGCCAGTACTTCTGTAGTGACAAAAGGCGCCTGGTATCACTGCAGAAGAACTTAAAAAGTAAACTTCTAAAAACAAAAATAAAATTTAACCATTAGCATTTCGTATAGTATATGACAGCACAGATCTCCTATAAAATACTAAAATACTTGTGCACTATTAAGTAAATAAACAATATGAATTTGTCAGTTACACATGCTTGGAGAAAAAGTAATTTCAAAAGTGTTTTTAGAATTAACTGCACAAAAATATTGATAAATTTTATTGTTTTACCAAACATTATGCATAACCAAACAAGACACACAGTCAGAGATGGGTTGCGGTGGAGAAAAACCAATACCGAAAGGGTAAATGACAGAATTTTATAATAAATTATGAGCATTCATGCCCGCTTGACTTTGCTCCATCCAAGCCAACTCAAAATAGCATTTACGTATCACACATTCGGCTCGAGCAGCACGCCGCCGTTGCTGCTTCATCTTTCACCTTGCATTTTCATTGCAAGTTTTGACATTAGCTGTTAATAGTATTTTTCGTATTTCGTTTTACGCTTGCGTTGGCTTCATTCATTTTCTTTTCAAAATTCCAAAGCGTGATTGCTTCAAATGCAAAAGCTGACAAGCGGCGCATTTGAAGTGCTTTTGCAGCAGTTCGCTTTTGCAAATTCAAAACCAGCAAGCAGCGCTTTGAAACTATCTCGCACCGTGTAAGTAAACCAGCGCGATAGCGACTCTTCCGCCGACTCGATTTTGCGAGAATCACTGGCACGCAGTCTCAACGTGTAAGTGACTTCAGCGAGTTGCAATCGAATGCGAGCGCCGCGTTAAAATCTCTCCCGTGTGAGTGACTGCTACGATTTGATTTTTCGGGGGGCGTGTCTGGCGATATCGCGCAGACAAAATCACACGTGAATCTTGCGCCGTGTAAGTGACCTACGCGATTTGAGAAAGAAAAAAGGCAAAATGTCGATTCTCGCAGCTAAAAGTCGCCCGTGTAAATGCGGCTTAAGATGGATAAATTACATGGACCTAATTGGAAATAAGTGCTAAATGTTTTTCCTAAGGACAACCCACGACCAGTTTAAAAATCAAACCTGCTGGAGCCAGGAATCTTACAGTCACTAACCTAATGCTTCTTATTAACTATGTTTATTGCTGACTGGCAATTTAAAGGTAGATTATTTAATAGGCCTCAGAAACGGAAAAAGTTTTGAACCGCTCATGTTTTGGAAGGATCAAAATTTTTGTTCGCTCTTGTGATAATAAATTAATATAATAAGGTGTGTTTTCTCGGAAAGAATGAAGCGTCAAAATTATTTTTGTTGTGTTTTTGGATACGTTGTATTTTTAATGATTGTTATTTCGTAAATACAGGAAAATAATACTTCAAACCCTGGATAAAATTTATCAGAGGAAAGGCAACAAAAAGTGTCACCAAGGCCCGCCCCCCAATCGCAATGCCAGCAATGATAAAATTGTGACCAAAAAGACTATTCTCTCATTTCTTTGATCAGTTTCTTTTCTTGTTTTGTTTTCACCGCGTCTTCGGCCCGTGAAGACCTTTTTTTGTTTTTATTTATTTTTTTGGTCTTCACCTTAATTTTGGGACAAATACAGTTCTTCAGTCAGTGAAGACCTTTCTTTGTTGTTTTTTTGTTTTCGTCTTCGCTATGTAACTTGTGGTTTGGACCCCCCCAATCCTAAGTTGGGCTCCAACTAAATTTCGGGCCCCCCCAATCAAAAATCCTACATCGGACTGTGAAGACTTTTTTACTTTTTTTGGTCTTCACGTATGCGATTTGTGGTTTGGGCCCCCTCTCCCCTCCCCCAATCAAAAATCCTGGCTACACCTATGTCACCAAAATATCAAAAAGTTTACAAAATCAACAGACTTACAGTATATACGACACACTATCTAGAGAGCAAATCAGATATTCAAAGGCAGACTAAAATGCACTTATAATAATCCTTTCGCCATTACACAGTACCAAAAAAACATTATTTAAAGCAACGATTTAGAATTAAAAACTATCAGATCAAATCTTGTATATTAATACGCCGAAGCGTGTAACGAGTTTGCAGGACCCATCTCCGCGTCACTGAGCGTGTGGGAAACACAGTTTTTGTTGAAGAAATGCAGTAGCAGTGGCGAGCCGTTGGCTACACTCAACTTTTTACATGAGGTTTGGCAATGATGTTGATGAAAATTTTCAGCACCATTTCGTCCTAAACAGTATCACGGTTATTATGAACAATTTCATAAAGTATGAAATTACTTTTGACAGCTCATTTTTAGCCATGTTTTCAAGTTTTTATCGATCAATTTGTAAGCTATATTTTGACAAGTAAGTTAATAACCCCTCCAAAAAAAAAAATAATAATAATAATAATAACGCTAATGTTTCATAAGTGGCTTTAGAGGCCATGTAACTGCAAAAGACTGCCTCAGAAGGGCAAAAGTTGTGGCATTTTCCTTATCGTGCCCTTTGGTCTACTAGGCCAATGCAAGGGGCACAACCCCCCTGGCTACTACGCTTTTGATTACAAGTTTGGTTTTGATTTCGGTTTCTGAGCAAATTAATTTAATGGCGGAGTAAATATTATTTTAGGGTTTATATAACCACAACGTAAACTTGAACTATTAAACGCTGTATATTGTATTTAAATTTTGATAACAGCTTAATAACAGATACTGAAACGTTTGATATTGATTATTTAATCAAACAGTTTAATGCTTAATCCTAGGATATTGCTTATGCTCGCTTTTGAAAATGCGGTATGATAATTTACGCAAAATAAGCAATCTTGTTCCTCCAGCCCTCCAATGGCGTCGCTAAGGATGGTAGCATTCGTGGCGAAATTTATTGTGTCACCGCTCACAATGTATAGAAGGCTGCAAAAGGTTATATTTTAAAGAAAGCGGTACTACGTCAATACCGTAGATGGCGCGATTGTTATTTGGCTATCTCAATAACTTCTCAATGTAAGATTTTAAAACTTGGAAGTATGAGCAGGGCACGTTTAGTATCAGGCGCAGTACTTAAATTGTAAGGGGGACGCGGAGGGACGCGTCCCCCCATCGAGATTTAGGCGTCCTCCCATCGAGAGTTGAGCGCTGGATGATCAGAGGAAAAGTAGCCAGCCAGGTCTAAAACATCCTGCAAATTTCCTGCCGAAAATAGTTGCAAATTGCGGCGAAGACCTTTTTTTTTTGGTCTTCACCTGATTTCGGGGAAAAATGACTTCAATTTCCGGCGAAGACCTTTTTGTTTTTTGGTCTCCAATCAATTTCGGCGACGGAAATACATCATTTTCACTAAACTTTTCGTAAAGTTGGTCAAGGCTGCAAAAGTGTCCCCCCATTCAAAATTTTACAATTTAAGTACTGATCAGGCGTGTAACCAGAAATCTGCAGTGGGGCAGGGGCTGTTTCGGGGATCTGGAAGCTCCGTCTCCCTTCCACCGGAGGCCATTGGGATTCTGGGGCGGAGCCATCAGCACTCGAAAAATGTTATTTTATTTTTCAAAAATGATTTAATTTTAGGCCAATTTTGATTGAAATTAATGCTTTTAAAACGTGGCATAGAAATTAGCAGAGCAAAGCATGATTAAACTGGTTGCATAAATGGGCAATGGCTATGTGGGAGGTAGCTAACCGTAAAATTTTAATGCTCTTTATTTACAAGCTGGTTCCATAAATCAAAAAATTTTATAGTTCAATGAAACTCACTACAAGTAATACATTTCATCTATATTTAATAGAGAAAAATGAGTGTTGGGGGGGGGTAATGTAACGATAGGTGAGTCGAAGTGATTGGTACTTAACTGATACTGAACATTCACCCCTCCCTATTCCTGAGCTTATATCTCTTTTCACGAAACCGATATTCAGCATGTTTCAAGAAGCGATCAAAGTTGATTGCTTAGTTTTGGCCAATTATCAAAATTTTTACTGATTTGTGAGTTAAATGTTTGACAAGTTAGCGCCCAGCCCTCTAAATAAAGGTTTTAAAAGACGCCTTAAATCATTTTTAGTCCATTTCAATGTGCTAAGCGCTTTCAGTGATATTAAACACATTGTTGTTTTCTATTTTGTTCGATTAATATCATAAACTGGTGTCACCCCAAAATGATGACACCCAAAGCGGGCCGCCCCCCCCCCAAGCGACGAAACTGCTGCCCCCGCCCTGTGCACCAAGTTAAAAAGCTCTCCTAAAGGTTGTTTTCTCAGTTTGGATAAATATATTTATACTCAGTTTGCAAATTTAAACATAAAAAATTCTTGACATCTTAATTTCCAGGGGTGGGGGGCAAGTGCCCCCCTGCGGGCGCCCCTGGGTACCAATAGCAGTAGCCAAGTTTTCAGATTTGGTTTGGCTACTTAATGTTACTAGTTGGTAAGTTGTGGGAATTAGACTAGATCTATAGTAATATTGCTCTAGCTTGTGATTGCAGATTTGAGATTAGCTTACTGCACTCAGTATATACATCGAACATCGCGTTCTTTAGTCAGCGGGAAATTTTTGCAAACTCGTGCCTTTTGGGATGTCACAAATTTGCATGGAGTCATACTGATTAAATCGTATTTTCGTTAATAAGGGAAATTGGGAGAAATATTTGAGACACCTCTTTATTTTCTCAAGTAGTTCTAATTTCTTCAATCAAACCGATTTTGACCAGTATCTCTTCAAGTATTTAAAAACTTCAGTAATGAGAAACATACAAAAACAATAATCTTCAGTTAAGTTTTGCTTTTTGATTGACAAATCACGAAGGATTATGCTGCTGTATAGCGCACTAACTCTAGAATTTGTATTAAGTATCAACACAACTATTGTACATTAACTAATCCCTTCAAAGAATTAAAAAAATACAAAATGTACGCACATTAAAGTCGCAGCTAGCCAGAATCGCTGCTCAGACAGATCTGCGCAAGATTCTAGCGGGCCTCAGCTTATTGCCTTCAACTACAAGGTGAAGACTAAGAAATAGGTCTTTTGCAAAAATTCGGGCAAATGTAGTCAAAATAAAAAAAGTCCTCGACTTAAATTGGACCTGTTTTGGTCGTAGATGTACTCGTAGACACTTATTTTTAGTTAAAATGAGGCATTAATGGCAAGATCACATTACAATAAAACTAAGTGAAATTTTTTCTGGGAAGGTTAATTTGGCCCGCTTTTGACCCTTGCCCTGAAACCAATAAATAAATAAACAAAAAAAGCAAAATTTAAGGAGGCCAAAGCAAAAGAAAGAAAAATTCCCTTGAAGTGAAAATGAATTTTTTAATGGAATTCCAGAAAGATACAAATAACAGATGTAAATAAATTTACACGGTGTTATTTGATCAGGTTCAAAATCAATTGACTAGCAATAGTAAATGTAAATAAGTGATCTTTTTAAGCATCATTTAGTAAGCAATAAGTTAAATATTAACTGCATTTTATTACCTACGCCTGATAAAGAGCGAAAGCTTTCACAACATTTAACTTTGTACTATTATGTTGAAGATGTTGGAACTAACCAAAAACTTTGTTTAATCAAAAGAGATTTGGCAGCAGTAATAATGACGGACACAACGAGAGAAAATTTACAAAACCAAACTCAATCTAAGTTGGAGATTCAGTCACACGGAGAATTGCTGATAAAGTTTGACACTAAACTTGACGCAATTATCAGCAAACTGAATGCCGTAGAAAAGAGGATAGAGGCAATGGAAGGTCAGAAGCCTCTTCCTTTACCGAAAACTCCTCCTACCCCAGCACGCAGGCTTTCTCATCAGTGTTCAGAAAACATCTACGAAGAGCTCAAAAAGCCTTCAAGTAGCAAGGCCATAACGATTGAGCGAAAACAAGGAAAGTTTTTCACAGACGAACAACGTGTTTTTCTCACTGTTTCACTACAAGACGTGTACCAGTTCATAGATAAGCAACCGTGCAAACAGCAAAAGCATGAAAAACTCAAGCAAATGCAAAGTCTTAAGTCGATTATATCAGCAATAGCGATTCAGGATCCGCCTGCTGCCCGTCGTACTTCTGCGAGTGCCTTTGCACCTTCAAGCACAGCTTAAAGGTCATGAAAAGGATGAGAGATTAATTATCTTCGATCTTTTTGTCCGGTCCTAGCTGCTCAAAAAAGTTACCAAAGCAAACTAGTTCCAAAAGTTATCAAACTAGCTGCTCACAGATCTTTGTATGCTGTGTAGTTCAGCTATCGGTTGTAAATCGAAACTTATTTTGAAATGCCAAAACTGTCTGCAATCGGTCATGGCTTCAGTATTGGTTCTTTGGCCCAGTGATTTGTATGCTATTGCATGCTTTATGGAGCATTTATCAACTAAGGGTCGTATTCACCAATGTACGTTATAACCTTAATCCGCCGATATTATTTATCAGTGTTCTATCTTCTACACCATTGAGATTCTTGGAATCAAATAAACTAAGTTCGCAAGCTCAGAGAAGTACAGTATAATCTTTAGATTACCTAGCAAGGTATAATTATAGTGATTTGCCAGGCTATTATTCTGTTCAAACTTTTCCCCCAAAGTTTGGCTAATCCGCGAATTAAAGTTAATCTACATTCGTGAATATGACTTTAGGCCTTTGACATGCAATAATACAGACAGTAAAAAAATTTTTTTTTTCCATTGACGCCTTTTTCGTTTTTCTTCTAAACTGCGAAAATATTGTAGCTTTTTCTTCGAGGACTGGTTTGAAAAGATAGCAAAGCTATATATTTTGCAATACTGTTGTATGCTACAGTACAGTATCTTTTCGTTTGTATTCTTAACGACTTCCAATAATTACTTTTTTCTATCATTGAATTTCGTTTTATTCTACCTCGTTTGACATTTATAATTTGGAGTGGCAATTTCACCGGAAATTTTTATCTGTTCCTTTTTTATTTGTTTTTCAAGGGTTAAGGTTAGGGTTTAGGTTAGGGTTAGATTTCGGGTTAGTTTTAGAGTAAGGATTTGAATTTGGGTTAAATTTAGATCAGAATTAATTAAAAAGTATAGAAATTTCCGGTGAAATAAAGCCTTCTTTATAATTTTATTGTTTATTGCTAAATGATTGAGCTTTGCCAAATACATTTGTCAGCGGCTTGTTGAGTGCTGTGTACTGCACCCGACTGCAAATTGCTGCGAGCAAATAAGCAGTTCAACCAAGATCTCTTTCTGAGCAAATGTTCAAGACTTAAAATATGTAATCAACATATGGAAGAAAACCGGCCAGTTGGTCGAGCGGTACCACATTCACTGAGCGAAAGATCTTAGGTTCAAATCGCGGGCCGGTTAAATTGTCGCTATGCTGCCAACGACTCGCCACGCTGTGAAACTTCTTTAGAAGGAGCTGTGTTGCCTGGGCGCAATGACGCGAAGATGGGCCCCGTAAACTCGTTACATTCTTCGGCGTAATACAGCGAGAAAATGAAAGATTTGATTTGATGAGCGACGAAAAAAAAAAAGAATAAAAATTGCAAAATGTTTTACTTAAAAGGGCTAATTGAATGTTTTGCCCTTAATCAGTTTTTGGCTCTGATGCGAGTGTCCCATTTACTCCAGTTACCTTACTGAATCGCACTGTAATTTTATCTTTATTCATCAATTTTCCTGGTCAAGAGGACCGGGAAGGGACTTTTGCGGTCTTCGACTCAGTTTGCCATTTGCCCAGACTGCGATGGAGGACCGAAAGCTTCACACTATTGCATGATCAGTTGATCACCAATTGTATGTAGTGAGTCTGCTGGTGGCTTGAATTAGTAGTAAAGATGATAAACTAATTTTTTCTGGATTAATAATGCTTATCAAAGCGAGTTCCACTGCAATTAATATCTTTAGAAAGTTTTACAATATTTAGTTCCTTTTTAAAAGCCTTTAAATTCATATAGGCTTCGGTTATTCTACAATCTCAATGAAAGCAAATCGATTGGTCGGACTGAATAATAAATAGATTTTTATTTTGAACATTTTGCTTTGCATTTTGAACTTACATATTATTTGATTCGGTGTGTCTTTTGTTTTTGTTTTCTATTTTTTAATGTTGTTAGTTTTTGCCGCGTGCTATTGCATATCCGTTATGTGGCGCTTGTGAGTCGCTTGATAATAAGGCGTTAAAGCAAAACCGCAACAAAAAATTCTATGAAGATTTTTTACTGTTAAAAATTTTTTGTGGGTGAAAATTTAGAACTTGTAAGTAAGTGGCAGTACACGGCTATGAGTAGATGAAGGAAGAGACTATTTTGCCAGAAACTTTTATCTACTTTTTTGTTAATTCAGACCAAAATCTAACCCAAACTCAAATGCTTACTCTAAAATTAACTCGAAACCTAACCCAAACCCAAGCTCCAACTCACACGCTTATCTTGGCCCTTAAAAAGTAAATGAAAAATGTGCGGATGAACATTTTTCATTTTCGTTTTATTCTCTTTAACTTAAAACTTTTGGGTGAAATAGGCACTTCTTTATAAATGAAATATCGAAGTATACAGTGGCATAAGAAACGCTGCTCCATTTATGACGTTGCGTAAAAAGCGAGGTTTTACATTTTGTGAGTAGGCCTACAGTATTTGGAAAGTTATAGCAGTTGCTGTTGCATATTATTTATCCTCCTGTCACCGGACAGCGTAAATACGAAGTGTACCCTTTTTTTTTGGACTTCGATTTGCTATCTCTCAGGCTGGCATCACTGCCCGAACCTTAACTCAAATGTAAAGTTATGAAGAAAACGAATAAAAAAATGTAGCGCGAAATGAACTCGAGTGCGAGAACTGCCAGACGCGCGACCTAACCATTATACCACAGGCGACGCTGTAGTCTTGTCAAAGTGTCATTTTTAACTAGAGTTAATGAGAAAAAAAGCAATAGATCGTAAATATAAAGGCACACTTCGTTAAAATGCCATCTGACTGGGTCAGACTCTAAATATTGGACGATCCGCACACTTTTCATTAGAAAAAGTACTTCATGTTTGGAGGAATCTGCTCCTGCTTAGGAGTTTCCAGTGATCCACTGTTCCTGTGGATTTCTTCGAATTCTTGTCCACTGAGTTTGCTGCTTATTCGAAGTCACCAAGCAGAGATAATCATCGCAAAAGCATCTTATCCAAGGACGCAGCAACGTGACCAGGGTGCGGGTTGAACCCAGATCGCAATCAAGATCAATTATCCTTTCGCCCACGCCAAGCATAACAGATTTTTCTAAAGACTATAATCAAGGCTTGAGCCGAACGTAGTTGCTGTGTCACGCCTGAACTATCTTGTACAATTTGACATTACTGTTTAAAAAAAGAATATAAGTAATTACAGTAAGTATCTTTTATTACTTTAAAATAATCGATCTACAACTGTTTCTTTGAAGTTGACACTCAAACCACCTGCCCATCATGCTCTAAGCATTGATCAAGGGCGTCGGCAGAAAATTTTTCAGAAGAGGGCTAATAAGAATAGAGCCAGTATTAACAACTAAACATGGAAGAATTTTTGAAATTTGGGAGGTTTTTTGAGAGAGTACGTGAAAATCCAGGTGGGCCATGACCCTACCCTGCCCCCATGCCGACGCCCATGGCATTGACGTAACCATGAGTCCACGATTTCACTACCACGCAATATACCATAGTCTAAAGGCCAAAAATAAACTAATTCTTGGTAGAGGCAAGGCTGTGTTCTATTTTAATTGATATCCCCTGGCATCATACCAATGTCAATGTAGCAGCTTAATCTTGACATCTTGTAAATATAGTGTACTTGGTATGTTAAAGCAAGTGAAGACTGAAAATAAACCAAACAACTCTGTACATCAGATGCTTTGCAGCCTGCAAAACTCATCACAAGCCGTCAAACGTCGCCAAATATAATCAGGACATTGGATGTATTGGAATATCCAGATGGCGTTTTTCTGTATGACAGTATTTTTATTGCAATTAACGTTTCGCTCTCTAAGCACAGAGCTGGACAGCGCTGTTTCGAGCTTTTAGCTCTCATCGGCAGCCCTCAGCTATCTTGCAGGACATCAAGATGTTGCAGTTTCGCTCTCTAGTTAGGGAAGCATCTTGTTTGCTAGCAAAAAACAATAAATAAACAAATTCTGCGAGTAAACAAAGTGCAGCGTTCTGAAACTGATCCCTGAATTTGCTGTCTCCTAGGCAAAGGCAAATCAGTGAATGAAAATGTGATCATTACAATCACTGCGAAAGTAAACACCGTCTAGCGTGTGAATAAAATGATTAACTAACTACCGATGAATGTGGTCCAAGTTATGTTATTTAAAGTTTAAACTATTTGTTGATTATCGACAAGAGCGTTCCCATTTTGCAATCAAGTAAATAATCGTAATTGTAGTTACATGCTTACTCACAAGGTTGTCTTGGCCAGAAGACAGCGAAGAGACCTTTCGATCTTCGAGTCAAGCTGCCACCTGTATATCACACCCAGTGGATGCTTCGCACTGTCCCTTTTTATTGCTGAACGTCAAGCAGGGAAGCTGTGCATACCTTTTTTAACCTGTGTATTTTTTATGATTTAATGACAGAGAAGCTGTGAATGCAAATTTTTTATGGTTTTTGGTTTGACCCGACCGCATTCGAACCTGATTCTATGTTTCAGTAGCAGACGCTCTTTCCCCTGAACCACTGATCTGTTTAAGACATTGAGCGGAATCCGGTCACAACCTTAACCTTTAAAAACAGCAACCCTGGCTTCCATTTATTGATGTACGTACAAAACTCTTTAATACAAACCCCAAATCAAGTTTTTATGAGGGAAGGTTTGCTTTGGCGGAAGAATATTAAGTTAAAAAGTGAATAGACCAAACTAGACGTGGTATCGGGTAAGCAAAACCATTGTCTTTACTGTTTACATATTTCTTAATACAGTACAACAAATTGCAGTAAAATGCAAGATGGGTTTCTACACAGCCTGTTTCACTGTTTCATCTTTTAAAGAGATCCTCAGCGGGAAATGTTATTCAAATAGCATCTTACATCAATTAAAAATAACATTCGTGTAATAATCACGTAAAGACAATGGTTAAACAAAGACGAAATGAAGCACTTTAATGCTTTGCTGAAAAGCTCTTAAACACGAATGCATAGTAATTTGTCTATCTTAAACAAATTTTGCGTACAATAATCTTTTGCATTTTGCATACAAGATTTTGCATACAATAATCAGAGCAAACAATTTGGGCAAAAACAGATTCGGGGCGAAACTTGACAAAGCTTGAAGGAAAATTTCAAAAATTTTGAAAAAGAAGTTATCTTCAGGACGAATTTTAGAAGATTGTAAATGCCTAACATTAGGCTGAGAATATTATAAGTACATTTTCTATAACAAATAGTCCAAGACAGTACATATAGATGATACATATTTGTAAAATTAGCTTGAGAATTACTGGGGAGGGAAGCAAAAATGTTTCAGGTCGGCATTGCTCCTTATGCCCCTTGGATTGCGGCTCTGAATCGTGCATTTCTTTAACTGCCTATACCGTTCCCTACTACAGCATCACCAAGGAAAACTGTTAAAAGTTTCAAACTAATAAAATTAAACGTATATACTTTAAAAGATGCTGCATCGTGTACCATTTCTTACAGACTTTCACAGTACTGAGAAAAAAATATATATATATGTATATATGTACATCTATACATAGAATATAGTTCATTGTTTGTGCTTCAAAAAGAATCTGCAGCTGTGCTACCCAGAAATGAAAAATTTGCCAATTTGAGACTATAGCAATTTTGTCGAAAAGAATAAACAAGCATCTCGGCTAAAAAACCTTAAGATTATTTGGTGCTCTTTGTCTTTCAAATGTGACTTTGGCGTTTGTGAGTTTACTTTGTATCTATAACTCCCGAGTTAAAAATAAAAACCAACATATATACAATACATCATACTCATACCCTAAAATCGAATACTTCTGAGCATAAAATTCGTAAATCGTAGGAGATAGCAGTGGCTAAAAACTTCGTGTTCGAGATTGTACAGTATTTGAACAAGGATCCAAAGTTTAGTTCATCAAACTGGAAATGAATGTTTCCATATTGCTATTTTTAATCGGTCATTTTCTACGAAACGACTGCGTTTGCTAAATGCTTCTCGCATTTTATTGTTAACTGATTGATGATAGTACGAAATCGGGCTCCTTCTTTTATGACTGGTTTAGAAATAAATTAATTCACCGATTCCAATCTCGTTTCGCAGCAGTTTAAAAAAAATTAAGATTAATTCTGCAAACTTTTCAATTCTGTTAGAAGAATAGCATAAACAAGCATTTTGTAGCAAAAAAAAAACAAAAAAACGTTAATTTTCGATAAATTTTATTAGCAAGTTAGAATGCTTTTATTGACAAAGAAATGCGGACCAAATGGCGCTGAAGTTGATTAGCATATAATGTATCTAAACTCAAAGTTATTGAAACAGTACCTTAATTAGAGACATCGACCTTCTTTTGACCTGTCTTGAGCAGCAAGGAACTCAATTATAAGCGAGGATAATGCGCAGTTTACCCGCTGACTTATACTTATTGCTAGTTCATATTGTATCATTGCTAGTTTTAAAAATAATTAGAATTTGAAATGAGGTTGTTAAATTGCGTTTTATTTGTCTATAATTGCGTTGCAATCATCGCACCAACATCAAAGAGAAGAAGTTAATCACGAACTGTTTAATTGCAATACGGAACTCTAAAAATCTTTAGTTATTAAACTTTAGTTGCGTCACTATACCCTGGTGACGGTGTTGGTAGCTTTTATTGATTCCAAACCTCCTATAATGTCGATTATTAAAACATAAGCCAAACTCATATCAGAGCGTGGAATATAAATTTCGGATAAATTCATTAAAACCTGTCAGTTTCAAAGTCGTATGCTCTTAAGTTGAACATCTTCACTTTCTTTTAGGTTTCAATTTCTCAACTGCAAAGGAAATCTGTGGAAAAGAAATCGGTTCTGTAGTGCAGGTATAGGGCAGGTAAAATGCAGGTAGGGCAGATAAAATGCAGCCGAAACAGGCCACGAGCCCTTTTTTCAGGTAAAGGGTGAATAGCTAATAGCTTCCGTTACTTCAGCGCTCTGCCTTTGTAACATGATGGTAGTGAAAACGCTTTTGCTACTATTCTCACTTTATTTTCATGATGCCGTACAAGTACATAAAGTGTCAATCTTTTTTGGAGCGAGAGCACATTTTATCAAAGTGCCCCATTTATTTTCATATTTAAATTGGACTCATTTCGTCTGCTGCCTTAAGTTTAAAACTTCCCGTTAACTCCAACAGAAACTTCTCGAAAAACAAAAAAATAATAATTATAACGATTGTCCTCGTCAGCACCAGCAATCAAAATCAAGCGCTCTATAGCTGCTTCAGCATGTGATAGAAATAAGGTCGCCCATATCGACAACATATCAGTTCCTTATGCCAAAATTAATCAAGAATATCTTGCAAAGATTCAAGTGTGCTTTTCCGCACCCATAACTAAAGCTTGTGCGGATATACCCCCGTTATTAATTACTTTTATAAATTTAATGGGGAAATAAAAAATTCTGCTAAAATTTTCACGCAATAATATTATTTTCAAGCTTTTCTGCAGTTTTTCGGTCAAGAGGTATTCTGACGAGGGTAAGTGTAGCGCTGAAAACGTTTGCATTGTCATATAAACAGTAAACACATGCTTTGGTAAATAAGTCTATGGTTTGCCACAACCTATACCGTAATTGTGTATTTTTGAAATATATAACTAATGTATAAATCTATAACTAATCTTTAAATTATCATTTTGTTGAACTTAGTATATTTTTATTAAAGGCTTTACCAGGTTACTAAGTTATGTATTAGTATGTTCATATCTTCGAAGCTTTTAGCCTGACACTTGTCAAGAAGAATCGTCAGAAAAGAGAACGCTGGAAAATGAGCGGTTATTTATAGGAAAAATCCGAGCCTTGATTGGCTGAAAAAACACCAATAAGAGAGCGTCATTAGTGCACAATCTTTAAGCTGTGCACGAATTTTTTTTTTTTTGTCGGCAGAGGGCGGGGTTAGAAGTTTTGATAAAAGTGGCTTCAATAGCAAATAGATGAAAAGAAGAGCGGCCTTGGGCAAGAATAGCAAACCAACTGTCTTCATAATGTTGAGCACGGACAGGATTTTGTAAAAGATGAAGTCCAATGACTGAATCAAATGCAAGAGACTAAGTATTAGTTTGGGTGGAAGATTTGCACCTACGGGCAGGAAGTAAGCGTTTCTGGGAAGAAGAGCAAGAATGGATAGATTTGGTTTGGCTTTTTCCTGCAACTAGCTGCTCCTTTTCATGCGCTCTCCAGTCTGATGATTCTTCTTGACAAGTGTCAGTCGAAAAGCTTCGAAGATATGAACATTTTAATCAAAGCAATTCTCGAGTTCTGTACCGCCAATCAACTTTATTTATTATAGGAAAATTTAAAGCAGTATTTTTCGGTACCGATATTAGTTTATTGACAAACAGACTAAAAAAAGTTTTGTTTTAATTTTTCGTAAACAAATCATTTATTTCAAAATCAGATTTAATGGGCGACATTGCCGCTAATTTTGCTAATTTTTTTCTTAGCTCTCTGCACCTGTGTTTTTTTTCTTTTTCTTGGTAAAGCAAACAACCTCTGCTAGCAGTGTTGTTACATCGATCATCACATCAACTCAAAGCTTGTTTTTGTTGCAGTTATATGTGCAGTTTATCCGGTTTGTTTCATATAACCGCTGCTGCGCTCAAAACCGATTCACCTATCTATACTATTAACTGTTTTAAAACTTGAAAAGATTCCATAAAGGCACATTTTTGCGTTTGGCATGTTCTAAGAATAAAATGACGCAGGGTAACAAACAGTGGCATCGCTTAGGAGAGCCGACCCGGGTGTCACGATTTTGGGGTGACACCACTTTACGATATAAATCAAGCAAAAAAGGAAACAACAATATGTTAAATATGATTGGAAATGTTTAGCACACTGGAATGGACTGAAAAGGGATTTAACGCATCTTTTGAATTACAGTGTTTATTTAGGAGGAGCGCTAATTGGTCAAAAATAAAAACTCACAAATTAGTAAAAACTTTGCAAAATCGCCAAAACTAAGCAATCAAATTTGATCGCTTGTTGAAACATGCTGAATATAGGTTTCATAAAAAAATGTAGCCTTAGGAATAGGGGAGGATGGGCTTTTCAGTAGTAGTTAATCATCAATCACTTCAATTCAAATATCGCTCCATCAGCCCCCTCCCAACCAATTAGTTTTCTATATTCAAAACAATAATAGACGAAATGGATTACTCCTTGTGAGTTTCATTAAACTTCGAGATTTTATGATTTACAGTACCAGCTTGTAAATAAGAGAATGGCCACCCCCCCTTATAGCCATGGTCCATTAATGCAACCAGTTTTATCATGTTTTTGCACTGCTAATTTCTGCACCACAATTCAAAAGCATTAATTTTTTATCAAAATATGCCTAAAATTAAGTAAATTTTCAAAAAATACAAAGTTTTTGAGCACGGGGAACTCCCCCCCGACCTCCAAAGCAGCCTCCCCCCCCATTGCAGATTTCTTGCTACGCTTCTGAGGCTAATCATGTTTTTGCACTGCTAATTTTTATGCCACCGTAGTTCTCCCTGTTGTCAAGTTTTAAAAGCAATAATTTTTATCAAAATACGTCAATAATTAAGTTATTTTTGAAAATAAAATTTTTTGAATGCTGGGGGTTCCGCCTTCTGACCGCCAATGGCCTCCGGCGGATGGGGACGTAGCTCCCAGTTTCCCGAACACACCCCTTCTCCCAACTGCAGATTTCTATATACGCGCCTGATACTAAACGTGTGCTGCTCATACTCCAAGTTTTAAAATCTTACAATGAGAAATTTTTGAGCCAGCCAAATACCAACCGCTATCTAAGGTAATGAAGTACTGCAGTATCGCTATCTTTAAAATATAGTCTTTTACAGCCTACTATATATTATAAAGTGTGACACCACGAAATTCCGCCACGGGTGTCACCATCGCTAGCGACGCCATTAGTAACAAACTGCATTATGAGTGTGACCATTTCACGGCAAAATTTTAATTTAAGGAGAGTAAAACAAAAAAGAGGAAAAATCGTCGGCACATTTTCATTTGCTTTTTTTAAGGGTCAATAGTAGAGCAGCTAAAACCGCAATTTCGGCCAAATCGTTCACATCGTGAATAAAGTGTCATACTTTCATAAAATGGTGTTCCTGGTGTACTAATCGATATCCGAACCAGTGCCAAAAAATCGGAGTGGGGGAAAGTCTTCAAAATCCTCCCCAAAGTTTGCATTTAGCGTCATGTAGCGGAAAAATATTAAAATCGATTTTTAACCAATTTCAAAGAAGTTTAGAATTTTTGTTTGACTCGCTACGGCACTACAAAGGTTATTGTAGATAATTAGTAATTCTGTTTATTATTAATGACGTCATAATGTTGTATAAGTGACGTCATGAGAGCTCAAATCCGTGAATTTGATTTTAATTTTGTGTGATTTTATTTAGAGTATTATACAGGAGCAACGTTAAACGTTGAAATGAAAATTACAAAAAACATTGCAAAGTATTTTTATTTTTACCCACATGACGTCATAGTGACGTCGTAATAGCCTGCAGTGGAATATTAAATTCCTTGTCACATCCGATGTATCTATAGTACTATTTGCTGCTCAAGTTAAAAAGTTTAGCTTGGAAGTAGGTTACTGTTACTGGATGATTTTTCTGATGACGTCAACATGACGTCATCATAAGTAATCAATAAATCTATTTTAATTTTATTTAACATTTAGAATATTATTCACGGAACAAGCACAAAAGTTTGATTGAAAATTTGGTTACATCACCAATTATTTTCCTGAGCCCCATGATGTCATGATGACGTCATTATGCCCAAAATGTAAACTTAAAGCGAATTGGCTTGCCTCTCAAAAACTGTTTGAAATCGTGGCACTCATAATATTTGCACATAGATGCGTCGAAGCTGTAATATTCGTAATTTGGCGCATGTTGTCAAATTTTTTGATTTAAATGTTCAATGAGAGATCTGATTTTTGCAAATTTATTGGTTTTATCCAAGCATGTGTTGTCGGCTATATGAAAGTTTGCAAAAATTGTCTCAAATTTGTCTCTACTCATAGCATTTGCAACAAGATCATGATGATAATATACACTCGTTTACAGTAGTTAATTTAATAGCATTGTACTGCGACTACGAGTTGTATAAATTTACAGTCCCTGCTTAGAAAGAATTTGAAACTTTCTTAGATGCTCAAATCTCGCTTTGCAATAATATTGATAAAATTTTGACCATTGCAAAGATGCAGCTAAAATTCTTGAGTTCCCAAGTTTTACCAGTTAAAATTTTCGCTGAAAATATAAATAATTCGAAGTAATTAGGTTTATCGAAAAACGACATAATTGTATTTGTTTTAAATATTACCTTTTGATCTATAATTTCAAACAACGTGGGTATCGCAATTGTATACCAGAACTAGCAAAATAAACAACAGCGCGTTAATTTCCAACACGCGCTTTGCTATCACGTGTGCCGAGCGTCCTTTATGTACGAAACCTACTCGAACCAAAATTACTCTTCGCCCAATTGTTTTTTTTATGCAAATAAAGATACACAAGATTTTTTAATGTTTTTTACTCCAAATACACTTATTTTTTTAAAAATGTCTGTTTAGGTTAAGTTCTGACATTGTTTCAAAAATTGCTAATATTGCTATAGCCAAAATATTAGGAGTAAGTATGAAAATCGTTCAATAAATACTTATTTGCGTAAAAGCTTCAAGATAACTTTTCAAATTTATTGAATTATAAGATATTAGCCTATGTTATGACAAAAGTTTTGTTTTAGTCGGATGTAATATTTCGGAGAAAATTTTATTTGCGTTTTGCCGTCCTACATACAGGACGCTCGGCACACGTGATAGCAAAGCGCGTGTTGGAAATTAACGCGCTGTTGTTTATTTTGCTAGTTCTGGTATACAATTGCGATACCCACGTTGTTTGAAATTATAGATCAAAAGGTAATATTTAAAACAAATACAATTATGTCGTTTTTCGATAAACCTAATTACTTCGAATTATTTATATTTTCAGCGAAAATTTTAACTGGTAAAACTTGGGAACTCAAGAATTTTAGCTGCATCTTTGCAATGGTCAAAATTTTATCAATATTATTGCAAAGCGAGATTTGAGCATCTAAGAAAGTTTCAAATTCTTTCTAAGCAGGGACTGTAAATTTATACAACTCGTAGTCGCAGTACAATGCTATTAAATTAACTACTGTAAACGAGTGTATATTATCATCATGATCTTGTTGCAAATGCTATGAGTAGAGACAAATTTGAGACAATTTTTGCAAACTTTCATATAGCCGACAACACATGCTTGGATAAAACCAATAAATTTGCAAAAATCAGATCTCTCATTGAACATTTAAATCAAAAAATTTGACAACATGCGCCAAATTACGAATATTACAGCTTCGACGCATCTATGTGCAAATATTATGAGTGCCACGATTTCAAACAGTTTTTGAGAGGCAAGCCAATTCGCTTTAAGTTTACATTTTGGGCATAATGACGTCATCATGACATCATGGGGCTCAGGAAAATAATTGGTGATGTAACCAAATTTTCAATCAAACTTTTGTGCTTGTTCCGTGAATAATATTCTAAATGTTAAATAAAATTAAAATAGATTTATTGATTACTTATGATGACGTCATGTTGACGTCATCAGAAAAATCATCCAGTAACAGTAACCTACTTCCAAGCTAAACTTTTTAACTTGAGCAGCAAATAGTACTATAGATACATCGGATGTGACAAGGAATTTAATATTCCACTGCAGGCTATTACGACGTCACTATGACGTCATGTGGGTAAAAATAAAAATACTTTGCAATGTTTTTTGTAATTTTCATTTCAACGTTTAACGTTGCTCCTGTATAATACTCTAAATAAAATCACACAAAATTAAAATCAAATTCACGGATTTGAGCTCTCATGACGTCACTTATACAACATTGTGACGTCATTAATAATAAACAGAATTACTAATTATCTACAATAACCTTTGTAGTGCCGTAGCGAGTCAAACAAAAATTCTAAACTTCTTTGAAATTGGTTAAAAATCGATTTTAATATTTTTCCGCTACATGACGCTAAATGCAAACTTTGGGGAGGATTTTGAAGACTTTCCCCCACTCCGATTTTTTGGCACCGGTTTGGATATCGATTAGTACACCAGGAACACCATTTTATGAAAGTATGACACTTTATTCACGATGTGAACGATTTGGCCGAAATTGCGGCCTTAGCTGCTCTACTTTCAAGATAAGGGTTTGAGTAATGGTTCGATTTGGAGATATTTTAGAGTTAGCATCTTAGTTTCGGTCAGATTTGAGTCCGAATTACCAAAGACTTTTCTGGAATTTTCTTGTATAATAAAGCTTCCCTAACTTTATATTGACGAATTTGTTTTTTGTTTAATCGTTTGCGTTCTTCTGGCCTAAAGGCTACGGGCGCCGAAGCCTAAAGAAGAGCCACGAGAATGGTGACTACTTAAAATAAGCAATGAGAAAAAGTAATGAAGCAATAATGCAATGCGCATTGCTTGTTTTAAGTAATCGCCGTTCTGGCGGCTCTTCCTTAGGTTTCCGCGCCGGTAGCCTTTAGGCCAGAAAAACGCAAATGAACATTAAAATCTCTGGCCTGCAAACGTCAGATTTTGTTTTTGTTACGGCTTTGCTGAATGTATGTTTTGGTATCGATTTGTTGATAAAAGACAAGAGAACTGAAAATCTTCGCTCTGTCAGTAATAAACATCTATAAAGTAATTTATTGATCGCTGTGTATAGTTTTTGTTCACGGCAGATTTTTTCAACCCAATTGAATAACTGTGTAAAAGTTTCGATCAAAAAATAAGACATAATTTTTTATGCTAGTCAAAGCAGATATCTTTAACATATTTTAGCAATACAAGTAAACTTATTTTTGCTAATTTATTTTTTATTTTTTTGAGCAACCTTGTTGCAAGTGGAAGAACTTTCTAAAATTCTTACAATCGTTATTAAGTGGTAGATTGCAAGTATTTTTGTAGACCGCAAATTAGCGTGCTCTTGAATCACACATGATAAATCATTTAAAAAAAAAACAAATTTAAAAATATGCTTCGAAAAACTTAAAGTTCCGCATCATCCAAAGGCCACGATCCTAAAACTGAGATTTCTTAAAATTTGATGAGTTGAAAACTGCGGCATTGCTGTAAAACATCTCGCTAGAACTATACGAAGCTCGTAAAAAATTTATCGATACTTACATATTCATTACCGCTGTGCTTTACGAGCCTCTCAAGTCAAACAGTCACGACAGCAGATTGTTTATCGTTACGAAAAATAATAGTTTGTAAACAAAAGTTGTTCAGAAAATCGCTCTGCCTCTCTCCTTTGTAGCGAGAGTTTGTTCCAAACTTGGCTTAAGTTTGCAGTGTGGCTGCATCTTCCTTTTAGCCTTTGGAGAACATTTCTTTTGTTAGATTAATGACAGTATCACCTTTGTTTGCCACTAAAAGTGCACTTTTTCTGTAAAAACCAGTAAATTTTAGGTTGGGGCTGGCTGTTTTTAAGTTTTCAACTACAGTCTTATTTTGTTCTTGATTTGTTCTTAGCAAGTGAATTTTTTGAAACTTGAAAAGCGAAAAAGAGGAATTTTGCCAATTTTCAAAGCTTCAAGAACAATGCAGTATACGCTAATCGGCTGAGTATGAATATGATCGTGAAAATTTGGTGCTTTACGTACCATGCGGTACAGCCTCGCAAAATTGTTGAATATTTTTTTCCAAGTTTGGCTCTTGCTCTTAATTATATTTTTCATGTGGCATTGTT
This sequence comes from Trididemnum nubilum, assembly GCA_963965965.1. Lineage (NCBI taxonomy): Eukaryota > Metazoa > Chordata > Ascidiacea > Aplousobranchia > Didemnidae > Trididemnum > Trididemnum nubilum. The sequence goes on from OZ014490.1 coordinate 20,995,384, forward strand.
CTAGAGCAAAAATAAGTCTCGTGTTTTCATAAATTTTTTGAATAAAAAAAGTTTAGGTTACATATTAAGTGTGTCACGAAAAAAAAAAGTTCTTTTCAAAGAGCTTTGGAATATTTGAACTTTTTTAAAGCTTAAGTAAAACAAACGAAATTTTTGTGATGCTGAAGGTAAAAATAAATTTAAAAAAATTAAAACATGATAAAATTAGAGGGCCCCTTAAATGTGCCCAAAAAGAATTCAAACTTTTTCCTGTTAGAGCTAGTGAGCGAAAAATTTTTGGAAAGGGGAATGTGAAAGGAAAAGTTTGGAGGCGTCGCGTTGGGGGTCCAAGATTTTTGAAAATTTTGACCGCTTGAGCTCAAACTAGAGAATTTTATAAAAACTTCGATGTAAACGAAAAACAAAAATTACAGTTTTTATTTCTGGGGTCCTGCAAGCAGCATCTCCAAAATTTGATTTTTTAAGAGCAAACTCGCAGCCAAGTCTTTTTAAGGATGCAGTTACAGTAAATTCAGATTGCAAACATTTTTTCCAAAACAAGTCTTTCTTTTTGAAGCCAGGTGATTATTTTGTTTTAGAAAAAAAATGGAATTTTGCTGTTTTTGTTCAGCGATGAAAAATAAAAATAAGAAAACAATTACCAGTTCGCAACATTAGATGATCAGTTGGTTAAATATAGCGGCGCAACCAAGCGGTAACGGGTTTGTCTTTGGAGCGGGAGATATGAGGTCAAATATCGGACCAGTCAAAACGGACACAATGTTGCCGACGGCTCGCCACCGCTGCGACATTTCATCGAAAGGATTTGTGTTACCCGGGCGCATTGACGCGAAGACTGACCCCGCCAACTCGTTATACGCTTCGGCGTAGTATAGCAAGTATATAAATACAGGTATAAGATTTGATTTGGTCTAGTCTAAAAAGTAGAAAAACACTTCAAATGCAGCAGTTTGCTCAGAATGCTCGCTGTCAGTTGGAATCATTTTTCAAAAAGAAAAATTTTTGTTTTTGATTCATCCCCCTCCTTTTACGGTTACGCTTTTGGTTGAAGAGTTTGCGTCGTTATGTCTATAATAGAAACTTAAGTTTGGCTTACGCAAAAACAAATCGCCTTGATAAAGTAATTGATACAGAAAAAGCCTTCCGGTCGACAAATGAAGGGCAGATGTTGCTGGGCGACATTACATTGATTGGTTAATGCTTTATCCTCCAATCACGAAGAAGCGACGGTGACGTTCTATTTGGGACAAATCCGCATTCGCTTCGGAGTTAATCATTTTCCGAGTTTTCCGCTTGACGTTAAACTCTTCCGACGTATATTTGTTGCTAGTTCGAAGCCACCAAGCAGAGATAATCATCGTAAAGCGTCTTATTCAAGGCAAAACAGAGTGACTAAGATGCGGGTTGAACCCACGATCATGCGATCATGGTTATCGGAAAAACGACGCCTTTACCCTCTCGGCAGAGCCTCAGAGAGAAAAATTTCCAGGGGGTACGAAGGTCGATACCGGGCCCCCAAATGTTATTGGGCCCCTCAAGCCTTATCAGGGCCCACGCCGTTAAATCATTTTTTGTCTGATGGTTGTAGATCTTCATTTAAAAGTGAGGGGATAGCGATATTTGCATACACTTGGGACCTATGAAAAACACAACTAGACATAAAATTGGTTTAAATCCAGCTAGGGGGGTTGGGGGAGCGCTGTGAGCTCCCCTAGCGGGGTCCGGGGCGGAGCCCCGGAAGTATTAGCACTTTTTATGTTTCTCGAGGGTAAAATGCAGCATTAGATCAACATCCCAGCACCAAACTTGCTTAAATTGACAAGCAGAAAACGTAATATACATGAAAGAAAGTATGTGAAGCGGGGGATGATATCATTGGCACAATATTATACAAAATACTGACTTTAATACTACAAATCCAAATATTTTACTGATAAAAGTTTTAAGAAGTCATCTGCAATCATAGACTTCACAAACCCAAACACCTATTAAACTCATGCAGATAGAGTGAGTTACTGCATGATCGTAGTATAGTATGTCAACTTTGACTTCGCTCTCTGAGGTTGAAATGCTTTTGGGTCTCTGGAAATGTGGGCCCTCGTACATTGTTATACCGTAGAATTAAGGCTTTCAAGTCTAAGAAATGTAACAAAACGTTAATTTCGGTGCAAGTGTATGATTTTTGATATATTTTCCTCTTTTTTAAATCAAATCGGCCACTATTGGATGTCCTAAAGGCTGTGTAGCAAAAATAGCGACCAATTACTAGTACTGAAAAGGCTGACTGATATTTTTGCTGTAGGCAAGTTTGGTTACGGTGCTATGGTGCAATACCAAAACTTAACGCGGAAACCTGAACTCTTCCGGGCTCCTTGAGCCCGGGCCCCCCTAGGCCCGGGCCCAGGTACGATGTACCCCGTGAACCCCCCTCTTGCAGGCCCTGCCTCTCGGCCACGCTGCCATTCGGGTAATTATTCGATGTACAGTACTACTTTGTTGGCCAAGCCAAAGCCCAAACATACTGATATTTGAATGTGAGGATTTAATACAGTACAATGTAGCCAAGGAGCGCCAGTTTTACCCACGCTACTTTACGTTTCGGTCGGACATCAGATGAATGAGTTATTTCCTGAACTGCAAGGTGTCTGCTATTGGCGCTTGCAAAGTATTGCCGATTGGCATGTGCTGTTTAACTAATATGGACTTAAATGACACGAAGATTGTGTACTGCTGGACTTTGAAGAGGCTTAGTAATAGGTATAAGACTTAGCGGCAAACAAATCCCTGAATCGGCAAATTGATTGAGTTTGTCACAAAGCAAATTTGAAAAAGCGCTTCACTCATCCACGCTTCATTACACAGCGAAGTATAATGTATTGTAGCATGCCTTTATAACGCAGCCTGACTTGATATGAGAGGCGACAAACACGATATTTCTCACGTCTCAATTGCTTAATTTGACAGATTGAGCTGATGCCAGACTGACAGTTTGCTGCTTATGCATTGCAGAGCTACTAAGTTTTCATGTTCAAGAGCAAAGACTAGGTAGAAAAAAAAGAAAAACTAGGAGCCCATTGCATCTAATTCTGATAAAAATTTTATAAGGCCAGTGATTGCGATTTGAAAACACAAAAAAGCAATCAGTAACATGATGTAGCAGTGCCGTTTTAAGATTTAAAGTAAGGGAAGGTAAAATTTAAAAAATTTGATAACGTCAAACGATTCAGCTACGCAGTTTAGAAAGGGCAGATTTTTAGATGCTTTGCCGCTCAACGTCGAACTGGATGCAAAACTATTCAAGACCTAAAAAGGGCTTTTAAGGGTTTTTAAACCCATTTTCGGGCTATATATTCATGACATATATTGTGATGACAAAAAAAAGAGAGTGGACTACAGCCATTTGGGGTGGGAAAAACACCCACAAAACTCCTTTCAAGAAGTTTATCGATTAGCTGTTAGTATTTGTCCTCTTTTTGGAATTGATGATTACTGGTACCGGTAAATGTTATTGATATTATTTATTTTGTAAATTAGCATAAAAAATCTTTCATTCTTCATCACATTTGCTGTTATACGCCGAAGCGTGTTATATGCTTGCGGGCCCCATCTCCGCGTCATTATGCCCGGGCAACACAGATTCTTTCGAAGAAATGTTGAATGGTGGCAAACCGTGGGCAGCACTGTGTCCTATTTGGCTGGCCCGAGATTTGAATCTCAGACTTCCCTCTCCAGAGACGAACGCGTTACCGGTAAGATAAGAATTTATTGTTGGCCGTTGCACGATGTTCAAACTGTTAGCATTTAGACCGGCAGCCCAGAAGGTTTATTTACCCCAAAGACGGCGGAAGGTTTGATGCGCCTAAATTACACGTCTTTACTCACCTTTTAAGAAAATGTTTTACTGGCAAGTCAAAAGTTCGGCTAAGACCCCCCAAATCCACAATTTATGGGGGGTCAAAATGGCCTTTATTTACCCCAAAGACGGCATGGATAAAAATTGCTTAAAATCGTTCTCTGGGGTCCACTGAACAATGAAATGGCGAAGACAGTAACTTTAGGTTCGGCTAACCCCCCGACAGTAACGAATTTAGGGGGGGCAAAATGGCCTTTATTTACCCCAAAGACGGCATGGATAAAAATTGCTCAAAAACGTCCGTTGGAGTCCACTGAACAATGAAATGGCAAAGACAGTAACTTTAGGTTCGGCTAACCCCTTGACAGTAACGAATTTATGGGGGAGGCTCAAAAATTGCCTTTATTTACCCCAAAGACGGCATGGATAAAAATTGCTCAAAAACGTCCGTTGGAGTCCACTGAACACAAAAATGGCAAAGACAGTAACTTTAGGTTCGGCTAACCCCTTGACAGTAACGAATTTAGGGGGGGGAGGCTCAAAAATTGCCTTTATTTACCCCAAAGACGGCATGGATAAAAATTGCTCAAAAACGTCCGTTGGAGTCCACTGAACGCAAAAATGACGAAGACAGTAACTTTAGATTCGGCTAACCCTTTGACAGTAACGAATTTAGGGGGGGGGCACAAAAACTGATCTTTTTACCTGGAAGACGGCAAGGGTAAAAATTGTTAAAAAACATTCTTGCAGTACGCTGAACACATAAATTAAAAGAGTTACTGTTGGTTCGGCTATCTCCCTGTCAGTAACTAATTTAGAGGGAAGCTCGAAAAAATTGCTTTTATTTATTTGAAGACGGCAGGGGTAAAAACTGCCCAAAAACGTTTCTCGGAAGTCCACTGAAAACAAAAACAATGGCAATAAACTTTGGTATCCTCAAACTGATTTCTTACTCTTACTACAAACGTCATTGCACCACTACATACGGCTTTACAGTATTGTTTTTGAAAAAAATCATTTTAAGTTGATGGCGTCATCAATCATTAAGTAACGTGATGGTCGATTTGGGCAAAAATGACGTCATGTTGCAGTGACGTTGTCTTTACAAGCGATGTAGATTTTGCGTATCAGCTTGTCTTTTTAGTGTGAGTCATATGTTAGAAAATTGTTGATAGTCAATCTTCTGAAACAGTGCTCGATGATGTACAAAGTAAAATCAGAGCAAAATACAATTATAAAAATCACAGTAAAAGTTTACTAAAAAAATTACAAACATTTACTTAATAATCTTCTATATATTACTTTAAATAACGAAGTATATAGGCTTCTTTATTTAAAGTGATAAATAGAAAACTATTCAGTAAATTTTTATGGGCCATATCACACCACAAAAACTGCATTGAATTATAGCACAGACTCAAAACAACCCAGAACATTTCAAAAAAAGTCTAAATTCTTAAAAACTGTGATAAATTAATAAGTCTGCGTATTACCAATATCCAAAATGCTCTTTCCGTTATTAAGTCTTTCGTTAAGTGCTTTGAGCCCTACGTTCTCTGAGTCTTTTGCTAATGCGAATTCTGCGACTTTTATCAACTTCATTAATTTTACAGTTCATCGTAATGAGTGCACCGTTGCAAAAATTTTAATAAGATTTTTTCTGCTTGCAAATAATTTTGGAACAGGTAAACGCATAAAGCTTGGTTGGAATGGAAGCATTATTCCGAAATGTCACATTATAAAACCCATGGCATTTTTAAACAAGGACTGAAGTAAATTCACTGAGGCTAGGTAAACTTAAAACAAACGTATTTGATTAGATCGGTGTTAACTTTATCCTCCTTCACCCAGCCGTGCCAAAAATATTTTACTTTAAATATGCCTATGGCATCTCTGGTCATTATTTTTATTGCAGCCCTAGCTGACGACGATAACATCTGCGACGCCATTTTAGTTCTATCCTAAAGCAACGCCACAGTTAGACTAAACCACAAAAGCCTTTTAACCTATATTGAGGTTAATATAGGCCTCTATGGGCTAGGCTACTGCATTGAAACGTCAGGGTTACCAATAAAATTTTAATTAGGAACGTTCCTACGTAGGGTTTGAAGTAAAGCATCCCTGAAACGGCTGGCTCAAGAAGGATGAAGTCAATTACGCCAAATCTAATCTAATACGATTACCCTAACTTTAGATACCATATTGATTTTGCCTTCAGTCCTCTTTCATCATAAAAAGGCGCACGATAGCGTCTAAACTGAAGGCAGATGCAGAAACGTAGCTAATGAACAAAATGACGGGATTTTTGCAATCGCGCACATTGAAAATGCTTTAAAACTTTGAGACCATTATTCAAATGATGTACTGCACAAAAAACTAAGGCTTGTTAAATTCAAGTTGCAGCAAGATCACACTATTCTAGCATTGATAACACGGATTTTGTTTAAAACCACGTTCTACACTGGCAATATTTTAAAAATTCTTGATTATTTTTAGTTTGAACTTCTCAATAGACACTATTAGGGATTAATAGCGTTTATTTTGGGTGTTATGAGGACACTAAAGACAATGAAGTGGTCTCGATCAAACAGATCAACGAAATTACCACATTAAGTGATGACGTTAATAACGACAGCAACTTAATTTTCAATATTTGGTAGCCCTCTATGTAAGAATTAGTCGTTCAATTTAGGCCCATTCTACTACATTAGGCGTAAAATTGTGAGCGTGAGAGTGTGTTCTTAGTTAATTTTAACCGACGGTTGTCTATGAAATAAACTAAAATGCGTTTATTTGCTCACGATTTTACACCCAACGTAGACCGGGACCAACAGTTCATCAGGTTCTTGGAAGCCAATATGAGGCGTTTTTCCATAAGTGCGAATAGGTTTGGAACATACCATAATTACTGACTACAGTATAATCCAATATTAAAAAATAAAGCTTATATTTTTGCATTGACAAATGGTTGATGAAAGGGCATATAGGACACAGGTCACGTTTGGCTCTTCTGGTATTTTAAGACAAGTATCTTTCAAAAATTGTTTCGGTGCCTTACTCTTCTAACATCTCCGTTTGATTGAGTTTTATTTTTGGACTGATGGATTGGTATTACTGGTCTGGCTACTGCAACGAAGCCCCTTCTGTTGAACTAAAACAACCTCACTGTTTCTTGCTTTTCTTTTTTTTGTAAGATAGAGCATTCATTTGGAAATGGTTTGAAATTTTGTTCTCTCCCTTTCCTTACCCACGTTCCATTATTCAATCATTGCTTTTTGGCAACGAATACTACGTCCGGTAGTTTCTCTTTGAAAATTAAGTCTACGAGATTGTCCTTTGCTCATGTTGCCAGTGTCCACAAAACTAGGCCCGTTTGACGACTTTGCCACTTTTGGCTCCAAATTCTGAACTCATTTCTATCTCTATAATGGTTTTATCACATTTCAAACACCCCGCATAATCTATTACATAAGCTCGTTCCAACTTACTGTATAACGTTTGTCTTGTCTCACACCATAACCCCAATGTGATAGAAATATTTTATAGCAGAGGTGAGTTATCCATTTTGTGCCATGGGCCAGTTTCAATCAAAAAAAAAATTTGTGGAGCTATCCTCAACAAGATATAATATGGTGCCATTTAGCCAATTCGCAGGAATTTGTAGCTCCATTTAAAGAACCGGTTACAGATATAGTTCCAGCAAAACTTGAGTAGCTCCACTGGATTTACAGAATTACGATCATCCATCTTGACTTGAAAAAGTGAAACAGGATTTTCTTTAAAAAAAGCTTTTTTTTTGTGTTTGACAACTCACTGTTCGTTTGTATCTTTTAAACAAAACTTGATCCTTTTTTTATAACTTTTACATGTTCCAGGTCGCAGATCATTGTAAAATAATACTCAGACTAAAGATTTGCGACCCGGAAGCAAATTCCTCAAGGACATGTTTACTAACAATTGCTGATGTATGAAAAATTTGTCAAATAGATATGAATGATAGTTGCGAGCTGTGATACAGTACTATATATCTGACACTTTTCCGCCGTTTCATGCCATCCTATCTCTCCTATTAGTAGGCCTCTGTTTCTGGATTAGAGCTGGGTTCTGTTGCATTAGTAATGTAATCCATTATGTTAATTGATATTTTCAAGAACACGCATGTTGGACTTACGAATTGACTGCTCAAGCAAGCATCCTGCTGTTTGTGCTAATAATGATAATTAAATGTTTTCAAAGATCTCTGCTTCTTCCAAAAGAACTGCAAATTTACGATCTTTGAATTTATTTGAGCTGATAAATCTAAGATTTGTCATCATTAAAATTCTCTGCGCTGAGCAATTTCTGAAATGTTTAATCGAAATCGTGAACTAGCCAGCGAGTATTTTGAATGCTGGTAATATGTAAATTTATTGCATGTTTTTGAGATTCAAGATTTTTTTGAAATACTATACTCGAATTAGTTGCTTCGAGACTGTGATAGAAATTTAACGCAGTTTTGGTGGTGTGAAATAAGACATAGAACACATTTAACTTTGCGGGACCGGTTCGTCTTGAAATTAATGCAATTGTAATTACATTTTATCCACCAAGTTGCCTTGGCCAGGAGACAGCGAAGGGACCTCGAGTCAAGCTGCCACCTGCACACCTGTCTACCATACATGATGAAAGCTTCACACTGCCCTTTCAATACTGAAAGCCAAGCAAAGAAGCTATGAGTAACAATTTTCATAGTCTTTGGTTTGACCCGACCGGCAATTGAACCCAAGTTTACCGTTTGAGTAACAGATGCTCTATCCACTCAAACACTGATCGGCTCAATGACGTAATCTATACTGCAAAACAGTTTTGTGAGCAATCTTTGAAGTTGTACGATTTTTGTGTATACGAGATAACTGCTCACATGTAACACCATTGAAAACGACGTCATTTTTGCCCAAATCGACCATCACGTTACTTAATGATTGATGACGCCATCAACTTAAAATGATTTTTTTCAAAAACAATACTGTAAAGCCGTATGTAGTGGTGCAATGACGTTTGCAGTAAGAGTAAGAAATCAGTTTGAGGATACCAAAGTTTATTGCCATTGTTTTTGTTTTCAGTGGACTTCCGAGAAACGTTTTTGGGCAGTTTTTACCCCTGCCGTCTTCAAATAAATAAAAGCAATTTTTTCGAGCTTCCCTCTAAATTAGTTACTGACAGGGAGATAGCCGAACCAACAGTAACTCTTTTAATTTATGTGTTCAGCGTACTGCAAGAATGTTTTTTAACAATTTTTACCCTTGCCGTCTTCCAGGTAAAAAGATCAGTTTTTGTGCCCCCCCCCTAAATTCGTTACTGTCAAAGGGTTAGCCGAATCTAAAGTTACTGTCTTCGTCATTTTTGCGTTCAGTGGACTCCAACGGACGTTTTTGAGCAATTTTTATCCATGCCGTCTTTGGGGTAAATAAAGGCAATTTTTGAGCCTCCCCCATAAATTCGTTACTGTCAAGGGGTTAGCCGAACCTAAAGTTACTGTCTTTGCCATTTTTGTGTTCAGTGGACTCCAACGGACGTTTTTGAGCAATTTTTATCCATGCCGTCTTTGGGGTAAATAAAGGCCATTTTGCCCCCCCTAAATTCGTTACTGTCGGGGGGTTAGCCGAACCTAAAGTTACTGTCTTCGCCATTTCATTGTTCAGTGGACCCCAGAGAACGATTTTAAGCAATTTTTATCCATGCCGTCTTTGGGGTAAATAAAGGCCATTTTGACCCCCCATAAATTGTGGATTTGGGGGGTCTTAGCCGAACTTTTGACTTGCCAGTAAAACATTTTCTTAAAAGGTGAGTAAAGACGTGTAATTTAGGCGCATCAAACCTTCCGCCGTCTTTGGGGTAAATAAACCTTCTGGGCTGCCGGTCTAATTCTGCTACCGCAATCGTCATTAGGTGGTTTTAAAAGAGATGTCACGATAGCGTCCAAGGTAAAATAGAACACTTAAGGTTGAAACTTTAATGAGTCTAGAAAAATTTGAGAAACTTAAAATTTCTGGTTTCTTTGAATTTTTAATTAGTAATGAATTATCAAAATGCTCTCACTGGTAGTCCATTAAATTACTAAGTCATTTGGTTGAAGTCAGGTAAAATCAAGATAAAATACTCAGAAAATGAAAGGACAAAAAGAAAGATAGACGGCAGGTATATGAAAAAATACTAGCTTATAATAAAAGATTAATAGAATAATATTTAAGAATGACCAAGAAATAAAGAGTGAACAAAACGCATGCGGCCAACGTAGATAAGTAAGTTGAATATTCAATAAATACGACAATAAGTTGCATGGTGCACCAAAATTGAAAAAGCTTTAAATTTCGTTGTCGTGATCATTAATTCTTGTTACTAAGTTAGTACAGTATTTTCTCGTAAGCTTCACCTTCTTTTCTTTTTCCTTTTCTAATGATTTTGGTTACATAGCAGATTTGCAACTAAACTTTTTTCACAAAAAAATATTTCATCTTAATTTCATTTTTTTAACGTATACAATAATGTGGTATTAATTATACGTATAATTGTTAATACCACCTTCAAAAATACTTTTGATAAATCATTAGGTCTTAGGTTCAAATCTCGGGCCGGTCAAATCGGGCAAAATGTTGCTAACCGCTCGCCACCGCTGCGACATTTCTTCGAAAGGATCTGTGTTGCCTGGGCACAACGACGCGGAGTGGGCCCCGCTAACTCGTTTCACGCTTTGGCGTATTACAGCGAGTATAATAAAAGATTTGATTTTGATTTACTTTTATTACTAAAAAATTCAAAGAAGATAGAAATTTTGAAGCTCCTCAAAATTCTTCCAGATTCAATGGAATTTGAAATTTTATCAGGCCCGGCTCCAAAGTAGAGTGACGGGGAAAGGAAATAAATAAAAAAAAATTTGAGGGGCAGAGATAAATTTTTATCTCAAATTTGGGGGTAAAGACCCCCCCCAAAAAGGTCTTCATCCCAAATTATGCCCCGTGGATACGGGCCGTTTGCCTCCTTTCGGGACACGATTCTCGCTCGGAGGGGGGGCACGTTCATAGCCTGGCGGAGCGCAACGGAATCTTATGGTGCGAATAACAGTTGTTACCCACAATTCAGGGATGAAGACCAAAAAAAAAGGTCATCGGTGCGAAATGTTAGGCTTCGTCTTGTCGTTCACTCGTGTTTTTCGTCCTGAAACGAGACCTTATTTATGATTGGGAGGGGGGAGCACAAGCAGTATTTTGCGTAGGCACAGACCCGAAATGCACTTCAGTGGCACCGGGCCTGCTACTTTCTTTTGGGGCAAAATCCTCGCTTGGGGGAGGCACATTTCTCGCTTGGGGGGCACAAGCAGTGAGTTGAGGGGCATGGCACCGAAACGTCTTCCCCCCGTTGTGGCGCCGGTCCTGAATTTCATACGTCAATACTCTGATTTTAAGTAGGTTTTTGACTCTTGTTTAGACCACCTGGCATATCCACTGCATGAAACAGACTTTGTGCAGTTGACGTAGATAACCGCATATGGCCTTTCGCTGCTTGCTGCCAGCGTACTTTTAACGTATGGTAAAATAAATTTGATTTTGTACAAGACCTAGTTAGATTTTTGTGCTAATGTAGAAAAAAATTGAAGTGCTCTGATCTTGCTAGTTATTAATTGGTAATGGAAGGAATTCTAGTCTACTTTTCCTGACTGAATATTATTATTATCTACAGTAAGCAAAGTTGGAATTTAGAAATGTGGTTATTGTCAAGAATGGCAGTACAGTACAGGACGTTCAGAATTCGCGTACTACGTACCCGCACCTTTAACCGTACGGTACCAGCGTACTGTATTTCAGTTCAATTTTTGAAGCGTGCCGTGCCTATACGTACAGTACCTTGGTACAAAACGTTTTTTTGCGTACCGTGCCTTCAATCAATCTAGTTAAACAACGATCCATTAATGACATATGCGACCTATGTTGACGTGTTTTTTATTTATATCTGATTTTTATTTATACCGAAAGATAAGCTTAAAGCAGCGTTTCCTAAAAGGATGAATGGTTAAACTCAAAGTGAATAAAATTTTTGCGAGGGTGAAGCAGTATGAAGGGTGAACCAAAAAAATGAAAACTGGTAAGTTAATATGAGTAACAGTGGTAACACGCTTTTTGCTAAAAGATAATGTCCCAAAGCAGCATATTGTTCAAAAATAGTCTAAAAATTGAGCTTTTTTTTATTGGAAATTCCTTCGAAATCTCCTGGTCTTCATAGCTCTCACTCATACTCCAAGCTTCAGGCGCGTAGCCAGGATTTGAAAAAGGGGAGGGGGGCTTTTTTGAAAGAGTGCGATAACTGTAAGCGACCTTAACCCGAATTTTCTTTGCTCTTGAATCAGATTCACACGATTTATCCGAAATTGAGACGAATTTTTCGGCCGTAATCGGAAATTCAAACGATTTTTCCGCCCAAAAACAGGTGATCCACAAAAAAAAACGGTCTTCACTGAAATTGAGACAGATTTTTCGGCCGAAATCGGAAATTCAAACGGTTTTTCCGCCCAAAAACAGGTGATCTCCAAAAAAAAAAAAAAGGGGTCTTCACTGCAATTGAGACGGATTTTTCGGCCGAAATTGGAAATTCACACGGTTCTTCCGGCCAAATCACGGCTACGACTTCACAACTTCGGCACCCAAATCCCTTCGGGGGGGGCTGTTTTCATTTTTTCAGCACAAATTGGCCTCAAAAGCACCAGAAACACGCAATTTTGCATGCTTTGCAGGCCAATGGGGGGGCTCGAGCTACGCTACTGCCTAGCTTTATGAAGTTATTTGGAATAATCAGTAAACATATTTTCATTAAGGGAGGATAAAATGAGGAACTCTATAGTAAGGGTGAACGGAACCTAAGAAGTTAATAGGCATTGGCCTAGGGGGTACTTGAACTTAATAACATGTTGAACTTAAAAATTTCTGAGCTTTAAATGCCGAATACTTCATTCAAGGCCGAGAAAATCTTATACAGCGAAAAATAATACAATATCGTGAGGTGATTCTTTATGCTTCAGGAATAGTTCAGTGATAAAAAAATGACAATTTGTGTGCGAAAATTAAGTTTTATTAAAAACAAAGACATCGAATAGGCTACTACCACAATGATACTTGTATTTTTGTACAGCAAAGATATCTTCATTTGTATAGTTGGTCTGAAGCGTAAAGAATCACCTTCAGATTTTGCATTATTTTTTGTTCTATAAGATTTTGACGGCCTTGAATGAAGTATCGGCGTACTTCATTAACGGCCGCAGGTTTCACATAAAACGTACCGTACCAATACGTAAGGTACCGTTAGTATGCAAATTCAAACAGCGTACAAACGCATCTTACCCGTACCATTACAAAAAACGCGTACCATTCCAGCGTACCGTACTTCTTAGCAAAAATTGAGGCGTATCGTACTTACGTCCCGTACCGTAGTGCAATTTTTGGTTATCGTTTCTGTTGCTTTTAGCGATTGCCAGCCTATTTGCTTGTTGCATATACCTTGCAAAGAAAACTGTAGAGTGTAGAATCCGCTGTATGCTTATCGTTACCAGTATCGCGCGATTTTTTTCTCTGGTTTGTTAACAATTGCGGTTATAACCGTTCTTGGTTTGCCTTTGGTGAGTTTTTAAGTTTCAATTAGCCTACCGTAGAGAATCGCAAACAGGGGTGCCGATCTTTGTTGAGCATTGGGGGGATAATTTGCAATTTTACCCCAATTTCGCCCTATTTTCAACATTGGGGTGGATGAACCTCGACCACGATTTTGTTCAGGTAAGCAAATTAAGTGAAGACCAAAAAAAAGGTCTTCACCAAAATTGGAAGAGTTTTTTCCCCGAATTCAAGTGTTGCAGATCGACTTCATGTGATTCAGATGCAGACCAGGGTAAAATTATTGGAGGGATGCAGATGTAGACCATAGTCAAATTATTGGGGGGATGCAGTCAAATTATTGGGGTAGAGATATCCCCCCTCCCGGGTTTTGGCACCCCTGATCACAAACGTGCGTAACTGGTAACAATTTTTCGAAACTGCCAAAACTGTTACAAAAAAATTCTTGATTGTGTAGACTAGGCCTAGTGATTAATGAAGTTTACAACCAATATCATCATAGTAATGTGGTTGCAGCAAGTTTGTTTATGTAGATGAATTCTTCGTGGTTTGTTTTAGTTGCAATCAGTAACTTAAATATGTTATGAAACTACCAAAATTTTCGAAGTGTGGTAGTGTTTAGACGATCTGCAACATAAGAGCGCAGACATAAGGACGCAAGGATATAAGTAACTCTGCAACTTGCGCAAACATTTTCGTGCTTCGGAAAATAATTATCTAATCAAGGAAACAACATTGGTCAATTTTTGAAATAAATTGCAACAAGTCAAAATTTAAAAAAATAAAAAACAATAGGTTTCTCTAAACTGTAGATAATGACTACCTTGTAGTACTCGGCTACACGTTCATGTGAGTAGGAAAGGTACAAAATACTATTTATTGTTTTTTGCTTAACGGATTAAGTGCAACCGTTAAATGATTGCGTGTGAAAACAATCACTGACCTCTTCGGCATTTTCAATTTTTTTGTAAGAATAAATTTTGAAACCCAACTTACATTTTAACAAAACTCAAACTTAAACTCGGAAAATGCTCAAAACTTGACTTTCAAAAATTAAATACGGTTACATACTCATGAAAAAATAATCAAGTTTATTTCTTTGATTACATAATTACTTTCCGAAGCATGAAATTGTTCGCGTATATAGCAGATTTACGTCTCTGCCCTTATTTTCCTTCACCCTTACATCTGCGGCGTATGTTCGGCGGCCTTATGTTTTGCGTCCTTATATCTTCGCCCTTATGTTGGGTTTCGGAGTTCAGCTGACTCTCGAACCATAGACTCTCTATTAGTTGATTGGAAACTGTCAGTTTTTTTGTTTTTTTTTTTCTTCGCGGTTCATTTTCCTAGAATATGCCGATTTGTCCAATCAGCGTGACTTTTTTTTCTCGGTTCGCTCGCGCTAAGAATATGTCCAATCAAATCAGTCGAATACGCGTGACCGCAAAAAAAACTTCGCTATAAGAACAAGGTTTTTTTCTTCAATGCTCTTCTTTTTTTTCTCCGCGCGACTGTTTCTGGTCTACTACATGAAGAGTTGATACTCGAACTGCACGGCTGATAGAGCAAGACAATATTGCGCAGCTCCAAACTACATGGATTATTTTTACGAAGACTCTGATTGCAGGATCACTTTGATCATGGTTCAACTCGCACCCTGGTCGCGTTGATTGTTACACCTTTGGTTATTATCTCTGCTCGGTGGCTTCAAAAAAGCGGCAACTGCAATTGGCAAGAATTCGAATGAATCCACAGGAAAGTTGGATCACATGATACTCCTAAGCAGGCCCGGCGCGCCGGGGGAGGGGGGCATTTCGGGGCCGTACCCCCAAACGAGAAATGTGTCTCCAAGCGAGGATTGTGCCCCTCAAATAAGTAATAGACTCGGTGCCACTGGAGTGCATTTCGGAGCCTGTGCCCCTCAAAGTACAGCTTCTGCCCCCCCCCCCCCAAGCGTGAGTAAAGTCTCGATTCAGGACGAAAAACACGAGTGAATGCCAAGATGAAACCTAAGATTTTGTGCCAAAGACCTCCTTTTTTTTGTCTTCACTGTAGAATTTGTTGGCAAGGGGCGAGATCCGCACCATAAGATTGCGTCTCGCCCCGCCAGGCTATGAACGTGCCCCTCCCGGCGAGCATTGTGCTCCAAAAGCAGGCAAATGACCCCTATTCACAGGGCGTAATTGGGGATAATGACCTTTTTTTCGGCCTTCACTACCGAGTTTAACAAAAAATTCATCTGTGCCCCCCTAAATATTTTTTCTGCCCCCCTCTCAGTCACGCTACTCTGGCGCCGGGCCTGCAGTCCTAAGCAGGTCGGAATTCGCGTAAAGCATTTTGCACTGATGGCAATGAAAAGATTGTCTAATTGTTAGGGTTTGACCATGGTTTGACTAATGACTATGTCCTGTAAAAGTAAAATAAATATGCGACATCAACAACTATGTGGTTATGAGGGTCTCCAAAATTGAAACAGTCAAACAGCCCTTGTTTTCGTATACTGTACGATTGTTACGTAGTTCCGTTCATCAATCTTAAGGGAAATTCACACAGGATCCGTTTATCGTCCGTTTTTTTCTGTTTTCATTTATCCATGAAAAAGTACGCGCTTTTTCGTCCGCGTTTAGTCCATATGCGCACTAAGTAGACTCTTGTGCATTGACTTTTTGTTCAAAATTTTTTTTTGCTCAAACATTTTGTGTGTGAACGATGAGAGCGATATTTCAAAATAGGACTGCACCCTTGTGACAGTCTGGTTAGTGCGGATTTGGGTATACGAAAATGCGGACGAAAAAGAAACAGACTTTTTCATGGAGAAGAAAAAACGTACTTAAGTGGACGAAAAACGGATACTGTGTAAATCCACCTTTAGTCCAAAGAGGTAATTTATGGTACCGGCAATAGATGCCTTCGGATTTCTTGTGAATTTCAAGAATTTGTGACGTTAACATGTAAACAAAGGCACAAAACAATATTGCACACGACATAACTCAGAGCATGCTCAGAGGTACACAACCATTCAACAGGAAAATTTATGCAACAGATTAGTATGAAACCCGATAGTGTTTGTTAAAATTTAGTCTGTTCTGCAGTTCAATCATCGAGAATACTGTAGTAACAAAAACGATGTGAATTGTTTTAAGGTACCAGTAAATAAAAAAATGGATTAAAAGTTAATGAAAGTAAAATCAATATTTTGGTGCAGTTTTGTAGCTACAGAATTTCGTTCCGAAGAAAACGACGTGTAATCTTGTGAACTCGGCAAAGCTTAACAAAAAAGCGAAAAGACTTTTCTTGAATTAAGCATAAGCCAAAATAACAAAAGGGAAAAGCCATCAGGTTTAAACAACGTAATACGAAAGAAATGCCCTCTTAACAATACATTCAACTACACCTAAGCATAAACTGTCAATCAGCTGAGCTGGTGTAAATCAGTTGTTTTGTGACGAGACTGCTCGTTTTGTGATGTATATTTGTCAAGTCTCAGAACGGTAGCGATGGAGCCCGAAAAATGGTTGTACAATATGAAGATAGCTGTCACAATATAAAGAGCGAGGTTCTTTTGATTACAGTTTTTTTGATTTACCAATTTCAATTCAAGATAATGGTCTTGTATTGCGTTTAGAGCATATTGAATCTGACCAAGAGTTGTATTAATGTGCTATGCGTAATGTATGAGTCTAAGGTCTGTAGCCTAATTTTAAGGCTAATGCTTGAGTTGAGGGTAGGTCTGATTTGAGTAAAAATTGAAATAAATAACGAAGAAATGAATCTTTTGTCCCTAGACAGAGTGTAAAATCTAGCTTTAGTTTCGGAAATTCGACATTAGAGCAGGCGCGTAGCCAGGATTTGGAAAAGGGGGGGGGCTATTTTGAAAGAGTGAGAAGTGTGCAAACGACCTTGAATCGAATTTTCATTGATCTTGAATCAATTTCAGACGGTTTGTCCGAAACTTGAGGCGAAATGTCCCGGAAAGCTCGGAAATTCAAAGCTTTTTTAATTAGGTGATCTCCAAAAAAAAAAAAAAAAAAGGTCTTCACCAAAATTGAGGCTGCTATTTCGTCCAATTTCGCAAATTCAGACGTTTGAGGGGGGGCTATTTTCCATTTTAAACAGAAAATCGGCCTCAAAAGCACAAAAAACATGCGATTTTGCATACTTCACAAGCCAATGGGGGGGGGGGCTCGAGCCCCCCCGCCCCCCCCTGGCTACGCTACTGCATTAGAGTCGAGTACGCTTTGCTCGTTGAGTTCGTAGGTTTTTCTTAGCGTATAGTTTTTCAAGTCAGAGCTGAGCTCAAGTAGGCCTACGGTATGTTCTTGATATAGTGGTGCTATTCAGTTAGTTCGCACCGGCTTGCGTAAACTGGTTGTCAATAGAATGACGAGAACCGACTGTGGAATATAGTTTGCGTACATATCCCGTACTTTAAACTCAACCGAACCGGTTGCTAGATTTACGAGTAGAGAACCGATTACGGATCCCGTTTCTGCAAAATTTGAATAGCGCTACTGTCTGACTGTCTTGAAGTATTAGCTCAGTAAAAGTCAGTACTTAAATTGTAGGGGAACGCGTCCCCCCATCGAGAGTTAGCTTCCCCCCATCGAGATTTAGCGTCCCCCCATCGAGGTTTAGACGTCCACCCATCGAGAGTTGAGTGCTGGATGATGAAACGATCAAGAGCCAGCCAGCACGAATAAATCCTACAAATTCCGGCCGAATATAGTCCCAAACTGCCAAATTGCGGTGAAGGCCGTTTTTTTTTGGTCTTCACTTGGTTTCGGGGAAAAAACACTTCCATTACGGGGACGGAATTACATAATTTCCCCTGAAGTTTGGTCAAGGCTGCAAAAGCGTCCCTCCATGCAGAATTTTACGATTTAAGCGATTTAAGTACGGGTAAAAATTACTACATCAGTACTAGTCCTGCTAGTTTTTTGCTCGATAACTGCGTTAATGGGTGGAATTTCCATTACCTTAGTTTTTCCTGTGGTTTTGAATAGAGAAGTATGCAACACACTGTGGTGGAGCTGGAACAACGATTTAAATTTAAAATTAAGGTATTGGATAAATAATGGTCAAATGGATTATCGATTCATTTTCGAACGGTGAGCAACTTCAAATTCACTACCTGACTTCACTAATTTCATTATAAAGTCAGATTACTAATACATATTCCCTTTGGTTGATTGCACTGACAGGCAGCTTCAACGCACATGCTTTTTACTGGTTTACCCTATTTCACTACTATTCTTCCGATGTCCTGATCAATTTATATCTTGAAGACAACGATATGCCAGTTTTGCAAATTTTCTTTGGCATTTTTAACATTTTTAGAGCAAACAATTCGTTTGTGAAAATTTTGTCATTTGGGTAGTTTGTTAAAGAATCCTGACGGGCAATTTGTTGTGAAAAACTTGACATAAACTAGTCAATTTAAGGTCAAGCTAGCGGCTGACAGCAAAACTACAGATAGGTCAAGAAATTTTCTAATAGATATAAAAATACTATAACTCGATTGTCCTAAAACAAAACCTAGCCGTGTACGGAATTTAACTATCAGTAATATGATTTTGATCGAGAGTTTTGACTGCTTTTTACATTTTACAAAGTTGAAATTTTTGCTAAAGCTCGAGAGAATTTTCACGAAGATAGTTCCAAGACTGAATACATTAATAAATTGCCGGCTTTGTTTGAAGCACATTTTCCGGTGAATCTTGAGCCTTATCAAATTATTGAGAAATTGGATTTGTTTAAGCTGCTTCTAATTGTATTTTTCTTAGCCATGCAGCATTGTTTCAATCCTTTGGTGAATGTCATAGCGCATAAATGGGATTGTTTTGATGCTGGAGTAAGAAATACCCAGCCATTGTGAGTTTACGAAACAATTTTGTTTGCACTGTTTAGGGGAAAATAATTAATGTGAGAAACCTAATATTTTGAGATAATTTTAAAATACGAGTATTTACTTCGCTGTTCTTATGTTTAGTACTCGCATTCTATGAAAAGTCTACGTACCGGTAGTTGCTGTGCTATCTCTTAAAGCCAGTGAATAGAATATCAGTTTTTAAGCAACTTTGCTGCAACAGGGTTGCTGCATTGCAGTTAATGAACACCTTCAGTTTATTACAAGTGTATTTATCGTAGCCTAAGCTAGATAAAAATATTTATTTATCAATACTCAGTATGGTGCAGATTATTTCATCAAATCTTTTGTACTTCATCAGTTTATCACGTAATTAGTTCGTATTCCAACAAAGTAAATATCCCACTGAAGCCAACCATTGCAAGGTTTAAATTTAGCAAACTTGGTCATTCAATAGCTTCCGAAGTTAAATGGTAAAGTACGTTTGTATTGGAAGGACAATGTTTAAGTGCACTCAAGTGATTGAACTAGGTATAGTAGACCAGATTCGTTACATAACTTCGTTACTGTGTCTGCTCGCAAATCTGAGTTGTTGTTTACTTGGATGCCAAGCTATCAGATTTGTAACCAGTTGTTGCTTAATTACTCTTTATTCGAAGTATCTGGTCGTTTTGATCTTTTCGTTCTTTTTTTAAAGACGTTAGTTCTTTTGTTTCCTAGTATACCACTACAAAGCTATGGAAATTTTCTGTTAGGTAAACCGTAGGGAATTTAAAAAGCTACACTTGAAGGTTACGCTAATTATTTCATTGGTGCCAATTAAAATTCATCTGTAGAAAGTCATCATTGTCGCTATTCAAATGATACTGACACATACAGTTTTGGGTTTAAATTACACTTTTTTATGAGAACAAAATTTCATTAGAGCACGAGCCTCATTTTTGCGCAAAATTTAATAACAAATTAAGAGCAATGACTCCCAGCCTGGGCATCAAAACATAATAAATAACACAGGCTGGTGCAGTGCATTTGTAAGAAATGAGCAGCTTTCACGGCCTTATAGAGTCATTTTTGGTTTGTCGAATGATCATTTGGAGAAACACGGTTTATATTAAAAGATTTGTGGTTTTTGATTCTCCTATACAATTTAAGAACAAATAAGGTTCAAATTTTGCAAAAATTAAAAAATTTGTATTACACGCAAGTGGCGTTTAATTAGTGGATCTGATGTTACTGCACTCGCCTGCTAGTGCTTTAGGAATTGGCATTGCGACTGGAAACTATAGTCTGTCCTTCAGTGACGGAGGGCCAGTACTTAAATTGTAAAATTTTGCATGGGAGACGCTTTTGCAGCCTTGACCAACTTTACAAAAAGTTTGGTGGAAATGATGTGTTTCCGTCGCCGAAATTGAATGAAGACCAAAAACAAGAAAAAGGTCTTCGCCGGAAATTGAAGTCATTTTTTCCCCGAAATCAGGTGAAGACCAAAAAAAGATCTTTGCCGCAATTTGCGACCATTTTCGGCAGGAAATTAGAAGGATCTTTTAGTCCTGGCTGGCTATTTTTACTCTGGTTATCCAGCTCTCAACTCGCGATGGGAGGACGCCTAAATCTCGCGTCCCCCCGTACCATTGAAGTACTGCCGAAAGATATTTTAAAACTTTAGGGTCCTATAGTTGGCACCCTTATGCGAATTCTGTTAACACCGAATTAATTAATTAAACACATATAAATAGCCGAAGATTGCCATTGCAGTAGTAGAATTCCAGTAATATATTAGTCACTTTCTCTTTTCTACTGCTTTTACTCTACGAGGATGTTACTTGCTGCATCGGATTGTATTTATAGTGCTTGAGTCATTTAGTAGCATATGTTAGATTGAAAAACAATTTAATATACAATGAAATAGATGAAGTCGATGGTAACAAGGTTTCACCAGCAATTGCTTTGATTTAAATGGATTGTTGCTTACGTGAGGAATAATTAATAAATGCACAGCGCTTGCCTATTACTCACGTGTTTTTTGAAACAATGTGAACACTGTTACACTAAAGTGAAAATTTGATTATTTGACAGCAAAACTGACCCAATTTAAACTACCCTAAAGAATGCAGATAATATTTTCAATTCCCGAAGTAAATATTTTACGCAAATCAGCAGTATCTTTCTGCATTTAACATAGTTATTTCAACGTTTTCGGCTCAAACCAGTTAAACCCTCATCAAAATATTTAACAACTGCTGCTTGAATGCTTTACTGTTATTTCAGTTTGATTGCTGAAATAACAGCAAAGTACATTTATTAAATTGGTTAGTTAGGCTGGATCTGCACTGTGTATGAAATCGTGAGCGTACGAGCGTATGTTTAGCACATTGTTTTGACCAACTGGCAGCTTGTAAAATGTACACTGGTAAGGCATAACGCTGGATTTCTGTCTAAAATAAATTTTTTTTTTGAGGTTTGTGTTTGTAGTCGTTCCTTGTTTTAGTTTTTAGCAATGTATCGAAATCTATTTTTTCTTTTAACCAATCTAAGTTTTTTGAATTAAACTTTCTGTTGCTTAATCTTTTAATTTCGCTCACGTAAGTTGGTCTATTGAAAAAGGATTTTAAATTTAGATATATTATTACATTACGCTTGATTGTGTAGAAGGTGTTTTTTTGTATCATGGAATGTCTGGCAAATATTTGCAGCTTCTCACGAGTTTAAATGATATTTGCGTGGGAATTAAAGTAATTATGAAGAATATTTACCACATATGTTTGCCAAGTTCCTTCGGAGGTACAGTACATCGGACGTTTAGATAGCAACAAAACTTTTTTTAATTGGTTCTTTAAACTTTAGATGCACAATTGCGGAAACTACGAGTGAAAGAGAGGTAGTTGTTTTTGTCAAAAATTTATTAAAGGCTGTGAATCATCCAGCCAATTCAGATGGTTTACAATAGCTAAAACTGAATTATAATTTTTGATATTTTTTGTTTTAATTTTGGGGCTGCGGTTGCAAAGATATTCAACAAATACAAAAAGATATCCCCCGGAAAAAAGTTTTTGGAAACTCTGAGTTTCGTTCTTCCCGCCAAAACCACAGTAGGCCTAATAGTTCAGAGTGTCTGAACTATTAGGCCTACTGTGGTTTTGGCGGAAAGAACGAAACTCAGAGTTTCCAATAACTTTTTTCCGGGAAATATCTTTTTGTAGTTGTTAAATATCTTTGCAACCGCAGCCCCAAAATTAAAACAAAAAATATCAAAAACTATAGTTTAATTTTAGCTGTTATAAACCACCGTATTTGGCTGGATGATTCACCATCTTTAAGTTGATGATTAAACACAGGAACTTTTTTAGACCGTGACTTTTTTGTTTTCTAATTGCTGTGGCAGTAGTTTTCTTATTTTTAATTGCTGTATTTGTGTCTCATTTGTTATTCCTGAAGATGTTGCTTCGTTGTTGTTTTTTTTCACTACACGCAGGGCCGCAACTAGGGGGGGGGGCAAAAGGGGGCGGCGCCCCCCTAAACAAAAATTTCACCCCCCTAAAATTTCCAGCATGCCCACCCAAAGTCCCCTTTTGTTGCTAGAAAGCAACTTTTTTTTGGAAAGCAACAGAAAACCAGGAAATAAGTCGAACAATTTGGGGAGATGACCTGTTTTGTTTTTTTTTGAGATAAACAGAAAACTCGGAGTAGAAAAATTTCGTGCGACGACCTTTTTTTTTCGGGAATCAACAGAAAACTTGGAGAAAAGTAAACCAACCCAAAAATGTTGGCCCCCCAAAATGAAATTTTGCCCCCTGACAACAGGGTTCTGTTTGCGGCACTGACTACCCGTCAATAGCTGAATGCATTGTCGTATTTTAGTAGCTAAAATCGCTGTACTTTTTTTTCTCTGCAAAGCATTCCCATCCGTTTTGTCCTCTTCTGTTTTAGCAGTTTGCACGGGGTTAAAACTTGGAATTAAATTAAAACATTCCCAGGAATTAAAACTTGCCCCCCAGGCGGACAGCTGTTTGTTTCGATACTAGTTTTCAGTTACCCTGTTATGGTGACGAAATGAATACAATGACGTAGTGCCACGGTTTCATGCGGTCTATAAGCGCAAAATAACTCGCTCAGAAGAGTCAACGACACGCGTTAGCTTTGTTTTTGTTGTGAAAAACTGTAGTTAACTTTTGTTTACTCTGTTCAATGCTTTTCACCTGTGACGACGACCTATCTTCCGAAAAAATACAGTTGTTGTTTGTTGTTGCTTGTTGGCGCGTGTTAAATACTTAAGTTTGTCAACAAACATGTTATTTAAAAAAGTAAGTTGCTGTTTGGATTTCAGGTAACGATAGTTCATTGCCATTAAGATGCTCTGTTTTGAACTTATGAGAAACCGAGAAGGATAGTAAACTTTGCACAAACGATCAAAGTTACAAAATTCAAAACCCCGCAAACTGTTTCAGTTATCAGGGTTTTTCTATATCTCATTCAACCAAATGGTTACGACAACCGGTCCAGCCTAAACGTTTGCACATGTAAAATTTTTATCTTTATGGTGAGGTGTATTGTGTTTCCGATAGACACTTTCGTTTAAATCTGGCTCCTGCTAATAAGCACGCAAATTACTTGAAAAAAAAGAAAAAACTCATGACATATGATTAGTGGATTAGATCATATGTGCAAGACAAATTAATTGCGGCTTACTGTAAACAGCTGCCGATAACGCATTGTTTATGAGTAAATTGCGCAAACAAAAGGTAGGTTTGTTTTTTGACAGTTTTTTGTGTTATTGATTTTCGATTCATAAGTTTAATTCAAAATAAAAATTTTTCCAATTTTTAAAAGCCATCATACGAAGTTTGCGACCCCTGTGAATATGCACGTTTCCCTTTATGTTGATTAATCGAATTAAATTTCAGCGTTCTCATGGCATTGGCTCGATTTCTATTATAAAGTAATCAGAGTGCGGTTATATCGATTGACAGATCTTTCGTACATAAAGCTATTCTGTCAACACTTCACCTTTTAGCTTGACGTCATATTTGAAACCGTAGTGGCGCATATCCAAACTTTAGCACTTCCAAACATGTAAGTAAAGAGAGTCATGATTTTTTATTAAATGGAACATCCTGGCTACTTTTTACATTCGAATTAAATTCAACCGTTGGAATTAAAATAATAATAACTGACTAAACAAATAAAAAGTGCGCATCTGAGGTGGATTTGCTTTTTGCAATCCTTACAAAAGTGGGAAGCACACAACTTTGAATTGCTTAAAATTTTTAATTTGTAAACAAAATTTCCATGTTTCTATTTACGTTTTGTGTTCAAAACAAAACCATCGTCTTGTTGTCACTTGTCGTAAATTCTTAAGAGCATTGGTGAACTCCTTATCTGTTTTTAGCAAATTTTAATTGTAATTACATTTTATTTACCAAGTTGCCTTGGCCAGGAGACAACGAAAGGACCTTTCGGCCGTCGAGTCAAGCTGTCACACCTGCCCACCTGTCTATACCACACATGGTGGACGCTTCACACTGTCCCTTTAATTGCTGGACGTCAAGCAGGGTGGCTGTGAATACCGATTTTTTTATAGTCTTTGGTTTGACCCGTGGGGGAATCGAACCCGAGTCTACTGTTTCAGAAGCAGACGCTCTATCCATTCGATCATTGATAGGTAAATGCAAATCTGCCAAATCAATCTCAACTTGCTACCTCGCCATTAATCATCTTAAACAATATACACTTGGTTAGATTAAACCATAGATAGGCTGGTGTGCTTTTGGTTGTACAATGTACATCCAGTGTAGAACAGGCTTAATTAAGTAACTTTTACCTTTTCACTTTTAATCTGCATAAATTATTGAAAACATACGTCGCCTGTAAGCAACGCAGCGCTGTTGCACAAAACGTTTTACCCAGAAAGTACGTGATTTTGTGGCGCTTTCTCACTAACTCACTGTACCAGTGTTGATGTACTGGTATGATAACCAGGAATCGAAGTGAATTTTTTTGCAAAGTCTGGAGTTTTGTTCCTCCTGCTACATTTAAAATGCTGTTGTTGACGTTAAAGCTAGCAAGAGCAACTTTTGATATTAGAAATTTATTCGAGACCTAGGGAAGAAGTTTGCTTAGCCAAATCTTCAAACTTCGTTTTGGTCTTATCAAAATCTTCAAGCAGCCAGCCAATGAAGGGTCTTATCAAAATCTACAAGCAGCCAGCCAATGAAGGCCCTTTAGGGGCCACAAGTGGAAGAGTGGGAAGGGTCAGTTTTTTGATTAATTTTAATGTGTTTTGAAACGTCTACATTGTTCTACAAGGCTACAAAAACATGTCGCTGCAAGCCTATTACAAATTACAACAAATTTTTTTCAAAATAAACGAAAACGCTCTCTGGTTGAAAATACGGAGCGATGTCACGAAATGATCCAAAAATGCCAGTTAACCATCGTGAGCTTATAATTGAATAGTAAATTTAATCGCGGATAGATGGAATTGATGACGTTATTGCTATTTTATTTTAAGTTTCCAGCCATCCTTGTACCTGTTTTTCTGGTAAAGTGCGATTTGTAGCAGCATGTTTAACTGATGATGGAATAAGTAAATACCGAAACCGTTAAAAAATGTTTGCGCGTTCGCGGATTGTATCTTTTTACTGAAGTTAAGTCAAAAAATCTTTCTGTGCTCCTAATATTGAAATAATAAAGTCAGTTTGAGAATAATTTGAAATTTGAATTCGAAATAAAAAAAATCACTTAATAAAACTTATATCTGGCCCTTTATTTCATTTCTCCTTAATTTTTGCATAAGCAGGATTCCTTCACAGAAACCGATAATTGTTAAGTCAGAAATTAATTTTAAGTTATTGTACTGGTTTGTCATACTAGGAGTTACTCGTTACTCTTTTATTGTAGATTCTGTGGTTATAGTACAGTACTTACAAAGGGCTTATTTTAGCCAAGACGATGACGAATAATACAAGCAAATGCCGACTGCTGTAAAATCGAAGTTTTAATTGATCAGCCATATCCATTCCAGTACGTTTTGAAGCGACATTTTATTGCAATCAGCTTCGACAGCAACATTACATAGGTGAAGCCGCAACAGCTAAAATAACTTAATTAAGAGGTAGGTAAGTCAATGTCGAGTTCTGCTTAGTGTTTTTGCTTCATCTCAGTTGACGATTACCAAAGGCACGAATAGACGCTGATAGCGTGTGTATGGGTTTAAAACTCCGTGTCACAGATCCAGACAGCAATGCTGCCTACAATCGTGGGAAATGCTTTCTTTTGGTTGGTCACCATCTCAATGGCGTGCCAACACTTCTTTGTCATTGGTTACAGCCAAATCACGTGACCTTGTTTTTTTTGTTGGAGTTCTGTTGCGGTGGAAAATATGTGGCTCCTGAGAATGTGTGCTTGCATTTCATATAAGACAACAAATACACAAGGCGTATTAAGGTACCTGGGGTACCAGGGTACAAGTTTTCTTGGCGACCCCTAACAAGATATTACTGAAGTAAAACGCAGCGAGTCTTATTTTTTTGCTATGGTAAGCATCAAAACTCTGTGCTTTTTGATTAATACATGCATGTTGATGAATTTAAAGCAGTGTCAAATAAAACGTATTTACGATTGCGAAACATATCTAAATTTGTGTGTGAGCACAAAGGAGTTGCAAGGAGACAGCGAAGGGCCTTTGTGGTCTTCAAGTCAAGTTGCCACATGTAGCAGTGTCCTCCTGTCTGTCGCACACGGTGGATGCTTCACACTTCTTTTTTATTGTTGAAAGTCAAGCAGGAAAACTGTGAATGCCAATTCTTATTGTCTTTGATTTTACCCGATCGGGAATCGAACCCGAGTCTACCGTTTCAGTAACAGATGCTTTATCCACTCGACCACTGATCAGTCTGGGAATATAGCTCCCAAAGGTGGAAGGCAAAGGTGGGTTCTGTGGGCGGGTCCCAGTCTTTGGATGATTTGTGTGATCTTCTACCAAAACAATAGCTGCTGTCAACGCTTTCATGCAATTTTGTGAAAATGTTTTGGTTTGTTTTTGTTTAAAAAATGACGGAAGTTTTTTGGAAGTCAGCGCTATCATTAACCAATAAGAAATTTTGAGATTAAAAGCTGCACCAACTTGAAAAGTTAGTAAAAGGAGCTCAAAATTAAAATAATCTATTGCACTATACAATGATGCTTTAACGCCTCAAGGTATGTCTGAGAAATCTGTTTATTAAACTGCGCACTTGTTCAGGCAAAATTTTAGGATTTTAAGAAAAATTAGTTCTTTTTAATGATTATTTTACTATGGTTACAAGTTCTTTGACACACTGTTTTTATGACACATTACAGCCCAAAAATATACAAGCAAATTAACAGCAGAATTATGGAGTTTGTTTATATAGCGATAATTTAGTTTTGTTTTTCATATTTTTTAGAAATAGAGTTTTTTCTTCAAAGAAGTAGATTATCTCCTATCTATCGAAATCATACAACTTCTGAATTTTCAAGATGAGGGACAGGGGCGATTCAGTAGCTAGTACTCTCAGTGGTATAAAATACGTAGAGGAAGCAAGTGTGGTCCTGTCTATTATGTATGGACTGTTGGTAGTTGTGTTGGCCGTCGTTTTCAAAGTCTCGGAAAGTATTTCGACTCTCCTAAATACAGCTGTGGTAAGTCAACACAAGGGTTAGGATTAGGTTTACATTGCGCGGGCCCCTTGGTACTTTTAACTCCGGAAAGATAAAGCCCCCGCAGTCAAACTTTCTTCGCCTGATTTTCTCTGCATTTTTCTGCCAAATGAAAATGAAGACCTAAAAAAAGATCTTCGCTAGGTTCCCATTCTAATTATCATCCAAGCGCAGGGTCTCTGTGCCATTGTGCCACAGGGTTAATTCAGGCCTGACAGGAATATATTTCATTATTCATAAACACTTTTGGAAGCTGTACTAGAGAAATTTTTTACATTAGTTTAGTTACTGTAGACAGTGATGGGCACGATACTCTAAATTTGCGTTAAGCGATACCGATACGCTATAGATTGAAATTGGGCTAAAGCGATACCGATACACGATACTTTGAAAAGTAGCCAAAGCGATATCGATACAAAAGTATCGCGCGATACATGTATCTCGATACTGCCCATCTCTGTATATTACGCACAGAGCTGGACAGCGCTGTTTCGAGCTTTTAGCTTTCATCGGCAGCCCTCAGCTATCTTTCAAAGGTATTCCCAGCTGAACAAACATCTTGGCCTAACTGGCAAACCTTAATGGCTTGCAGCAAGGCAGATGCTTACTAGGGAATAAACGATTTTTCACTTGTGGTACTTTAGAAACAAGTGAAAAATCGCTGGATCCTTGTAATAAGGACAGCCATAGGCTATCCTTACTACAAGGACTCCCCTCTGCGTGACCACGGAAATCAAAACTGCAATATCTTGACGTCCTTCGTGGTCGACTCCTGGGAAGCCATGTCAACTTCCACTGGCAGTTAGGTGGCCAGAACAACCACCAACCCTGCAGCTCCAATGATATTTCACATTGTAGCTCAAGTCAATTAAGCACAGAGCTGGACAGCGCTGTTTCGAGCTTTTAGCTCTCATCGGCAGCCCTCAGCTATCTTTCAAAGGTATTCCCAGCTGAACAAATTGCAGTTTTGATTTCCGTGGTCACGCAGAGGGGAGTCCTTGTAGTAAGGATAGCCTATGGCTGTCCTTATTACAAGGATCCAGCGATTTTTCACTTGTTTCTAAAGTACCACAAGTGAAAAATCGTTTATTCCCTAGTAAGCATCTGCCTTGCTGCAAGCCATTAAGGTTTGCCAGTTAGGCCAAGATGTTTGTTCAGCTGGGAATACCTTTGAAAGATAGCTGAGGGCTGCAGATGAGAGCTAAAAGCTCGAAACAGCGCTGTCCAGCTCTGTGCTTAATTGACTTGAGCTACAATGTGAAATATCATTGGAGCTGCAGGGTTGGTGGTCGTTCTGGCCACCTAACTGCCAGTGGAAGTTGACATGGCTTCCCAGGAGTCGACCACGAAGGACGTCAAGATATTGCAGTTCTGTATATTACGTCACTGTAAAGTTTGTATCGGCGATACGTAAAATATGAGTTAAGCGATACCGATACACGATACTTTGAAAAGTAGCTAAAGCGATACCGATATCGATACAAAAGTATCGCGCGATACGTATCGCCGATACATGTATCTCGATACTGCCCATCTCTGACTGTAGACTATATAGACCAATGGTTCTCAACCGCTGCTCTTGACTATTCGTTCTGCGGCTATCATTAATCCTTTGAAAATAAATCAGTTTTAATTTTAAATGTTTTGCACAGTTTATCAAACTATATTGAACTATTCTTCACCTCAATGGTAAACTAACATTTTTAAAGTAATAATTCAGTCGTATTTCCTCCTACTTGGATATCAGTATTTCTTCAGCCAATTTGCTGTCGCGGATAATATTGCACAGTGTTCTATCTGGGAGCTATTTTGGATGATAGTGGTAGCATTAGCTTGGTTTCTTAATTTGGAATTCATTCCCAGTTGGGATTCTGATTTATACAAATAGGAAGAGAGCCCTAGTCCAGTCTTTCTTTGGATTGTAGGACTAAAGTTGCAAAATACTCACAGGCTAACGCAGTGGTTAGACTTTAGGGGTGTTTAAGGGGGCTGAAAAGCTCCCTTTAGCCAAAGTCACCAATAAAATTTATCCCCAATATGCATGCTTTCAAAAGTATGTTGAACTATATGCCAAAACTGCAACCTAAACAATACAGATTTAAATGGTTTTAAAGTTTTACGCATTTGTAATTCAGAATATGCTACAAAGATAGAAGAAGCTTTACTGATAGAAAAACACAACCCATAGCTCAAAAGACAGCTCTACGCTAATGGTTCATCTTTTTTTCTAAATGTTTATTAGGTTAGCCTGTAATATTATGTTTTTGTGTGCGCGTGTGTGTTTTTTTTCCTTAATGTATATAAGATATTATCTTCGTGTCACTACATAATTTGTACAATTGTTACGTAAAATTGCGTACTTGTTGCGTTGAGATGAACTGTATTCGCCATGCTGTATTCCTTATTTGAAAGTTGCTAATTTGGTAGTTTGTCTTGAAACTGGTAGCATGTGATTATTTTGCTCTGAAGAGGACCAGAAGAATGGTCGAAAACGTTTAGGGTTTTATAACAAATGATATCTGTTTTAAAAATTTTGTTTGCTGCTGCAATATGGCTGATATTTTGAACATGAACAGAAAGTAAGGGCGCTGAATGGACGGAGTAATTTAATTCTGTCCAAAGACCATCCGAATCTTAGCAGTTACTTCGTTCAAATGGCTCTACCAACGTCCCAAATGTCATCTAAATAGTGTTTAAATTTCTACTTTATCAAAAAATTGCAAAAATTGCCCAGCGGCTGGGGGCTCTGCCCCCAGACTCCCGTCTGTGTAAAACGCAGATAGATTTTAGCTTTGAGTCTATGTCCACTCCTTAGTTAAGTCCAATTGTACGCGCCTAGGCTAATGCTGTAATATCGATCTTTGTTTCTTTATGATTTTGTAATATTTTATTTTTTGACATAGTACAGTGCCCTGATGAAGCCAACTACCATGCGCTGGTGAAATGTTCCAGTAATTTAAAAACCTGCGCCAGTTGGGCAAAGCTGATTGAAAATTTTCGGTTGTTTGGCTGCGGCTCCTTACAACTTTGAGATTTGATATTTGGCTCCGGAATTAAAAAAAGTTGAGAACCACTGGTATAGACAAATAGTTTTACATTTCCACTTGCTAATTCTTTTTGATTCATTTTCGAAAAAAAGACCAGGAAAGGAAAAAAAGACTGAAAGCAGGACCAAAAATTGGACCGAATAAACGTAGGCTACCCTAAACTGAACAATTTGAGCCTGTAAATGTATATGCGTCAGTGTTTTTATCGATATACTTGTAGTTATACCGTAAGTTGTGTTGTTGATTATTCTTTTTTACTTCTCATTTTCACTGGCATCACTCTTTAGAAACCACTCTTAATTTCAGCAGTAATATCTCGAAAACGGTAGGGCGGAAAAAAACTTTAATTTGGTGGGAATAGATTTTTGATTATGCTCAGTTTTTACCAATTATTCCAGCTGGTACTTGGAGGCACTGCTCCTGAAGCTATAATCGGTAAAATGAGCTCGACCTTATGATACCGATAGAGATGCAGGCTGCAAAATACCATACGCAAATAAACGAAATAAGCCTGGGCCGAGCAAAATGAATTGGAATAATAATCCTTGTTCAATATGTACTAATCACTCAAAGCGAATCGATTTATATAGCAATGAATGTCTTGAAAGACGAATATTTTGTTTGCATTTATACATTCGTTTCGTATATTTCTTTCAACGGAGCCTCGAGAAAACATAATGTATAGAATAGTGTTCCGAACGGTATTCAGTTTTTCAATTCAATACCTTTGTTGTTGGACCTATTTTTTGGACAATAGAGCAAGGCCAATATTATTTATTGCCATTGTTTTTACCATTTTCCAAACTCGCTTTGTTACAGCTTTATTCTAAGAAATTCTGAACAGACTGGCCACTGACGTAACAAGAATTTGAGTTAGGATCAGAGACAAACATAAGTATGCGTCGCCTTGGGGCCGTGATCTGAAAAAATTAAGCAAAAGTGAGAGTTTTATTGCAAAAAATCAAAGTAGCTCATCATTATTTCACTCGATAAACAAAAACAATATATCAGGAGAGGGTATAGCAAATTAGCAATTGCAAACACAAGAAACCAAACCACATTTCAGGTGGGGTTCAAGCCCAACGGCAAAGCACAAGTATCCATACTATTTTTATTTTTGACCTCTAAAAATCTAGTTTTTGTTGTTTTTATCAATATTTTGCTAAAATTCGTTTCTTGTTCAAAACAACTTCCAAGTTTTTCTAATTTGGAGGCGTTATGTGGTGTATTTGAGCCTTTTTCATATTGCTTAATCCGAGAATCTTACTTGTAGATGGCATAGCGGCCTCAAACTCGCATGAACAAAGGTTCGGTTCCCTACCGTTGCATATTCCGCAAGTGCGTGTCAATGCCTGTGTTGAAAAAATTAACTTGCGTTTGTTTTGTATTCATGTTCGTTTTGTTAAAAAAACAAGAATCGATTAACAGCTGCGCATTGTTCTTTGTATTTGTTTTTTGTTTGCGGCACAAACGAAGCGTTGTTGCTTTTAGGCAAAATCCAACATCTCCAAAAACTATCTTTGTGTTCTCTTTGGCATATCCTTAATGTGGTTGGCTTGCTTCAAGATCCATTCAATCTGGAGAAGAAAGCAGAATGCTTCCCAAGTTTACAAAAGTCCACACGCTTCAAACAAATGGCTCAAAGGTGCTTCTTTGTTCAGTATTGTTTCTTTTTAACCTAACAACTATGGTTATTTATGGCATCATCGTCGAATACATTTTCTATGTGCGTTTGCTTCGTAATGATACTAATGTTATGCTTCTTAAAGGCTAGTACTGTCGCATGATTGTGCAATCGAATAATTCGTTTACATTTTACGCACAGCTATTTTTATAGACCTCTTATTCGATTGAGCAGTAAATTATGGTGCGTCAAACAATAGATATAACAGTGCAAATTTAAACTTGCTGTACTTGATTATAGGTTGCAAGTTGATGGATTCGTGGTGTGTCTTCAGCAAATTTTATGAGCTTGAAAACAACCTTAGGCAATAAAACTGTCGGCCAGATGGATGTGAAAACTCGCTTGTATTCTCGCAAATAAACCCTGGGGTGATTAATATCTTACAATGTAACCCAATTTAACCAGTTTAACGAGATAAGGAAGTGACCTTGCGATATTTGGGTCAAGCTGCCATCTGTCTGTCACTTGCAGTTGAGATTCCACAGTCCAAACTGTTATTTTTAACAGGTTAATGCAACATGTTTTGCACAGTACAGAGAAGCATATTAAAAACCCTACAGTCTGTTTCACCCCTAGCAAAATATTCGGGAGTTAACTTATTCGAATAGAAATAATGTTTTTTAGAAAAAGCGGTAAATATGCCTTTCCATTAATTCAGCTCAGAATCGAGCCAAAGTCTTTCGTTCATTGGCATCAGCAAACGCCTTATTTGCTATATGCCGATCGATCAGCATTGCTGAGATTTTGAAAGTTATTTAAACTTTTGATAAGTTCCACGTTTAACCTAAATGCCTAGTGAAAACTGGTCTAATAAATAGAGCTGGCAGTGGACGAGTGGATAGAGTGTCTGCTACTGAAACAATTAACTTGTGTTCGATCTCCAGTCCGGTCAAACCAAAGGCTATTAAAATTGGTATTCACAGCTTTCCTACTTGACATTTAACAAAAAAAAAGTCCGTGTGAAGGCTTCACCGTGTGGTGGACATGTGGGCAGGTGGCAGCTTGACTCGAAGACTGCAAAGGTTCCCTCGCTGTCTCCTGGCCAAGACAAATTGATCATTAAAGTAGCCATATCGATTACCAAACTGACTAGTTAGATGCACACCGTTGCATTCCCGTTCGCTTATTTAGGTTTTGTAACCATTTTTTCATCATTTTGCCATGTCTTAAGTCTGGCAATTCTCCCCAAATCCTAAATTTCTAGCAAGTTCAGTAGAAAATGTATACGAGAAAGCGATGCCAATTGAACACGGGGCCACGCTTAACGATTGCGCCACAGGGGCGACTCTGCCAATAAGTGAAATCGGCATATTTAACCTGAGAAAAGGAGAAAAAAGACTAGAGAATGTAATTATATGGTTACAAAGCTCTTATGCTTTTTTTTTCTTCCTTTTCCTTCTAAATTTTTGGTTTCGTTTTACGAGTCTTTTGTTTTTCAGCAATTGTAGCTATTTTTGGCTTCTCGGTCGTTGTGAAAGAAAGCTTAGAAGTAATTGGAGTTACGGAAATCCACAATCCGAAGTGCGAAAGCAAATTTCTTTACTTCATTACTCCGATCTTCCATTCCTTGTTTGCACTAGGCCAAGTTATCTTCTTGTTCTTTTATGCCAAAATCCACATTCAGGATTTTACCTTCATGTCCAGGTGAGACAAAAAATGGAGTTACGCCGTTAGTACACAAGTCATTTTAAAAATGGAAAATTAATGGGTTTCTCTATATGCCAGACGTTACTAGTAAGTAAAAGTCGTATTTAACAGCTGTTAAATACGCTTTCATTACACAGATATTCTTTGCAACTAATAAAATCGTAAAAATGATAATATTTTGGTATTGCTGTTCGAGAATTATCTCCCAGCCATCACTGACCATCTCCCAACTCTACCTGCACGAAAAGATGAAAAAGCTTGATTTTAATTAAGAATTTCGGACCATTTCGTCGTAGAATACTTTGAAACTTGGTTATGATAATGAACTGCAGGCTATTCTAACTTTCGAAAAATTTTCACGCGGTTCGTACTTAAAACCCATAACTTTGTCCAAATAAGGGCAAATATTGCTCAGTGGTATACCTTAGGATCCAACTTTTTCAGATTTTTAATTACAAATATTTGGCTGCTGTGATGTGTTATTGTGTGCAAACTTTAAAAGAAATTATTTCATGACAAAAGCAATGGACTAAAGTTTGTTCAAATTTGATCAAACAAAAACGAATAGACTTTCGAAGAAAATCAATAATGTTTATAAATGATCTGAAACAAAGGAGCGTCTTGTTTTGTGGCGTAGTTGGGTGAATTTTCTTTACCCAAATTTTTTAATTTTCTGTTCGTGTATTTGCTTCTTCAAGTAATGGCCACTGCTTTCAGATTCTATAATCGTAGGCTTAATGAATAATAATGCGTAGTCGAAAGCAGTGCTGCCGTTGGGGGCAGGCTCGGCCTACCTACCTACTTATTTTGAAAGGTTAGGCTCAGGTGGTTCTCGCCTACGTAGCCATGCAATTGTCCTTACTTGTTACCACGACCGTTATCGTTGGTGCTGCACCAAAATTCCGCCGGAAATTGGAACAAATCTCTGTGAAGACCTTTTTTTGGTCTTTGCCTAACATTTGGCGAAAATTGGAACAAATTCCGGAACCTACTTACAAAGAAACTTCCGGAGCCTACCAACCTATATGTTTAGGACGGCGGCACTGGTTGAAATATTGCGCGTACTAGATTTGATTTTAAGACTGATATTGCAAAAAAGGATGTGCTTTGGTTTGGCGGTGCCGCTAAATGTTGGTGCTTGATGTAATGCATCAACAATTACTTCTGTTAAGTGTTAAATAAGCCCACATTTACTTACGTGATTGGCATTGATATTGATTCTATTTGTGCGCGTTGATATTGTTCATTGGTATTAAGTTTCTAGAAATTGAACTCAAGTAAACAAATAAATCAAATTGAATTGAATTGCTGATACGGCATAGATTTTTAGTTGTTTTTTCTCGGTTACAGTATGAGCAATTTAAAAATGTTCTGCGGTCAAGGAAAAGACGAAAGCAACGTGATTTATAATTTAGTAACGCCAGGCGATATATCAATTAAAAATAAGCTACATTAAGGATAGCGAGCATGAGCAATGCTAAAAAGACTCGCATGTGGTAGTAAAAAATGTTCTCATGTATTTTTTCAGTAAGATTTTTTTCTTACAATCGACTAGTTTTTTAGTGACTAGTACTCAACTGACCCCTGCTAACCAATCACTAAAATTTAGCAGAAATTAATGGTATCCGTATTATTCTTCATGATTCATCCGTAGTTTAATCAGAGTAATGCTTGAGGAAGTGGCAGCTCATATTATCAACCTCTTCACATTTCATTCCGTTTTTAAGAGCGTTTTTGTGATTGCTTCTGAGTTAAACGGAAAATTATTAAGCTAATAAATTTTTACGTTAAGCTTAATCCTGCGCGGCAATTCCTAGCCTAACTTAAGTTTATGTAGTTCGTTTTTGTAGATATGTATTCACTCAAGTTTGAGCTAATCTTAAATAAGTTCTTTGAGTTATTACCCGGCCTTGATCTGCTAACACTGCCATAAATCATTTGGGTTTGGAGTGTTTCATTCAAGTTTGTGTTAGTTTGTTCAGTGCATAACAGAATTGTGTTACGGCTGCATCTGTAAAAATGTCCATTACCACAATGTTTTCTTTTAGAAAATTTGCATCTTGTTTATTGTTTAGAATGAAAGTTTTAATAGCGCATTTCCGGGCGTAGCCGCCGTTACAACTAGAGGTGAAGTTTTGCCTGTAAAGCTGTCTGTTTTTTTTTGCGAGCGTATTTCTTCCGTTTCTCTAGAAGCAGAGAATGTAATTCTCTTTGCAGTTGCATAGCACATTCTAATTAAATACGTCTAAAATACATCTTTTTTAGCGCTATAGTTGCCCCTGTGGTAATCAAAAATTGCTGATGCAATTTAGAATTGGGATCATGCACGCTATGGCATCAAACCTAGCCGTTTGGATAAGCATCGTTTCGGATGAAACCAACCATGCACTAGAATATGAGCGTTTTCATCACAACCATTCGAAGATGAAAGGGGAGCTAGCGACGCTCAACCGTACTAAGCTGCTACTAGTGCAAGAGGCTGAAGAAAAAGGGTGTAATGTAACTGAGAAGATTTTATCGATTTTCCATGATGCGGAAAACACAACTGAGTATATAGGTGGGTTTATTTTCATCCTATAACTTTAATGCTGCAGTGAATGATCTCTTTCAATGATTAATATTTTGGTTGGCTTGATTTGCACTAAACTACTTAAACAGAATTAACTCGCATTGATGTTAGTTGAAACAATAATACTACTTACTGTACCTGCATTGTCAATTCAATGTGAATGGATGAATTTATTGGTGGTAGATTGGTATATTAGATAATTCAATTTTCGTGGCAAGATTGAGAACTACGATTCTGGCAGTAGTTTATGATTTCTGGTTTGCCAAACAGCAATCGCAACGAAAAAAATATCATTAAGCCAGAAAAAAGAAACAAAACAGTATTTACAATGGCATGCGCGGTAGCACACAGTAATAGCTAGGCATTAATTACTAATAGATATTGAAATGATGGCATGGTCGACGTACTAAAGTTTCGAAAAGAATTGAGCTAATCTGAAGAGTGAAAATGTGTGATGTATTGGAATCGAGATCGCACAACTGCCTTTAGAAAATTGAACGACAAACCTCCGAAAAACTTAAGAGTTGGTTTGGTCCGCGATTAAGTGAATCGCCAAATGACATGTGCGACTGGCAACATTATTCTCGTCAAAACCAATTTGGAAAAATCATGATTCAGTCAAGGGATCAAATTTGAAAACCGATCAAAACAAATCTTTTTTTCTTTGCTCAAGTTTCGTTTGATCTACAATTTTTTCCGGAAATATTTTGGTCCTGAGAAATGAGAGGGAATTGCTACGGCAAAAACGGTTTCATTTAAAGTTAGTTCATAAACTACAATTTTGATGGAATTTGAGGGATTTTTGTCTATTGAGTGTTTTTTTTCACTGCCAATATTGTCAAGCACGTTCGGGTTTTGTAGCGGAATAGCAACCCGAGCGGAAGCACAAAATTTATGTGAAATCTTCTTCAGGTGCTATTCCACTATCGAAAAGAAATAAAAACAAAAAACTGAAGCTAAATCTAACGTTTAACTTGTTAGTCATAGGCTAAATGGCCGATTAATCTTTTAACTCGAATGAAATTTCGTGGACTAGTAAAAATTACTTGAAGTTTAAAGTCCTTGAAAATTGTAGCTTACTTTTTTGTCACCTTTTTTTTGAAACAAAACAAAAAAAAACGAATAGTACAACCAAAACAAGAAAAAACAAACATTGCTTGAAAAGTGAGGCGGTTTGAACATGTGAGAATGCTATCGACGATCCTGAACCCGATCCAAACGACGATTCTGTTTCAATGCCCCAATTTGTAGTTTTCTCGAAATGTGAGAATGCAGTTTGTGGGTACAAAATTTTAGGTCTAAAACTAACAGCTTTTTTTTCAGCTAGTTTTTCTACAGCAATGCTTGATAATAATAATGAATGTATTTAACTGATCTCGAGCAATCTATTTTACTTGATTACTGATTAGTTGCAGATTTGTAGAAATTCGTTTCCCAAGATTTTTTACTGCTCTGCTCAGTTTGCTATTATGGCTATGCTTATGCACCAATATTTTTGTTTGCTGTGTAGTGCGTATTCAGTCTATCTTCGAGTTATTTGGTTAATTTAAACTTCATCTGATCCTTGTCACTCGTGTTAGCTTTCATTTTATTCTCATTGGTTTCTTCCTCCCCATCGAGTTGTTTTTGCCTTTCAGGTGCTTCAAAGAAAACAGAAGTTGAAGCAGGTGTTGCCTGGTTTTGTTCATAGCTTTTTTTAATTTGCACCATTAACTGCTTATTATTTAACGTAGCGATTGGTTTGCTGGCTTTTTCTGTTGCATGGTTTGCTCAAATATTCGTTTCTTGCGATTTTATTTTTCACGATGAAATTACTTTTGTGCCATTACCGTAATTATAAGTTAAGTTATTTATGGTAAACGCCTGGTTGTAGTTTATAATAAAGAAATGCAAAGGAAACCTATTCAGTGACCGGTTTTGAGATGTTTAAGAAAATATTGTCTTTTCGTGTCCTCGTGATTTTTTTATTAATAACTTTATTTTTAAGATGCACAAAAAAAATACACACAGCAGGCACGTACAAACACACTGTTAAAAAAAGGTTGATATCATTGCGATCAATTATGTCGAAACTTGAGAAAAAAAGGCTCGTCTCCAGTTCCGCTTCCTAGTGGAAGACTAAAGCTTTTTCAGCCAAGTCACATGAAATATGCAAGCTTTCAAAAGTGTTTTGGTCTTGGCTCTTTAATGTATGGTGTTCGAGAGGGCAGAAGGGGATCACGTTTTTTCGGCGCGACCATTTCTGCGCCACCTATTTCGTTGCCGGTCCTTTTCAGCACAGACCGTTTCGGCACCAATTCGGTGCTCTTTGACAGTTCAGTTATTTTGGGTTAGGGTTTGGGTTAGTCAAAGAGCACCGAATTGGCGCAGAAAAGGTCAACGCCGAAAAGTCGTGGACCCGGGCAGAAGGGTCTTTGCAATTTAATTTTTTTCAAATGTCTCTAGGCCTATAACAATTTCTTCCGAGATGAAATGTCATTAAATGGCTATTTTTTCAAAGAAATCAAAAAATTGTTTAGTAGCTCGGTAACTCCCATGGCCTCCGGCGGTTAGTAGCCTCGATTTCCGTCCCTAGACCCCGTCTGTGATGCACCTAAGATTCATTAGATCACTCAACATACCGAGTGCTGGATACATCTTTCGAACAGTTTAGCATTTGGCTCAAGCCTCCCTCCCTAACTAAAGTTCTTATCGCGGACCTGCTTGCCCCAAACTAAAAAAAATACGTAATTTATTGCTATTAGTTTTTTTTTAATATTATTTCAATGTTTTGTTGTTTTTGATTGTAATTTGGGAAGAGATTCCTTTATGTAAATTTACTTCAAAATTTTGAAGCAAAGTATTTGTGATGTGCTTGTAATGTCCGCACATTGTATGCCGCTGCCTCTCTTTGCGTTAATTTACCCGAAAAAATGAAAGCTAAGTTTTGTTCCAATAAACATCTGTCAAGAATCCATTATCTGTGTCCAAACGTGAAAAAACGAACTTTCTAAACTTTGGTTCCCGAGATACGGAGAGATAAAGCTTGGTAGATGATAAGTAATGACGACACTTTTCCAAGTTGGTTCTATTGAAATGGAAAGGAGTTAGGGCTTAAAAGACAGCAAATATCAAAAGCTTGCAGGCCTGCTGTTTCATATTTAGACTTTTATCTCGTTACCATTTACATAGTAAGACCAAGCTGAGAAAATTGTCGTTATTATCGATCATGCTTCGACTGACGACAACTTAAGAGCTAAAAGTTTACGAGGTTAATGTTTTTCACATTAAACGCAGAGCTAACAAGTGTTTGCGGATTCTTAGGTGAAGCACGTGCAGGTAGCTATGACGTAGTGGACTGCTGGTCTGTACAACTCCTGCATTCTTAGTAATAATTTGAATAGGTAGTGATTTGACTTGCAGCTGGAGACGCCATGCTAAAAAATTCATTGGAAACCGGAATTAGCTACAGTTTCCTTTTCCCAAACATTAAAAAACGAAAACCCTGCTAAATAGTTTTTCAAATAGTTATGTACACCAACATGGAATTACTTTGATCCGCTGGTTAACGTAGTTTTACGGGAAAACTTTGGAGAAAGGGCGGGGAAAATTGCTGTAATTATTATTCAATTCAAGGAAAAATTCTGTGATTTTGCGACTTCAGTTTATTTTAATGCAATAAGTCGAATGGTTTAGAAAATAGCAAATTGATTCCCCGCGGATCAAAGTCAATTCACTTTGGTGCATAGGAGCCGAAAAGCTCCAATTTGCATGGCCTTTTTAATTTCACTTCGTAGTGTAACAAATAGCGGTGTGTTGTTTGAACTAACGCTTATTCGCAGATGGCCTCTTCAAGGGCGATTGCTTCTGCCACAGCCCAGTCTGTAGCTTGGTCGCTAGAGCCGATCAATTTCTTTCTCCAATGCTGATCGAGTTCTGTTTGATCGCCAGTTGCTTACTCTATGTAACTTGGAGCAATGTTGGACGTGAAGTAAAACATCATCCGATTATCACTAAACCAAGCTACAAATTCTACAAATCATATAAAGGTTAGTTGGCTCAGTCGTAGCTGAACTCTCTCAGTGCATGCAGTAGTTTGGTAGCATTAGCAAGAAATTCTTGTTTACCTGAAAATAGGCATCACCTTCCGAGGAGCGTGGTCTAGAATTTCACTTTTGACACCATGTCAAATTAAGCAAACTAGCTGTATGCTTCAACGTGATTCCATTGGAATGAATCCCTTAACACAGATCACTAGTCGTATTTTACAACGTCACATCAGAAAACTACTCTGTGTAATGCCTAATACTGCTAGCAGTTGCGATCAGAGTCGATTATGATGTTTTTTCCGCAGTTGGCCCCGATACATTTCTAAAAAGTGCAAAATATTTTACTGCGTTTTCAAAAAGGTTTCGTTGCATGCGAAAAAAATTTGCTTACGATGGAGAAAACAATTTTAAGATTTGACTAAAACTCCCCAATATTCATTTCTTCGACCGCTAAAAATCCTATCGAATTTTATTTGAGCCAATTTGCTTTTTGATTAATACTGCTACCTTGTGTTTTGCTTAGCCTTTGTTTTTAATTCGTGCAGAAAACATAGGAATGTATTAAACAGACGACTCTGGAAGTGACTATTTCACCAGAATTTTTAAATTTTGACCCAAATCTAACCTGAACACAAATCCTTACTCTAAAACCAACCCTGAACTCTAATCGTGTAACCTCTAAAAAAGCAAATGAAAATTACTTGAATGAATATTGCACATTTCGTTGTACTCTTTTTATTCAAAAATTTTCCGGTAAAATAGTCCCTTCGTAAACTACTTGCCTACTTTTTTAAAGATTTGCGCTTGTGATGCTAATAACTGAGTTCGAAAGCTTAGCCTTCAATATTTTCGTTGCAAAAACGCTTTTTGATTAAAATTTTTAACTCAACTCCTAAGCGGGTGAGAACGATTCGTCCAAAATCATATCGGCACGGTCGCTTCGTCGTGAGCAGAGGATAAATAATTATAGACCAATAAATTAAATGTGCCTTGTTTTAAATCCAAAGTTTACTATTTTAGTGAAAGCCATTTTCGCGTTTGGATAATTGTTATTCTTAGCTTACATAGAGGTGAGGAGCAGACAACAAAACTTTTTTCAATTGCACCAACAGTTTGACCAAGAGGCGGTCACTCTCTTCCGAGAAAAACGATGACTGGACCGAATGATACTAATTTGTTCAAACGCTTTACAGGAGTGATGACGGGTACTCTTATTCTGCTTGGCAGTGTCATAGTGATGACGTTATTGGCAAGCATTGATTCGGGAATCCATAACGACATGAAATCTTACAATTCTGAATATAAATCTCTGCTCATATACGACACTTTCTTAGTAAGTGCAAACTGCGCTAATTATCTTCTAATCCAAGGGTGCCCAATACGTGCCCGTACTGTGCTTTTCAACAATGCACTGTTGTAGGGTCAGAATTGGTCGCGACCGAGAGGGGGCGTGGCGAGAAAGTCTGCTGCGTGGCCGAGCGGGTAAAGGCGTCGTTTTGACGACGGTCCTAATCGTATGATCTGGGTTCAACTAGTACTCTAGTCACGTTGTTGCGTCCTTCGATAAGACGCTTTACACTGATTATCTTTGCTTGGTGGCTTTGAACAAGTAGCAAATTCAGTGGACAAGAATTCGAAGAAATTTAAAGAAATATTAGATCATTGCTGGTAACCCATAAGCAGGTGCGAATTCCTCCAAACACGAAGTAGTCATTGCAATAAAAAGTGTGCTAGTCTTATTGGAATTGGAATATTGGAATCTTATTGGAACGACCGACGCTCGCGTCGCGTGTTCCTTTATTTTTACTCGGCCATTTTCCAACTAACGAGTGCGAAATTTCAGACTTTTGCTTATAACTCGAGAACGGTTTGGTCTAGCTACATGAAATTTTGTCAGCAGTTTAAGATTAATGAGTTATATGTTAACCGACAAGTTTGACGCCCTTCGTGGTCGACTCCTGGGAAATCATAACGACTTCCATAAAAGCTCGAAACAGCGCTGTCCAGCTCTGTGCATCTTATGACTCTAGCTGCTTTGTAGCTGCAGGGTTGGTGGTTGATCGGGCCACCTAACTGCCAGTGGAAGTCGTTATGATTTCCCAGGAGTCGATCACGAAGGACGTCAAACTTGTCGGTTATGATTTCCGTGGTCACACAAGGGGAACTCTTGTAGTAGGGATAGCCTATGGCTATCCTTACTGCAAGGGTTCAGCGATTTTTTCACTTGTTTATTTTAAGTACCACAAGTGAAAAATCGTTTATTCCCTAGAAAGCCTCTGCTGCAGTGCAAGCCCTTAAGGGCTGTCCAGTTCGGTCAAGAGTCTTGTCCAGCTGGGGAATAACTTTGTTAGAGAAGCTGAGGGCTGCCGATGAGAGCTAAAAGCTCGAAACTGCGCTGTCCAGCAATGTGCATCTTATGACTCGAGTTATATCTTTGTATCAAATTTCGAGGCAATAGGTCCCGTGGCTTTGGTTTTAGAACCTGAAACCCGCCCCGCAAGTTTGGCGTAAAAAGCGGTCTCAGTCAAAAACTGCTTAAGTACGGCAAAAAATATTTCATATGGTTGTATGTCTTAAGACACCCTTTCATCCCAACCAACTCACTTTTGGCCGCGATGAGGTTTTTTCTTTTTTTTCCTTTTATTTCTTCCTTATTTTTGTACGCTCTTCTTCTCCTAAACCACAAAACACCGAAATTTAATTGTTGTGTAAAGTTGTTGGGCTGCAAACGCAATTTTTTCTCCCGAAATTTTTGGGCAACGCCCCCAGAAACCCTCCAAAATGGGGCCCCAAAAATCAATTTTTCGAACAGCTCAAGCTAGGGTGCTCGTTTTTTTTTTGATATCAGCAGATACGTAACAGACAAATATTTTGACATAGTTTGGGGGTGCCACCCCCCCAATTGGACCCCACAAATCAAATTTTTGAACGGCTTAACTTAGGGTGCCAGTTTGTTTTCGTAATAGCAGAGATTTAACAGTCAAAAATTTCGACATAGTTTAAGGGTGCCACCCCCCTGGGGATCCC
The DNA here is from genome assembly GCA_963965965.1 of Trididemnum nubilum. NCBI lineage: Eukaryota > Metazoa > Chordata > Ascidiacea > Aplousobranchia > Didemnidae > Trididemnum > Trididemnum nubilum. The sequence continues at coordinate 21,039,416 of OZ014490.1, forward strand.
CCAAAAATCAATTTTTTGAATGGCTTAACTTAGGGTGCCAGTTTGTTTTCGTAATAGCAGATATTTTACAGACAAATATTTTGACATAGTTTGGGGGTGCCACCCCCCGAGGACCCCCAAATAGACCCCCCTAAAATCAATTTTTTGAACAGCTCAAGCTAGGGTGCCAATCTGTTTTGATATCAGCAGATATTTAATGGAAAAATATTTTGGCGTAGTTTGGGGGTGCCATCCCCTCTGGGACCCCCAACTCGATCCACCAAAATGAATTTTTTGAACAGATTAAGCTAGGGTGCCAGTGTTTTATGATATCAGCAGATATTTAACGGACAGATATTTTGACATAGTTTGGGGGTACCTCTCCAAAAACTTTCCTTCCCAAATATACCCCCCAAAATTCAATTTGTCGAATGGCTAAAGCTGGGAAGCTAACTGTTATTAATATTATTAAATATTAAAGAAATATTTTGACATAGTTTAAGGGTACCACTCCCTCGGGAAACCGAAAATTAGACCACTCCTAAATCATTTTCTTTAAATCACTTGTTAGAGAGCTATTGTTAGAGAGCTATTGTTTTTGTTGTTAAGTCTCTAAAAAATAAATATTTTGGCATGGTTAAGAGGTGACATCGCTCCCCGGAAACCCCCCAAATACATAGATTCCCCAAATCTTTACTTTTCATTTAAGCTAAAACTGTTTTTTTCATACATATTTGTAAGACAAAGAATTAAAAATACAAATAGTCGTCTGTTCGAGATAGAAGTTTTGAATTGTTGTTGTTAAGTCAAAAACATATATCTGGGACCAATACGATTCAGAGTGTCTTATGTAAATAAATAATATGTACTAGACCAGGGTTTCTCAACCAGTGGGCCATTGCCCATTGGTGGGCCACTGGAGATTTTGCGGTGGGCCACAGAGCTTTTCGAAAAATTGGCTGCTTGGTTCAAAAAAGTCTTATTTCAGTTACATCTATTGGAAAATTGACAAAAATTGAGGACTCCTATGCGCTGACCTTTTTTCGGAAATCAAGGCAAAAATCACTCTCCCAGATGTGAAGACCTTTTTTTTGTTTAGAGATTAGGGCAAAAATCACTCTCCCAGAGGAAAAGACCCTTTTTATTTTGAGATCTGGGCAATCACTGGGCAAACAACGCTGACTTGAAAGTGGAGACCTTTTTTTCGAGGCGGAGCGCCACAGGACAATGGGCTACGCAAACTTTCAAAAAACACGAAATCGGCTACGGTTCTGAAAAGGTTGAGAACCACTGTACTAGACATTACACGATAGCTTCTTTTTAAATTTACGCTTGAGCTCTGATATATGTATTTATAGTACTGATGGTAGAAGCTTTTACAGACAAATTGTTGTTAATCACTTGAGATGTTGGTTTAGCACGTAATTTGATATGATAGGATTATCACTGCACTATGAAAATTTTTCTATTTGTTCAACCTGCAATATTGCTGACAGAAACGTGTTTAACCATGTGTACCGTGCAATTACAATTTATTTTGCAAAGCTACGGCATTTCACTTGGTCTCTGAGAATACGTTACAGCCTACACGCTAATTTCAGAGCAAACAAGTTACAAGCGAACTTTCTAGCGCCAAAATGCCGGAAACTCCAATATTTCACAGCCGTTAGCGTGCGCCGTATGACAAAATATGCATGTAAAGCGTTTCCCTCGTAGCAAGGAAGTAGGAATTTAATCAAAATATAAATAATTTGGAAAAGGCATGTTGCCTTAAATTAAGATTGATCAGACGATTTTGTTGGATATTCAAAGAATACCCAGATGCCCCTCACCAATCGTCACTATTACTTGATGAAGACCGGGTGTTGAACAGAATAGTGCGGAGTTATCTTAGAAGTTGAAGCTTTTGTAGAACGCTAAAACACACTTTGGCTGGTGGTAAAGCAATTTTAATTAGCTTGTTTAGCAACTGCAATGGGCTACTGAACTGCAGTTATAGTATAGAATCTTGCATTTTTACATTACTCGCAACTCAGATTTCTTAGCAGCCAACTAAACATTTTGCTTCCTATTGATGATTTATGAGAAAATAGAATATACTTTAATCAGTGACACAGTTAGGGGAGAGTGAAAGAGCTAAAGCTCCCTTGTTAACCAAGTCGCTGAAAAGATTTAAGCTATATATGCGATCTTTCATCTTTTAAAGGTATTTTGCAAAACGACATCGGGTGGATATTTCTATTTAAAAAGTGCTGACGCGACGTCACACTAACAATTGACTTTTGAATGGCTTAACGCAGTGTCTCTCAACCATTTTTTTCTGCGACCCAAATTCGTTTAAACATGCTATCTGCAAGAACAGCTGCGACCTAATTAAGTAGTTACAAAAAAACAGAACACAAAAAAGCAATACTTTTATTTCACAGCATTTATCACCATTTTGCTTCAACAATTTTTAAAATCGTGACTCAACATCACTCTACGCTAAACGCATTGGATGCTCTTCACCTAGACTGTTTCTATATTTCTCTTTTATAAATGTCAGAGCAGAAAATCCCATCTCACGTAAATATGAACTTGGAAAAGAGATTATAATTTTTAAGGTTTCTTCATAGAACATTGGATATTCGTTTGCTTAACTATGAATTAAAGATAATCAAAGTACTGAGGGCTCTACTTGTGTCAGCAACCCATTCATAAAGTTTTGGCGACCCTTGCTTTGAGAAACGCTGGCTTAACCTGACGGGTTATTTTTTTAGAATCAGAAACCATGACGTTGATGTTTTTTGACATTGTTTCGGATTTCTACTTTTCTGGAGGTTCCATAATCAGATATTTTTAAATTGTTGCTGATTTTACGGTAGACGAATAGTACTTTTGAGCGTCACAGCATTAGCCACGCGTCGGTCGTTCACTAAGTTTGCTGGCAAACTCCTTTCTAGTTTTCCGTTTGTTTCACTCAGTTGTGGGAAACCATGGCCGAGTTGAGACCTACGAAACGGAAAACAAGTAAAAAACATCAATTTTTCAATAGTTTGGCGAGTAAAAAACATAGTTTGCTATCGAATTTTTATTGCATTAATAGATACTCTGATTTTTCCGTATAGCGCCATATCGCCTCTAAATTCATTTGCTGCTTTTTTCTTTACAGACACTTTGCAATATCATCATTCTATTAGCTTGCATTGCCGGTTTTTACATGTTTACAATCGTCCATGCCCCCAAAAGAGAAGATTTTCAAGCGGGTTTAGATGTCGTCCTTCTCTTCATATGTTTGATTGGTCCCTTACTTGTTGACCTTTTTTCTGTCCTTTCCCTATCTGCTGGACCTGAGGAAACAAAAAGGGGCGTATGGGAAATGTCCCTGGCGAGTTCGATCACCGATATTGTTGTCAGCATCGTGCAGGTGTGCTACAAAAAGTGTTTTCTATACTCTAGTGTTTTTATTTCCAGTGAAAAACCGCTACAAATCAAATTTTAAAACTCAAACGTGAAAATTTTATCATTATTTGCTAATTGAAAACGCAGTTGGCAAAATACACTCTTCTTTTTTATACGAGAAATTGTATAAGAACACGTGGCTCTCTATTGGTCAAAATTTAAGAAGAATGCCAGCCTCGGCATATAGAACATTTTACAACACTGGCCGGTACTATGCATTTGTGTTCTTAATCTTTTCTATACGAGTTTGCGGAGCCCATCTTCGCGTCATTGCGCCCAGGCAACACAGCCCCTTTCAAAGAAATGTGGCAGCGGGGCAAGCCGTTGACAACACTGTGTCCGATTTGACCGGCCCAAGATGTGAACCTTAGACCACCCGCTCCTTTGACGAACACGTTACCGTTGGTCGAGCGTTCGTCTCTGGAGCGAGAAGTCTGAGGTTTAAATCTCGGGCCGGTTAAATCGGACACAATGTTGCCAACGGCTTGCCACCGCTGCAATATTTCTTCGAAAGAAGCTTTGTTGCCTTGGCGCAACGACGCGGAAATGGGCCCCGCAAACTCATTACACGCTTCGGCGTAGTACAGCGAGTATAATGAAGGATTTGATTTGATCTTCTCTATATTGCCGTTGCTGATGAATTATCTAAAGATTACATTTCAAGAATTGTGACCTATACCGAAATTTTGATCCAGCAAGAATGAATTTGTGTCTCTACTATTTTTAAATTTAATTAGGAGCAATCGAGGCTAAAAATTGAAAGGGTTTCCGGACCCGGTGAGGTTTCATTTTCAGGGTGGTTTTTCTTTCCTCACCTTGCTCCGTTGAGCTAAACATAGTTTTGGGCCGGTTGCGCCTCCCATTGACCGCCTACGTAACCGTGCCTGGCCTAGCACTGGTCACTGTCCCTCTCTTTTCTCTTTATCAATCATTCGAACAACTACTCCAGCCGTTAGTTTTACTTCCATCTTGTGTGCCTGCGTGTATGTTGATGAGTGTGATTGATTAGGCCTACAGTGTACTTAAGCTGGTGTGAGAGGTGTAGCAACCACGCAAATAAAAATCGCTTATTTGTCTACAGTATCTATCCTCTGCATGTCTTAACGTCTGACGTTGTGTCGCTACTTCCTTTTCCTGACTCTTCGTGTTATTATTGTGTTACCATGCATTTGCTATTGTTGTGGTGGTCAAGAATAAAAAAAGAATGAATGAATGTGTAAAAATTTAAGAACAGCTAGCCTCTACCCAAAATATACTGGTTCTTATAAAGGAAAAAAACTGTAATCCATATCCATTAGTCTTTGGGGACATTTGCCCTTACAAGGTTGCCAAGCAGTTTTTGAAAGAGTTATATCAAAGGCAGATTAAATTATACTTTCGGAAAAATCAGAAGTTGATTTAAGGGTGAAATCATGTAATGATTGTTTTTTCTGCTTCTTATGCTTGTCAGGATCTTTCTGATTTCGTACGTCTACAATTGAAAGCAAAAATAGACTTTGGAGTTTTAGTTTACTTTCAAAGAATGTGTTTGTTTTATTTGTATAAAAAAACGTTACTATATAAGTAAGATTTACGATTAATATTTGCTTTAAATTGGAGAATATTCCAGTAAACAACAATTTAGGAATTTCAAGCTAATCATTGAGAAAAATGGTAGTATTATTTGAATTGTTCAGATGATCATTTTGGCATTAATGTTTAAGTGATTACCATTACCCAAAGCTTATACAGTATAATGTTGTTTCAGATATTGTTTATTGTTTATGGATTCAGCAGAGAACCTTCAACTTTTTCACTTTCCAAGTAACTTAATATATTTCAACTATTTTGTTGTTTTTGTGTTTTTTCTTTCAGTGGTAAAGAGATATTGCTTGAAATCGGTTTTATTAAAGAAATGAGAACTACTTCAGGTAATAAAGTAATAAAGTGGTCCCCCAAATCTTTTTCCAGAATTTCCTTTATTCGCGAAAATATGATTTAATCCATTTGACTCCACACCATTGGCAATCCTGCATTTCGCAATTTTGTGACATCACAAAAGGCCTAGTGTGGGTCAACTCTGGTAGTCTAGCTCAAAAAGCACCAGTAGCAGTGGCCAATTTTTCAGATTTGGTTTGGCTACTCCTTGCTACCTTACCAGTTGATAAGTTATGGGTATTAGATTAGGCCTACAGTAGGCTACTGTATTATTGCGCTAGTTGATTACAGATCCCAGATTAACCTACAGTATATTCTGTTATTCTATAGCTTGTTGTACAATTTAGCTTAGTGAAAAAGAGTTGGCAAGAATAGGACTGGTAGGCCAAGCTGGTATAGTTTTAAAGCAATAGCTTAAATCTGTGAGAAATAGCCTAAATCTGTGAGAAATTTTGCAAAATCAGCCTTTGGCTGCCAATGGAGTCAAACGGATTAAATGGTATTTTCGCGAATAAAGGGAATTGTAGAAAAAGGCTTGGGGCACCTCTTATTACCTCAGGTAGTTCTTATTTCTTCAATAAACCCGATTTCGATCAGTATCTCTTTAAGCTTTTTGCAGTAGTAGCTTGCATTTATATCGTAAGTTGAGAAACAATCAATTCCCGATTTCCCTCAATACATCGACGTTTAACAATTTGCGTTAGGTTTTGTCATTATGCTGAATAATACGAAGTTACATTCATTTACCTAAAATTTCAACAACATTGTAATTGCATCTTTATTAAATAATAAGAATAGCAATAATAATAATGTAGTAACCCTAACTTTAGCATCTTCTTTTACCAAGTTGCTTTGGCCAGGACACTGCGAAAGGAGATTTCGGTCTTCGAGTCACGCTGCCACTTGTCTGCCACATACGGTGAAAGCTTTACATTGTCCCTTTTTTTGCTAAACGTCGAGCTGAGAAGCTGTAAATACCAATTTTATGGTCTTTGATTGGACCCGATCGGGAATCGAACCTTATTCTACCGCTTTTGTGGCAAGCACGCTCTATTCACTTGACTACTGTTGGGTTTTAATGTGACTAATTATGAGATAGTTAGTTTGCTCGTTAAAGAAGTCAAGTAGTTCGCTTTATAGTAAAACGAAGTCGTCTCCAACGTCATATTTATCGGAGAAGACGAATTCATACGACAACTTAAAGAAGACTGAGCACGTAAAGATGGTAGCTTACCACCACGCAAACAATCACCATGATCCAAATCTAAGCAAAGTAGGCACTCTGGTACATAACTTATAGTAGGACGCAGGTACCATTTTAGCATGTCCAGTTTTAAGGCATTTTTGGTGTGTTTTTAAAAGAAAAAGAATTTGAGAATAAATATGGATCAATCAATCAATCAAAGAATTATAGGTATATTTGAGTAATTTTTTTTCCCGATACTTAATTGACAGTCGCGTTAGCACTGACTTAACTCGTGGATTAGTACTCGACTCTTGAAGTATGTGATGTTATAGCTATAATAGCATACTGCATTTTCGAATCTCCGATTTTCATCCAATCTACAGTTCATTAAGAACGGGATTTATTAGTGGGCTGCGAATAACTTATAAGCAGGGTTACTATTTGCTTACGCGTAAAGATAAGCACACTGCTGTGCAATGACCGAATAGGTTTTACCACTCCGGTCTTCACCGGGCTTCAGTGAAACTTTCGGCCTGGATTTTGGTGAAGACCAAAAAAAAAAACAAAAAAAATGTCTTCACCGAGGTTTGCGCAACCTTCGGCACGAACTTACTTGAAGAACAAAAAAAAAACAAAATTATTCTAACTAGGACATACTAAGCACGGTAATCAATAATAAGCACGTTTCTTAGAAATAAGTACAGTGCTCTTGAAATTAAGCACAAATCTTAGAAGTAAGTACAAAATGATAACCCTGCTTATAAGTGTGCTAAGAAGTTAATACCGAGGTTTTTTTAGTTCAAATTAATCAACTCAAGTCTTTAGACATACTCGCTGTATTATGCCGAAGCGTGTAACGAGTTTGCTGGGCCCATCTCTGGGTCATTGCGCCTCCAGGCAACACAGTTTCTTTCGAAGAACTATCACAGCGGTGGCGAGTTGTTGGCAACACTGTGTACGATCTAACCGGGCCGAGGTTTAAACCTTAGATCTCCCGTTTCATAGACGAATGCGTTACCACTCGAACAATTTTTTCAGTTCTGTACCCCAATTATTTTTTAATTTTTCAGGAAAATATGGTTGAGCTTGAGGAAATGAAACCAGAACGGGAGGAGAGTGGTGGCTCGTCACCTACTAAGAGCTTGAGCAGTCAACCTGGCCCCAACCCTGCCATCAAGGTGTCCGAGTGGGAGGACAGTAGGGAGGACGATTCAAGTAATGCAGGTGGAATGTTTGAAACACATCTGGATGGCAACCAGCTACTGCGCACGCCCCAAACGATGGCTCCTCGAAACAGCCGCACTGTGAACACATTAGAACAGCGTTCTGTACCTCGTAAGAAGCGAATCGTGCTCCGTGATATCATGATGTTTCTTGTCATATCGAATTCCTGTCTTTGGATGCTGTTGTCATTGAATGGAACAGCTTACAAAGTTTATTCTTACCAGAGCGAATATTTTGGACATAGTGCCTGGACCACGTTAGCTTCAGTCACTGCGCCCCTGACCATTTTCTTAAAACTTCATTTTGCCGCTTGTTTTTTTGAGATTTGGTCCTACTCTTGAATATGCTTTTCTTCACTGAAGCGTTTTCTTCAATGCTTGTTGCAATCTAGTTTTGCGTAACTGTGCCCTTTGGTGCTTCGTAAAACGATTTGTGGTGCAAACGAATGGAGATATTATTTTTTGTTTTCAACCCAAAGAAATGGAATGTCAAATTCAACTGTTTATTGCAATTTATTTTTTTGTTTTTTTTAACGTATAATGACCGTTTTATCGAAAGCTTTTAGTTTTAAAAAAGAACTGAAAAAACATTTTAAGCCCTTTTTACGATTTTGAGAGGTTGGATTTTGGTTTGAGGTAGAATTTCATGATCAGAGTAACTGGTTTTGGTTAGAGTTGGGGTGTGGACGTAAAATTTTGTTTTGACGTTAATTTTTTGGTATTAGAGTTAATTATACCATTTGAAATTCCCGGCTTCCCGGCTATTTTTTCATAGCGGTGTTTAAACGAGGACTAAACGTAAAATCAAGGAGGTATTTAAAGTTAGGCCAATCGGATAAGACTAGATTGGCGGTGATTCCATCCTTTTTGACGGAGCCGTTCCAGAGATATTTTACTTCAAACACGACTTAGGGGCCTTTAATTGAGTCCAATGTTATAAATTTTATTGGCAACCTTGACGTTGATAACGATCACCTTAGCGACGCCTTCCCAATTCTAACCTAAAGCAACGCCGCTATTAAGTTACTTCATTGAGTGTTTTTGCTGCGCACTAATCAGTTCGATCTTTTCAGCTCAACATATCCGAGCTGGTAAAATGAATAGACTGTTTGGTAGCCTAACGATCTGTGTAAAAATCAAGCTGTCAGATAGATTTCAGTGTATATCATAGCCTAGCCTCGCAATAAAGATTTTATTACTAGGGTACTAAGTACAAACTCATACCAGATAATAAGACTACCAGTACCTGAGTAGGCCTATTGTATTTGCGCACAGTATTTCATGACCCTAGAATAAACTTTTCCTGCTTAAGTTATAAACAATGGCTTAATACTCTATTGCAATATGTACCCTTACTTTTGCTTGTTCCTAAACGTTTGTTACCTAGACTACCGTACAGTCTACTCTTTTTTCCAGCTGGGATATGTTCTGCTGACTAGATCAATTTGATTAGTGCGCTGCGAAACGACTCAATGCAGTAGCCGACGCTAAGGTTGTTAAAGTCAAGATTGCCAATAAAAATTAGAACATTAGACTCAATTAGAGGTCCCGACGTCGTGTTTAAAGTAGAATATCTCTGAAACGGCTCCATCAAGAAGGATGGAGTCACCGCCAGTATAATCTTTGCTATTGGTCTAATTTTAAACATCCTCATTTATTTTGTCTGTAGTCCTCTTAAATGTGGGCAAAGACACTGTGAAGCTTTTCGGTTTAGTAGCTGGACTTTAAATTTCACTGATTTTGTGAGCGGGTTGGATCCAAGCCGAAAGTAGTCTGGATGGTTATGAGGAAGGCGCTTTAGATTTTGCAATATTACGCTTAAGATGATCAAAAACGCGAATAACATCAGTGTTCTCTGCAAAGTTTAGTATTAGGTTCGAGTTAATAGACCAACCGTGACACTAGCAGCAATTTAAATCTAAAACTGAAGTCTTTGCTCGTAGTTTTGCTAAAATTGTCAGAATTTTCATAGTTTTTCCAATTTATGAAGTGGTACGAAACCTTCAAATTTATGTTGAACTGCCCGTTTAATGGATCCAGCTCTAAGCTACTTCCAAAGGTAACCAAACAACTGACAAAGAAGAGGTTGCAGAAATCTAGCTCTCTCAGTGACTGAGAAATTCATTGCTATTGAGATTGAGAGAGCTAGGTTCCAGCCTCTTGTTTTACCGTTGTTTATTACATTTTTTAGCTTTTTTCTTAGGTATTTGTTCCCTGCTCTATACACCCACTTTTACGTTACAAGACTCCATACGAATTATTTGTACTCCCTTTGTACGATGATAGGCCGAATTTACTTTATTTCAATGACAATCAGTTTCTGCGTTTCAAACATTTGCTCATGCTGAATGACTTTGAAACTTTACTGAGCGGAGACTAGCGCCACTGGCTGTGAGTACTGCTACCTCATGCACCGTATTTTACTGAATTCTTTTAACTATGCCGATTTTGCTGTGCTAGTGTAATTTATTATCATGTTGTTTTTTTTCTTTAATAAAACACGAGATAATACGATATCCGAACTTGTGCGCGATAGGCCATAGGCCTACTGTTGAAACCAAGTAGCAATTATGGCCTACTACTGCTACTAGCCTTAATTACTTTCGCTTGTTCTTAGACACTTGTTACGCAATTTGACGGCTTGATTTTTACTACGGTCGCTTTGGCTTCTATACACTTGTACACCATGGTTTTTGTTTCTAACTCGAATCTGTTCTGCTTGCTGAGTGAATCAAACTAATTAGTGAGCAGTGAAACAGCTCAATGTAGGAGCCTATAGAATTACCGAAAAGCGTTGCTTTAGGATAAAACTGGAATAGTGTTGCTAATTTTATCAATGTCAGAGTTGCAAATTAAAATCAGCGGGTATACCTACGTCCATTGATGCTATTTAAACTTCGCAAGAACCGCATTTTGTATAACCGGTTCTCTATAATTAGCAGAGGTGGAGCCCTCGAGGACGTCCTTGGCCTTGAGAACACATTTTTAAATCCTTGGCCTGGAAGCCTCAAGTCCTCGAAAATTGCCCTGTCCTCGGCTCGAGGACATCACTCTTTTTTGAACCGTTAAAATTTTGCTGGAAAACGCCAGAAACCTTGCGGAAAATTTGCAAAGACCTTTTTTGTATTCCTCTTTTGGTGATCGCATGAAAAAAATTTTTGAAGACGTTTTATTTCGGAGTTCGCCTGAAAAAAGTTTCTGAGGACCTTTTTTTGGAGAACACTTACGTCTGTGTCCTTGGGCGTTGGCCTCGAGCATTGCTGTCCTTGGCCTCGAGACGGGCTGTCCTTGGCCTTAGTCTCGGATTTTTTTTGTATCCTTGGCCTCGAGCCTTGTATCCTCGACTTCACCTCTGATATACTGTAATTAGCAACCTTATTAGTTCGAGCTAAATGTGCAGCATATCTAGTCAGCATGCATTGTTTACACGTTTCACATTTAAAAATGATAGAGATCTTAAGCTTGTTTCTTTACTGGCTATTTCTAAACAAAAAATCTTTAGTAACTTTAAGGAAATTCTGCTTTTTTGAGTTACGTTAGTGCAGTGCCGTCGCTACGGGGGGGCAGTGCCCCCCATTTCGGTTTATTCAAAATACTTTTTGAAACATTACGTAACGACAGGGCGACATGCAATAATGGAAAAAGAAATAATAACGTTCAAACATAATTCCTGTTCGACGTTTTCTCGATTCTGAGAGAAATTGTTGGGCACCAACTGCTGTACAAACATGTGACGCAATAATCCGTCTTATTAACACGTTTTTACGGATGTGTCGCGGAATAGGGATGCAAGCCTGTAGAATGGTTACCGGTACTTCGTTAGTGATTATGACCTGAAACAATAGGTGGGCAAGTTAATGCAAAACGTTAGCTTCGTTAACCACTTGTCCGTTAACAAACTTCACACCTCAGTTAACGCTAATCCGTTATTTGCAACTTTAATTAACGGAAGTTAATAAAGTCCGTTAATTCGTTAACATTTTGCGTGTAATTTACATTTCTGTTTATTCACTTGCTTCTAGAACACGTATTGACGCTGTTGAGCTGATTGTAAGAAAATATTTATTGCTGTGGTGGTCTTTTTGTGATTTGGAAGTTACATTTTACAGTCTAATCTAATTTCAAGATAAAAATAAGTTCAAATGCACTAACGAAGCTGCAATCGGAAAACCTTTGGAAATGGTGAACAGCGATAATTAATAGACGTATGAGGCTGCAGCTTATTATTTGCCACAAAAAAAAGCTCCTTTCTTCGCTCTCTGGTATAAAACTCGTGCTAATACGCAACAAGTGTTACCAGTGCAAACTGGTTTGTACCGGTACGATGAATGAATGGTGCAAGATATTAACGATAAAAACCTTAACGGAAGTTAACAGAACTTAACGGAAGTTAATTTAGTCCGTTAACATGAAAAAACTGTTTAACGGATTAACGAGTTAATGAAAAAGTTAGCTTCGTTATTAACAATTAATGGACTTGTGCCAACCTATGAATATGTGAAAACATTTTTTAAAATACCAATTGCTTTTGTTTGTTTTTTTATAGCAAACTCAAGATTTTATTACGTCGCAGTCAATGGCACAACCAAGGGAAAGGGGCTTCCGCCCCTTTTAGCCAAGTTATTTAAAAAAAATTAACCCAAAAACACAAGCGTTTAAACATGTTTCCGACTTGACCTCTGAAGTATAAATAAGGGAGGCAAAAGGGGCTAGGCAATTTAATTCTTTCAATACCTTCTGAATTTTAGCAATTTACTGTAGTTATTCACATTATGTTAATCACAAAAATCGCCCAGCGGCTGGAGGCTCTGCCCCCCCTTGGCCCACTCTATGCTACGCATGAGTTGCATCAGTTTGTTCGACACGGGGCCTAAATTAGACAATTTTTGTGCAAAAAATTTTAATTTTGGTTCAAGCCCCCTCCTTCTTAGCAAAATCCTGGTTGCGCTTCTGGTCGCATTCATTGCTGCTGACAGATTTTTCGAGCGATTATATGCAGTACTTAAACAACAAAGTTTTGCATGAGGAGGCGCTTCGCAGCCTTGACCAAACGCATTTGTACTGCGGCTGCAATTTAGTGGAAATTGTGCTCCAAGTTCAGAATCTCCATTTTGCTCCAGAAATTTTGCTTCAAGCTTTTCCCGAATTTTATTGAAGACCTAAAAAAACGTTCTCACCCAAATTTGAAGGGATTTTGTCCCCGAACTCGTACGAAGACCAAAAAAGGTCTACACCGCAATTGGCACTGTTTTGGCCGGAAATTAGTACCAACAGCCACTTTTTTGTCAAATCGTCCAGACGCTTGCTGTTAGTGGAGGGCGTTGAAATCTAGTTAGGGGAAACGTTGAAATCTCGATGGGGGGACGCTGAAATCTCGTTGGAGGGACACTAACTCTCGATGGGGGGACGCGTCCCCCCTACAATTTAAGTACTGATTATACGGACCGCATACGAAACGAGCTTAGAAACGCTGCTGGCCTTAAACGTCGCATTTTTCAGACATAAATACAAAATTGTTAAAATAGCGTACAATTTATAGCCGTAAAATACCAGATTTTATGTGCAAAAGTTAAGTCTATTCTAGTGCCTCTCTGCTGTCGGCTTGTGCCCCCTCACTTCGGTTGCTCTGGCGACGGCACTGCGTTAGTGTGTGTATAATGCTTGCAAGAGATGTTTTTCTAAAATAAGTGCTGAGATAAAAATTTTGCCACAGCAGGCTCAAAACTATGATGTCATAAATAAATGAAAATATCACTTTTATTTCCAAAGTTTTTTAAGTGTTGAAGTTTTAGGCTTAGCCAGTGTTGGTTAGTTTGTTAACCACACTTGTTAACATTTGCAAATGTATGAAAAATTTGAGCAAAATGAGTTGTCCAATTTTGGACTCTTGTATCAGAGCTTCATGAATTTTGCGTACAAAAACGAAGCCTTGAAAGGCAAGCGATTTTTAGTTTATTGCTATTTTAATTTACAAGAACAACAACTAGACCTATGCTATCGTATCCAGGCGCGTAGCCAGGATTTGGAAAAGGGGGGGGCTATTTTGAAAGAGTGAGAAAAGTGCAAACGACCTTGACCCGAATTTTCATTGTTCTTGAAACACTGTCACACGGTTTCTCTGAAAATCAAGGCGGCATTTCTCGGAAATCCCGGAATTTCAAACATTTTATTTGCCCAAATTCAGGTGATCTCAAAAAAAAAAAAAAAAAAGGTCTTCACCGATTTTGAGACTGATTTTTCGGCCAAAATCGAAAATTCAAACGTTTTTTCCGCCCAAATTCAGGTGATCTCCAAAAAAAAAGGTCTACTCTCAATGTTTCGCCGATGGGGGGAAGGCTATTTTCAATTTTTCACAAAAAATCGGCCTCAAATGCACCAAAAACATGCGATTTTGCATACTTCACAAGTCAATGGGGGGGGCTCGAGCCCCCGCTCCCCCCCCCCCCCTGGCTACGCTACTGATCGTATCTACGCTTTTTTAATATAAGAACCAGTACATTTTAGGTTGAGCAAGGCTATTCTTAAACTTTTATAAATTTTCAGCCTCATTTGTTTTTAATTTTATCGCAGAATAAAGTAGCATAACTTTATTCTTGCATGGTTAAATGTGTTGCCTTTGTTAAGATAACTCAAAATGTTACAGAGATGGTTAGCTTCCAATATGTTAAATCTGTATCAAAAAGCTTACTAGTACCATTACCAAAGCCTTGCAAAACTTAATTTGTAAATAATACAAGACCATCAATTCTGCTGAAAATATCAAGAAAAATAACGAACTCGAATCCAGTGGGGGTTCAAAACCCTCTGCTCAAACCGAAGAAATACAAGAAAAACTTATAACACATAAGAAAATTCATTGCAATTACTGGAGCAAGATCCATTTCCTGTACAGACTTGACAGAAAAAAAAACTTAGTGGGGGAATGAACATCTCCAAAATTGTCTTTTTTTAATGCAAACGAATTAGGTTAAAACGTCATTTATTTTATGATTTATCGACTCGCAAAAAAAGGTTGAAATTTTACCATTAGCAACCACCTTCACAACCCGTTTAGGCAGCCAGTTTAATAATGTATTTGCACTGCTAATTTTCATGCCACGTTTTAAAAGCAGTAAAGTTTACTAAAATAGGGCAAAAATTAAGTAATTTTTGCAAAGAAAATGCGAAAGCCCCCAGCCCTAATTAACCCCTCCCATTTGCAGACTTCTAGCAACGTGCCAGGCTAAACTTGCAGTCAGTATCCAAAAATTTATTTTTGAATAACTCATTGTGGCTGGTTGCACCTAAAACCTATTAAACTGAAAGGGGAAGTCGCACAAAAACGTTTACAAAAATATCATATCACGAACGGAACCCCTGCAAGAATTTCTGGATCCGCCCCTAAACCTGATGTGGAATAGTTTTTATCATTCGTTCAGAAAAGATTGATCAAACATGGATATCGTCTGGGCCAAGAAACTGTAGGAAATTGTTTTAACAAAAATGAAACTGCTTACATTACCAATTTAGATCTTTCATCAGCATAAGACAATGTGGATTTAAAGCATGTTGCTAGATGCACTAACAACCTATAATTTGAGAACCGAAAAGGTCAGAAATAATGCGAAGTATTTGCAGATCAAAACCGAACTTGGTGTAAAAATGAACGGACAGAAGAGCAGTTGGTTTAACTTAAACTGGGAATTCCACAAGGGGACAGCTAGGCCCATTGTTGTTCACTTGGAGCCGCTTTAAAAAAAAAAAGATTGGAAACCGACAAAAATTTCAAGAAACTGATCTACGCCTTTAGAATATTACCTTTATCGCACCGCCAAAACTCGACTTTAAAAAAAATGGAAAAAATATTGGAAAAACGGCATCTGAAAACGAACTGCGCCAAAACAAAACTCACAAAAATATCAAAAACTGATAAAGAATCGCGATGTAACGCGAAGAGAGACTTTGGCACTTTGTACAATGAACAAATTACATCACAAATTTAGTCTGGCAGAGTAAAAATCTAAAATTCCAAAAAATTTCAAAGCTTATGTTGAAAGTATTCTACAACTTTATACTGTCGGTTTCTATGATTCTAGAACTGTATGGATGTGAGCTTGAGCGATGAACAAAACCATCATTAAAGGAAAAAAAAAAAGTTTCAAACGAAGGTTGATAAGGAGAATAATAGTCTACTTCTAAGTATATTTTCTCCTTGAATAATGAAAAACGAAGAAATTGACTCATTTGATGAATCCGAGGAAAATATATAGAAGATGGTAAATGTTGAGACATGTTGTAAGAATGGACGACAATGTACCAGCTAAAACAAAAACAGTCAATAGCCGAAACTCTACAACAAATGAGAAGAAACACTAAGAAAAAACCAACATCCACATTTTTAAGTATACAATTGCTCTGATGTTTAAACCAGCATCAAATCAATTCCTTAGACAAAACAATAATTGTTCTTGCACGGGACTGACAGCGTTGAAGCGTTATACCTCCAAATTGCAAGAGGATAAGGCTAGACTTCAGTCAAGATCTCGAAGATACCTTGGGACCTCAAAATAATAATGGTTTGTTATAGATCATAATTAAAGCTAGACCAATCAACGATGGCAATATAAAAAGGCAAACAAAGCTCTGCTGGTTTTTTTGATGCTGAGGCTGGTGTTGTTCTTAATTTGTTCTTAAATTTTGAGCAAAAATGCGCTCACTGCTTATGTTCTTATAAAATTGGGCTTCCAAAAAAGTGTAATGCTTGAGGTCCTTTTTTCTAGCAAAGGGGCCTGAAAATCTTGTCATTTTTGCAATTTTCGTCTTGTCAGGTAAGTAAATCCACTGATACTTACAGCAATTTTGCGAAAATACATTAAAAAAAAGTTTGAAAAAACTACGCAAATTTGAAAAAAATTAATAAATCTGAATGAAAATCAAAAATAACAAGGCGTTAATTTAAATAATAACAAGAGGTTTATTTTGAAAGAATCCTCAGACTTTGTCTCCGTTATCGCAAATTAAGTTATGAATATTGCGTGTAGCTTATCAAGGAAAAAAATTTCACACTGAGCTCGTTGATTTTGCAGCTCAACCACTCCCAAGAATACTTGTTTTCTTAACATAAGATTCTTCCATTAACAAAGTTGGACTGTTAGTAAAGAGAGACGCACAGCTATAGAAAAAAAAAAAATTATGCAGCATCGGCTTTTTCATCAAATAACCTTAGTTTAAAGAATTAGCTAGATAGACGTTGTCCTTGGGCAAGCGTCCGACAAATTGTCTGAAACTTCACTGAAATTTATGGCAAGTAATTAATCTACAGGTAGCAATATGACAGTCATTTATTAAAAAGGGTGAAGCACCCAGCCAATTCCGTTAGTTTGCTATAACAAAATCAAATTATAATTTTTGAATTTCATTGTTCTCATTTTGTGGCTTCGGTTACAGAGATATTTTACTGATAAAAAGAGATACCCCCCTAAAACATATTTTAAAACCCTGAATCTGCTGTTCTCTCAGTTTGAACTTTGAGAGAGAAGAGAGACTGAATAATATAATCCTTTCAGTCACATAACGTAACTATAATTCAAATTTGGCAAAACTTTTTCTTTTTCTGAAAATTCGAATTGGAAGAACAAATTTAGGGTTTTCAAAAACTTGTTTGGAGGATATCTCTTCGTATTTGTAAAATATTTTGGCCACCGCAGCCCCAAAACAAAAATAAAAATTTTCAAAAATTTTATTTTGAGTTGAGCTGTTGCAAAGTACCGAAATTGGCTAAATACTTCACCCCCTTCAAGAAATTTAAAAAAGGACATTCAAACCAAAAATTAGAAATGTTTACGTCTCATTGTCGACAATGTTTAGAATTGGACCGAGGACACGTTTAACTTTATTTTATACGTGTTATTTAACCAAAGCATTTTTCAGGTGTGGGCTCAAAAATGCCCCCTATCCAAATCCTAAACCAAAAGTCATGTGATCACCAAATTTAGCATACGGGTTGGTGTTTATCAGAATTGTCAGAAAAACTGGTTTTGAGTTGATGACGCCATCATAGTGACGTCAAAACTATAATTTTGAAAAATGACGTCATTTTTTCAATGGCGTCACAGGTTTTCAAATTTTGAACATTGGTTTGTTTTTTGATATTGTTTATACAATGCTCATGTAAAATTAGTTACGTCACAAAAACGTCTTATGACGTCATTTAACCCTATTTTAAACGGGGCAAAAATATCCCCTCTCGCTCTTTTTGTAATAAATCCCTTCAAAACCAAGCCTTTTACTTCAAAAAACTTGAAGTTGTTAAGGTAGCAAAATTTCCTGGTTTTGAGGTTTACCAAAATACTTTTTGGCCCACATTTAACTTAAAAACGTCATTAGACGTTTTTGTGACGTAGCTACTTTGACGTATGCATTTTATGATTCAATTTGAGAAAACAAACTTATGTACAAAATTTGAGCCGCCTATCACCTCACTGAAAAAATAGCGTCATTTTTCGAAAATTATGCTCTTACTGTATGTATATATGACGTCATAGTATTTCTGTTTAAATAAGACATCCTTTTTGATCCCAATTACGGGTGAAACAAACTGTAGGGTTTTAAATTCCTAATATTGTCGTGTACTGTGTTATATTATGACGTCATAGTAATACATAAGAGCTATATTTTTAAAAATAATACGTCACCGTGACGTCATCATCTCAAAAACAGTTTTTTTAAAAATTTGGTAAACACCAACCCACATGCCAAATTTAGTGTTCCTACAACTTTCGGTTTAAGAGGTAAATACGGGGCATTTTGCCTCCACACCCCTTCCCAGTTTAAAATGCCTTCGTCAAATAGCCAGCGCAAGATAGGATTCAGTTAAACAGGAGGCAGCAAATGCTCAAATTTTGGAAAGCGACTTCGACAGACCTCAAAATTTGGAAACTTTCCTTACCTTAACAACTGCAAATTCTTAGGGGTTATTTGTAAATAAATTGGATTCAAAGTCAAGTTGATTTGAAGTCAAGAGCGGTTTTATGAAGGGATTTATCACAAAAAAAAACAAAAAAGGACATTTTTTAAAAGTTAATGCTAATGTAATTACGTGGCAAGCGAAGTTAAGCGCAAATATGTTTGTTTTATTATGACTAGAAGGCTACAACAAGCGCCAGCGGTTACGCATTATAAGGCGAACAAACTTGACGCCGTCTGTTAGCCAGTATTTAAATGAAATCACAGTCAAAATAATTGCCAAAAAATTTTTTATACCCTTTATACTTTTTTTCTAAGAACCAATAAATGCAGAATTGAGGCTGGCTTGTTTAATTTTTCACGAATTTTCAGCCTAATTAATTTTGTCCTTACTTTGTTCTTAACTTTACTGGAAAAGAAATTGACGCAAAGCTGTTTTTGCGTCACTTCATTCTTCTGTAAACAAAGCAAAAACAAATAGAGAATTTAGCTTAAAATTGTATTTTGCTATTGTTAAATAGACCATGTTCAACTGTTTTAGACAAACCAACAATGACAATGTAGAAAACGATAAAAAAACTTTGTCAATTACTCGCAAACCAGAGTTGTAAGTCGGGCTAGGTTCGGGTTCGGGCCGGGTTCAGGCCTAAAGTTGACAAAAACTTTGGGCTTAATTCGGGCCTGAGACGTGCTATTTGTCCTAGGTGCACAAAAATACAACCAACATAACTTGGCAACATTGCTAAATTTTTCACACCTAACTTAACTTTCGGATTTTTCGGGCATGATTTGTGCTTCAAATTAGTCTTCGGGTTCGGGCCGGGTTCGGACTTGTATTTTTGAGTTCCGGCCTAACATAGCCCACTCGTTTACAACTTTGTCACAAATACGTTGCACCAGATCATGTTCTTAATTAATTTTTCATGTTAAGGCTGGCATTGTTTTTAAATTTTGAGCAAAATCGAACCTCGAGTTCTCGTAAAATAATGTTGTTATGAAAAAAGTGCATTGTTGATTTGTCTAACAGTAATCATGATTTATAACAAAAAATAACTTTTAGTCAAGCAAGAAAAAATTGAGGCACGTTATTCTCAAACAAACTTACGAACAAATGAGGCAGAAAATTTGTGAAAATTTAAGAACAGCCAGTCCTTAAGAACTCAAAATTTACTGGTTCTTATACAAAAAAGGGTGAATTAAATACGCTTGTTTAATTTGAAAAATATAAATTGTCAAAAACCAGATAAAACCGTCACCAAATTAATTAAATCTTTTTTTGTATTTGCTGTATTATGTCGAAGTGTGTAAAGAGTTTGCGGGGCTCATCTTCGCGTCATTGCTTCCAGTAGCATTATCGCAGCTTCTTTCAAAGAAATGTTGCAGCAGTGGCGAGCCGTTGGCAGCGTTGTGCCCAATCCCGCTCTTGAGACGAAAGCCTTACCGCTCGACCACATGGTCAATATTGTTTATACACTTTTTTTTTAAACAGGTTGGTTCGGATTTGGTTGAATTTTTAGTTTCAAGTTCGATTTCTGCACTCATTGAAAACGACAACAATAAGTAGGTTAGTTGTATCTTACCATCACTCGTTTGCTGTGTTTTTATACGTTTACTTTCAGCATTTCGACCTTTTCCAAAAATGTCCGAAATTTTGTTCTTTTAACTTTTGCATTGTTGGTTTTATGTTTTACAGCGTGAAAAAAATGTGCGCCAAAAACTGAGTTTTGTGTTTGTAAAATATATCAATCCATTCGGTAAAGATCAGCCGACTTATTATTTTGGCCATTATTAGCAATAAATTACCGTTGTTTGAGAGTGAGAACGCGTTTAACGTTAACGCAACGAAAACCGCGGCACGAAATAACAACTTAAGCAGGAAGCCTCAACAATCGGTTTTCCTGTCAGTAAATTTCCACAGAGCATCTTCCTCTCCTCTTACCTTTTGCTGTTAGCATCTGCATTTCAGCAAATTGTACGAATGTACGGCTGGAATAACTAACAACGTAGCTCATAACTGTACTAATTTATGCAAAGTATTCAGTTAGTTAAGGGATTACTCAATACTCATAGCCAAATAGTGGTTCAGCAATTCTTTGCGACATATTATGAGAGCATAATATGTTTTAAAGTCAAAAGTTCATATTGAATAAGATATGCTATTGATACCGAATTTAGTCATTTTTAATACTTCCAGGAGCATTATCAGAGCTTATGACCCAAAATGAAAGCTTAAAACCATGTTTTAAATTGGACGGATTAGTGGGGAAGAGGGCTAAAGCAATTCAATTTTTTTCTAATGGCTTTTCTAAATCATCTAAATTTTTTTCTCATGAGATTGAAATTGTTGTTTTTTATCATGAAAATTACAAAAAGCATTGCCCGTACTCCTTATAGCGGCTTTGACTACACTCCCAGACTTCTCCCTTGTGAATGTACTTGCGTTGCATCAATTCCTCAAGCACAAGAATTGAGGTTATTTTTTCGCACACAAAAATTTTAGTTTTTGGTTTAGCTTCAGCCCCTCTATTCGCAAATTTGTTATTGCGTAATAATTTTTTCTAAGCCATGTTAACAACTTGGAAATTTTGTGCTGCCTTTTAAGTTTTGATTTAAGTCGGACTTTAGCTCACTTACATTTACTTAAAGTCGGACATGAGTTTACTTAAGTTTTTTGTAAGTCGAATTGAGCTCACGCGCGCTCACGTATTAGCCACACCACAGACGAAGCATTAATATTTTGAAATCCTATAGTTGGACTATTTATATTTTTCTTCCTAATAATGCTGATTGCTGTCTGATTAATTTGCAGCAAGGCGCGATTTTTTGTCAACCTACTCAAACATTGTTGAACATTGATCAAACATTATTGTGCTTTCGTATGTTTTCGCCACGTTATTAACCCTATTTTAGCGGGCTATTCGACCAACGCATTTTACAACGGAGAAGGGGGGGGCAAAAATGTCACCAAAAACCATGGGAACACCAAATTTGGCATGCAGGTGTTCATCAAAGTTTTTTGGAAAAATTGGTTTTGAGCTGGTGATGACATCCATGTGGCGTCACGGCCATATTTTAAATAAAATGACGTCATTTTTGCGATGACGTCATAGACGGTTCAAATTTTGTACATAGATTTGTTTTGATTCTAAATCATAAAATGCTAACGTCAAAGCAGTTACGTACGTCACAAAAACTTCTTATTTGAGTTAGATATTGGCCAAATGCTCAGATTTCGGAAAGTGACTTAGAGATACCTCAAAATTGGGAGCCTCGCGTTACCTTAGCAACGTGAAATTTTTAAGAGGTAATTGTGAATAAATTGGACTCTAATTCAAGTTGATTCGTAATAAAAATCTTTTTCTTGAAAGGATTTATCTCAAAAAACCCAAGAAGGAGGCAATATTGCCCCCTTCCTCGTGTAAAATAGGGTTAAAGAAGACCACAAATAATGTGAAGTTTTTTAACGCAAAAACACTAAAATTGGGACCAAAAATTACTATAATTTTTTCAACGGTTTAGGTTACAAAAATACAAAACCGAAGAATTCGACAGTTGTACATTTTGTCAACTTTTAAATTTACACCCTCTTTAACTACCTAGAATCAACACCTGTACGTAACAATTCTAACACCGGTATTACTATTACGATTGGCAGCCAATTGACTAAAAGATGGCTCTTGTTCAAGCAAAATTAGGTTATATATAAACAAAACCTTTTTTCTTTTTTCTTTTTTGTTGATAGTAGTGTCCACCTGGCAATAATTGGTTTACAACAAGGATCGATAAGGAACCTGCGACATTCTGCGCTTTTACTCGTTGGTTTTGGTTAAATTTCCATGTGTTGATATCTCACTGCAATAAAATTGTACCTTTGCGAAGGTTGTAAAGCATAGTCATGGAATGCTTTTTCCTTCAAAATCAACCAAGTAATTGCAGTTTTGCAAGCTTGATAATAAACAACCAAGAAAAAGTAAACGGTTTCGTTGATTAGTTTTAACTCTAAGGGGTTAGCAAAAAATAATCTAATTAGTCAAGACTAATTTTTCAAATTTTATCTGAGTAGTAGTTAACTTATAAGCAGATTACTGCCTCACTGCACACAAAAGCTTATAGTTTCGTAACTTAGTTTCTTGACTTTTAGGATTTTCTTGCTTGATTGCTGGCTTGTTGAAAATTAGAGATGACTTCAGGAATACAGGCGATGGAAAAAAGCAAAGAAGATATGAATTCACTCAAAGGAAAAGTAAGCATTGCTCTGCCGAGGGTTGACGAATTCCCACATCCGCGTAAGCTCAAAGATGGTATATTGATTGTTGCTCAAATTGTACTTTTTTTTATACTAAAAAAGAACGCAATACAACTTCACCAACTAAAAATTGTAGGGGTAAGAGAGGAACGGAAGAATTAATTATGTTTAGTGCCATTAAATTGTACCTGAGGTAAATACAACTTATCCTTTATTTTTAGAATAGCAGTGAACGAGAGACATGGGACCGAAAACTGGACTTTATGCTTTCTTGTATCGGCTACGCAGTCGGATTAGGAAACATTTGGCGATTTCCGTACTTATGTTATAAAAATGGAGGGGGTAAGTGCGTTGTATTAGTTACTGTAATTTATTTATTTATTTATTTATTTTCAAACCTCATTTTGCTAGATTACATATAAATTTATCAAATTAAGCAATAAAATCTTCATGTAGTTGGATCAGAAATATTAGAGCCAATATATAAAAAATGAGACATATTTGAACTAGAAACATTTCGGTTTATTTACTAGAAACTAGAAACATCAGAAATATTAGAGCCAATATATAAAAAATGAGACATATTTGAACTAGAAACATTTCGGTTTTTTTTACTAGAAACTAGAAACATCAGAAATATTAGAGCCAATATATAAAAAATGAGACATATTTGAACTAGAAACATTTCGGTTTATTTTATAACATTATCAATCTTATTTAAATAGAATAATCTGCGCTTTTACATTCTATTATTGAATAGTTCTATTCAGAAAGCTTGATTCTATTTTATTTGAACAAGATTGGTAATGGTTTAAGAATAAAGCGAAACGTTTCTAATTCAAAATATGTTTCATTTTATATTAGCTCAAAAATTTCAGATCATATGAAGTGCTAAACCCATATTTTCTGCTCCGAAATCTTTATTATACTGTACCGTGTACAGCACTCTGCATTATGCCCGAGCGTGCAACGAGTTGGCGGGGCTCAGCTCCAAAAGACTGCCTCTGGACAGTAAACATCAAAGCTCCTTTTGAAGAAATATAATAACGGTAGTGAACGTAATCCGATTTCATCGGCTTAAGAATTAAACTCCTAGCTTTCCGTTTCTGAGCCGAACGCATAATCGTTCGGCCAAGTGCAAATTTGTGTCATTAATTGCTAGCAGTAAAGCCAGTAATGCCACCGAAATTCGTCGAGAAACCTTTTGTTGCAATTGTTTGGAGTTACCCATTAATGCACTCGACTATTAATAAAAGCAAAATTAACTATTAGCGTACAATAGCAGTATATCGAAATGACAAACTCAATGACTATAACAGCAATTTTTATTGTTGTTTTTTTTTGCAAAATGTAGGTGCGTTTTTGGTTCCATATTTTATCTTTCTTGTGTTATGTGGTATTCCACTATTTTTTCTTGAATTGTCATTCGGCCAGTTTGGTGCCCTTGGACCTCTGGCAATTTGGAAAATCGCACCATTATTTAAAGGTAAAGTATACAATTATTGGTACTGATATTTTGCGGTACGGCATTCTAAAAATGTACCTATTTACACACAGTTGTATTTATTTGTGTCGTTTTTTTCCTTAGTTGGCGAACCCTGGATTTGATATCGTATTCTTCAGTTCTTAAAAATTGCATATCTTGTGTTGTTGCCAACTTTAGTTGATCTTTTCACGTTTGCACTTGATTCTTTCCACACCAAATTTACATGTAAGGCCATTGGCAATTTGTTATCAAAATCCTTCCTTTTTTTTAGCAAGTTGGCACCTCATAATTACTTTTTTGTTTCAGCGCTCTTGGCTTCCAGGCTTTCATTTGGGATTAATGTTCAGTTTTATTTTTCATTCACGAGCGTCGGAGACAAAATCATTTTGTTTCAGAAACCGCTTAATTCTCAGTTAAATTTTGCCGTCTGGTTTTACATTTATTTAAGTTTTCTGTCAATACCTTTAAGTTTATTTGGAACTCTCGATTTCAGTTTTGACAGCTTAGTTAGACCAGTCCCGGCGAAGGCCTTAAAACTCCTCGAGGCCAATTAAATTCCATAAGCTCAAAACCATTCCGTTCTGTTACAGTACCTAAATAACTGAGAATTTTTTAGATTATCTTTGTGTTGCTATAAATTTTTAGCATATGGCGTAGGTTTTCAGTATTTTTTTTTTCTTTTTTCTGCACTTTTATGACTTCTGCATTTTTTACATACGGAAACCATATTCAAAACGCTTGCTTGTACTTTTCCTGCAAAAATCTTACAATATTCTTTTGTGATCTCATTCCCGTACAAATCAACCATTATTTTCGTGCAAAACCATGTTTTTAGTATATTTGCGTTGTTCTTGTAGATAATTTTCTCAAACCTGTATACGGTTAAAAAAAAAAATTAATTTATGGAAAAAATGTTTACATTCTCTGCAGTGCTGCCATCCTAAACAAATAAATGGGTAGGCTTCATCCAATAATATGGACAAGAGTGGTTTTGTGGCGTCCAAAGTAAAACGGCATTTTAAGGTTACACTTTTCCCGGCAATTTTAGGTTAAAAACAAAAAAAAAAGGTCTTCGCCAAACATTCGTTGATTTTTCCCGTTAATCGAAGGATAGGACGAACCAGGCCCGGTGCCCCGGGGGGCATTACGGGGCCATGTTTCCCCAATTCACTGCTTGCGCCCCCCTAACGAGAATTGTGCTCCCCAAGCGAGGATTGTGCCCCAAAGAAAGTAACAAGCTCGGTGCCACTGGAGTGCATTTCGAGGCCTGAGACTTCCAAGATACTGGTAATCACCCCAGAATTCGTGTGCAAGAACAGTTTTTTCGCAGATTTTGTAATGCAGACCTATTTTTTTTTTTGTGGTTTCACCCCAAAATTTGTGCAAATTTGCACTGTTTTTGAGATGAAGACCTTTTTTTGTCTTTACTTCAGGATTCGTGGAAATCCGCGCATACCTCGGTATGAAGACCTTTTTTTGGTCTTCTCCCCAGAATTCTGCAATGAACACCTTCGCTTTGTGGTCCACACTCTCGAATTCAAAGTATTAAAGTTTTTGTTCCCCCAAAATTTGTTTATGCCTCCCCATTCACGCTATTCTGGCACCGGGCTAGGGACGAACGAAAATGTAGGATAAAAACAAGGCAAAACAGTTGAAAGTTTTCCTGGGCCTACCCTGGCAAAAAAATTTGATTGGCCTAGTCTACCGAGCCTACTAGACTACCCTCGACGGCCGCACTGATTCTCTGCAGATAATATCAACTACTGCATTTTTTAATCTTTACATCAATATTGAAGCAAGTCTATTAGTTTTGTAATTGCTAAAAGACTTTAAACTGATAGTTCCATGACAACACAGTAATCAACAAGAATTTAAAACAATAAACTGCTAAAATACTTTGATATTTTGTTTCTACTTTTATACGGGGGCATAGTGAAGATCGAAGGCTGCAAGGCTGGTTAATTACAAAACCTCTGAGAGCCCTTAGAGTTTTTTAGCAATTTATCGACGGCTCGGTTTTATAATTAGTGGTTGACAAAAACATGTTTTTAATCTACGTCCCAAATATGGTGATAACTTCTTTTTTGGTGGTCTTCACCCATTGGCAACAACAACAACATTACCAGCACATTATTTAGCCTTTTTCTGAACAAATTTCTGGATAGGGAGCATAGCCAGAAACTTCTAGCTTTCTGAATCTCTCTAGTTTCTGTGGCTAAGTGGAAATTTCTACAGCAATTTGAATCATGAGCAAAGCAGCTTGACTCGATATAGGATACGTGCGTTACTCTTTAACATTATGTATTAACATACTCTTTAACATACGATACTCTTCAACATTTATTGGATTAATTTTTTTTAATTTACAGGGGGATAGTTTTCAAGAAAAAAAAAGAAAAACTATGAATTAAATCAAATGCAATATCTAAACTGGTAGGGCTGTAGCTAACATTTCAATCTTTTAAACTTGTTTTTCCATGGAGAGGGCATTTTTGCCTCCCCCTCTTGGTTCTTTTATGATAAATCCCTTTAGAAAAACGATTTTTATTTCAAATCAACTTGACTTTGAGTCAAATTTATTTATAAAGAACTCCTGATAACTTCAAGTTGCTAAAGTAACGGGAAGTTTCTCAATTTTGAGGTTTGCCGAAGTTCCGAAATCTGAACGTTTTTTGGCCATTATTTAACTAAAATGACATCATAAGACGTTTGTGTGACGTAACCAACTTAACTTAGGCATTTTATGATTCAGCATCAAAAAATAAACATACGTGAAACATTTGAACCGTCTATGATGTCATCGATAAATGACGTCAGTTTTCGAAAACATGACTTAGACGCCACAATGATGACGTTTGTGACGTCATCAGCTCAAAACTAATGTTGCTAAAAATTTTGGTGAATACCAGCCCGCATGCTAACTTTCGTATTCCATGATCTTTGGCTTAGGAGTTAGATAGGGAGGCATTTTTTGCCCCCCTCAAGTGTAAAATAATGCGTTGGTCAAATAGCCCGCGTAAAATCGGGTTAAATGCTCCGGTATGTGCTATCTAAAGTATCTTTACCAGGGCTGAAATGCGAAGTAAAACAAGAAACAAAAGATAAAATAAAATCACCAGGAAAATGATTCATATAATTTATAACGACGTTGAATTGTTTTTGTTTCGTCGATCCAGCACTTTTTTGCTTCTAAATTCGTGACAATTTTTCCGCTTATTATGATCATTTTGTCGTAAGATTTCATTTTGTTTATTTTTGTTTTTTAATTTATTGTTCTAGTTCGTATTCCAGCCTTTACGAAGACACAGTGCATAACCAACCGAAACGTTGGAATTACTAAGTTTTGATCTTCCAATCTTTTAATAGTAAAACTATGGCCTTGACTCAAAAACTGATGTCGTTCATTCGTAAGCTGAATTTACACAGTATCCGTTTTTCGTCTGTTTTTGTCCGTTTTTTCCGTTTTTGCTTATCCATGAAAAGGTATGCCCTTTTTCGTCCACATTTTTATTAGTCCATATCCGCACTAAGTAGAATGTTATATGTTGATAAAAATTTTGCGTATGAACCAATAGGAGCGATATTTCAAAATAAGGCTGCATTTACAATTTTTTTTTGTTCGAAATATTTCGGTCTAGTATGTGATAGTCTGCTTAGTGCGGATATGGACATATAAAAATGCGGACGAAAAGGAACATACTTTTTCATGGAGAAGAAAAAACGGACAAAACGGACAAAAGCGGACGAAAAACGGATAATGTGCAAATCCATCTTTAAAGTAAAACAAAATAAAGTAAAAGTTTACTGTTTTTTATTTTTTTGCGTTTTACAACAGAAAAAAATATAAAGTTACGTTTACGGAAACCTCGTTTTATGTATTTTACCGGAAAAAGCCACTTTTGAGATTTTGCCTTTAGCAAGTGTTAACAACACCATCACTTTTTTTTGTTCAAATATCGTTGATTGTAGCCCATCGAGCGGCTTCAAATAAGCAGCTTTAAATTAATAAAACGCAACTCATTAAGACCAACTCGGTGCTGTCTAATTTAGCAAAATAAAAAGTGCGTGTAAACAACTGTGTTGAAAAATTGTCTTGTATTGCTTCTAAATTTCTTTCGTCCTGTTTACGGCAAAAAAAAAATATTGATATCTTGCTAAACTAACAAGTAACAAGGCGATACATAACGGCTTAAAATTTTTTCAACTACAAATGCCAAACTCGAAGTCACTCAGGGTTTGAAGTCGATGCTGTTTAAAAGCAAAGACGAATCGATATCAATAATTCTCACAAAAAGCAAAGAATTGTCGACAGTCAATATTAGAACCAAAAAGAAAAGACTAAAGAAACAAAAAGCAAACATATCAGAAATAAAAACCAAAAGATTAAAAGGTCGATGCCGAAATGCGATCAAAAATTTTTATTCTATTTTTCATTTGGATGCACTAAAATATCTGCTGTATTGACCATTAAATGAAACTTGTGAGAGGAAAAACTATCATTACCGTACTATAAAGGATATAAAAAAACACGTTTAAGATAATTATTAAGAGCAACATAGCATAAAAGAAACAAAACGATGTTAGCTTTGGCAGACTCAACTAGAACAAAAGTAAAGTATAACGACTCTACCAAACGATAATACGTAAGCAAAAAGTATTGTATAGAAAAGGCGATAATCGATAGAAAAAATTGAAAGCAAAGCATCTGCGATAATCGATAACATAAAATCAAAGAATGTAGTATCGATTATTGATTACTAATCGATATTTCCAACTCTGAAGTTACTGTAGCTTCATTTCTTAACAAGGCATTCGAGTCAATTTTTTCACTGTTGACTAAAATCTTGGGAAAAGCCTAAAATGCACTCTCACCAAATTTGAAGTTTCCGCACTTTACCATTGTCAAGATATTGCAAATCAAACCTCGCCGTTTTCCTCTTACTTCAGTGCTGCCATTTGATCAGTATTGTGACAGAAGATTAACTTATGGAAAGTTGGTTTACATTTATTGAAAAGCAGCTGATTATTACAGTTCTAAACCTTTACTTTGTGTTACAATAGCTCTGGCGCAAAAAAGTTATTGAGAATCAAGAACATGCCGTAACTTTTTTAACTTTGTTTCTAATATTGGCAACCCTGGTAAAATTTAAAAAGTTATTAAGAATCAAGAACATGCCGTAACTTTTTTAACTTTGTTTTTAATATTGGCAACCCTGGCAAAATTTCTAAGGAGAAAAGCCTTTCTAAGGGGAAATCTAATCTGTTATATCTCAGGAACGGAAGGTCGTAAAAAATTCAAATTTGTTGAAGTTAGTTTTCAGATCTGTCAAGTTTTTTGATAGAAAATCAAGCAAAATATCTCCGACCTAAATGCCTTTTGAAGTCTTTGTTTAGGAAGTTAGAGGCCATAGATAGCTAACTTTGGGCTGCAATTGCATTTTTATTTATGAAGTCATCTTGGTCAAGAGACAGCCAAAAGACCTTGAGGACTTCGACTTAAGGAGCTGTTGCTTTACAATTTGTTTACCAAACATTTCGGAGCCTTAACTTACTGCCCCTTTAACGCCCGCTCTGTATTCTGCCTAAAATCCTGAGCGTACCAATTTATCCTCGTACGGTGCTATGGCGGTACACTGGGCGTACCGAATTCTTGTTCAAAATAAAATAAGAACACGTTCGTAAGCTCACGATTTTACGTTCTGTAGAGACCGGGACTTATTGCTGAAATGTCAAGCAAACAATTATTTGCGTAGCGTTGGTCTTAATTTTAGACTAGAATCAAAAATGCGTATTTACTCTGAAGCGTTCAGCATAATTTCAAATAGAAACAATAATAATATTCCTATATATTGTACACTTGCTCAGTCATTGTATGGTGTTAAAATAATGCACCTGTTTACTTTGTAACGTTATGTTGTAAGTTACTGATTAAATATTTTAGGAGTGGGATATTGCATGATTCTCATATCGTTTGTGGTTTGTATCTATTACAACGTCATCATTGCCTACAGTCTCCATTTCATATTTGCTTCTTTCACTTACGTCCTTCCCTGGTCAACATGTAACAACACCTGGAACTCTGCTGCCTGTCGAGTGGGCGGAAGTAGTGAGTCTACGACTGTGTTATCTTGTACTGTATTAGTGTGTACTTACTAAGGATTTTAATAAATTGACATCAAAACTGGAAGCACTGGCTGGGTTGATCAAAATAAAAAAAATAGGTTTTTTATTTAAATCGAATTTTTTTTTTTAAGTCAGATTTTTTATTTCAATCAGATTGTTTGATTTAATCGAAATTTTTTCGTTAAATTGGATTTTTGTTGATTTAAGTCAGATTTTTTTAATTTTTAAGGTTTTTTTTGAGTTTTTAGTTCAAGATTTTTGTGGGAGGCGGTATGTTACAGTCAATATTTTGCTTGCTGAGCAATGGTTCAATCATTTCTAAATCAATTACAAACACATTATGGTTTCGGTGAATGCTGTAATTGCACCGTATTTAAGTTTATCTCAACTCTGTATTTACGGAACGAATCTTTCCCCGAAATTGCAAAATTGCAAGAATCACTCCCATTTACAAAAGTGGAGCAAAAGAGGAAATAAATAATTACCACCCCATATCCATTTTAACTTGCTTTTCAAAAATCATAGAAAAGATCCTGTTTGTCCGACTTATTAGTTTTTTCAAAAAACACAATGTAATACACAAAAATCAATACGGTTTTCAAAGCAACTTTTCCACATCACATGCGATGTTGGACATAGTCACCTCATCCTACAATAACATTGATGATCATTCCTATACGGGATTAGCATTTGTCGATTTAAAAAGAGCATTTGATTCAGTGCCGCATAACATTCTCTTGACAAAGTTAAATACCGTTAACTATGGCATTCGAGGCGTAGCACACACTTTAATCCGCTCCTATTTTGATAACAGACAACAGTTTGTATCTATAAACTAAAGTCAATCCAACCTAAAACCAATTCGAGTTGGAGTTCCCCATGGATCGTCACTAGGTCCTATGTTTTTCCTGATCTACATAATTCATTGGAAAGCCAACCAAGATTATTTGCAAACGATACGTGCTTATTAGTAAAAGGTTCAAATTCCGAACAACTTGAGATTAATCTTAATGCAGATCTACATCATCTCCATTTGTGGTGCACTGTGAATAAGCTATCCGTCAATCCAGCTCAAACCAACGTCGTAATCATTCCACCTCCAAACGAATTAAAGCGCCAATCTACCATTTAAACCTATCAAGTAACGGAACTTCAGTAAATGTAGTCAGTAGCGCCAAATACTTAGAAGTTATCATTGATAACGAACTTAACTTTCATGAGCAGATAAAAGTAATGGAGGGTAAAGTAGCGCGCTCAGTGGGAATACTAAATAAACTAAAACAAACTCTTCCTCTAACTGTTACGTTACAACTCTACTATGCATTAGTAGGCTACATCCGTTACTATTGTATGGTATAATTATACGGGGAGCCATGTATCCTACTTATTTATAGAAACTAAAATCCTTACAAAATTGAGCGATAAGAACCATTGTTGGTGCTAACTTTCGAGGTTCAGTAAACCCACATTTTTCCCAACTGAAAGTACTGCAAATTGATGACTTGTTTAAATTTGAAGTCGCCAAATTTGTTTATGGTTCCTTATACAACAAAACTCCAAATTCATTTCGCAAACATTTTTGTAAAACTAATGACCGCTCAAGTCGAGCCACAAGGCAGTCGACGATTGTAACAATTTATACATACCTTGTTACCGTACTAATAAATTACAGAGGAGTATTAAGAATCAAGGAGTAAAGATTTAGAATTGCATTCCCACAAATATTAAGGCATTCTCGCACAAAAAATTCAAATATTGCTACAAAAACTTTCTATTATCTTAGTACAAATATTAGTATCAAAGATTTTGTTTACGCAGTTATCATATCCCTTCATGATATAATTAAGCAAATGTCTGCCTTGGTCACTTAAAAAGTTCATGCTGATGACGGGTCGTAATTTTTTTTTATGAAATTCTTAAAATGTCGCAACTCACCTAGGCAAAGTAATAAAAACCATACATGATACTGGCATAAATTGCCTCTCTGACAAGACAGTGGTTGTTTGACTCGATGACCGTAAGGCCTTTCGCAACTTCCCTGTCGCCTTTTGAAATAAAGGCTGATTGTATTTTCTTCTTAATGCTATTACTGAGCAATGAAATAAATTTGTCTTGTCTTGTTTTGTCTTGTAAAGTTTAAATCAAGTAAAATTTTAGTTTATCCTAGTTCATACAAAATATGTCACTACTGAAAATGGCAGCATTTTTTGCTAAAAAGATTTTGGCAATTTGAATCTGTCTAATAACTAAAAAGTTGATTTTGAAAAAATATCAGATATTACAACACGAAAAAGTTGTTTTATGAGCAAAAACTTGAAATTTTACCATTTTAACGTTAAAATTTTATTAATTTTGATTATCTTTATTAGTTGATTTAATTCATAAATTTTACTAGTTGGTTTAAAATGTGGTTCAAATCATTGATTACTGCAAATCATTTGATTTAAATCAAACAACCCTGACTGTAAGCATTTTACGGATGCGGGGTTTGTTTATTTTACGAAGCAATCACGTCCCTTTTCACATGAAATTAGATTGTTTTGTGAACATTTCTTTTTTGTATCCACTAAACCGCAATTCTGCACCTTTCGCTTTTAGAAGTTCGCCTATCTGCACTCAAGTTTGATGGAAAGTCTTATAATAAATGCCCAAATTTTTCTCAACATATCGTAATCTGGTATTGTATACAATTGTGCTGTGCAATTCCTAGCACGTATTTGGCATCGCATGAATTGCGAAGCTGCAGCAGCAGGAAATCGGTCTCCAAGCCTGGATGTTTTGGATTTCTTATCTAGCATACTGTATTTCGTGAGAAATAGAAAGCGGAAAATCTCTAACTTTTTTTCTTCTTTTTTTCCGAAACAAAGTTTAATTTTCTTATGTTTTCTCTGTAGATAACAGCAACATGGAAACTTCTGTTTGGTCAAAAATAGATTGCGGTAAAGGCGAGGCTTGGAATGATCAGGCCGGGTTCACAAATCTGAACGTCTCCGTCCTGAATGCTTTCAATTATATGGATAGAAATAATTGGACTGATGGTTTAAAAGTAAACGGAAGCTGTACGAAATACACAACCGCCGCGCAGGAATATTTCAGGTAGGAATGGACTTTTTTTTTAAAGGCAAACTGCAGCAATTCTTTATTTCCGATACCAATGAGGAAAAATGGTACGGTTGGGTTGTTAGTCGCCATTTGAATGCTTCAACCTTTGCCTGCTATTGCTTTTGAAGAAAAGTGTTATTAACAGTATGTTGTTGGGCATTTGACGTCGCTTTAGATACGTCCTAGCTTTATTTAAATTCTTTTTTTATGCCATCACAAAGAGTCCAAGTTTTGAATGTCCATAAGCACTTCCAGAACGTGGTGTAAAATCAATCACGTTAATCACTAAATGTAGTAGGCATTTCGTCATGTAATCAGCAGAAACGAGTAGATTCAAACCATGTTGCACCTACAGAGACATCCTATTTATCGCACTGGTTCTTCAGCGCATGATAAGAGACTGGTGCTTTGGATTGGGGTTAGGTTTGGGGTAAGTTTAAGAGTAAGAATTTAAGTTTGAATTAGATTTGGGTCAGAATTAATAAAAAAGTAAATAGAAATATCCGGTGAAATGGAAACTTTCTTATTTAAATGCCAACTCTTTGTTGACATAGCATGCATGATTTTGACTGCTACAAGCAAAATCACGTGACTGTGATTCTTGGTGTTAATTACTGGCTGCGTTTCAGCAACAAAGTTCTGCGTCTAACATCAGGCATCGATAAGGTGGGCGAAATTCAATGGGAGTTAATGGTGGCTTTGCTCCTGGCCTGGATTGTCGTCTTCTTTTGCCTTTTCAAGGGAGTTAAGTGGTCTGGAAAGGTGGATATTTGCTAATTTGCTTTAATTAGATATA
This sequence comes from Trididemnum nubilum, assembly GCA_963965965.1. NCBI lineage: Eukaryota > Metazoa > Chordata > Ascidiacea > Aplousobranchia > Didemnidae > Trididemnum > Trididemnum nubilum. The sequence goes on from OZ014490.1 coordinate 21,073,859, forward strand.
CTACAGCACAACAGCTATTTTAGTATTTTTGGTAACGTTTTGGTTGTTGTGTTTTAAAAAGCAGCCCCTAACTCTAATATATTACATGTGAAAAGGCTGCAGAATTTTAACCGATTAGTTCCCAGCATCTCATTTTGCGAAAAACGCTTTATTGATGAATCAATTTAGTAATAATTAAAATAAATATCCTTAGTTTTAGGTGGGTCATTTTTTATTCATGTTTTCATTTTCTGGTGGAAGCGGGAGCATATTATGGATTTTAAAAAAATTTAAAATCAATCTTTGATTTAAACCAACTTCTGATTTTAAATTGAATCGATCTATAGTTGAGCTGATAGAGCGTCTGCTGAACTCATACTGATATGGCACACTATCACTGATATGGCACACTTCACCAATCACTAGCAGTAGTAGTAGGCCTAGTAGTAGTAGTAGTAGTAGTTTATTAGTAACAAACGTTTAACTCACAAGTTAGAGGTCACATTCGAAACACATGGAGCACCAAATAACCCTAAGGTTTCCTAGTTGAGATGCTGCTTGTTAATATGTTAATATGCACAAAGACGTAATACGATCAGTGGTCGAGTGGATAGGGCGTCTGCTACTGAAGCGGTAGACTCGGGTTCGATTCCTGGTCTGGTCCAACCAACGACTACAAAATTTTTATCATAGCTTCCCTGCTTGACGTTCAGCTATTAAAGGAACAACGCGAAGCCTCCGCCGTGTGTGGTAGACAAGTGGGGAGGTAGCAGCTTGATTCGAAGACCGAAAAGTCCCTTGATGCCTCCTGGCCGAAGCAACTTGGTGAATAAAATGTAATTACAATTACACTACCGGCCAGTTGGTCGAGCGGTAATGTGTTTGTCTCCGGACCGGGAGTTCTTAGGTTCAAATTTCGGGCCGGTCAAATCGGACACAGTGTTGCCAACGGTTCGCCACCGCTGCAACATTTCTTCGAAAGAAGCTGTGTTGCCCGGGCGCAATGACGCGGAGATGGGCTCCGCCAACGCGTTGCACACTTCGGCGTAATGCAGCGAGTATAACGAAAGATTTGATTTGATACAATTACACTAAGATTCGGTTCCAGTTCGGATCAAACCAAAGGCTATAAAATAAGAATTTACAACTTCCGTGCTTGACACTCAGCAATAAATAGGACAGCTTGAAGTACAGAGACCGCAAAGATTTCGTCTCCTGGCCAAGGCACAGAGTTGTAAATGGGCCGACTAGTTCAGGACCAAACCCGAAAATAAATTTGAAGCCCAAGTCATGCCCGAAAAAACTTAAATGAAGTCTTCATTCAGCAATGTTTCCTAGTTATTTTGATCATATTTTTGTGCACCTAAGACAAAAAGCACGTCTCAGGCCTGAATTAAGCTCGAAATTTTGTCATCTTTACGCCCGAACCCGACCCGAAAAGCCTGGGCCGACTTACAACTATGCCAAGGCAGCTTGGCAAACAAAAGATGCATTGCTGTTGCTTTTAAATTATTGGAAATTTTCTTAAATTTAAATCATATCAATCACGTTTAAATGGAAAATTTTTTGAATATTTCCATTCAACAGCTGGTTTTACAAGAGTAATAAGTAAACCACGCTTATCAATGGTAAGTCGATACATTGATTTGAAATTCGGGTGAAATTACGTTCTGTACCGTACTCCGCTTTTATTACACGTCTGTTGAATCGCAATTTCTTTTAAGTCCATCAATGTAACCGCAATCAAGAGCGTAACGAGGATATTGCTAAGATTTTTGCATGCGTAAAGCAACATTTTTGCGAACGAAAAATGTGTCGATTACGACAGCGTGTTGAGCTATGGGGATCAGGGACGTGCGGTCAGGGTAGGCAGGTGAGGCCGTGCCTCACCTGTAGAATTGTGCAAAGAAAAACGAAAATAAAGTATATAATTAAAATAAAATGGTTTCACACGAATCAAAATATTTATCAAAAGCATTATTAATTTTTGTCATATCTACTTTTTTTGTGTAGCCTATTCACTGCTTTTATGTTATGTCTTTCGCATTAAAACGCCCAAACTATTTGGTGTAATATTGCTATCACTACGGCGTGCATTGAGCATCGCTTTATATATGCGAAGTGAGGCATTGTCAATTGTGCCTCACTTCAGCTACGCAAATTTTAATGTACAAACTAAAAGTAAGCCTTTTTTTCTCAAACAAATTGCGGACAACGCATAATGCTTTTAAATCTGATTTTGCGGCGCGCCTCACCTGTGACGTCATAGAATGAGAAAAAGTTTAAGCAGTTTTTTTGTAGTCCTTCGTTCATTGCGAAATTGAACAAGTTATTTTTCTGGCCGAATAAAAACAATTTAATATGAGAAAATGAACTAAAACGGAAGAAAATTTAGTCTCAAAGCTGAGAGACTTTCTAAACTAAGTTTTTTATCTGAACTTGAAGTTATAGAAATTGCTAAATTTATGTACTCTTATTATCACTCCAGGTAACCTGAAAATTTCGACAATTATTTTAAATATGTAACAAACTTCATGATTAGATCGATTACTGCAGACAATTTTTATTTGGAACGAGCTAAAATTTGAAACGGGCAACGATCTTGCTCGTGCATTGGAGTAAAAATATGGAATAATATTTCACCAACTTTTGAAGAATTACCAAAATACTCATTTAGCAAACAAATAAAATTGTCCATGCTAGGTAATTACTGAAGTACTTACAGTCTTGATAAACTCGAGGTAAGCCTAAGTGTGCTCTTTTCTTATGCTAACTGCTATTTTTGGTTGAATCCTTACTTTTGTTTCTTGTTTGTTTTAAAAATGGTTAAAAAAAAGCTACCCCCTCTACAAAACTTATAATAATTACAATAATAAATTAGTTATAAGGGCAGCTTGACTCAATGACCAGAAACAGGTTTTTCGCTGTCCTGTTTGCTCGATAGTAAGTGACTCAAACTACAGTACTGGTAAACTTTGCAATTGCCTATTAATTTCTACGCCTTCATCAATAATTACTTTTGTCAAGTGTTACAGTAAATTAGCCCACATTTATTTCCTTTATTGGCATTAATAATCATTCTATTTGTGCGCGTGAATATATTTCTTCATTGGTGTTAAGTTTCTGGAAATTGAACTCAAGTGAACAAATAATCTGAATTGAATTGAATATAGCTAAAAGAAAACCGATTTAAAAGATTTGCTCGAGACATCATTACGAAAGAACCCCTCAATTCAAAAAGAGTAGAACCGTACTCAAGAAAAGAGTGGTTGCGCTATAAAAATCTTCATTTGTGCTTTCATGTTTTTAGCAAATAATAATGTTGGGACTGAAATCGGGTTTTTGTGACTTAAAGAATTTGCCAAGAAGACTTAGCAAGCACGAAAACTTCAATTATGTCCTCATTCAAAGCCAAATAATAGGCTAGGCTACCTTTATGGATTTTCGAAACTTCAAGAATTGATTTGGCTTTAAGTGAACAGTAAAAATTAAACGAATAATTAATTATCGAAAAATTTGGTTTTTGTTCAATGGCTACAGTGCCGCCGGGGACCAAAAGTGGGCCCGGGGCCAGCTCAAATATGACGGATTTCCGGTCAGTTTGGTCCAAAAAATGATGTGATCTCCAAAAAAAAACAAAAAAGGTTTTTACCGAAATTCTAACGGTTTTTCCTGTCGAAAGTAGGTGTTCTCCAAAAAAAAAAAAGTCATTTGGCTTCACATGCTGATTTCTCAGTGTCATTTCGATGGGCCCCCTCTCGAGCTCATGGGCCAGTTGAAGCCGACGGCCTTCCTGAAGCCCATGGGCCCCAGGTTCATTCTCCCCCCTGCCACCCCTCTCGACAGCCCTGAATGGCTATAAAAACAATTATTTGCTTGTCATTTATTGTCTTAAATAATTTTTTTGCGAACATGAGTGTGAAAAAAAATTGTGCATCACCAACCAAAAGCCTCACCGCACGTCACTGATGGGGATTGATATGAAAGATGAAGAAAGACTTAATTGTTTAGCTATTTTGACTCCTGTATCTTCATGTTAAATAGTACACTAATATTGTTCTTGTGATTATTCTTGTTAATTAATTTGTTAAGTCAAAATCCGTAAAAACTGTAAAATTTCAAAACAGTCTTACAAACTGTAAAGACTCTGAAAACTGTGATAAAATCTAAACTCTAAAAACTGCAAAAACTCTTTTTCACCACGCCCAAAGCAAGCTATACAGGTATATACAGGTTCCATCTCTGCTCTTTAGTCCTAATGACGTCGAAATTTGGAAAAAGAAACTAACTTGAGCTCGCGTGCCCACAGGCAAAAAAAAAACATTCGTTTTGGAAATCTGAATCACTCACACGAGGTAGATAAGGAGCTATGCTGATACATCGCAAAAACATGACAGGAAGACAAGTTGAAGCATTCGGAATTTGGTTCACTCGGATAAACCATCTGATTAATAATCTGGGTGAATGCCGCATGCGCTAAACATGATAAGTTGCTTCACCCACAGAGCAAGCTAATGATGCATCTTAAGCCAACACCTCAGACTGGGGTGTGAGGAAAAGTCGCTGGGTGAATTTTTACAACAAAAAAATTGCCATTCTCGCAACATTGTTTGACATTGTGCAGAGTGCGCGCCGTGCTTTACAAAACCATTTAAAAGAACTAAATCGCTAGCTATTTTCTCTGTCTCTTTAGTGCCCTTCTCCCTTTTTCTCCCCCCCCCCTCACCCCTCTCTTACTAACTGGTAAGTCCAAAACACATTGAAAGGCTTGTGCATTTGGGTCACAACTTCTGATTTGGCCAAGGAAATAAGGCTTCAGCCTTTTTTAAGACTGTTAAAAATTAAAGACATTGAAATGGGTTTGCAAAATACTTTTTGTTGGTGAAGTTTCATTCAGAAATACCGGTATATATGCCCAATTATAAGTACTAAGTTTACATTAAAATACGCATTTGTTTCGAAAAAAGATAGTAAGGCTTCAAAGTGCCCCTTTTAGGTTCTGAACGCCAAACAGGGAAGCTGTGAATACTAAATTTTATAGTGTTTGGTTTGACCCGACTGGGAATCGAACCACGTCTTTCGTTTTAGTAGTACACGTTCTATCCACTCGAAAAGTGGTCAGTATAACTTTATTTAAAATCCTTCAAATCTTTTATTAATTTTTAACCTATAAGTGGTCGAGTGGATAGAGTGTTTGCTTCTGAAATGGTAAACTCAGGTTCGATTCCCGGTTGGGTAAAAATTGATATTCACAGCTTCTTTGCTTGACGTTCAGCCTTACAAGGAACCAGTAGAGTACGCAGGATTTTCGAAAGGGGGGGGGCAGGATATTAAAAAATAATGAAGACCAAAAGAAAACTTTCTCCACTCAAAATCAGTCCATTTTTCTCCCCAACATTTGGTGAATACCAAAAATAAAAAGGCCTTCACTCAAAATTAGTTCGGTTTTCGGCCCAAAATTAGGTAAAAAAAAATCTTCACTCAAAATTACTCCGGTTTTTGCCCCAAAATTAGGTGAAGACCAAAAAAAAAACGGGTCTCTACCCAGATTCTTTCCTTCGGTGTGCTCAAACTTTTGTTCAAGTTACAAAAAGGGGAGCCATGCCGCAATTTTGCATACTATTCTATGCTAATTGTACTATCCTGGCGACCCAAAGAGGGGGGGCCATGGCACCATGTCCCCCCTAAATACGCCCCTGAAAGGAACAGTGTAAATTCTTTACCGTGTGTGGTAGATAGGAGGGCAGGTGGCAACTTGACTCGAAGACCAAATGGTCCCTTCGCTGGCTCCTGGCCAAGACAACTTGGTGAATAAACTGTAATTAAAGGTTTGATTTTTGCTGGCAGCGACTCGCACCTAAAAAAAGCTATAGTTTATCATTTAGCATGTATTGAATTATGTGTAGTGATTAACTTAGTAAAGGACCTATAGTATTTGTGGCTAACATTTTAACTGTTTGCAGGTTGTTTATTTTACGGCAACGTTTCCCTACTTTGTTTTAATTGCTCTTCTCATTCGTGGAGTAATGGAGGAGGGGGCTGCAGAGGGAATACGTTTTTACTTCACCCCAAATATAACTAAATTGCATGACGTGAGGGTAAGTTTGCAGTTAAATTTTTGCAAGAAAATTATTAGACCGTTGTAAGGTCGTTCTTTGAATTTGTGCTTACTAAATAACGATAACTTAGGGTAGGAGCTAATTATAAATTGAAAAACCTCGCCAAAGTTTGTGTGTATTGCGTATGAATGCATGCATATCTGTCTGTCTGTATGTATGTCAGTCCGTAAGTCAGTCTGTAAGTCAGTCGGTCTTCCGGTCTGTATGTTAGTAGTTTGTCTGTGTGCCAATCTATCCGCCTGTGTACATGTTTTGTAAATCGTTTTTGTGAACCGATTATTTTGATAGGTCTGGTCCGACGCTGCAGTCCAGATATTCTATTCTTTGGGGGCTGCCTGGGGTGTGCTTCTCTCCTATTCATCTTTAAACAAGTTTCACAATAACGTTTATCGGTAAGCTTTGCTTCCCTAGGTCATACCAGGGAAGGGAACATTTTTGTTTTTCTCGTTTTTTTTTGGGACATTTTCAGAAAAATGTGTATTGATTCGAACCAACATGATGCTCAGTCAAATTTATTTACAAATAACTTTTTAAAGTTTAAAATTGAACAGATGAGTCTTAACTTAAAAGATAACTTGAAAAACCTCCCAATTTTGAGATATACTGAAACCACTTCACCAAAAACTACGGATTTTTTGGCCAAAATAAATTTTAGGTGGCATCATCACACGTTTCAACAACGCCATCACTTTGATTTGGTCATTTTGTGATCAATGTAAAAAAAAAAAACCTTTGTTCAAAACTTAAATCCTCTGTGATGTCATGAAAATAAGTTAAAATTATTTTGGTCGCAAAATCACCCACAATGACATCATCAATTCAAAACTAACTTTTTAAAAAAATTGGACGAAATTATTTTTCTGGATTTACCTACATATGGGCATAAATACCCCGCATTGCAATGAATAAACCCGACAGAATATTCTACATAAGTTGTTGATAAGATTTTTTGTGAGTAGCCTATTACCTTAATTACTGTTGATGAATAAGTTTCAATTTTACTTTTGCTAGCTTTGGTTAGCTATTTTGTAGTCTTTTTGTAATGTAAACATTAACAATTAGCATAGAAAGTAGAACTTCAAAGTGTAAAATAGCAGCTTGACAGCATGTCTGTTTCTTTGATCAGAAACATACAACGGGTTATACGTTTTTTTTGCAACCATGGTATGATTTTCCTTACAGTGTTTTCATCGTTCACGTTTAATCGTTTTCTGACTCACGATAGCAGGAAATATCTTTACTGCCGCCTTGAAAAGCAATTTAGTAAACATAAACAATCCTGACAGACTCATTTTTGCTTAGGAAATCCCTGTCTTACATGCAACTGTGGGAGTCAAACTGTTGCGCACTAAGTTCAGCTCATCTTTTTAACTCTATTTTACTGGAGGCGGAGGGGGAGGGGAGTGAAACTGTGAAAAAAATTTTTCGGATAAATTACTTTATTTTTTGCTCGATTTTGAATCAAATTTATTTTCCAATAACCGGCTCGAAATTTAAAGTTGGTCGGGAAAAGTTTTGTAATTGTGAGGTTTGCCTAAGTTTCTTTACCAAAGTTTGGGAATTTTTGGCCTATATTTAACTTCAAGACATCTATATTACCAAAAACCAATCTTGAGCTTACTATGATGACACCATCTACTCAAAAGACAATTTTTCAGAAGGTCAATAACAACCCACATGCTTAACTTTGTGCTGTTATGATCTTCGGTTTAGAAATTAGGTAGGGGCATTTTGCTTGACCCCCCTCCCCGTTGTCGTGCAAGTACGTTAAATAAATAGCCTGTGTAAAATATTGATCAGCACAGCCTTAATTTACATTACTACTATTTACAGGCAGTCTACAATAAACTGATCCACATTACCCAAGATCATCGGTATATCTTATCTTATTTTACATGGGCTATTAACTAACGCGTTTTACTCGGGTGGGGAGGAAAATTGTCCTCTAGTTACAGTAACTTAAAACCAAAATTCATGAAAACACCAAATTTGGCATGCGGGTTAGTGTTCACCAAGATTTTTAAGAAAAACTCGTTTTGAGTTAATGGCGTGATCATTGTGACGTCAGAGTCTACTTACAAAAAATGATGTTATTTTTTCAATGACGCGATGGGTGGTTTAAATTTTGGTTATATAGGTGTAATTGCTTTTTGATATTGAATCACAAAACGCCCGAGTCAAAGTACTTACGTCGCAAAAACGCCTTATGACGTCATTTAAGTTCAATATGTTCCAAAAACTGCTCATATCTTGAAAAATGACATTGGCAAACTTTAAAATTGGGAAACTTTTCCTTATCTTAGCAACTTCAAATTTTTAAGAACAATTTATGAATAAATCTGATTCGAAGTTAAGTAGGTTTGAAGTAAAAATTTTTTTTTAACGATTTGTAACAAACAACGAGATTTATCACAAAAACCCACCTGTAACACTGTTTCAATAAGTATCTACCGCAAAATATACTGTAAGTGTCAATCAGATTTTGTAGCTACATGTCAGTCAGTCTAGTTGTTGATAATATTTGTAGACACTCATTCCAGTGTAAAATCAGGAATATCAACAGTACTTGTATAAAACAACACGATTTTCAGTGGCTGATAACAGAAAAAGTCGTATAAAAACTAGTCTCTAGACTATTTTACTAACACGAGATAGTCGTTTGTTTCTTATAGTGCTTACTGTATTTGTGTGAAATCCCTATACAAAATAAAAACTCTTTCGAGAATTATGCAAAAGTTGGCTACATTATGGAACAGTTTAGTGTAGATCTGCAGTTAGGAGCACAGAGGAAATTACAGTAAATCCTTTTTTACAATTTTTGCTTTTTTTTTTCAAAGAGATGCAATCTCAATTTGTTGCATCAACTGCTGCACGAGCATCATAGCTGGTTTTGTCGTATTTTCGGTTCTTGGAGCTCTGGCTCATCAAACAGGAAGAAGTGTTGATGATGTGGTTGATCAAGGTATACTTACTGATTTTCACCATCATATAAAATTGTTTCTTGTTATTTTTTTGAATTCTACAGTATACCTTCTGCAATAGTATAGAGTGACGGAGAATATCATAATCATTTAGTATAAGTACTGGAAATCTACAGAACAGTATCATTAATCTTGTTTAATCAGTGTTGACGAAAACTATAAATAGAGAACTACTACTATAATAATTGGCAATCGCTTTTATGCGAATTTGAAGGTGTAGTAAAATGGCAACGTAAAAAAATTAAAATCCATGTCAAAACATAAACTTTCTTTCCACGTACTTTTTCTTTTTTATTTAGGTGCTGGATTGGCGTTTGTGGCGTATCCAGCTGCCGTGGCAAATCTTCCCGCTGCCCCAATTTGGGCCTTTTTATTTTTCTTCATGTTGTTTAACCTGGGTCTTGACAGTCAGGTAGGTCAAGCTACTCTGCGCTCATTGCTTTGCAGATTAGTTGTGGACAACTTGATAGATATCAAAGCACAGCCAAAAAAGACTAAGACAGAAAGCTAAAGCATAGCTACAGGGCCACTGCAACAACAATGCAATTTGATGGCTACCCTCAGTGGTGCTATCCAAATTTTGCTGAAACAGAATCTGTAACTGCGGATATTTCAACGTAGCAACCGGTTTGTTTCAGCCAGAAATGCAGAATATCTTCAAAAACAATTTTCAGCAAACGCATTTTAGAAACTTTAAGAACTGTTTCCCGTGAACCGGTTCTAACGGGCTGAATAGCACGTTTGGCAACTCTGAAGCAAAGCTTTGGTCAGTGTAGGGATGGAAGAACGTTGGAGACATCATGTTCTGCATTGTTTTTTTTAAGAATTAAAGAAATACTGCACAAAATCGGTTTTATTGAAAAAATGAGAACAACTTGAAGTAATACAGAGGTGCCTCAAACTTTGTTCCATTATTTTTCTTAGCCGGCAAAATGGATTTAATCCGTTTGACTTCGCACCATTGATAACCCTGCGTTTTGAGCTTTCGTTACATCACAAAAGTATGACTTTGCAAAATATTTTGCAGAATAAGAAAGGCAATGTTCGATAATCAAACATAGCGTTGCTGATTCTTCAAGAAATTGCCAATCTACAAAATATCTTACAGAATCAGCACCGCGATGTTTGATATGCTGCAAGAAATTTTGCAAAGTCATCCTTTTCTGATGTCAAAAAAGTTCGAATTGTAAGGTTGCCGATTGTACGGAGTCAAACGGATTAAATCTGTTTTTACAGACATGGAAAATAGCCGAAAAAGATTTGGGGCATATCTTCATCTCTTCAAGTACAGTAGTTTGCATAGTTTTCTCTCAATTTCTAGCAGTATCTCTTTAAACCTAAACTGGCAAGATGTAGCTGAAGCCGATCTCATAATATCAATCTGTATTTATCCTGCGTCTCGAAACAGTATTTTGTATACTCAATTTCGATAAAAGTTCTTTAGAATGGATATTTTGAATGAATGAACATTTGAAAGTGCTTATGTGTTTTAGTTTGGAATGATTGAAGCGGTCCTCAACGGCTTGACAGATGAATTTAAATGGCTTCGCAAAAACCGAGTGAAATTTTTGCTTGGTATATGCGTGGTACAATATCTGGCGGCGATTCCCATGGTCACAGGAGTAAGTTTTTGTTTTAAATAAATTTCATCCTTATTTTAACAAAAAGAAGATCCTTATCAGCCTTTCACAAACATTTAGATGTAACTTTAACTAAAGAAATTTAGTTGAAGACCAAAAAATGTCTTCACCACAAAGTCGTTGCTTTTTTTCGTCAAATACATGTGAAATTTTTTTCGCTTTTATCGTTTGCTTTTTCCAGGAATTTGTTACTACTGAGGAGTTCAATTCTAGGGGGGACCTATTTATGGAGTTCCATTCAGAAGCCCCCCCTCCCCCCCCCCATCAGCTGCGCTAGTGCTTTTTTTGTTCGACTAGTAGAAACGTTCAAGGTTCAACGCAAGTTTCAATGGGATGCTTAAGAAAACGATAATCTAGTAGACCTACTTCTAGCCGAAGGCTATTTTTTTTTTCAAAGAATCATTATATCACACTGAGCAAATAACCCTGCTCAATTGGTATTAATCAATATGAAATTCCAGCATTTTTTTGTAATTGTTCACAACAGAAAGGAAGTTTATGAAACTTCCGCGTACAAATGAAACGTTTTTACCAAAATTATGAAAATACAGGGCCCATATTACAAAACGTTATCGTTAAGCTTAGCGAGCTCGTGAAAGGTTATTTTTGCTCGCTAAAAGACGCTAACGAACGAAAAATTTGCTTAGACAAACCTAGATTTTCGAAACATCTTGCCCTATAAGCATTAAATAGCTAAATGCTTGCTCAATTTCTTTGGGAATAACCTGTCTTAATACGTAATAAATGCATCTATTGTGACGCCATATAAACTGCTACTACAAGGTAATGCTTTCGAGCGTATGATTGTTTGGAAAAAGATATGGTTGGCTAAGCTATTCTGAGCTTGCAAAATCCTCGACTACTAATGATTAATTACGGAACGATAGTAATTCAGTGATATTTTTGGATCAATGTAAAAAGAACAACTTTTTTTATACTGCAATTTTTTAAGCGACGGAAAGCGCCCCTGAGGTTGTTGGTGGGTAAAGTTGTATTTTAACATTAACATTACAAGTTAAAGCGTTTTTCGAAATTGAACAAATCCAAGTATTGCTATCTTAGTCAACTGGCGCTACTCTATGATTGTTTCTTTATTAGTCGATGCAGCAAAATGATTTACTACGCAATTCGTTTTCTTCTTTGCAGAACAGCGGTTTAAAGTCAAACATGACGACCATTTTAATTATTTTTCAGCAAAAATTTGCTTTAATTTAGTTAAAGTTTTCAACATTTCGCCACCAAATTTCTGAACGAAAAAGATTTCTTGCACGCTTAAAGAGTGCTTCAAAATCTTTTTTAAGTTGGCAAGGAATATGTGACGTTTGTTTACTCGAGTTGCATTCCGCAATCGCTCGAAGCAACTTAGCGGGTGAGAATGACTTTGCCGAGCTCGGAAAGCTTAACATGCACGAGCAAAAATAACCTCTAACCTTAAATGAGTTTTTCGTTTGGTAGCGCTTACTAAAAAACTCGTTATTAGTGCGAGGGTAGAAATTTCTAAAATGCGGGCTCTGATCTTTTTCGCTTACTCAAAGTCTCACCCTTTGGTTCTTCATCTCGGTTTTATATCCAACCAAATCTTTCATTTTATTTGTTGTATTACCCCGAAACGTTTCACGAGTTTGCGGTGCCCACTTCCGCGTCATTACACGCGGACAACACTGATGCTTTCGAAGAAATGTCGCAGCGGAGATGAGCAATTTTATGGATAATTTTTCTCTGCAAAAATTACCGAAAAAGTAGCCTTATCAAAAGACTATTGGAGAGTAACACCAACTAATTGAATCACACTAGCATTTCTTCGAAATTAACGGTGCTTGACGCCATACCTAAAAAAACTAAACCTAGCGGATTGTTATCTTTCTTATGTTTGGTCTTAGTTTCCTCATTCACTAACTAATATCTAAAATGCGATTTGTTTTGTGGACCTTACGAACTGCGTTTGAATGGAATGGAACAAATAGTTGTGGCCTTTTCCAATGAATGCTCACATCTCGGTTAATTGTTATCAATAGGGCTAGTTTTTATCGACTTAAAAACGAAAAAAATTGACCAAAACATTTAAAAATTTTGACTTTATTGACCTAATAATTTATACTAGAATAAACGATATTTTTTGAGATTTTATATTAAACAAATATTTAACAAACGAAAACAGGCAGTTTCTCAACGGAACTTGCTTATACAAGGCTATTGCAATCGCAAAGCAAGTCAAGTCTTGGGACATAACTAACTCTGCAAGCTAGTAATCACCAGGTAGACGCATTAAAGTGTAAAATCATGCAATGTCGCACATTTTCGGCCTTAAAATTTCTGCCTTGGCCAACAGTTAAATTTGGATTATCATTAAATTTGGATTATCTGTGGCAAATTATTAATATGTTTTTTCCATTTCTATTTTGGTTTAGTTTTAGATATTGATTCTTTTAGATTTTACCCTTGACCCGGTTATTAACTGCTACCTCCGGTTTATCGTTTTGGTCTACATTGATAGTCTTTCAACAATTCTAACGTCATGATTTTTATAGATTGATAATGACTTTAGTTTAAGTCGAAACGTCTCGTAAATAGAATGATTCATTTTATCCTTGCTCTGGTTTTTTTCTCTAAAAAATGCTCTGCTTGTTTGGTTCCGTTTGATAAGTAAACTACATCGATTTGGAATAAAGCTGCCTCCTGCATTTTGCGCTGTGAAAGCGAAAGCTAACAAAAATTGGCAGTCCAAGCATTTAATTACCCTCAAAGTTTTTGTGAGATCTTATGCAAACGTATAGCTTTAGTTAGCTTGCTTAAATAAACAATAAATCTCTTCTTTATTTTTATTTACTACATAGCAGACTAAATAATAAAATGTTAGTCCAAACTAACAACGCAGATGCCTCTTAGTTTCTGAACTAACAACCTAGATGCCTGTCTACACTACACTCTAATCATTTTTCGCAAAAAACTTAAACAATATTGTTCCTGCTAAACTAGCCTTAAGCCGCACGAGTCATAAGCAACTATTCAATTGCAACATACTCGCATGTTCTATTATCCAGTTTTAACTGTTGCTTCACAATCCTTTGATTGCGACAGATATGGTAATCTGCACTACTACAGAGTAACAAGTACTTGACATTGCGAAACAAAGTAAAGAACGTGTAAATAAACTTTTGATTGATTTTTTGTTTTATTAAACTTGTTATTGACATATAAAAAAAAATTGACCTAACGGTAAAAAATTTTTCACCTTTTAAATTAAAAACACAAAACTTACTCCTTGTATCCAGAGTTCTTGCAAAAAAGCACGTCATTCAAGCTTACTACCAAAAAATTAACTTTATTGAAAAAACTTGCCCTAGTTATCATTATCACCATAGCTCAGTAATGCATATGTTAGGTTCTCGTTATATAACAAAGAAGCTGTAGAGAAATTTTAGGACTATCGTAAGTAAATCAAATCTGTTCTTTACATAGTGGATCCATTAAACTACCTTGTATAGTTGTAGAAAAGTAGATCACCATCAGCAAATTGAATTGCTATACATTAAAAGTCAGGTAGAATATTGCGTTAAGAAGTCAACTAAAAACGCTATCTTTGCAGTAGTAACATTTTTTGTCTAGTGGAAATCCTTGCCTAACCAACATTTTGAAGTAGTTTGAACCTGCATTGAGTAGCTTTGACTTTTGATGTCAATAATTTATGGATCTATTTACGATTTTAGAGCGGAATGTATTGGGTAACATTGATAGACTGGTACTCCTCCGGACTTCCTTTGATGTTTGCCGCTGCGTTGGAAATAACTTGCATATCCTGGAATTACGGTAAAAGAACGATTATTTTTTCATGTTGGAGCTTCATTTAGAACCATAGTTATCTTTTGAAACCTCGAGCCAATCACTATATGTATCAAATATTAGGTTTAATGGCTTAGAGAGAAAGCTATCCAAATGAAACATTAATTTGTGTTTTAAAACGACTTGGAAAGTGACAGTTCTGCGCTTTTTGCTGCTATCGTGTTTTGGTTTGTTTTAGAAAAAAGGACAGAAAAAGAAAAAAAAGCAGTGACATAAACAAAATCGAGAAGGAAACAGAAAACTGAACGTACTGTAAAATACGAAAGCAAAATACTGCAATTTATGATAAAACTATGAAGTCAAAACTTGGGTAAAATAGAACTTGTCTTTTTCAGGTGTTCGCAGATTCATTTATGACATCACATGCATGATTGGCCATCGACCTTTCTTATGGCAGTGGTGGCAATTCGCATGGGCATTTGTCACTCCTGTTTGTATTTTGGTGAGTCATTCATTGATCAACTTGCATTTCAGTGATGCTGCACCGGCATCTAAACATTTGTGCTGTTAGAGAAGCTGAAGCATCCAGCTACGATTATGTGCAAACAAACAAAAAAAATCTAAAATCTATCTTCACCAAATTCCAGTTTTCTACGACTTATTGTTTCTGAAATACATCATTTCAAAGTTTAGATCTTCTTAAAACAGTGTTGCAGGTAAAATTTCATCTTTTCTAAAAGTTTTGGATTTGTTTATTTTGTTTGTTTTAAAAATGGATTAAAAAAAGTTACCATCAAAAAAACTAATAATAATTGCAATAATAAATTAGTTATAAGGGCAACTTGACTCGATGATTCGAAAAAGGTCTTTCGCTGTATTGTTTGGTTGACAGTAAGTGACTTACACTGCAGTACTCATAATTTTGGTATAGCCTATTAATTTCTACTAATTCATCTACAATTACTTCCGTTAAGTGTTAAATTAGCCCACATTTATTCAGGTGGTTGGCATGGTTTACCCACACTTCACCACGCGACATTTCACCACGAGACTGTTAATCACGAATTTAGACACTTAAGAGCGTGCTAAAGTGTCTCTGTGATAAAATTTTACAGTGATTAAACGTCTGTGTGATCGCATGTCTAGTGCTAACCCTAACCCTAACCCTAACCCATTGATTAAATGTCCGTGATTAACAGTCGGGTGAATAAATGGTAGGTGATGAAATGTCTGTACACCGGTTGGCATTAATATTGATTCTACTTGTGCGTGTGGATATTTTTTCATTGGTTTTACGTCCTAGGAAATTCACCTCAAGTGAACAAATAAATTGAACTGAATTGTTTAAGGTCTTTTTCATAACTGGTTTGAAACAGCCTTAATGCAAGATTTCAACTTGAATTAGTGTTGCACAAAAAAAAAATTTTTAGAAGATTGATAGGAAATCCCAATCTCAAGGAAATTAGATTTCAACTGGCAACATTGTTGGGGAAATCCATTAAACTTTGAAAAGAATTACAATATCTCAGAAGTGACAGGTCGTAGAAAGCCAGGCACGTGGCCAGAACGGAATTTTTGGGGGCAAGCGAAAATTTGGGGGGCAATGTCTTCTCGCTGGGGGCGATCTCCAAAAAAATAAAGTCTTCGGCGAGAAAGGCCATTGTTTTCTCCGAATTTTTGTGTGATCTCAAAAAGAGAGGGTTTTTACATCAGGAAGCCTCTATCATTTACGAGTTTTGAGGTGATCTCCAGATCTTTATTTTAGGGTTCAGGCGTTGACATAGGCTTTGCCAGGGGGGGGGGGGGGGGTAAGGCCCTCTCCAATTGAAATGCCACTAATGTTAAAAAGGTGACAAAAAAGCCGATTGTTTCTTCAGTTTCACTTTCTATTACATTTTCTGTGTTTACAATGTACACGCGTGCAACAGTAATTAACAATAATATTGACGACCAGGGGGCCCGGGTCCCCTCAATTTAATTTTTGCCAACCAATTTATACGTGTAACTCGGGTGAAATTAAGGGTTTTTGTAGTATAAGTTGCTATCTCAGGCCATCATCTAACTCTTTTATGAACGCAATGCAATAACCAGGGAGGGATTTACGATATAGCACAGTGCCAGAGGCCCCTAGCTCAGATAAGAAGACTTTTTTTGGTCTTGACTTGTATTTGGCAAGAAGATTTTTGAAAAGCTCCGAAGTGCCAGGGGCCCCACGCAATGTAAATCCGACCCAGTCAATAACATGGTTAGTAAGCGTAATCATCTATTGTACCATTTTTCAATAACAATTCACCTTTAACTTGCCAGTTTTTACGCGACAACATATACTTTTCAAAAAAACATTAGCTGTGGTAAATGCTCATCGAACAAATTACTGAATTTGAATTGAAAGGGCCTGGTCCCCCTGGCCGTACATTACTTCTACAACTGGTTATTTTCGTGACATGACAAAACAAAAATTTTTAACGAATATCGTCGACTGGATCATTTTAATATTTACTGCTAAAATAATGCATGAAGCTTTGCACCTTATTTCCCCCTACCTGGGCCAAATCGCGTACAAAAATTAACCCCAAAATGCAAGATTTTAAACGTGCTTTGGACTTAAATTGTAAGAAAAGGAGTATTAAACAATTAAATTTTTTCAATTGGCTTTTAAATGCTTAAATCTAGTACTTTCAAATGGCTCTGAACACGTGCGGAATGTAATCCAATGGCATTGAAACGGCTTGTTTTACCAAAAATTGCCCCCCCGTTTGTGAGACAATTGAGGTACACTAATTTACTCAATGCACGTCTCCCAATTTACACATTTTCATCTGTAACTTTGGTAAAGCAGACCACAGGATCTGGTCATCCATTCTACGATATCTTTGTCCAACAAAAAGTTCCTCTTTTGAAAATTTCTGATGACGTCATTGCATGTGATCGGTGGTTTGGGCCCCCCAATCAAAAACTCTGGCTACGCCTATGGGGGTTGAAGTGAAATTTTTTTGGGGGGAGGAGAGAAATCTAAAATTTTGGGCTCCCTGCTCCCTTCTGGCTACGTCCCTGTAGAAAGCTAAAACTTGGTGAAAAACTGAACACATGTTTTAGATGTTTCTTTATCTTTTGCTCATAATCCTAGGTGGATGTTTCACCTTACGACAAGCCTTCAGCCGCTGAGCAATTTTTGTGATTTTGCGGCAAAAATAGCAATTTTAACACCATTTCGATCACATTTCGCAAGTTTTTGAAGCCATGTGAATAACTACAGGAAATTGCTAAAATTCAGAAGACATTAAAAGAATTAAATTGCCTGGCCCCTTCTGCCCCCTTGTACTTCAGGCAAGTCCAAAACATGTTTAAACGCTTGTATTTTTGGATTAAATCTTCTAAATGACGTGGCTAAAGGGGGTTGAAGCCCCCTTAGTTCCTTTCCTCAGGTTGCGCCACTGACTGCGATCTAAAAAAATCTTAAGTGGGCAGTAAAAAAAAACAAAAAAATTTGGTCTTTTTAAAAAGTTTTTACGTATTGTTGCAGGTCATAATGACTAACGAAGTACCGATAACTGGTAACGATTCTGTAAACTTACATCTCTCTAGCGCGACACATCCGCAAAGGCGTGTTAATATGACGGATTATCGCGTCTGATTTAGGCACTGCAGTTGGTGGCCAGCAATTTCGCAAAAGAATCGAAAAAACTTCAAACGAGAATTATGTTTGAACGTTATTATTCCTTTTTCCATTAAAGTCTGTTGTCTTGTCGTTACGTGATGTTTCAAAAGCATACTTTGAATAAACCGAAATGGGAGAGCACTAGCAGTCGTTAGGGGGTCACGACTCCCCGTAGCGAAGACACTGCTTGTAGTCTTTCACGAAACACTGTTGCTTTTACTCCTTTTCACATGATAAAACTAAAGGCGACTCAAGAAATGGCTGCTTGAAATTTCTTTGGTGTTATTTCTTTAACGTTCGCTGGTGATGCTCTTGAGCAAAATAAGATAAGCTAGGAAAATTTTTGTTAAACTGTTGTCGTTGAAATAAAATGTAAAAAACTTTCCAGCCAAAAGTTTGATTCGTTTCAGCTTCTCATTATCACTTATTTTTCCTTTTACTCCCCGGTAACCTACGATGGAAAGCGATACCCGGCCTGGGCAGAGGTACTGGGTTGGCTGACAGCATTCCTCTCAATTCTCGCCATCCCTGCCACCGCAATTTATCAGTTAAAGAAACACCCTAGAGCAAAAGGAACTCTGTCAGAAGTAAGAATAGTGCTAATAAATTCAATGTACAGTAGTTGGCACATTTATTATACAAGAGTTTTTTGGATAATACCGATGTTATAACTAATGAAGTTACGGTTACGGTCTTGTTTGATGATACCCAGATCGCCTCGGTAACAGAAGGTCTCCGGAACTTCCATCATTATCGGCGATCAATTGGACACATTTCATCGCCGCCGATACATCTTTTCGCAAATTGTACAAGTGTGTAATTGAGCTATGGTACATCGTAACTCTTACCTTTGCTAATCACTTAACATCAAGATCTCTATTAGACTTGTTGCTGTGCATATTTAATTATATCCTATTTTCACCGGACAGCGTCAGACCCTAATTGTTGGATTAACCGCACGCTTTTCATAGCAATGTATACTTTATAGTTGAAGTATTCCGCACCTGCTTAAAAGTTTCGAGTAATTCAATGTACCTGTAGATTTCTTCGAATTCTAGTCCACTGAACTTGCTGCTTGCTCGAAGCCACTAAACAGAGATAACCATCGTCAAGCGTCTAATCCAAAAACGCAACAACGTGACCAGGGTGCGAGTTGAACCCAAATCATGCAATTGGGGTCGTCGTAAAACGACGCATTTGCCCTTTAGGTGACGCTGCCGACTTACTAGGAGCGATACATCAAAACTTTAGATGCCTTTTTTTACGAAACTCGACATATGGGCACAGACAAACGGGCGCAGGACATAAGGTCGAAAACATAAGGACACAGGGACAAAAGGGTGCAAGGACATAAGGGCACAGGGACGTATGGGCGTAGAGACGTAATTCTGTAATCTGCGCTAACATTTTCGTGCTTCGAAAAATAATTATACAATCGAAAACACAAACTTGAGTAATGAGTTTTTATTTAATTTTTGAAAGTCAAGTTTTGAAAGAAAGTTTTTGAATTCGCTTCCTGCCTTTAGTTCTCAGTTATCACACAAAGCACTACCGCAATGAGCGAGAAAATGAAAGATTTGATTTTGCTTCGCAGCGGTACAAAAGACTAATTATAATTGTTTGCTTAACGGTTTAAGTACAACAGTTAAATGACTGCGCTTGAAAACGGTTAAATGATTGCGTTTGCAAACAACCGCTGAAGTGGTTACGTAAAGCAAATAAACTCATTAAAAATAAAGATTTCTCTGTAAATATTTGTTCAAGATCAGTGCACGGCTACCTACAAACAGTTAAAGAGTAGTGCTTTGTGCGATAATTGAGAACTGAAGGCAGAAGCGAATTCAAAAAACTTCTTTCAAAAATTTAATAAAATAATTATTAATCATGTTCATTTCTTTGATAACATAATTATTTCCGAAGAACGAAAATGTTAGCGCAGATTGCAGAGTTACGTCTCTAAGCCCTTATGTCCTGCACCCTGATGTCCTTGAGCCCCTATGTCCTCTCGACCTTTTGTCCCGACGCTCTTATGTCTGCGTCCTTATGTCTTGCGCCCTTTTTTGCGCCCTTATGTCGTAGATCGCTTTTATTAGCTGACTACCCGTTTGTCAGGAATCGAACACATGATGTGCGCAGTCAGTGAGATTGGAAGTCCAGATACCATAACTTAGACATGTTCTGCAATGGCAGCTAAATTGCAATTTTTTTTGATAACTGTGACTAAAAAACAATTATGGACAAATAGATATCGTTTTTTGGGGTGCTGCCTGGCCCCTTTTCAAGGAATGGTGGCGCAGAGAACATAGCGCTGTAGTAGTCAAGACATAGGAAATTACATTGAAGATGCGACTAAATGTTTAATGTTTGATTTTATGCTGCTAATAAGCGTTTTATTGCTATTTTAGCGTGTTCTGAGACTTCTGAAAAGTGATCCGGATTGGGGGCCCAACGATTCCAACCTTAACTACAGGTATCGCTCATCTGGTCGCAAGAAGAGCAATTATGTGAACGAAAGGGAAACCCAGAATGCAAAGACTCAAAAGAGTTTGGAGAGAAATCAAACAAGCGCCACCAGTTTGTCGGAAGATTTACCTCCGGTTTATGGTTTAGCTTGAGCATGGTTTGATAGCGGTTTTGAACACAAAATTCTTCCATGAAGAATTATAATTACAGCTCATGTTGCAATAATTATCGCTTATGTTGCAATAATCGTTTCTGGAGTTCCATGTTTCGTTGCCAAATACATTTTTAAGAAAGTTTCGTGTTGTTGACACTAGAAAGGAATTCTCTTACGCGGCAATGTACCGAAACCTTTGTAGTCGGCCTTTCAATTACAAGATAAAATAGAGCAGTTGAGATCGAAAAAATCAAATGCCCTGGAAAAAAGCTGAACCGATTTTCAGACTTTCAATAGACGTAAAGCAAACAGACGAATTTTAAGGCATTAGTCTGTGATTGATAAAATGGTTTCAAAAAGGCAAGCACTTTGATCAGAAGTTTCAAGTTTGCCATGGAATTGTTGTAGCGCATATTTATTCTCCGGTCGCCAGACAGCGTCAGACGCTTACTTATTGGACGATCCGCACACTTTTCATTACAACGACAACTTCGTGATTGGAGGAATCCGCTACTGCAAGGAGTTTCCGATGATCCAATGTTCCAGTGGATTTCTTCGAATTCTTGTCCACTGAATTTTGCTGCTTGTTCGAAGCCACCAAGCAGAGATAATCATTGTAAAGCGTCTTATCCAAGGATGCAACAACATGACCAGGGTGCGAGTTGAACCCAGACCATTGGATCAGGGTCGTCGTAAAAACGACGCCCTTACCCATTCGGCCACGCCGCCGACAATTAAAGTAGGTGAAGTTTAGGTATTCACTAAAAATATTCTTCTTCCTAGCAACCAAGAATCTTAAGACTTTATAATTTGCTACGCTCTTGGCTATGTTTATTCAACTTAAATTTTTTTGTCTAGCTAAGTGGGAGTAACTATTTCACCGAAAATTTATAATTTAAAGAAAATAAAGCGAAATATTCATCCGCGCATTTTTGTATTAGCTTTTGTTAGGTTTTGAAATAGGGTTAGGTTTGAGATTACTTTTCGAGTAAGGATTTGGGATAGATTTAGAGTCAAAATTAATTGAAAAGTAGATGAAATTTTCCGGTGAAATAGTCACTTTCCCTAACTAAATTATAATCTGAAAACCTCTTATTTTCAACTTCAGAGGTTCATACATACCCGCAATTCTAACCAGGGATGTGGAAGCAGTCAAATTTTTAATGCTTCCGCTTCCAGCTCCTCTTGAAGTTTTATGCTTCCGAGTTCACTTCCGCTTCCTCACTTTTGGAATTTTTTGCTTCCGCTTCCGGCTCCGGATAGAATTAGTCGCCTTCGAGTTCACTTCCGCTTCCAGTCTCTTTCATCAAAGTGTTTCCGCTTCCGCTTCGACAAAAATTTAACCGCTTCCACCGCTTCCGCTTCCGCATCCCTGCTCAATATGAAACAGCTAATTGTATTTAGTCTCAAAAAAACCAGACAAGTTTACTTTGTAAGCTATTTTATTTGACTTGAGTTGTCGACAGGGCATGGTATGGGGCGCCGTTTGTGTATCTTAGTTTGTGCAGTGTTTTTTTGCATATTTAATTAAATAGTCATTTTAATTTAATATACAAAAATAAATATACAAAAAAAGCTAGTGCAAAAATAAATATGCAAAAATTTTTTGTGCGGACTTTTTTTGACTATTTATTTTTGCGATAAGAAAAGACTGCCGCAGAATAAACTGTTGCAAAATTAAATCGTCAAAAAAACTGCGCACAAAATAAAGCGTTGCAAAAATGCGCTGCAGATATTTCTGTATATTTGTTAGTGGAGCGTGGCAAAGCGCTCTCGGCTGCTCATAGAGCAGATTAAAGAACAGCCGATAGCGCATCAAAGAGCAGCTTTGCCACGCTTCACTAACAAATATACAAAAATGTCTGCAGCGCATTTTTGCAACGCTTTATTTTGGGCGCAGTTTTTTTGACGATTTATTTTTGCAACGCTTTATTTTGTGCGCAGTTTTTTTGACGATTTACTTTTGCAACAGTATATTCTGCGCAGTTTTTTCTTATTGCAAAAACAAATAGTCAAAAAAAGTCCGCACAAAAAATTTTTGCATATTTATTTTTGCACTAGTTTTTTTTGTATATTTATTTTTGTATATTTGATTAAAATGACTATTTAATTAAATATGCAAAAAAGCATAGCACAAATTTGGGTACACAAACGGCGCTCCATAGCATGGCTTGGAACGGAATGGAAGACAATTTTTCCATATTCCATACTGGGAATTTTCTTCCATTCCATACTAAAAATCTTCCATTCCACATTCCATTCCATACTTCCATACCGAAAAAAGTTTAGACTGGAAGCAGTGCAACGTATATTTTGCTGCTTTGCATCTTTGCAAAGTTGTAAGCAACCTCTCGTGAAGATGCATCAACAATACTAAGATGCCACAAATAGTATCTGGAATGCGTATTGCACATGGTTTAATGCATAGACGTAGCTAGAATTTTGGATTGGGGTAGGGCCAAACCGTAAATCACATGCAATGACGTCATCAAAAATTTTCGGAAAGAGAGACTTTTTATGGAACAAAGAATGAAAGATCAAAAGCTAGGGGTCTGCTTTAGCACGTAACCAGGATTTGCTTAAGGCAAAAGCCTAAAACCGCAAGTTGAACAGTTTTACTAACATAACAAAATTGGGAGACGTGGTAAGCAAATTAGTGCAACTCAAACGTGTCACAGACGGGGCCTGGGGGTGCAGCCACCAGCCGCCGGAGGCAATGGGAGTCTGGGGGCAAAGCACCCAGCCGCTGGGCGATTTTTTATAAGTTTTTGGGAAAAACGGCTGTTTTAACCCTATTTGTACTTGCCAATTTGCTAATTTGCCTTCCCTCTTAGTTATTTTAATATAGCTCCTACACAAAAAAAAGTTTTGCTTTGATGCACCCTGACTTTGAATTAAATTTAATAGCACCCATCCTCAGAAAGTTTGGGGTCAGCCGGACAACCGGAAGTGACGTCATTTTTGCCTTTGTCAAAGACACTTAAAAAGTTTCATGCAGTTTTAAGCACAATGCATGCTTATCAGTGAGCGTATTCTATTCATTGTATTGCGTATTCATTATCGATGCTAATCTTTAGCCGGAGTAAAATATTTTATTTACTGATAAATGCATTGCATCATCAAATGCATTGCGTCATTGATGACGTCATAATTCAAAAATATTGCTTGTTTTGCTGTTTCTCGAAGTAAACTGCGTTTGCATAAAAAAATATTCATTTTCATCAGCTGTTGAATGATAAAATGAAAATAATACTGCAGTATTCTAAAATTTTGTGAAATATACTATATCTCAGTTACAAAAAATTACAAATAATAATCAACACAATATATTAAAGATGACGTCATCATGCATATGACGTCATCATGCATATGACGTCATCGTGCATGATGACCTCATCATCTGTGGTAACTTCATCAGAGATGTCTTTGAAATAACAAAAGTTCAAACTGAAAATAATATTTCGCAACATTTAGGCAAATTTGAATGCTGTGATAACGATTAACTAGTTTTGATGACGTCATCATCGTTTTGGTGAGGTCACAACCTCAAAAGAGTTGTTTTCAAAAATTTAACAAAAAATAGCTTCAACAAGCACAAAATCTTACTTCTATCACTTACCAATCGGTTTTTAGATAGGAGGGCAAATTTGCCCCCCTCCCCCGGTAGAAATATGGTATACAAATAGCCTGGTAGATATAGGGTTAATGCCATTTGGATCACATTTCGCACGTTTTCAGAGCCATTTGAAAGAACAAAATTTTTGAGATTCGAAAGCCAATTGAACAAATCACTCCCTTTACTTCCAGTCAAGTCAAAAACACGTTTAAAATCTTTCATTTTGGGATCAAATTTTGTGACTTCACCTGGTCAGGGGAATCAAGGTACATTGCTTTTTGCAACATTTTTAGCATTAAATCATTCACTCGAAGATTTGTCCTTAAAGATTTTTGTTTTGTCATGAAAATAACCAGTTTTAGGAATATGTACGACCAGGAGCCCAGGCACTCTCGATTCAACTTCAATAATTTGTTCAATAAGCATTTCCCCCAAGCTAATTTTTTTCAAAAGCACTTTGTTGCATTAAAACCGACGAGACGGAAGTGGATTGTTGTTTAAAGTTGGTAAGTGGTTAAGGTGGAATTTAAAGTTATTTCAAGTTAATACATTAGATGCAATAAATGGTTACCAATCATGTTAGTGCAATATAAAAGTTAGCTGGGGGCCTAAAACATACTGTATTATGGCATGAAAAGTTAGATGAGGTCCTGATATTGCACCTTTTAGAACAAAAACACTGAATTTCTCCCTGCTTGGACATTTAAGTTGGTTCGCAAAAATTTAAATTAAAATGGCCCGGACCCCCTAGTCTTCAATATTAAGTTATTGCTATTTGCTGTTGTACGAATTTACTGTTGTGCCCAAAAAATGCTAAAAAAACTGAATAACTTGATGGGAGTTTGCCAGCAAACCCAGTGAACGACCGACGCATAGCTAATGCTGTGACGCTCAAAAGTACTTTTTGTCTACCGTAAAATTAGCAATTATTCAAAAATATCTGATTATGGAACCTCCAGAAAAGTAGAATCAAAATATTTGTCACTTAAATATTCCCTGATATCATAAAACACTGGCACCCTAGCTTGAGCCGTTCAAAAATTGATTTTTGAGGGTCGATTTGGGGGGTCCCTGGGGGGGGGGCACCCCCAAACTATGTCAAAATATTTGTTTGTTAAATATCTGCTGATATCAAAACAGACTGGCACCCAAGTTGAGCTATTCAAAAAATTGATTTTTGGAGGTCCATTTGGGGGGTTCCCGGGGGGCTGGCACCCCCAAACTATGTCAAAATATTTGTCTGTTAAATATCTACTAATATCACAAACAACTAGCACCCTAGCTTGAGCCGTTCAAAAAATGTTTTTTTTGGGGCCCCATTTTGGGGGGGTTCCCGATGGAGTCGCCCCAAAATATTTCGGGAAAAAAAATTGCGTTTGCAGCTCAACAACTTTACACAAAAATTAGATTTCGATGTGTTGTGGTTTAGGAGAAGAAGAGCGTACAAAAATTAGGAAGAAAAAAAAGGAAAAAAAAAGGAAAAAAAAGGAAAAAAAAAAGGAAAAAAAAGGAAAAAAAAGGAAATAAAAAAAGGAAAAAAAAGAAATAAACCTCATCGCGGCCAAAAGTGGGTTGGTTGGGATGAAAGGGTATCTTGAGACATACAACCATATGAAATATTTTTTGCCGTACTTAAGCCGTTTTTGACTGAGACCGCTTTTTACGCCAAACTTGTTGGGCGGTTTTTGGGTTCCAAAACCGAAGTCACGTGACCTATTGCCTCGAAATTTGGTACAAACATACAACTCATTAATCTCAAACTGCTGTCCAAATTTCATGTAGCAAGACCCTACCGTTCTTGAGTTATAAGCAAAAGTCTGAAATTTCGCACTCTTAAGTTGGAAAATGGCCGAGTAAAAACAGAGGAACACGCGACGCAAGCGTCGGTCGTTCCAATTAGGCTTGTGTCATCATTTTTATCATTGGTAGCATTTCAATTGGGGGGAAGGCAGAGGGCCTGGGCCCCCTGGTTACGCCTATTGTTTAATGATTACCGAACAAGTTTGCTCTCATATCAACTATAAAATTTTTCATAACCAAACTGCTAAGGAACATTTACCGTAATAGAAATACCACGCTTTAACACCAAAAAGAATTATTATAAGCTGAAAAACTAAAAATGTAAATAAACTTATAAGCTAAAATGGGAAGGAAAAAGCAAATACGAGTTTTCGTGACAATGTAGGAAAACAAAATTTAGGACTTGGCAAATTGTCAATCCCCCCCAAAAAAACAAAAAACAAGTCAAACCTGTCAAAGTCGTCAACTATAACATCAATGCTGCTAATTGCAATGTACTTACAATGATGCAATCATTGTTTCTGCAATATAAACAACCAAAGTAGGCCTACCGCGATTTGTTGACAAATATTACCCGTAGCTATTAAAGATGAATACTTCGGTCACAATATTATTTATCACCACCCGACATCGGTATGTATTGTTCTGTAAATACAATGCACAAAATCTAGTATTGAATTGGGATGTAAGTATGGTCAATTGTCTTCCATTCCATTTTTGAAATCTTCCATTTCATTCCATTCTGGCATCTTTTATATTCCATACCGAAATTTCCGTTCCATTTCATCCCATTTTCCATTCCATACCATGCCCTGGTTGTCGATTCTATGTTATTACTATTATTGTAACATTTTACCCCAACGGTTGTAGCCAGTTTGAAAATCCTGGAGCGCCTGATTTTGAAAAAATTGCTTCCGCTTCCGGCTCCTTTTCAACACTTTCGCTTCCGAGTTCGCTTCCGCTTCCAACCTCTTTCATCAAAGTGCTTCCGCCTCAGCTCCCACAAAAAATTAACCGCTTCCACTTCCAGCTTCCGCTTCCGCTTCCACATCCCTGATTCTAACTAGAGATACCGAAGTTTTTAAATGGCAACAACAACCAGCTCTCGGCCGCAGCGGTCGACTGCATCGTACGATTGCAATTTATTCTTGACGTCACGCAGCATGAACAGACACTACGAGATATTCATTCATACTTCCCAGCGACAATTTTCTGCAATTAGACAGTTTTCACTAACGCCAAAGTGCAAGCACTCTTTCCTGTTGTTCCAAACTTCATTACTTGAAAGAAGTGTGGGGAAAGGTCCATCTATTGCGTTGTAGCCAATAAGGTCACTTAAATAATTATTAATTTATCTGCTTTTGTGCAGAACTAAAAACAAAAAAAGCGAAAATTTGAAACGGTTTGTAACAAAATATTGAGCTAAGTTATGTTGATTTATTTAAACACAGCTACTGCATTTGCCTATTGGTGTCGTATGTACAAATTTGAACTATTAAGTCTCTTTCAGCATGATTTGCGGCGGCTCTACACCTAACTGTAACTGTTTTTTTTGGTTTCGAACACTTTGTCACTCTGGGCCATAGGCGTAGCCAGGGGGGGCCAGGGGGCCCGGGCCCCCTCCAATTAAAATACCACCAATGATAAAAAATTATGGCAACATAGCCTAGCGATGTTTAGTTGCAGTTACGGACGACGAGGGAGACCTGGGGCCCCTAACTAACAACCAAAGGGCCCCAGTGCCCCTAACCAACAACCTGGGGGCTCCTTACTGACAACCAGGGGGCCCTGTGGCCCCTAACTAACAACCAGGGGGCCCCAGGGCCGCTAACTGACAACCAGGGGATCCCCAGGACCCTAACTGACAAACGCGGGCTGCGGGGCCTCTAACTGGCAAGGGGCCCTGGGAGGTTGTTACGTTGTCAAAAACGGTTTAGTTTGCGTCATTGTGATTTCGTGATTTATTTTGCCTCATGCATTCTGTTCGACGCACTAATTAGTGATTTTTTGTGATTGAATTTGCGTTTAAATCAACGCGCCGCTTCTTCAGTTTATTCACAAACCTTTTCTCAGTCTAGTGATTACAGCTGTGAAAGGCGTGACTAAAACACTCAGTCAAAGGAAAACGATTTTTCGAAACCGGTGTAAACTGTTGGTTTGGTTCAGACTGCTTAATACATTTGAAAATTTATATGAGTACATTTAAAGAGTGCCAAGTTTCTTACGTTAGTCTCGAAGACTGAGCTTGCCGCAATTGAGATTTAATAGAGGCAATGTGCCTTACTTCCCCCTACTTAGACCAAATCATTTACAATTAAAATTTTACACCATAATGCAAGATTTTAAACGTGTTTTGGACTTTAATTGCAAGTAAACGAAAACGGAGAATTGAACGGATAAAAACTTTCGATTAACTTTAAATGTTAAAAATCTAGTTCTTTCAAATGGGTGTAACACGCGCGAAATGTGATCCAATGGGATTAAAACAGCTTTTTTTTTCCAAAAACGTACAAAAATCGCCCAGCGGCTGGGGGCTTCGCCCCAGACCCCGTCTGTGATACGTTTGGGTACACTAGCTTACTCAACACGTCTCCTAAGTTAGACATTCGCTCTTTCTAACTATTAGTTTTCGCCCTTTCTCTTTACCAAAATCCTGGTTAAATGCCAACGGGCTACAGCTTCAGATCTTCCATTCTACAATATTTTTGCCCCACAAAAAGTTCCTGTTTTGAAAATTTCTGATGACGTCATTGCATATGGTTTGGGCCCCCCAATCAAAAATTCTGGCTACGCCTATGCGCATAGGCGTTGCCAGAAGGGGCCCAGGGGACCCGGGCTCCCACCAATTAAAATTCCACTAATGATAAAAAATTATGACAACATAGCCTAGTGATGTTTAGTTGCAGTTTTTTTTTTTCAGTAATTACGCACCTAACAGTTATAAACAATAATATTAATGACAATGAGGGAGCCAAGGGGCCCCTAACTAACAACCAGGGGGCCCTGGATCCCCTAAGTAACGACCAGGGGCCCCCAACCAACAACCAGCGGGCCCTGGAGCCCTTAACCGACAACCAGGAGGCCGGAGCCTCTAACTGACAACCAGGGGGCCCTAAGGCCGCTAACTGATGGCTAGGGGGCCCTAACTGACAACAAGGGGGCCCCGGGGCCCCTAACTGACAACCAGAGAGCCCCGGGGCCCTTAACTAACGACCAGGGGGGCAGAGCTCTTAATTAACGACCAAAGGGCCCGGTGCCCCTAACCAACACCCAGGGGCCTCAGGGACCCTAACTGGCAACCAGAAGGCCCCAGGGCCCTTAACTAACAACCAGGGGAATCTGGGGTCCTTAACTGACGACCAGGCGGCCCCAGGGCCCCTAAATAACAACCAGGGAGCCCGGGGCCCCAAACCAACAACCAGGGGGCCCGGGGCCCTAACTGACAACTAGGGGAACCCTAACTGACATCCAGGGTGCCCCAGGGCCCTTAGCTAACAACCAGGAGGCTACAGGGCCCCTAATTAACGACCATGGGGCCCCTGACTGACAACCAGGGGGCACCGGGGCCCCTGACTGACGACCAAGGGTCCAGGGCCACGGGCTCCTTAATCCAATTTTTAACGATTTATATGCAAAACCTGTGAAAAATCTTGGGAGTTTTGTCCTACAAATTGCAACCCCAGGCCCTCGTTTAACGTTATTATGAACTTAATGCTACTACATAGGCGGTAATGCAATTCCCCAACTGAAATACTACCAATGATTAATGCAATGAGAGCATAGCCAGTATGTTGTTCTTGTTCGGAATTGCAGTTTATTTAATTTAGGATTTACGCGTACGAAAGTAATAACTAGATGTTCATTTTCCCGCGGGAAAATAATACGGGACTTCCGCCAGCTCCATTTCACCATCATTTTCCCTTTCATGCTTTGAAAGTTACCGATATTTCTGTAAAACTCAATCGTATGCAATGCAATCAAACTAGTTTTGTTTCATGAAAAAAATAAATGTGGGATTTAAATTGTATGTGGTTTGGGTAAAACCGATGTCCGACTAAGTATTTGAACACAGCTCAGTTCATTCTCGACAATTTCAAACCCTGGCGCCTTTAATCATTACGCCAGCTCAGCATATGAACCCAACTGACTAAAATCAATTGGTAAATTTAGCTTTGAAAAAGAGATTTTTGGGAAGGTTTATTTGGGGGTTGGTACCCCCAAACCATGTAAAAAATTGCCTTTCAAATATCTACTAATATCCAAAAAAGTAGCGCCCTAGCTCAAGCTGTTTATAATAGATACGTAATTTTGTGTGGTTGGGGGTCCATTTGGAATGGGGCCTCAGCGAGGTAGTACCCCCCAAACTCTGTCGAATTATTAACCTCTAAATATCTACTGATATGAAAATACACTGGCACCGTAAATTAGGTCGTTCAAGAAATTTTTTTGGGGGGGTCTGGCACCCCCAAACTATGTCGAAATGTTTGTCTGTTTAGTATGTGTTGATATCGCAAAAAAGTGGCACCTTAGTTTGAGCCAATCAAAAAATTAGTTTTTGGGGAGTCCATTTTAGGGCGGTTCCCAAGGGGGAAATACCCCAAACGATGTTAAAAGATTTGTCTTTTAGAAATGTCCTGATATCAAAAAAAAGTAGTGCCCCAGCCCGAGGCAGTTAAAAATTGATTTCTGGGGGTCCCCGAGGTAGGTGGTACCCCCAAAACCACGTCAAAGTATTTGTCTCTTAAATATCGACTAATAGCAAAAATCACTGGCACCCTTTTTTAAGCAGTTTAAAAAATTGATGTTTGGGGTGGCCACTTGGGAGGTCCCCATGAGAGTGGTACCCCGAAACTATGTCAAGATATTTGCTTGTTTGTTGTGTCTTGATATCAAACATGTAGCACCCTAGCTTAAGCCGTCAAAAAAACTGATTTTTATTTGGGTCCATTTGGGGGTTGTTCCCCCCAATTTATGTCAAAATAGCTTTGTCGTAAAAAGTTCTTCTGACACCCAAAAAATCTAGCGCGCTTGCTTATGGTGCTTAGAAAGTGTTTTTTTTGGGTGTTTTCACAGAGAATGAAACCTGATACCCTCTGATCATACGTAGTGTCGAACAAAAAATATTCAAAGCGATTTGGTCGTATCCGAAAAAAAAAATTATTCAATGCTAGATTCGATATAATCTTGGTTTGACATTTGGCCAGACAGTCTTAACAGTGTAGCAGAAAGTTTGAAAAGATTGGCTTAAAAATTTCCAAATCGTACTGCGATTTGCAATTTAATCACCGATGCAAATCCGAGGGTTTAATTCCTAAAAGTTTACAGTTCTCTCCTCCTATCCGAACTAAACGCGGTTTCAAGTTAGCCAGACAATACAGCAATAAATTCTTATAATTAAGAATTACAGAATGTCACCCTAAAATTGAACAAGCAAGTAGAGAAAGCATTGAGAATTAGCCACGTTCTCTCGTTTCATCACAGCAAAGCAATTGACTTTTTACGTTTTGTTGAATAAGTCCCAACTCGCAAGTTGATCATTATGACGTTTTAATCATCTATAACTCACTTAATTTATTCGGTTCTTTTGATGTTTATTTTGTTGTAACTTATCTGCGATATGTACTGTTTGTGCTAGTATTGGAGGAGTGCTCGACACTCCTCCAACTCAACTTCTGAAGATGCTCGGCGTTTCAGCTGAGCGAAACGTCAAGGTAATAAATTAGCGTTATGCTAATCGTGTGCCTTTTACCGGAAGAACAGTTAGTAGGCTAGCCTACCTCTAGTATCAATAGTGATGTACTTGGAGAGAAATCAAACAAGCGCATCCAGTTAGTCGGAAGATTTACCTCCGGTTTATGATTTAGCTTGAACATGGTTTGATAGTGGTTTTGTACAGAAAATTCTTCCATGAAGAATCATAATTACAGCTCAAACTTCAACAATTATAGCTCATGTTGCAATAATCGTTTCTAGTTCCATGTTTCGTAGCCAAACACATTTTTAAGAAAGTTTCGTGCTGTTGACACTAAAAAGGAATTTCAATAACGCAAACTGACGAATTTAAGCCACTGGTCTGTGATTGACAAAATAGTTTCAAAAAGTCGAGCACTTTGATGGAATTTAAAACACGTTTAGTTTCGATGTTCACTAAAAATATTCTCCTTCCTAGCAAACAAGAATCTTAAGACTTTATATTTTGCTCAGCTCTTGGCTATGTTTAATGAATCGAAATTTTTTTGCCGAGATAAGTGGGAGTGACTATTTTACCGAAAATTTGTAAGTTAAAGAGAATAAATCGAAATATTCATCCGCACTTTTTGTTATTGGCTTTTTTTTAGATTTTGAGATACGGTTAATTTAGAGGTTACTTTTCGAGTAAGGATTTGAGTAAGAATTAATTGAAAAGTAGATAAAAATTTCCAGTGAAATAGTCTCTTACCTAACTAACTTATGATCTGAAAACCTGCTATTTTAAACTTCAGTGGTTCATACATACCAGCAATTCTAGCTAGGGATATTTAAGTTTTTAAATGGCAACACCAACCAGCTCTAAGCCGAGGCGCTCGACTGCATCGTACGATTACAATTTATTCTTGACGTCACGCGGCATGAACAGACACAACGAGAATATTCATTCATACTTCCCAGCGACTATTTTCTGCAATTTGACATTTTTCACTAACGCCAAGGTACAAGCACTCTTACGTTTTGTTCCAAACTTCATTAGTTAAAAGAAGTATTCGGCAAGGTCCATCTATTGCGTTGTGGCCAATAAGGTCAATTAAATGATTACTGAATTATATGCTTTTGTGCAGAACTAAAAACAAAACGAAAATTTGAAACAGTTTCTAACAAAATATTGAGCTAAACTATGTTGATTTATTCAACCACATCTATTGTATTTGCCTATTGGTGTCGTATGTACAAATTTGAACTATTCTCTTTCCGCATAACTTGCAACGGCTCTAGGCCTAACTGCAACTGTATTTTTTTTTGGTTTCAAACACTTCGTCACTCTGTGCGTTACATCTTTTTACGCAACATTGCGCTGCATTGTGGAACTTGAGCCGATTAATTTCAAAAACTAAGGGTGCGGCTACCGCCAAAGTAAAGACAGTCAATTATATCTCGAAAATTTTAAGAGAAAAATCGAAACAATACTTGTCTCGTGAAATTTAAACTCGAACGAAATTCAATTTTGTTTGGCAATAATAACTCATTCGGAATCGAAGAAAAGTTCCTAACAGAAAAATTAAAAACTATGCAAATGCAGCACTCACTCACACTTACGGAGAAAATTAATGACTAATGGATTTTGACGGTACATTATACAACAACAACGCCAAAGAAATCAGCCAAAAACAAGTAGATTACACATCCATCAAATTATTTAATGTCTACTGTCTACATTGGGCAAAGCAAATGTACAGATAAACACTTGCAAGTTTGGGTTAGAAAGTTTTCTTTAGTAGAGACTTACACAGGTAATAGCAGCATAGCTTTACTCTCGTGCAGAGCGCACTGGAATAGTATGGTGAATTGGTGATATCAGAAAGCAGCAAAAATTAACGAACATTTCGCTCCAACTTGAACGAAACATAACAATAAACGCCAAACTATTATGAGATTATAACTGAAAAAAATTCCTAAAGCAATCAAATTTACAATATCAGCGACAGCGAGGACTGGATGGATACTGAACTGATAAGTAAAATTTTTATGATTTATGAAAATCTAACCAGTTTGGTGGTGTTAGCAAATGGAATATCAAAATGAAATCATTCAAGATAACACATCTTAAACATAATTTCAAAGTATACAGTATCCTCAAGAATATTGTTTTTAGTAACTTGTTTTCTATCGTGCCTTCCAGTATCTTAGCTTTGCCGATATTTGAATTAAGCATTTCATATACCCAACGTGCAAAAATCTACGTTTGTGATAGCGCTTGAGGATGTGTACATTGTACAAATCGAAAATCAGTTTAATTATTATCCAGCCTCGGGGTCATATCCTTAACTTTGGTCAATCCAGATCCATGTCATCCTTTGCTGCCTCCTGCTCAGGAGCAGGTTGGTCCTCCTGTGTGGCTTGAGTATCATCCTCCATATTGACTGGCTCGTCCTTCGCTTTTTGTTCAGTTTCGCCCTCTTTGCTCTCCGATACAGGAGGGGGTTGCTCCTCTTTTGGTTTAGGTTTGGGGGTGTTCATAATCGATTTACACGTAGATTCCATAATCTAAATCGACAATTTGAACAAGGTATACGACTGGAAAAGCTTTTAAACTTAAAGTTTCGAATTCTTGACAACTTTAAGACGAAATCCCGTCGATAATTTTCCAGTTTAGCTTAGCATTGCTTATTAAAAGCGGTACATCAAAAAAAAGATTAGTATCGCCATTTACGCTGAGGTTCTCAGGAGGAACAGTTTAAGACATCAATCAAACGAAAGTAAAACGTGTGTGGAAGGCTAGGACGTGTGGGGCTCAATTTTTAAGATGATGCTCTGCTAGCTTTCACAGAAAAACCAGGCAATGATGAAAAGCAACCAAAAGAAGTAACCAGTACCATCACAAAAAAAATTCGATGCTCAAGTGCGATACACAGGACTCACTTTTAGCTGGGCTTTTATATCTGCCACTGTCACGACAGGGTCGGCTGTAACAGGCATGTTAGCTTGCTTCTGGAGCATCTCATTGTACCACGCCGAAGTGCTTTGTACACTGTCATTCACCTTCTTAATCTCAGCTTCCTCGATATGAACGTATTTCTCATCCTGTAGAATTTTTTTCTTACTCTTTTATCTCGTTTTAATGGTAAAGCCTCTATAGTTTAATGAATGATGACGCACACCAAACAGCTGAAATGGGAAATATGGGGTACCCAGTACACGACAACTGGCCGCCAACTAAACCTCACCCGCATATTGGCGCAAGTTTGCGTTGGATAGTTCCTAAATTCTTTCCTCCCGGGCACTCCCAACGTATCGCAGGGTACTACTGGGTGACATTCAGTAGTACCAATACCACGTTTTCATATATAAAAAAGAGTCGAGCAAGTCCAATCAACTCGACGATAAAACACCAGAAAGCATTGATATCGACAGGAAAATAAGCTCTGTTTGAATGCATTGTTAAAGGATGTTATGACACTAAACACGTCAACAGCAGACTTACTTTTTCCTTGTATTGGTGTAAAAATTTCATGTAATGCTGCAGTGATGCGCCCAAATGATCGAAAGCACCAGGACGAGCCAGATGCTCAGTGTACCTGAATCACAAAGGGAATGGTCAAGTTGTGCTCTCATATTAAACGTCTTGCGGTTGGAAAAGATAGCTAACTTCTTCCAACAAGCAAGGACAACAAGTTAGAACACTCAAAAATTACTAAATCAGCCCAATCTCGCGGCCAGTTGGTTGAGGGGGGCTTTAATTGTGTTGGTTTATATGTTATGATATGCTTTTCTGCCACCTTTTCTTTTTCATAATCAGAACGCTCCCAACGATGGATCTGAACTTGCACAGGATGAAATGGTTCATCAGTTCTTCTGTTAATTGCTGATCTCTCCTCTTATCGAGTGGCTTGGTCGTTGAACATGGATCTCAAGTGAATTACACTTCGACTTGACATCGAATTTTCCGAGCGAGGGTTTCTAATAGCTAATAGTTTTAAACGGTACTACTGAAATATACAGGGCCACAAGGACCAAAAAGATAACATGGGTTAAGGTCCTTACAGTTCTCGTGCCGTCTTGTAGGTTTTCGTTGCACCTGTTTTAAATAACATTAGGTTTGCAAAGACAGCAAGGTCCTTCGCTCTCTCTTGAGATGGCAACTTGTTAAAAACAAAAAATGCGTATTTGTAAGTGTTAGCAAATGCTGGACCGAGCAATCTCGCAAAATTGTTGAGTGTACCTTCTGATAATGGGGTCGCCACTTGCTCGTAGTGATTTAAGTTTATCCAAGTAAACTTGCTTCCTTTCATCTTCACCGTCCTCATACAACCAGTTTTCTGTATCGTTTAACGTTTGCATGAAAGCGCTGCGATCCTGCGACAAAAAAAGGTTATTTCAATGCTGCATCATAGACTTCTAAATTGGCTGCATGAATGTAACAAAGTACTTTAAGGGATTTGGATGTTTGCCAAAAGATTTGTAAAAGTTTAGTACGCATTTTTCGACTGGTTCTCAAAAGTTGAAGTTGCATTTATTACAATAATTTTGAAGTTCCAACCACAACTGTAAGTTTCAAGGCAATATCGTGATAACCAGCGCTGCTGCAGACCTTATAAAACCCGGTTTAAAGGTTAGCCTACAAAAAAGCTCTTGAAGCAGGACAGAATTATAACCTTTTACCATTCCTAGCTGTTTTAAAACCATACTGTAGTTTTTGGGCAGGTCTTGAGAACAATTACGTCCAGCAATTGGCAATAAAAAGGAACTACAAGATTAATCGATTTGTCGAAAGTATGCCTCACAAAAAGGAAAACGACTAAGCCGTCCAAAAATCAGTTCAACTTCAGCAATGATTTCAAGTGACCACTATAATTGACTTAATGGTTGGAATTTCTGCATCCTTATCACCACGTTTAAGAATATGCAAAACATTCCCAGGCAGGCGTATACATTAGGCATTATGTGCGCTTAAAGTTTCGTTTCAAATTGCAAGGAATGCGACTGCGAACAAAGCCAACAGAAATAATTTCGTCAGGTTTTCCCCATGTTTCTTACCTCTTCCGTAACAAATTTTTCATACTTCTCATATAATTTTCCTCGCATGTCGTAAACATATTCTTCTACAGCGTTCTTTGCTTCTGCCTTCTCAAACTCCTGCTTGTCGTTCATAATCATTTTTCCCTGAAGCATAAGATTGAGAATTGCTTACATTGGAGATCAGTTTTCGGTGAATTTAATCTCTCAATCGCGTTTTTTCATAGTTTGAGCCCATCTTCAGAATTGCAAACGAAGTTTCGAAAAAAAATCGAACCTCAAATTTACAATCACTGTGATTCAAATTTCAATCCATAATCACTATATCACGGCGGTAAAAATACATCATAGTTTCTTGAAAATCGTTCAAAAAACTAAATGAGAGCGCCTTGACTAGGTAAATTAACAATAAACTCTGTTGTTGTTTTCATTACTACATGGCTTTTTCATGTGGATGACAATAAAGCACGGGCATAAATCCACTAATTAATTAAAATTACTTAATTACTTAACTAAATAAATAAAACTAAAATTAGTAATCTTTCTGCGAGAGAATCGAACTATCTACCTCTTGTTCAAACATATCTTGCACGTCTTTCTCAACGAGTTCCATAAACGAGCAGCCAATCACGGGTAAGTCAGTACTCTTGACTTTCACTTTCTTCTTTTTCTCTTTTTCTGGCTTTTTATCGGGCTCTGCTTGCTTTGTGTCGGCTTCCATATTGTTTTTACCTGAAAATATTCTCGGGTTGCCAATATTTTGCTAAAATCGTACTTCAAACCAAGAGCGCTATGTCTTTAAATAAAAAAAAAGTGCCGCTGCCCACACAGACAGGCGGAAAGCTAAATGGAAATGGTTGATAAACCGGTTGGCTGGCACTCCTTTGGATAGGTCTAAATGACGGGACGACTCTTTACTCCTATTTTACGCAGGCTATTTCACAAAGGCTATTTTACACAAAAAGGGAGGGGGGGCAAAATGAAAAAATGCTCCAAAAGTCATGGGAACACCGAATTTGGCATGCAGGTTGGTATTCAAAAATTTTTTAGAAAACTGTTTTTAAGTTGATAACGTCATCATTGTGACGTCAGACCTATATTTTGGCGAAATGATGTCATAAGCAGATCAAATTTTGTACATAGCTTTTTTTTATACCGAATCATAAAGTGATTAAGTCAAAATAGTTGCATCACAATTTTAGAGTTTCGGAAAGTGACTTCAGCAAACTTCAAAATTCGGGGACTTTCCCTTACCTGAGCAACTTCAAATTTTTAGAGGATATTTGCGAATAAATTTGACTTAAAATCAAGTTAATTTGAAGTAACAAGCTTTTTTTCTAAAGGGATTTATCACAAACAAAAAACATGAAATAAGGCATTTTTGCCTCGTCCCCTCCCGTGCATAAAATGGGATTAAGGGGCTCGAAAATTTGGTCGTTCCAATCTTTAAAAATGGAAAATCGATTCAAAATAGCAGGCTTCACAAACAAAAACCGAGTCAGATCTAAAAGTTTGGTTTTGAACCTCTAACTGTGATAGAAAGTATTCAACCTCATTAGAAACTCAATGTAGAATTTTGTTGAAGCAAAAGAGATTTTCCAAGGTTTTAAATTTTTTTCCAGGTAGTCAACTAACGTGAGAGACCGTTCTGCTACTCGTGATTCAAGGCTTAGTTTGTTGGAGCTGGCCGGCAGTTTCCAGTGGACAAAAATATTTGGGCTGGGAGAGAAAAGCGGCTATTTCCACGCCACTCAAGAGGTGGGCAGTGGGCATCCAATTACCACACCAATGGCAATGCTGATGGTCGGCCATTGGTCACATTTTTCGACTCTGTGGGTGGCTATTCTACACGGACTGAAGCGAGGGCGGACTCTAGGTTTAGTTTAATTGTCCGATTTTCAATTCCGGCTTCATCATATCGCGCATAATTCAAGGAGCCACACTGCAGCAGAGTAAATAAAAAAACGAGAACCACAAGGGATCAATTCGTATTGTTACCATTATCAGTAGATGCATTGTTGTTTTGTGGTTCTTGTTCAGTTTTAGGTGCCTCGTTTTGTTGTGTAGTGCCACTCGGAATGCCGTCAACTTCGCTACCGTCTTGAGTTTCCATCGCAGTCTGCAAATAAAAAAGTTTCATATTTATAATCCTCTTGCAAAAACAAAAAAAAGTAGTTCAAGCCAGACCGTTTTTTACATGACTGTAAGTAACGCTTGGTAGATATTGGAGCAAGCCGATAATACCGTACCGGCTTTGCCTGCTGATAAACATCGATCAGCAAAAACACGCACAGACAGTCAGACACACGCTGTCGTTCACTTTGAGCAACCATAATTACTATAGTCGCCAAAACCGAACAATCTCCACTTTCTGTTCCAAGTGAGCGGGTGTTCAGCACAAGACAGATACTATGATGATAAGCTATGTTTTTTGGTTAAAACCTGGGCTTTTAAACTGCTATTTAAAACTGTTGAATTATTTTTATTGATTGTCATATACTGTATGTATTCTTAGGTGGAGCATGTTTTCGGCATGTTTCCACGTTA
This sequence comes from Trididemnum nubilum, assembly GCA_963965965.1. Taxonomy (NCBI): domain Eukaryota; kingdom Metazoa; phylum Chordata; class Ascidiacea; order Aplousobranchia; family Didemnidae; genus Trididemnum; species Trididemnum nubilum. The sequence continues at coordinate 21,113,303 of OZ014490.1, forward strand.
ATTGAAAGTTGACCTCTTAATTTTTGCATTTAAAGTATTTCGGTTGTCGGTATCGGCCAAAAAAATTACTAAAATATCGATATCGGTCAAGCTCTAATAATAGGTGAGATGATAACGGTGACGCATGATAGCTAATCAAAGAATAAGACGCTTGTAGTGTAGTGTTTGTGCTAGTAGCGGTCAGTAAACAAATTCAAATTAGCCTACCTGATTTTCAGCAGGTTTATCCCCATTGCCAGTTGATTTTGCAGCTTCATCCGTTTCCATTGGCTCATCACCGTTTATTACCGGTTGTTCAACAACCTAGAAAGTATTTTTTGTTTGAAACAATTTTTGCAACTTCAAAACGCACACCGATGCCACCATTGATCACTAGAAGTATCAACTCTCATTTAAAGTTACGCCGCGCTTGAAAACCAGTATCAAGGAGAGAAAACGACGAAAGCGGGCGAACGAAATTCATTTTCAATAAAACTCTACTTAAAATTACTGCGTTATACATATTGACCGCACACTACACAGTACAAATTTAAGACTGCAAAAGACAAGATTAAACGAATCCTGCAGTACAGTACATTAAAAGAACTTATCAGATGTAAAAACCAAGAACCGACAAGGCTACCAGTCAAGCACCAATTCTATGAAGGTAACTTGGTCATTAAATTTCAATTTATCTTTTGTTTAAATTACACAGCAACATAAGTTGCGGGGTCATTCCAAGTCAGTTGATCATAAAAAAAATAGAACCCGCATGTTCACATTTTGTTGAAACTAGGATATTAGGTAGACCTTTCAGTGCTGATCAGGTAAAACGTGAATTTTTGAAAATCAGATCAACATTTATGAAGTTACACCTATTCAAAGTTGGCCATTTTTATGGGTTATTTCTAATCTTTTGGATGAAATGGTGATCCGATCCACAATAGAAACAGAAAATATTCCAAAACATTTTTTAACACCGAAGTAGGACTACATGAAAATCAACCCCCAATTTGACCCGACTTTGTTCCACTTGAACGATCACAAAAATGGCCAACTTTCAATAGTCATAACTTCATCAACACTAATCCGATTTTGAAAAAGTTTACTTTTCCACGATCAGCTCAAAATGTTCTACCACCAGGCTCAACTTAAGCTTTCACAATTTTTGGGTTTAGGCTTTAAAAGCTAAGGCAGTGTGCCCAGTCAGAAGACAATTCTGCTCTTCCATCTCAACCAAATCAAATAGGTGCATCAATTCAGTACTTTTAATGAAAAAATAAAAATAATAATTATTACTTTTTCTACAAGTGATGCTTGGCTGACAGAAAATACTCCGTGAAGGTTAATCCGCACTTTTACTTTCACTTTCGATGCCCCGCCCTCGCTGTTAGGTGCCACATTGTTCACCGTGAATTTTCCTGTAACGCACAATAAACGTTTAAGAAGTAAGTAGTTCAATCTTAAGGTTTAAATCCAATGCAGCAACTCATATCCTTTTTTGGTCCAAATTAGACTGAAAATAACACCAGCCAGTTGGTTGAACGGTAACGCGTTCGTCTCTTAGAGGTCTAAGGTTCAAATCCCGCGTCGGTCAAATCGGACACAGAGTTGTAAAAGGCTCGCCATCCGCTGTGACATTTCTTCGAAAGGAGCTATGTTGCCCGGGCGCAATGACGCGGAAATGGGCCCCGCCAACTCGCTATACGCTTCGGCGTAGTACAGCAACTATAATGAAAGATTTGATGATTAAACTAAAAATTAAAATATTTGACAGCTGCAGTATATTAAAAAAGGCGCTAATATCTCGTGACCTTCGACATCAATTTTTGAACAGAAGATGAACTAATTGAACTTAGAGGGGTTGCACTAATCCTCGCAACGTTCGCAAGTGTTGAAATGTTTTAAACATTTTGGAGCAAGCAAACCCAGCATTAAACTATACAAAATATATGGTGATCAGGAACGCTCAGTACACACTTACGAAATTGATTTAAAACAAACAGCAATCACTTGAAATCGATTAGAATGTTAAAAAAGCAACCAAAATGGCACTACCACTTCCCATTCAATATACCCCAAACATTTAAATAGGTCCAAATTACCAGTAATTTAACACTTACCACCGAAGCAGTAGTTACAATCAAGTCAAATCAGGAAGCTTGAATGCAGTGCAGAACAAAATAAGAAAACTAAATCACTGCAACATGCCACAGAAAGCTATTTCCCGTTTTTTAACCAAGGCAATCAAATTAATTTAGGCTCTTTCTTGTCCAACGAAAAGTACAAAAGCTATATCTTAAGATAGTCAAAATTAAAACTTAAAACGTTGGATGATTGGAATTGCCGTCTTGCGGATAAGAACATCGTACACAGAATGCCATATCATAGAACTACGGTAACGAACTGAAAAAACTAGAAGCGGCTATTTTCACCATTAGGAAGGGTGCACCCATTGCCACACAAGGGACACTGCTGACTACCCACGAGCGTCCCTTTCAACCTGGGTAACGCCTTCACTTTAATCCTACCCGAAAAAGCTCATAAATATAAAAAGTTTGAGTTTAACTTTGATAAACACAGCGAACGTTGGAAAATGTTGAAATTTATATTCTAAATTTTATGCAATTTAAAAGTAAGTTGCATTGTACTGTAGATACAATAACTTCACCTATGTCGTGAACGGGGTAGTTGATTTGATTGGGGTGGGTGTATCTGGCTTGTAGAGTGAAAGGTTCCTTGCGATAAAGCGTTAACATCTTACTGAAGGGAGCCTGATGGTAGACGGGGAAGATCTCCGTGTCACTAAAAATCATTTAGGTCATTATTGATTCGATTTTTTTCGCACCAGCTTTCTCTTTTTTGTTGATCTCTGCTCGGACACGATGTTCATCCTATAACCACGTTTCTTTGACTGATGCTGACAAAAAAAAGATAGAAAGAGATCATTTCCTTCATCTTTCAGTCGGCAGCGTGCCCGTGACGGCGAAGGCATTGTTTTTACGACAATCCTGATCGCATGATTTCAACACTCACCCTGGTGCGTGGTTGCGGTTTTGGATTAAACGCTTTACGATGATTATCTCTGTTTGGTGGCTTCGAACAAGCAGCAAATTCAGTGGACTGGAACTCCAAGAAATCCATGAGAACATTTGAATTCTAAGCAGGAGCGGATTCTTTCAAACATGAAGTACGTATCGCAATGAAAAGTGTGCGGATCATCCAACAGTTAGCGTCTGACGCTGTCCGGTGGCAGAAGGAAATGAAACATGCACTACAACAACCACAATATAGCTCCCATATTAATCTTAATAGCTGTATGGTCAGATTAAGATTATTTTTTGGTCTTCGCCGTAGTTTTGTCGAATTGTAGGCCCCCTAGAAGCTTGCCCCCCCCCCCGGCACAATCCTCCAGTTACGCCACTGAAAGAAAGTCACTCAGTAGTAATTACCCTTCTTCCTCCATCGGTGCTTTCCACTGCAATGAGATAGAGTATGGACAGCATTCAACGACGGTGAAGTCACGTACTTTGAATGTGGGAGAGAGCATGGCGCACTAAATAAGATTAAATAAGAAAATGCGTCTTGCATTAAAATCCTTGTATTCTTTGTGGCTTTCTTTATATTGCCCGCTTTCCTGTGAGGGTTACAAAGACAGAACTCGAGTTTGAGCCTCCAAGCAACTCGAGTTTGAGCCTCCAAGCATCATCCATCACTTCCTTTTATTTCGATTGGGTCAAGTCCTATGCCGCTCAGGCCTTTTCCGTTCTACTCTGACGACAAAAGCTTACATGGATGGTCTAGTTCTACCAGGAGAGCCTATCAAGACAGAAAAGCAAGGTGGTCGAATGGATAGAGCGTCTGCTACTGAAACGGTAGACTCGGATTAGACTTTCGATCGGGTCACACTAAAGACTAAACAATCGGCATTCACAGCTTCCTGCTTGACGTTCAGCAATTAAAGGGACAGTGTGAAGCCTCCACCGTGTGTGGTAGACAGGTGGTAGCTTGACTCGAAGACCAAAAGGCCCCTTCGCTGTCTCCTGGCGAAGGCAACTTGGTGAATAACAGGTAATTACAATGACAGGGGCTCGATGTTAAGATATCATTACATCCCAACCCATTATGGGCAACTTTAAAGCTAGTTTAAAACAAACTATTTTACCTGAAGCGCGCACCCACGTGCCACGGCTTCGTCAGCATTGAGCGTGGTACTGGGGTCTTTCTGAAAGACACTTTGAATAATTTGCTTCACCACTGGTAGTCTGGTGCTACCGCCAACAATCTCCACAGCGTAAATCTCCTCCACATTCAATTCTAAAAGGCGCGTACATTGTACAAGATGTATTAAAACTATTGTCGAATTAAAGTAAAGCATTATAACACCTAAGCACTACAAGCCAAAAGACTTAAAACACGACGAAAGTGTAAATAAAACGCAGAATTAACTGCACTGCGTACAGCAGTACAGGAAAAGTGTCAAGATGAATGAAAACTTCCCGAAGTTTTGTTTCGCTTTTTATTCCACTTCCTGATAAACTCAACATTTACTTCTAGCGTTTCTACGTATCTCTTTTTTAAGCCCAGTCTCTGCTTCGATGCAAAGTCATTGCAGAGCCATGCCAAAAAAAAAACAGTCAACCGTACCAATTAAGAGTGCATATGTCACCAACCGAGCATCGCAAAAATATAAACTATTTGATCGACAGAGTTCTGTCGTAATTTGGTCCTTATTCTGGCATGACTCCGTAATAACCTGCATCAGAGCCTGAAAAGTGGGCTTGCAAGAAACGTTATTGCTGTATTATTTCTAACAAAACTTTAGATAAGGCCATGAATTGAAAAAACTATTAGTTTCAACTGTCAAAACAAACTTACCGGTAATTTGTTAACAGCTAAAAAACGGTTAATACTAAAGTAAAAAAATTAAGATGTTAAAAAATACTGTTAAGTTTTTTCGAATGTATTTTAACTGTTGAAAAGCTATTCTGATCTACGGTGAAGCATCTAGACTGCTAAGAATTCAACGCCAACTTTCACGTGATCCCTTTTATTTCTCCAACCTAAAGGATGCCCAATCATTCGAAAACTGCCAACTGGTGATGTTTCACGTGCGCAATAAAAATTTGGATTGATTTTTCTGCACACCAAAACGAGCCACCGCAGAATTCAACAAAACACAAAGATGGAAGTCCGTAAAGTAATGGAAAATCAATGATACTCACTAGCGTCAGTGATGATCTTTCGTAAAGGATGTTCCACTCTTTGTATAAGTGACGCGCAAAGTTGCTCAAATTCATTTCTGCAAATGAATGCACAATAGCAAACGTTTGATATGCTCAAGCGATTTAATCCTAAGATATAGCAAACCACAACACTTGAAAACACAACCGTTGTCAAGACCGCAAGCAAAATTTTAATGCTATGGTTTCGCTGAAAATATCCGCAGCGCTAATACGACGCGACATATTTGAAAATTTCAAATGATTAAACATTAGAAAAAAAGCATCGAATACAAAAATTTCTAGGCCTTTGGACAATTATATGAGGGGCGGGGTACGACAATGTTAAATTTCTTCCCGCACTATACCCTGAAAGGGTCGGGTAATAGCAACCCACGCAGTACGAAAGCCAAATGCAAGAAATGACAAAATCTTATTTGTTAATTGCAATGTTTTTAGATGATCATTTGTTCAAAACGATCGTTCCAAAAATTTCGTTTCACCACAATCCATAACACAAATGATAAAAAAAAAAGGAGCTAGATTTCTGCCACTCTTTCGTATTATTAGTTTGATTATCTTTGGGAGAAACCTAGTGCTCGATCAATCCACTTAAAAGGCAGTTTACCCTAAATTTGAAAATTTGGTGCCGCCAACCAGTTTTTATAACGTAACTCCGTTTTAATGCGTAAATGAATAGCGAAATTCTTAGTTTCAATAACAGACATTAAAACTTTACTCCGAATAATCCGCAAGCTATTAACCAAATTAGAATCAAAATCAACTCAAATATTTCGTTTTACTAGCTGTGTTACGCTTAACTGTGCAACGACTTTGCGGGGCCTATCTCCGCGTCTTTGCGCCTGCAGGCATTACAGATCCTTTCGAAGAAACGTCGCAGCGGTGGCGAACCGTTGGAAACACTGAGCTCGATTTAAACCTTAGACTTCACGTTCCAGAGACGAACACGTTATCGCTTGTCCAACCGGTTAGTTGAACTAAATTGGGTTGCCGGTAGTTACAACACCAAATTAACTACACAATTTTAAAACCGATGTGACGGTTGAGGGCTCGAAATCAAAACGTGCTGCACAATATATCCCACCAACAGGTGGGGCAACCAAGGAGGGTTTCACTCCCCTTCGCCAAGTCACTAAGACAATTTAACCCCAAAATACAAAACATTTAAACGTGTTTTGGACTTGACCTGCAAGTAAGGGGGGATGGGGTTAAAGGGCGAGGCAATTTGATTTTTTGAAATGCCTTCAGAGTTTTAGCTATATCAAATCGTTTTATTAGCTGCCGAAAAATTACAAAAATCGCCCAGCGACCAAGGGGGTTCTGCCTTCAGATCCCTGTAAGTGATATGCTTGAGTTGCATCAGTTTGCTCAGCTCGCCGCCTAAATGAACCATTTCGAACAAAAGAAAAAATTTTTGGTTTAAGCTTTCCCCTTAGCAAAATCCTGGTTGCGCGTCGGCTACCAGCAAATGAAAATTGCAGTTCGCTAAAGAAATAAAGATCGCACTCACCTATCCATTGCCCCTCGCACATCTTTATCATTCATCAAGCATTCAATATTCAGCTGCATCTTGCTCGAGTTAGAGGAGAGCTGCTTTTTTAACTTCTCACACTCAGCTAATAATCGCAATTCAGCACGTTTGTTCGTCTTCACATCGATTTTGTATTTCGCCTGATTGAACATTGAACAATACCACATTACACTTTTTTTTACAAGAACCAGTAAATTTTTAGTCGAAGCTGGCTGCTATTAACTTTTTACAAATTTTCAGCCGCATTTGCACTAAATTTATTCTTTTTTTTTTTTTTAGCAAAAAAACATTCTTGTTTGGGAGAAAGCTGTCTTTCGATTAGGGTTAGTTTTCCAGCTGAAACCTTCACAGTAGGGTTGTTGTGCTGACAGATATTTGTAATATTTGATAGCTTCAGCGAGTCACCAATAGCTACAGTTTTTCAAACAAATCAGTTTTAGAAGATTGTTAATATTAGGGTTGTTCAGTTGAGCCTATTTTGGGTTTTAACCAACTTAACTCTCAGCTGCTTCATTCGACGACGTACAGTAATGTTTTGTAGCGTCCCTATTTTCAATGCAATAATGTAGAAGCTTAACAGCAAATGGGCTTGTTTTTGAGGTCATTAGACGGTCGTTGACTCAAATTTTAGGTACGCAGCAAAACAAAAAATAGAGAAAAAATTTTTGAATATTTTACATCTAACTTGTTTGCAACAAACATAGATAACAACGTCTTTTTTTTTTAAGTGATTAAAAATATTACGGAATTCAGATATTCGTGAGTAAATTTAAAGTAAAAACTAATCCAAAAGCAGAAATTATTTTTATGAAAATATGTTGCACAAGTTAGTCATCATCTTCTAGCAATAAACGTAACAAAGGAAAAGTTTAATTTTATTTTACACGATTAGTTAATGGATTGAGCGACTACTTCTGAATCAGCGAAAAGGATTCGATTCCCGGTCGGGTAAACTAAGATTATAAAAATAGACATTCACAGCTTCTCTAATTGACATTCAGCCTTACATAGGGCAAAAGAAAGTGTGAAGCTTCCACCGTACATGGTCAACATATGATAGTCAAACTGAAGACCACCAGAACATTCAGTGTCTTGGTTAATGCAAATCGGCAAAATAAGGTCTAAACCTATAAAATGATCCATAACCACATGTATTGTAGACTGGGGCGTATATTTCGAACCAAATCAACTGACCGCCAAGATTAGTTAGTTGGTGGTCAGCTGTCATGGACCCGTATACTATCTTTAATTAAGGGTAGCACCGTCCTTCGAGTTTAAATTAAAAGCTGATCCTAGTAAGTAGAAACCTTTTTCCTGCATTAAATAGGATTATATTGACGTGATTCACAAATAAAGTCAATTCTCTCGAGACGATGGATGCTTATTATAGGCATTACGCCATTTCACACAAAGTAATTAATTCGTACTAAGGCCAGAACCAGGCTGTAGACCTGGAACTTGAATAAAAAACAACAAAACTTGTGTCAATGCTTCAACTGCAGGACTAAAATTTAGACAGTATTGACGCTTAAAAAAGCGAAAAATTGCGTCATAATTTAAAATCTTTATCGATCCATAGCCCTAAATTGAAAAACACAGCAATAGACCAGCAGTTATTCAGAGATAGCAAAATCACTTTGATATCACGATCACTTCTGTTTTTGCAAACCGTCAGCAGTCTAAGCGCATCTAATTTGGCCAAAGAAGTCACTTACTTTAAATTCTACCGCAAAATGTTCCATCAAAACTCGGTCGAAATCTCTACCGCCCAAATAAGGATCACATGCAGTTGCCAGAACCTAAAAGTTTAAAATACACATTGTTGCATTACACTAATAATGCAACATTAGAATAATACGCTTGGTTCTAGCTGGTCATTAGCGTACACCGGTCAAAATTTTTATTCACCTGTCCTAAATTTATTTATTCACTTGTCCTAAAATGGACTTAACTCGAACGGAATCGAGCAGGAATAAGCTCAGTCTATCTTTTTTATGACCTGTGCTTAAAAATTTCAAACGAATTTGGAACTCCAACGAAGTTTGATGTTTTTACCGTAGTTTAAATAGTAAATCTAATCTACAGGGTGGGCCATAAGTTTCAATACACAGGAGAAATAAACATTCGTATATTTGACAAATATTTATTTGCATAATGTGCTCTATATGACTACCATTGTTTTGAATACATATATTTATACGGTAGTCATATAGAGCACATTATGTAACTAAAATTTGTCAAATATACGAATGTTCATTTCTCCAATGAATTGCAACTTATGGCCCACCCTGTAATCAAACCTTTCATTATATTCGCTGACGTCGAAGCGTGTAACGAGTTTGTGAGGAGCCAAGTCAACTGACAGCAACAAACTGACGGCGAACCAATGATTTCGTCACAGTGATTTCGTCACTGATTTCATTACAGTGATTTCGCCACAAAGTGAGGTTTTGGGCAACATGGCTCAGGGGATAGTAAAATATTTTTATGACCGCCCTTCTAAGCCAATCTGCGTCTTTTGATTCTCGGTCAGTAGTCGTGGACCCTTTGTGGAGCCCATTTCTGTTTCATAGTTCCTGCAGGCATGTGGCGGTGCCGAGCTGTTGGCGACTCTGAGCCCGATTTGACGAGCCCAAGATTTGAAACTCAGACCTACCGTTCCAGAGTTTCCGTTACCACTCGACTAACTAGCGGTATCGATATAATTAGGAGTTTATAATCTACACGTTTAATATCGGTTCCTCTTAATGGATTAAAGAAGTACATCTTGTTTAGTTCCTAATTTTCAAATGGAAAAGAAACGATCAATCATACCGCTTATGGCTTTTGAAGAACTGCAGTCCATTTGGCACCATCAAAGCTTTGTCATAAACCCAGGTTTTGATAAATTCAATAAGAGCATTAAGTCTTACTTTTAGTTTTCCTTTATTGAAAGCTACAGCAGCTACTTGCATGGCAGAGTGGCCGATGTCGACAAAAACAACAACACGAGGCTTCTCTTCTGGAGCAGGAAGATCTTGCTTGTAAATACCGTAAGCAAGAGCCACTGAAATAAAATTGATTTTGTGGATATGAGGAAACCAAAACTTTTTTTCAATCAATTTAATCCCAATAGAGGAAAGTGAATGTATTGGACTGCGAGCATATAAATGTTCCAGAAATCGGGATAAAATATTATATACACTACACAAGGTAAAAATGATGTTCCTACTCTCAGCCAATAAATGATCTCCGAATGCTAGTAAAAAATTACAGTTTGAATCAAACTATGGTTCGAAAATTAGTACTTTTGAGATATTGGCGTCTTTCTAATTAGCCTTTCTTTTCTTTGAAACAAATAAACTCTAATTATCTTGGGAAGTGACTAACTTAAAGGTAAAAAGATACAATAAATTGCGTCAGCTTAAGCCATTCAGGTACCAAATAACTTCGCAAATACAATCCTGTATACTCATTGTCGAATGTTTAACTTCTTTTTTGGTTTCAAAAATCCATAAATGCAATAATTTCAAATTATGGATTAGGTGCAGATATGTGATTGGAATAGTGGATGCTACAAATTACGTCATTAGTGCACTAAAATTCTAACCTGCAGTTGTATCGTTGAAGAGGCGCAAACAATTTAAACCGGCTACTTTAGTTGCATAAATGAAACTGCGTCTTTCCGCATCCGTAAAAAATGATGGTACCTGAAATGTTAAAACCATTTTTCTTGTAACTGAAATTTTGCAAAAATTAAAATTCGGGTGCGGAACTTTTTGAAGCAGCCAGTTTAACTATAAAAGGTTCTGACCACGCTCGTTTTGCCTTCCTGTGATGTTTTGATCCTACCGCAGCCACGTCAAACCGTTTCTCATCAAATTGGTCGTGAAAGTTCTGATCCCTTAAATCCATAGGTGGGCAAGTTAATGCAAAACGTTAGCTTCGTTAACCACTGGTCTGTTAACAAACTTTACACCTCCGTTAACGTTAATCCGTTATTTTCAGCTTTAATTAACGGAAGTTAATAAAGTCCGTTAATTCGTTAATATTTTGCGTGTAATTTACATTTCTTTTTATTCACTCGCTTCTAGAACACGTATTGACGCTGTTGAGCTGATTGTAAGGAAATATTTATTGCTATGGTGGTGTTTTCGTGTTTTGGAAGTTACATGTTACAGTCTAATCTAATTTTAAGATAAAAATAAGTTCAAATGCACTAACGAAGCTGCGGTCGGAAAATCTTTGGAAATAGTGAACAGCGATTACTAATAGACCAATCGACAGCAGGTTATTATTTGCCACAAAAAAGAGCTCTTTTTTTGCTCCCTTCTATAAAACTTGTGCTAATGCGCAACAAGTGTTACCAGCGCAAACAGGTTTGTACCGGTACGATGAATGAATGGCGTAAGATATTAACGATAAAAACCTTAACGGAAGTTAACAAAACTTAACGGAAGTTAATATAGTCCGTTAACAGAACTTAACGGAAGTTAATTTAGTCCGTTAACATGAAAAAACTTTTTCACGGATTAACGAGTTAATGAAAAAGTTAACTTCGTTATTAACGAATTAACGATTAACGGACTTGTGCCCACCTATGAAATCCTACAATAAGTTTATTAAAGAAAAAAATCTAGTCTAACCAATGTAATGAAAACTGATTTAGCAAGTCAGTGAGCATAAAGAAATCGATTATCCACAGTAAATTACTGGATTTAGTGATGGTTTTGTGACATATTACAGGCGGGTCAAGAATAAACTTTCTTCCACTGCAGAACTCAAATCAATATTTTTGAATGCTCTCTTGCTGAACAAACATCCGGATGCCACCATCAGTTGGTGAAATCTTTTGCATTGAACAGACCAAGCGATCAGTTGCCAAGTGGATATAGCAGTGGTTCCCGAACTTTTTTTTTTAATTCACTGCGGACCCCAAGCAATTTTTTTAATGTTTGGCGGCTTCTCTGCAAGGCTAAAAACTCAGGTACAAAAAGACTGAACTTAGCTAGGCCACAGGAGTAGCTAACTCTAGTAGTAGCGGCCGATAAACTAAACTTTTCTCTCTGTGACGCCGTAAGGAAGTCGGGTGGTGTGATTACAACGATCACAACATAGGAAGCAAAAAATGAATCTCGCAAGCATAGATCGCATACCTCCTGAACGCACAGGAGTCGGAAGCAAAATTATTACGCAATGAGCCAAGTCAGGTCTATACCAAAATTCTTTCGTGGACCTTCAGAAAGTGTTTCACGGACCTTAAAAGGTCCAGAACCCCACTTTGGAAGCCACTGAGATAGAACGTCTGCTACTGAAATGGTTGATTCACGTTGAAGTTCACCATTAAAAAAAACATTTTGAACAGTAAAGCTTCCACCATGTGTGGTAGACAGATGGACAGGTGGCAGCTTGACTCAAAGACCGAGAAGTTCCTTAGCTGTCTTCTGGCCAAGGCAACTTGGTAATAAATGTATAATTACAAATTTTATTAGTAGCAAGTATAACTTCCAAGCAAAAAATTGTTCCATTTATCTAAATTAACACTTTGCTCCGAATTTTCAGTAACGACGATTTTTTAAAACAAACCACTAACAGACACTTACAGAAACAACGCAATCTTGAACAGGTTTTTTCAAGTTTACTTCTGCAATTGTTTTCATCTTAGTCAAGAGCATTCCCATGACCTGCTCAACACTAAATACTGTCTTTTCACTTGCATACATAACCTAAAAATCAAATGCAGAAGATAAAATAAAACAAATCTACCTTAGCATATTAGCGAAAAACTTGAATTTACTAGCATGTATTGTATATCGTTCATGTACAAAGATTTCAGCAGGAGAAAACATGTCACAAAAAGTTGAAAAAATTCAATTATTGATTGAGAATCTATTTTTTGGTGTGAAATTTTAAAGAAAAACTATGAAATTTATGAGTATGATTTTACTTCATTCACTCGCGTGTATGACCAAGGCTTCTTCCTGCGTCAGGTAGTCAAAGAATTTTATTCAATATATTGCACCATTCATCCTGGATAAATGAGCACCAGCATCAAATGTTTGATAATTTGCTTTATTTAGTTACAATGGATTCAAAACTCTATTGTAGTGTTTGGTCGCGACCCAAAAAAGTTTTGAAGCTGTGGGAAAGACAAATGGCAATTATAATGGCATAACACAAGCGATTCAGCTGAAAATAAATTACCTCTACAGCTACACCTCCAGTAACAGGGTGTTTAACCAGTTTGTATGGTAGTGTGGGCAATAAAGCTTGTACAGAAGCATCTTCAAATGGTCTTCCTAATAACCGCTTGAAATTTGATATGGTATTTTTGAAATTTGACACAACCTATAAAATAAAAGCAATTACTTAAAAAAGACAATTAATGCAACCATTCAACTTCGGTTGCAGTAGTAGGAATATCACTGCAAATAACTTGAATGAAGTTCCTCATAGCGCTTTTTGAAAAATTGCTGACCTTTTGTTGGTCTTTCAAAATAAACAAAAACCCAAAACACAATGAGATCTTAAATATCTTGACACAATGACAAAATTATACAAACGTATGAGCGGTACTATATGTATTGCACAAAGCGCATGTAATAAAAAAAAAAGTTCTATATAATATTCCTTTTCGGAGAAGTTTTGCATATGGAATGATGGTAATGTGCCGTTGAACGTGAACTTCAATGCAAAACACTACTGCATGTCCTAACCTTAACCCTAAACCTTAATGTTAATTTTAACATCAATTGTTTTGCTTGTACTTCATGCAAGCAACTGTTACCACATCCAATTCCTATCGATGAGTGTACCTTGCACACTTTTCATGCACCAAGACATTTTGAGCACCACAGTACCAGTAGCCTTAAGAAATACTTCTTGGTATATTGCATATATATATATATATATTTTTTTTTTTTGATTATTTCAAAGTCATTATTTATTTATATTGTAATCCAAAAAGCAGACACATTTTGATCCAACGACAAATAAAACTTTAAATATTTTCACATACACAATAACATTGTCTTGCAATTGTTACAATTTTTAAGACAGTTTTAATACGGGCTAAAAAATTATTTTTAAAACAGTTTATATAACAATTTGGACATTTGATTTAAAGTCTTGAGAAAAAAAATCAACCCACCAACACCTACCTGCGATTTTGCTGCAGAGCCTATTATACGCTCTTTATTCGTCAGTGATACAATTGCACTGCAAAACAGAAAAAAGTGTATGCAATAACTAGAAATATTTTGATCCTATATTTATCAACCGAAACCAAACTTTCTCTATATATCATTGTACAGTATGCTGCCTCCACAAAGCATAAAAAGAGTGCACAGTACTGCACCTATCGCTGCAAGACAACATCATAGCCCTTGGAATGCACAGCTAAGTGTTGCAGCAACGGCAACACTGCATTCGTTTTCTCTGTTCACTTTCTTCAGTAAGAGATTATTTTTTGTTATTTCTTTCTAATTTAAAGCCATTATTCCTCCAAGTAGAGGTTATTGCTGTATCTTAATTTAACCAAAAAGACACAAACTTAATTCATACACCGTATTTTTGAGACCCCAAGGCTCACTTAAAATACCAACGTGGGGTGATTTGGGTATGCCATTAATTTATCATTTTAAGGTCATTACTACATCACATGAGGGCTTACTTAAAATACCACCATGGGGTGATTTGAGTATGCCATTAATTTATCACTTTACGGTCATTACTGCACCACATAAGGGTAGTTGGGCTACAGCACATGCAAAAAAATATAAACAAAACGCAGTGTATAATGAAATGTCATATATACACAATGCAATGCACCAAATAAGCACTATACAAATGCAGTAGCCTTGCAATAAACGCAACTTGTATAACGCCCACAACAAAAGAAACTACTGCTCAAAATAAAAGCGTGAATTGAACAGTCTGTCTACATGCACAAAATCCTGCATTCAAGATAACATAACCATAAAAAATACAACTACCAGATATATGATTTGCAAAGCTCTACTGGATGATCAAAACCGTGCATGGACAAATAAATAACAACGTCAACATCTGACACTGGATCAGCACAGCGGTGTGGTAGATAAGATATCTGCCTCTGGTGCTAGGATTTGGAGTTCGATTTCCAATAAACTGATCAAATTTAATTTCGCGACACTCTAATGATAATCGAATACAATAAATAAATCAGTAGAGTTACAACGATGTCCTCAAGCAATATGGAACATTTTCTTTAAAAGTACATCACTAAAATGTCATAAAGCCATAAAAATTTAGGCTACCATGGAAATACAAGCTATGTTCCCTAAAAGAGGCAAAATTTGGTAAAACTTGGGAGCAGACTAACTATTCCAAACAAGTGAAAGGATGACTGGGATAATCACATTTGATATCACATAATAGTTTTTAAAAAATTTTGTTCAAATATTGTGTTTTCACAACAACAAAATTTTGGGCAAGATTAGTCGAAAGTAAAAACCTTTTGAGCTAATATTTTACAAAAGTTACCATTTGGGCAATTGGCAGCTGTCAAAACCTTTCAGGAAACACTGATTATAAACATAAAACATTTACTAACAAAGAACATGCAAGTCCCTGCTATACACAACAGCCACATCTATAAGGTAGCTATGACCTCAAGCAAAGTTTCAGCAACATAACAAGTCCTGGGTTTACACATAACAACGCATTTTAGGGTGAACAAAACGAAAATTGAAAAAACCTGAACAACCTGAGCAATGAAAAAAAGTCATTCAATATTTACCATAAGTGAGCATTCAACTTAAAGTTCAGCCCAGCTCTTGTAGTTGGGACAGGATTATCTGTCACTTTGCCGAAACTGTCTTTGATATTGATATTAGCAATATCTTGAATATGTGGTGCTGTGAATATTGAACCAAATAGAATATGTTAATGAACATTGTCACGAAATAATAATTTTGAATGCCTGAGATAGGATTATTTGCTACATTTGATGCGTACGTGACTGATTTACTACTTTTGCCGCCTTTTTGATTTAGAATATTTTGGATGTTTCCTTTCTAGTATTTTCTACTGTCTTCTATTAATCACCGGAATGATTAGTTGTTTACATGTCTTAATTGCTATATTTAGACTTGAAGTTTGTGATGTCACAATTACGCTACTGTTGTGTTTTCGCAATCGCTAATATGTTTTCTATTGTGACGTTTCATGGATTGTTCTGGGAGATTCGATAGCTTGTGCCCAGTATAAATAAGCGGATTGTTTTGATTCTTAATTCTATTCTGATATTCTAAAAGTGGATGATTTTTAGGTATTAGTTTCGTGGGCATTTTTGCCGAGTGTGTATATCTGTGGTTGGCTTGTGTAGCTGTGTAGTTTGGCGATCTGAATTGGGCGATCGCGAGAGTGTGTAAGGTGCGACTTGAACCTGGTCGGTCACGGTTAAGTCTTTTACGATCTGAACCTGGTCGATTGTAAGAAGTGTTAGTGGAGCGATGTTGTTCAGTGAAAGTGGTTTTGTGTTCTCAATCTTAAATAGAAGTTTTAATTTAAGATTGTGTACTGCTTTCTGAGATTCAAGAAGCTAAAGGAACTATCAACTGCCATTTTCGATTCGTCAATTAACATCTCAGTCGTTCTCTAGTTTCAGCCGACGTGGGCAATTCTAGGGATTAAACGTTGTACTCTAGCCAAGTATCAACGATCGCAACAAGCATATTCCAAAAAACTAACTGTGGCTTGTTTGTCCTCAATTTCAAGAATTTGCTCAAGATATTTCTTTTCATTGTATAAAGCTACAACCAAGTCATCTTTCTTCAAATGATCAGATGGCGGTGGTGTCACTCCATACATCTTATTACTCTTGCTTTGCTCATCTTAAAGCCAAACTTTAGATTCTTCTTCTGAGTCAGATTCCCCTTAAAATCGCCTGATAAAATTGACTCATTCTCAAATGAATCAAGCTCACTTTCTTCTGGCTCACTGTCTTTAGGCTCATTACTTAGCTGAAAATCCGCAATAGTTACGCTCCTTCCTGGAATTGCATTAGCTCTTCTTCAACGTTTTCAAGGAGCTGCATTTTGGTGTTCCATTTTAACACACCTCTTTCAAAAAACTGAAAAGCGAGCTTTCAGCTTCTGAATCAGAAATTTGCATTTCATTAGGCAGTCTGCTTAACATCTGCCTTCTATCTATGGGCATGATTCCAAGCTTTCAGAATACTGCAATTATATTTTCTGATCTATGTTGTTAAAGTTCATCATCCATTTTTTTTCAAAAGAGCTGGAAATTGGTTCTTTGGGATGGTCACTTCATTCTTGCCAGTCCATTTTCAAATCAGTGAAAACTTTTCTCCAACCAGTTTTTCGTGTGGGGAAAAATATGCAATATCCAACCGTTGAGCTATATGGGTGGAATTTGCTCCAAGGAATAAAAAAACTATATCATGCTGTGACAACTGAGAAGGTAAACTATTTCCTATTAGGACTTCTTTAATCACTTCTTCTAAATTATCTCCTATTAGGACTTCTTTTTCTTGTAAGGTAGTACTACCTTCTCAAACCAGTCTTAAAAAAAATTGGCCATCAACCCATCTAGATTTTGATCTGTTGCATCATGCATCTTTGGGACCCCCTTGAATTTATGCATCATTCATACGCAGAGCTTTATAAACTACTTAAGTTGGTATTTTGGTTTAATCACCAGCAACAGCATACATCAATGAGATTGCTCCTTTTGTTGAGTTCATAACATGCTCAGACTATTCGCAGCCGCACTTGAAAACACAGTTTTTTGCCCTGGATTATCTATGAAGTTGGTCCCATCATGATTACAGTATTACGAGAAGACACACTGGCAAGGATCATTTCAAGATTGTCAAAATATTCATTTATTGCAGCAGGAGATATTTTTGCCTTTGATTGTTTGATGTTTTGCATTATGCTTTGACCGAGAAGTTCCTTCTGGCGTTTTAAGAATGATTTCAACCAGTCATAGCCATAAAGGTTGTTTTTGAAGCGATTAGTAACCCTTTTCCGATCTAAAAACTACTTGACAAACATCCTGGTGTTTAATAAATCCATAAGATATTCCCATAAAACACTCAATAATTTTTTGCACAATATTTTTTCCACTTCAGTGGGATATATATGTCTGTCTGACACAAAAATTTTTTTCGACTGCTTATTTTTTTATTTAAAAATATTTTTCTTATTTAAAACTAATTTTTTTCGACTGCTTATTACTTCGCTTTCTTTGTAATGTTGCTCTGGGCACTTTATACTTTCTTGCAACTTAGTTGATGCTCAACTCTATTTGTATCGGGGAGGGGTTTGCTTCCTTCTTAGTTATATTAATATAGCTCCTGAACTAAAGAAATGCTTTGCTTTGATGCACTCTAACTTTGAAACAAATTTAATAACACACACTTTCATAAACTTTAAGGTCAGCCAGATGACTGGAAGTGACGACATTTTTGCCTTTGTCAAAGGCACCTAAAGAGTTTCATACAGTTTTGAGCACAGCGCATGCTTATCACCGTACTTATTCTAGTAATTCTACTGCATCTTCACCATCGACGCTAATGTTTAGCTGAAATAAAATATTTTATTTGCTGATAAGTGTATTGCATCATCATTATGTCATTGATGACAACGTAATTCAAAACCATTGCTTTTTCTGATGTTTCTCGAAATAAATTGCGAATAGATAAAAAAATATTCATTGTTATCAGCTGTTGAATGATTTAAGGAAAAATACTGCAGTATTCTAAAATTTGTGAATTATACTATATCTCAATCACGAAAAATTACAAATAATAATCAACACACTATTTTAAAGATGACGTCATCAAGCATGTGACGTCATCATGCATGTGACGTCATCATCTGCGTTGACTTTATCAGAGATGTCTTTGAAATAACAAAAGTCCAAACCGAAAATAATATTTAGCAACATTTAGAAAAATTTGCATGCTGCTGTAAGGATTTACTGGTTTTGATGATGTCATCATTGTTTTCGTGACGTCGCAACCTCAAAATAATTTATTTTTATAAATTTACCAAAAAATAGCTTCAACAAGCAAAAAAACCTTACCGGTACTTATATCACTTACCAAACAGTTTTTAAATAAGGGGGCAAATTTGTCCCCCAAACCCCCCAGTACAAATAGGGAGTGAAAATAGCCCGATAGATATAGTGTTAAACCTCTAAGTATTCTTACACCTTGCAAACTAATGGAAAGCAGCTGCACTGCTTCACTTGTATAATCAACATAACGCCTAGCACCAGTGTTCCCTGTAAGGGCAAGAAAGTGCAAAATATTTTCAGGCATTTTTGCACAAATTTTTACAAGTGGGAAACAGCGTTTAATTCTGACGTTTTCGATTTTTACAAGCACGAAATGGCATTTAGTTCTGGCATTTTTTGTTTTGAATTTGTTGTGAAAGCCCCACAAATCGCAGAAGTATCGAGTTTGCAGTGCGATCTTTTTTTGGAAATCACCTAACAAATCTAAAAAAGTGTTGTGTCCACGTCACGATGATCTTTTGTTTCAGTGATCACTTCACAAATTGCAAAAAAATGGTTTGCGGCGCAATGATTTTTTTTCTAAGCTGGTCTACAACTCTTAGGTGTGGATGTTGAGGAACAGAATGTTTAGGCATCGCGACTGTTAGGTGCCTGGACTTTTATGCGCCAAGACTATTATGTGCCTGGACTTTTACGTGCCAAAGGTGAAAAAAATTTTTGGTTCAAAAAAAATTTTTTTATGTGCCTGGACTTCTGTGCATCAGGACTTTTAAGTGCCAAAGATGAAAGAAATTTTTTTTTCAAAAAAAATCTTTTTTCAAAATTTTTTTCCAAAAAAAGCACTTTTTTCAAAAACATTTTTTTGTTTTAAATAACAGTTTTTTAACAATTTTTCATGTAAAAATTTTCATACAAGTGCTGTAGTTTTTATTTATCATGCTGATTGCATTCTCTTCAACAAAAATAAAAAGATAAATAAAAGACGTATCAAGAAGAGCTCTCTCAATACTGCATATGAAAAGAGCTGTCGTCGAGAGTAGCCCTCTGACCTGTCATTTTACCTCATTCTTAAGAGGGTTGAGGCCATGGATGAACTCTTGGGAGACTCAACAATTGGACGACATCTAAGATTTGAGCCAAAACTCAGAAGTCAACGATAGATAAAGAAAAATGGGCTCCGCATCTGCCGACAAAAAGAATTCGTGTACAGCTTAAAGATTGTACACAAATGACGCTCCCTCATTGATCTTTTTCCCGCCAATCACTGCTCGACTTTTTTCTATAGCAGCTCCTTTTCCTGCGCTCTATTTTGACTAGTTTTCTTGACAAGTGTCAGATGAAAAGCTTCACACATACCGTATGTTCCAGCATAAAAGACAACCCTTAAAGTGCAAAAAACCACCCTTAAAAATTGGGATCGTCTTATACAACTGATATAAAAGCCATATCTTAATTTTCACATAAAGATTTTTAACATGAAAAATGCGTTGGTGCGTAAAAATAAAGAACGTGCAAGAAAAGTATTTTTATTTAACATCAATAGTGTATTTTCCGCCTAACAGTAATAAGCCGATTTTCTGGACCTAATTTTTTAACCTAATTTTCTAACACTGCACTATTTTGCACTTTGTACCACCTATTTAAACTTTGCACTACTATATTTTGCACTTTGTGCTATCGGTACTGTTTTTACATGTGCGATTAAAACAGATAAAATTTGCGTTTTCTGCTTCAAATTGGCACAAAATTTCATAATGCTGAGCACCAGATTATTCTGGCACTGCTCTGCGCCGATCAAATTTTCTAACTCGACTAATTTAGCGGTAATATGGCAAAACATGCATTGATACATATATCGAAGAAAAAGCGAGAGAATAGCATCGATATTAGGAAAAAAGTGTGCGGTGATGCATAACAAATGTAACTCTTGTAAGAAAAACAAACAAGAATTTAGCAGTCATCTTAAATACAACTGATATATGATAAATGGACAAAATTTTATTCAAATTTTGTACTTCGTCTTATCTGAGGGTCGTCTTATACGTCAGAATATATGGTATTAACATTTTAATCAAAGTAAAACTTGTTTGTTTAAAAAATCTTTTTTTCAAAAAAAGATTTTATTTGAAAAAAAGTTTTTGAAAATAAACATAATGTTTTTGAAAAAACAAAATTATAAAAAGTTTTTTTGAAAAAAAAAAGCTCATTTGAAACAAAACTTTTTTTTGGAAAAAATTTTTTTTTACCTCTGGCTCTTAAGTTCTGCAGTCTAAACGTCCCGCGCATAAATGTCTGCACCTAAAAGTCACAGTCCAGCCTAAGTTCGGCATTTTTGCAAGAACTTCATAACCCTTTCAAACCTTTTCTGGTGCTTACACAAAAGGTGAAAACTTAAAGAGGTAACGTTGCTTAGCACTAACTTTTCTTGTATAATTTCGTGTCATGTTACTCTATCTTTTCAACAACTATTACTTCTGAAATACAATTTAGATAAATGCTGCAACAGTATCCATACATATTTCTAAGCAGAATAGCAGCAGCCCAATTAACCCCATATACCTGCCATTTACATGGCCAATATCACCATAAATGTGAGTTCATAAATTTCCTAAATAGTGGTTGCAAATTTTTTGCATTGTAAATGTGCCTTAAGATTTCATAGAGATATTCTACAAATATTTCTCCTATTTGTACTTTTCATCTCCTATAGATAGATAAGCATTTATTTTGCACTTCGAAATCACTTCAGACTAACACAAACATTTGTAACACATAAAATGTAGCAGGAAGCTGCAAAGGACCTCTTGGTCATCGAGTCAAGCAACCACCTTATAATTTTAAATCAGTTACTGAGGTTTGCTGTTTTAAATTAGTACAGTTAAAATTTTATTATCTTAGAAAACATTATCAACAGCTGTGATTTACTTGAATTATTAACTCGTTTTTAGTGCTTAAAAAATATTCATTTATATTTAGAGAGTAAATAATTTTTGTACTTTATCTTGAATGGATTAAAGATAATTGGTTTATGTTTTGTGGTACCGAGTTCCACATCTTGTAAGTAAGCAAAGTTATATCATCTACCAGTATCTGAAGTCGGATCATGACTTCTAAGAGTGAGATGTTTATGCACCGTCAAATGGCAGCAAGAATTTTAGGTGCCAGAGGTGAAAATTTTTTCTGTCCAAAATTTCTTGTAATTTTGTTTTTCAAAAAAAGTGTTTTTTCCAAGTAAAATTTCAAAAATAACAAAAAATAATTTTTCTAGAAAAAATACTTTTTGTTTCAAATAACTGTTTGTTTTTTTGTTTTTTTTTCAAACGAACTTTTTTTAATTTTTTTTTCAGAAGCATGTTTTTTTTCAAATAAAAAGGTTTTTCCAAAAAAAAAACATGTTTCAAAACAATAGTCTCACTTTGATTGAAATGCTATTATCTTTGAACATTTTGATTTGACACTTGTGAAGAAAAATCGTCAAAATAGAGAGTGCTGGAAAAGGAGCAACTATAAGAAATAAACGAGTAGTGATTGGCTGGAAAAGGATCAATGAGAGCGTCATTAGTGTACAACCCTTAAGATGTACACGAATTCTTTATGCTGGCAGAAAGCGGGGTTAGAAGTTTTGATAAAAGTGACTTCAAAAGCAGATAGATGGAAGGAAAGCAGAAAAAGTTTCACAAAAAACTTAATTTCTTATTGCATTTTTTTCAATAATTGAAACTGTTTTCCACAACATGTTCACAAAATTTTCGCACCTAACTGGAACGCATGCAACTTCCAGCTAACAGTCTCAAATCTTGAGGCCTAAGAGCATGAGTTGCTTGTCTAATATTGGCACACGCAACAAGCCACGTGACGTTTCATGATAATTTTGAGTCTACTTCTGCACCTACAATACAGCACAAACTCTTCAGGAGCTAAGGGTTCATTTCTTGTCAAGTTTACCATAGTTTTTTTTTAAACATTTTGCCAACATAGCCAAATAAAGTCATTGCAAGGGGATAAGATTCCAACAACTCGATGGAACTTAAAAATTGATCATTTAAATGGTTTGATATTGATCTTAAGCAAGTACTTAAAAGTGTTGAAGAGCAGAGCTCCGATGAAGCACAACAACAATTAGAACAAATAAAACTATTATTTTTGATTGTTTTTGGTCTTTACCTTACATTCAAGAGAAAAATATAGTTATATCAAATATAACATGAAAAAGTCGCAGCTGGGGTTTGAACAAATTACCCTATAGCTCGAAAAACTAGCAAACGCAATCGATTTTGAAGCACAAATAAAAAGAGTTTTAGTCAAACGCAAACTTTGTTTTTAGGCTGATCTTGTCCGCGTATCCAGAATTTATTAGGGAAAGCCGAACCAAAATATAACTTAGTCAATTGTTTTGTTTTCTTATATTGGATAAGGTTGCATTTAACAGCTTACAAACTGGATTCTGGGGTGCTGAACAAATGTCATTAGTATAACCATAACAAATTTTAATTGCACGAAATGCAGTAAGCGTGATAAATTCAAACTATATAGAACTTGCATGCAAAATTTTATACGAAAAATTGTTGAAAATGGATGTCCACTCTGCAGCCACTGCTAACTCAACTCACACTAGCAAAAATAATTCGGAAGTAAAACAATAATTTGAAGCAGCATACTATTCTGTACAGCTTCAAAAGTTTTTGAAGCAATTCTAAAGTAGTTAACTGCAAGAATTTAACATTGTTTTTACTACAAGTGTATTTACAACAAGGTGTAAGGATTCAACTTAAAAATATCCATTTAAACATTGCTTTTACCATATTTACCACAAGGTGTAAAGGTGACCAACAAGGTGACCGACCAGCTAGTCGAGCAGCGGTAATGCACTCATTGCTGGAGAAGAAAGTCTAAGGTTCAAATCTTGAGCTGGTCAAATTGCACCAAGTGTTGCCAACAGTTCACCACTGCTGCGACATTTCTTTGAAAGAAGCTGTGTTGCCCAGTCGCAAAGACGCGAAGATAGGTCCCGCCAACTCGTTACATGCTTCGACACAATACAGCAAGTATAATGAAAGATTTAATTTGATTGACGACAAGGTGTAATTACCATAATTAGGAATCTGCTGAGAGATGAATCCTTAGCTCCCAAAAAACTTTGTACTGTATTGTTTGGTAAAGGTAGACTCAAAACTACCATGATACATCATGTGGCTTGCAGCATGTGCCAATATCACACCAGCAATTCAAGCCCACGCCCTTTAAAATTTGAGACCGCAGGCTGGAGATTGAGGTGTCAAATTAGGTGATAAAACTTTGTGAACATGTAGTGGATCAAACTTTTTTATTTTTGAAAAAAATGCAATTAGAAATCAATTTTTTGTAAAACTTTTTCTGCTCTCCTTCCATCTATCTGCTTTTGAACCCATTTTTATCAAGACTTCTAACCTTGCCCATTGCCGATAAAAAAAATTCATGTACAGCTCAAAGATTGTACACTAATGATGCTCTCCTATTGTTCTTTTTCCAGCCAATAACTGCTCGGCTTTTTCCTATAGCCACTCTTTTTCCTGTGCTCGCTCTTCTGACGATTTCTTTTGACAAGTGTCAGAGGAAAAGCTTCAAAAATATTAACATTTTAATCAAAGTAAAACTTTTTTGTTTGAAAATCATTTTTTAGGGAAAAAGCTTTTTGTTCGAAAAAAAGGTCTCTCAAAAAATTTTAAAAAGCTGTTTTTTTGTTTTTTTTTTAATTTGTTTTGGAAAAAAAATTTTTCAATGAAATGCTTTTTTTTGAAAAAAATTTGGAAAATTTTTTTTTCAATTTTTTTTTACCTCTAGTGCATAAACATCCATGCCTAAACTTCTGCGCCTAAAAATCAGTACAGTACCAAGTAGTAGATTGTACAGTAGAGTGGTCCTTAAATACATAGCAAAAATTAAACAATAAAAATTTTTATGGGAACAGAAGTAAATGTGTTCCTTTTAGGCTAAAACCATCGTGTGTGAAAAATCTTCAAGATAGAAAAACATTTAGAGGTTGCACAAAGGCAGTAAAGTTTTTCATAAATACCCAATTTTGCAAAAATACGAGCTATGCTGTTGGCAGAGTGAATGCTGTTCAAAAACAATAATATTATGGGTGTAACCCCACTTATTGTATATAGCCATGTAAGGCATGTAATGTCTTTATTCTCACTTAGCAAAAACCATGCATATGGTATGCTTTGAGGCGAAATGCATGTGGAACTGAAGCTGATCTTCATCACATTTTTCAACTAACCAGACGTACTCCTATATACGTAAGTGACTCTGCCTCTCTGCAGTTGCATGCGGGACTTGGATTCTTTGAACCAACTTTCTGTCTGCCATCAATAAGCCTGATAATTCACTCCAAAAATCAAAGTCAATTGATAGAAATTTTTGATCAATTTTTATTTTTTGGAAAAATCCGATTAATTGCGTTTGATCAACAAACCAGTTTATCCAATTGTTGTTTCTTAATGGCACACGTGGTAAAGTTTTTATTTTCGTAAAGAGCTGCAACCATTCATCACTTCATGCCATCATGCACCTCTGGTTCAAAAAAACCTAAGCCACTAGTTTCTTAGACGTTTACCAAAGCCGACCAGAGAATCTTTTCATTATGGTTGCCCCAATTCTCTTGTCAATGCAATTTTGCCATGTTTTTTGCAAGTCCAAGATATTTTCTACATTTTGGTAAGTTTAGTGCAGATACAAGGAATGATGCTTTGGTCTATGCTTGCCATAATCAGTTTACCATGCAGTTCTGGCATATGGTAAACTGATTATGGCCAGCATAAGTTAGGGGCAGAGGTGGAGTCCTCAAAGACACGATTTGAAGTCCTTGGCCTAGAAGTCTGCAAGTCCTCGAAAATGCCCTGTCCTCGACTCGAGGACAGCTCTTTTTCTTTGATTTTGGAGAAAGATCTTTTTTTTTTTGGAGATCACTTCCGCGTTGTGTCCTTAGTCCTTGGCCTCGAGCATTCCAGTCCTTGGCCTCGAGAGGGTCGGTCCTCGGAAGGGCTGTTCTTGGCCTCGAATTTTTTTCGTGTCCTTCGCCTCGAGCTTTGTGTCCTCGACTTCACCTCTGCTTATGGGTGCCATAATTAGTTCTGGCGCCCCTAACCAATTTCTGATTTTGTTCAAGTTTTGCTTTAACGGAGATACAAGCACTAGATTCTTGCTTTCAGTGTTTGAGACATTTATGTCAAAAAACATATTACCCCATAGCAAAAACTTTTTAAGCCTATCTCCATTCTTTTAATGCTCAAACAATGCCATTTGTTTGAGACTAACTGGTTCCATTTGAAATTGGGGCAATTTTGAACAGATTTTTATGCAGATGCCAGAGGTGATGAGAGGCAGGCGATGGACTTGTGCAAATAAATTTTAATAAGATTGAAAGTGGTTAAGTTATTAATCGAAATTAAAAAAAAAGAATATGTTGAGAATATTACAGGCTATTATTTTTATTAAGATGATCTTTCAAATTCTTTGCTCAGTTTATTATGTTGGACTTGCCAGTTGCCTGTTTCCATTGATTCTATTCTCTAACATTCTCTTTTGAGGCAGAAGAAAATTTTGGTACCATTATCATGAGGGTCTATGGATCAGAGCATTTGTACTGTCCACATCAAAATCTTTCGGGTCATCTTTTTTGTTACTTGTGGTAGCCTTAAAGATTCGCTAAGTATTTAAACAAGTTTAATTAGTATATGAAGGTTTAAAATTTATCCAGATAGGGTCATTCCATGCTTAATTTACAAAAAAATTGAAAAAGTTCACCCATGTCTTTAGATTTTCTTGAAATTTTATATGGTGATAGATCTCATCAAAGTAATTTCTTTGCAAAAAATTTGAGCGTTCTAGGCCAAGTGGTTTTCGAGATAATCAAACTTGAAATTTGACCACTTGGTGGCATTTTCGGTCACATGTCAGTGGTTTTTTTTGTTTTGACTTTCCCATACCCTAGAGAGATGATCAGAATATCTATTCTGGCATTTTCGGGGGTGCTGATTTCAGAAATCAAATCAAATTGGAGGTAAAATTGTGTTTTCAAGGTGAAACAGACTGTTTTGGGTGTTTTGCTTCCAAAGCAAATCGCCCAGCTCTCCGCAACCTTAGAAAAAAATTTTTTTGCAATTTGTTCTTCAATCAATGCACTTTGAGAAACAACTAAGTAGAACATTTGCATATTTGCAGAAAAGAGGTTATGTAGCATCACAGTGTGCAGACAAACACAAAATAGGTAACAGATAAAAAAATGAAGACAAGTTCTGTTTTGAAAAACCACAAACCTAAAATTATTAAATAACTATCTTAACACGATGCTATTGAGGGCGAGCTGAGTAGTTTTTGCGCGTGGTTAAAAGCGCAGTAGCAGTAAATAGCCAAATTAGCAACCCCTTAGAAGTATGTTTTAACTAGATTAGTGAGCTGACACTCTTGGTAACATTATACTTTTGGATGTAAATGCTTTGAAATTATTTGCAGCAATGAACTGATTTTTTAGGTTTAGTAAATAGCTTTTCAATAGTGTTTGACATTTGTATGATCAATTTAATTTGCACAAAATGGCTGAAACACGTCCTTGTACTATTGGATTACTGACTAAAAAAGAAACCGACTGTCACAAATCAACCAGAATTTTGTCCAAAGGTTTAGTCAAGTTTTTGGATATGGGTACTGATGACCAACTGACTTATTGGTGGCGTGCCGGATTACTTGAGGATATTTCTGAAGATGCCAAAATTTGTTTCCATCATCAGAAAACTTTTGGCGATTACTTCCTTACAGTTAAGAGAAAATGTTTAGATGTATTTGGAATTCATAAAAAATCAAAACCATAGGGAATTCACCAAATTTCGATAAAAATGGCCATTTTTTTTGAAAAGCATGCACATGAAACATGTTCCCGAATTAAAACTTTGTCGAAAATGCTACGGAATGGTGCAAGTTAAAATGGAAGAACAACAAGATGTTCTCGACCAGCATTTGCTCGATCAAGCTTCAACTAGTAGACAATTTGCAGCTGATGTTCCAACACATACTGAAGAAGACCGCAGGCTATCAACATCTTCTGACGCAACATCTGCAGAGAGTTGCAGCAGTTCTATAGTCTTGCTTCAAAAATCCGAATCTATGAAGCGTTCAAATGATATCTTAGCTACAGCTGGTATTTCTCCACTTAATTTGCACTCACTTCCAAAAAAGCAGCGAATGTCTTATGGTAAAAACAAAATTGTCAAAACGGTCCGAAACCTAAGCAGTGAATTTTCTACATCACTTGGTGTTTCAGCAATTGAAGTTGTTCCATTAGACGATCCTAATAGCAATTCAAGCCAAGAAATCACCAAAAAAAAAAGCAGATGATTGGGATATTTTGATGAATGAGCTGAAGGAAAAATTTTAAAATGCAAATCGTGAAGAACGAATAAAAATCTTAAGTTTGAAGCCAAGCTCTTGAAACATTCAAGATACTGCCAACTACTTTGGAGTTACAAGATATCATGTTGCACAAGCACTAAAATTAAAGGAGGAAAAAGTAATTTTGCCGAAGCCAAAATCAGTTGGAGCTAAATATCGTCTTTCAGAAGAATTAAAGAAACATGTTACAAATTTCTATTTGGGAAATGAGAATTCATTTGCTCAAATCCGAATTATGCCTGGAAAAAAAGATTTTGTCAGTGTTTCACGAAATGTGCATGAACAAAAGAGGCTTTTATTGTGCAACATCAGTGAGCTATACAGATTGTATCGAGAAAGTTATCCTAGAAACAAAATTGGAAAATCTGCATTTTTTAGTTTACGACCAAAACAATGTATAACAGTTTCTGCATCTGGAACACATAATGTATGTGTTTGCGTAATCCATCAAAATGTTAAGCTACTAGTTGAAGGGCTTAATAAAGCAGTAAAAACCGAGCTTTCGTCATATCATGACTTCATAAAAATGGTGGTATGTGATAAAACAAGTAGAGAATGCATGTTGCACGGATATCCCTCCTGCCCAGATGTTAAGGTTTTGGAAGATTATTTGAAGAACATGTTTCTTTCAAATGAGGTAGAAGAATTATTTTACCAACAGTGGGCTTTAACAGATAAATGTTTGATGCAAACCATAAATTCTACAACCAGTGAATTCATCGAACTTTTCGTGAAGTCAATTTTAAAATTAAAACGACATGCTTTTACAGCTAAAACTCAAAGTTATTTTCTCAAAGAACTCAAAAATGATCTTTCCACTAATCACACATTGGTCCTGTTAGACTTTGCTGAAAATTATAGTTTTGTAGTTCAAGATGAAGCACAAAGTTTTCATTGGGTTCCATTTATCCCGCAGTGATATACTACATTTATGATGGGCAGCTGACCAGTAGAAGTATGTGTATTGTTTCGGAAGATCTGGAGCATGACGTTTCTTTTGTCTTTGAAGTACAAAAAGCAGTGGTGAAGTGGATCAAATAAAATGTCAGCAGCGTAAATAAAATCACCTATTTCTCGGATGGCTGCGCTCAGCAGTACAAAAATTTTATGAATCTTTGCTGCCACTTTGAAGATTTTGCAATAAATGCTACTTCGTTTTTTTTTGCCACCAGTCATGGAAAGTCACCGTGTGATGGAGTTGGTGGGACTGTGAAGTGCATAGTAAAACGAGCAAGTCTCCAAAGATCTTCAAGTGATGCTATTTTAAGTGTAACTGCTTTTTATGAGTATTGTTGTAAGAACATTTCTGGTATCGAGTTTTGCCACATTTCAACATCAGCTTTGAAGTACACACGAGAAAATTTGAAGAAACGTTTTGAGGGTGGAAGCACTATACCAGGAACAAGATCATAACACATTTTTGAACCACTACAAGCTGGCATTATTGGCTACAAATATGTAGCATCAGATGCAAACTATGCAGGCCAAACCAACTTTTTCAACTATCCCAGTTTTGTGCTTGTTAAGCCTATGGATTTTGTAGCCTGTGCCTACAACGATTGTTGGTGGATTGGAATAGTGCTTAGCACAAATGATGTTTTGAAAGATGCCCAAGTGAAGTTTATGAAACCAGCTGGTCCTTCATCATGCTTTTCATGGCCAATTTATGATGATATTTGTGATATCCGTTTCACAGATATTATCTGTAAAGTTCAGTGTCCTTCTACTCATAGGAGTGGGCGCTCCTACCAACTATCAAATGACTGTCTGCGTAAAGTTACAGAAAAATTCAGGAAATGGTAGTTTTCAATATTTACTGAATTGTAGTGTCAAAGAGCTCAATACCAGTAGCGAAATTTGGTCAAGAGTGCATGCATACATTATGTAGCCTGTTTTATCATGATGATTTCACTTGCCTTAAGATAAAGCACCGACAAAAAAAACTTTTTTGGTGAGTTAGCTCGCTGTAAATTTAATCAATTTTTTCGTAGATTTAGCAGTGTTCTATAATGCATTATTAGCCCCACTTAACTATATCTTGCTATTATATTATCAAAAAATGTCCACGGCTATGAACAGCATTTAATCTTACGTCTTGGTTTTGAATGACTATGACATTTTAAGTAGCTGTGTGTAACTGTTTCCTAATTTTTGCTTATTATTGTTTTCATTTCAAAAGTGAAATTGGTCGGCTTTGTAACAAAATATTCAGTTATTTGGTATGTTTTCTATGATACACAACTTCCCATACAATAACTAGTGTTTTACCTGTTTATTTACAGTACCTTCCGTACTGCTTATGCTACTTTGCATACCACAATTTTTGAAAAGGGCAAATATTCTTAGATGTTACATTGTTTGTACGACGATAACTTTACGTGATACTCATAAATGCATTCTGACTTGTATAACCATAGATACATGTTAGTTCCAAGAAACTATGTGCTTGAGTATGTTTTGAGATTTTGTTTTGCGGTTTATGCTGTATGTTAAATGCTTCAGAAATGCAGAAGTGCATTTTCTTAAAAATTTTATTCTAATCCATTTGTATTACATTGCATTGAATTTAAGTGACTGTTGATTTTGTAATTGTGCTGAATTCACCTTGACACTACTACTAAGTTTATTTGCAGTATAGTTCTGAATGTTGATTTGAATTGGGAAGAGAAAATTTCAAGTGATTTATAAAGATTTTCTTGTGAGTTGGTCAAAATATGCTCAAGTTGCAGCATCATTTTCATTGGCTACACCACTATGTGGACTGAGTGGCTTTCTAAAAACTAATTCTTATTCTAATTAGGGCCCCTACAGTTAGCATTATTTATAGTGAATGTTTGAAATATGCAAATGTTCTACTTAGTTGTTTCTCAAAGTGCATTGATCAAAGAACAAATCGCAAAAAAAATTTGTTTTCTAAAGTTGCGGAGAGCTGGGCAATTTGCTTCGGAAGCGAAACACCTAAAACAGTCTGTTTCACCTTGAAAACACAATTTTACCTCCAATTTGATTTGATTTCTGAAATCAGCACCCCCAAAAATGCCAGAATAGATATTCTGATCATCTCTCTAGGGTATGGAAAAGTCAAAACAAAAAAACCACTGACGCGTGACCGAAAATGCCACCAAGTGGTCAAATTTCAAGTTTGATTATCTCGAAAACCACTTGGCCTAGAACGCTCAAATTTTTTGCAAAGAAATTACTTTGATGAGATCTATCACCATATATACTGATTTCCCTATTTCACAGCAAAAAAAACGTAAAATCGTTACAGCGTTTTAATAGCTGCAAATTTTTCAAAAATTTTTTCAGGGGTTCTTCTTATTAACTTGCTTAACAATCACCATGAATGCTTGTCAATATCTCTCAAGGCTATTCTAACACAACGTTTGGAAAATTTTTTGCGCAATTAAGGGAAAAACCCTAATTGCGCAGTGCGCATTACCTAACAATACTGCGCAGTGCCTAATGCGCATTTCTTATAGTCTAGTTGGAGAAAAGTTGAATAAGCTGAACTTGTAGTTAAAGTAAGTTTAGTTTTAAACGTGAAAAAAAAAGAAAACATAATATTGTCAATCTGAAATGACGTGTGACGTCATTGATGACGTCATCACAACAAATTATTGGCTAATAAAGTTAAAAAATTGGTAATGAATAGCTAAGATTTTTTTGTATTTCTATTCGATTTTAGTTGCTGAAAAACCAAACCGAAAATATTGACGTCGTAGTTGCCATGATGGGCATTAACTTACATAAAATGGCGGAATGGACTAATAATTGGGAATAACAGATCGATTTCCGCAAATTCCTACTAGCTTTTCGTATTAACTGATAATATTTAGTGTCTAATAAAAAATGCAGTGCATGAGTAGATTAGTATCCATTGTTTGTTTCATTACATAAGACGAAACAAAAAAGGAAGCAAACAAAAATATCATACACACAAACGAACAAAAAATTACAAATATCAAATTTCATTAAAATTGTCTACAAATGCGTTGTATAAAGCCAGTTTTTCGGTTTCTGAAAGAGAAAAAAGCTCCTTTGCAATAACAGAGTTTTGGCATTTCCACCTTCCTCCCTTACGTGGAGTCATCAAAGCTGGACATAAAAGGTTGTGAGTACAAACGATCAGAGGTGAAGTCGACGACTTAAGGCTCGAGGCCAAGGAGTAAGGACACAAAAAAATTCGAGACGAAGGCCAAGGACCGACTTTCCGAGGACAGACCCTTTTGAAACCAAGGACAGAAATGCTCGAGGCCAAGGACGCAACAATGCTGGTATTCTCAAAAAAAAAAGGTCTTCTCGCAAATTTTCCGCAAAATATCAGTCGTTCTCCAAAAAAAAGTCTTCGAGCAAAAAGTCGCAAATTTTTAGACGAAGAAAAACAGATTATGACCTTAGCCCGTTTTTAGCAACTCAAAAAATAGTAGCATTTTCGATGACTAGTAGGCTTCGAGGCCAAAGACGTCCTCAAGGATTACACCACTGTTAACGATACTCAAGTTATGTGGAAGTTGATGGATATCCGAAATGTGAGAATTTGAATTGGTTTTGTGCACTCTCGATTGCCTGGACTACCTGACCTTTACCTACACTTACAATCAAAGAAATATTTTATTCTTGATCTCCCTTGAACCCAGGTTGCCGTAAATCCCCCAAAAATATCAGCATAAAAATTTGATTTCTACCACAGCCACCTTCAGCCCGAAGCTGACAGAAAAACTAAGTCACAACTTTGTGTGTTCAGCCAAATTTCAACGCCACATGTCTGATTTAACGTTTTAGGTCTAGTTGTTACCATCTGGAAATTGCTGACTTGTCAAACTCTTTTAAGTTGGATGCTAGCGCAAGGCCTAATTGATAACCACGAGGTTAAAGCTTGGCAATCAGAACATGCAATTGTACAAAAAAGACACGGACCTGCTTCTGTTTTTCCACTAAAATCGCTGGAATGTTTTGTGTTTAAGCCTGCGACATATGAATAGGGCCTACTCTGCAATCTTTGAGGATGTGCCTTGCGTAACTCGTTACATGCTTTGAAGTAATACAACGAGTATAATAGAAATAGAAAAGAGTTGAGAGTCTCTTACAATCTTTGGTCTAAAACTTTAATTGAGAATATTAGAGACGAATAAAAACAAAAAATCTCTAATACTGGTACTTAATTGTATGCAGTAAGACGAACAAATGTAGCTTTCATCGGTGTTATTACAGCCTAAATATGTCGCCCATATATATAGTTCTTTTTAGAAAAAATCAAACTAGTTTGGTATTAGCAATAAATTACCTCGTTTTCCGTTGAAATTAAACTTTGTTCATCATAAACTGGAATATTTCTTGTAAAATAAATCATTTATCTCAAGCTAACCAAAATGCGCAGTTTTTCCGAAAAATTCCCAAATTGCGTAAATCTATACTGCCACATAGTGGCAAGCAAATTTGTATTTTTTTCTTTTTGGAATGCATAGAGTAGGCTTTACTGAATCCATTGGTGTTTGAGCTGAAGAAATTAGTTGACTACATCCAAAAATATATCGATGTTAATCCGGTCAGTCGCAAAGTTTTTTGAGGTAAAATTTCAAGAATTAAGTGGTATAAGGGTATTGAATGTGAATTAGGACAAGTATCATAAAATGACTAGGTTTTTTGTTAAGGTGTAGCTGAAAACTTGTTCTTCAAGATGATGTATGAAATTTTGCGTCTGGATAAGCATTTTGTGAAATTAAAAGGCCTGTGCATTTAGGGAAAAAAATCCTCAGCTGCGCAATTGGGAAATAAGTATAAAATTTCAAGAAAATCTAAAGACATGGATTTTTGGAATGTAAATTAAGCATGGAATGACCCAATATTAATACTTGGCAACTTAAATGATTCCAGTCAAACTTATTGAGGCAAACAACTTCCGAATACAGGAGAAGACATATAGAAAATATATGATGTATAATTGACTTGTACATTGTCTTCCAGTTTCTACAATGCTCAATGAACATAGGCCCCCAGTTAATGCACAAAAAGTTCAGTTAAAAATTAGAAACTAAAAAAAACACTACAGGTTGTTTTCCCCAAATGGGTTTGTCACGTGGGGTAGAAACTAAACAAAAATAGTAAAAGACCGCAGTAAACCACCAAGATTTTCCCCTCCTCGCACCGGAAGCTCTGTGGCGAGCGCGAGTCCAGGTTATTCCACTAGGGTTAACTGTGGTACGCATCAGCCTAGGGCCGCAACCAGGGTCGATGGTGTGGAGCCGCGGCTGGTACAAAACGCTGTAAGCATTAACTGTGGAGGCTGAGCATCGTAATCAAACACTGCTGATGCGCTACTGGGTGTCTGTGAAACTTTGTGAAAACACTGTGAAAATTTTGAACACTGTCTTAGATACAAAGCGGCATTTTACGTCACAGTGATCAACCGATTTGCGTTAAATGTGATTTTATGAGGTTGATGATTTCTTGGTTTACTTGGCTTTGTGCTGACATTTTTGTAAAATTTTGGTTCTGTGGTTGAGTGTGTAAACCGGATTTCCTTGTAGTATCGCAATTTTTTCTTCCAAACAAAGGTTACATTTGTTAGAACTGTTCTGATAGGGCCGTGCTCATCTAGTGATGTGTAATATTGTATATACAGTAACATATGACTAATCTCAATTTTCGCTGTTCATATGCAACCTGTAAACTTTTAATTTTTCTGCGAGATATTTTGCATGTACAGTTTTTTATCGAAAACGAACAAATTTAACCCAGTTCTCATATAGTTTTCCAAAATTTTGAAATAAGGACCACCCTATTGTACAGTACCAAGTAGATTTTCGAATTTGGCATTTTTTATGAAATTTCTGAGTTGAGTTAATCGTTACTAGTTTTGAATTTTTATGGAGTGTAAATTATTTGCAGCTGTAGGACTGTAGGGTATGACTATCAGCATTTATAATTGATATTTTGAAATGTTTCTACTAAAATAAAACAACAAAATGAAAAATGAACCGGACACTTAGTTTAAGTCACCTCACCATTCCCAATACACCCCTTCTTACGGTGCTCAAAATTTATAAGAAATTGAAAGTGCTACTTTGTATGGGTTAGTTTATGCTCTCTTTCTCTTCATGATTTAATTCAGACTTATTTAAAGCTTTAGTTTATATAGGTTTGTAAGTTGTTTTTTACCTAGAACACCTTTATATTCAGGAATACCTTTTATGAAAACTAAACGCAACAAAAACCATTTATTATTACTGTGCCTTTTACTCTGGTGCACCTCATAGTCTGAAAAATACGGTATACAAATGAAATTAAAATGTGAACAAAGCTATTGAATCAACGTCCATCCTCTTGGCGATTTTTTGAAGTAACATGTAATTAAGGCATTTAAAATCCTGGATGACGATACTTACGGAGTATTTCGATCGCTAAACTCATTAGCCACTGTTTCAATTCCACCTTGCCTAGCTATGGCAGTATAGCAAGAAAGATTCCCAATATCATATCCTATAACCGACATTTCAAAAATAATATACCTTTGGGAAAAGGCTCTACAATAATATAATAACACAAAAATTTCTAGTCTATAACAATCAAAACAGATTCAGCATGAAATAATCAACTGAAACCTTGTGTTTCTAAGAATTACTGAATATTGCAAACAAGTTCAAATGAACTTTATTAAAGTACCAGTATATTACGTTATTTATTTTATCTACCTATTTTAGGTGTTTTCAACTGGGAGCCATGGGACATTGACTAAAGGGCCACAAGCACAAGATTTATTAACGATAACTAACCACGAAGGAACAGCAAAAGGCTGATACTTTTAAGCATTTTTAGACTCTTGCAGAAAAACTGGCTACCAATTTCAGTGCTTGTAGCAACGTTGTCTTTTTTGTCTGAGATGTCACAGAAAACTTTGACTTTCGAAGACTTGCAATTTGATCACTTGTTTTATAAGCCTTTTCAGTGAGTGCTAGCAAACAGTAATGTCTGCTGTTAACTGGAAAGGGTTAATAGCTAATCAGTTATCTAAACGCTTGTCAATTTACAAAATGTTTTTCTAAATTTTGACATCACACACTTATTGTTCAAATTTTAGATTCATAAAGACAGAAAATTTATAGACAAATGAAATACAAACAGAAAATTTTATTGCTAAGGGAAGCTGCTGGTGTTGAGAGTCTCTAAAAGGGGGCCACAAACCATAAAAGGCTAAGTGCCACAGACCTATTTTTATGCCACTGCCTGCTTTTGAGTTTCGAGGTACGAGCACCTGCCATTCTTTATGGTATGAGCAGACTCTTGCATCATTTCATTTTATGTAGCTTAGGAGAACTACTAAGTAACATCAAGCCACTTCTTCTTGAATAAATGCGGTAACTTCGATTAATTAGATTCTCAATCTAATTAATCGAAGTTACCGCATTTATTCAAGAATAAGTCACATACGCCAATAAGTCGCACCTTCATATTTGACATGAAAAACAGTACAAAATTTATTTAAACATCATTCATTCATTGCAATCACTTAACAAAAACTTAAAAACTATCAAAGTCATCACTGCTGTCACTGTCCTCCAAGACACTCATGATAGGCGATGTTTAACATGATCAATTCTGAAAAAAGCGATAGCGGAAAAAACGTAACATGAATTGCATAGAACTAATAACTAACATGATTGTGAGAGATACAATAGTGCAGAAAGCGTAATGGCCGGAAGGCAATAACTAACATGATCAATTGTGAGAAAGACAATAGCATAATACATGAAAGGCGATTTCTGAAAAAGGCAAGTAACTTGATTGATCATGAGATAGGCAAGTGCATAGAAAGCATAACACATGGAAGGTGATAACTAATGCAATGGATCGTGAGAAAAGCAACACAGGGTTTATACGGAAATTTTCTGACATATTCCCCTGACTTTCGTCAAAATCGCACCTGTTTTCCCTGACTTTCGTTTAAAAATCCCTATGTTTTTCCCTGACCCAATCCTGCAAAACATACTTTTTCCCTGACTTTCAGAATATAAACGAACAGTATAATATCAACCAGCAGCAAAAAGAACTATGCAGACCTAATGCATACATACACAGAAACATCAATTCAGCAGCAGAAATAAGAATTTCACAAGTGTCCTGTCCAGGCGCGTAGCCAGAAATTCGCAATGGGGGGGCTGTTTGGGGGGTCTGGGGGCGGAGCCCCCAGCTGCCGGAGGCCAATGGAGGTCTGGGGGCAAAGCCCCCAGCTGCTGGAGGCTGGGGGTTTGGGGGCAAAGCCCCCAGCCGCTGGAGGCACGGGGGTCTGGGGGCGGAGCCCCCAGCGCTCGAAAGTTTTGCATTTTTTTGCAAAAATAACTTCATTTTAGGGCTATTTTGATTAAAAAATAATGCTTTTAAAACGTGGCTTAGAAATTGGCAGTGCAAACAAGATTAAACTGCTGGCATAAATGGGCTATTTGGGAGGTAGCTAATGGTAAAATGTTAGTTCTCTTGTTTAGATGCTGGTAAAATTATAAAATCGAATACTTCAATAAAACTCACACGGAGTAATCTATTTCGTATACAGTTTATACAGAAAAATAATTGGGGGGGACTAATGAAAAGAGATTTGAGAGAAATGATTGGTAATTAACAAATACTGAATAGCCCCCCCCCTATTCCTTAGTTTATAGTATATTTGTTGATGACACCTATGTTCAGCATTTTTACACTTGCGATCAAATTTGATTGCTTATTTCTTACCATTTATCAAAGGCTTCATTTATTTGTTGGTTTTATTTTTGCCAAATTAGCCCCCCCCCTGGACATATGTTTCAAAAGATGTTTTAAATCACTATCTAGTCCACTCCAGTGCATAAAACAGTCTCAAAGTGCTAAAAATGTAGTGTTTTTCCCATTCTGCTTTTTGGTCGACATGTCAATGGGGGGGGCTATAGCCCCCCGCCCCCCCTGGCTACGCTACTGGCTAAAAACGTGGTATTTTTCTAATTCTGCATTTTGGTCGGCAGTTCATTAGCCCCCCCCCTAAATAAACGTTTCAAAATAGTCTAATCCAGTGCAAGAGACAGTCTTAAAATGCTAAAAACATGGTATTTCCCTATTCAGCATTTTGGTCGGCAGTCTATTAACCCCCCCCCCCCCCAAATAAGCGTTTCAAACTATGCTTTAAATCATTTTTTAGTCTGATCCAGTGCAAAAGAGAGTCTTAGAAGTGCTAAAAACGTGGTATTTTTCCTCTTCTGCATTTTGGTCGGCAGGCCACAAAAAAGATATGTTTTCCCCTGATTTTCCCTGACCGTATAAACCCTGCAACAGTGTAAAAAGCGTAACGTGACTCGCATGGAAGGCGACAACTAATGTGATCGGTCATGAAAAAGGCAATAGCGGGAAAATATCTTAGGAAAATTTTGTATTGCACATGATGCAAGTTGCACCTGACTTTTTAGGCTAAATTTTTGGTCAAAAAATGCGACTTATACTTGAATATATACGGTACGTTTTTGCTTTTCCTATAATAAACCTTTTTTTATGTTTAATCTATTCTAATTGGATGATAGTAATATCTATCAGCCAGCATTTAATTAGGTGGTTTTCAACCTATCAACGCAGATGTCTCACATCTCAGCACCTCATAATGTCATTTACTTATTCCTGGAGTGCCACAATCTGTTTTCACAGTTCAATCACTTTACACAAGCGCATAGAATATCTCACTGTTCTACACAATCACTGTACAGTATTTGAAATTAAATAAACTTTCATGATGTCACAGTACAGATATTATTAATGTTGGTATCAGTATCATAATTATGATATAATACTATGCTAAAGTAACCCCAATTGTCAGTCACTTTTATAACTCACAAACTAAACGCTAAATCTTGAGCAAAATTATTCTATAATGTTAATAATAACAACAATACTTGATGTGGCAGAAAAATCTATATTTTAACCTTAGTAGTATTTAATATGGTGGGGGCATCTTGTTGTTTGTGATAAATCCCTTCAGAAACAACTTTATATTTTGGATCAACTTGACTTTGAGTCAAATTTATTCTCATATAACTTTTGAAAATTTGAAGCTACTAATTCCATTCTATAGCCTACCATGCCCAGCTTAGTGCTTATGTACTATACTCACTAGTGTTCCCAGCAGTAATGTAAATCTGAATACATCAAATCTGATGTTGTTGACTTGCGATATGATGTTCACTGTACTGTATTTTGATGAAAATTTGAAGTACTGTAAATTGCTCAGTGTTTTGAGCAAACCTCATGTTTATACTAAATACCTGATATAAACTAAAACACAAATAAAGGGACAAGAGATTGGAAAGCAGGTTACAAAGAGGTCTATTCTTCTGTATTTACCAAACTCAGAATTCTATTTGGAAAGAACAGTTCTGAGTGAAGGACAAAAGATAATCTGTAAAAAAAAGTCTTCAGCCCAATTTTATCTCTTTTTTTGGATGTTTTCTGAGAAAAATTTGATGAAAATGCCCAGAAGTATCGATAATATTTTTGGATGTTAATATTTACAAAAAATCTGATGTTTTTAGAGTACTTTTGCTGGGAACACTGCTTATGAGATTAATTTTTAAGGGTTTCTAATTCACAGGTACAAACTAGAGTTTGGGTAATAGGATAGACTTAGATACAGTACACTAGTTAGTAGTGTACCATTCGCATCAAAATTTATACTGGCATAAAAATGCCTCATATACCAGTACATAAACTGACCTGTGAGTGTGATAATCTTTTTCTAGTAGGCCTATTTTTATGGCAGAGGCTGTTGGTATTTTACATAAGAATAAGAAAATTACTATCCAAGCCCTATT
This sequence comes from Trididemnum nubilum, assembly GCA_963965965.1. NCBI lineage: Eukaryota > Metazoa > Chordata > Ascidiacea > Aplousobranchia > Didemnidae > Trididemnum > Trididemnum nubilum. The sequence continues at coordinate 21,153,313 of OZ014490.1, forward strand.
CCCAACCCAAAACCTAACCTAAACTCTAACCCTAGCCCTATCCCTAGCGTTAATCCTAACCTTGACTCAAAAATCTAGCCCAAACCTTAACAACAACTCAAAATATATATCAGAGTACCAGTACAGGAGCAAATGAGCGCTCACTTATTACTCTCTTATTCTCTTTATGGGCGTTACATAACATACCAGTAACACTAGCCACTTCCTATGTTTATAGCCTAGGCCTACTGTTAATGTTACCAGGATAATAAACTGATGCAGTAGCAGATTACACTGTAAACTAAGCTAGAACACCAAACTTCCTAACACACTCATAGAACACCTTGCTCTGTCACAGTCCATACCGTAAATTGTAAAACTGCTGACTGCAAGCCTTTAGTCTTACTCCTCAATTACCGATAAGTCTTACGCATCATCTTTAGTCTTACTCCTTAATCTGTAACAGTCTAGGCTATACGAAGTGACTTGGCGCACGGAACATCCGCAATTAAATAAAAAAAGATTCTAATCAACGTCACTCATTTTTGAAAAAAAATTTTTTGATTAGGCCCATCACAGTCATGCTAGGTCTGGGTTAGGGTTTAGCAAGGGTTTAGCAGTTTAGGGTAGGGCTAGGCCAGCAGGCTTATTGCTTAGGATTATTAGCCCAGAGTTCAGGGTTAAAATTACCTACCGTAGGTTTGTTAGGTTTTATTACAAAATGTTTGAACGCACGGAATGAGTGCCAAACCTTTTCCTGTAATACTAACGGTAATATACCAATATTACTGTACAGTATCAGCATGACTAATGTGACACTAACTTGTTGAACTGTGAAGTACAAGTAGGCCTGAGAGGCTACCTGCTACAGTAGGCTAAGTTTGAATTGCAAATGAAATGACTTGCTCCAAAATCCAAATTACTGGTTAATCAAACAGTAAACATTTTATTTGGCATCTGCCATATGATTCAAACATCTTTACCACTAGCATTTAGCATGTTTATCTTCTTCTCTTGTTGCACCATAAGCACTAATTTTTTTGCATCAACTTTATGTGTTTTTTCATATTTGTATCACAATCAATGTGTAAGCGTACAGTGAAGCAGCCGTGCAGACGTCCTCCATGTCTTAACCTACCAGTATTTTGTTTCGCTGCTTCTACCTTTTTCTCGACCCCTGTTTTATATACCGTAAGCTAGGCTATGAAACGCTTCTTTTTTTATAGAATGCGAGGTCGTGAAATAAACCAACTAAATTGAACCAGCTAGCCACAGGACTTTTTACAACATTGCAGTCTTATAGAGTCTACCAACTAGGATCTACCATACTACAGTATAGCCCTATATATCAGCCTACACAAGCGTACGATTTCACATTGCACACAGCCTGACAGCGCATGGTGACATGTGCGACTTCTCGAAAATTCTCGTATCTTTGAGCTCTTTGGTTAGTGCGGAGTTCTATGATTCAATATCCGCTTAGTGCAGCTTAGCGAACTTTGGTTGGTCACTGAAATCTGTGCGCTGTGCTTGGTCACTTCGATCTTGCAAAGTTGACATTATTTGAGTTGCAATCAAGCTGGATAAAGCTTTGCATGCAAATGCAATGAACAACTGACCATGCTGAATAAACTGGGAGTGGACCCCCAAACCATGCCTAAACATTTGTCTCTTCAATGTTTACTGCAGGGTTTTCTGATGGTAAAACCAAATGCACTCTTTGTTTATAAAAACCAGTAAATTTTGAGTTGAGGCTAGCTGTTCTTTATTTTTTCCAGTTTTTAGCTTCATTTGTTCGTAAATTTTGAGAGCATCGATCCAATTTTAGCAGCAATATTTGTAAAACTTGATGCTCTCTATCTGCTTGAGTAGAGCAATGACATAAAACTAGATGATACGCAACTCTTTTTCCCACTCTTTTTCCTCTTAGTTTCTTTATTGTGCAAATTTTTGCTCTGTCTTTGCCCGCGCTGATCTGCTGACAGTGACTGTATAAATCAGCCTGTGTCTTGCTCAACTAACAATTGGTAGCAATTATTTTGCGTAATTTACGTAAATTTTTGTCAACTGTTCTAAATTACCCCTCGAAATCCAATTTTCGAGTAAGTTTTGCGTAAAATACATAAACGTCAACGTGTCATTACAACTTAATGTTACGACATCACTGAAAAATGTAAATATGAAAAGTGTTGTTTTTTTGTTTATTGTTGTGGTTTCCCATTTCTTCTGCTTTTCTGAGTCAAAATATGTAAAATATTTCACACTGAATTGATTGAACTACTCTAAATATGTAAGTGTCAGTTTTATGTTTCATTTTGTGTTGTTGTTACGGTAGCATTGAACTTTGAAGAGTCAAGAGCGTATGTTAATTTTAGTTGCTTCTTTGCCAGAAATGGCAAAAACAAACTGAATCGACTAATGTCAGAAAAACTTGCCGTAGTTTTTTACGGCATATAGTATACTTTTTTTTTATTAGAACCAATAAATATTAAGTTAAGGCTGGCTGTTCGTAGTTTTTTGCCAAATTTTAGTCTCAATTGTTCTTAAATTTTGAAAACACGGATGTTAATTTTGGCGACCACATATATACAACTGTTTAAGATGTTAATTTTAGCAATCATATTTGTAAAACTGTTTAAATAATTCTTTAGTCCCAAAGCTTTGTGTGCTTGAATGAACGTTTTTTACTGCTTTTACTGCAACGCAAAGTTGCTCTTTTTTCGACTTGAACGACTGCCAAAAATTTTCTCAGTTACTCGATCGCATAGAGTGCAACAGCATTCTTTATAATCTCGTAATAGTTGCAATTTTGCTTGCAAATACTAGAAAACCACTGAAATTTTATCGTTTTGAATCAGTACAGGATTAAATTTGGATTTTTTTCGTTTTCGTTTGTCCTTAATTTATCTTTGCTGCTTTGGCTGGAATTTTTTTAAATTTGTTCTAAAATTTTGAGCAAAAATGACCGTAGTGTTCTTATAAAATTGTTTTAGAAAAGAATGTATATGATTAGTTAGTTTGTGCGCTTTTGATTTCTTTTTTTTAAGATATGTTATCCAGTGAAGTATCTTTATAAAAAAACATTACTTCTACGTTGGAATGCGGACAGTAGCGTACGCAAGATTTTGAAAAGGGAGGGGGGCAGGATCTTCAGAAAATTTGAGAAGAACAAAGATCATAATCAGAAATTGTTCTACCCAAAATCAGTCCAATTTTTTGCCCAATAATAGGTGAAGAGCAAAAAAAAAAGGTCTTCACTCAAATTTAGTCCCATTATTTGCCCAAAGTTGGGTGCAGACCGTCTTCGCTCACAAACGTCTTCGCTTACCCTTTGTGTGCTCAAACTTTCTGCCCAACTTACAACAGGGGGGGGGGGGAGCATGCCGCAATTTCGCATACTATTCTATGCTAATTATACTATCCTGGTGACCCAAAAGGGGGGCCATGGCCCAATGCCCCCCCCCCTAAATACGTCCTGAATGCGGAGTCTTTGCCGCTGAAAAATCTTGCTTTTTTTTTACAAAAAAGATTGATTTTATAATATTTTTGCGTAAAATTTCGGCTGCAAATTTTATTTTGGAGGGTCGCCGCCAGAGGTGGAGTCCTCGAGGACGTCCTTGGCCTCGAGGACACATTTTGAAGTCCTTGGCCTTGGCCTCGAAGCCTCAAGTTCTTGGCCTTGGCCTTGGCCTCGAAGCCTTAGGTCCTCGAAAATTGGCCTGTCCTCGGCTCGAGGACAGCACTATTTTTGAACAGTTGAAATTTTGTTGAAAACGCCAGAGACCTCGCAGAAAATTTGTAAATGCCTTTTTTTATTTTGCGCAATTAGAGCGTAGGCTTAGCCAAGCGGGCCTCCCCTCCCCCCCCCCAATTGAAATTTCATCAATGACAAAAATGTGACAAAAAAGCCTATTGTTTCTTCAGTTTCTTTTTAGCGTTTTTCGTTTACACCAGTAGCAAACAACAATACTGAAGAACAAGGGCCCCGAGACCCCCTAAAATCAATTTTTGCCAGCCATTTTAAACGTAAAGCTGGAAGAAATGGATAGTTTTCATCCTAAAAGTTGCTATCTCAGGATCACATCTAGCCTTTTTATGAACGTAATGCATTAACCAAGGCCGTATTTACCACATTATGGCGCAGTACCAGCTAAGGGCTCTGTGCTCAAATCTTGACTTTTTATGGTCTTCAACTACATTTGGCAGAAAGATGTTGCGAAAATCTCCAAAGTGCCAGGGGCCCAGCGCGATGGAAATCCGGATCGGCAATAACATGGCCAGTAGCGTAGCTAGGGGCGGGGGGGGGGGCTATATCCTCCCTATTGGCCTGTTAACCAAAAAGCAGAAATAGAAAAACACCACGTTTTTAGCTCTTCTGAGACTGTCTTTTGCGCTGGAATTGACTAAAAAGTGATTTAAGGCATTTTTTGAAACATACATTCAGAGGGGGGGCTAATTTGTCAAAAATTAAAGTCACCAGTCAATGAAAACTTTAGAAAATACCCAAAAATAAGCAATCAAATTTGATCGCTAGTGAAAAACGCCAAACACAGGTTTTATCAACAAATATATTATAAACTCTTGTATATTATATATATCATAACAGGAATAAAGATGGGGGGTGGCTACTCAGTGTTATTTAATTGCCAATCACTTCTCTCAAATATCTTTCCATTAGCCCCCCCCCCCCCCCCCCCCCCCCCGATTATTTTTCTTTGTAAAATACAGATGAAATAGATTACTTCGTGTGAGTTTTGTTTAATAATAGGATTTTATGATTTACCTGCATGTAAACAAGAGAACTGCAATGTTATCATTAGCCACTTTCCTCATAGCCCGATAATGCAACCAGTTGAATTACGTTGCGCCGGCAATTTCTATGCTACGTTTTAACAGCATTATTTTTTATTAAAATAGCTCTTAAATTAAGTTATTTTTGCAAAAAAATGCAAAATTTGCGAGCGCTGGGGGCTCCGCTCCCAAACCCCCGTGCCTCCGGCGGCTGGGGGCTTTGCTCCCAGACCCCAAAACAGCCCCCCCCATTGCGAATTTCTGGCTGCGCGCCTGACACATGGTTAGTAAGCGAAACTACCCATCTATTGGCTGCGCGCCTGACACATGGTGTGTAAGCGAAACTGCCCATCTATTGCACTATTTTTCAATAACAATTCATGAATTCACTTCCACCTCGCCAGTTTTTACGCACAAAATACTTTTTAAAAAAATTAGCCATGGAAAATGCTGATTGAACAAATCGTTGAACTTCAGTAAAGGGAGCCTGGGCCGCCTGGCCTAACATGCACTTCTATAACTGGCTATTTTCATGACAAAACAAAAATTTCTAAGGAAAATCTTCGAGTGGGTTTTCATTTACTGCTAAAATGTTGCACGAGTCAATGCACCTTACTTCCCCCTACCTGGAGCAAATCAAGTACAATTAAACTTTAACTCCAAAATGCAAGATGTTAAACGTGTTTTGAACTTAAATTGCAACTAGAAGGAGGATTAAACAATTTAATTTTTCTAATTGGCTTTCAAATGTCAAAAATTTAGTGCTTTAAAATGATTCTAAACATGTGCAAAGTGTGATTCAATGGCATTAAAATAGCTTTTTTTACCAAAAAATTACAAAAAATCGCCCAACAGCTGGGGGCTTCGCCCTCAGACCTCCGTCTGTGATACGTTTGAGTTACATTTGCTTTCTCAAAACGTCTCCAAAGTTACGTATTTGCACTTTTCAACTATATTAGTTGAGGCTCTCTCCCTTTGCAAAATCCTGGTTAAGTGAAAAGCAGGCAAATTTTTGATGACGTCATTGCATGTGATTTGTGGTTTAGGCCTCCCCAATCAAAAATTCTGGCTACGCCTTTAAACTGGAGATTGTCTGGAAAACTTTTTTGAAGACCTTTTTTTTTGAAGAACACTTGCGGCTGTGTCCTTGGTCCTTGGCCTTGGCCTCAAGCATTCCTGTCTTTGGCCTCGAGAGGTTCTGTCCTCGGAAAGGCTGTCCTTGGCCCTGGCCTTGGCCTCGGATTTTTTTTGTGTCCTTGGCCTCGAGCCTTGTGTCCTCGACTCCACCTCTGGTCGCCGCTAAAGAAATTTTTGCTTTTTCATTAAGAAAACCGTCAAGTTTGAGACGGTTTAGTGAAAAAAATTTGAATTTATCAAAATAATTTTGTGAAAAATCACGGGTATGTTTTGAAATTGATTGCAGAGAAACTCCAAAGCAGATGCGGTTTTGTCTAATATACAGCGCCACCGTTGTTTCATGACAGCAGGATAAACAAAAGTAAATCATCAGCTACAGCATACGATCAAAACTCTAAATGTAGTCTGATGTCTTACTTAAACCCCTCTACCTTTCAAAATTCATATATTTTACGAACTTCTTGCGAAACAGCATCAACGCACCTTTTTTTCAGAATTAGTGACTGCAATACGTCCTTGTGTCCTTGGGAAAGACACTTGACGCATATTTCCCATTAGGGCCTAGCAGTCTACCTGCGGTGGAGGCCCAGCCAGAGGAAAGATTTGCAAATAGAACCCAAAAAATTGCTCGGCGTCATAGGCGTAGCTAGGTTTTTTGATTAGTGGAGCTTAACTGCAAAGCAATGACGTCATCAGAACTTTTCAAAAGAAATTTTTAATGGAACAAAGATACCGTGAAATAGAGGATCAAAAGCAAAAGCCTGGGTTACCATGTAGCCTAACCAGGATTTTGCTAAAGGGGGTCAGGACTTGAACCAAAACTTGAAAAGTTTTCAAAAAAATTGTAAATTGGGAGAGATGGCGAGTAAACTAGTGTAACTTAAACCTATCACAGACAAGGTTTGGGGCAAAGCCCCCCGCCACTGGGCAATTTTTTGTAATGTTTTAGAAAAAATTGCAATTCTTAGGCCATTTGAATTACATTTCGCACGTTTGTAGATCCATTTAAAATCACTAAATTTTTAAGATTTGAAAGCCAACTGAAAAATTAAATTGTTCAATCTTTCATTTACTTGCAGGTCAAGTCCAAAACACGTTTAAAATATTGCATTTTTAGGTTAAATTTTGCAAGTGGCTTGGTCCAGGTAAGGTGAAGCAAGATGCAATGCCTCCTGCAATATTTTTGCAGCTAGTGACCAATAATTCACTCAAAGATTTGCCTTGGAGATTTTTGTTTTATCGTAAAAACAACCAGTTTTAGAAGTACACAAACGACCAAGACACAAGCTCGCTCAATTCAAATTCAATATTTTGTTCAATTAGCATTTTCCCAAGCTAATTTTTTTTCATAAGTATTTTGTCGCGTTAAAACTATTGAGATGGAGGTGGATTGCAGGGATATTCAAAGTTGGTACAATAGATGGTTACGAGTCATAGGCGTAGCCAGGGGGGGGCCGCCCCCCCCCCAATCAAAATACCACAAACGACAAAAAATTATGACAACATAGCATAACGATGTTTAATTGCAGTTTTTTTTCAGTAATTACACACATAGCAGTAATTAACAATCACATTAATGACAACAAGGGAGTCCCTGGGCCCTTAACTAACAACCAGGGGGCTCTTTACTAACAACTAGGGGGCCCTGGGGCCCTTAACCGACAACCAGGGGACCCCTTACTGAAAGCCAAGGGGCCCATAACTGACAACAAGGGGGCCCCAAGGCCCCTAACTAACAACTTAAGGGCCCCTAACCAACAACCAGAGGGCTTCGGAGTTCCTAACTGACAACCAGGGGGCCCCTAACCAACAACCAGAGGGCCACTAACCAACAACCAGGGGGCCCCGGGGCCCCTAACTAACAACCAGAGAGCCCCTAACCAACAACCAGGGGGCCCTGAAGTCCCTAACTAACAACCAGGGGTCCCCGGGGCTCCTAACCAACAACCTGGGGGCTCCAAGGCCCCCTAACTGACAAACAGGGGGCCCCGAGGCCCCTAATTAACGACCAGGGGGACCTGGGGCCCCTAACCAACAACCAGGGGGTCCTGAAGTCCCTAACTGACAACCAAAGGGCCCCGGGACCCCTAACCGACAACCAAGGGCCCTCAGGGCTTCCCTAACTGACAAACAGGGGGCCCCATGGCCTCCCCTAACTGATGACCAGGGGGCCCCGGTGCTCTTAATTAACAACCAGGGGGCTCTGGGGCCCCTAACCAACAACCAGGGGGCCCTGAAGTCTCTAACTGACAACCAGGGGGCCCCTAACTAACGACCAGAAAGCCCCAGGGCCCCTAATTAACAACCAGGGGGCCCGGGGCTCCTAACCGACAACCAAGGGGACCCGGGGCCTCTAACTGGCAGCCAGGGAGCCCCAGGGCCCTTGACAGACGACCAAGGTTTCCGGGCCAGGAGCCCCTTAATTCAAATTTTTAACAATTTATATGCAAAACCAGTGAGAAATCTAAGAGTTTTGACCTAAAAGTTGCCACCAGAGGCCCTCGTTTAACGTTATTATAAACTTAATGCTATAACACAGGCGGTAGGCCCTAATGCAAACTCCCCAATTGAAATACTACCAATGATAAATGTAAAGAGAGTATAGCCAGTATGTTGTCCATACCCGGAATTGCAGTTTCTTTAATTTAGGATTTAAGCGTACAAAAGTAAGCAATAATAATGAGGACCGCATGTTCACGTCATAGTAATGTCATGCAATTCTTGGAGGTTTCAAAAAACTGTCAAGTGACTTGACTCGAGTTCTTCACGTTTTAAAAAAAATGTTATTTTAATTTTGATTAAAATGTTTTTTTGTTATGAAAGAACTTATTAGGGGAACGATTTTGTCTCAAAATCATTGGCGAAGCCAGGGGTGGCCGAGGGGACCCGGGACCCCTTAATCAAAAAGCCACCAATGACAAAAATTTGTCAAAAAAGCCTTGTTTCTTCATTTTCAGTTTCTTTTACCATCTTTGCGTACATTAGTACACGCGTACAACAGTTATTAACAACAAATAATATTGACGACCAGGGGGCCCGGCGCACCCCCTTAATTCAATTTTTTCCTTCCAATTTAAACATATAACCAGGGTGAAATCCAGAGTTTTTGTTCTAAAAGTTGCTACCTCAGGCCCTCATTTAAACTTTTTATGAACTTAATGCAATAACCAGCGCCGTATTTGCCATATGGCTCACTGCCAGGGTCCTGCCCTCAGACAGTAGGACTTTTTTTGGTCTTCATTTATATTTGGCAGGAAGATGTTGCAAAAATCTCCTAAGTGCCAGGGGCCCTGCGCAATGTAAATCCGGCCCCGGAATAACATGTTTAGTAAGCGTAACCATCTATTGCACCATTTTTCAATAACGATTCACCTCCACCTCGCTAGCTTTTACGCACAAAATACTTTTTAAAAAATAGCTAGGGAAAATGCTCATTGAACAAACCACTGAATTTCAATTGAAGAGGCCTGGGCCCTTTGGCCGTACATGTACTCCTACAACTGGTAAACTTCATGACTAAACAAAAATCTCAAAAGAAAATCTTCGAGAGGATTATTATTTACTTCTAAAATATTGCAGGAGGCAATGTGCCTTACTTCCCCCAATAGACCAAATCACTTATACAATTAATATTTTATTCCATAATGCCAGATTCTAAACGTGTTTTGGTATTTAATTGCAAAAGGAGGATTGAACAACTAAATTTTTTCGATTGGCTTTGAAATGTTAAAAATCTAGTTCTTTGAAATGGCTCTGAACTCGCGCGAAATGTGATCCAATGGGATTTAAAAAGCTTTTTTTTCCAAAAACTTACAAAAATCGCCCAGCGGCTGGGGGCTTTGCCCCCAGACCCCCATTACCACCGGCAGCTGGGGGCTCCGCCACCAGACCCCCGTCTGTGATACGCTTGAGTACACTAGCTTACTCAACATGTCACCTAAGTTAGACATTTACACTTTTTAGGTATTTCGCCCTCTCCCTTTATCTAAATCCTGGTTTAGTGCCATCAGGCTACGGCTTTAGATCTTCCATTCTACGATATCTTTGCCCCACAAAAAGTTCCTTTTTCGAAAATTTCTGATGACGTCATTGCATGTGTTTTGTGGTTTTGGCCCCCCCCCCAATCAAAAATCCTGGCTACGCCTATGTTACGAGTCATGTTATTGCATTATGTTCACAAAAAGGTTAGAGGAGGGACTGAGGTTGCAACTTTTGGGACAAAGACCCTGAGTTTCTTCCGGATAATACATTTACATTGGTTGGATATTAATATTGTACTGTTGAACGCAAAAGTGCTAAAATAAACTTAGGCTGAAAAAAGGCTATGTTGTCATTATTTTAAACATTGGTGGCAATTCAATTTGCCCCCCCCCCCCCCCCCTTTGCCTACGCCGGTGTTAGGCGTTGATGTGGTAAGACAGATGCAAAGTGCCTCGTTCATACGAATGATCGATCGAGTGACTACAGCAAAAGTTCATGACCTATGAAAAATGTTGGTGCGGATGAGTAAGACTTCGACTATTTCGTTCACATTCTTTAAACGATTAAAGGTGCGTTTAGACTGGACGCGAAGCAACGCAAAGCGACGCGAAGCAACCAAAATTTGACGTCATCGACAGCTCGCAAAAGGTTGCAACCGGTCGCAACCTTCGCGAGCAGTTGCGCAACATCGCTTGCTTGCAGGCTGTAGTAAGATGACCTACTAAATCACTGTTCGGATTTTTATGATCGCAGTAGAAATGTAAGTAGTATATTTGTATGGTTTAGCGCCTATTTATCAGTAATGTAAGTAGTAGTATATTTGTATGGTTTAGCGCCTATTTATCAGTCCAAAGAATAGGTTGTTGGCAAAGTTAGATTCGGGATAGCCCTAGGCTAGCCAAGTTAATTTGGATCTAGGCAGCTATAAGGCTGTAAATTCTAGAGTGATTTTTCATACCGATAGCTTTGCTTGATATCAGGGCTTTATTATAATGAATTCACCAAAGCAGTACACCTAGCCCCACGGCATCTAGCTTTTAAAACAAACCTTTTTATTCTGAGTAAGTGTGCAGCATAGCAGAAGCTATTGTATCAGTCCAGTGGTTCTTTTGGCTGAGCAGCTTTTGCTTTTTTTTTTTGTCTTAAACTAACATGGTGTTGTTCTTTTTTCAGAATATAAAACAACCCACCAACAGGCTAGTTTTGAATGTGTTGATAGTGTTTTTACCCATTGTTTGTTGGCTTGTTGTTTTAAAAATAACCACAATTGAACAGCTGCTTGAATACCGGAAAATTTGCAAAAGTTTTTTAGCTATTTACTTGGCCAAGCCAACTTGGTGAATAAACTGTTTTTAGAATTGGTTTCAAGCTACATACAAGAGCTAGATAGATAGATACAAAAAATTTCTATGAACTTTTGGATTGGCCTAATTAGTAATCACTTCTTTGAATAGCTACAAACATGGACTTTTTTCTTCTGAATGTCCTCTTAAAAGTCTTCTTGTTTCTGAAGGTTTGTGACAGTGATCAAGTTGAACTGAAAGCAATGGTTTTGGACTTCCCGAAGTTTTATAATCATGAAGATTGTAGTCCGGTAGTAATTTTTCACTCCAGTCCTAATTGATGAAAATAGAAGTGTCAAGTGTGTTAACTATTCATTTACTGTGTCTTCGTGTAATATCTGAATTTAGTTGTTTGTGAATTTCAAAACATTTTTACTGTCTCTTAAAATTTTATCTGCTTTACATGGTGAATAAAGTGACAAAGTAAACAATTTTAAGTCTGAAATTCAATCATTACAATTACAGTCAGTGTAATCAGTTGGCTTCATAGGGCACAGTAGGCACTGGAGGTTAGCATACTTAGTTGGGATAGCAGGACACCTTAGTAGGCAGAGCATGGCATATAGGGGGCTTGTTATGGAACAGTACGCATAGTATTAGAAACCATAGTAGGCGCTACAGGCTAGTTTGACATTGTAGATATCGTAGGCTTATTATGGTACAATAGGTATAGTTATTCTACATTGTAGGCGAATTATGGCACAATAGACATAGTATGCTAACTAGATGGGAGTTTGCCAGCAAACCCAGTGAACGACCGACGCGTAGTATCAAAAAAAAACTGGCACCATAGGTTAACCCATTAAAAAATTCATTTTTGGGGGTCCATTTGGGGGGTCCCCGGGGGGGTGGTACCCCAAACATGTCAAAATATTTATCTCTTAAATATCTACTGATATCAAAAAACAACTGGCGCCCTAGGTTAAATCGTTAAAAAAATTTATTTTTGGGGGGTCCCCGAAGGGGTGGTACCCCCAAATTATGTTAAAATATTTGTCTCTTAAATATCTACAGATAACAGAAAAAACTGGCACCCTAGCTTGAGCCGTTCAAAAATTTGATTATTTGGGGCCCCATTTTGGGGGGTCCCCGGGGGGGTGGTACCCCCAAATCATGTCAAAATATTTTTCTCTTAAATATCTACTGATATCAAAAAAAACTGGCACCCTAGGTTAAATGGTTAAAAAACTTGCTTTTGGGGGGTCCATTTGGGGGGGTCCCCGGGGGGGGTGGCACCCCCAAATTATGTCAAAATATTTGTCTCTTAAATATCTACTGATATCAAAGAAAAATGGCACCCTAGGTTAAATCGTTAAAAAATTTATTTTTGGGGGGGTCCATTTGGGGGGGTTCCCGAAGGGGTGGTACCCCCAAATTATGTCAAAATATTTGTCTCTCAAATATCTACTGATAACAAAAAAAACTGGCACCCTAGGTTGAGCCGTTCAAAAATTTGATTTTTTGGGGGGGTTCCCGGGGAGGTGGTACCCCCAAACCATGTCAAAATATTTCTCTCTTAAATATCTACTGATATCAAAGAAAAATGGCACCCTAGGTTAAATGGTTAAAAAATTTGTTTTTGGGGGGTCCATTTGGGGGGGTCCCCGGGGGGGTGGTACCCCCAAATTATGTCAAAATATTTGTCTCTCAAATATCTACTGATATCCAAAAAAACTGGCACCCTAGCTTGAGCCGTTCAAAAATTTGATTTTTTGGGGCCCCATTTTGGGGGGGTTCCCGGGGGGGTGGTACCCCCAAATCATGTCTAAATATTTCTCTCTTAAATATCTACTGATATCAAAGAAAAATGGCACCCTAGGTTATATGGTTAAAAAAATTTGTTTTTGGGGGGTCCATTTGGGGGGGTCCCCGGGGGGGTGGTACCCCCAAACCATGTCTAAATATTTGTCTCTCAAATATCTACTGATATCCAAAAAAACTGGCACCCTAGCTTGAGCCGCTCAAAAAATGGATTTTTTGGGGCCCCATTTTGGGGGGTTCCCGGGGGAGTTGCCCCAAAAAAATTTCAGGAGACACAATTGCGTATGTACCTCAACAACTTCACACAAAAATTAGATTTCTATGTTTTGTGGTTTAGGAGAACTCGAGCGTACAAGATTTAGGAAGAAAAAAAAGGAAAAAAAAGGAAAAAAAAAGGAAAAAAAAAGGAAAACAAAGGAAAAAAAAGGAAAAAAAAAAGGAAAAAAATAAGAAAAAAACCTCATCGCGGCCGAAAGTGGGTTGGTAGGGATGAAAGGATATCTTAAGACATATAACCATGAGAAATATTTTTTGCCGTACTTGAGCCGTTTTTGACTTAGACCGCTTTTTACGCCAAACTTTCGGGGCGGTTTTCGGGTCATAAACCCGAAGTCACGTGACCGATTGCCTCGAAATTTGGTACAAACATAAAACTCATTAATCTCAAACTGCTGTCAAAATTTCATGTAATTAGACCGAACAGTTCTCGAGTTATAAGCAAAAGTCTGAAATCTCGCACTCATTAGTTAGAAAATGGCCGAGTAAAAACAAAGGAACACGCGACGCGAGCGTTGGTCGTTCCAATTATGGCACAGTAGGCATAGTACAACATCAGAATATGACATATAGTTGGCTTATTATGGCACAGTAGGCATAGTATCCCACAGTAGGCACTACAGCTTAGTATGTCATAGTAGGCGTAGTATGACATTGTAGACATAGTAGGCCTATAGCATTCCAGTATAGCATAGTTGGGAACTTGGCCAAATGGGTATAAAGGCGTATTGTTTACGACGACCTTGATTGAATGATCTGGGTAATGCCGTTGCGTCCTTGGATAAGATGTTTTACAACAATTATCTCTGCTTGGTGGTTTCGAACAAGCAGCAAATTCGGTGGGCAAGAATTTGAAGAAATCTACAGGAACGTTGGATCATCGGAAACTTCTTAAAGCACGTGCGGATTTCTCCAATCTCGAAGTAGTCACTTCAATAAAAAGTGTGCGAATCGTCCAATAAGTTGGCATCTGATGCTGTCTGGTGACTGGAGGATAATTATGCACTACAACAACAATATACTGTAGTGGGCTTTTGGCACCATAGGTTAGTAGGAGTACTATGTCATAGTCAGAGGTGGTCAGTAACGAAGTAGTTCTACTTAAGTAGACTACTTAAGTAGTATTTTCGGTAACGAGCGACTTACTTAAGTATTTTTCATTTCTGATACTTCTACTTTTACTTCAAGGAAAATCCTCTGGAAGTAACGCTACTTGAGTAGTAATGACTTTTTTGTAAAGTAGAAGTAAACACCTAGCCATTATTCCATCTCACAAGGTGTACAATAACGAAGTAAACATTATTTCACCTCACAACGTGTACAATAAGTACGTATCGAGTATGTTTTACTGTACTGTACAGTACTACGAAACTTATTGAATAGTTGCGCCGATTCATTTACAGGTCATCTAGGGTAGTGTGTTTTTGCGTTGCATCAAATACCAGGTGTTGACTCAGTCTCACTAAAAAAAAAAACATACCGAACCCTGATTAGCATGGTACAGTGGACAAACTAGACATGCGCATTACTCCTGGTTCATACGAAAAAGATTAGCGGTTAACGGCGATGCGTTTGCTGCGGCCCGTCTGGGGTTCAATTCCCTAGCCGGTTAACGAACAGTGTTGCTAACGACTCGCCATCGCTGCGACATTTCTTCTCAAGCTGTGTTGTCCAGGCGCGGAGATGAGCCCAGAGTCCCTACTAAATCGTATTCGTAACACGCTTCGGTGTAATTTCAAGAGAATAATAAAACTTTGATTTTTTGCTATGCTACCGTAAGTATGGTTTGCTTGAACACTGATCGTAAACGTCACAACAGCAAACTTTTGAAGAATAAACAAACACGTGAAATTCGAAATTACTTTCTACTTTCATTACTTAAGTAGAATTAATTTTGACAAC
Organism: Trididemnum nubilum; assembly: GCA_963965965.1. Lineage (NCBI taxonomy): Eukaryota > Metazoa > Chordata > Ascidiacea > Aplousobranchia > Didemnidae > Trididemnum > Trididemnum nubilum. The sequence continues at coordinate 21,168,483 of OZ014490.1, forward strand.
TTTCCTACTTTTACTTAAGTGAAAATGCTTCGCCATACTTCTACTTTTACTTGAAAGGCATTTTTGGGTAAGTAACAATACTTCTACTTAAGTAGATTTTTCGACTACTTTGTCCACCTCTGGTCATAGTAGGCTAAGTATGGCATAGTGTAACATGAAGTAGACTTGTTATGGCACCCTAGTAAGCATAGCATGTCACAGTAGGCACTGTAGCTTACTGTGGCACAGTAGGCATAGTTGGCTTATTATTGCACAGTATTCCACAGTGGGCACTGCAGCGTAGTATATTATAGTAGGGATAGCATTACACCTTAGTAGGCAGATTATGACATACAGGAGGCTTGTTATGGAAAATAGGCATAGTATTAGTAAGCTTAGTGTGCCACAATAGGTGCTGCAGCTTTAGTATGACATTGTAGGCATGACATGGCACCCTGGTAGGCATAGTATGGCATACAGTAGGCTTATTATGGCACAGTAGGCCAAAGTGGGCACCGTAGCTTAGTAGGCATAGTAGGACATATAGTTGGCTTATTATGGCACAGTAGGCATAGTATAACATAGCTCGGCAATTAGACCTACAAAGCATAGCTTTTCCATGAACTATCACCGTAACGAGGTGGAAAAGTCTATGTGCTTCAATGACCTGCAGAGTTGTACTGGCTGGAGATTCAATTCTCCTGATAGGGTTATCCATGCCAGATAGGTTTGATGGTCGAAGCAAGACGAAGTATAGATCAAATCAAATTAGTTGGAAAACTTAAAACCTGGGTTGGTTATGCCCATCAGCTGTGGTAAGCGTATAACCTAGGAGAAGGACAACTCTGATACAAAACCTCTCCGCAGTTAGATTAAACTGCAAAACAAATCATGATGAGCACAAATAATGAAAATTACGTGAACGACGTTAATGGGGCCACCTTCACAAGTGGAACCTCGTCCGGCAGGGGAGCGCCTAGGAACTCCCAGGTCGTCATTCAGCGAAACTCCTATGGCATTCGAGTCTTAGGCAGAGGGGCTCGTTCAAAAAATATGCGACAATCTCCACCAGCCAGCCCTTATGGCAGCTCCACCAATGTGCCCGCTACACGTTTGGAGAGGCGAATGGAGGCAGCGCAGAATATTCGTACTCGAGATAATGTCGCACACTCACGGGTCAACCATCACCAACTGCTGTTGGGCAATTGAAATATCCTCACCCTCACAGGGAAAGAGCTAGAATTGGTTGAGGAAGCAAAGCGGTATCATCTCGATATTATCGGAGTTTCTTCAACCAAACGACATGGCTCTGGAACTGTGGATCTGGATGGCGGGTGGAAACTCTTCTATTCTGGTGCTGATCCTAGTATGTCTGCACAAGCGGGTGTGGGGATTCTCACAAGCCCCGTTTGTCAGACTGTGTGTCAGATTGGATTCCTTTGGGATCACGGGTCTGTATGTTGAAGCTCAAGGTATTGGATTGGTCTTTGTGCCTATTGCAGGTATATGCCTCCAATGCCACGAGTGAATATCAGACTTTTGTGGATGAAGTAAACGATGCTCTTCTACGAGTATCAGCTACTGAATCTACAGTCCTTATGGGGGATTTTAACGCACATGTTGGAACAGACACAGATACGTAAAAGGGTATGATCGGAAAACATGGAGTCACTGGACTGAATGAGAACGGAAGGTATTTATTGCAGCTCTGTTGTAGCAACGGACTCCGCATCATGAATATCTTTTTCCAGCTCAGAGAGGTTCACAAGTATACGTGGTATCGACCTAGTATGGATCAAGAATCTTTGATAGATTTTTGCATAGTTTCGTCAGATTTGTTTTCTGATGTCTTAGACGTTCGAGTGAAGCGAGGTGGTGAATTGTCAACTGATCACCATCTGGTAGTATATTCCTTACGACTTTTGAAACCTTGGCCAAACAAGAGATCCAACAGGTCGTCTGTGACCTACCGGATCAAATGGGAGGCTTTGGAGGACAAAGAAGTAAGAAAACAGTTTGCATCCAGTATATCATCTAAGTTCAGACAACTTCCTGATGTATCCGAGGACATCGAGAAGGAATGGCTGCTGTTCAGATCAGCACTCATTTCATCACCTGCTAAAAGTTGTGGGCGAAAACGGTTTAGAGTGGCAGGCGATAGTGAGAAAAGAACACCTTGGTGGAACCAAGAGGTTAAAGAAGCTATTCGAGCAAAGAAAGATGCGTTCAAGGCCTGGCTACAGGACAGATCGTCATCTGATTTGCAATCTCGGTACACTGAGGCGCGAAAAGCGGCAACTTCGGCAGTAAAGAAATTTAGGGAAAGTCATGGGAAGAGTTTGGTCGTCGGTTGGATTCCAACTATTTTTCGGCAAACAAAGTATTTTGGCAGACTATCCGCCGTTTACGTGGCAAAAGATCAAGTATCACGTACTCCATCAAGGATTCTGACAGTAACAATCTAACGGATGAGAATAAAATCCTTTCACGATGGAGAGAATACTTTGAAGATCTTTTGAATCCTGTAAAGGCATCGACTCGTGACACACAAGAAGTGACACATCTAGGGGAGGACGAAGTTTTCGCTGCAGCAGAAGTGGCAACTGCAATTACAGGGATAAAATCTGGAAAAGCTGCTGGTGACAATGAAATTAGACCCGAGATGTTGAAAGCGCTGACTGGAGAAGGAATTCTCTGGTTAACGCGAGTGTGTCAAGTTGCGTGGAAGCTTGGCAAAACTCCCAGAGATTGGCAAACAGGTGTGATTATTCCGATATTCAAGAAAGGAGATCGCAAGCAATGTACAAACTACCGAGGGATATCACTCCTTGGTTTGCCACGGAAAGTATATGCGAAATGCCTTGAAGGGAAATGCAGAGAAATAGTGGAACCAAAACTGGAAGATGGTCAGTGCGGTTTTCGTCCGGGTCGCAGTACCACGGACCAAATCTTCACTCTGAAGCAAATCTTCGAGAAATCTTGGGAGTATGGCAAAGATCTCTTAGCATGCTTTGTCGATCTTGAAAAAGCATATGACCGAGTTCCTCGGGATAAACTTTGGAAGGTTTTGCAGGAGTATGGCGTTAATGGTCAATTGTTACGCGCCATTAAGTCATTCTACTGCAGACCGGAGGTTTGTGTTCGGGTATATGGCAAGCAATCAAAGCCGTTCCATGTGGGCGTTGGACTCCGGCAAGGGTGCGTTTTGTAACCTCTCCTTTTCATTGTTTACGTGAATTGGATCGACAGATCCAGACAAGCTGATGAGTGTGCCACAATTGGAAATTGCAAAATTAGTCGTCTGCTTTTGGCACATGATTTGGTTCTGTTTTCTTCCACAGAATCTGGCTTCCAGCGCGCATTAAATAGCTTTGCAGATGCATGCAACACCGCCAGAATAAAAATAAGCACGGCCAAACCTGAGGTACTTCATCTTTTAAGAAACCCTGATCAGTGCGTATTACAAGTGAATGGAGCGACAATGAAGCAGGTAGAGAAGTTCAAGTATTTTGGGGTTGCATTTACGAGTGACGGAAGGCAAGATGAAGAACTCGATACCCGAATAGGCAAGGCTAGTGCAGTAATGCGAGCTTTGCACTACTCGGTTGTCATGAAACGAGAATTGTCGAAAAAGGCATAGCTCTCAGTTTTCAAAGCAGTTTTTGTCCCCATTCTCACTTATGGTCATGAATCTTGGGTAATGACCGAAAGAATGCGATCACAAGTGCAAGCGTCCGAAATGAGGTTTTTACGAAGAATCGAAGGAGTTACACTGTTTAACAAGGTGCGTAGCTCTGAGATTCAAAAATCTCTTAACATCGAGCCGTTACTTTTCCGCATTGAAAGATCTCAGCATAGATGGTTTGGCCATGTAAGCAGAATGCCTCAGGAAAGACTCCCCAAACAAGCTTTACTTGCCAAAGCAAATGGGAGAAGACCAGTCGGACAACTTAGAACTATATGGACCGATTATATTGAGGATCTTGGGTGGAATCGCTTGGGACTTCGCCCAAGTAAAATGATGGAGGTGATGGAAGACCGTGAGGTGTGGCGGCTTAATCTTGAGCTACTGCCCCCGTAACCCTCACGGAAAAGCGGGCAATGAAGAAAGAAGAAGAAGAAAAGAAGAAGTAATGAGATAGAACTAGATAGCCAGTATATGTCCAACCAGTAGAAAGTGAGTTCTATTTTTTGCTGGGGCTACTGTTATTGGTGGAGAAGTAGCTGCCAAGCAAGTCCTTTAATATTGTTCCATTCTCATTAGTCACCACTAAACAAAAACTTGATACAGCATTTATAATAATAATAATTGAACTTGGGAAGGAAGCATCAGTTACATGAAAATGTGAGAACTAACAACACTTGTATTCTGATGCTTGAGCAACAATTTTCACATGAAAAAATCTAAATGTTTTTTTTTATCTGGAGCATAACCAAAAAATTGCTAAGAAAAAGGGGCTTGACCTTACAGCTATAAATTTGTCTGTATCTTACAAACGGTGGTTTGCAGCGAAGCCCTTTGAGGTAAACACAACCGTCGCAACGTTCTGGTACCGCAAGAAAATGCAAACTAATAAAATGCTCTCGAAAGCATTTAACTTCGCACTAAACATCGATAAGCGCTCCGCTAGCGAATAAAAAATCAAACATAGTTTTAGAGGCTGACTTTTCCTCAAAGCAACGGCTGGTATTACTGCTCTAAATTATTGTCCTTCGATGATAGTGTCAAATCATACAAAACTGCAATGGTTTTTTGCTTTCTCCAGCAAATCAACACAGCAATCCATTGCCCAATAAACAAAACATCCACTACATAACTGATGACAAATCCAGCTTTCAGATTCACTCATAGCTTTAACATTGGAAGTCTCATAAACAGCACTAAATAGCAAACACAAACAACTGTTTAAGCTTACTACAGGTATCATAACATGCTTGCCTGAAAAAGAAAAATCACATCAAAAAAACAACATAGTTTACGCTTTGCATGTATCTGTAGACTAGCCTATTGGTCTACTCTCTACAAGAGAGATCTATAAGTTCCATAATGAAACATGGATGGTGAAAGCGCTCAAGGATTTGCTAACTGATCAAACACCTAAAGAGAACTTTTGACATCTGCTTCCAGCTTTTTGCGTTTCTGCATTAAAAGCCAGAACTGTCATCGTCAAAACAGATTACGGCAAGTTTTTAGTGGAAGGATCTAAACAAAGCATTGATAGCTAGTAAATAGGCTAAGTACTACTACGTTTTGCAAGAATGACTAGTCTGTTCATTTCCAAATTCGATCTACTGTACTTCGTTTTTGCCTTATACTTCACAAACTTTTTTCTCATGATTGTTTTGATACCTGTGCTATTAGTCTAGACTCTTCTTCACGGTTATTGCGTGATAACATTAAACATACTCAATCTTCGTTTTAATTCCAGCGCGCTATGACGAAACAGAACCTGTGAATACTATAATAGCGCTTCAATAATAAAGTACACAACGCTTTCTGCTCATTGAATACATTTGAAAGTAAGTTATTAAAATTAGCCTAAGAAGCGACCAGTCGCAAAGATTAGCAACCACTCGCAAAGGTTGGCAACCTTCGCGAGTGACGTAAGCGACCACTCGCGAAGGTTGCCAACCTTCGCGAGTGGTTGCTAATCTTCGTGACTGGTCGCTTCTTAGGCTAATTTTAATAACTTACTTTCAAATGTATTCAATGAGCAGAAAGCGTTGTGTACTTTATTATTGAAGCGCTATTATAGTAATCACAGGTTCTGTTTCGTCATAGCGCGCTGGAATTAAAACGAAGATTGAGTATGTTTAATGTTATCACGCAATAACCGTGAAGAAGAGTCTAGACTAAAAGCCTATAGGTAACAAAACAATCTTTGGAAAAAAGTTCGTAAAGTATAAGGCAAAAACGAAGTACAGTAGATCGAATTTGGAAATGAACAGACTAGTCATTTCTTCAAAAAGATAGTAGTGCTTAGCCTATTTACTAGCTATCAATGCTTTGTTTAGATCCTTTCACTAAAAACTTGCCATAATCTGTTTTGACGATGACAGTTCTGGCTTTTAATGCAGAAACGCAAAAAGCTGGAAGCAGATGTCAAAAGTTCTCTTTAGGTGTTTGATCAGTTAGCATATCCTTGAGCGCTTTCACCATCCATGTTTCATTATGGTACAGGTCAGAGGTGGAGTCGAGGACACAAGCCTCGAGGCCAAGGCCAAGGACACAAAAAAAATCCGAGGCCAAGGCCAAGGACAGCCTTTCCGAGGACAGACACTCTCGAGGCCAAGGACAGGAATGCTCGAGGCCAAGGCCAAGGACCAAGGACACAAGCGCAAGTGCTCTCCAAAATAAAAAAAAAAGGTCTTCACAAAAATTTTTCAGGCGATCTCCAAAAAAAAAAAAAAAAAAAAAGGTCTTCACAAAAATTTTTCAAGCGATCTCCACAAAAACACGTTTTCCAAAAAATTTCTAAGCACTCCACAAAATTTTAACAATTCAAAAACTAGTGTTGTCCTCGAGCCGAGGACAGGCCAATTTTCGAGGATCTCTCTTGTAGAGAGTAGATCTCTCTTGTAGAGAGTAGACCAATAGGCTAGTCTACAGATACATGCAAAGCGTAAACTATGTTGTTTTTTTGATGTGATTTTTCTTTTTCAGGCAAGCATGTTATGATACCTGTAGTAAGCTTAAACAGTTGTTTGTGTTTGCTATGTAGTGCTGTTTATGAAGACTCCCAATGTTAACGCTATGAGTGAATCTGAAAGCTGGATTTGTCATCAGTTATGTAGTGGATGTTTTGTTTATTGGGCAATGGATTGCTGTGTTGATTTGCTGGAGAAAGCAAAAAACCATTGCAGTTTTGTATGATTTGACACTATCATCGAAGGACAATAATTTAGAGCAGTAATACCAGCCGTTGCTTTGAGGAAAAGTCAGCCTCTAAAACTACGTTTGATTTTTTATTCGCTAGCGCAGCGCTTATCGATGTTTAGTGCGAAGTTAAATGCTTTCGAGAGCATTTTATTAGTTTGCATTTTCTAGCAGTACCAGTCAGGCGCGTAGCCAGCATTTGGAAAAGGGGGAGGGGGCTATTTTGAAACAGTGAGAAGTGTGCAAACGACCTTGACTCGAATTTTCATTGACCTTCAATCAGTTTCAGACAGTTTGTCCGAAATTTGAGACGAAATGTCTCGGAAATTCAAAAGTTTTTTCCGCCCAATATTAGGTGATCTCCAAAAAAAAAAAAAAAAAAGGTCTTCGCCAAAATTCAGGGCGATTTTTCTTCCAATTTCGCAAGTTCAAACGTTTGAGGGGGGGCTCTTTTTGTATGGGGGGGGCTATTTTCCATTTTTCACACAAAATCGGCCTCAAAAGCTCAAAAAACATGCGATTTTGCATACTTCACAAACCAATGGGGGGGCTCGAGCCCCCCCGCCCCCCCCTGGCTACGCTACTGGTACCAGTACGTTGCGACGGTTGCGTTGCGTTTACCTCAAAGGGCTTCGCTCTAAACAGTGGTGCCGATCTTTGTTGAACATTGGGGGGGGGATAATTTGCAATTTTATCCTAATTTTGCCCTATTTTCAACATTGGGGCGGATGAACCTCGACCACGATTTTGTTCAGGTGTGGAAATTTAGCAAAGACCAAAACAAAAATGCAAATAGAACACTTTTTCTCTCCGAATTCAGGTGAAGACCAAAAAAAAAGGTCTTCATCAAAATTAGAACACTTTTTCTTCCAATTTTAGATGTAGACCAAAAATTAAAAAAAAAGGTCTTCAGCAAGAATAGAACACTTTTTTCCCCAAATTTACGCTCAGCTGTACACCCATTAAAATTATTGGGGGGGATGCAGATGTGGACCATTCTCAAACTATTGGGGGGGATACAGCCAAATTATTGGAAGGGATATATCCCCCCCAGGTTTCGGCCGCCCTGGCTCTAAACCACCGTTTGTAAGATACGGACAAATTTATAACTGTAAGGTCAAGCCCCCTCTTCTCAGCAAGTTTTTGGTTATGCCCCTGATAAAAAAAAAAACATTTAGATTTTTTATGTGAAAATTGTTACTCAAGCATCTGAATAAAAGTTTTGTTAGTTAGACATTTTCATGTAACTGACGCTTCTTTTCCCAGTCCAACAATATTATTATAAATGCTTTATCAAGTTTTTTGTTTAGTGGTGACCAATGAGAATGGAACAATATTAATGGACTTACTTGGCAGCTACTTCTCTACCAATAGCAGTAACCTCAGCAAAAATAGAACTCACTTTCTAGCAGTTAGATATATACTGGCTTTCTAGTTCTATCTGATTACACTGACTGTAATTGTAATGATTGAATTTCAGACTTAAAATTGTTTACTTTGTCACTTTATTCACCATGTAAAGCAGATAAAATTTTAAGAGACAGTAAAAATGTTTTGAAATTCACAAACAACTAAATTCAGATATTACACGAAGACACAGTAAATGAATATTTAACACACTTGACACTTCTATTTTCATCAATTAGGACTGGAGTGAAAAATTACTACCGGACTACAATCTTCATGATTATAAAACTTCGGGAAGTCCAAAACCATTGCTTTCAGTTCAACTTGATCACTGTCACAAACCTTCAGAAACAAGAAGACTTTTAAGAGGACATTCAGAAGAAAAAAGTCCATGTTTGTAGCTATTCAAAGAAGTGATTACTAATTAGGCCAATCCAAAAGTTCATAGAAATTTTTTGTATCTATCTATCTAGCTCTTGTATGTAGCTTGAAACCAATTCTAAAAACAGTTTATTCACCAAGTTGGCTTGGCCAAGTAAATAGCTAAAAAACTTTTGCAAATTTTCCGGTATTCAAGCAGCTGTTCAATTGTGGTTATTTTTAAAACAACAAGCCAACAAACAATGGGTAAAAACACTATCAACACATTCAAAACTAGCCTGTTGGTGGGTTGTTTTATATTCTGAAAAAAGAACAACACCATGTTAGTTTAAGACAAAAAAAAAAAGCAAAAGCTGCTCAGCCAAAAGAACCACTGGACTGATACAATAGCTTCTGCTACGCTGCACAGAACAAAAAGGTTTGTTTTAAAAGCTAGATGCCGTGGGGCTAGGCCTACTGCTTTGGTGTATTCATTGGAACGACCGACACTTGCTTCGCGTGTTCCTTTGGTTTTACTCGGCCATTTTCCAACTAACGAGTGCGAAATTTCAGACTTTTGCTTATAACTCAAGAACTGTTTGGTCTAGCTGCATGAAATTTTGACAGCAGTTAAGATTAATGAGTTATATGTTTGTACCAAATTTCGAGGCAATAGATCCCGTGGCTTTGGTTTTAGAACCTAAAACCCGCCCCGCAAGTTAGGCGTAAAAAGCGGTCTCCGCCAAAAACGGCTTAAGTACGGCAAAAAATATTTCATATGGTTGTATGTCTAAAGATACCCTTTCATCCCAACCAACCCACTTTTGGCCGCGATGAGGTTTATTTGTTTTTTTTTTCTTTTTTTTCGTTTTACTTCCTTTTATTTCTTCCTAATTTTTGTACGCTCTTCTCCTAAACCACAAAACATGGAAATCTAATTTTTGTGTAAAGTTGTTGAGCTGCAAACGCAATTTTTTTTCCCGAAATCTTTTGGGGCAACTCCACCGGGAACTCCCCCAAACTGGGGGCCCCCAAAAATCCAATTTTTAACGTCTTAAGCTAGAGTGCTAGTTTTTTTTGCTATCAGTAGATATTTTACAAACAAACATTTTGACATAGTTTGGGGGTGCCACCCCCCCCGAGGACCCCCAAAAATCAATTTTTTGAACGGCTTAACTTAGGTTGCCAGTGTTTTATGATATGAGCAGATATTTAACTGACAAATATTTTGACATAGTTTGGGGGTGCCACCCCCCCGGGGACCCCCAAATGGACCCCCTCAAAAATCAATTTTTTGAACGGCTCAACGTAAGGTGCCAGTTTATTTTGATATCAGGAGATATTTAACAGAAAAATATTTGGACATAGTTTGGGGGTGCCACCCCAAGGGGACCCCCCAAAAAATCAATTTTTTCTATAGCTCAACTTAAGGTGCCAGTGTTTTATGATATCAGCAGATATTTAACTGACAAATATTTTGACATACTTTGGAAATGCCACCCACCCTAGGAACCCCCCAAATGGACTCCCCAAAAATCAATTTTTTGAATGGCTTAAGCTAGGGTGCTAATCTGTTTTGATATCAGCAAATATTTAACTGACAAATATTTTGGCATAGTTTGGGAGTGCCCCCCCCCCAGAGGATCCTCCCAAAAATCAATTTTTTGAATGGCTCAACTTAGGGTGCCAGTTTGTTTTGATATCAGCAGATATTTAACAGACAAATATTTTGACGTAGTTTGGGGGTGCCACCCTCCCCAGAGACCCCCCAAATGGACCCCCAAAAATCAATTTTTTGAATGACTCAACTTTGGGTGCCAGTCTGTTATGATATGAGATATTTAACTGACAATTATTTTGACTCTACTTTTCTGGAGGTTCCATAATCAGATATTTTTGAATAATATTGCTAATTTTAGGGTAGGCAAAAAGTACTTTTGTGCGTCACAGCATTAGCTACGCGTCGGTCGTTCACTGGGTTTGATGGCAAACTCCCATTTAGTTATAATGAAGTTCTGAGATCAAGCATAGCTATGAAAAATCACTCTAGAATTTACAGCCTTAGCTGTCCAGATCCAAATTAACTTGGCTAGCCTAGGGCTATCCCGAATCTAACTTTGCCAACAACCTACTCTTTGGACTGATAAATAGGCGCTAAACCATACAAATATACTATTTACATTATTTTCTAGCAAACTGCGATCATAAAAATCCGATCTGTGATTTAGTAGGTCATCTTACTACAGCCTGCGAGCAAGCGATGTTGCGCAACTGCTCGCGAAGGTTGCGACCGGTTGCAACCTTTTGCGAGCTGTCGATGACGTCAAATTTTGGCTGCTTCGCGTCCAGTCTAAACGCACCTTAAGAACGGACACGATCCAAGTCTGAATAGGCTACCAAAGAACTGTAGAATCAGCTCCAATTTTAAAGATATCGCTTTCCTTCAAGTTTCAAGTTTTCAAGTTTCAAGTTTATTTAACCATACGCAAAAATACGCAGGAAGGACACAGCGAAAAGACCACCAGGTCATCTAGGTCAACTGCACCTTTATGGCAATACTTCTACACTTATGGCGGTAAACTTAATTTGAAAAAATGAAAATAAGTAACACAACACATAAAGGAAACAAAAAAAAAAAAACACTAGACAGTGCTGCCGACTTGAAGTTGTACATTCAAAATTAATAAGACTTGTTTGGGGTACAGTACTTTTTTAAAAAAAAATCTTAGACGCCAAAATTTTATTTCTGGAATGTGTGTAGTGCTCAGTGGTATGCAAAAAAAAAATTATTATAATCTACCGATTATTATGAAAGATACACTTTAAAACTACAAGCAATTTAAGGAGAAAAGTTGTAAAAAAAGGAAATATACATAAATAGAAAAATGTTAGCACTAATAACAATAAAACTGCAAATTTTTTGTTACACCAATGAGAGAATAAGATTGAATGGCAAATAACGCTCAGCCAGCCAAAACAAAAGCCAACCCTCTGCAAAATCAACCCACCCACGACAAAACCGACCCCAAACCATCGCCATCCATCATATCTCACTCAAATAGATATGATAGTCTACTTGAATAAGACACGATAGCCGACGACGCCCCGAAACCAAAACCACCATAAATAAATTAATCCCACAAAAAACCGGCCCCCACCTTCGGCCGACTACGCATCATCTACCACTTAATCTTATTCGATTTGACGAACGCGAGGTCGCCTCTTCAGTTATATTTTTTTGCTGGTCCTTGGCGTTGAGGACTCAATTCGGCTCTCAACACCAATTGCTACCAATGAGAGAAAGTTGTTTATTAGGCAACACTATCACCAGCTTCAGATATTTAACTGTTAAATCAATTTTTAGTTGTTGGGAGCATGGGATGCATGGGTTGTGTCAACAAGCACTGACAGATAGTTGTACTACCGGTAGTCTAAAACAATAGAAAAGTTTGCGGTAGAACAACCCGCACATTGCACACCCAGTGCTAAACCTAGTTCTTGGAAAAGACACTTTACATTTACAACAACCACCTCAGTTAGGCAAAGGGAAGCACACAGAAGATACAAAGTTGAAACGTTAAGTTTTATAACAATGCTCGGTTGCTAGTACATGCTCCAAAATCAAATTCATTCATTCCGACCTTAACCGGCTGCCGCCATAGCCTTTACAGCAGCAAATAAAGCTACAACCGGGCTGCTACTCTAAAACCATAGCTACAGCCAATCAGACCCAAGACAAACAAACCCGATCTCAGAACGTACATCCAAATAAATTTGATTTTCCATAATAGCAATACGAATCAAAGGCCGGTTATGGGCAACTACCATTGGCAATAGAATCCTCGTAAAAATACAAAATTGGGCATTAAACAATGAACATCCGCAATCAGAATTACACAGCACAATAGCTTACAACTCAGAACTGCAAATACAAATCAATAGCTGAAGCCAATATCTAACAATAAAAATGTTTATCTTACAATAAAAACGTTTATCTTACAACAGGTCTTAATAATAGCGCTATTGCAACATGTTACAGCGGAGAGTTCTATTAAAAAAAAAGTTATCATTACGAAACATAAATTTGACCAGTTTTAAATTATAGATGCCTTAAAGGCAATGCATAAAAGGTAGCAACGTGGGGTGTTGGTTTATTGTTTTACTGCATATATTGTCCGAAAAAAAAATGGAACATACGAAAGGAAAAAGAAGAATAAATAATCCATTAATCATGTTCTACTCGTTTCACTAGTAGTAAGTTTACGAAATTAAAAGCAAAGGAAAAAACATCTAATGTTCAAAACAACAATACTTTTTATACCTAAAGCATGTTCAAGAATATTTGTCTAAAAAATAATTTTTGCAATATTTTTTAAATTTTGTAAACGAGCAATGTCGGAAGTCCTCTGGAATAGTTTTCCATATGTTTATGCCAATATATTGCAGGGTTTTTTTCCCTGCTTCAGTCTCAGCAGAAGGTTGAAAATACTCATTTCGATATTTTTGTCGTGTATTGTGATAATGTACATTTTCAATTTTGGGGAAATAGTTATCGAATGACTTAGGTAGCATATCGTTACTGTATTTAAAAATAAATTTAGCAAATTCCATTTTAATCATATCTTCAAGTTTTAAAACTCTAAATCTGGTATATAATAAATTTGTGTCATATCTACGTGGACAGAAAAGACAAGCTCTCAAAATTTTGTTTTGCAAAATGGAAAGTTTGTGATTGTTACTTTTGGCCGCTCTTCCCCAGTTTAATATCGAATATTGCACATGTGAGTGGAACATACTGTAATAAACTATTCGTAATGTTGATAAGGGAACATAGTATCTTAATTTATAAATCATTCCACATACTTTATAAAGTTTTTTTACTAAATTATCAATGTGAGTCTTCCACGTTAATTCTTTGTCTAGTTGAACACCTAGATATCTAATACTATTTTTTAATTCAATAGGATGATGATCTATATTTAATTGGAAATTTGTTGTTTTGATACTTTTTTTCCAAATCAGCATATAGCAGCTTTTCTGATAGTTGATCATCAATTTGTTTAGTTTCATCCACTGGTCAATTTTTTTTATTTCTTCCGATATCTTTTCTTGAAGAATATTGATATTCTTGTGAGAGATATGTGAATTTGTATCATCCGCAAACAATGTGGTTTTTAGATTTGACGCATTGGGAAGGTCATTAACGTAAAGTGAAAATAGAAGTGGGCCTAAAACGGAACCTTGTGGTACTCCAAATTCAACTGGACACACTTTAGATACGCTGTTTCCTATTTTAGTGCAAATCACACGATCTGTAAGATAGGATTGCAATAAATGAAATGAAGGGCCTCGAAAACCATAATGGTGAAGCTTTTTTAGTAAAATATCAATATTAACAGAATCAAAGGCTTTTTTCAAATCAAGAAAAATTGAACAAGTGACTTTGCCATTATTCATATTGGTTAATAGTTTATCATAAAAAGTTGTAATTGCTAGATCAGTAGAGCTGTTTTCTCTAAATCCAAACTGTGAAGGAGATAGTATGTTGTTTTTGTTCACAAATTGTGTCATTTTGGTTTCTAATAATTTTTCAAATACTTTTGAAAATACCGGAAGCAATGAGATCGGTCGAAAATCTCCAAATGTACAAGGGGATGAAATTTTAGGTATTGGAATAACATACGCCATTTTAAAACACTTTGGAAAAGTTTCAATTTTTATGCATTTGTTGTACAATTTTGTAAGCACTGGTGTCAAGACGCAATTGGACATTTTTACAAATTTGGAAGGAATTTCATCAATACCATGTGCGGAGTTCATTTTAGTATTATTTATACATGCACTTACATCTTGCTCATTTACTTCATGTGAAGCAAAAGAATGAACGCAGCGTTTGGAGTGAATTTTGAAGGAAGAATTAACATTTTGTGTAATTTTGTTGGACATGGAAGCACCAATATTAGCAAAATAATCGCATAGCATAGACATGGAAGCACCTTCGAATGACATAAACATGAATACAGATTAGTTACCTTCAAATCACCGTTAATTACTTTGCAAGCACATTATTAGCGCTTCAACCGACCTTTTTCAATCTGCGCATCAATCGCCAGAGCCAGAGAAAAGCAGAAGAGTAAGGCCTGCAGCCAAGCGTGACCGAGCAGAGAATAAAACGAGCGCATTTGCGCAGTTTCGTATCATCTAGTTATATGTCATTGAGTAGAGTAATGGTTTTTCGCTGCATTTGTAGCATTGTAAAATTGCCAAAGTGAAAAAAAAAAAGAGCCTTTTCAACCTGAACGACGGCCAAAAATTTTCTCAGTTGCCTGCACAGTGTGCAACTACAGCTCTCCATAAATCTCGAAATTATTGTAACTTTGCTTGTAAATACTGCAAAAGTGTAACAATTTTATAGTTTTGAATCAGTACCGACTTTATTTTCTTTCATTGACTTTAAATCTATTCGTTTTCCGTTTGTTCTGAATTATTTATTATATTATGGTATTGTAAGCATAGTATGGGAAGAAGGAGGCTTATTATGGCACAGTAAGCATATTATGACACGGTAAGCACAGTAGCTTAGTATGGTACACTACACATAGTAAATCCCATAGCATGCACTGCAGATTAGTATGTCATAGTAGGCATAGCATGACACCCTAGTAGCAGAGGTGGAGTCGAGGACACAAGGCTCGAGGCCTAGGACACAAAAAAATCAGAGTCCAAGGACCAAGGACACACCTTCCGAGAACAGACCAAAGACACAACGCGGAAGTATTCTCAAAAAAAAAGTCTTCGCTTAAAATTTTTGCAAAGTTTCGAAACAAAAAGAAGGTCTTCGCCCAAAACTTTGCTAATTTTCCACAAAATTCATGCGTCAAAAAAAATTTTTTGGCAAGTTCTCCGGGGTGCTCCAAGACGATTCAACATTGCTCATGACCAGGCGCGTAGCCAGGATTTCGAAAGGGCGGGGAGGGCTTTTTTTGAAAGAGTGAGACAACAGTATGCGACCTTGACCCGAATTTTCATTGCTTTTGCAACAGATTCAAACGGTTTATCCGAAATTGATACGGATTTTTCCGCCCAAAAACAGGTGATCTCCAAAAAAAAAAAAATCTTCACCGAAAAAAAACATTTTTTCTTTACCGAATTGAGACGGATTTTTCGGCCGAAATCGGAAATTCAAACGGTTCTTCCGGCCGAATCACGGCAAGTCCTTCACAACTTTGGCACCCAAATCCCTTCGGGGGGGGCTGTTTTTTTTTTTGAGAAAAATTGGCCTCAAAAGCACTAAGAATGAGCGATTTTGCATACTTTTCAGACCAATAGGGGGCTCGAGCCCCCTCCCTCCTGGCTACGCTACTGCTCATGACCTTGGCCTATTTTCAGCAGGTCAGAAAATAGTGTTGTCCTCGAGCCGAGGCATGCAGGGTTCAAGGCCAAGAACTTGCAGGGTTCAAGGCCAAAGACTACAGCTTGTGTTCGCGAGAACTCCACCTCTGCCTAGTAGGCATAGAATGTGTTCTTGAATCAGTTTCACTCGGTTTATCCGAATTTGAGACGGATTTTTCGGCCAAAATCCGAAATTCAAACGCTTTTTCAGCCCAATAAAGGTGATCTTCAAAATAAAAAAAAAAAGGTCTTCACCGAAATTGAGACGGAATTTTCGGCCAAAATCGGAAATTCAAACTCTTTTTCAGGCCGAATCACAGCAACTACTTCACAACTTTGGCACCCAAATTCCTTTGGGGGGGTGTTTTTACTTTTTCAGCAAAAATCGGCCTCAAAAGCACCAAAAAGTGCGATTTTGCATACTTTACAGGCCAATGGGGGGGGGGGGGCTCGAGCCCCCCCTCCCCGGCTACGCTACTGGCATATAGTAGGCTTGTTATGGAACAGTAGACATAGTATTACAGTAGTAAGTATGGTATGTCACAGTAGGCGCTGCAGCTAAGTATGGCATTGTAAGCATAGCATGGCATACAGGCTTATTATGGCAAAATAGGCATAGTACGACGTGTAATAAATTATTGTAACACAATGGGCATTGTATGCTCATTATGGCACAGTAAGCATAGTATGCCACAGTGGGCTCCAGAGCTGGAGTCGAGGACACAAGGCTCTAGGCCAAGGACACAAAAAAAAATCCGAGGCCAAGGACAGCCCTTCCGAGGACAGACACTCTCGAGGCCAAGGAGCAGTAGCGTACGCAGGATTTTGAAAAAGGGGGGCAAGAACCTCAAGAAATTTGAGAAGTGCAAAGGTCGGAATGAACATTGTTTCACCCAAATTTAGCTCGATTTTTCTCCCAAAATTAGGTGAAGACGAAAAAAAAAGGTCTTTTCTCAAATTTAGTACGATTTTTCTCCCAAAATTAGGTGAAGACCAAAAAAAAAAAAAAAAAAGAAGAAGAAAAAGATCTTCACTCAAATTTAGTCCGACTTTTTTGGTGTGCGGGCCAAAAACAAAGGTCTTCGCCTACCATTTGTGTGCTCAAAGCTTCTACCCAACTTACAAAGGGGAGGTCATTCCGCAATTTTGCATACTAACCTATGCTTATTATACTATTCTGGCGACCCAAAGGGGGGGGCCATGGCCCAATGCCCCCCCCTAAATACGCCCCTGGTATTATAGCATATTTTTTTAGATCACGCTAACGTTTTGCGCCATTCTTAACGAAAATTGCAGAAAAAAGTTAGACGTAAAAAAGAAAAAGGTTGCAAAAAGTTGCAATATAAAATTCCTAAAACAGCTTGGAACATTGTATTACATAAATTCTTAGTATTTACAAAGCTGTCGGAAGCTGTAAAAAAAGTTTCAAAAACTTGCCCTACATATAAGGCCTCTTTGGCTTTGCCAAGAAGCAAAGTGAATAAAACTATAATTTGCTCTGATCTCTGATCATAGAGCTCTCTTCAGTTGGAGATAACAAAAAGAACAGTTAAAGTTTTTGATAAATATTATTTTGCTTTGCGTGAAAACATTTTTTTTTCCTTTGCACAGTTCTACTGGTGAGGCACGGAACGGCCTTACCTGATACCTTTGACAGCACGTCCCTGCACATGGGTTATCTCACAAAAGTTTAGTGGACTTGGTGACCATTTTGGTCTTTTTCTGTTCCTAAGTGAACGTATTGTTGCGTTTTTGGTGAATGAATATTGATAATAAGTCAACTGCATCTACTTCACAATTACGATATTTAAGCAATAAGTAGCTAGTTTGCTAGATTCAGCATTTTTTTTTATTTACCCTTAAACGTGCCAAACGTTTTCGGTTCAAAACAATCAAGCACTTATCAGGATATTAATGATAAATACATAAACTTCTGCAAAGGAAAATGGAAGAATTACGGTTACATAAATTACGTATTACTAACTAATACGCAGCGATGGAGTTGAGGACTTAAGGCTCTAGGCCAAGGCTAAGGACACAAAAAAAATCCAAGACCAAGGCCAAGGACAGCCCTTCCGAGGACAGACCCTCTCGAAGCCAAGGACAGGAATGCTCAAGAACTAGAACCAAGGGCACAACGCGGAAGGGTTCTCCGAAAATAAAAAATAAAATCTTTGCTCCAAAATTTCAAGCGTTCTCCAGGAAATAAAATGTCTTTAAAAAACTTTTCGCAAGGTCAGGACGAAACAAAATTTGTCATGACCTAGGCCCATTTTCAACAAGTTAAAAAATAGTGCTGTTCTCGAGCCGAGGACAGGGCATTTTTGAGGACTTGCAGGCTTTGGGGCCAAGGCCAAGGACTTCAAATTGAGTCGTCAAGGACGTCCTCGAGGCCAAGGACGTCCTTGACGACTCCACCTCTGCTAATAATCTAAGCTTACACTTTATCAGGAAAATATTTAAAATAATTATCTAACCTTAGAGTCTTTATAAGTAGACTAAAAACTGACAGCATTGTCTTTTTTCTTCATGGTTTATTTTTCCAGAATTTGCGATTCGTCCAATCAGCGTGACTTTTTTCCTCTCGGTTTACTTGCGCTGACAATATGTCCAACCAAATCAGTCGAATACACGAGACCGAAAAACTTCACTACAGAGCATAGTGTTTTTTTGTCAATCCTTTTTCTTTTTCTCCGCGCGTTTGTTTCCAGTCTACTAAAGAGTCATTACGAGCGATTTTAGGGGGGGGGGGAGCATTGGGCCATGCCCCCCCCCTGGGTTGTCAGGATAGTATATTTAGTATAGAAGAGCATGCAAAATTGCGGCATGGCCCCCCCCCCCCCCCTTTGCAAGTTGGGCAGAAGCTTTGATTACACAAAGAGTATGTTTTGTACGTTTGTTTTAGGCCTGCACCACAGTTTGGGCAAAAAATCGAACCAAATTTGAGTGAAGACCTTTTTTTTTGCTCTTCACCTAATTTTGGGCAAGAAATCGGACTGATTTTGGGTGGAACAATTTCTGGTTCTGATCTTTCTTCTACTCAAATTTTCTTAGTTTCTGCCCCCCCCCCCCTTTTCAAAATCCTGCGTACGCTACTGCATAAAACTATTTCAGTACAGTTTTATTGTCTTTGATTTGCATAACAAAGAGCTATGGGACGGATTACCTGCGTTTCAATGTTATTTGTGACGCAACAGTTGGCTTACAACTTCGTGCGCTGCGGAGCGAAGTTTTAGCATGCTTAGTAAACTGTTGGCAAAAAATTGCCATTTCTCCTGAAGTAATGTTTCCAAATATTTGGCATAATATGTAAACAAATCGTTTGAGCAAATCACTGTCGTTTTTAATGTCTGTGAATAAATGCAACTTTTGTTAAAAATAAATGCAATTTTTTCAATTTTTTAGTGCAACAAAAACTTGCCCTACTTATATGCACAAAAACTCCAATAACATCTACATTCAAAATCAAATAATAGGCTACCTTTAGCGATTTTTGGAACTTCAAAAATTGATTTGGCTTTAAAGGCGGTGAATCATCCAGCCAATTCCAGTGGTTTACAATAGCTAAAATTGAACTATAATTTTTGATATTTTTTGTTTTAATTTCGGGACTGCGGTTGCCAAGATATTCAACAAATACAAAAAGATGTCCTCCCAAAAAAGTTTTTGGAAACTCTGAGTTTTGTTCTTCCCGCCAAAACCACAGTAGGCCTAATGGTTTAGAGAACTGTGGTAGGCCTAATAGTTTAGAGATAGGTAGTTTATTTCTAAATAGTTTATTTCTACATAGTTTAGGCCTAACTATCTCTAAACTATTAGGCCTAATAGTTTAGAGATAGTTAGGCCTAATAGTTTAATAAGATTACAGTAGGCTTTATAGTAGAGATGGCGCGAATAACAAAAAATGCATCCGCATGCTGCGCTGCATCCGCAAACCTTATCCGCATGCTGCACCGCACCGCATCCAAACACAACTAAGTGCACGCTGCACCGCGCCGCACCGCAAATTAAATATCCTTTAAATTTCCACTAACATCAGAAAAAAATTAACTCTCTAGCTTACGACATATAAAAAAATTGATTTTAGGGGTATTATTTTGGAGAGTTTTCAAAAGGGTAGCTCTCTCAAACCATCTCAAAATATTTGTTTTTTAAACATCTGCCGATTTAAAAAAAAGTAATGCCCTAGCTTGAGCCATTCAAAAAACTAATTTCTGGGGAGTCCATTTGGGGGCACCTGGAGGGGAGGTGGTACCTCCATACCATGTCAAGCTATTTGTTGCTTAAATATCGACCAATATAAGCAAGTAACTATCACCCTAGCTTGAGCAATTAAAAAAATTAGTTTTTCAGGGCCCCATTTTGGGGGGGGTTTTGGGGAGAAGTCTCAAAAAATTTCAGGAGACAAAATTGCATTTGCAGCTCAACAAACTTACACAAAAATTAGATATAGATATTGTGTGGTTTAGGAGAAGAAGAGTGCACAAAATTTAGAAAGCAAAAAATGAAAAAAGAAAAAAAAACTCAATGCGGCTAAAAGTGTAAATAGAGATGAAAAAGTATCTTATGACATATCACCATGTGAAATATTTTTTGCCGTACTTAATCCGTTTTTGAATAAGACCGCTTTTTACACCGAAATTTTGAAGTAGTTTTCGGGTCTTAAACCTCAAGTAACGGGACTCATTGCCTTGAAATTTGGCACACACAAATAACTTATGAATCTCAAACTGCTGTCAAAATTTCATGAAGCTAGACCAAACCATTATCGAGTTATAAGTAAAAGTTTGAAACTTTGCACTCGTTAATTTTGAAAATGGTCGAGTAAAAACTAAAAAACATGCAACATGAGATCAGTCGTTTCAATTATAGGCCTTCTGGTTTATTCTGCCTTGTGTGTGCTTTCTATCAGTTTTTTGACACCATGTTTTGATAATCAAAAACAATCTACCAGTCTACCTGATGATTCCATGCAACTACTGCACTAATCCTGAGCCAGTAGCTTAAATAATGAAATAAATGGTATCACGTGCTCTGCGTGCTGTCACAAGCTACTACACCTGTATGAAACTACCCTACGTATTATACCTTTGCCGTTTGCATGTGTGTTTGATTGTGGAATAAATTTTGCTACAAAGTAGGCTATTCTGTCATTGGAAATTTGTGTAGTCTAGTCTTCGTACTCTACTACATAGGCCCACCAGATCTCAGATAGGCTACAGATATAGGACCAAAAGCCTAATTCTTGATGCCATGACCTGTTGACGAATAGGCAACACAGAACTAACTCTGTCACTCTGAAATGCAAGCGCATGTGTAGTAGAAACTGTTGTTTAGCCTTGGGCTTGTACCAATACCATAGGCCTACTGCGTTCAGGGTGGGTGTGTCGCTAGGCTTTGTTTTGTGCCTCTACTCTGATAATTGTTTCCCACAAACCTGTTTCTTCTACATTTGTCTGCTTTTGTTTCATCTTCTCACCGAACGTCCTAAACCTTTCCTAGTCTTGCCTACCAAAACCAAAATCTTTTTGTTGGTGTCAAAAAAACACGTTCAGCCAATCAAAACTAAGTTTCTTGTACCAAAATAGCCGATTCTAGGATGCTCCGAATTCTGAAAAAATAAACTTGAAGCGAAGGCATCTTTTACTGTTTTAGTAATAGTAGGATGCATTGTCTTCAATTCATATAATACTGTACTTACATCCAGACTAACCATTGTTGTTCATAAAAAGAAAATCACCAGCAATAATTGTAAAAAAAATGTAAAAAAATTATTGTACGCGGCGCTGCGCTGACGCTGTGACGTAATTCAGATTTTAGTTCTGCGCGGAGCGGTGCGCCAACAACAGCGCGCGGCCGCGTACGCTGCGCTGTTGCCATCTCTACCTTGTAGTATAGAGAACTGTGGTTTTGGCGGGAAGAACAAAACTCAGAGTTTCCAAAAACTTTTTTCAGGGGGACATCTTTTTGTATTTGTTGAATATCTTTGCAAACGCAGTCCCAAAATCAAAACAAAAAATATCAAAAATTGTAGTTCAATTTTAGCTATTGTAAACCACCGGAATTAACTGAATGATTCACCGCCTTTAAAGAAAAATACTGCTCGAAATCGGTTTTATTGAAGAAATGAGAACTACTTGAGATAAAAAAGAGGTGCCCCAAACTTTTTCCCACAATCCCCCTTTTTTGCAAAGTTACGATTTAATCCGTATAACTCTGTACCACTAGCAACTCTGCATTTCGCAATTTTGTTACATCACAAAAAGGCAGATTTGCAAAAAGTTTTCGGTGAAAACGTGTACGGTGAAATAAACTTAACTTGACTTGGAAGGCCATAAAGCAGTTCTCAGAGAGTGACACCTTCAAAACTCGCCAAAATATTTGTCCTTAAAATAATATTCGTGAACTCTGAACCGCGTTGAAGCGGCATCATAATCAAAACAATCTTCACTTCATAATGGTGCTCTTGAATTACAATCGAGATCCAACATTATTTTCCTTTATTTAGCACCATCAAAAAGTTGATGAACAGTTAATTACTTTTGTCATTTTTGCTGAATTTTTTATGCTTATTACAGGTACTTTTTCTGTGAAGTTAGAACCTGGGTTGAAATGTGTTACTTCTTGAGTGACTCGAGCCAAGTCACTTAATTGGGTGTGTTGACTCGAGGCCAGTAGCATAGCTAGAAAATGGCGGAGGGGGATATAGCCCGGTCCCCATTAGCCTGTCGATCAAAATTGACAATAAAGAAAATACCCCGTTTTTCGCACTTCTGAGGCAATCTTTTGAAGTAAAATGGACTCTAAGTAATTTAGGCCTCTGGAAGCATTCACCAAGGGAGGGTATTTAATTTAGCTAAATACTAATCACTTTGTATGATTGTAATAATAAGTCAATTAAGATGTTTTTTGACGTATGCAGGCCAGAGTTTTAATATTTTAATCGTTTTGCGTGCTTCTGGCCTTAAGGCTACCAGCTCGGAAGCCTAGGAAAGAGCCACCAGAACGGCGACTACTTAAAACAAGCAATGCGAAGAATTGTCTTCCCACAGGAATCGAACCTGCAGCCTTTGGATTACCGGTCCACTGCTCTACCACTTGAGCTAGAGAAGACGCCTCCTCGCATGCTTAATTTTGGCTATTTAAACCCAGCAACTTGCTTGTTGTATGATTGTAATAATAAGTCAATTAAGATGTTTTTTGACGTTTGCAGGCCAGAGTTTTAATATTTTAAGCACGCAAAACGATTAAAATATTAAAACTCTGGCCTGCAAACGTCAAAAAACATCTTAATTGACTTATTATTGCAATCATACAACAAGCAAGTTGCTGGGTTTAAATAGCCAAAATTAAGCATGCGAGGAGGCGTCTTCTCTAGCTCAAGTGGTAGAGCAGTGGACCGGTAATCCATAGGCTGCAGGTTCGATTCCTGTGGGAAGACAATTTTTCGCATTGCTTCTTTTAAGTAGACGCCGTTCTGGTGGCTCTTTCCTAGGCTTCCGAGCTGGTAGCCTTAAGGCCAGAAGCACGCAAAACGATTAAAATACTAATCACTTTTCCCAAATCTCATTCCATCAGCCCCTTTTCCTAAATTACCGTTTTTTTTTTAAATGCGGACGAATTCACTATCACTATGTTTTAGCGATGGGGAAAGCACTAAGTTCAGTATCGTGCATTGGCATGTCGACCAAAATGCAGAATGAAAAAATCAATGCGTTTTTAGCACTTTTGAGACTGTTTTATGCAATGAAGTGGACTAAATAGTAATTTAAAGGGGGTGAAGCATCCAGATGGGGTTATGGGCAAAAATTAAAGAAACATCTAAAACACTTCTTTGCTAAATTTTAGATTTCTACGATTTATCGTTTCTGAGATATTTTATTTCAAAGTTGGAAGATCTCCGCGATAGTGTTGCCAGTTGAAATTCAAGTTTCTAGGAATTGGGATATACTATTTAAATTTTAGAAGTATTTTTGTTGCAACACTAATTCATGCATAAGCCTGGAATTCAGAAGCTTTCAAACCAATGTGAAAAATTACAATGAACATTACTTTAAGAAAAATGAAATTTTAACTGGCAACGCTGTTTGGGAGATTTTCTTACTTTGAAATCAAATATCTCAGAAACACTCTGACGTAAACTGGCGAAATTTTGTGAAGATATGCTTTAGATTATTCTTGCTGGATTCTTTACCCTTTAAAGCATCTTTTGAAACATATATTCAAGGGGGGGGGGGGGGAGCTAATTTATCAAAAATACAACTTCGAAAAATGGTCAAAAATAAGCAATCATTTTTGATTGGAAGTGTAAAAATGCTAAACATTGGTGTCATCAACAAATATACCTACTATAAACTGAAGAATAGGGGGGAGGGGGTTATTCAGTATCAATTAATTACCAATCATTTCTCTCAATTTTTTTTTGATTAGCCCCCCCCTCCCCCAATTGTTTTTCTCTATAAACTGTAAACGAAATAGATTACTCCATGTGAGTTTCGTTGAACTATTTGATTTTATAATTTACTAGCATTTAAATAAGAAAACTAAAATTTTACCATTAGCCACCTCCCAAATAGCCCATTTATGCAACCAAGTTTAATTATGTTTGCTCTGCCAATTTCTAAGCCACTTTTTAAAAGCATTATTTTTTTATCAAAATAGCCCTAAAATGAAGTTATTTTTGTAAAAAAATGCAAAATCTTCGAGCGCTGGGGGCTCCGCCCCCACACCTCCGTGCCTTCGGCGGCTGGGGGTTTGCCCCAAATCCCCAGCCTCCGGTGGCTGGATGTTTCGCCCCCAAACCCCCATTGGCTTCCAGCGGCTGGGGGCTCCGCCCTCAGACCCCCAACACAGCCCCCCCAATGCAAATTTCTGGCTACGCACCTGACTAAGTTAGCAATGGAAATTGACAGATTTAAGAGGCTAGTGCGACACACAGTGAAATCACGTTTGATCGTAATGCAACTGTAACAGCGTTTGATGTTTTACATTGGTTTGCAAAATCATGCTTACTTGATTCGACACCATATTTGTGCTTGTATCTGAAACGTTACCTTAACTTTGGTGTTTCAATTGTTAGTGGTGAGAGGAGTTTCTCAAAGCTCAAAATGACAAAGTCGTGTTTACGTTCTACCATAAATGATGATCTGGTATTGATTCTATCGATTCTTTCTATAGAAAAAGACAACGTTCAAAAAGTTGATTTTAAAGATATCATTCCTGATTTTGTTTCGGCGAAAGCTCGAAAAGTTCAATTTTGAGGCGGTTATTGACCTTCTATTTGTCCAAAACATTTGTCCACCATTTTTTCTTTTATTTTTGGCCTTAAACTTGAGACAGTGAGATTTCTTTCTCAAGCAATATAAAACTTCTGAGGCTCGACAAATTATTTGTAAATATTTTATTGAAAAGATTGCTTGAACTTGAAACTATTTCAAATTTTGCTGCAGTCTGCTTATGATGGCATTTTCAACGAAAGCCAGAAGCAGTAAAGTATGCTCCAATGCCACTGGTGGTACCCCCAAACTATGTCAAAATATTTGTTTCTTGAATATCTGTTGATATCAAAAAAAACTGGCACCCAAAGTCAAGCCGTTTAAAAAATTAATTTTCCAAGGCCCCATTTTGAGGGGTTCCGGAGGGAGTTGCTCCAAAATTTTTCAGAAGACAAAAATGCGTTCGCAGCTCAACAACTTTACGCAAGAATTATATTTCTATGTTTCGTGGTTTAGTAGAAGAAGAGGGTACAAGATTGAGGAAGAAAAAAAAGGAAAAAAAAGTAAAAAATGGAAAAAAAGGACAAAAAAAGAGAAAAAAAGGAAAAAAAAGAAAACAACTTCATCTCAGCCAAAAGTGGGTTGGTAGGAATGAAAGGGTATCTTAAGACATATAATCGTGTGAAATATTTTTTGTCGTATCTTGACCGTTTTTGAATGAGACTGCTTTTTACACCAAACTGTTGGGGCGGTTATTGGGTCCTAAAACCAAAGTCACGTGACCAGTAGCGTTCGCAGGATTTTGAAAAGGGGGGGGGGGGGGGGGCAGAAACTTCAGAAAATTTGAGGGGAACAAAAATTAGAATTTGAAATTGAAATTGCCACACTCAAATTTTTTCCCATTTTTCGCCCAAAATCAGGTGAAGAGCAAAAAAAAGGTCTTCACTCAAATTCAAAATCAGGTAATTTCGAGCCCAAAACCTGATGCCCAACTTGTAAAAGGGGAGGGGCATGCCTCAATTTTGCTCACTTTTCTATGCAATTTTACAATCTTGGCGACCCAAAGGGGGGGCTACGGCCCAATGGCCCCCCCTAAATACGCCCCTGCACGTGACCTATTGCCTCAAAATTCGGTACAAACATATAACTCATTAATCTCAAAAACTGCTGTCAAAATTTCATGTAGCTGGACGAAACCGTTCTCTAATTATAAGCAAAAGCATGGGGCGCCGTTTGTCTAAAATATTTTTTTCATTTTATAAGGACAAATTTTGCTACGATTTGACATATTTACTGCAATATGACATATTGCAACAATATATAACATATCTACTGCAATATGACATATTGCAACAATGTATAACATATCTACTGCAATGTGACATATTGCAACACTATGTAACATATCTACTGTAATATGACATATTGCAACAATATGTAACATATCTGCTGCAATATGACATATTGTAAGACTATGTAACATATCTACTGTAATATGACATATTGCAACAATATGTAACATATCTGCTGCAATATGACATATTGTAAGACTATGTAACATATCTACTGTAATATGACATATTGTAACAATATGTGATATATTGCAGCGCAATATGTGACATATTGCAAGGATATGTGACATATTGCAACAATATGTGACATATTGCAACAATATGTGACATATTGCAGCAATTTCTTACATGTTGCAACAATATATCACATATTGCACTGCACTATGTAGCATATTGTTGCAATATGTCACATATTGCGCTGCAATATATCACATATTGTTGCAATATATCATATTGCAGTAAATATGTTAGATAGTCTTACAATATGTCATATTGTAACAATATATGTTATATTGCAGTAGATATGTTACATATTGTTCCAATATGTCATATTGCAGTAGATATGTTACATATTGTTGCAATATGTCCAGTGCTGGGCACCGCAAGTTTTTTTTTCGTCCGCAGTGCGCAAATCCGCTACCGAATTTCAATTTTCTTAATCCGCAACCGCAAGTCCGCAATTGCACGTTTAAAAGCTTAGTCCGCAACCGCAAGTCCGCAACGACGTTTCAGGATTCTTGAATCCGCAACCGCTAGTCCGCAACTTCGTAATATTTGAAGTCCGCACCGCAAGTCCGCAATTTTTTATGAACCGAATAGAAGAGTTTTGCAATCAACAATGTCCCGAACTGATCTGCTCATAGTTGATTAGCAAACGTAAGTCAAAAGTTGTTACTAGTGGGAAGTATAGCAAGCGTATGGTGGATACATTCCACGCAATCAATAGCGTAGCCAGGGGAGGACGGATGGGGGCTCGAGCCCCCCCATTAGCCTGTAAAGTATGCAAAATCGCACGTTTTTGGTGCTTTTGAGGCTGATTTTTGGTGAAAAAATGAAAACAGCCCCCCCTAAGGAATTTGGGTGCCGAAGTTGCGAAGGAGATGCCGTGAATCGACCTTAAAAAGCGTCCAAATTTCCGATTTTGGCCGAAAAATGCGCTTCAATTTTGGCGAAGACCTTTTTTTGGCTGAAAAAGCGTACGAATTTCCGTTTGTGGCCGAAATTTATGGGTCGAAACAATGAAAATTCGAGTCAAGGTCACTTGCAGTTGTCTCACTCTTTCAAAATATAGCTTCCCCTTTTTCAAATCCTGGCTACGCGCCTGCATGCAATAAAAGGAATTACTCACAATCGTTAATTGCAGTAAATGTACCTCGGTAGAGTTGTTATTGAGCAGCTTTTGCGAATGACAAACTTAAGAATTGTCCAGTCCCTCTTACTCTCAGGTCCAACTCAAAAACAGATTTAAACGGTTGTATTTTTGGTTAAAGTTTTTAAGTGACTTGGCTAAGGAGGTTGTAGCGCCCAGCCCTCCTGGTTGCGCTTATGCTCATACAGTAGGTGCCCAAACTGCATGGAAGCATAATGCACAACCCACCGACGAACCCTTAAAAATGCAACAATGAAGCTAGCGATTCGAAGATTAACAGCCATTGGATTACTGTGAGAAGCCATCAAATAGCAAAGCACAATCCGTATTTCCGCTTAAAACAAGATATTCTAAAAAAACTTTTTTTTTTACTAGGAAGGGAAAGGCAAACGTCGTAGAAGGCAAAAAAACAACCATATTACTGATCGTATTACTAAATTTTCAGTCTCTAGTTTCTATAAATACTGTAGGAACGAGATAACCACTCGCTACCAGCAGTACCGTCGCCAGACCAAACGAAGTGAGGGTGCCCTAACCGAAAATGAGATACACTATCAAAATAGACTGAACTTTTGCACATAAAAACTGATATTTTAAAGCTACTATTTTGAATTCCTCTTTGAAAAAAGATACACGTAAGCCCGGCAGCGTTTATTATTAGCTCGTTTCGTATGCGGCCCGCACAATCGCTTGAAAAATCTGTCTGCAGGAGTGAATGCGACCAGAAGCGCAACCAGGGTTTTGCTAAGAGAGAGGGGCTTGAACCAAAAGTAAATGTTTTTTTCCACAAAAATTGTTTAATTTAGTTCCCCTGTCGGACAGACCGTTGCAACTCAAGCGTGTCACAAAGGGGGCAGAGCCCCCAGCTGATGGGTGATTTTTGCGATTTTGCGGCAAAAATAGCAATTTTAACGCCATTTCAATCACATTTCGCACGTTTTACAACCATATCAATAATTACAGTAAATTGCTAAAATTTAGAAGTCATTGAAAGATTTAAGTTGTCTCGCCTCTTGAGCCCCATATACTTCAGGTCAAGTCCAAAACTTGTTTAAACGCTTATTTTTTTTTGGTTATATTTTCTAAATGACTTGGCTAAATGGGCTAATGCTCCCTTAGCCCCTTCCCTCTAGTTGCGCGACTGACTGCGACCTAA
The DNA here is from genome assembly GCA_963965965.1 of Trididemnum nubilum. NCBI lineage: Eukaryota > Metazoa > Chordata > Ascidiacea > Aplousobranchia > Didemnidae > Trididemnum > Trididemnum nubilum. Next base: position 21,197,590 of record OZ014490.1, read on the forward strand.
AATAAATCTTGAGTGTGCTCTAAAAAAAAAACAGCTGGTCTTTAAAAAAAATGTTTTCACGTATTGTTTCAGGTCATAATCACTAACGAAATACTAATAACGCTTCTGTAGGCATGAACCCTATTCCGCGACACATCCGTAAAGGCGTGTTAATAAGACGGATTATTGGGTCAGATTTATGTAAAGCAGCTGGTAGCCAGCAATTTTGCAAACAATGGAGAAAACTTCATACGAGAATTATGTTTGAAAATTATTGTTCCTTTTTCCATTATTGCGTGTTGTCTTGTCGTTACGTGATGCTCCAAAAAAGCATTCTGAGTAAACCGAAATAAGGAGCACAAGCAGTCGTTAGGGGGGGGGGGGGGGGTACAGCGCCCCTGGGCCCCACTGTAGCGACGGCAGTGGTTACCAGTACAAAAAAATGATACAACAATGACTAATTTTGTGAACTCACGGTAAAAAACCACAAAGCCATATTTTGAACAAGGGCTGACAAATCGAACGTAAACTCGAAAAAAGTCGGTTATTGTGCCAAACTCGAAAATACAGCATTTCAACAAAAAGAAAGCGATTAAGTCGAAAAGCACACATAGGTGGCGGAACCGGGGGGGCCAGGAGGGCCCCGGCTCCCCCACTTTTTTTCAGGGGGGGACCTAATTTATGTGATTTTTTTTTAAATAACACTGCTGAAAAATGTTTTTGCAACTTAATATCATAGATGTCGAAACCAGAAGGCGTAGAATGCAGACTCACACTCCTCATCGGGTGGGAAGGCGTTGGATTATATGCACTGACTTTTACGACGATGACTCAAAATAATTTTTGTAGCGTAATTTCTCCTCTTGAGCTTAACACGAGGTCGATTCCATTCCCAATTGTGATGCTCGTGTTAAGAGTACGATACCTTCGGTTTAGGTTTAATACCTGTGCGGCTGTCATGTTTGCAACTATACGATGTTTACGTTATTTTGAAAGTAATTTCAAATCTCTGAAAAGAACCTCCCCTCTCCAAGGTTATTGCCATTCTTTGCATTGTTACGTAATTATTATAAGCGTCACGGACGAAATAGGAGCGAATTTGATTGCTGTGCAGCTGATGAACAATTATGGGTTAATCTGTGGTGTAAAAAATGAGTACTATGCTACATTATTTTCACAGATAATTCATTCATTTTTTTGTTCTTGACCTCCACAAAAATAGTAAATAGCGAATGGACACTAACGCAAAAAGTAACATGTTGAATCTGGAAAAGGAAGAAGCGACGCAATTTTCATATTTTGCACTCACGCGTTTCAAGTAACTTTTGGAAGGAAGCCAAAATGGAATGCCTCAAACGACGCTTGCTCTAAAAAGTGTTGTCAGTAGCGTAGCCAGGGGGGAGAGCTATAGCCCCCCTCCCATTGGCATGTCAACCAAAATGCAAAATGAGAAAAACACTACGTTTTTGGCACTTTTGAGACTATTTTATGTACTGGAGTGGACTAAATAATGATTCAAAACATCTTTTGAAACATATATTCAGGGGGAAGGCTAATTTGTCAAAAACAAAACTAACAAATAAATGAAAACTTTGAAAAATCGTCAAAAATAAGCAATCAAATTTGATCGCAAGTGTAAAAATGCTAAACATAGGTGTCATCAACAAATATCAAATATACTATAAACTACGGAATAGGAGGGCTATTTAGTATTATTTAATTACTAATCATTTCTTTCGAACCTCTTTTCATTACCCCCCCCCCGCAATTTTTTTTCGCTATAAACTGTATACGAAATAGATTACTCCGTGTTAGTTTTATTGAACTATTCTATTTTATAATTTACCAGCATCTAAACAAGAGAACAAACATTTTACCATTAGCCACCTCCCAAATAGCCCATTTATGCCACCAGTTTAATCATGTTTGCACTGCCAATTTCTAAGCCACGTTTTAAAAGCATTATTTTTTAATCAAAATGGCCCTAAAATGAAGTTATTTTTGTAAAAAAATGCAAAATCTTCGAGCGCTGGGGGCTCCACCCCCAGACCCCCGTGCCCCGAACCCCCAGCCCAATCCCCCAGCCCCAGACCCCTATTGGCTATCTTCCCCAAACACAGCTCCCCATCGCGGATTTCTGGCTACGCGCCTGTTAAATGTTATTTGTATACGTTGCTGTTGAGCTTAGCACGTTTATAATGCTAATATAGAAATAAAACGAAAAAGATAACATCGTTTTTTTGCAAACGTTCGTTAGCAGAACAGTCAAGTTCAGAACCTCCATCTAAGCAGCCTATAATAAACCAAGGAGAAGATAGCGACGAAAATTCGGATAATGGTAGTGGCCTTGCCAGCGATTTAAGTTCAAGCTATGACAGTCGAAGCGGTACTGGTACTCCCACAATGATAAGTAAGTTTGCAAATTTAGCTAAACGGAGGGCTGAAGACTTGGTTTGGAATAGAAATATTTAACTGCCATTTACAAGTTACGGTTTGCAATAGACCCTTAATATGATAAGCTGAGTTTATTTTTAAGTCAAGCGTACAAGCTAGTGGAATCGCAGTCGCAAAATTAACAGTGATCAAATACTGGAGATTTTGGAAAATCTTTGTTAAGCTATACGTTACTACAAAAAAATTAAGTTCTCATAGATTTATGCAAGACTGTGGACTTGTGGAGTACTGGAGTCGGAACTTTAAAAAATATGAGGGGGGGTTGAAAAGCCTTCAATGTAATACGTAAGCAAAGGGAAAAAATTGGTCAGTACATCCTATACATTTCAAGAAAAAATTGAGGCAAGACCCTAGCTTATCAGGTATCCTCCTTTTTATCGGCTGTATGTCGAGTTTAATGCGTACATTTGCAGTGTGTTACTAACAAATAACAATGTAGCATTTTTGCTGTGACCAAATTTGCGACTGTTTTATTATGGATATTGAATAGGCCTAATATTATTGCTATAGTTTTTGATGAATAATTACAGCTTGGAATAACATTTATGGGCGCACTTTTTAAACGAACAGCATTGTTTTGGTAACCTTTAGCGACATGCGGCATTTGCAGTAGCTAGTGCTAAAACAACGAAAATCGCTGTAAGCTTATAACTGCGCGTTATACCCTGTAGGTGAAAAAACTGGATAGACTTTGGGCCCCCCCACTTTCAAAATGGTTCCGCCATCGCTGAAAGCACATTTAGATGTTTTGTCAGCCTGGGGCGACATGACAGAGTATTCTAGCGAGATCGTAAAGGCCATTCTCGCTCGCTAAAAAGCGCTAACGAGCAAAAAATCTTCGTAGACTAACTGCCATTTCTCAGCCGTCTCGCCCAACACGCGTTAAAACGGCTCGCTCGAATTTCTTTGCGAGATATTCGTAACTTGTGTTAGTACGTAATAAATATCTCATTGTGACGTCAGATGCATTTCTACTTCAAAATAATGCGTTCAAACATACTTTGTACTGCATTGTTATGGAAAAAGATACTTTAAGCTATGCGTGATTATTCTACGCAAGCAAATTCTTCAACTGATAACAATTAGTAAATGAACGACAGAATTTAATTATATTTTTGGATCAATGTAAAACAAGAACAACTTTTTCCATACTATATTTTTTTAAAAGACGTAAAGCGCCCTTGAGGTTGTTGGAGGGTAAACTCATATGTTAACGGTAACTTTAGGTCTTAAGGTTTCAATGCAATTCGCTTTTTTTTAGCAGTCTAATAGCAAACATGGCGACGACTTGAATTAATTTTCAGCAAAAATTCGCATGAGTTAGAAGTTTTCAACATTTCGCCATTGAATTTGTAAACCAAAAAGATTTCTCGCACGCTTAAAGAGTGCTTCAAGATCCTCTTTAAAGGGGGCCTTCATTTGAAATAGGCTATTATAAAAATAATCCGGAATATTTTTCTGAACACGTTATCAAAAGTTCCGTCCAGAAATTCCTCACCGTTCTTGAGATATCCTCTAAAATCCGCTAATACTCCGCTACTCCGTGACGTCACTTGCCCGAGTTTGGCTGAGTTTGTATGGGCTGTGTAAGGTATAGAGTAGGTAGGCAACAGTTTTGAATGTTTATCCTTGTCTAAATTAAGTGAATTATACCCTATTTTATTCAAAACTGTCTACTCTATACCTTACACAGCCCATACAAACTCAGACAAACTCGGGCAAGTGACGTCACGGATTAGCGGAGTATTAGCGGATTTTAGAGGATATCTCAAGAACGGTGAGGAATTTCTGGACGGAACTTTCGATAACGTGTTCAGAAAAATATTCCGGATTATTTTTATAATAGCCTATTTCAAATGAAGGCCCCCTTTAAGTTGGCGAGGAAAATGTGACGTGTTTTTACTCGAACTGTTTTCCGCAATTGCTCGAAGAAATTTAGTGAGAAAGAATGACGTAACGGATTTTGCAAGGCTTAACATACACGTGCAAAAATGACCTCTTACGTTTAGCGAGTATTTCGTTCGTTAGCGCCTCTTAAAAAAAAACTCGTTATTAAAGCGAACGAGGAAATGTCTGAACTCGAAAAACATGATATTTTTGCCAAACTTGAACTCGAAAAGATTAAATTGATTTGTTATGTTTGACTGGGTAAAAACATAAATATTTTACGAAAATAGAAAGGAATTTCATTATTGGAACGACCGACGCTCGCGTCGCGTGTTCCTTTGTTTTTACTCGGCCATTTTCAAACTAACGAGTGCGAGATTTCAAACTTTTGCTTATAACTCGAGAACCGTTTGGTCTAACTACATGAAATTTTGACAGCAGTTTGAGATTAATGAGTTTTATGTTTGTACCAAATTTCGAGGCAATCGGTCACGTGACTTCGGGTTTATGACCCGAAAACCGCCCCGAAAGTTTGGCGTAAAAAGCGGTCTAAGTCAAAAACGGCTTAAGTACGGCAAAAAATATTTCTCGTGGTTATATGTCTTAAGATATCCTTTCATCCCTACCAACCCACTTTCGGCCGCGATGAGGTTTTTTTCTTATTTTTTTCCTTTTTTTTTTCCTTTTTTTTCCTTTTTTTTCTTCCTAAATCTTGTACGCTCGAGTTCTCCTAAACCACAAAACATAGAAATCTAATTTTTGTGTGAAGTTGTTGAGGTACATATGCAATTGTGTCTCCTGAAATTTTTTTGGGGCAACTCCCCCGGGAACCCCCCCAAAATGGGGCCCCAAAAAATCCATTTTTTGAGCGGCTCAAGCTAGGGTGCCAGTTTTTTTGGATATCAGTAGATATTTGAGAGACAAATATTTTGACATAATTTGGGGGTACCACCCCCCCGGGGACCCCCCAAATGGACCCCCCCAAAAACAAATTTTTTTAACCATATAACCTAGGGTGCCATTTTTCTTTGATATCAGTAGATATTTAAGAGAGAAATATTTTGACATGGTTTGGGGGTACCACCCCCCCGGGAACCCCCCCAAAAAATCAAATTTTTGAACGGCTCAACCTAGGGTGCCAGTTTTTTTTGTTGTCAGTAGATATTTGAGAGACAAATATTTTGACATAGTTTGGGGGTGCCACCCCTTCGGGGACCCCCCAAATGGACCCCCCCAAAAATAAATTTTTTAACGATTTAACCTAGGGTGCCATTTTTCTTTGATATCAGTAGATATTTAAGAGACAAATATTTTGACATAATTTGGGGGTACCACCCCCCCGGGGACCCCCCCAAATGGACCCCCCAAAAGCAAGTTTTTTAACCATTTAACCTAGGGTGCCAGTTTTTTTTGATATCAGTAGATATTTAACAGACAAATATTTTGACATAGTTTGGGGGTGCCACACCCCCGGGACCCCCCAAATGGACCCCCCAAAAATCAAGCTTTTGAACAGCTTAACTTAGAGTGCCAGTGTTTTATGATATCAGTAGATATTTAACAGACAAATATTTTGACATAGTTTGGGGGTGCCACCCCCCCCGCGGACCCCCCCAAATGGACCCCCCAAAAATCAATGTTTTGAATGGCTCAACTTGGGTGCCAGTCTGTTTTGATATCAGCAGATATTTAACAAACAAATATTTTGACATAGTTTGGGGGTGCCACTCCCCCTGGGACCCCCAAAAATCAATTTTTAAACGGCTCAAGCTAGGGTGCCAGTGTTTTATGATATCAGGAGATATTTAACTGACCAATATTTTGACTCTACTTTTCTGGAGGTTTCATAATCAGATATTTTTGAATAATTGCTGATTTTACGGTAGACAAAAAGTACTTTTGAGCGTCACAGCATTAGCTATGCGTCGGTCGTTCACTGGGTTTGCTGGCAAATTCCCATCTAGTTTGTATAAAACTTGCGGAATTGCGGACTAAAATTAAAAATAGTCCGCAACTGCAAGTCCACAATTTAAACTACCAATGTCCGCACGTCCGTAATTTTTTTCGTTAGTCCGCAATTGCGGATTTGCGGACCTACGGACTAACTTGCGGACTTGCCCAGCTCTGAATATATCATATTGCAGTAGATATGTTACATATTGTTGCAATATGTCATGTTGCAATAATGTGATATTGCAATATGTCATATGTCATATCAATATGACGTCATATTGCAATAATATGTCATATTGCAATAATGTCATATTGCAATATGTCATATTGCATAATGTGTTAAAAACCGCTGAAGTTGTTCCAGTTTTCAAAAAAGGCGAAAGAGAGTTATGCAGTAATTATCGCCCTATTTCTATTTTAATTCCTTTTGCCAAATTATTTGAAAAGTGTCTTCTTGATCAAGTAAACAATTATTTTGTGAGCAATAATTTGATTAGTCCAAACCAGTATGGTTTTAAGAAAAATTGCTCAACAAATGAAGCCGTTTTAGATATTTACAATGAGCTACTTGACAATATGAATAAAAAGCTCATTACATGTTCTATTGTCTTAGATTTAAGAAAAGCATATGATACCATCAATCACACAATACTGATCAAGAAACTAGAAAAGTATGGAAGTAGAGGATTACCATTACAGTTACTAGCAAGTTACCTGACTGACCGTCAACAGTATACAATTGCAAATCACAGAGGTGGAGTCCTCGAGGACAGATTTTGAAGTCCTTGGCCTTGGCCTTGGCCTCGAGGCCTCAAGTCCTCGAAAATTGGCCTGTCCTCGGCTCGAGGACAGCAGTGTTTTCTGAATTGTTAAAATTTTGTGGAGCGCTTGAAAAATTTTTTGGAAAAGGTTTTTTTGTGGAGATCGCTTGAAAACTTTTTGTGAAGACCTTTTTTTTTTTTTTTATTGGAGATCAGTTGAAAAATTTTTGTGAAGACCTTTTTTTTTTTTTGGAGAGCACTTGCGCTTGTGTCCTTGGTCCTTGGCCTCGAGCCTTCCTATTCTTGGCCTCGAGAGTGTCTGTCCTCGGAAAGGCTGTCCTTGGCCTTGGCCTCGGATTTTTTTGTGTCCTTGGCCTTGGCCTCGAGCCTTGTGTCCTCGACTCCACCTCTGGTAAATCAGTATAAATCTAAGTCAAGAGATGTTATTTGCGGTATTCCTCAAGGCTCAACTCTAGGTCCGTTGTTATTTACTATTTGTATCAATGATCTTCCACTTGCCTCAAATTCCACAATTCATCTTTTTGCAGATGATACAAACCTTACTCTCTCCCATTCTAATGTTTCAACACTGCAACAAAATATTAATGATGAATTAGTCAATGTAAGCAATTGGCTCAAGGTGAATAAATTATCAATTAACTTTAATAAAACTGAGTTTATGGTAGTGACAACAAAACAAAATAAACCTGAATTCAAATATCAATAGATAATAATCCAATCAAGCAATCACATCACATAAAGTATCTAGGTGTTCTCATAGACGACAATCTAAACTGGAAACAACAAATCAAAGAACATTGTTCAAAGGTAGCTAGGGGATCTTGAGCCCTTAATCAATTAAAACACTTTGTAGATGAGCAAACCTTAAGATCTGTTTATCACTGCCTCATATACTCTCATCTACAATACTGCATAAGTAGTTGGGGGACTGCTTCAAAATCAACATTAGCACCTCTCTTTATTCTGCAAAAAAAGATGCATCAGATTGTTAACTGGCAGTGGATATCGTGAGCATACTAATCCTTTGTCCTATCGAGCTAAATGCTTAAAACTCAAGGATATTTACTCTCTGGAAACTGCAAAGCTAATGTACAAAATTCACAATAATGTATTATCTTTAGCAAATTCAGATAAGTTTAACCTAATAAAAAACTGCTATACACATAAGACAAGATTGAGCCACAAAAACAACTTCTTTCTTCCAAGAACTAGAACAAGATTAGGGCAAAAGTCTTTATCATTCGCAGGAATTAAAGTTTGGAATGAAATTCCAAGCAGTATAAAAGAAGTTTCATTCTACAGATTTAAAAAAGCTGTTAAAGCTCATTTTTTATCAAACTATGAAACCGATAAAAGCTAGAATAACAGCTTTCTATCAGCAATGCAGTAGTAATTACAGCAAACATAGTTGCATATTTATGCTTGAGTTCAACAATAACCTATTCTATTGCTTGAATGGCATGAGATGGTGCATTCATCTATCGCACATTTATACAATACGTCATCTCTCATTTTGATGTGCCCTTGAATTATAAGTAATTTTGCAGAAACTGACTGAGGTTAATATATACTGGTATTGAAAATTGTACCAGTACTGAAGACATATTGGCAAACAATACAAAACAAAGCAAGGAGGTTTTTTTTTTCACTCCAATTGCCCACTTTAAATTCTATAAAACATAAATAAGCATTATGAACTTTATTGATTTTATTTTCTATCCAATCTGTAGTTACAGTATTTTTTTTTTTTTTAGTATGCATAGAGTTAGAACAATTCTAATGTTGCCTTGCATTTTCTTTACATGTTGACGGTGAATTTTGTGTATACACTGTACAAAGTGTACATATCTTTGCAACATCTTGTTTCAATTTTGCATAAAATTATTTATCATAGAAAGTAGCAGACTGAGAAAATCTAGAAGCTACTTTTTTAACCTTAACTTGGTGAGGTGGCAGTAGACTCTGATGACCTTTCGGTCCTTTCGCTGTCTCCTCACCAAGTGACTAAATATCGCTTTGACTCTGCAAGTTTGTGTGTTGGTTTTAAAGGAATTGCATATTTCGATGCTTTGGTGATAGACCTAGAGGAAGTTGCAGTTTTTTTTCTTGTGATATGACGTCACTTGGTAAATAAATAAATATGATGATGATGCAATAGATATGTTATATATTGTTGCAATATGTCATATTGCAGTAAATATGTCAAATCGTAGCAAAATTTGCCCTTATAAAATGAAAAAAATATTTTAGACCAACGGCGCCCCATATTAAAGTCTGAAATCTCGCACTCATTAGTTTGAGAATGGTCGAGTAAAAACAAAGGAGCACGTGACGCGAGCTGGCACTGGTATGTTTGCAAGATTGATTGCCGCAATGCGTTGTTCCTTAAGCAATGTAACCAAGGTAGGCTATAGCCCTAGTAAATAGGATTCTGCTTCAGCTAGTGATTCCAATCTAAACTAAATTTATCAGTGGTATTCCACGAGTAATTAATTTAACACTAGACCAGCTTTGGTGATGTTTAAAGAGTAGGCTTATTAAGGCTATGGCAGCAGCCGGTTAAGGTCGGAATGAATGAATTTGATTTTGGAGCATGTACTAGCAACCGAGCATTGTTATAAAACTTAACGTTTCAACTTTGTATCTTCTGTGTGCTTCCCTTTGCCTAACTGAGGTGGTTGTTGTAAATGTAAAGTGTCTTTTCCAAGAACTAGGTTTAGCACTGGGTGTGCAATGTGCGGGTTGTTCTACCGCAAACTTTTCTATTGTTTTAGACTACCGGTAGTACAACTATCTGTCTGTGCTTGTTGACACAACCCATGCATCCCATGCTCCCAACAACTAAAAATTGATTTAATAGTTAAATATCTGAAGCTGGTGATAGTGTTGCCTAATAAACAACTTTCTCTCATTGGTAGCAATTGGTGTTGAGAGCCGAATCGAGTCCTCAACGCCAAGGACCAGCAAAAAAATATAACTGAAGAGGCGACCTTGCGTTCGTCAAATCGAATAAGATTAAGTGGTAGATGATGCGTAGTCGGCCGAAGGTGGGGGCCGGTTTTTTGTGGGATTAATTTATTTATGGTGGTTTTGGTTTCGGGGCGTCGTCAGCTATCGTGTCTTATTCAAGTAGACTATCATATCTATTTGAGTGAGATATGATGGATGGCGATGGTTTGGGGTCGGTTTTGTCGTGGGTGGGTTGATTTTGCAGAGGGTTGGCTTTTGTTTTGGCTGGCTGAGCGTTATTTGCCATTCAATCTTATTCTCTCATTGGTGTAACAAAAAATTTGCAGTTTTATTGTTATTAGTGCTAACATTTTTCTATTTATGTATATTTCCTTTTTTTACAACTTTTCTCCTTAAATTGCTTGTAGTTTTAAAGTGTATCTTTCATAATAATCGGTAGATTATAATAATTTTTTTTTTGCATACCACTGAGCACTACACACATTCCAGAAATAAAATTTTGGCGTCTAAGATTTTTTTAAAAAAAGTACTGTACCCCAAACAAGTCTTATTAATTTTGAATGTACAACTTCAAGTCGGCAGCACTGTCTAGTGTTTTTTTTTTTTTTGTTTCCTTTATGTGTTGTGTTACTTATTTTCATTTTTTCAAATTATTTTTACCGCCATAAGTGTAGAAGTATTGCCATAAAGGTGCAGTTGACCTAGATGACCTGGTGGTCTTTTCGCTGTGTCCTTCCTGCGTATTTTTGCGTATGGTTAAATAAACTTGAAACTTAAGTGAGCAACTGAGCACTGCACAATAACTTACCGGTATTGGTAATAAGTCAATGGGAGGCAGGTAGGCCTATAACCTAATGCCATTTCAGTACATCAGACATACGGTACTGCATCATACATAAGCATTATCTCAAATCTGTAAATTGTGTAGTGCGGAGTGGTAAGCTCTTAGCCTACAGCTACCGGTACGGTAACCTAGTTTTTTGTGAAAAAATTAAAAAATAGGCCTAACACTTAATGGAACAACATGTTTTGACTCTTTTTCCCAGTGCTTAGTTTGAAGTTAAAGCATGTGTATGATTTTTTTACAGTATAAACTGGTAAATAAATTGTGATAGCCTACTGATATTTAAGTTATTATGAACAGTAACTCTAAGTCTATACTGGTATTTTTTCTTGTTTTTGTTGTTTATCATTGTTTGCTATGTACCAAAGCAAACAAGTTTAAATCCAATGCTATAAAAACATTTTCAAAATTTTCTGTCAATGACGTCTTAAATTCAAAATTTGGAAAGCGTGTGATTTTAAGTAGCACATATAAAGTTGATGATGTTGGTGGTGTTGGAAGATCTCTTGATGGGATTGGAGGATTATCTGGAGGAGGTGCTACTAGTAGATTACTTGTAAATTATCAAGAACCATATCGAAGTCAGATCTTGGATTTTTTGTTCAAGCCTCAGTTTGGTGCGTCTTTGCACATTTTAAAAGTCGAAATTGGTGGAGATGCTCAAAGCACAGAGGGAACAGAGCACTCGCACATGCATGCAGAAAATGATGAAAATTACACAAGAGGGTGAGTGTAAAGTACGGAAGTAGTCTACAGCATAGGCATCAATTTTTTGTTCATTAAGCAAATTCTGAGGGGCGAAATGTTTTTGCAAAGTTTGGTTAAACTTACCAGTAATAATTCTATTTAAGTCCAGAATTTTGCCCCCAAATTCAGGTGAAGACCGGAAAAAGGTCTTTGCCGCTTTCTGGTTCTATCTCAGTCCAGAATTTCTGATTTCTTGTTGCCAAGTGGGTTTTACTTGGCAAAAACCCGAGGGGGCCAGACATACTTCGCCCCCTTCAGAGTCAAACCCGAGGGAGCGCTGCCCCCTGGCCCCCTCAAAATCGACGCCTATGGTCTACAGCAGGGGTTCTTAACCAAGTTTTCCGATTCCCCACTTTTTAGTTTGCCAACTCTCCATTTCCCACCAGGCCACAATCATAGGCGTAACTTTTTGTTGGACAAAGATATCGTATAGAATGGAAGATCAGAAGCTGTAACCTGGTTTGGCATGCAACCAGGATTTTAATAAAGGCAGTGTCTGCTGCACCGGACCGGTTTCCAACATCAAATCGTTGTTGAACCAGACCTGTTTCCAACATCAAATTGCTGCTGCATCGACGGCGCCGGTTGTTTCTTTTTGCTCTTCAATTTACTATCTCTCAAGCTGGCATTGCTGTTCGAACCCTAACTCTAATCGTAAGGTTCTAGGGAAAGAAAAATTTTGTTGCGATATTGATCTCTAGGTACTATTTTTGCCAAGTGTGTCTAGCACGAATTGATACCCCAACCCTCGGATTGGCAGGCGAGCGTGCTAACCACTACACTACCTGGTCTTCGCATTTGATGCGTCAAAGTGCTGTATTTAACTTAAATCATTGAGAAAAAAGCAATATAATAGGCTGCTGGTGCAGCAGCAATTAAGTGTCGGAAACCAGTGCCGGTTCCCTAGACACTAAAAGGAGAGGGAAAATGTCTTAATTGGGAGACGTGTTGTGTCAACTACTGTAAGTCAAACATATTACAGACGTGGGTCTAGGGGCAGAGCTCCCAACCGCTGGTGGTTGTTGGTGATTTTTGGAAAAAAATAACTATTTTAATGTCATTGGATCACATTTCGCACATTTGGAAAAACTAAATTTTTAACATTTTAAAGCCATTTGAAAAAAATTAGATTGTTCAGTCCTCCTTTTAGTTACAGTTTAAGTCTAAAACATGTTTAAAATCTTACATTTTGGTGTTAAATTTTGTAAGTGATTTGGCTCAGGTAGGGGAAAGTAAAGTACATTGGCCCCTGCAATATTTTAGCAGCAAATAGTAATCCACTTGAAGATTGGCCTGAACGATTTTTGTTCTGTCATGAAAGTAACAGTTGTAAGAGTACTTGTGCAACTACAGGGCCTAGGCCACCTCAATTTAAATTCAATAATTTGTTCAATGGGCATTTCCTTTAGCTATTTTTTTCCAAAAGTACTTTTTCGCGTAAAAACTGGAGAGGTGGAAGTGAGTTTTAATTGAAAAATGGTACGATAGATGGTTACACCTATATATACTAACCATGTTATTGCTCTGCCTTTTAATGTTGCGCGGTACCCTTGTACTTTAGGGATTTTTGCAACGTCTTTCTGCCAAATCTGAAATATAGATGAAGATCAAACAAAGTCTTACCATCTGAGCGTGGAGCCCCTGGGAGTGTGTGCCATATGGTAAACCTGGCCCTGGTTATTGCATTGTGATCATGAAAAGGTTAGATAGGGCCTGAGGTAGCAACTTTTAGGAAAAAACTCATAATATTTTCCAGATTATAAATTTAAATTGGTTGGCAAAATTTGTATTGAAGGGGCCCATGCCCCGTGGTTGTCATCGATTCATTCATTCATTCATTCTTTTTTTATTCTTGACCACCACAACAATAGCAAATGCATGGTAACACAATAATAACATGAAGAGTCAGGAAAAGGAAGTAGCGACACAACGTCAGACGTTAAGACATGCAGAGGATACTGAACACAAAAAAGCGATTTTTATTTGCATGGTTGCTACACCTGTCACACCAGCTCAAAGTACATTGTAGGCCTAATCAATCACAATCATCAACATACACGCAGGCACACAAGATGGAAGTAAAACTAACGACTGGAGTAGTTGTTCGAATGATTGATAAAGAGAAAAGAGAGGGACAGTGACCAGTGCAAGGCCAGGCACGGTTACGTAGGTGGTCAACGGGTGGCGCAACCGGCCCAAAACTATATTTAGCTCAACGGAGCATGGTGAGGAAAGAAAAACCACCCTGAAAATGAAACCTCACCGGGTCCAGAAACCCTTTCAAGTAGCAGCTGGTCATAGCATCAAGACAATAACAATTTTGCAATCGATACATATGCATCAAAACAATTATACACAACATATAGCAATATGAGTCACACCATCCACATTGTGTCTAAATAATTAGCTGGTACAAAGTACCAAACTTGTGATCTCTCCGATATCTTAGTCAGAACGAAGGTATACCCACAAGAGGAACTAAATTTGTGTCTATGCAATGTTGATAATGTGTATCTCACACCAGTTAAGGTAGAGCCCGGTGATACTCAACTTAAACGGCAATGGCTTTAGTCACCTTGCTGTGCGATGTACTGGAATTCACCGGCAAGCAGTTAATTGCCTATTTATCATGAAGCACTTTTAAGTTTTAGTAAAATTATTACCAAGTCATCAGGTTTTGTACTAAGTTTTAGCACCCCAGGACTCTACCAAGGCGTTCAAGCAGTAGTCAGAAATAGTAACGTAATAAAAAAAAAAAAAAAAAAAGACACAGCCAAAAAAAAAAAACAACAAAAAAAAACGAGAAAGTAAGCTACAACAAACAACAGATAACGAAAACAAGTAAGGACAATAGCTGCTATTTTTACAAGCAGAGCAATAAGATTATGGTAAGAAATGGATAAATGACAATCTTTTCATAAGGTATAATTAAACATGCCCAAGCAAAATGTTATGTATGTGATGGTATACTGATTTGATGTCAAATAGATCTGAACCAAGAATTGATTAACATAATATCTTGACCTTGGATCAATAACCAGCATAAGAGAATTGTCCGTATTTAAAGTTCAAGTCGATAATTTACTACACCACTTCAGTTTTTGTTGCCTTGCCCATTCGAACGTACACCTTGCGTAGCCACCATCATCCAATCCTGCTTACTGCTGGGGTTGTAGACTTGAAGAAAAACCTGAAAGAAAGATAACAAAGCAGGAAAAGGAAAACCAAAATAAATAAATTGAGGAAGGAAAAAATGCAGATTTTCGAGGACATAGAAATGGGATTTTAAGATTAGTGACGACAACATAATATAATCTTTTAGCATACTTCGACCAGTTTATTCCGATCCAAAAACTTTCCGAGTTTTCTAGAACTTTTATTATAACCACCAAGCAGAGTTACTTTTCGGGACTAATCCTGTCCAAAGTGTAACAAGATTAGCAAAACAGTACTATAGTATTACACATAAAACGCAAACAATGCCCTAGAAATCAGACTTGTATTAAGTCTTTACATAAAATATTTCGCATTTTTAAATTAAATGATGCTATCGTGAGATCCTGGGACTTGAAAGAAGTGGGAACTTTACTCCAAAGGGATGGGCCACGGTGAGAGATAGATTGTTGGCACACATTGGTTGAACAGAACTTTGGAATTATTTTAGAATTGTTTCTGGTATTATATTGCGAATGATTAGTGACAAAGATTTTGCTGAATACTGAAGGATTTTTATTTTTGTTCTGCTTAAACATAAATACAGCAATGTCTTTAAATAAAAGTTGATCAATTGTTAGTATTTCATATTTTTGCCTAATGTCTGTGATGTCACTGTTACGGTTTCGACCACATGCTAACCTAATAAATTTGTCACACAATTTCTGTAACTTGTTTGTAATTGTTGTGTTACCATAGTACCAACTAGAGATGCAGTACTGCAAGTGACTGCCCATCAATGAATGATATAAGGTGATTAGTGTTCCTTGATTCAAAAAAGGTTTTACTCTTCTCGCAGCTGCCAAGCCAGATCTCAGTTTGTTGAGCACATGTTTAGCATGAACTGACCAAGTTAGATGCTCATCAATATGAACACCAAGAAATTTTAAAGAGCTAACTTGTTCAAAATCAAGTTTTCTTAATGAGATGGATTGATCAGAAGGTGGAGTTTTTGATTTAGTTGACCTAAACAACATACATTTTGTTTTGGATGCATTGATTGATAATTTATTAGCAATCATCCACTGATCAATGTTCTGGAGATCTTGCTGAGCGTTGGCATAAAGTGAGTGATAGTTTTTGTTTTGAAAGAATACACTTGTGTCGTCAGCAAACATGATCGAGTTACCATATTTTAAACAATTTTTGAAGTCATTAACATAAATAAGAAAAAGAAGTTGGCCTAAATTTGACCCCTGTGGTACGCCCCGTTTCACAGGATTGACTGACTTCGAAAGAATCCCAGAGCATTCCACTTTTTGCGTTCTTCCGCTTAGATAGCTTTTAATCCAGTCAAGAGCTATGCCTCTGATTCTGCTATGTTCCAGTTTAGATAACAAAATGCTGTGATCGATCGTGTCGAAAGCCTTCGATAGGTCTAAAAATACTCCAAGGGTAGGTGTTTTGTTAGCAAGTGACTCAGTTATGTTGTGAATTAAGAAGGACAAGGCATGACTTGTGCCGTGTTTTTTTCTGAAACCAAATTGCTGTTGGAAGAAAAAGTGGTGTCGTTCTAAAAAGGAATATAACCTACTGTACATGATTTTTTCTAGGATTTTTGATACATTGGACAATAAGCTGATTGGTCTGTAGTTGTTGATATCTTTTGCATTTCCCTTCTTGAAGACAGGACATACTTTGGCAATTCTAAAGTCATTTATGAATTCACCTTTACTCAAAGATAAATTAAATACATGGCTAAGAGCAACTAAAATATTGTCTGGAGAAGCTTTTAAGACCTTAGTTGGAACTAAATCTAAGCCAGCACTTAGTTTGTTTTTTAATTTTAGTATAATATTAGAGATTTCTGAGGGACATGTAGGCCAAACATACATTGAGGGCAAGGAAGAGATGCTTAAATATTCAGAGAAAATAGTGTTACTTGAGGGGAGAGTGTCGACTAGTTTTTTAGCAGCGGTAGAAAAATGATCGTTAAAATCATTTGCAACTGACTGTGGATCATTTACCTCAGTGCCATTACTTAATAAAGTAATGCCATTAGATTTGCTTCGTTTTCCAAGTAAAGAGTTGATATATCGCCAAGTACCTTTAATATCACACTTGTGCATTTGAAACTTGGTTTTGTAGAAAGCCTGTTTTTTTTCTTTAACTGCTCTGTAATAAAGATTTCTAGCTTGGGTAAATAATGCTTTTGTTCTAGAAGTTTTGTTTGTCATGTATTGTTTGAATAGTTTTTCCTTGCACTGCAGTAAATTTTTAAGCTCTTGGTCAAACCATCTTTTTTGCGGTTTCAGTCTAGAAAGTCTTTTTTTCAAGGGAAAATGCTTCTTAAACTTGTTTCTGTAATCTTGGTAAAATTTGTTATATGCTTTGTTTGGATCAGTTTCGTTTAAGACAGGGGTTATGTCAAGTTCAGAGAGAGATTTGGAGAAGGATTCAATTTTTGAATCACTAAACTGGCGATAGTACTCACTACCTGATTTAGAACTTTTACATTTCTTTACTGCAATGCTCATCATTGTAGCTAGATGGTCTGAAATTGAGAAAGTTATGATACAACTTTTTACTTTTTGTAGTGTGTTACTGTTTGTCCATATTTGGTCAAGTAATGTAGAACTATTATCTGTTATTCTCGTTGGCCTATTGATTAAGGAACTGAATCCATGATCATACATAACATCAATGAATTTTGTCACATTTGGTTCATCGCAATCTAAAATGTTATAATTGAAATCTCCAAATAAGAAACTTTCTCTTTTATTTATTTTTCTCAGAATATTGTCTAGATCAGCAAGGAACATTTTTTGTGCATTACCATTATTACAAGGAAAATGATATATGTTCCCACAAGTTATAACTTTATCTTGAAATTTGATATCTACAAAGATAGATTCAAATATTTTTTCATTCATTATATCTAAGTCAATGCGGTGAGTGAACTCAATGTCGTCTCTAATGTAGAATGCAACACCACCTCCACGGTATTTTGATCTAGGGTTTGAGAGAAAAGTATAGTTGGAGAGATTGGTGTGGGGACCAAGTTGGTCAGGTTTGAGCCAGGTTTCAGTAACTGCAATGATACTGGGTGTAAAAGTAAGTGCTGATAAAAGACTTTCAAGTTTTGCAAAATTTTTGTAGTTGTTTAAAGATCTAATGTTAACACTAATGGCTGTGAAGTTAAAATGGTAATTAGAATCATGTATCAAATATTTTTTAACTAGGTTAGTTGTTACATACTGTGTTTTTGAATTTATAGTAAATGAGTCATCCTCTTCTAAAATAATATCATTATCAGTATCATTGATAGATGTATTGTCACTGTTTATAGTGTTGTTAAACATTAAATTCAAATCATGGTCATTAAGAGTTTTGTCATAACAAGAGTCAGTAGGGTTAAAAATGTCATCAAATTCAACTTCAGAACAAGAAGCAAAAGGAAATGAGAAATCACAGAAGCTACATGTCCAGTCAGCAGTTGTAGTAGGTTTAATTTGAAGGTTATTTTGGGCTTTTCTGCCAGGGCATTTTACATGCTTAAATTGTAAGCATTGTGAGCAAGTTAATGATTTTTGATTTTTTCTGATTGTTTTCTCACAGTCAAGGCAAGTCTTTGAAATTTGCTTTGGCATAAAGGGTATCATATGACAAAAAAAAAAAAAAAAAAGTAATAATAATGATAATCAAAAAAATGCAATAGAAAGACAAAAAAAAAATGCAGAGTAAGGAGCAAATGTAGTCTTGAGAGTGTAACAAGTACAAACTAACAGGTAAAAAAAAGCTATACATAGTCAGTGGTGGGGCTATAAGTTTTTTATTAAGGGTTGAAGTCAAAAAAAATTAAGGGAAGGGTAACAGCTAGCTATTTTGAAACTATAACATTAATTAGGGAGTACACACCATCTGATTCCCAATACCATTGGGTTAGCCTGTTTGCGGTCCGCAAAAAATGCTCAATCTTAAATTCATTTGCAAGAATGTATAAAAAGGAATGTATGTAAACCAAACACATTCTCCAGACCACAAAAAGCATCCAAGGTACCAGAAGTGCTTAAGAATCTGAAGGTGTATATCAGATATCATGCTCAGGTGCACATTGCATTTAATCTTGTGCGCCTTATATAAAAGATTAAAGGTAATAGAGGTCGTAATGATACTGCGCCTGATAGTCCAAACTTTATGATTTACAAATTTACTGGTACTGCAACTACATAATCACAATGACTTAAGAATCTAGCAATCTTTTAATATCTCCAAAGTCATCAATTACTTGCCTTTTGTTTTTGAAGAAGCAGTATACATTACCATAGAAGGTCCAAACATTCCGAAACCCAAAAGCATTTCTGGCCTCCTCCACTAATGCCAACCGTCGTTTTGTTAATGACTCGGTGATCGATAACTTTTCCGCATTCTCTTCCTCAGATTTCAGGTTCTTCTTAGAGCTGTAGATGGAGTCCCGCACTGATCGCCTCACAAACTTGATAATGATGGGGGATGTGTCTTTTTTCCTAGAAGGAAGAATATGGCAAGTATCAATGTCAAAGGTCTTAATACGGTGACTTAGTCCAAGCCTTAAGTTAAGCTTATTTACAACATAAGATTCAAACTCTGTATAGCTACTCTCCTTTTTGGGAATATCGCGACATCCGTGTAAGATTAGACAGTTGCGCCGACTGTACTGCTCCAGGTCATCGATGGCTCTTTCGTTCTTGCTCGTTTGTCGTGCAATCTCCTTCACGGTGGTTTCCAGTCGACTGATTGCTTCCTCCATCTTCTTGAGCTGCTGACCCTGGATTTCACGATTTGCACTGTCTGTGGGCCTAATTGTTGTTTCGGCATTATCTGAAATAAATGAGATCTTATCAGCAGCACTAGTGGATTTTGAATCTAAATATTGCTTTGCATACCTTTTTTGAGTAGCCTTGAGTTCTAAGACCTCAGCCATGACCTTCTCAAGGCTATACTTACCACTACCAGTTGAAGTTCCAGCCATTGTCTTTTAGAGCCTGAATAATCCGCAACTTAGTACACTATTTTGACAAAATTAGAAAAAGATATTTAGCCTAGGTTTATAGCCTACTGTTAATAACTATAGCTAGTTCTACCAATCAACTTAATTCACTCTTAACCAATCATCTTATTCAAATAGAATATTATTATGATTGTTAATTACTGTTGTATGCAAAAAAGGAAGCCCCTTCGCCCCCCCCTGGCTAAGCCTCACAGCATTGGTCTTTGCCAAATTATATAGTGTTGTCACTTTTACCCAAACATAACGTACAATATCTTATATATTGGTTGTTTTTGTTATTAAAAGTCTTTTTGGTTGTGATTTGTAAAGTAAGTCACCATGTGATGTGTTAAATTTTAAAGCAGTGTTCTTCTGTCCTGGCAGTCATTCCCCGCTTGGCAACTCAGCCATTCCCCTCCAGTGGGGAATTCCCCACAGGTTAAGAACCACTGGTCTACAGTAAGAACTTCTTAATTTTTTAAAGTCCTAAATTTCTTGACCAGTGGTATGCTGTAGGAAGTGTCTACAGCAACGGTCCGGTTTCCAACATCAAAAAGATGCTGCACCGGCAGCACTTATTGTTAGATTTTATTGCTTATTGCTGTTTTTTCATTAATTCGACTTAAATACGGCACTTTGGTGCATTCAAGCATTGCCCCGGTGGTGTAGTGGTAAGAGTGTGCGACTGCAGAGTCATGCAATCGAGTTTGTTTCAAGCTGAATGTATATACTTGACTAGTCTTGTGGTTATATACGTACTGTAGATTCGCACTGTGTTCTTTAATTCTTTTCCTTCAGAACCTTGGGTTAGAGTTAGGGTTCAGGCAGTGATACCAGTCTGAGAGATAGCAAATCCAAGTGCAACAAGAAATGACCGGTGCAGCATCTTTTTTCTGTTAGAAACCGGGTCGGTGCTCTAGACACTGCCTATTTTTTAGGCAGGAATAACACGATCAACTTTTTTGCTTAATTTTCTTACATCCTTATTTTTTGAGCTATCACATCTAGACGCAATTTTCTTGCTCAGTTTCTTGGCAGTCGGAAACATCCTGGTTTTTCAGGAAACAAATTGCCGAAGCTATTACGTGAATTATTTTGCTGAAAGCATTTATGCAGTATTTAAGAAATTTCTTGAAAATTTGCTGCATCGATAGTAATATTATGCGCTTTGTCGATTTATTGTTATTTTTTGTTTGCCAAAATGATACGAGGATGTTCAGTCGTTCACAGAAGCGAAAAGCTGTAGCTATAGTATTAAGTTGCTATTAAAGTTCTGCTGCAAATTGTGTGAATTTTTTTTTGATCTGCAATGAAATAAGATAGATAAATCGAAAATGTCAAAATACCTTTACTTGTGTGGAAATCTTGGCGTATGGCGTAGCTTTTTTTGTGATGTTATCTGTCACCAATAAATTTGCCTAACATTTCATGATTGATCAAGTAATATTAACCATGTAAATTCTTTGCGGTAGCTGTGGTGTCAGAGGGCTCAATAATTGGATGTCATGGTAACTTCAAACTTTATTGTGTTCCAATAAGAATAAGAGCGTTTGTTTTTGGTTTCTTTCAAAATCAGCTTGAAAAAGCTGAAAATTATCTACTGAAATTTATCTTTATGGCTTAAAAATGCAACATTTATTCATTCAACATAATTCATTCAGCTAAGCAACCCAAAATGGAAAAGGCATTACAAAGTCATATTGCTGTAGTGCACATGTAAGGACGTCGAAACATTAAGCACTACAAAGATATGAAAAAAAGTCCCAACATACTGTAAAGTACTATCTGAGCACATACTGTAAATTATCTTAGCACTAGTAAGGAGGCTGCGAATGGACTTCACGGTCTTTGAGTCAAGCAGCCACCTATTGTGTAAATGATGTCATTGGGGCATTAACATGGCGACAATGATGCAATCAATAACGACTGAGATATGCAGCATTGGGAACTGATTAAACAATTAATAACAGCTAATTAGAAGTTTTTTGTATTGTAAACTAAATCGTTTTTTGGGTAAAGACTTAATAGCCAAAAGAATATTATGCCAGATTTTGACTTCATTATTCATTATACTTTTTTGCAATCTAATAGTAAAATACCTAGGGATATGAAGAGTATGGCTGCATGAGGAGTTGACTGCTCTGGTGATTTGTGTGGATACTTGACTAGACTTTATATAGAGGGGCGATAGCAGTGCAGGAAGATGGGAGTGAAGGTGGCAGTGAACAATTTCGGCGGTTTCATGTTTAACCAAGTCCTATAGTTTGAGAACATTTAATTGAGAGAAGAAAGGAGTCACATGGTCTTGAGATTTGCAACCAGCAACAAGTTTGACTGCTTTGTTTTGCAGTGAAGCCAGTTTGTTCAGGTGAAGGAAACGTACAACCCCAAATAGTTACAGGCTCTTTTACCAGTAGACATGTCAAATTTTAACCAAAAAAATATCAAAATCTTCACTAATTTGGCACTAGTGAAAGCTGGGCTGGAAACTTTTTTCTGATCTGAAGGAAATTTTCAACATCTTGATTAGAACCACAGCACACATTGAATACCTATTACAGTTTGATTAGGCCTATTACTAAATAGTGAGCAAAAGCTTATTTCCATTTGATCTCAATCGAAAACTTCTGAAACCACTTTCCAAGCATTTGATTATTTACTTTAAATCTCTTTGAACTCGGGATTTAGTATGTTCCACAGGCACTGCTCTGCTTTGATCTTCCTAATTAAAAGTTCTATTTCATGAGTTGACCATGGCGGCATGTTGATAATTATACTGCAGTTCTGGTTGATAACTTTTCAGAATGAATTTGGAAAAGGCCAAGCACAAGTTTGAATAGGAAGAATTGGGTAATCGATATGGGATTGTAAACAAAACAGCAGGCAACATGTTTAGTCTTAGAAGAAATATGAGAAAACAGCAGGCTCAATGTTGTAATTCGTCATTGTTAATTAAATCAAAAGCGGTAAAATTTTGTTCAACATTTTGCTTAATAATTGTGAGTATTCTGCAGCTCAATATTTTCAAAGGTACGGCTAAAAGCTTAGTTTTCACTGTTAAGAACAATGGCTTTTAGAAAACTTGCTGGCAAAATATAGCTCGGTTCTATTTCCCCACAAGAACTCAGCGAGACTTTCTAGACACTGATTTTTACTCTCACACAGCTATGCAATAAAATTGCTGACAGGTGCCTGCTGCTCGCAATAGTGCATCATAAACTTACACAACCTTTCGTAGGATTGATGTAAGAAAATCATGCAAAAAAACTTGATTGTGTGATTCCAGCCTTAGTCATGATGATTATGAAGAGTAAATTCATCAAATTTTAAGTAAATATAATTAAAAAATTTTGAGCTATATGCAAATATATTGCATTGTTAAAAGTTGCTAGTGTGCTACTATTTAAAAGACCTATGCATGTACAGTAGGGTGTTGCAGGCACCCCGACCATCTCAGATTTTGCTTACCTTTTTTTCAAACTGTGTTTAGTTTAGTAGAACATGAATATGGAGTTTCAAAAAATTTCATCGACGTTTACCCTACCCGCCGGGGCATTTTCCAGATCCACTTTTTGAAAAAAATCAACTTTTTCGTCACTGGAGGGCGCCATGTAAAATATACATAACTGGAAGTGGTTTTAAAAGATGCCCCTTCTTGTTCTACACATATTAAAAAAAAAAACTGAGTGCATTGGACCATTAGGTCCAAAGATATAGATCATTTTATGGTCATATTTTTACTCATTATTGCCTCCAGTGGTGGGAAGGTAAGTTGCATTAACTCAAAAACTGCTCAACCAATTGACACAGAATTTATGTACCCCCGCATTTTCAGGGGTGAGTTTTTCATTTATGTCCTTGGTTTGAGTTGGAACTGCCACTGGAAGGCAGTAATGTATCTTTTTTTCATTGATTGTTGCTTTTCCATTGCTTCATGTTTATATGACGCAGTTGTGTTATTGTTGAATAGCAGTAAATAGAACTCTGAACAATACATAACAGTAGTGATCCAAATAAGCAACTTATTTGAGACTAAAATTGTTGAGAAATCCAAAAAAAAGCAACATCAAAGATTTTATTGAATAACAGTTCAAAGAACATTGAACAATACATAACAGTGTTTCCCATTGTCACGAAATAATAATTTTGAATGCCTGAGATAGGATTATTTGCTGCATTTGATGCATACGTGACTGATTTACTACTTTTGCCGCCTTTTTGATTTAGAATATTCTGGATGTTTCTTTTCTAGTATTTTCTACTGTCTTCTATTAATCACCGGAATGATTAGTTGTTTACATGTCTTAATTGCTATATTTAGACTTGAAGTTTGTGATGTCACAATTACGCTATTGTTGTGTTTTCGCAATCGCCAATATGTTTTCTATTGTGACGTTTCATGGATTGTTCTGGGAGATTCGATAGCTTGTGCCCAGTATAAATAAGCGGATTGTTTTGATTCTTAATTCTATTCTGATATTCTAAAAGTGGATGATTTTTAGGTATTAGTTTCGTGGGCGTTTTTGCCGAGTGTGTATATCTGTGGTTGGCTTGTGTAGCTGTGTAGTTTGGCGATCTGAATTGGGCGATCACGAGAGTGTGTAAGGTGCGACTTGAACCTGGTCGGTCGCGGTTAAGTCTTTTACGATCTGAACCTGGTCGATCGTAAGAAGTGTTAGTGGAGCGATTTTGCTCAGTGAAAGTGGTTTTGTGTTTTCAATCTTAAATAGAAGTTTTAATTTAAGATTGTGTACTGCTTTCTGAGATTCAAGAAGCTAAAGGAACTATCAACTGCCATTTTCGATTCGTCAATTAACATCTCAGTCGTTCTCTAGTTTCAGCCGACGTGGGCAATTCTAGGGATTAAAGGTTGTACTCTAGCCAAGTATCAACGATCGCGACACCCATAAGCAACTTATTCGAGGCTAAAATTGTTGAGAAATCCCCCCAAAAAAAGAACATCAAAGATTTTACCAAGTTGGAAAATATTGGACAGTTTTTTCATTTCTCTACAATTTTAGCAACCAAAAAGTTGCACTACACAGCAGCAAGTGTACACTTATATAAACACTGTACAACAGCACAGTACACAGTAAAGTTTAGCTGGAAGTAAAGGGGCGTTTTCGAAGGTTGGGAATTTTCTTTCTGTCCTCTTCGACCACCTGCATGTAATTTTGGAGGTTTTTTTCGACTTTAGCTAAATGCAAGAAGTCTGCCACAAGCTTCACTCCCCTTTTGGCAGAGTTGTTACATACTTTCAGTCCACTTATGATCTCACTGCCGAGAGCATAGTCCTCATCATCTTCCCACTGCGTTGCAGGCTTTCTAGAAAAGCAGAAGGGATCGAAAGAATCCGAAAAAACATAGTGCTATCAACAGTAGCAAATTGGCTCAAAGAAAGGTGTTGCCCAGCTGTGACGTCTGGCAATTCTGGCTTGCTAAATCCATTGCCATATCTTTTTGTGAACTTCATACTGGCACTGCTAGTGCTACACTGAGATGCATTTATACTGTCGGCCAAAAGATTTTTTTTCTTTATAAGTGGCTTCTTCATCCCACAAGGCTAAGGGAATTAATTCGCCTGAGAGATATCAAGTGTGCCTTGAAAAGGCTTTTAGAGCAGCAGCACTTACAACAAGGTCAACATTAGCAAAGCTCTTGATGTTGTTGACAAGTTCCAGGTCCTGGTGTGGTGCTGATGCTGCAAGGGGACAGTTGATCTATCACGAATGAAGAACGAATGTGCAGAAGTCCACAAATCTAGAAATCTTTTGTAACTGAGACTTGGAAGCAATTCCTTGAGGGATATATTCTTGCAGCATTGCCATTTTGTAACAATAGAACTGTTTCCCCATCAATCAAGCTTTGTGAACAGCACCACATCCCAAGAACTGGAATCGTCCTTCATAAAGTCCAATGTATGCTTCCATTAAGTCCAACAATTCTTTATATTCACCTCTTGGATATGCTTCCACTTCACGAATGCTGTCAATTAGCACTTAGAGCTTTGTAGCTTGTGTGATGGCAAATTACCCTAGCTCTTGTGGGCCTCTGGTATGGAGTTCTGCTGTTGTGTGTGGAGTTGCTGGAAAACTTTTGTCTCGAAATCTTTTGAAAACTTTGATGTCTGGTGAACAGGCTTGTAAAAGTTCCTGATCAAAAGGAACTAGTTACAGTTACAAGTTCCTTTTCCCAAACAGGAACTAGTTCCAGTTCCTTACTTTAAAATGTAACTAGTTCCAGCTACAAAGTTACAGCTCCTGAAAAGGAACTTTTACGTTACAAGTTACGTTCCTTTTGATGGTAACCAAAGATTCAATAAACAATCATCGCAATAAAAAATGATGGAATTTTAGGAGAATGGATTGTGTGGCAGCTGGGCACAGTTTTGCGACGTTTCAGATGAAACTGTTTTGCCAAAAGTAGGCAGGAGTGGTCCTGGTTGCCGATTAGTGGGAAATAATCAAACCAATAACGTACAAATTATGACGTTTCACTTTTCAAACTTAAAGCAAGATGCGAAAGTTTCTGAAGTTACTGTTTAATGAACACAAAAAACTGCAAAAAATTACGATAACAGTTCCCAAACAATGCTACCTTGCTACATAAGCTGAGGTGCATTAATTACTCAAAATTTTTAAAACAACGGTGAAACAAGTGATTAATAGGCCGCTTTATTATAGAAGTAAGCAACCTTTTCACTAAAAGAATTTCTACAACTGGCGTATTTTATAAGCCGAAAAATTTCTGTGATACTCAAGTGAAACTTAAGCATTCCATTAGCTCTTATTATCACTATTCACAAAAACAACGTACATGATTGTTGTTGTTGACTGTTGTTACCTATCAAAACGCTCAATTTTTTGGCCGTGGATAAATACTGAAGTTCTACTACCGCACAGTTAGGAAAAATAGGCTTCAATTTTTAACACATGGGAAAGTTTAATTTGCTTATACTCGCCACTGGTAAATGTAACAGCAGTAGAGCATCGATTATACGCAGTGTCTCGATTTGAGGCTGGAGATGGATCGGTAAACCTACAGTATTATTTCTTGGCTAATCAAACCAAATAGTAGGCTACCGTTAAAATACTCTGCATTGTAATGCGCATCATGGTTCTATCATCGTCATTAGCTGGAAGTACTTAACCGACTATCGACAGTATAAAAAAGGCGCAAGTTCAAACAAAGGATTTGTTGCATTTTGTAAATAAAGATGCTTCGAAATGTTCATCGGACATGCGCACTCTTTGGGGTTGTAAAATTTGCCCTCCAGAGCTAAATAAGCGTTCACATGCAGCTCTCGATGGCAAAGGAGTGTTAAGCTCCAAAGCCAATGGTTTTAGAGAAGCACATTGCCCATTAAAAATGGAACAGTCCTTAACTTCTGAAGCAAAATAAATATCAAGAACATGTTTGGTATTATCTTTCTGCTTCTTTTTAAAAAAGTGTTTTGCTGAACTCTCTTCACAAGCTTCAAAGTTATTGTCATGAAGACTATGGCAGCAGTTTTCCCTCAAATGTTCCTTAATGAATTGCACGCCTGAAAAACATTAAAATACACATGATCAAATTTTATGACCATAACGAGAGCTTGTTGCCACTCAGAACTGCAGAATACAGGCGTTTCCTCCAGTCAGCTGACGTTCTCTATTCGTAGATCGGTTACAGAGCAACTGTTGTGAAAATGAACGACAAGTAAGGCATTTAAAAACAACTGTAAGAAATTGAATATCAATAAGCTCTTCTAGTCTCCAGCCACCCAAACGTATATCAAAGCAAGCGGCATGCAGTCGTAGCTGAACTCAGGTCGCAGTATGGATTAAAAAATAGCCGGTGAGCAGTTCCGCTCAGTTATGCCACTGACAATATACGCTTAGGCTTCTTAATGTTACCTACATGCCACTGGCACTGACCCATTAAAAAAGTTATACCTTTTTGCAACTGGCGTTGGTCATCTGTCCAGGTGTCTTTATACTTCTGTAAAAGAATAGATGATGCAATCGCTTTTTCATTCTCTATAATATCACCAAATCGTTTTTGAATTTCTGCAATAATGGCATCAAGCAATGGCTTTAAAATCACTTTATTGGTTTTGTTTAGTTTTTCTTTTTTCTTTTCCATGCACTCGATTAAATATACAATAGTTGGAAGCAAAGACCCCATGTATGTATCTACTTCTCCTTGTAAAATGTCCAGAGAAAGTGCTAGCGGTTTCATTATACTTTTGTATACCACCAGAAATTTGATTTCAGAATCACGAAATCTGTAAACCAGTATAATATATAACAAAATTAAACAATCGCAACTTAAAGTTTTCTTTTTAAAAATGCACTCTTTTCTCACTCCTTTCGAAACAAAATTTTTACTCGTTAGTTCTTTTTTCGAATTCAACATTACGGTGGAAAAATATATTTATATAGAGAAGGCCTCCAAACTGCAGTACAAGCAGTACGGTGGTTACACTTTGATGTTAAAGCAGTAGTAGCAGATTTTATTTCTGGTAAGCGTAACAACACAAAAAATGACATTAACACTAACAGTTGAAATCAAATACACCAGGAAAGGGAAACAGCAGCAAAACGTGTAACGTTTTGACATGTGTATTATGGCCACTGTACCTTATTCTAAAATCATGTCGTTGTCTTTTATGTTTGAAAGCAAAACAAAAAATGGTAGTACAGAACTAGAGATTCTCAGTTCTTTAATTCTGTTGCCCATGCAAAATAATTATTTAACACAAATTAAATATTGCGAGTTGAGAGCCAAAAAAGGCTGAATGCTAACATTGTGCAGTGCGCACTGTGTGAAGGAGAGATATAGCGGATGTTTTTATTCCATTTTACAATCTTGGGAAAAAAACGAGGACAAACTGCATTTTCAAATACTGCGATGGAGAAAAAGGAGGCAAAAGCAAGCATTTTTCGTTAATCAGCAATGAGGAATTTCCAATGTTACTGAAGGCTCAAAAAAATGTTTTGTTAAAGCGTGGATTAATGTAAATACAAAATTTTCCCATTTTATGTAATAATCGCGATTACGATAGATTATATAATGGGGTCTGGTGTATCACGACTCACAAGTTATATGAAGCTCAAATAATCAGAGGTGGAGTCGAGGACACAAGGCTCGAGGCCAAGGCCAAGGACACAAAAAAAATCCGAGGCCAAGGCCAAGGACAGCCTTTCCAAGGACAGACACTCTCGAGGCCAAGGACAGGAATGCTCGAGGCCAAGCACCAAGGACACAAGTGCAAGTGCTCCCCCCCCAAAAAAAAGGTCTTCACAAAAATTTTTCAGGCGATCTCCAAAAAAAAAAAAGGTCTATTTTTTAGGCAATCTCCAAAAAAAAAAAAAAGGTCTTCACAAAAAGTTTTCAAGCGATCTTCACAAAAAAACCTTTTCCAAAAAATTTTTCAAGCGCTTCACAAGATTTTAACAATTCAGAAAATACTGCTGTCCTCGAGCCAAAGACAGGCCAATTTTCGAGGACTTGAGGCCTCGAGGCCAAGGCCAAGGACTTGACCTTCGAGGCCAAGGACTTCAAAATCTGTTCTCGAGTACGTCCTCGAGGCCAAGGACGTCCTTGAGGACTCCACCTCTGCAAATAATGTAGTACGAAAATTGTATTTAAAGTTTACTTGCTCCAAGAAGAAAATAAAATTACCTGGGTAGGTCAAGGCGTTGGCATAAATTATGCAATGCTTGAGATCCTTTAGCTGATGTCGGTCGTTTGCATATCCAACTCATCTGCAGAGGGTGAAAAGACGCTAAACGCTTTGACAAAATTGGATCTGCTGTCCGTAGTGGTATTTACTACTTTGCTTTTGTTACCATACTCCCTGTGAATTTCATGAAGCTGTTCAGCAAGTAACCTGTAAGTATGGCTGCCAAGCAACCTTCGACATGCTAATACAGCACTTTTGCTTTCGAACGTACTTTGACATAGCCAGTGTGCAGTAACCCCCAAATAGGAACGCCAATGAGCAGTCCAACAATCAGCTGTTGTAGCCACAAATTCAACTTCTGCTAAGGTATGCTTAAGAGCATCTTTTGAAGATCCAAACTTTTGTTCCAAACTTTTCACCACCCGATAACGAGAAGGGACTGCAAGATCTGGCTGACAAGCAGCAATAAGTTCTTTGAAGGATGGTTGCTCCATGAAAGAAAATGGCTACATTGCTTCCGTGATCACGTTTAATACAAGCTTTGTTAGTTTACTTTGCGTAACTGACGACTTGTCTTTTTTTGGTCGGGGCCACGACAGCTTCGTTTGCTTCAGGGCTTTGTTTGCATCAGATGAAGAAGAGGCAGCTTTGGCGCGTCTTTTGCTTGTTCTGGCGGTAATAGAATTAAGCTCATTTACACCTGAAGGATGGATGCACTGAAACAAATGCCAACATATTATAAAGTCTACCGACAAGTAAAGATTTTCGTGGCAAAGCAAAACCAAAGTTTATTTCCTGTTCCTGGATTGGGCAACTGATTATTTGACTACAGGAAAATAATCGCCCTTGCGCATGGTCTGATAAATGATTATTTGCAGAGCGCTCAAATCTAAGTGCTGCTGAATACTATTTAAGTTTTCCAAATTTTCTGTTGCGAGATATAAGCAAGCAACTCACTGCGCCAAATCCCCATACCACAATTCGACTTATTGTACAGGTAGTCTACTACTATTTTTAAAGACCTTGTACTTTGACTGCCGCGGCACTTCCACTGATGGCTTTGCTCTATAGCCACTAGCCCACTTGGGTAATAGCTTACCGATATTTGTAATGTTTACGTATAATCTCTTTCCATTTGCAACATGGTTAAACCATGCTTAAACGGAGTAGATTTATTGGTACATTTTTTATTACAGGCATTATTACTAAAACTTGAAGTTTCGGCTTATAATTAACTTTATAGCTTGCGTGCATTGGCGGTACGGTACGTCATGATTTTGCATTTACCAGGCTACATTAATCGTATAGTACTACAAACAAAGTTTGTGAGCGTATAATTGTGGAAAAAAGTTACGGCCTAGGTAACTTACTTTCACATGTTTTCGTAAGTTAGAATGCAAAGTGGCTCCTGTTGAAATCAAGACTTTCTTTGGCCGACATAACACGCATTCATATTTTAAATTTTGAACTGCTTGTGATTTCAAACAGTAAAACTTTTCCAATTGAGGCCAAGGGTTACCATTTTCCAAATCAGGTTGATCTTCATCTTCTATAATCTCTACTTCTGACTCTGAAGATGTTAGTGATACACTTTCTTCCATAGCTTACAGACACAATTTGCGGTAGTCACAGGCTCTCAAACAACTACTATACTGAAGGAGTCACCGTCAGTACTTAGTTAGAAACCGACGCGATACGCTTTGATTGTTTTTATTGCGTTGCAATGTGATGTCATTATCACCATATCAGTCAAAATATCACGTGTCAAATATCACGGTTACACCACGATCGAGGACGCATTTTCCGAACAGTTACGAGAAAAAAGATAGCTGTTCGCCTGAAGATTTGCATTCGCGTAGAAAAAAGTTAGTTCGAAATTGCTGATAAATAAATAAGACAAGGTTGTAAGAGTAACGTAACTTTTCAGTTTGCCAATTGTATCTCGTTCCTCAGAAAAGGAACTAGTTCCACGTTACGTTACAATTAGAAAGTTACATTTTTGAAATGCCAAAAGTTACAGCAAATGTGCGTTACATTTGTAACGCGTTACTCACAAGCCTGCTGGTGAACGGGAGGTTTCGATTTTAAGTGCTTCCCACACATGGGTGAGAAGAACCTCTTTCACATGCTTTTGTTTTTGTTTAATTTTTACCGGAGGTTACAGATCAACCCGGAGATTACAGATCAAATTATTACAGTGGCCGACCTCCGTTCTACAACAGATTTAATGATGGTCCCCGACAAAATATATTAATTCACTCGGTCACCACAGTATCTTCATCCTTTTCCTTTTCTTTCCTCATCTGTGTTTCTTTTCGAACACTTTTGTTCTCTTCGATTCTTTCTGTGACTGTATCTCTGGTAGTGTATTGCACTGTTCTATCAGTTTTCATGCTTCTTAAAAGCAAAATATCTTCTTCAATAGCTTCTTTTTCCTTCTGTGATTTGTTTTTTTTATTGTTTCCAATAATCTTCTTTTCAACATTTCTAGGCCAAACTGACATTATGAGTTTCAGTTTCGCTTGGAAATCTTTTATCGTCTGGCTTTCTGATCTTTTTCCTGGTTTTTCTCTGAACAAACTGCAGTATTCCAAGTGAAACTTAATGATGTTTTCTTCCATCTTATGTTCATACTCTTGCGTTGGTATGCATGCTTTCGTGTAGTGATCAAAACTTCTTTCAATACTAATTTGGCACAAGGTCTTTCCAAGCTTTGTTGCTTCGATTCATCATTCTCTTTTAATATCTCCAGATTAGAAAAATAGCAGAAAAGAACCTGTTTGTAACTAGGAAGTATGCTATCTCATATTTTTACATCATCTGGTCCAGGAGTTTCACATAATACCATCAACTTATTATCACTACTTCTTAATGTACCAGTACTCATATTAGGAAGCAATGTAATCAACTATAAGAAAAGCACAAAAAAATTAGAATTTGCATGAAAAATATTAAGGCTTTTCCTGAACCACAAGAAAAAAAATAATAGGAGGCTTCTGTCTAGTGCACTTCTTAGCTATACTGTACTACATATTAACCAACAGTCAATTAACCGTGCTGCTGAGCTGACCTTTGTTGTACTTTAGAGCTTAGTACTGACAATAGTGATACACTTGCTCATTAACTGAATCGAACCTTTTATTATCAAATCACATACCTTATGTTTATCATGCAAGTTACCTTTTATTCTCAAATCACATACTTATCATGCAAGTTACCTTTTTTCCTGAATTTTTCAAAAATCTGACACTGATTGCATCATCCTTTATATAGGATGATGCATGTTTTACTCACAAAGAAAGCTGATGA
This sequence comes from Trididemnum nubilum, assembly GCA_963965965.1. Lineage (NCBI taxonomy): Eukaryota > Metazoa > Chordata > Ascidiacea > Aplousobranchia > Didemnidae > Trididemnum > Trididemnum nubilum. The sequence goes on from OZ014490.1 coordinate 21,230,364, forward strand.
AATCACTTAAACCACTTCACACATTTTGATAACATGATTCTGTTTAAATTAGTTCGAGAAATTTAGAAAAAAGGTAGTGCATGATGAGTTTAAGCAAGTGATGTGAGACTAAGATGTTCTCAAGCCAATGCACATTGCACAACAAGTGTAATAATACCATTCTCAGTAAGCTCTTATAGAGGTGGAATTTCACAGAAGGAAGATCACTGACATTCAAGGCATCCACTTTAAGCCGAACTACACTTTACTGCATACTGTATTGTCATGTATAGTTCGTTTAACAAAAATAAAATTGCATCACATAAACATGTAGCAATGGAAAAGCAACAATCAATGAAAAAAAGATACATTACTGCCTTCCAGTGGCAGTTCCAACTCAAACCAAGGACATAAATGAAAAACTCACCCCTGAAAATGCGGGGGTACACCAAATTCTGTGTCAATTGGTTGGGCAGTTTTTGAGTTAATGCAACTTACCTTCCCACCACTGGAGGCAATAATGAGTAAAAATATGACCATAAAATGACCTATATCTTTGGACCTAGTGGTCCAATTCACTCAGTTTTTTTTTTAATTTGTGTAGAACAAGAAGGGGCATCTTTTAAAACCACTTCCAGTTATGTATATTTTACATGGCGCCCTCCAGTGACAAAAAAGTTGATTTTTTTCAAAAAGTGGATCTGGAAAATGCCCCGGCGGGTAGGGTAAACGTCGATGAAATTTTTTGAAACTCCATATTCATGTTCTACTGGACTAAACACAGTTTGAAAAAAAAGGTGAGCGAGTTTGGATAAGAATTTAAATTTCATGGGCGCCTGCAACACCCTAATGTACAGGTGTCATAAATATTGAAGTGGTACTGATTCTCAAGTGTAAACTACTGTGCTATATCAGGTACTACACTTTTTTGTGCAATTTTTGCTTGAAAATCTGTATTACGTTGTTTCAAAACCATGAAAGAATTTAAAATTCATATTGCACATTAGAACAAACAGCACACAGTCTGATTCAATAGGAGAATACCACTACATTCGTGGTACCGATATTCTGTGATGCATCACATTGTAGTATACTACAACTTGGTTGTATTACATGACTGACTCATAGGTCATAAGCTAGAATAATTCAACTATCACCCTAGTAGCCTTTTTTGGTAATTACTTAACGCCATTGTTTAGAGCGAGATCATTTAAAACTTGAAGTTATTGAAGTGCTGAGTTTCAAAACTAACATATTCAACTTGTGTTATCGCATTCCACATTTGAAATATCTCATTATGATTTTTAAAGGGGGTAAAATATGATCACGTGATAATCCAGTCACATTTTGATGGAAAAATGTATAGACTTACTGGTATTGAAAACAGCAAGGCCAAAAAAATGTTATTGACTCAAAACCTTTTTGCTTTTTGTAAGCTTCTGAAGTCTAAAGCCATTCCATCTTCAACTGGAATTTTAACAGTTTAATTCAAGTTGTAATTAACCAATCAATCATAAATTGTTACTCGTAGATTATGTTCATTAAATTGTTCTCGTACTCATTAAATTCCCTTAATTCACATCTAAAAAAGAAACAAAAAACAAATCGAGAATTCAATCTCAAACACAAACTCCACCTAATCTGTCACAACTCGACTCAAAAGATCAAATCTCTAGCAACCATTCCAGAATGAAGCAATGCAAGCCCTGTGCAACTATAATGCAGCTCGTGGTGTGATGCATACAAAAAATCTTTGCATGCAGCACACACACAATAATCTGTTCCACTAAGTCCAATCCAACATTTAACAAAATCGCTTTGATTCTTACAAAAAACCTTTGCATACGACACACACACAGTAATCCACTCCACCAAGTTCAATTCAACATTTAATAAAGTCGATTTAATTTTCTACACTTCATCCAAAACTTAACAACGTCAAAGTTTTCTTAAATTAGCAGTTAAATCAAGACTAAAAGCAAAATCAATAGTGGTATCTAAAGTTAGGCCAATTGTATTAGACTAGATTAGAGTTGGCTTCATCCTTTTTGACCCATCTGTGGCAGAGATATTTTACTTCAAACATGACGTCGGTGTCTTTAATGTTATAAATTTTAATATTTTTTTTGGCAACCCTGTTGTTGATAAGCATTAGCGTCTTAGCGATGCCTTTCCAGTTCTAACCTAAAGCAACAATTAGGCTACTACATTGAGTCATTTTGCTACACTCTAATCAGTTTTATGTTATCAGCACTACAGATCTGAGCTGGTAAAAAGAATAGACTTTTCGATAGCCTAGCGATTTCAGTAAAAATCAAGCTGGCAGATACGTTTCATCTTATCAGCACTACAGATCTGAGCTGGTAAAAAGAATAGACTTTTCGGTTGCCTAGCGATTTCAGTAAAAATCAAGCTGGCAGATACGTTTCTTTCTAACTCCTAGCCTAGTCTAGTAATAAGGTTTTTATTGCTAGGCTACACAATACAAACTCATACCTAATAATAAGACTACTAATACTTGAGTAGGCCTATTGTGTTTGCTTATGGTATTTTGTGACCCTAGAATAAACTTTTCCATCCAAGTTGAAAACAATAGCCTGCTAGCCTACTCTAATAACTCTACTAGCCTTACTTTCACTTGTTATTAGATAATGTTACCGAGGCTATTGTACAGTCTACACTCTTTTGCAGCTCGAATCTGTTCTGCTGTCAAGATCAAACTGATTAGTGCACAGCAAAACGACCCAATGCAGTAGCGTAATTAATGCTTTAGGATAGAGCTGGGAAGGCGTTGCTAAGACGCTAATGCTTTTCGACAACAGGATTGCCAATAAAAATTATTAAAATTTATAGAGTCACTGACGCCGTGTTTGAAGTAGAATATCTCGAGAACGACTGGGTCAAAAAGGAGGAGTCAACTCTAATCTAGTCTTATGTGATTAGCCTAACTTTTGATACCCCCATTGATTTTGCCTTTAGTCCTCATTTAAGCAATAATTCGATATTACACAACACATATCTATAGCCTGTACAAAATGTATTGGCCTACACCGTACAAAACAAAAAAACACCAAATGACCACAGTCATGATTTTTCTCAAGACAGCAGTTCAGTGCAACAGATCACAAATCATCATAGCCCATTGAGTCTATGAGAGCGATTTTGGTTACATCGCTGTTCCTTATTTGTCCATCGCTCATTTGAGCTATTACTGACTGAGCTCGTCCATCAAAGCCTGTTTTGACATCAGTTATTATAGCAGACAAATGCAACAAAAACATGGTATATACTTTTTCATCACACTGGAGTACTAAGTCACTGATTGTGAAATCTTAATGCTCATCTTGCCATTTTTGTCGCCCTTGATGCATGACTATGTAAAGTTTTTACCGATAATCCAACCTCAGATCAGGAATTCTTAGCAAATAGCGATAGCTTCTTTTTTGCAGCATATCTTATGGAGAAGAGCAATGTGGATATGAGGAATTGAATTCTTGGTCAAGTGCACCCACTGTTAAATCTATATGTCTTAGGTGTGCTAGCCATTCTCAGATTGAGATGTAGACAAAAGTCTCATAATGTACTCAGCCATCTTTACAGCAGTCAAAAATTCATCATCTGTAGTACAGCTCGACTGATATAACTTTTTCAGGCTGATACCGATATCGATATTTTGGAAATTTTTAGGCCGATACTGATATCAATAGCTGATATATTAGCTTGTTTACTACGAAATTTTGTTGCTATTTTTCAATTAACTTGACAGTAAAAGCTTCACTAATTCCCCTCCAAAGAAAGACTATTGCAAACACAAATCACACTCCAGTATTATTTAATAAAAAAAACAAACCAAAAATACTACGATTTGGCAATCAATATAGTCAAGAGCGGTCATGCTTGCTCTAAAAAATAAACAGTTTAAGGTAATTGTGCTAAGCCGATATCAGTGGTAGATAGCTGATCCGATATAGCTTTAATCTGTAGTAGATTTAGTTTAAACTTTTGGAAATCCATTTAAAACCTTTTTGATTGAACGAATTTGGCACTTATAAATCACACCATGGTGGGATGCCTCTGGCAGGCCAAATTCCCACCAGACTTCCATTCTTGCATTTGCAACCTGAAGGAAGGATTGGAACTGGTTTCATCAATAGCAGATTTTAGCTCTTTTTTCAACATGTTGTTTGCTTTAATACCAACATAGTTGGTTCCGTTGTCTGTTTGCATGAAGCATGTTTTGAAACTTGGTGAACGCAGAAAACATCGGAACACGTTAATGAGTACGACAGATGAACATTGAAGCTGTAAGGTCAACAATCATCTCAACCTGCACTGCAGTCGTCATACAGACAAACACCTACAGCCAGCGCTTCACTGTGCTTCTGCCGACTTCAACACTGAAAGGCCCTGCAAGGTCAGAAGCAGCTAAGATCTAGGTTCCAAAGTAGTGGCAGGCAGCAGTGCCATTAACTACTCCCCCCATAATTGATGCCTTAACTTGCACTCCACACAGTTATGACTATAATAACACACAGTGCAAACACCACCTACAGGCCACAAACCACACTCTTCTTGTCACATTCCAAACACTAAATCAGAAGCAAAATGCGTATAGTCACAATGTGCCTTCTTTACATAGAGTTCAGTGGTCCAGTGTAAATATAGAAGCAAAACAGGATGTGTAAAATCCACAGCTAAGTCGCTGTTCTGCAACCTTTTGTCAATTCTAAGGAGTCCATCTTCAGAAAGAAACGGTACAACCTTGAGAAGTTGTAATAGATAATGAGGCCTTTCTTGCCAAGGAAGTTTCATACCAGCTTCTTGAAACGTGATATGTTTACTAAGCATAGCTTTGAATACTTCATGCATGGTTTCCATTTGGGCTAGCTTAAGCAGAAGAACTCTAGCAATAGCAAGGGTTGCTTTAATTGCTTGGCACTTGTCCAGAACTTGAGGATCATTAAGCAAAACATGAAGAAACTTGATGGCGAGAGACAGGCGTTTTTCAGCCTCCATGAACATGGTGGAATCTGAGAGAACTTGCAGAATATGACTTTTTTCAAATTGCATTTGACTAGAATGCACAGCAGCAATAGTCATCTCTGACTCAATTTTAGGGTTGCTATAAACCAGTTGCATTTCATTTTTGCTTTTATCCCATTTCTCGTTTGATTGTTGTTGTAGAAACAAAGAGCCTTGAGACCATAAAAGCCGCATGTTATCATGTTTTAACTTCAAACCTCTGGTGGCTATATCCACTGGATTTTCTTTGGTAAGGAATATACTCACTACTTCACTACTAAGATAGCTTTTTGTCTAAAGCATCCTTCACTTTGTCGACTCTGTTATGAACAAACTGTTTTGCAGTGCATTGGCACCATTTTATCACTCATTGAGTCAACCCAAATGCGTATATCTGCAATTGTCAGTGTAAGATGCAGAGGCTTGCACTGTTTAAGTAAATTGGTTCCCATGCAAAGAGCTAATAGTTCTTAGCGAGCAATTAAGAATTTGCTGATTTGGGTTTGCAGAAAAAAATGCGATTTTTTTGCAAGCAATATGCTGTCGCAGAGTAATCCTTGAACCTTTCTAAGGAATGCACTGGCACCCATGACATGTTCTGTTGCATCCTTAAAGAAATGTAGCTCGTATGCTCCACTGGATAAAACAGATTACTGTCAAGGAAATGAAAGAGATAATAAGCATGTGATTTTCGACAAAAATTCTTTTCATTGTTCTTTGACCTCTTCTTTAACCTTGTCATCCCAACCAGATGTGCACAAAACAATTGTAGAATAACAGATCTTCAGCTTCATGAAAAAGGGAGGCCCAAGTCCTAAAGGATCAAAATGCGAGTTCACATAGCTTAATGCTTTGCTTCAGGTTAACACATCACCTTCAAACTTTAAATTTTTTCAATGCAATTCAATGGTGTCACTCTCTTCATTCTAGATTATTTCAAGAGATTTTATTAAGGCAGGTCATCCTTAACCAAATTGATAGTCTTTAAGGGAGGTGCCAAATTGTCATGGTTTAAGTCTTCCAAAGGTTTTTAGAAATGCTAGATAACTTTGTCAAGACAAACCCAGTTGTTTTTAAGAGCTCTGTAGCATTCAAAATCATGCTTTTGGCTTCTTCTAGACTTTCCACAGATGTTATAAAATCATCCTCATAAAAGTCAGTTTCAATCTTGTTAAGGTAATTTAATCGGCACCGTTGCAATAGTGCTTCTACACCATATACTTAATGCAAAATCTAGCCATGCTGGGGATGCTGATTTGTCCATACAGCATGATGGTGAATCTCCACGGGTTGCTGGCATCTAATGTCTCCTCTCCTGTGAATGGAAGAAATCTCCAACCAGCAAACTTGTATTGCCTAAGTCACATAAGGATTTTGACAAGTGACTCCAAAAACATTAACCCACAATGTAGCATGTCATGTAACACAATCCATTAACTTTTAGAGCTCCATCATACACCACTCTGAACTTTTTCTGGCTTGTGGCAAAGTAAGTATTGTAATAAACTGGTAACTTGTTTCCTTTGGTTTCATTCTTCTCCACTGCTTCAGCATGGCCTTCGCTTGCCATTTTGTTGAAAGTTTCTCTATATATACAGTACATTTTATGCCGCCCTTTTTGGCTTTCAAACGCTTTCTTTGACTTATTACCCTCCACTTGGCCACGTCAAAACTTTTGGTAGCACTAGCAGGATTGCCATCCTTCCACGGTAGTGGTAACTGCAGATGTCAGTTTTCGTGCAGATCAGTAATCTCTCTAATGTTCTCTTCGTAAAAAAACAACTTTTGTGTCATCTTTACTCATTGCCAAATTCTCGCAATTGGGTTTCAGAATCAATTGATCGCAATAGTAGCCCAAAATGTGGTATAATAACAACAGCATGCTTTCCAAACAATCTTTTGCCGATATTTTATGCTCAGTGGTCATAAGATCCGAAATTTGCTCAACGTGACTTCTGTGTGCTTCTGCAGTGTGAGCTGCACAGATATATCCATTGTGTTGATCTTCTTTCATTCCCCAAAAGATGATAACAAGCGAATGGATTTCAATTAACGATTCACTAGGCACACCTTTTTCCCCATACATTCGTATTGAAGACTTGAAATTTGTGTACCTGTATAATGTATATCTGGTGCCCCAAGGATCATATCTATTTGTTGTTTTCTTTGTGAAAAACTAAAACATCACCATCGAGGTCATGTTTGCACAGTACTTGTTCTTTTGGCACACACTGATTGTATGGCAGCTTTGTATCAACAAATGACACATCATTTAGTATGTCAGTTTGATCTTCACCATGTTTTACGCACAGAGTTAATTTCATTCACTTATAGGTATCCGGTGACTCTTCCAAGAAGCGAATATTTCAGAGTTTCATTGGGTTTCCATCCATACAAGGTTTCTGCCAGTAGTCATGAACAGATACTGATATCTGCTCCAGTGTCTAGTAATGCATAAAGGTAGTTTCTTTTACAGAGCATTCAGTGCTTGGGTCATCCATTGCAGTGAGTGTCATGATTAGCGCAAAAGCTTTGCAGTCAGTGTCCAAAACGTGCTCTTTTATAGCACAACTTGCAATAGTAACTTACTTAGTCAGCTTTTCTTCGCTATTACTCTGCACAAATGTATCACCTTAACTCTCTTTCTTTGGAACATTGTTTTGTTTAGTTTCACCACTTTCCTGATGCAGCAAGTGAGAGTGTCCCTTACCACAAGCTTTGCAAGGAATCTTGTGATTACAGTACTTGGCAAGATGTCGAAAGATTAGCTGTGGTTGCCACAATTTTACTTCCATGCCGATTGACTAGACAACGCTACGTAAATTGTGTAATTTCGAACGATACAATCATAGTGACCTAGCTTTGCTTGCTAGAGAGTCCTTTTACCACTTTATGTCCCAAATTGCATGTTTCAGCGATTCATTTGGATCTCCACACAAATCTTTGAGAATTTTCCACATTCCATCCAAAACATCCTGTGGGTTTCTCATCACCCAGGTGTTTTTGATGTGTTTGTACACATTATCTGATTCATGTTTGGTTGTGAGGATGTGCAGGATTGATCACTTCCAATTTAGTAGATTCCATTACACTTTGTTTGGTAAACAAACTTAGTATTGTGCAGTACTCATCTTGAGTAGTTGCAAAAACTTCGTGAAGGCGAAAGTTTTCTGATTGAAATTTAAGTTGATTGCATCACCTTTTTGAAGAATAAAGTTCAAGAATAGCAGCATGTGCTTTGTGCCTATCTTTTTCATTGATTCATAAATTGAGGCAGCATTATCAACCTTAGCTATATGATTTTTGATTGCATTAGTTATAAGCTTTATTTTATTTATGTTTTGATCATAATTATGTGACTGCATGAGTCCAAAAGTAAAATTCACTTCCTTCTTATTGCTTTTGGATTCTTTGAGTATGACTTTCAATAAAGTCGATTTTATTTTAGCTTTTGCAATAAGCTTTTTGTACAGAACTCTTGACTTGCGATCTCTGTCTGGTTTGGTATGTGGTGAGCAGGATCTTTGATAGGCTGAATGCACTAAAGAGAAATGCAATCTACAGTAAGGAGAAATGCATTCTAAGGAGATTGCACAGACAATGGTAAAGAGAAATGCAATCTATATAGTGACAGCAGGCTCTGATCTTATCGAAACAGTTGAAGGGTAAATACCGAAACTGCTTTTGCCTGCACAAATCTGTTTTTTTGTGAAAAATAAATTGCTTGCAAGAGGCACAAGTGAAATTAAGAACAAGCTATGGTTAGGATTTTAAATTGCGAATCAGAATAGTTGCGTGCACACTGATTGGATTCCAACAAATGTTGGCCAATGGCAGAATTGCTCTCTCGTTCTCAATTTCACTTGAGCCTGTTGGAAGCAATTTATATTTCATGAAAAAAAAAACAGATTTGTGCTGGCAAAAGTAGTCGATAAGATCTGAACCTGCTGTCATTATTAAAATCAGAACTTACCTTGGTAGGCTTTGTGGCTTAATCAAACCCCCTTCCCCCCCCAGTATTTAGTCTTGAGTCCCTAACTGCTAAGCCTAACTTAACCTTAAATGCCTGAAGGTACTGCCAAAAAGCTTGAAGGTATAAAAACAAATCTTGCATCCTACCAAAGAGTACAGTAGGCAATCGGTACTGTACTTTTTCTTTGATCACTTCAAAATATCGACATTCGACAGCCTGCTGGTAGGCTACTGTGGTGGGTCCGCGACATCCTGACGCAAGAAAATTCACTCCGGTATTCTTGAGGCCAGGGACATCCTGATACCCTAACCCTAATGTCAGGATGTCCATGGCGTCAGAATTCCCGGGTGAGAAGTCTCGCGTCAGGTCGGTCGCGTCAGGATGTCCTGCTTCGACTGTGGTACCAATACTGAATACTGGTAAAAGATTTGCTTAAAGTGCTAAAACAAGCATGAAATTTATTTGCTTATTAGACTGGTAACCTGGTTACGAGACTGTTAACCTGGTTGCTCCATCTGATTGCCCAAAACCTAGGCTAGTTCTGAAAAGTGCATAGGACAAAAACACTGTTGCGATCGTTGATACTTGGCTAGAATACAACCTTTAATCCCTAGAATTGCCCACGTTGGCTGAAACTAGAGAACGACTGAGATGTCAATTGACGAATCGAAAATGGCAGTTGATAGTTCCTTTAGCTTCTTGATTCTCAGAAAGCAGTACACAATCTTAAATAAAACTTCTATTTAAGATTGAGAACACAAAACCACTTTCACTGAGCAAAATCGCTCCATTAACACTTCTTACGATCGACCAGGTTCAGATCGTAAAAGACTTAACCGCGACCGACCAGGTTCAAGTCGCACCTTACACACTCTCGCGATTGCCCAATTCAGATCGCCAAACTATACTGCTACACAAGCCAACCACAGATATACACACTCGGCAAAAATGCCCACGAAACTAATACCTAAAAATCATCCACTTTTAGAATATCAGAATAGAATTAAGAATCAAAACAATCCGCTTATTTATACTGGGCACAAGCTATCGAATCTCCCAGAACAATCCATGAAACGTCACAACAGAAAACATATTAGCGATTGCAAAAACACAACAGTAGCGTAATTGTGACATCACAAACTTCAAGTCTAAATATAGCAATTAAGACATGTAAACAACTAATCATTCCGGTGATTAATAGAAGACAGTAGAAAATACTAGAAAGGAAACATTCAGAATATTCTAAATCAAAAAGGCGGCAAAAGTAGCAAATCAGTCACGTATGCATCAAATGCAGCAAATAATCCTATCTCAGGCATTCAAAATTATTATTTCGTGACAAACACTAAGTAGTTTTTTGTCATGTAATATTGCTCGCTTAGCTGCCAAGCTGAAATTGGAAAATATTTAAATTTACAAACGAGGCTGACTCTTGTATGATAAAAAATCATGAGATTTTTCAGAAAAATCTCGAAAAAAGGGCCAAATCATGAGATCTTGTGATCAGTGGCGTACGGTGAGCATTTTTTCAGGGTGTACGCTGACGCTTCAGTTTAAGGAAATTAGTTATTTTCCCAAAAGTATTTCAAAAAAGTCGTTTTCTGTTCAAACTAATTTTCAATACAAAATTTAATAACAATACAGATATGTCATGCAGACGTGACACTTACTGGCGTTGTTAAAATGCAAATGTAAGAACAAGACGTCACCTAGCTTGCCATTAAAATTTAGAAGCGTCAAAATTAAATAAAGAGCTAACAAACTAACAAACTCATTGGAATGATGCATATAGTTCACAGGTTCGAAGACATTCACCTTAAGAGTTTATACTTGGTTCATTGTACACCAAGAGTGGATTGGAGTTTGTTATCGTTTATATTCTGTCAACACTTTTGCAGCAGAAATATTGATATAAAAGAACAATCACAACAAAACAAAAGTGAAACGGTTTTCGCCTCTAAAAGGACGTAACCTCAAGTTCACATCTCGCTGGTATTTGATAAACAGTTTTATACCTGTCACTCAGTTGCATTTTTGCATACACAAAAATGTGATACAATAAAATATCAAAATTTATGGAATCATACACTTACATAAGCAACACTACTAACTAAACACAGCTGTAAGTTAGCAAGTTTATGCATTGATTTTATGTATAAATCAATTCTATTCTTCGTATTTGGGACAAGAGTTGTTCAATTGTAAGGTCATACAATGAATTTGTGTTTTTTAATTTAATAACAGTGCTTTTTTCAAACACAATTAGACTTAGTCCACTAAGTCGTTCTTGATGTTGACTACACCAAAAGCATGTGTTTTTTTGCTTCAAAGCAGAAAATGTTGTTTCAGTGGAAGCTGTGTTACTTGGAATAGTACATATCAATGGACAAAGCTTGTATACTTCTGAAAATCCAGGTTGGAGTTTCATAGATTTTATGATAGTGATTAGCTCATGTGCATGTTTTCCAACAAAATCATTGGATTGGTAGAGCACATGTTTTGGTTCACCGAGAACCGCCGCCGACGTTTGCTGCTTAATTTCACTCAATTGACGGTTAAATGAATTTTAATAGTTCGTTTCGTAATCCTGTCAAAAAGCACTTAATTTAACAAGTTCACCAATTTAACAAATATACACAAAATCAAGTTAAAGCAGAAATATAAACCACAATAGTTCAATTTACGCGCAACTGAGAGGAGCAGGGAATTACTCGAAGAATATTAATAATAGTTCCAAATAAAACTTACATAATAACAAATTAAACACATTGTACTTACGGAAGTAATGACCGCAGCACAACAACGTCGACGGAACAAATCACCAACAGATAGATACAGTAGATAGATTATAACGTGACAGCTTCTCCGAAGTCCAAAAACTGTGGATCTACTTCGGTCAAGTTGCAATTGCAAAAAGAAAGAATTTTACAAAGATAGCTACGGCAATGAGCAAAATGCTCAACACGTGATTATTACATAATTGAAAGATTTACGTATCAAGTTTAACTGCGAGTATCTATATGAACAAAAAGTTTATAAATGTAGGCACGTGTAAAAAATTTCATTATTCTCAAACCAATTCACTCCCTCCCAGTGCGCAACTATCGTGAGCAACAAAACTATGTATCGGTAAGCAAAAACAAATTAGGCCTAGCACACAAATTACGAAGCAAGTCATACACTTAACATCAACTTTACACAAGTTACACAAAAATCTCAGTCATGGGAATTCAATTTTTGGTGAGTAGCAATCAGGCATAGTTTATGAATTGGTCGAATAAGAGTTCGCTGTCCAGAAAGTTTTAGCTCGACTTAACAAACTCGTCCGTCATCACCAGGGAAAGTTTGAATTACGACGGCATGTTCCCATAAACCTCTTGGAGCAAATTGACCTTTCAGACCAGGTTGTAAGACAATTACGTAATCACCAATCTTTAAATTGTCACGTGGTCGTAACCATTTCGATCTGAAGAGCAATTGAGGTGGCATATTATGGAGCCAACATTTCCAGAATTGACTTATGAAAGCTTGAACAGCTTTGATATGCACTCTCAGATCAACAGTCTCATTGTTCATAGGTTGAGGAGGTGGGCATTGTTTGTAAGGAAATAGCAACGAGTTTCCTGTGATCGGTTCTTCATCCAAATTGTCCGCATTGTTCGGAAACAGTGGTCTGGAATTAACAAGGTAGTTAGATTCAGCAATGGTAGTTTCCCATTCAGGATATGTGTACAAGTGTTTCAAATAATTACAAACAGCATTAAACGCTATACGACAGCTACCAATCAAAGATTCAATAGAACTGTTCATATGGCTAGCTTCGGGTATATTAAAGTCCCAAGTGAAGTGAAAATCGGTTCCGTTTGCAGTCGTATAATCATGAACAGTTCGTTTGTTCCAGCTAGAAAACCATTGTTTCAATGGAGTTAGAGCTCCAATAAAAGTTTTGCCTTGGTCACTATACACATGTGTAGGATGAATCCCACGTTTGGTGACAAAACATCTCCAAGCTAACAAAAAATCATTAGTAGATTGAGTCTCAGCGATTTCTAGATGAATAACTCGAGTTACATTGCATGCAATTGCAAGAACACGAGCACAAATAGTCACATTTCTAGTTTTCCTAATTTTTATTGGGCCAAATAGATCGAGAGATACAGAGTTAATCGGGGGACAAGGATGTTTAAGTCGAAATGCCGGTAATTGTCCCATTTGTTGTTGCTATAAGTCGCGTTGAGCAATACGGCACTTGATACATTTTGAAGCAATAGATTTAAGTAATTGCTTTCCACGTAAAATGTAAACATCGTTTTGGCGTAAGTTTGTAATCACAACACGGTTGCCTAAATGTCCTAGACTTTGATGCATATGTTCGGTGAAAAGTTTAGTAACTTTGCTTTTTGCAGGCAAAGCAATTGGGTGTGTCAATTCACAATCTGAGAGATTGTCTAATCGTCTGTGAATTTGCATTAGTCCCTTCTCATTCGTGGAAGGTTCAAGATTAAATTTGTCTTTGATAATTTGAGACTCAGGTTTTCTTAGGTCACTTTGTGCGAGTCTGAACAAACACAGTTTAGCACAACGCAGTTCGTTAGCACTTAAAACATTAAGCCGTAAATCGGTATCAAGCACAGGTCGTAAAATCCAAGCAGTTACTCTTAACAACTTTGGCCAAGAGCTAATTCGTTTCAGCAGTTCGTTTTCAAAGTTATCAGTTGAAGTAACATTAAGTACATTGAGTGAAGATTTTTTCTTTTTCTCATGACAAGCATGAGTCTGGGTTTTAGGGGGCAAGTCAGACGGCCAATGCTCACTAGCTTGGAACAAAAAATTAGGACCATGATGCCACTTCGAAAGCTTAAAATTTTGAATAGGTTTTGTTAGGGCATCCGCAGGATTTAAACTTGATTTAATATAGCGAAAACAATCAAGAGCTTCAGGTACACTTTCGTTAATTTCCTGCACGCGGGTTGAAACAAAAGGTTTAAAGTGTGATACAGGGGTTTGCAACCAATGCAGGACAGTTGCACTATCAGTCCACAGAGTAATTTTTGCTATGTCAATAACAGTTCTAACGAACGTCACTAAGCACGCGAGATTGACAGCTGCCATTAGTTCTTATCGCGGGATAGAGCGTTTTTTAACTGGTGCTACATAAGCCTTTGCGGTCACAAAGTTTACAGTAAAAGTTTGTTCAGAGGGATATCTAAGCCAAATGACGACGCCGTACGCTTGTTCTCCGGCGTCACAAAATCCGTGAAGTTCAGCAAGTTTGTGGGCATGATCAGGTGCGAGTCTTCGAAGAATTTGAAAATCTTGATGGTCTTGAATTTCTTTCATGTGTTGCATGAAAACAGTGTATATTGAATTTGGTAATTCTTTGTCCCAGGAAACATGTTGTTGCCACAGTGACTGAAGTAACAATTGTAGCTTCAGTGAGAGAGGAGCAAACATTCCAGTTGGATCCCGCAACTTTGATACAGTGGACAAAATCGAGCGTTTGGTTATTGGCATTTGGACAAGGTCAACATCAAAATTAGGTCTAAATTCATCCGTAGATTTGTTCCACAAATGGCCTAGAATATCAGTTTTTATAGATTCTGGAAACTCATCTACTTGGGGAGAATTGGAATGCCAACCTTTCACAGAAAATTTACCGCCTTGCAGAATTGTGTTGATATTTTGTCTTTCCAGGAGAGCTTCATCAATAGATGGTAAAGACGTTGCCTAGTCATCCATGTAGCAGTGATTTGATATGATGTTGGAAGCAGTGGGAAAAGTCTGCAAAGCTTTGTCAGCTAAGTAGCGCAAAGCACTGATTGATAGATCCGGCGCAGGCTTGTCACCAAAAGGTAGTCTTTTCCATTGATAATCTGTCGGTGCCTTTTGAGAGTCTCCGTTCCGCCAGAGAAATCTGTGATACACTCTGTCTTGTGGAGCGAGTTGGATTTGGTTAAACATTTTGCGAATGTCGCCGGTGATACCGATTGGTTCTTGACGCCAGGCAAGCAAAACACAAAATAAGCTGTTCAGCAGATCTGGACCTTTAAATAAACCATCGTTCAAAGAAACTCCTTTGTGCAGAGCAGCAGAATTCCAGACAATTCGGCAAGATGTTGATTTCCCAGGACGCAAGACTGGAAAGTGGTTGATGTACCAGCCTTTTTTGTCAATGACATCAATTTGAGAAACTGGCTCGGCATATTCATGAAGAATGAGTTGCATCTCGTCATTGTAGCACTGCATTAAATTAGATTTGAGCAAACGGTTTTCAAGCATTCTTAATTTATGAAGGGCCATGTCGCGATTGAAGTCCAAGCATTCAGGAAATCCAGGTTTCCAAGGGAGCGAAACTTCGCTTCTTCCGCTTTCAGTTTGGTGAATGGTGCTTTTGACGTGCTTGAGAAACTGTGCTTCAGCAACTTCTTTATCTAAGCATGCACAAATTTGCGTAGGTTTAACTCCATGGACGTCCGACTCATAAATAGATTGAAAGTGTTGTGCACTTTCTTCGCAATAAACCGATGAGTATACTTTTGCTCGTCGACCTGGGCAGTATTAGATGTAGGTCCAAAAACATACTACCCAAGCAGTGTCTCAACCCCTGTGGGATTATGTTCAGGGTCATGCGGATGCTGTATGTAACCTGTAGCCTTCATTAAATTAGCGTAGTCAAAGCCAATCAAAATGTCTAATGCAGAGTTCTTGTCAGGCAAGGTAGCTTCAATAGGTTTCAAATAAGAATGTTGTTTGAAAATTGCATTGTCAAGTTTGGGAACATCATGAGCTGGTTTCTCGAGTTCAATAGCCGTGATATTAAAGCGAGATGATGGTTGATCATATCGACGGATCCACAACGAAACAATAGCAGTTTTTTCACAGCAATAACTTCCACCGGCAGTGCCAAATTTAAAGGTATAAGGGGTGTGGTCTAATTTAAGCATTTTTGCAGTGTCATGTTTAAGCAAGGTTACGTCACTTCCAGAGTCAAATAAAGCAATAGCTTTATGCCACACACCGTTCCTGCCTAACAGTTCGACAATCGTTGAAGGGGAAAATTTCATAGTTTTTTCAAATTCACTAGCGGATCGCATGCTATGACTTTTTTGTTTGAGATCGCTAGCATCAGCATTGAGCTTAGCAGGTGTTAAACTAGTGGTACTTTTAGTTTGGCTAGGGTTCTGTGGTACGCATGCAAGCATAGTTCATTTTTTTGTGCTCATAAGATTGTATTCTTTTATGGTAACCAGTGCGCACAGCAAGCTTATTGTAAGCGATATGAAATTTGATCTGAGAACAATATCTCATTTTGTAGTTCAGATTGTATTACCATTGCCATATTCTCTGCAGCATGTGCAATAAGAAGAAAAAAATCGCATATTTCCAAGCAGAAAAATAAAACGACATAAGCAGAAATGCATAATAACTCAATGCAAATAAGCCTGTCAAAAAAAAAAAAACCTTACTGGAACAAGACAAAGAGCAAATAAAAAAACATAAAAATTCAGACATGCAGGCATTCAGCAAACTGACTTTCTGGATGTCACGTTCAATGCGGATAACGGCAAATACTGGCCCTACCAGAAACCAAACTCACAACTGCAATACATTCACACCCAGTCTAACCACCCTCCCAACATCAAAAAGCAACTTTCCAAGATGATAGAGAAAAGATTATCTGGCATATCATACAATCAAGAAGAGTTTGACAGAGCGAAACCTGCATACGCACAAGCTCTAGAAAAAAGTGGATACAAACAAAAATTAGAATTTCAAACAGAAAATAGCAGCAGAAGAAGACAGAGAAAACGGAACATTACTTGGTTTAATCCCCCTTTTAGCGATAACGTATCCACAAATATCGGCAGAAAAATTTTAAATCTATTGGATAAGCACTTCCCCCCGACCACAAACTGCACCCCATTTGCAATCGTAGCTGCGTAAAAGTCAGTTATAGCTGCATGCCAAACATGACAGCTATAATCAAACAACACAATTCTAACGTGGCAAGCCCACGGAAAACCAACGAAACCAAATTGGCAGAAAATTGCAACTGCCAAAACAAATCCAACTGCTCGCTAAATGGAAATTGCCTGAAAAGCTGCCTAATTTACAAGACCACCATCTCATCTGGAAACCAACGGTACCTCTATTACGGATCGTGCTCAACTGCTTTCAAAAAACGCTTCAACAACCACAGCTCTTGGTTTCGACATCAGCGCCTAGAGAAAAGTACCGAACTATCAAAACGAGTTTGGGAGCGCAAAAACAAAGGCCGCGATTACCAAATCCAATGGAGCGTCATTAAAGAAACTGCTCCATATCGCTGTGGTGCAAGAATATGCAGCCTTTGTTTGGCAGAAAAGCTGCAAATCATCAAAGCGAAACCAAAAGGACTGCTGAATAAACGCTCAGAGCTAATTTCAAAATGTAGGCACAAAAACAAATTTCTGCTAAAAAATGTTGATTAAGACTTATGCGCTTACCGCAACTCCCCTTCTCCGGATAAATTATAAACCTACTGGCGGGGCTACTTTAAGTTTTCGTATTAGTTGTTGCAATGATTTTAACTCCTACCTTTCGGATATAATCTAATGGAAGTTACCCAATTATGAGTCACTCAAATTTGAAACGTAACCAACGGCAAACCCAGCATGCGTATTGTTTAGTAAATACAATGTTGCCCGCCTTTCAACTTAAAAGTCCTATCACAGCTGTTCTATGGCCCAGTTGGCGAAAGTTTCGAGGCCAGGCAGACGCATTACTTTGTTAATAACCACTTACAAATCTATATTTTAAGTGTAACCAATCAATTTGTTTTTGTATATGTTGTTTAGGAGTTCTCTTCTGATGATCCCGTTAAGGGTGAAACAGACTGTTAAGGGTTTCTAAATTTGACTGTGAATAAAATTAAAAATTCAGACACATACTCCTGGTATAGCAAATCATTGTTATGCATCTTCTTTTTTCAAAAACTGAAAAAGTATTTGGATGGTTGAAATGTTCACTTCCCATCTACTGTTGGGAAGAGGCGACATCTCAGCTCTGCTGAATACATCTTTCAGTTGAAAAATGTCATTGTCATTGTTACAAACGATAAAGTTTTTCTAACCCAGTCTTGCGATATGTATCATTTTGCCAAATCGTTTCTCGTTAAAGCTTAATTCTTAAATTTGAATATCTGCCAAGACTTGCCAATCTGAACCGTTTTGTGTTTTCTGCATGGCGACGATGCGGAGTATTATAGCCAACTTCAATAACGTGTAGGTGAGCTATGCCAAACTCTCCCAATCCCTTTCTACTTCTCACAACTGAGCACTTGATTTTCTTGATTTTTAATGGAATTTATTATTATATTGAATAAAGAAAAATACAGAAAAAACAAAGTAGTCTCAAAATACGATGTAGAGGCCAATTCAGGGCCTTTCTTTCAATTTACAACTCTGTTCTTTTTTTTTTTAACATAACATAAGTTTATTTGCCTGAAAGTTGAAAAGCTTAAGCAAGACACACAAATGGGCACAGATTCAAAAACACAATCAGGCCAGGAAGCACCGTTGAACCCGGAGGTTTTCTAGTCTAGATGCTCCTGACAAGGCTGCTCTGCGCAAAAAAAGCTTCAAAGCTGCAGTACAGTATCGAAGGCCATTGGCTCCATTTGCGCCATCGTCGGCCTTACGTTGCTTTGTCCTCAGATAAGACACTTTTGACAACTATCACTGCTTGTTAGGTCCTAACTAAGCAGCAATAGAATTTAAATCAACTGAAACTCTGAGAAATTGCTACTTTTAGTTAGGTGACGTTTGCCCGTCCACTAGCAAGGAAATATAAGCTCAGTATGGAAAAACAATAATGATAAACAAAGCAGAAGAGCAGCAAATTTCAAAGCACAGTTCTTGTCAAATTATTTCAATTTATAGTTGGGGATAGTGTTGGTGGGATTAAACAATTACAGGTTCACAAGCAATTGACCAATGAGCAACCAAAGTATTATTCTGATGACAGCAATATAGTCACAGTTGGAAGAACACAATATATCATAGCACAAGTAAATTTTAGAAGCACAAGAGTTAAATTGTAAAGAGTAGTTATCAAGGCAAATGCATTAGTTCAATTTCAATCAACCGATTTTGTTAGAACATTTTATTGCAATGGCACTGTCAACATTTAATCAATCATGCAGAGGCACCATCTCGATCTCTGCCACATGAATGATAATTCCTCTGCATGGATTAATCAAATTCTGCATGGATTAATTAAATCCACATGACTGGCGAAATTGGCCAGTCATGCTCAGTTCTTTCCTTAGTCATTAGACTTACAAGTGCCAACTAAAAATTTTTTGTACCGTTTTTTAAAGGCATACCAACTTAAGTTTTTGTCAATGTCGTTAATTTCTTCCCATAATTTTGATCCTCTGTAAATTAGCAAGTTTTTGGCTATTGATTTTTTGACTTGCGGCTTGAAGTATACTTGTTTACGCAGTTGTCTTGTATTATGAGTATGAATCGTATCTAATTTAACTAGAGAGTCGTACAGAGTCTTTGGCAATTTGTTATGATGAAGCTGATGCATAAATTTGCCTAATTCAAGTTTGTAAACATCGGAGAGTTTAAGAAAATTTAGTTTTTTATATAGAACAGTAATTGAACAATGTTTTCTGGAATAGGTTATGGTACAAATAACATTATTTAACCAAATTGTCAATTCATGAAGTTGCATTTTGGCAGCAGTACCCCATATGAGTATACCATACTGTATTCTGGAGTATATCAGGCTATTATACAACATGCAGAGAGTTTTCTGGGGAACAAAATCTCTAATCTTGTAAAGTATACCAGCATACCGAGCCAATTGGAGAGACAAGTGATTTACATGAGAGGACCAATTCAAGCAATCATCGATATATAACCCCAGATATCTTACAGTTCTCTCTCTTCTCAGTGAAAAGGAGCGAAGTGATAAATTAAGATCAAACTTGCAAGGAGTATAGGGCTGCTTGTTGATTATCATGTAGCATGATTTGGAAAAGTTTAGTGATAGTTTGTTTCTTCTCAGCCAAACATCAATCTTGCTTAGTTCATTAGTTGCTTTGCGTTGCAACTCAATGGGATTTTTATCAGCAAGCATAAGATAGGTATCATCAGCAAATAAAGTAGTATCGAACAAACTAGAATGAGGCAAGTCATTTATGTATAACAGAAACAATAACGGGCCAAGGGAGGAGCCTTGTGGAACTCCACAAGTAATATTTGTTAAATCAGATCTGCAGTTGCCTATTTTTGTGTACTGATGCCTGTTAGTTAAGTAACTTCTAAGTAGTTGAAGAGATATGCCACGGATTCCAAAATTACATTTCATTTTTTCTAGTAATACAGTATGGTCCACCATATCAAACGCTTTTATTAAGTCTAAAAACACGCAACATGTGTACAAATTATTATCAATGTTACTTAACAATTTGTCATATATTTTGCCTATGGTATGAATGGTTGATGTGCCTTTCCTGAAACCGAATTGGTGTTTAGTTAGTAAATCGTATTTCTCTAAATAAGAATAGATGCGAATGTAAATAAGTTTCTCTAAAATTTTATTGAAGGGAGATAGGAGTGATATAGGTCGGTAATTGGTACATTGATTCGGGTCCCCTTTTTTATGTATAGGCACAACTTCAGCAATTTTAAGCACATTAGGAAATTCTCCTTGTTCAACACATAAATTGAAAAGTTCGCTAATGTAGGGAGAAATGACCTGAGTGCTGTATTTCAAGAATTTTGTGTCAATATCATTCTCTCTAACTGCTTTTTTTAGTTTCATGGAGTGTATAATATTGAAGTTATCTCTTCAGGCGTGGATGGGGAAAAGAAATAAGAATTCCTGATATTTGTTACAGACTCTGTAATTTGCGATTTGTTTACAGGAGGGATCGATTCAGCTAATTTTTCCCCAATTCCAGCAAAATAGCTATTCATCTTGTTAAGTTTTCCCTCCTCACATTCGAGGTCGGTGGGAAAGGTTTTGCTTTTAGTTTTTAGTTGTGCCAGTTCGTTAACTATTTTCCACAAATTTCCTTGATTGTCTCTATTGGCGCCAATTTTTTCCTTATAGTAGTTTTGTTTTGCTGATTTAATTGTTCTTTCAGTGTATTGCGAAAGAGTTTATAGATTTTGAGATTTTCTTCATTACGATGTTTATGCAGATTAACAAAAAGTTCTTTTTTTCGTTTAATAGATTTTAGTAGCCCTTTCGATAACCATGGCTTTCTATGCAATTTCTTTTCTTTCCTTGATGCTTTCCTTAGTGGAGCATTGCTATTAACACATCTGCAAAAAATATCCAAAAATTTTTCGAACTGAACGTGAACGCTTTCATTTGTGTTAATATTAGCCTCAATTAAATTATTTTGCAAGTTTTGCAGAAACCCTTCAAGTTCAAACCTGGACATGTCTCGGAGATGCAAATATTTCGGCACTGCTTTCATGTTCTTTTTCACAAGAGTAGCAATAAAGGTTCCGTAATGATCACTCAAGTCAGATAAAACTACGCCACTAATGTAAGAATGCTTATTATCATTAACATAAATGTGATCAAGAAGGGTTTTCGAATGGTCTGTAATGCGAGTAGGTAAATCGATTGCACACTTGCATGGAGAACTTATCATGTTGTTCACGTATTTTCTAACATTATTGTTACTCTGAACAGCCATTAAATCAATGTTATAGTCGCCGACCGCATAAAAGGGGCAGTGCTTAGAATTCAATCTGGAAAAAATGTCGTAAAGCCATGCAGAAAATTCCTCATAATCACTAGTTAAATTAGTTGGATGCCTGTACACAACTCCTACAACAGCTGGACCTTTTTCAGTTTGAACTTCGATCCACATATCTTCTACAAAAGGCAACGCAATACTAATATCTGGTTTCTGTTTGAAGATAAGCGTTTCTTTAATGTAGAGTCCCACACCTCCTGCTTTCAGTGAGCTATTGCAATGCAAAAATGCATATCCAGTCAAATGAATATTTGAGTTGATTATGCCGTTGGTCAATTTTGTTTCTGTGATAGCAATAATGTCCGGTAAGACTGATAATTCCGACAGATACGATGCTAAATGGTCAGAATTTTTTTGGAGACTGCAAATATTAAAATGCATAATGAAAAGTGTTTCTGTTTGTGCACTTAGAAAGTTATTTAGCGATTGTTGATCGTAGTAATTGCAATTATCAAAAAAGTCAGTATAGCATGGATTAACCACAGTCGTTTGCGAAGTCAATGAATTACGATTATTAAGCTCTGAAGTTTCATTAGTGGTCGACCTAGATTTGCAGTGTAAACAAAGAGCGTAATTTTGTTTGGAGGAAGGATTAACCGCAGGGAGTAATTGTCGAGAGAGGCAGTTTTTGTGAAAAATTCGTAAACAGATTTCACAACTGTAACAACTATTATCACTTTCGCATGGTTTCGCACACATAGTGCAAATAGTTTTAGAAGTCATTATGCTGTTGAATAGGGTGACACTAAGAAAATTACGTGCAGCACAAAAAACAGTAACAAGCACATTAGACTAGTTATCCTTCTTACTTTTAACGCCATCTTGACTGTCAATGTTTTCGTTGATTAACAGGGGTTTGTAGTCTAGCAATCGAAAGTTCACATCAATGTCGAGTTTGAAGAGATCATCTGGTGATGACACCATAAGCCATTCTCCAACACCTTCATCTTTTCCATCCGTTAGTAGATTGCCGTGCTTGCGCGCAGATTTTTTCATGCGAATTCTGCCATTGTACGTGTGGCAAAGAACAAACTCCCCATCACAGTGATTCTTTACATAATTTAGCAATTTTGACTGCAGTGGGGTGATATGTTCAGTAATAAACGCAGTTTTAAACTTTTCGTCAGTGCTTTTCCTAAGGTTGGACTTTGCAAAAAGAAATTCGCTTCTTTTTTTATACGAAACGATTCTCGCAATGATCGGACGTGGTTTGGCTGCTGATGATCTTTTCTTCCCAAGTCTATGGGCTCGTTGAATATTACTAGATTCCAGGGTGATGCCTAAAACTTCGGCGAGCTTGAGAAGGGTAGATTCACCATCATCCTTTTGGCTTGCCAATTCTGCGATGCCATGAATGTGAATGTTTTCCCGTCTAGAATATTGTCTAGAATATTGTTCTAGAATAAGAATATTCACTACTTACAACAATATTCTCTATCTGTAATAATCAACAATCAACAATAACAATACTCTATCTGTTTCAAATGTGTTTAAGTTGAGAGCCTGCTTTAATTGATTGTTTTTAGTTTTTAGCTGCTTGATTTAAAGTTTGCTCCCTTCCAGTTCCTCTCGCAACTCTTTCATTTGATCTCTGAGACTAGCCACATTTTCATAAATCAGAGTTAACAATGTTCCTTCACAGTCAATAGTCAACTCCATAAACAAGGATGGAGAGAAAGGGATGGTATCGAAAAACGCAATTTACCCAAGTTAAGCAGCATTTAACACGTATCACCAAAAACTGACACAGTTCACTTCACTCATTTTTGTCACTACTGAGCTCTCAGGCTCCAAGCAGGTTTAAATAGTTCCAAGTAGTAAAATCATGTGGCATTGCCTATTGTCTAGCATCAAAGGCCAGAAATTAACAAACAAAGGCTCTCAGCTACCAGTCTACACAATAATGCATGAAAAGAACATTCTAAAACAACGATTCTAAATACGGCCTAATTAGCCTTTGAAGGTCTTTGAAGATGCGCCTTTGAAAATGTGCTAATTAGCAGCTTATTTTTAACAAAGGATAATAATTACTCATTAATTTAACCTAAACACCAATTAGACAATGACGAATAATCTTTTCGATTTAAGTCACAAGATTGCAAAATCCAGTAATTAATCTGACACAAATGTACAAACAAAGATTTAAAATTTGGGTTTCAGTTATTAGTTGAAAAGTAAGGCAGATTATTCTTAATGATTTTAACAGTCATCATAGCGAACAAAACCTACATTTTTCACTTCCTCGTAAATTTTTTCCCCAGCTCCAGCCTTTTTTCTAAGGCAACAATCTACCTCCAGTTTTTCTACTCTGCCTCCTTCGAGAAGAAATTGCTTCTTAATTCAATGAAGATACTATAGAGGGTTTTTGGTGGTGTTCGTTTTATAAATGCATGTGCACCAAGAGCTCTTGACCTTCGTTTCCAAGCATGGAGGAGAAATTGACATCCAATAATTTTTTATTGCCTGAGATGACATAGCCTGCATGTTTGAGGTATTTCTGTTGATGTTTTGGTTGTAGCATCTCCTGATAACTCTGAATTTGATGTTTTTGCCTTGAGGCTTATTTTGCTGGAGGTTTGCTTTTTTGTTTTGGGTACTTCTGCTTCTTCAATTTTTTCTGCGTATCAGCATCTGTTAGCACCACACCATAAAAATTATTATTTTTTGTCGTTTGACATGCTGGTTGGGTCGTCGCTGGTTATGCGACCGCTCCATCACAAATTTTTCAAAAGTTTTCTATCTAAATTTTTGTGAGGTGGATTCTTCAGGGTAAAAGTTGCAGCAGGGAAGTCGTCTGCAGGGATCCACATCGGTACCCACTTTTTTTGCAGAATCTTTACTGGTATGGGTCTCAACTGCAGAGCAAGCTCGTAACTGCATCCAGCTGCCGTTTCCCCACTTGAAGGTGCAGTTGATGTAACACCAGAAGATAAAATCTTCTGTTTCGTGGGAAGCTACTTCTTGGCCTGCAAATACAGATAAAACTATTCAGCAAAATACGAGGGTAAATCAAAAATTATTCGGAATTGCTCTATAGCGCACTCTTGCTTTAGCTTTTTCAAAATTTTTTTTGCACGTGTTGTCTACTGTGTCACGTAATCACGATCTGCTAATCTAATTGTTCGTTTAGTTTTAACACGTGTTATTTTCTGTTGATGAAAATGGATGCTCCACTTCCACAATGCACCAGAGAAGAACAACGTGCTGTGTTCCGATTTTTGTGGTCAGAAGGTTCATCGGGGACAGAAATTCATCAAAGACTCTTAGCACAATATGGAGACAATGCACTATCGAAAACAACGGTATATGAGTGGATTGAGAAGTTTAAAACAGGCCGGACCAGTGTAAAACATGCAGAAGGAGCAGGACGTCCATCAACCTCCACCAGTGAAGAGAAGATTGAGCAAGCTCAACAAATGATTTTGGCTAACCGGCGCATTACCATTGATGAGGTAGCACAATCTTTGCAGATCAGTTTTGGCTCTGCTCAAGAAATCATTCATGAAATCCTTGGGTACAATAAAGTTTCTGCAAGGTGGGTGCCAAGGCAGGTTACAGAAGAGTACAAGCGTAGACGTATGGAGATCTGCCAAACGTTACTGAACCGCTACAACAATGAAGGTGAAGCATTTTTGAGTCGAATAGTCACTGGAGATGAATCATGGGTGCATCACTACTGTCCTGAAACCAAGAGGCAAAGCTTGGAGTGGAAACATCCGTCCTCCCCAGTAAAGAAAAAATTCAAGAGTCAACTTTCTGCAGGAAAGGTTATGTTAACCATTTTTTAGGATTTAAAAGGGCCTATTTTGGAGGATTTTCTGGAAGAAGGGAGTACAATGAACAGTGCAAGGTATTGTGATTTGCTAGTCAACCGCCTGAAGCCTGCAATTCGCACCAAACGCCAAGGATTACTGTCAAAGAAGGTTTTGCTGCAGCGTGACAATGCACGCCCACATGTTGCCAAAGCAACCATTGAAACCATTAACAAACTAGGTTTTGAAGTGCTGGAGCATCCTGCATACAGTCCAGATCTTGCTCCTTCCGACTATCATCTTTTTGCCCCACTCAAAGATGCATTACGGGATCGTAAATTTTCTTCTGATGAATCAGTACAAAAAGCGGTGCATCAATGGTTGTGTGACCAGCCAAAAACTTTCTTCTCAGATGGCATTTATAAGCTTGTAGACCGCTGGAACAAGTGCATCGAAATGGGTGGAGATTATGTAGAAAAATGATAAATCGTTTTTGTGTTTTGTGTTTTTAAAATAATCCATAAAAATAATTTTTGATTTACCCTCAAAATTTTTGATTTACCCTCGTAATATTTTAAAAGCTAATAAATATATTCCATTCAATGGGCTCCAGGTTAAGAAAAACGTTTAAATATATCCCCTCCTTTTCCTGCGCAATCTGTTTTGACTGATTCTTCTTGACAAATGTCAGACGAAAAGCTGCTTCGAAGACATGAACATTTTAAAAGCCATTAAATATAAAAATGACTAATTGACTAAATAGCCTTCTTGTATCCATACGTAATAAAGTAGAACCATAGACTACTATATATATGGACCGGCAACTCATTATGACATTATCAGACATGATACGCTCCAAAGCACGTAGTAGATTTGGAAAGCTTTGCATGCAATAGGCTACTGAGCACTAGTTCTTGCAGCCTATATAGGTGGGTTTTAGGTAGATATTGTTAGGTTTAAGAAAAAAGTTTCTTTGAGAAGATATGGACAATGACTGGATTGCAGCAGACCTTGAAATTTTGGATTCCATCTTGCATTGCAATGAAACTTTCACGTCTGCTAAGAAGCTAATGTCACACAAAAAGGAGCAACAGAGTATCAATCACCAGGTCAGTATCACCCCGGAAGACCTGCAATTAATTGTGAAATTGACCTGCAAATTTTTGTAAAAAATTGCTGAACTGCTGAAAAATTTTTGGAAGACAACTGCTGAAAAAATTTTTGGAAGACAATTATTTTCCAAATGTTGTTGATAAACTCGATGTATCGAGCTGTTTGAAAGATAGCAGGACTTGAGCTGGCATAGTGCTTCAAGCCAAGGGCGGTTGTTTCACTGAAGACCAGGGCATGGTATGGAATAGAAAATGGAATGGAATGGAACGGAAATTTCGGTGTGGAATATTGAAGATGCCAGAATGGAATGGAATGGAAGATTTCAAGAATGGAATGGAAGACAATCTTCCATACTTCCATACCAATTCCATACTAGATTTGTGCATTGCATTTACAGAAAAATACATACGGATGTCGGGTAGTGATAAATAATATTGTCACAGAAGTATTCAACTTCAATATCTATGCATAGTATTTGTCGACAAATCACAGTACTTTGGTTGTGTACATTGCACAAACACTGTACGTAATGCATCGTTGTAAGAACAGTACATTACAAATTAATTGCAGCATTGATGTTACAGTTGACGACCTTGATACATTTGACTTGTTTTTTTTATTTTGAGGCTGACAATTTGCCTAGTCGTAAATTTTGTTTTCTTACATTGTCACAAAAACTTGTATTTAGTATTTCATCCCCGTTTCAGCTTAATTTTATTTATATTTTTAGTTTTTAAGCTTATAGTAATTATTTTTGGTGTTAAAACTTGGTATTTCTCTCACGATAAATGTTCTACTTGATGTGAGAGCAAACTAGTGCTGTAATCATTCAACCATAGGCATAGCCAGAAGTTCCGGGCCCCCTGCCTACCCCCCCTCCCGAATAAAGCTACCGATGTTAAAAATGATGACACAAAGCCTATTTATTCAGTCTTTTAGCATTTTTGAAGTGCAACAGTACATGCGTACAAAGGCAATTAGCTATAACTTAATATTAATAGTGACAACCAGGGGGCCCATGCCCTCTCAATTTAAATTTTTACCGACCAATTTAAATGTACAAGCCAAGAGAAATTCAGTGTTTTTGTCCTAAAAGGTGCAATCTCAGGCCCTCATCCAACTTTTTTATGCAATAATATGTTTTAGGCCCACAACTAACTTTTATATTACAATAACATGATTAGTAACCGTTTATGGCATTTAATGTTCCAACTTTAAATAACTTTAAATTATCAACTTTAAATAACAATCCATCTCCATCTCATCAGTTTTCACGCGACGAAATGCTTTTGAAAAAACCTAGTTAGGGTAAATGCTTATTGAACAAATTATTGAATTTGAATCGAGGGTGCCTGGGCCCCTGGTCATACATATATTCCTAAAACTGGTTATTTCCATGACAAAACAAAAATCGTTAAAGGCAAATCTTCGAGTGAATTATTTCATGCTAAAAATGTTGCAGAAAGCAAGTACCTTAATTTCCCTGACTTGGGCCAAGTCACAAAACTTAAACCCAAAATGCAAGATTTTAACGTGTTTTGGACTTCACATAAAGTAAAGGGAGTGATTTGTTCAACTGGCTTTCAAACATCAAAAATTTTGTTGTTTCAAATGGCTCTGAAAACGTGCAAAATGTGATTCGAATCGCATTAAAATAGCCTTTTTTTACCAAAAAATTACTAAAAATCCCCCATGCCCCCTCTGTGACATGTTTGAGTTGCACTAATTTACTCACCATGTCTCTCAATTTTAATAGGATAGAAAAATTTTTAACTTGCGGTTCTAGTTCTTCCTCTATAGCAAATCCAGGTTACGAACCAAATCAGACCCCAAGCTTTTAGCTTTTGATCTTTTATTCTTTGTCCCATAAAAAGTCCCACTTTTCAAAAACTTCTGATGACGTCATTGCATGTGATTTGCGATTTAGTCCTCCACCCTATTCAAAATCCAGGCTGCACCTATGCATTAAACCATGAGCAATATGTATACCAGATACCGGTTGTTGCATCTTAGTATTGTTGGCGCACCTTCACGAGCGGTTGCTTACAACATTGCAAAGGCACAAAGCAACAAAATATACGTTGCATTGCTTCCAGTCTAAAATTTCTTTGGTATGGAAGTATGGAATGGAATATGGAAGAAAATTGTAGTATGGAATGGAATATGGAAGAAAATTTTAGTATGGAATGGAAGATTTTAGGTATAGAATGGAAATGGAATGGAAGAAAATTGCCAGTATGGAATATGGAAAAATCGTCTTCCATTCCATACCATGCCCTGCTGAAGACACCTAGGTAACAGCTATGTATGACAGCAAGAATTAGTACTACTAAGAAGTAAAAATCAAAACTGCTACTATTTCTGTAAAATCCAAACTAACGTATGCCAAAGTGGAATGGAGGCATGAAATTCTCAACTCTTTTTCTATTAGAACAATAAACTTACCTAGAGCATGCTGAGGAGAAGTTCTCGCAATGCTGCTGGGATTCAGAGCCACCTTTTTTGAGTTTATGGGCAATTTTCAATGCTATATCTTCTTCAATTGCATATAAATGCTTGATGTGGGCAAAATCAGCATTGCATGAATTGTCCAGTATGTCTTCATGGCTAACGGTAGGAGGACTCATTCGCTGTTTGTTTACAAAATGATTGTAGATATTTCTGAAATTGTGAGTAAAATCAAAAAACAGGAAAAGTTGTTGATCGTTTTTGGTCAGATGGACGATACTTGAAGCCAATACTCCTCTGCGAAGATCAGTAAATAATTTCCTGAAAAAAATGCTGTTTTGACGTTTGCAGGCCAGAGTTTTAATATTTAATTGTTTTGCGTTCTTCTGGCCTAAACGCTGCAGGCATGAAAGCCTATAGAAAAGAGCCACCATAACGGCGACTACTTAAATCAAGCAATGCGAAAAAGTTATCCGCCCACAGGAATCAAACCTGCAGCCTTTGGATTATCGGTTCACTGCTCTACCGCTTGAGCTAGAGCAATCCAAAGGCTGCAGGTTCGATTCTTTTGGGCATAAAACTTTTTCGCATTGCTTGATTTAAGTAGTTGCCGTTATGATGGCTCTTCCGTAGGCTTCCGTACCGGTAGCCTTTAGGCCACAAAAACGCAAACTGATTACAAAAAGATGTTCATTGGTAGAAAATCAAAGCTAAACTTTTGCTGTCTACTCTTCCCATTGATCAACTTTTTTATTTACCCAATCAACAAACTAATTCATGATTATGCATCATAATTACAACTAACATGCACGAAGTGATAGAGCTCCTGCCACCGGAGTAGGCTAAGGTTTAATTTCACCTCGGATCAAACCAAAGTCTCAGAAATTGGTATTCCTATATTCCTTGCTGATTCTCAGCATTAAAGAGAACAAACCGGCAAGCATTAATGTTATGCTGTTGGAAAAGGCACTTTGCAGTATTCTTTGTGTGGCAAGTGTCAGCTTGATGTAAAGACCATAATGTCCCTTCACTATCTCCTGGCTGAGGCAACATGACAAATATAATAATTTTAATAAACAAAAAACTTACCGATTACATACATGGTTGTCAGCACTGACAGCAACATTGTGAAAAGTATTATCCAGGAACATCATCATTTTGTAAAACCAAGTTTTTAGCAACTGAGTGTCAAGTTTGTGTACTGCAATAAGACAAACAACATCCTTGTACTTGCCACAAATCGACTGTACCATAAAAATTATGACAGTTTTGGCTGGTGTTCCTGCTTTTGTCAAGCCAATAAATGCACCGTTTGTGTATTCTACCCGCTGTGCTGTATTTAGTTCATTCAACTTTAACACCACCAATCGTTCCTGCTGACTTAAACTGGCGCTTGTTTAAGATAAGTTAGATCAAATCTTCCAGATTGCACATCAAGATCTGTCGACAGCTTTCGAAGAAGACTGATTGACAGCAAAATGAGCAACTGGCGCAGCTTTTTGTACAAGCATGAGCTTGTAAGCTGCCACAAGAATGCAGTTGTTATTGTTTGCGAGGAGTAGCGACGTTCATGTTTGGAAACAACTGCCAATTTCAGCTGTTGCAGCACAAAGCTAATCAGAGGCAAACAATCTTCTTCAAGATTTTGGGATGATGGTTCAGAATCAACGTACTGGTTCAAAAGTGATATGGCTAAGGATATTTAACAGCTTCTACGTTGATTCTCACCTTCACTGAGAGATTTGCAGAGAGCCAACAAATTTGACAGTTCTGTAGTTGATTTAAAGGGTTTCAGAATTGATCACATGCTTGTAGAGACTCTTCGGAAGGGCTGCAGAACAAACAAACAAACAAATGGTTTAACCTCCAATGTAGTAATTGCAACTACCGATGCAAGTAATTCAGGTGCATCATCAAAATTTTCTACATATTTAATGTAGTGAAATTGTATAAAATTTTTACCACTTAATGTGACATATCCATTAGGCAATGTTGCAAGAACAATTTTTCTTTTAAATTCTTCATGGGTATCAAAAGTTTCAGATTTGAGAACATTTTCATATTGCTGTCAAATTGCAGAATTTGCTGATTCGCATCTAGCTGATGAAGTTGCTGATGTTGGACGAGGTTTGGCAAGTTCTGTTGAAATATAATTGGGAAGACCTGGAAAAATATGTAGTACAACAGATGGTTTTAATCAAAGACGTAACTGATTGAAACTACGAGTTGCTCTTCACTCTGCTTGATGATCATGAGAAGCTGTAATAAAGTCTTCAGCAGAAAAATGTTTGGCACAAACTCTATGTGAATCCATGAGGTACCAATCTTGACGATCAATTGCTTTGAACCATTGCAATTTTAAATTGCTATCTCCCAGAAACTTGAATAATGCAACTTTTTCTGTAGTTTTGTTTGTTTTGTAACCTGTGTTACATTCAGACACACAGCAAGTGTATACCATCTATATGCTGTATTTACTGTTAAATTAGCTCATAAGTTACGCTAATACACATGCATAAATTGTTTTAAAATGCCGATAGTTGGAAGAAGGCAATAAGACAATAATTATTACTTGGGTGTCAGCCTATGATCTACCCGTTTTACCGGTATCTATAACTTCTGTATCTATACTCACAGAAAATTTGTGTTAATTTGACATTGTCGGGTATCGCTTGCACTAGGACTTGTAGCCTAGTGTATCTCCATAAATTATTCAGCTGCTTATAAACCACACAGTAATGGAAGCTGTAAAACCATAGATAATGCTTTGTGCTGATACCAGTAATATACAATACCAGTGCACACAATGAATTAAGTAGGGCTACATACCAGTAATCAACTGTGCACACTGTTGCATTAAGAAAAGACGGTCAATAGTATGCATTGAGATTTAGAAGTCTGAAGTGATGAACGATAATACAGTACTCCTCTAGGCTACCATGTTAACTGTGATTGAGCACTACATCATAGGTTAGGCACAGTACAAGTATGAAGTAGATACCATAGTTTACCAGTGGTAGGTCAATAAAGTACCGTACTGGAAGCAGCTACACCAAGAAATATAGGCACGCCTATAATTTAAAAATGTAGGTATTGCATTAATTTTTGAATTATGCCGGCTATTTCAAATGCCTCCCATCATACTGTCTTCTATTTTGCTTTACCGTGCCCACTGCTCAATACCTGTGTACTGTAGCCTGAGATAGCTGCAATACCGGTAGGCCTACCAATATATGCACTGGTAAACTCAATGGTATGTTCTTTTTTCTTTAACCTATTAGTCTACACCCATAGTTTTTTCAATACTTACAGATTATTACATCTTACTATGCACTATTAAATGTAGCCAACCATTCTTTCTAACTTACCTATGTGCCAACACTGCTGAATTTCTTTTTCTGATGATCCATTCAACTAACAATACTCAAATGAGTGAGCTTGACCCTACTGTTGTCACCACTCATGCGGAACACTCTCTAGTTAGCAATCCCCTTGTTCTAGATATCCCTGATTTTCTGGCCACTAACAGTGGGCTACAACGATTAACCAAACCATTAATTCCAGTATTCACCTTAACTTTCCATTTTCTTTTTTGTGCTAATGTGTTTAATTACGTTGCTATTGCATTGTGAAAACTATATATATATTTTGTAAGTCTATATGCTACTAAAATTGCTATTTTTTCTTCATCCCATAGCGGTATGCAGTTGTTATCATTATCATTCTTCTACCAGTTAGTCCAAATAATCTCTGTATCGCTCTAAACACATGAAAAGCTTTTTCAGGATTAGATTACGACATTACTGTCAAGAAACAATTCACGACAATGATCTGTGCTGAAATTCTGTCTAATACGACTACTAAAAAACAGCAAACTGTTCTGGTAGAAGCTACAGCACAGTAAGCTAGTTACTAAAGCAGGCGTGGCTCTCTTTCGAATTTAATAAAACCACATCAGAAAATAATTGCTCCTACTCACAGAAAAGTTCTTGTGGTACTTACACTTCTTTGTGAAGCAACTCTTTGATTCTATCACCTCTGGAGGAGTGCTGAAGAGACAGAATAAAAGCTGTTAAAGCTGTTCTATGATCTTTTTCTTTATTTTTTCTGGCAAATCCTGGGTTTCGTATTGTAAATAACAAGTGCTTCCTAATGCCCTTAGTTTTGCGGGTGTAGGAGCACCCAGGAATACAGCAAGTTGACCCTGACATCATTAGCCTTACAGCCTAAACTTGTCTCTATAGTTCTTTCCACACTAAAAGTCTAGCCTTCACAGAATTGTTAAAATACTCAATATCTTTAAAAAAATTAACACACACAGAACTTTAAAAGACGTTTTAATTAGCCTTATCAGCCAAAAATGTTAACACACTAAGCAGCTCCAAGCAGGCAACCTCAACACGAATTGAAAATGTACTACGTGCAGTCAAGCGTAACGTGTCTTAATGCATGTTTTGAAATGCGTATTTGTAACCATTTTATTAAAGTTTATATTTATCAAGAAAAAATACTTAAAAATGTTAAAAAATTCCAGAAACTAATGTTTCAAATTTAAAAACAAAACTCATTTGCGTTACCGAGTAATTGCCAATTAATAAAACCGTGACGTCATCAGTTGCTGATCCATGTATATAGTAGTCTATGGTAGAATGGATAATAAAAATAATTGCTAAAACTAACAAAAACCATGATTTTATTAATTTCAGGCCTTGATCCCAAATGAAGCTTGAAACACAACGGTTAGATAATTTTATGAAAATCTTGTTTGTTGAATAATTATAGCAATTCCAATCATTTTGCAACTCTGCCCCTGTATTTATAGTGCTATCAAAAAATTTGCATTATGCGCTGTTCTTGCTGAAAGCTTTCTTTCTGTTCATTTTGCAGGTTTTCAGTTGTCTTTTCATGCAGCTGATCTTCTGGTTTCAATTTTTTCAGTGTTTGTTGGGCGATGGTAACAACGTCTAAAAGCTTCGGATCTTTGTCTTATTCTAGCCACAAGTTTTAACGCTTTAGTTTTGTGGTATTGAAGCGCTCAATCGGTTATTTTGTGGCATCTGCGGAAAATACTCCAGTTTTTGAAAAAACACTTCTAATGTTGGCTTCACTTAAGCTCTCTTTCCATATGCAGTGAAGTTTGTCAACAAACATTGCCTTTGATAGAGGTACTCGACTTTTGCTGATGCTTCCCCATTTGTTCATCACTTTCTCCCACTTGCTTTATAGAGGACCAAAGCATGTCACATCCAAAGGCTGGAGGACATTGGTTACGTGCGGAAGAAGCTTTAATAGGGTCACATCGTTTTCAATTGCAAGCTTAATCAGCGTGCAAGAAACGTGGCTGGCATGACCATCAACTAGCAACAAAAGTGGACGCAATGTAACAACAGAAGCAAATTTTTGAAGCCACTTATAAAATATATCTGTCTCCATCCATCTGCTTTTGTTGTAAGCATACATAGTGCTCTGCAATGCATTTTGGCCCCTCCAGGTGGTTCGAAAATTTTTTCCTTTAAAGATAAATAGTGGTGTGAAAACTTCTCCAGCAGCACTGGCACAGGCAAACACAGTGGAGTTGTCTTTTCCGGGCCCACTTGTTATGCGATAAGAGGTGGCACCTCTTGGTCTGATGACTCGACACTTACTGGGGTCGTGAGGAAACCCGATTTTTTCTGCATTCCAAATTTGGTGTGGACCAAAAATTTTTGCTTTTCACTACTTAGTCCAAAAGCTAGTAAAAATGATAAATGACAAACAAATTGGCTGTTGCAGTTCATCATGATTGTGACAACATTGTTGCTTTCTTCAGCGAAAGATTGTTCCTTTTTAAAAATCTCAGCATCCATTCTGGGCTCAGCTTCCCGGCTTGAAAATTTGTTTTTAGCCGGTTTCCTTGTACGTAGTCTTGTACTAATTCCAATACATCGGTCTTCATTAGGCTGAAGCCATATTGGCACAAAATTCTGATACAGTTCGCTAATTTAGCTTCAGTTTCAGCACCAAGATCTGGATTGCGGCCTTGCGTTAGCTGTCAAAGGGTTTTTGACAGCTTCTTGGAATGCCGCAGCCTTATGGAACTTTCCGGGATGCCATATTTTAGTGCTGTTTTACGGATACTGTTGCCCTCTACCTCTTTCAATGCCTTCTCCATTGTTCCCTCATTCCATGATGAGGTTGCTATTTTGTTGTTAGAAGGTCCTGGCTCTTGCTATAATCTTTTTAAATTAATATGTATAGTGCAAATAATGAACTAAGTTAATTTGCGAAGCAAATAATAATTTTGACATTATATTGGATCTTTTTGTTAAGTACTTTTTAGATTGCAACACCTAGATTTTTTTTGCTAAATCTAAGAATAAGTTATTATTTTAACAAAGTTAAAAACTGCATGCTTAACTGCTCATGCTATTCTGTTGTTTGTTAGACTATTACTTTAATGAACTTTGGTTTCATCTGACATAGTCCAGATGCTAGTGACGTCTTAGTCATATCTTCTTCTTTCTTACCTTGTAGTTTAACCACTATCAGCATGTGGGCTTGACTCAGACGCCCACGCACGAAATTACTATATTAATACGGTGAACTAGTATGAAGCTGACATTTACTACAAAAATAGCTAAACTTTCTGATTTAGGTTATATACAGGGGCAAATCCAAGTCAAAGCGAAAAAGTATAATTATGTACATGCAAATACGAGTAATTAGCAGTAACGCCTAACTTACTTGTTGGGAAATGTCTGCAGCTCGTGCATTAATTCCTGATCAGATCGATGTCTTTGCATTTCATTCTTTTGTTTGTCGTAGTTTGCTCCATTATCGTAGGCTTGGTTACCAAGTTTTGGATTTTTTTTCTTACTTACCTTTGTTTATTATATGCTGTGTTGGATGGTTCAATCATCGGTAGGATAATTGTGGCAACTCTCATATGCCTAAATTTTGATTGCATTGGCATTAGTAGCACTAGTCGTAAAAATCTTGGTTTCAGATATTCTATCTGCTGATTAGAATAGGAAAATTTTCTCTGAAATCCTTTCTTCCACCAAGTTACCAAAGACTTCCTAATTATAAGTCATCATATAATAATAATCTTATAATTTATCTACTCTATATTGATTGATTTTTTTTGATTTTTTAAGAGTAATTTATTTTGACCGAATACCAGCAAAAAGTTGGCTAATCCTGCATTTAGTGTGTGCATGTGCATTTGTGCCTTGTTTAAAAGAAACAGTACAATTGTGCAGAGAGGAAAAATAGAGGTTAAAGAAATGATTGTTCATCAGTTTTCTATTTTTGTTAAATGACGTAAGAATGAAGCTCTGTTATGAGAATGGTTTAAGTTTCCACAATGAACATGCGTAAGGATGACGATAGATACAATTTAGTTACATTTGAAAGTGAAAAATGCCATACTTGAGGGCACGTAGTGTTTTTATCTAAGAATAAGTTTTATGTTTTAAATTTACATAACTGAAGTGTTATGTAGCTGCACAAGATAGTGAAGAATCTTTGAGTCACCTTTGCTGTTTTTGATTTGTTGTTTATTTATTATACTGGCAACGATGCGCATTCGTACTGTGCAATAGTACCAGTGCATTTGTACATTTGTCTATACATTTTTCATGTCTTTTTGTTGCTGAACTAAAATGGTTTAAATCTGAAAACCCCACTGTCGTCTATATGTTGTTTCTTGTTGAAAAAAGCAAACACAACCAGCGGAAAAGCTTGGTTCTGATATCGTATCCTGTCAACGAATGAATATTTTTCTAAGATGACTTTCTAAAATGCCGCACAAACTCCCTTGTCTTGCTTTTATGTTTGATTGTTAGTGAGTTTAATTTTGGCTTGGGCTTGTCAGATGTTACAATTTCTGATTTTTCACTAAAGCTTCTGCTTGAAAAAGGTTTTTTGATTAAGATGTCAAAACTATTTTCCATCTGGATTTTAGAAATAATTTAGAACTATTTTATTGATTTAACTGTTCATTTACATTTGAATCTTACAAAACTGTTACGATTAGCAATACAGAAAGTTTTTGCCAATTTTATGGTCTTATTCTTTTTGCACACATTTATTTGGCGTCTGTGATGTCACACCTTGTCTTGTCTTCTCGTCCAAGCTCATGGTCGATCATAACAAATGCGTTGATTTTTGACGAAAAAGGCATCGTCACCACTCGCTATATTTCTACAAGCCAAAATACACAACAAGGTATAGCCTGGCTCAGGTGTGCGGAGTTTCTTAAATGGATGGAACAATTTCGTCATACCCTAGTAGTTTCATGAAAGAAAAAAGCATTTGATTGGGTTGTGCTGGCAGAAATGTTTCTAAAATTAAATTGATATGATAAAAGTTTCAAATCAGTAATTTTTTATGTGTAATTTCACAGGGCATGCGCTGCACATATGGAAAATACGCCCCTGCTCTTGATAAATTATCAGGAGTGGCACCACTGGTTAAATAGTGTTTCTTCTAACTTGTTGACTAATTAAGAAGTGCCCAGATTTTTCCAAAAAATTTAGCCCAAAACTGAAATAAATTTGTTTATGTGCCCCAAATTTTGCATCACCAGAGCTGTAGAAATACTAAAAGTCATATTTCCACAAATTTTTCAACCTTTCTAAAGGTATGTTTATTAGATCAATAAAAAATTACTTGAACCCGTGATTCAACAAATTGCTTATTTGCTGAAAAAAATCTGCTTAGTGAAGAAAGCAATCCAAAACCAATTGCATGAAATACATGTAAGAATAAACAACATAGTGCACACAATAACTTGGAGCAAAAAGTTTTCTCCTGTAACTCATTTGTATAAAAATTAAATTTAATGAAATTAAATTACATTTACGATTTGGAACTTGCTTAGTTTGTGCACAAAATTTACGATAATAAATTGCCACTTTCATTCCCAACAACGATTCAATAAAATTGAACAAAGTACAATCTCATCAAACAAGGAAACTTACTAAATGTAATTATTTTTTACCTTGGGCTTCCAAAACTGCTGGAAAAAAAGCTAGATTGTTGAGGTGCCAAACTTTGGAATGAAAGTGATGAAGATATTAAACATAAAAAGTTCAACCCTTTCAAAAAGTGTTTTAAAGAAAAATTTATAGTGCAATATTAACTTTAGTGTTGATTCTTCTGCTGCAACCATATTTATTGAATTTTGTTTCACACTATTAGAATTTAATGTGATTTGATATGTGTGTGTGTTTGTTTTTTAACTTTTATTTTTAAAATTTTGTTTGTGTTTTGTTATTTAACTATTCATGTGTAATTCGAGTATGTCTCTGATTATTTCATGTTTGTTTTTTCTTTCTATTTTTATTTTTCTCCTGAGCGTTAACGGCACAGCTTACATTATTAATATTATTATTATTTTATGTACTTTTATATCGTAGTGGAAATGTCGATGACAAGGAGTGCCTTGACTATTATACCTCACAGTTAATCAGTACTCCTTTGATTTAGATATTACATACAATTTATGTGTATATTCTTTGATCATATTATTTATTTGTTTTATTTTATATTTTATCGCATGTGGCTGAACACAAAAAAAGTACTAGTTTACTTTAGTGGGAACACTGTGCAGTACTTCCTTGATTATCTGCTGAATAGGTCAGAATTTTTATAATGTAACAATGAAGTAAGTTATAGATGAATTTTGTTTAAAGCTTGTCAATTGCCATTGCAAACTCACAAAACACTTTGTACCACTACAGAACCATTAGAATGAGACAGGTTGAATGACTATTAATGCACTTTTTAATGTTTCTTGGCAATATTCGGATTATTTCATGTGAGGCAAGGGATACTGTACTGACCTGGACTATGCTATTTCGAGTTTTTAGCTCTTGTCAGCAGCCCTCAGTTCATCTACACCAAGAATATTTCTCAGCTATCTTCGGCCAAACTAGACGCACCCTAATGGTTTACACAGTGGCTTCACAAAAGAACCAGTGAAAAACTGATAGGCTCTTATGTATTAAGGACAGCCATGAGTTATCTTTAATATAAGGGCTTCATCTCTGTGTGACATGGCGATCACAACTGAAAAAAGCTTAATGACTGTCCTGGTTTACTCCAGGTAAGTCATAACTTCTTGCAGTGGCAGTTTGGCTGTAATTTCACCACCTACCCTGCAGCCTCAAGCAGCTTGAGTCAATCATGCACAGAGCCTGAAAACGCTATTTTGAACTTTTTGTTCTCATCAGCCGCCCTCAGCACATCTGAACCAAGAGGGTTCCCCAGCAACCTCGCAAAGAGTCGAAAACGAAAGACGTCAAGTTTTTTTTCAGATAACTGTATATACTTTTAACTGTCATGCAAGGACAAAAGTACTTTCAATACAATACAAAAGTCCTTTACTTTCAATACAAAAGTACTGTAATCCCCCAATGCTCTACAGTTTGATGTTGACCCTTGGTTTAGTTTTGGTGCATTTGAATATGTTTCTTGCTGTGTTGTTTTGGTTTAAATAAATAAATAAATACAATTATTCGTTTTTTTGTGTATTTGTTTAGGTTTCTAAGAAATGCTGTCCCTACTAAACCCGATATTTGAGGAAGTACTGTACTATGATATTATTCGTAGGATACTATGACTACTGTAGTATGCTACGATATTGTAGTATTCTCCAGATGAACCTGACTGTACAAATGGTTCTGAAGCAAAGCAAGAAATAATGAAGCTTTGTTTATCGAGAAACATCAACCTAGTTTTTAAATGAACAATTATATACTCATTGCTCATCCTTGTTAAATGTTGACAATTGGTAGTAATATATATTGATAAGTTGATTGATTTATTGTTTTACCCACAAATATCTCTCTTTCCCAATAGTAAATGAACGCTTGACTTGCTAAAGGAATTGATTATTTTTATTGTTTTAGTCTGGTGACTTAAAATCCTGGTTTTGCTTTGTTTTGTATTTTATTTTTTGTAGTTAGTTTGAAGTTACCCTGACCTAAATCTAACTACTATATTTTTCAAGCTATGAGGTGCGCAGTAGTATAATGCGCACTATTGAAAATTGACCTTTATTGTTTTATTTTCTTATATAAGGTGCACTAAATGAAATGCAACTTAAAAAGCTCTAAAAACTTTTAAAAAGCTTCTTATAGGTCTAAATTAAATCATGATGAGAAAAAGAATATCATGTGATCCATATATAAGGCACAACTAAACATAAGGCTTGCCTGAATATAAGGCGCGCCTTCAGTTTTTTGAAATTTTTAGTGTTTTAAGTGCACTGCATTTTATCGTCTGAAAACTATGGTAATACTTAAATAGGCCTGATGAAAGGTAAAAACGTTTGTATTTTAATTGCTTGTAAATAAATATATAGCATGAACAGTGAATGCTTTTGTCTTGCTGTTTATCACTCTTACTTGGTCGAACAAAGATTTCGCTTTAAAGAAGTTATGTCTATGATTCAGTAAAAATGTTTTTGCTAGATATGAATGGTGGTTGATGAAGGAAGCAAAAGCACGTAACCCCAATATAAAGCTGGTTGGTTTACCTTGGGGCTGGCCAGGGTGGATTGGTCAGGGGACTGCCACTCCATACAAGAATCTGACACTAACCGCTACTTATGTTACTAAATGGGTGCAAGGTGCTAAAGAACATCATAATCTAACAATTGATTATGTTGGAATATGGAATGAAAAAACCTGCAACATTGACTATATAAAAGAATTGAGAAGAGTTTTGGATTCAAATGGTTTTGGGTATGCTAGAAGCTAATTTGTTTATAGGATTCAAGTATTTTAAATGCTTTGTATTATTTTTTTACTTATTTGAAATGTTCTGACAGTTTCCATTATTCATTTTTATGCTTTCAAATCAAGCACTTTGCATCTTGCTCACCTTGGTCAACATAAAGAACTTTTTTCAGGGGTAGGGGGTCTGTTTGCTAGTTTTTTTCTTTGTCAGGTTGGGTGACCATACGATTGCAGTGATATAGTACTTGGGTTTGAAAAGAAATAAGGTTTGTCCTTCCAAGCCTCAACATTTCATTGCTTCTGTGCTTTCAGACACTGCAACCTGTTGCCCATAGTCTTTGTTAATGCCGAGAACCTGTCTAGCTTGGTTATATACCAAAAAATCACAGACACTATGCTAAGTTAGTTAAAAAGGAAGCGTCAACTTCTCTTACTTTTATAGAAAAGCGCAAAAACCATCTTCTTCTATGATGTACACTGGGTAATATTCGAGACCTTTTTGCATTGGTTTTCAATGAAGTTGTAAGTTTAAATTGCTGTGAAGAAAAATTAAAACTTTAATGCTTTGCTGGTATTTGCAGCAGAAGTTCTTTGAACAAAAGGAACCAGTATGCCAACTACTGTATTTTACGGACCACAAGGCACACTTAAAATCCTTTTTTTTGCGCGAAAATTGATTGTGCGCCTTATTAGCCGAAGCGCCTAATGTATGGACTGCGCTTTGTTTCTTTCTCGCAAGAGAAACAACAGGAGAGAAAAAAGAGAAAAAGGGTGCTGGGCAGCGCTTCTTTCTCGCAAGAGAAACAAGAAACAAACGCAAGAGAAACAAGATGAGAAGCATCGCTTTGAAAGAGGCGAACACGAGAGAAGCTATGCTGGAAGAGAAAAAAGGAGAGAAAAAAGAGAAAAAAGGAGCGGCGCTTATAAAGTTTCCGATCTAAAATTTTAGTTCAGTATCACCTCGATGTTTTTACGGTACCCTTTGTTCTTAAAATGGCTCCTGCGAAGAGACATGCTTACGAAGTGTGCTTAAAGTTGAAAGCAATAGAGTATGCAGTAGCGCATGGAAATAGAGCTGCTGCAAGACACTTTAACGTAAATGAATCGATGGTACGAAAGTGGAGAAAGCAAGAAGATGCTCTGCGTCAGGTGAAAAAGAACAAACTGGGTTTTTGAGGGCTAAGGCAAGATGGCCACAGTTGGAGGATAGAATGGAGCAGTGGGTTATTGAGCAGAGAACTGCAAGTAGAAGTGTCTCTACCGTCTCTATTTGACTGAAGGCAAAAGCGT
Organism: Trididemnum nubilum; assembly: GCA_963965965.1. Lineage (NCBI taxonomy): Eukaryota > Metazoa > Chordata > Ascidiacea > Aplousobranchia > Didemnidae > Trididemnum > Trididemnum nubilum. The sequence goes on from OZ014490.1 coordinate 21,272,436, forward strand.
TAGCAGGCGAGTTGGACATCAACGACTTTCAAGGTACCCCTTCTTGGTGCTTTCGTTTTATGAAGCGGCGCAATCTCTCCATTCGCACAAGAACTACTGTTTCGCAACAACTGCCAGATGATTACCAAGAAAAGCTGATATTGTTTCCCTCCTACTGCACAAACAAGATCAATGAGCAAAAAATCCTGCTAAAACACATCACAAACATGGATGAGGTTCCCCTGACCTTTGACATCCCCGTAAACCGTACTGTCGAAAGAACAGGAACCAGTGCTGTTAGTATACGGACCACGGGAAATGAGAAATCATCCTTGACAGTAGTTCTTGCTTGCCAGGCAAATAGCCAGAAGCTACCACCCATGGTCATTTTTAAAAGAAAGACTTTGCCCAAAGAAAACTTTCCGGCTAGTGTCATCATCAAGGCCAACCCAAAGGGCTGGATGGACGAAGAGATGATGTGTGATTGGCTACGAGAGGTATACGTGAAGAGACCAGACGGATTTTTTCATAAATCACCATCACTATTGATTTATGACTCCATGCGCGCTCATCTGACCAATGCGGTTAAAGCCAAAGTGAAGAAAACAAATTCAGAGCTTGCTGTTATTCCTGGTGGGTTAACCAAAGAACTTCAGCCGCTAGATATTGGTATCAACAGACCATTTAAGTCTAAACTGCGAGTTGCGTGGGAGCATTGGATGACAGACGGCGAACACACGTTCACCAAGACAGGGAGACAACGACGGGCAAGTTATGCAACAAAATGCCAATGGATCGTGGATTGTTGGTCAAAAATATCAATATCCACCATCACACGATCATTTAGGAAAGCCGGGATAATCACTGAACAATCAAATATTGATAACAGCAATGAGACAGACTCTGATAGTGACGAGACAGATCCAGTAATGCTTGATGCCGAAATCGCACAACTGTTGAATTCCGACACAGAAGATGAAGAATTTGATGGGTTTCTGGAAGAGGAATAAACTGTACTGGTTTTGAGTTTTTAATTTTTGTTTGTTTGATCGTTTCTTTGAATAAAATACAATAACCATAAAAAATATTGAACTTCTTGAAAACCTGTGCGTCTTATAGTCCGGTGCGCCTTATGTATGAGCGAAAATGGAATTTAACCAGTTTATTGACAGTGCGCCTTATAATCCGGAGCGCCTTATGGTCCAAAAAATACGGTATAAGAGTGCAGTTACCTTCCATATTTAGTTCTTGAGCTATTGCAAACTACGGTAATGCACTGACCAGATAATCTTTCGTTTGTAACAGGGAAATCACAATTGGCAATAGTTTTCAAACAATAACAACGACGCATAAATTTAGTCTCAATCAGTTGCAGCAATTATATTGCCCACAGCAAACAGCAGCTTCAAGCAGATCTGTGGGTGGGTAACTGCTCTCTTATACTTGGCTTACCTTTTTTTTTTCATTCAAAAAACTTCTACTGCAAATACCAGCAAGGCATTACACTCCTCTGAACGACCATGAAAAGTGTTAATTTTTCTTCACAGCAATTCAAAATATCGAACTCATTGAAAACCAATGCAAAAAGGTCTGGTATATTCCCAAGAGTACGTCATAGAAGAAGGTGGTTTTTATGCTTTTCTCCTAAAGTAAAAAAAGTTGACTCTTCGTTTTTTTTTCAACTTGAAATAATGTTTGTGATTTTTTTGGTACATGACCCAGGCCCAACTGGCCTGGACTTCAGCTTTAAGGTCTAAATGTAAAAAAATTCACTTTCAACAATGTGAACAGATACAAGCGTAGTTATTAGTTTTTCAACAAGACTGCTGGCAAAAGCTTGTTATAGAACTTTTTTTTTAATGTAACTTGAGTGGACCTTGGTTTTGTCGATTTGACCAAGGACCAGGTCATCCTTGGAACAGGTTAATAACTTGGCAATGAGGTAGTTAATACCAACTTTTATCGAAATATTCAATCTAGCAGTGTTCATTTTTTCTTACCAAGACAAGTCTCATTTCATTAAACTGGTTTGATAGTTAAGTGATTGTAGAATGTAGATAGCTTATGCAAACAGCAATTTGATTTACCTTGTTTTTCTGTTTAATTGAGTTTTTTTTCAGATATTGTTGCTTTCAAAATTATTAATATATGCAGTATATACTACAAGTAAGGTATATATGCTTTGTTTTGCTGTAGGGTATAGGGTTAAGCTAATTTAGATACCAACTTTATTAAAATCCAACAATTTTTCTTAGACATGTGATCATAATTGCTTGTGATTCATCATTTGCTGCAATATCTGATCCAATTCTTTCCGATACTGACTTAGCAAATTCCATTGGTGTTGTTGGTGCTCATTATCCTGGTACTTATTCATCTGATTCAGCTGTGAAAACTGGAAAACAACTCTGGGCCAGTGAGGATTACAGCACTTTTAATGACATCACTGGTGGAGGATGTTGGGCCAGACTACTCAATCAGAACCATGTAAATGGGAATATGAGTGGAACAATTTCATGGAATCTTATTGCCAGTTATTATGATGATCTACCATATAAGAGGTATTGGATTGAAGTCAACTTAAATGTTTGATTTTAGCAATTGCATAATTTTTTGTTGGCAGTGGTCAAGGCAAACTTGACGTATATTCTCTAAGAATACTCAGTTTGTGCAAGAACGTACTTCTTGCTGTTTTACTGGAGCTAGAAGACTTGTTTAAAAAGCTTTTTTGGCACATGTTACTATAATGTATCTTAGATTTGTGGACATCAAATTTTTCCTGTGGGATCTTATACTCTGAAAAGCTAGTATCTATAAGTTGAACAGTGTCACTTGTCAAAGAAATTTTGTAGCTAGTTGGGTTTATCTGAATGATATCGTTTATTGTCGAAGCACACGGGTACTGAATTCACCTAATTCGGTAATTTGTGGCATGTTCACATAGTAGTATTATTCCTTTAAATTATTATCATGTGAATACTGGTGGCTAAACTGCTCGATTGGAAAAAAGTTTTTGTAGTCCATTAATTTAATGAGTTTTTACTCATTAAACAAGCAAGCAGTGGTTTTAAAAATTATAACCTTTATTTCAGATGTAGTTTGATGACTGCAAATGAGCCATGGAGTGGTCATTATGAGCTCACTACTCCGCTTTGGGTAACTGCTCACACCACACAATTTACGCAACCTGGATGGTCGTATCTGCGAACAGTGGGCCATTTGCAAAGTGGAGGAAGCTACGTTGCGCTTACAGATGGCATGGGGAGCCTCACGATCGTCATTGAAACTATGTCACACAATAACTCGATTTGCATTCGACCGCCATTACCATCGTACACTGTGAATGAACAACTGGCCACTTTTGTACTTGATGGCAGCTTTAAAGGCAAAATTAGTAAACTGAATATGTGGCAAACACAACTTGGCCCATCGTCTACTGACAAAGATGTTTTTGTGTACAAAGGTACACTATTTGATACATTTCAATTGTTTTTGTCATCAGCAGCTTAGATATTAAATAGTATTCGATTTGTTCTACGCGTAGTAGATCAAATGTTCAATATACCTGTCTCTTCATTTTCCCCCTCCTACGTGACGGTAGCAGGTTGTAAAATTAAAGTTAGACTATGATATAGAACAGTGCCCTACAACTGATGTGCTTCTGCATCAGTGTGACTTGCAAAGATTGTTTGGAGTAATATCGCATCTTCGTTCACCTAGTTGCCGTGGCCAAAAGACAATGAAGGGACCTTTTGGTCTTCGAGTCAAGCTGCTACATGTTTGCCGCATGTGGTGGAAGCTTCACTCTCTCAGTTTTTATTGCTAAACGTCAAGCAGGCAAACTGTGAATACGAAATTTTTATAGTCTTTCGTTTGACTCGACTGGGATCGCACCTGTGCCTGCTGTTTCAGTAGGAGATGTTCAATCCACTCGACCACTGGTCAGTTCAAAGGATGTTGCAGGATAATCGTGTTTCCAAAATACTTTTTAAAGATTGAACTTGATTTTAAAAACTTGAGATTTGGATCCTAATTCCGAGTAGCAGAAAATTTGCGATCGAACACTAATCAAAATCAAATTTTAACACTTAATTGGACTCCCCAATTTGCGTTTATGACATCTATGAACATCATAATCATTGACTGACACTCGTGGTAGATTCAAGCAAGCAGCGTCTTAACTTGGTAAGGAGCTAACGAAGCTGAATCCTTTGCCGAGTTATTAAAAACAATATCTAATCCGCTGACTTTTAGATATGTTTTGGACTTGTTGAGTAAGCGAAGAAGTGACTGAAAGAGCTAAATCCTATCTTACCACAATCAAACGTTTTCAAGGGCTGTAACAATGTAAAGCATACATTTCTCTTGGCCTTTTCCTTTGCAAAATCTTACGTTAAATTGTGGTTCTCTTTAAAATATTAGCTTAAATGGACCAAGTGCAAGAAAATGCTGATGGAAATGGATGCTAGGCGCCAATTATTATTTACCACTGCTGCGACATCGTATGGTAGGGGCCGTGTACTGTGAACCACTGAGCTCGGGAGCAATTTTGTGGGGAGATTTGTCTGCTCGTTATATGCTTTGGTGAATTGCAACAGAGGAATATTTTTTGTTTACATTGTTTAGTTTTGATGTTCTACTTGGCCGGAGTTGACATTCCAACAGTTTCAATTTTCAAACAATGCGTTAATGATGTCAAAATGAAAGAAAATTTTCAATTAACCAACAATTAGCATTTAGCAATAGCATCATTTTGTTATTGCAGGGGTAATACAGGAAGACGATCTAGGTCAATTTACGATTCATTTACCAGTTGACGTTGTGGTGACGTTGTCAACACTAGTAACAGCAGTGAAGGGGAGTTATCCGACTCCGCCAGCATCCACTTCTTTCCCTATTCCATATTCGGAGAACTTCAATCCTAACGGGTTTTCGGAAGCCTTCAATTTCGCTGACCAATCCGGCGCTTTCGAGAATTTTCACAACGCTTCCAGCACAGATGGTCATAAATGGACTCTTAGACAGGTCAATGAAGCAAAAGAGTGATTGTATTTATAAGAGTATTATATCTCAGTCGGCTTATTGGTCAAGTAAAACACGCCTTCAATTATAAAAAATGATAAAAATTAATGTTTATACGGTATCAGTATTCATAAATTTTGGTCATTACAACTCGAGTATTGCATGCTATTTATGAGGTTTTAAGCTGAACTGTTTTTAATAAACACAAATGCGAGACTTGAGAGCACTTCGCAACGTCGCAACTTTTACTACACACAACTTTGGGTAATTCGCACCAGATGATGACCCAAATTTGATTTTTTCAATGGAATATATGTCAACAATACTTAGACAAAAAATAGTAGCATTTTGTTTAACAACTTTTGTATAAATTGAAACTCGGTGAAATTAAAAAATCGATTTATAACTTCCTTTTTTCTGATACAGGGTGTCCCAAAAAAAATGTAACACTTTTGATTGCTAACTGAACTCTCATTTTAGAGCGCAATTTTCTGTGCTTTTGCCGAGTTAATGCATAGGGCAAGGAATTTTTTCCTGAAAAAATCAAGTCGCTACCTCCACTCAGGGCCATTTTATGGCACGAGGAGTACTGCAGCACACTTTGACGGGAGGCGCCATAGAAAAAGATTTGACTCTTTAAGAAATGATCTTTGGCATGAAAAACCATTGTTTTTCCCACAAATCTGGTGTGTCAGAAACAAAAATCTCTAGTCTGATATGAAAGCTCATGTTTTTCGTAATTTTTGTGTGTCTCTTAAGACAAGTATGAGGTCCAGAACCCGCGTAGCCGGAGGTTTCTCGAGGGGGGTCAAGAAAATCTCTAACCCCCTCTCTTCTCGTAATGCAGCCCTACCTCTACTCTCACCTTTAGATCAGTCTCTACCAGCGACCATGACTCTACTCTTAAGGTTAGTTTATTCTCCAGCATTTATAGAAATGCTCTTTGATACTGTAAATGAAAAAAAAAACTTCGATGTGTCCTTATTTTCGTTCATGCAGGCATTCGGCCTGAGGGGCACTACCATAGTGCCCCCCCCCAAAAAAAAATGCAATAATCCGTCCCAAACTGTTGAAAAATTCAAGAATGAGATTACCCAGTCCATCAGGAGGCTGTCAAATGAGACAAATTATCGAAAATATCACTATCAAGCTAAATGGTTTCATGAATTCAAAAAAGCATGCGTCGCTGATTTCATTCATTATCAAAATCCGTCAAAGTGTGCTGCAGTACTCCTCGTGCCATAAAATGGCCCTGAGTGGAGGTAGCGACTTGATTTTTTCAGGAAAAAATTCCTTGCCCTATGCATTAACTCGGCAAAAGCACAGAAAATTGCGCTCTAAAATGAGAGTTCAGTTAGCAATCAAAAGTGTTACATTTTTTTTGGGACACCCTGTACCATTTTGCGGTTACTAAAAACGAAGATATAGAGAAGAAAAGTGAAGAACCATAACCTCGGATGGTTCCAGAATATAGGACATGTGAACATGATTTGTATTTTGCCCAACATCGAGTCTTGTTGATGACTTGGTTTCTATTTCAGGTTGTTACCCAACGACCCGTGACGTGGTGTGATGATCCAGATATGGCGGTGTCTTATATCGGCAATTATAATTGGTCGCATGTAAATGCTACTGTTTCAGTCAAGATTGAAGGAACGGATGGGGTGTTTGTTGCATTGAGGTACTTGCTTGGGGAGTTTCTCGCTAAATATAGGGTTATCTTAAAAATAAGGTCTTATAAAATGCTGGTGAGGCCGTTTGGTGCAAGTAGCTTACTCATAGCATAATATTAAGTGCTGATAAAGTATATTACACTTCTTTTTATAAAAACCAGGAGTTTTGGGTTGAGACTGGATATGCTTAAATTTTCTCAAACTTTAAGCCTCATTTTATTGAATAATAAGACTTAAATTCATTCCTGCGTAGTTAAAAGTTATCTTTATTGATCATAATTAGTGAAGTAGTTTTCGGATATAGCTACTAATGTAATATAACAAAAGCCAAGAAAATACACGTGATTGCGTACAAATGCATTTTACTGGCTCAAAATAGTTTTTCATGCCATGGCTTGAATTGTTCTTAATTTGTTCTTAAATTTTGAGCCAAAATGAGCCTCATGTTCTTATAAAATTGTTCTTAAAATATAAAATATCAAAGATAGTTATTGAGAACTTTTCAAAAACACTGGGAGCACGAACCAGTTTGAAAAATATTATAAAAAGTGTACACGTTGCAGCAATCCCTTAAATGCTATTTATTGCCTTTTATTGAAACAGCATCAAGACTTGAATTCCACTTTTGTTTCTTTCACTCTGGTGGATGGTCATTGAGATAAATGTTCACCAAATCGCAGAAAGTGGAATTTTTTATTGGGTCATATTGTATTAAATAAAAGGTGAAAATTTTCAACACGTTTTGAGCAAGATCTCATGCTTGCAATGACAAATATAACCTCAAAAGATTTATGAAACAAGCGAAACTTTATTTACAAATTTGCGCTTTCGACCGAAATCTATAAAAAAAAAAAACTTCTATGCTCAATTTTGAATGGTTTTGATGTCCATAGAAACCAATGAAAAGTGATGGAATCTCATTGCTTCCAAATTGATTTCTTGTTACTGATTAGTTAACATTTAAACGATGGGCAATCAGACATGTTATGTTGTCGCTTAATTGTTTGTCGCACGAGTTGTGCCTATCCATGAGCGTTAGTGATTTATCACTTGCACAAACACTGCCAATTTGCCGAATTTAGCAAATATCTGCATTAGTCAGTCATATCCGTATTTCGTAAATAGTTTTTTCGCATTTAGATATTTTGCTACAACACGGCCGGGTGGGATTTGAAACCTAAATTTATCGTTTTAAAAATTTTTTTTGATTAAATTTGCTTTTAAAATTAAAGTTGTTCAATTCGGATTGTATATTGGCAAGTTTAAAATTCCGATGTATAATTAAATGAGAAGAATGTAGGTCAACAAGCTCACGTGCTCGTCATTCGCACAGCGCAAGCATCGGAACCGTAATATGACAGTTCAAATCTCAGTGCTGCCAGTCAAGCAAACAGCCATACAATGAGACGACTTAGATCATTCGAAACCAGTGTGTGTCTTTGGCTGTTACAGACCTGGGTTCGAATCCCATCCGTAGTCATTTCTTCTAACAACCAGTGGCTGATTCAGATTGAAACTTTGTCTCCTATTTTCTTGCATAGTTAAAATAATCCATTTTCCAAGCTCAAATTTGTATTGTTTTGTGAGATTGAATTAATTTTGATTTTCGATTCTTATAATTTTGATATTAAATAATTTTATGAATGATTAAGTTAAATTGAATGTATAAAATGATTTGGTATGGTATTTATAAATGATTTTACAAAAAATTAAATCTTCGTTTTATGTTTAAATAAGAAGTTGATAATGCTTGTCGGCAATTAGCAAAATGTTTCTTGAAGTTGGAAGGTAAAAGTTTCGGCTACCTTCCCGATGGATTTCTAAGATGAAAAATTAAACAAAAAAAGATTTTAAAGATTTTAGATTAGTGAATTCGAATGAAATGATTATACTGGCCAGTTGGTCGAGTGGCAACGCGTTCGTCTATGGAGCTGGAGGTGTGAAGTTCAAATCTCGGGTCGGTCAAATTGGACACAGTGTTGCTCGCCACCATTGCGACATTTCTTCGAAAAGATCTACGTTGCCCGGGCACAATGACGCGGAGATGATCTCCGCCAGCTCGTAACACGCTATAATGAAAGATTTTGATTTAATAACTCGCAATAAATAAATTTAAACAAACGAATTTAGATTTTCATGCTGTGGAGTTTTTCAAACTTAGTTTGTGAGCAGCGAGAAACTTATTGTAAATGCTGAATTTATATTAGTTCTGTGGTCATTTGGTTGGAACATAAACAAATAAATAGCGATCATCTACAGTAGTTACACTGAAATTCACGTATTAGTCATCTGTACTTGCAAATACAGTTTATTTCACTCTGATAAGCTCATCGGTGTAGAAGATAAAAATTGATAGTCCGCTAATTAAAGTTAATCCACGTTTGATGCATGCGACCCTAAAGTATTCTCAATATGTTCAGAGTCGACCAGGGCGGCTGTCAAGCGCGGGCGGCGAAGGGTTTGTATTTGTGGTTGCATACCGATGGCTCATGGTATCTCACAACCAACCTTGAAAGAGAGAATGTTATAAAAAGGTGTGAAAGTACCTGGCAGTGCTGGGATGACACAGTAAGTCATTTCATGTTTTTATATTTTCGACCAAGAATAGATGTGGTCTCAACGAAACCTAACAGAGTGCTTAGTAATAGTAATAGTGAGAGCAGAATGCACCAGAAAATCAGTAAACGAAAGCAAAGACTTATCCACATGAGAAACTGTTTTTCAGCGAAATAGGCGCTGTTGTGGGGTAAAATTTTTAATTTTAGTGTTTTTATTTGGGACCAAGAATGTAGTGTTGATATGCTGAGTTACGTCAATATATGGCAACTGGCAGACTAAACGTTTAGACTGCTTAAAACAGGCCTACGACAACTAACCTCCACAAACTGACCACGAACCAAATGACCGCCAACTATCTCTTAACCCTAAGATTGGTGGTCAGTTGGCAATGGCCAGTTGACTTTGTTCGCTTGAAGCAGCACCTGTCGTACTACCAAAAATTTCATCATCTCGAAAACAAGTTGTTTTAATAATTATAGTTTTTACTAATACGAATGATTGAATATTTCTATTTAATGTGGATTCGGGGATAATGCAGGTACGTGACTAAAATGGGTTTTTTGTCTGATCATGCCAGCAAGGTTTTTCACTGCACATTAACTCTTCCGTCCACGCGGTTGTTGGATAGATCTGGAAACCGATATTTCGCTTTGTATGACCAACCGTTTGCTCCTAAACCAAACTGATTAATATAATTGTTACAGAAATTTTTCAACACCGGTTGGAACACCATCAGCTTGGGGATAACAAGCAACGAAAAGATCTACGCTTATTTGAATGGAAAGTTGGTTCTTGAGAGAGACGTAAAACAGGGCGAGTTGCCTGCGAATGGATTTGTTGCTATCGGCACGAAGGATTTTGGAATGGCGCAATTTGACGATTTTAGGGTTGATGATTTATCTTCGTAATGGCTTTAATATTCTATTTAATGATTTGTAATCATCAATCCATTTTATTGATCTATTAACTCGGTTGTATGACTGTGTTTACTTTGCCGCGTGATTTTAAATATGTAATTTGTTTAGTTACTTGATTTTGATGATTTCCAAGCAGTTTTGAATGATTATTGTACGGTAGAATGTTTCATAATTTCACCTTTTTTGAAATTAAAAATGCTTCGGGTCTCATCAGATCGGAGTTTGGCCACAATGAAGAAATAGAAAAATTTTTTTCGATTACTCGTTGTTTTGAGGGTGTCCCGCCCCCCCAAAATTTGATATTTTTGGATGCGGGAAATTTTTTTTGACAAGTGCGATATCTCTTTAACAAAACAAGATAGAGAGTAATGTTTGGTTTCAAAATTTACAGAATGGTCGACTTCCTATCTTTAGTCAATACAGTCTTAATCGCTAGCTCCCACAGAAACGAAGTTATTTACGAAAAACTGTTTCAGTTCTCAGTAAAGCTGAAGATAGATAATATCAAGTCATCAGTACCGACTTGGCATAAAAAGCAAATCAAACTGCAAAACAGTCACTTGCAAAAACAACAAATGGGTTATCTCATTACACGCTGCCCTGCATTTATACTGCTCGAGAGGTCCATTTGGGGATGCTCTTTGGCTCCTAAAGGTACGATACGTCGATACAGGATTTTCAAATGGCTGGAAATTTTGAGCCTGCAACAAAGTTTTTTGACCTCCTGTGGACGATTAGAGAAACAAAAACAACAAAACGAGTACAGTAACAAAGGCAAAAAACACATCAACCGGAGCTACTACATAAGTATGAACGTAAACGAACATCTGTCTGGTTTCTTCGTGAAGAATTATCTCGAATCTTTTTACAATGCAACAAATCTTTCAGCAAGCATATTTTTCTTTCATTGCAGTGATTATGATTTTCGATAGATTTCCAAAATTCGGCTGAGCCAAACGAGATGTATGGCGCGGTTTTAGTGGAAATGGTAAAAAGTCTCATAGTTTGGCTCGTCTCATCAAAAGCATATCTTCAATTGCCACTTCTTCCGGCAATGAAATAAGAGATATCAAAACTTCCTTGGTCATTGGTGGGTTTTCAGAGTAGACACCTAAAGCAATTTATGTGGCGTAAGCCAACTCTTTGCATGGTGCAGAAAGTACCGGTTCACTACTTCACAAGTTCGAATCAACTGCTTCAAAAGCTAACGAAAGATCCCTTTGAAACAATGTCACAAAATGACCCTCACATGCATGTGGTTTAAGGTATGTCATCAAAAATGAATCAAATATACAGAAACAATATATTACTCAAGCCTTGAGAGTTTTGTCTTCTCTACAGTAGTAAGATTGGAAGAGTGAAACAAAAGCATTCGCAGATAACCGTTTGCCGTAGTCTACCAACGGGAATGACTAATCTCTTCTTGTTCATACCGGAGTAAACTTTTGAGATTGGCTGGTACATCCATAAAAAGCTGACAAGACAAAACCAGTAAGCACATCTGGTCGCTTTGAATGCCTGCATCTGCGCTGTTTCTCGTATTTTTTTGTTCAGAAAACCAGCAAAGTTTGTTTTGAAGATGTAGCTTAGCAACGGGGGTAATGCGCACATCTAGAGCTTCCCTGTCAATCAAATTCTCCCGAAAACCACTAGTGATAGACTTGATTTTGTTTAGCAGAACGCCTTCTACCAATGTGTTTGGACCTTTGCTTTTACCTTCAACCTCATCAATAACGTGAGGTAGATAAGTTTCATTTATGTGACTTTTTACCATTTCCACTAAAACCGCGCCATACATCTCGTTTGGCTTAGCCGAATTTTGGAAATCTATCGAAAATCATAATCACTGCAATGAAAGAAAAATATGCTTGCTGAAAGATTTGTTGCATTGTAAAAAGATTCGAGATAATTCTTCACGAAGAAACCAGACAGATGTTCGTTTACGTTCATACTTATGTAGTAGCTCCGGTTGATGTGTTTTTTGCCTTTGTTACTGTACTCGTTTTGTTGTTTTTGTTTCTCTAATCGTCCACAGGGGGTCAAAAAACTTTGTTGCAGGCTCAAAATTTCCAGCCATTTGAAAATCCTGTATCGACGTATCGTACCTTTAGGAGCCAAAGAGCATCCCCAAATGGACCTCTCGAGCAGTATAAATGCAGGGCAGCGTGTAATGAGATAACCCATTTGTTGTTTTTGCAAGTGACTGTTTTGCAGTTTGATTTGCTTTTTATGCCAAGTCGGTACTGATGACTTGATATTATCTATCTTCAGCTTTACTGAGAACTGAAACAGTTTTTCGTAAATAACTTCGTTTCTGTGGGAGCTAGCGATTAAGACTGTATTGACTAAAGATAGGAAGTCGACCATTCTGTAAATTTTGAAACCAAACATTACTCTCTATCTTGTTTTGTTAAAGAGATATTGCACTTGTCAAAAAAAATTTCCCGCATCCAAAAATATCAAATTTTGGGGGGGCGGGACACCCTCAAAACAACGAGTAATCGAAAAAAATTTTTCTATTTCTTCATTGTGGCCAAACTCCGATCTGATGAGACCCGAAGCATTTTTAATTTCAAAAAAGGTGAAATTATGAAACATCCTATTGTACAGTATAATGCAGCAATTGCAGCATCAATGCATCCTGTTATTCGTAAGAGCCTATTTTTAGTAATATTAAAAATTAGCGAAGAGTTACCATACATTTCACAAAGATGGCTTGAAAGCCCGACTCCACAACCTCAATAAAGCACTGTCTGTCTGTTTAATTAGCACCATAGGTGGGCACAAATCTGTTAATGACGAAGCTAACTTTTTCATTAAATCGTTAATTCGTTTAAAGATTTTTTTATGTTAACGGACTAAATTAACTTCCATTAAGTTTTGTTAACTACAGTTAAGGTTTTTACCGTTGATATCTTGCTCCATTCATTCATCGAACCGGTACAAACCAGTTTGCATTGGTAACACTTGTTGCGTACTAGCACGAGTTTTATAGAAAAAGCGGAGAAAGGATCTCTTTTTTAGTGGCAAATAATAAGCTGCAGCCTCATAGGTCTATTAATTATCGCTGTTTGCAACTTCCAAAGATTTTTCGATCGCTGCTTCATTTGTGCATTTGAACGTATTTTTACCTTAAAATTATATTAAACTGTAAAATATTGTTTCCAAAACACAAAAAGACCACCATAGCAATAAATTTTACCTTACAATCAGCTCAAACAGTGTCATTACGTGTTCTAAAAGTAAGTGAATAAAAAGAAATGTAAATTACACGCAAAACATTAACGAAATAACGGACTTCCTCAACTTCCGTTAATTAAAGCTGATAATAACGAATTAACGTTAACGGAGGTATGAAGTTTGTTAACGGACCAGTGGTTCACGAAGCTAACGTTTTGCATTAACTTGCCCACCTATGCTTAGCACAATCGCGATGCATCCAACTCCTGTAATGTTAAGAATTTTAATTGATTTGGTGTTTTTAGCCTAATGCGGTAAGATTTTGTTAATGCTGTGCTGTGCAATTCTCTACTATTATTCTTATACGCCAATCTATTTTTATGCAAACCGAATATTTTATATCGAAACTGTTACAGGAAAAGAAGTTCAATTGTTTATGCCTTCAACGTTTTTTTTTTTTTTCTTGGTATTTCGAAGACTTTTGTTTACTTTTTTTCCAGATATTTGTTGCATCTGGTAGCCCACATCCGGGGAAAAATGCCCCCTGCCTCCGTCAGTTACGCCAGTGGCTTTTCTGTGTGTACACCAATTACTGTATGATAAAATAATATATAGTCGATCACTCACCGTTTCATTTGTAGCATCGGAGACCAATGATTAGAGGTTTTGATTATGAAACAGAAAAGTGCATTATAATTCGTTCCGCCTACTGCAGTATGATTGTGAAGCTCTAAGTTATAAATTGTTTGTCATTTTTTCCATTTTTAAACTTAAAAAGCATTGCTCTTTAATTTCTTGTTGACTATTTCCAGGACATTTTTTAATCTCTAGGCTAGATGATGAACGGTATTTTCTCGCTTGCTTTTGTTGCATATCATTGTCTGTTGCGTTCCAAAGCTGAACAGTTTGAACCTACTCTTGTAAAAACATTTTCAAGAATTTCTGCTGATAAGTTCTTTATTAAAAAATTAGAAGAGCGTGGACTTTTACAGAGCACGTATGAAATTGATGATATTGGCGGTGTTGGAAGATCTCTGGATGGGATTGGAGGATTATCAGGAGGTGGTGCTACCAGTAGACTACTTGTGAATTATGAAGAACCATATCGAAGTCAGATCATGGATTTTTTGTTCAAGCCGCAGTTCGGTGCTTCTTTGCATATTTTAAAAGTCGAAATTGGTGGAGATGCTCAAAGCTCGGAGGGAACAGAGCAGTCGCATATGCATGCAGAAAATGATGAAAATTACACAAGAGGGTATGGTGTAAATGTTAAAATTTGTCAGGTCCTTAACAAATAAGTAATTGTTTTGATATCTGCGAAAGCCGTTCAATGATAGAATTGCACAGATGCTACTGAGTAAAAATCCAACATGGCCAAACTGCCTAATATAGTCGTGGTATCAATGCAAAGTTTACTATTAAACGGTCAATTTTGGAATTTTGCTCGCTTTGAGCTTACTATGATACCAATCTCAGACACAAAACATTCTACCGATGTTATGAACACAAAAATTGCACCGATAAAATTTTTCTTTAAGCCTAACATAGTTTTATGCTTATAATTTCCAGATATGAATGGTGGTTGATGAAGGAAGCAAAAGCACGTAACCCCAATATAAAGCTGGTTGGTTTACCTTGGGGCTGGCCTGGGTGGATTGGCCAGGGGACTGCCACTCCATACAAGAATCTGACACTAACCGCTACTTATGTTACTAAATGGGTGCGAGGTGCTAAAGAACATCATAATCTAACAATTGATTATGTTGGAATATGGAATGATAAACCTTGCAACATTGACTATATAAAAGAATTGAGAAGAGTTTTGGATTCAAATGGTTTTGGGTATGTTTGTTTACTTACTATCAAGTTCAAATACACATATGTTTTACAACCAGTGTTCAAGTTTTGAGTGAAAACTGGCTGTTCTTAGTTTTTTCAAATTTTCACCCTTATTTCCTCTTAAATTTTGTGGCCATTGAAGTCAACAAATGCAATCATTTTTGAATAGCAGTATAATTTCTTGTGCTCTGTCTGGTTGAACACTTTTTTGGTGCATCTGGCTCTACTTTGCAAAATAAAAAGTATTTTAAAACTACGACTGCCATAGATTTTTCAGTTGTGTGCATTACAGCTGCACGTACTAGCTATTTTGCATGAAAATGCCTAATTTTTATCCCTATGCTGGACAGAAAATGATTTTTTCATCTGAAATTTTAGCATGTTTTTTTTGTTAAGTTTTTTTGACGAAGCTGGCCTGAATTCGTTCTTAGCTTTAAACCAATTTGTACAAATTTCTTCACAGCAATTTAGCCGATTTGCTTGTGTAACTTGATGCTTGTAAGGTTGTAAGTATAATCTTTTTTCAAAATCGTTTTCTCAAAGTAAAGGGATATATTTTTTAATGAGAATCCAAGGTTCTTACTTTTATTTTTGCCCCGGTACCAGAACGGTTTTTCTCGTTATTTTTATTTTTTTACTTTTTGGTTATTATCACGATTATGGGTGAAACAATTAGTAGGATTTTGATTTTTTACCCTTAAACTGCGACGTGTGCTGTTTTATTGTAAATCTTGTTCTCTTTCTTGAATATTACATCCAAAAGTCCGAGCTTAGTTGAACAAGTGAACAGTAGGGTGTGCACTTTTTTCACTTTTCTTTCTGATCGCTTAGTTTATATGATTTTGAGGGGACAAATCGACCCCAAACATCAATGCAAAAAATTTTTTTTCAAAATTTTGTCGTCTTGATACTTTGCAGGGGGGGCAAAAATTTCTCGGGGGTCAAAAACCCAAATTTCTCATATCTCGAAAAGTATAGCACTTAGAATCAAAATTTTTTCACCTATCGATTCAGCAACCCCGGTTTCCTATCTGTCCGTAATACATTATGTTGCGCTAACTCCTTTATTTTTTAAGTTATTTAGCAAAACCATATTACACGTACTCCATAGGGTGAGTTGGTCCCATCATGTACATTATCTATTGCATGCACCGAAATTGCGTTTGTCAGAACCAGTGCACGCTCTGGCTGCATGGTATTGCTGTGACATCACAGTGCCCCCCACTGCTCCAATTTCGTGCTTCAGTTATCAGGGGTTGGGCCTTTTAGAGAAAGTGTTAGAAGTGGGGTTTCATTGAGAAGTAGGAGCGTAAATGATCAGGCAATGGACGAGTGCAAATTTGCAGCAGAAATAAAAGGTAACGTTTTGCCAACAGTAAAAGATGTATTTGGGCACTATTTCTTCGTCAGAAACAGTCTAATGTGCAGCACCGAAAAATATTTGCATAAAAGACCGGAGTTCAATGTATGTAAGGATGTGGTAGTCGACAAAATCGAAGCCATATGGGAAAAAAGTAGTCTTCCAACAATAGGAAGAAAATCAATGGAAACCAAATTAAGAAATGTTTTAAAAAAGTACGCTGTAATGAAAGCAAGAAGGACGGAGTCTAACGAACTACAGTTTGAAAACCTGTTTGATGTGAGCGCTTGCAAATGCAATCATGTTGAAATTGTGGAGAAGTATGGAAAAGTGTGCTGCAAATGCCCGCGCCAAAGCCAAATTCCTGTTCAAGGTAAGATGTGTTTGAGAACATAGCAAGTAAAATTACATTAATGGTTTCAAATGTTATGGGAAGTCGTTTAAATTAGGCCTTGGCGGTTCTTCACCTGAATATGAAGCGCTAAAGCAGGGACGAGGTCCGGTATCAAATCGGAGGGTGTTAGGGCCTTCGTAATGTGACTAACTGTTGGAGGGGTATGAAAAATTCACAAAAGCCCATCAACGGGTCCCTGGTTTAAATACATAAGCGAGCCTTTGGAGAAGTGATGTTTAGTAAACTTAAGTTGAAACAATCTAAGCAATTCATAACTGGATATAATACGTCATATGGGGGAGGGGCGAAATAAAAGGAAATATATCAAAAATATATTATATTTCCTTTTATTTCGCCCCTCCCCCATATGACGTATTATATCCAGTTATGAATTGCTTAGATTGTTTCAACTTAAGTTTACTAAACATCACTTCTCCAAAGGCTCGCTTATGTATTTAAACCAGGGACCCGTTGATGGGCTTTTGTGAATTTTTCATACCCCTCCAACAGTTAGTCACATTACGAAGGCCCTAACACCCTCCGATTTGATACCGGACCTCGTCCCTGCTTTAGCGCTTCATATTCAGGTGAAGAACCGCCAAGGCCTAATTTAAACGACTTCCCATAACATTTGAAACCATTAATGTAATTTTACTTGCTATGTTCTCAAACACATCTTACCTTGAACAGGAATTTGGCTTTGGCGCGGGCATTTGCAGCACACTTTTCCATACTTCTCCACAATTTCAACATGATTGCATTTGCAAGCGCTCACATCAAACAGGTTTTCAAACTGTAGTTCGTTAGACTCCGTCCTTCTTGCTTTCATTACAGCGTACTTTTTTAAAACATTTCTTAATTTGGTTTCCATTGATTTTCTTCCTATTGTTGGAAGACTACTTTTTTCCCATATGGCTTCGATTTTGTCGACTACCACATCCTTACATACATTGAACTCCGGTCTTTTATGCAAATATTTTTCGGTGCTGCACATTAGACTGTTTCTGACGAAGAAATAGTGCCCAAATACATCTTTTACTGTTGGCAAAACGTTACCTTTTATTTCTGCTGCAAATTTGCACTCGTCCATTGCCTGATCATTTACGCTCCTACTTCTCAATGAAACCCCACTTCTAACACTTTCTCTAAAAGGCCCAACCCCTGATAACTGAAGCACGAAATTGGAGCAGTGGGGGGCACTGTGATGTCACAGCAATACCATGCAGCCAGAGCGTGCACTGGTTCTGACAAACGCAATTTCGGTGCATGCAATAGATAATGTACATGATGGGACCAACTCACCCTATGGAGTACGTGTAATATGGTTTTGCTAAATAACTTAAAAAATAAAGGAGTTAGCGCAACATAATGTATTACGGACAGATAGGAAACCGGGGTTGCTGAATCGATAGGTGAAAAAATTTTGATTCTAAGTGCTATACTTTTCGAGATATGAGAAATTTGGGTTTTTGACCCCCGAGAAATTTTTGCCCCCCCTGCAAAGTATCAAGACGACAAAATTTTGAAAAAAAATTTTTTGCATTGATGTTTGGGGTCGATTTGTCCCCTCAAAATCATATAAACTAAGCGATCAGAGAGAAAAGTGAAAAAAGTGCACACCCTAGTGAACAGTCTCTACTTTTTGCAGGCATGTAATCATAATTGCTTGTGATTCTTCATTTGCTGATATTTCTGATTCAGTTCTTTCCGATATTGACTTAGCAAAATCCGTTGGTGTGATCGGTGCTCATTATCCTGGTACTTATTCGTCTGATTCAGCTGTAAAAACTGGAAAACAACTCTGGGCTAGTGAGGATTACAGCACTTTCAATGACGTCACTGGTGGAGGATGCTTGGCAAGACTACTCAATCAGAACCATGTAAATGGGAATATGAGTGGAACAATTTCATGGAATCTCATTGCCAGTTATTATGATGGTTTACCATATAACAGGTTCTAGTATGCTTCTATAATTAAAAATTTAAAGTAGTAAATTTGCTATCGTTTACTTTCATCAATCATTTTTAACAATTACTAAGATAATCGTGCGACAATTTTAATAGCTTGTACTTTTGATTTGAAAGTATTTATGGCTTGTTTGGTATAGTATTATGATATGATATAATATACAGTATGTGTGGATATCATTTTAACCGAAATTTAACGAAAAATGGTCTTAAAATTGAATTATTTTTGAGTAAAAGTAAAAATTTAATGCTGAGGCTCTGCTTTCAGACCCTCGATCTGTGCTTCAACTTGACTTATATGCACCCCTCCTTTTAAGATTTCTGCCTACGCCACTGACTATAGTTGTTAAAGTGTGCAACATCAACTTAATTCGTGGCCATTAAATTTTTACTATCTTTCAAGAAGTTTGTTCTAAAATTAACCGACACACTTGATAAAATAGAAAAAATTTTTTTTGTGGTTAATGAGATTTTCGTAAGATACTGCATTCACTATATTTTGTATAAGCTGCATTCATTCATTCATTTATCTGGTACTTGTTGAAATGCTGAATGCATTTATTTTGGCTGTTATTCTGGGTAAATACTGGTACCAGTAATTGTTTCGTTTGCTGATCAACTCGAAAAATTGTAAAATATATGTAAATTTTAAAGAGGAAGAAACAACATCGAATTTCCTGTGTTTTTACAGATGTAGTTTAATGACTGCAAACGAGCCATGGAGCGGACACTACGTACTTGCTCCTCCGCTTTGGGTAACTGCTCACACCACACAATTTACGCAACCTGGATGGTCGTATCTGCGAACAGTGGGCCATTTGCAAAGTGGAGGAAGCTACGTTGCTCTTACAGATGGCATGGGGAGCCTCACGATCGTCGTTGAAACTATGTCGCACAATAACTCGATTTGCATTCGACCGCCATTACCATCGTACACTGTGAATGAACAACTGGCTACTTTTGTACTTGGCGGCAGCTTTAAAAGCAAAATTAGTAAACTGAATATGTGGCAAACACAACTTGGCCCATCGTCAACTGACAAGGATGTTTTTGCGTACAACGGTATTTAATAATGGGAATGTATGATGAAATATTTTTATCATCAGCAGCAGACGTTGTGTTGCGATAGTTTTACTTTTCATAATGTAGAATACAGATAAGTAATTATAGAATATCGAAGAACTGCACTTATAATAAAATAGCTAAACTTTTCTTGCTGAAGTTATGGCACGAACTAGTTAAACTGAATAGTTTGTTGGGGATTACGTACGCGTTTGCACTTTGAGTAGGAAGTTTGAGGTTTAATTTTCTAACTGTTAAATCAGATACTGTATTGTCAGATATCTTCTCCCCGTGTCACTCTTGGTCTAAACTTTTCAAGAATTATCCGACCAAACTTTTTATATTATATATTAAAGTTGTGTCATGTCAACGCCGAAAAGCTTAGGTATATGTGGCGAAAGGAATCGAATGAAAATAGCTCGCCACTGCTACAACATCTTTCGGTAAGAAGCTGAGAAACGAAGGCACAATTATGTTAAAATAACTCACGTAGAAAATGATCTGTGATTTGAGATGTAGTTTTACGGTATTGATGTTATATTTATATGGTAATTATAATTGCATTTTATTCACCAAGTTTCCTTGGCCTGATGACAGCGAAGCACCTTTCAGTCTTAGAGTAAAACTACCACCTGTTTACCACACACGGTGAAGGCTTTACACTGTCCCTTTTTACTGCGAAACGTCAAGCTGGGAAGCAGTGAATACCAATTTTTATAGTCTTTAGTTTGACCGGATTGGGAATCGAACCCGAGTCTGCTGTTTCAGTAGCAGACGCTCCTTCCACTTGATAACTGATCGGTACAAATCTACTCCAACTAAAGTCTCCAAAAATGTGTATAAAACATGAGCATATTAAGGATTAACAAAAGCATTATTCTGTTGTTGCAGGGGTAATACAGGCTGACGACCTAGGTCAATTCACGATTCATTTACCAGTTGACGTTGTTGTGACGTTGTCAACAGTAATAACGGCGGTGAAGGGGAGTTATCTGACTCCGCCAGCATCCACTCCTTTCCCTATTCCGTATTCGGAGAACTTCAATCCTAACGGGTTTTCGGAAGCCTTCAATTTCGCTGATCAATCCGGCGCGTTTGAGAATTTTCACAACGCTTCCAGCACAGATGGTCATAAATGGACTCTTAGACAGGTGAGAAAAGCATAAGATAGATCATATTTCTTTTCAGTCCGAATTATTCGGGTCATGCGTTTTTTTCGTATCATGGCTAAATTTGTATTGTTCAATACGGTTTTAATGGTAATAAAAGGTATACTCGATTGATTTTATTCGGTGTCATTACGGTACTGATAAACATTAAATAATAATTCAGTCAAAATGAATTAGTTTTACGTGGTAAATTATGAGAACAACTAAAACTCAACTGGTAAAACGGGAGTTGCGATTAGAAACTAAAAAAAAAATTCTAAATTAACGCTCCAACGAAGATAAGCAGTATAGCTCTTTCGATACTAGTCTATCAAAAAGTTGGCGTATTGATTTTGAATTCTACAACTCCCGTTTTACCAATTGAGCTTAGTCATTTTCATTCAGTCAGAAATTTTAGTATAAAAGTATGCTTATATTTGGAAATTTGGGTCGTTGGATTGACTAAGAATTAAGAATGGCTCAATCCCTCCGGTTTGATGTAAATGCAGAAATTTGACTGTATCGATTTCCAGCGCAATCGTTAGTAATTGTTATAATAGTGTATTTGGGTTATTCTCAGTAAACAATGAATAGTTTAAACAATACACACTGTTTGGATTAGTTTGCCATCCAGCACTGCTTTGACAATGCCAATTTTTCTGGCATCCTTACGGTTAGGAAAAACAAAAACTAGACAGGACAATCTTAGAAATTTGGTCTTAGAAAAAGTCTGTATTTTGCTCTGGCCGAAGGCTCTCAATGACTTGTTTTTTTGTTTCAGGTTGTTACCCAACGACCTGTGACGTGGTGTGATGATCCAGATATGGCGGTGTCGTATATCGGCAATTATAATTGGTCACATGTAAATGCCACTGTTTCAGTCAAGATTGAAGGAACGGACGGAGTGTTTGTTGCACTGAGGTACTCGAGTGAATAGAGCGTCTTTTTTTTAACGGTTGAATCAGGTTCGATTCCCAGTCGGGTTTACAGCTTCACCAAAAACGCAGTGAGCTAGATTAGAGTTTACAGCTTTTAAAAATCTATTGGTAGGCTACTTAACTAATGATAGGCCAGTAGGCCTAGTGGCAGGTTAATTGCAGATTGGTTGTGACCAACCTATTTTATCAAAAATTTGTAAGTTAAAGAATAAAACGAAAGTAAATATTCGTGCATTTTTCATTATTTTTTTAAAGGGTTTAGGTTGGTTTGGGATAGTTGATGCATTCTTTTAACCATGGTAATTATGATAGGGGGCATGTTAATTGAAAACGTTAGCTTCGTTAACCACTAGTCCGTTGACAAACGTATTGCTATGATGGTCTTTTTGTGTTCTGAAGCTACGTTATACAGTCTATTCTAATTTCAAGATAAAAATTGGTTCATATGTACTAACAAGCTGCGACCGGAAAATCTTTGGAAGTTGTAAACAGCGATAATTAATAAACCTATGAGAGGCTGCAGCTTATTATTTTCCACAAAAAAGAGCTTTCTTAGCTTTTTTTTTTATAAAACTCGAGCTAATACGCAACAAGTGTTACCAGTGCAGACTGGTTTCTACCGGTACGATGAATGAATGGTGCAAGAAATTAACGATGAAAACCTTAACGTTAGTAAACAAGACTTAACGAAAGTTAATTTAATCCGTTAACATAAAGAAAGTTTTTAACGAATTAGTCAGTGAATGAAAAAGTCAGCTTCGTTATTATCGGATTAACGAATTTGTGCCCACCTATGGTAATTGTGCGTTCTATTATAACATTGTTGTTGCGTCCACACGAGCGCCACCTTATGGTTGATTCAAAGATTATTTTAAAAATAGCTGGATTACTACAAATAGCGGAAAAAAGAAATGCAAATATCTTTCGATGTAAAAGTCGAATAATTCTGAAATTAGGGTAAAAAATTAGAAAACAATACATTTGACCCATGAGTTGACTGTAAATTAGACCTCAATGCCGCTTAATGTTAAACGTCAAGTAGAGCCGCTGCGAATAATGACTGGGAAACTACTTCATTCAGTGGCTTTTTTCACTAGACAGTAATAGATTTGTTTAAAGCTCAAATGCCGATACATTTTTACGTATCGCTATCTTGAAATTAAAAGTTTTAATCCTTATTACAGCAAGTTAACTGGCCACAAACGATTAAATAACTTTTTGTAAATTATTTTCCCCCGATATTTTTAGAGTCGATCAAGGAGGGCGTTTATCTCGGGCGGCTAAGGGTTTGTATTTGTGGTTACATGCGGATGGTTCATGGTATCTTACAACCAATCTCGAAAGAACCAAAATTATGAAGAGATGCGAAAGTACCTGGCACTGCGGGCGTGATTTGGTAAATTCAGTCATCTTTTTACAGTGTTTTTTGATTAGAAAGTTCTATAGTGCAATCAATTTCGTCAATTTAATGCAGTTTGGGATCATTGTGTACGGTTGTCACAATCGGTTGGCAGCGTGACCGAGAGGACAAAGGCGTCGTTTTTACGACGACTCTGATCGCATGTGTAGTGTCGTCCGCAACAATCAGCCAACTAACTACAAACAAGAAATATCTGGAAGCAATGGCTTAATAAGTCAATGGACCATACAGCTCATAGGCTGCGCAGTCGAGCCGGTTAACCACAATCGGGACGCGTCCTTTTGACACCGGATGACACTGCACGTGATCCGGGTTCAACTTGCACACTGGCCACGTGCTCAGTTCTCGGATAAGACGCTTTACGATAATTAATTGATTTTGGTGGCTTCGGAACAAGCCTCAAATTCAGTGGACAAGGGTTCTAAGTAATTCACAGGAACATTAGATGGTAAAACTCCGGAACAGGTGCGGATTCCTCCAAACACGAAGTAGTTGTCGCAATAAAGTGTGCGAATCATCCAATAGTTGGCGTCTGACACTGTCCGGTGACGGGAAGATAAATATTCAACTACAACAAATTTTGCTATCATCATTTTGAGCCACTTGTTGACCACATCGTTTAATGCTGATTTTTTGCTCTTTATTTAAGAGTAAGAACAGAAATGGTATCAGACTGAAAGTTGGATCAAAGTCTTCGTAGAAATTTGCTTCATCTCTCATCCACGTGGTTACTTAATTAAAATGTCACTGTGCGAGATCAGCCGTTTCCGCCCAGGCCGTGCTTATTAAAATAATTGGTTGCAGAATTTTGCCAGTACTGGTTGGAACACCATCAGTTTGGGGATAACAAGCAACGAAAAGATCTACGCTTATTTGAATGGGAAGTTGGTTCTGGAGAGAGACGTAAAACAGGGCGAGTTGCCTGCGAATGGATTTGTTGCTATCGGCACGAAGGATTTTGGAATGGCGCAATTTGACGATTTTAGGGTTGATGATTTATCTTAGCATCACTTTTAATTTTTTTTTATCAATTTGTTTCTCTCATTTAATGATCAGCGAAATGTCATCAATCATTATTTTTATTGACCAGTGTCTGATAGCATGACTGTGTTTACTGTTAATTTTTTTAAGCGTGTAGTTTTTCCGGTTTATAATCGCTGCTTGGTTTTCATGATTTTTTTGGTTGAGTAATGAGAATGCAATGGGATTTTGTTATGATTTGAAGATCTTAAAAATACTCTACTCTAACTGCCTATTGATGTTAAAATATTTTCTTTGATTGAGTAACACATTTTTAAAAGTATATTGGGCCTTGCTTAAAAAAATTTGTCAGCTATGTGATGATTGGTATCAGAATAGGGTATTAATTTTGCAGCTGCATTTAATTGCTTTGCTGAGATAGAATGTAATCATTACGTGTATTTTGTGTAGTAATTATGTGCAATGAAGTAGCGATGCCACTTTTCCCTACACTGCTTCTTAGTGGCATTTTATCTTGTCACTGTATTTTTTTTATAAATGTGTCGATTCTTAATCAATGGTACGTAAAATCATTTATTGCTAAGTTCCGAAAATTTTTACTTTCGATTTGACATGACCTTAAAGCGTTTTAACAGTTCCGTGCAATGCTCAGATTTGATCTTACTGTAATCTGTTTTTACTTGCAAACCGTAATTTTGTTTATGAGAGTTTTCTTTTTTTTTTATTGTACCGTACTCAAATATCTTGCCTTGAATTTTGTTCTTTGTAATCCAAACTGTGCGCAGACTGCAGATCCTGTAATAAATAATCAACACGAATTAAATATTCGCCATTTCATTTATTATCCGGCTATTGGAGATCCGAGTGAGTTTTTGCGTTTAGATTTAGTGAGTACACAATCGCAGTCGGCCAGATCACACTAAAAACTTTTAGCACTAGCACAGTTGAGTTATAACGGAAAACGGTTTGTTATTCAGACTCCTGTACACAGTTTTTCAGAGTTGTGTACAGTGCGCATACATTTTCAGTAAGGATTTTGATGTCCACGTAGTGTCGGAGGACATCAACGCCAAAATTACTAGCCATATTCCACGTTAAAGCAAACTGGTCATATTCAAGAATCATAATTTTGATTTTTTCAGGTACCGATACGGCAATACGGACAGCAACCATTCAAAGTTGATTTGTTTGAATGTTTGTATCTCCTCAGTAATTTTTGCTATCATCATCCGGAACAAAGTCGATTCGCAGCATATTTGCATTCTCAGTCAGGATTGTCATTATACTGCACCACATTTCTCAACGATTTAATTCAATCTAGTTTGGTAGCTATTTGACGCATTTCGTACACGAATACTAAAGCTGGTAACATGCCCCTTGTCCAGTTTAACCCAGAGCACACCGAAAGACGCGAAAACTTTTGAGATATTGCACGTCAAATACCATTTGCGTCCCTTTAAAATTTACACCTGTGGTGGGCAACCTTTTCCATACTGCGGACCGATTAAAAACTAAAAATTTTTCGCGAATCACTTTTAACATCAATATACGTCCGGTCCTATGGAAATCTTAGGCAGCAAATTCAAATCTTCGCAGTTAAATGATGATACTTTTGCACTATTGCTGTAACAAAGCTAAATACTATTGTACAACTCAAAATGTCCGAACGCAATCGCATTTATCGTTACAAGTATTCAACCTGGAAAAGTATACGGCCCGGTAACAAACTCTCCACGGACCTGCACCAGTGGTTTTACATGATAGCCAAGGGTGGCAGTACGGTACGCCTCGATTTTTGCTAAGAAGTACGGTACGCCTTTTTTGTGATGGTACGGGTACGGTACGTTGTTTATCCCAGACTTTTCGCACATTGCACCGGATTTTTGTATGCAGAGACAAAAGACAGCTGAAGCCGACGCTAAATGTGTGAATTGAGATCGTTGATTTATATAAACTAGTGATTTCAAAGTCAGTTAAAGCTGCGCGTACTTAAAAGCAAGGATGGCAGTGCGGTAAGGTACCCAAGTACGGTACGCCTTTTAAAAAATGGTAAGGGTACGGTACGCTTCAAAAATTGAACTGAAGTATGGCACGCTGGTACGGTTCAAGGTACGTAGTACGCAAATTCTGAACGTACCGTACTGCCATCCTTGATGATAGCCCCTTAATGTTTCTAACAATCTAACAGTTTCCAGCGTTTGAAACACATGTTAGGCTTCTCTCGTCAATGTGCATTCTCCTATGAGATGTTAAACCCAACCAATTTAATCTAATAGGGATTACGGCAGGCACGTAGCCAGAACGCAATTTTTTTGCGAGCAATGTCTTCTCGCTGGGGGCGATCTTCAAAAAACGGTCTTCGGTGCGAAATTCCATTATTTTCACCGGATTTTTTGGTGATCTCCGAAAAAATAAAGGTCCTCGGGTGCGTAATCCCATCATTTTCTCCGGTTAAAATCAAACCATTTTAAAGTTTCAGCGAGCAAGTAACATTTATTGAGGGAAAGGGTAATTGCTCCCCTTGGATTACGGATGTGAAAATTAAACCAAGAAAATGCGCATCATGAATTTCCTACGTACAAAAACAGTAAATGTGAACACGTGAAAAGGTTTTCCACATATCTTCAAAGCTTAAACGACAATTCAAAACACTATCATAAGTTTCCTTTAGCTTTATTTACGCGTTTGCAACATTTTCTAAAACTTTTTCATTCGTTTGTGACGCAAATTTGGGATTCAGTCTCATACGAGATCGAAAGGAATTCGACCCCACAGTATCGTAGGAAAAACTTGTGCTGAAATAAGGTTGATTCGCAATGGGTTTCTGAAAAATTAAAGGAAAATTGAATTGATATTACACGCTTTAGTGGCTCAAAAGTCAAGAGCTTACTGATATGGATTTGATTAACCTACGCTTAACTCTTTAGTCAAGTCAAAGTTTACCATCAATATCAGTACAGTCCAATGTTATTAACGTCCGAGTTGCCAATAAACATCAAAATCACGAAGGTTCCTTCGTCAGAACGTCTGGGTAAAGAAGGAAGGAGTCAATGCCAATCCAATACCATTGCCTTAACTTTAGAAATCGCATTGGCTTTGCCTGCAGTCCTGGTTTAAGTCATTTGGCTTAGTTCGAATAATTGAAAAAAATTTAAGGATAATATTGAAGTTTTTTTTTTTCGTATTCGTGCAAAACAATAACTCAACAATTAGCATTACAAATGCCAATATCGAGTTTGCCTACAATTTGCTCACCATTTTTTCATTATTGAAAAACGCTTCTGGCAGTAGCATGTCACCCCGTACAATGCAGTTAACTTCTTCAATTTCGGACAGCAGCAAATCGCTTACGACGTAAAGGATTTTCGCTGTGGCATCAACACCGCAAACTAAACCCATACCTAAGCAACGACAAACCGGTGGCTCGGGAATGACGTCATCACCAGACACACCCTGAACACCAAAAATATTTGTCAATCCTGCCTAGGTAATTAACAAAAGGAAAGTTGTTGGTCGAGCGGTAACGCATTCTTCTCTGGAGCGGGAGGTCCGAGATTCAAATCGGACACAGGGTTGCCCACACGCGCAATGACGTAGAGATGGGGGCCGGCCAACTCGTGCGTTTGGGCGTAATACAGCGAGAATAATGAAATATTGTGATTGATCATGCCGGCATTTCTCCATTAGATAAAACGAAACTAATCCGAGCCTCTGGTAGTACCAGGCTAATATTACTTAAAGCTTGGCTTGCGAATACTAATAAATCCCAGAACTGCCGTTCCAGAAGCAAGAAAGGCGAGCAGTTGTGCAATTAGCTCCGAAAATCAAAGAGCGTAGACTATTTCACTAGAAGTTTTAATGTTTTTTTTTTTTATGAATTCTGACCCAAGTATAACGCAAACTCAAAATCCTCATTCTAAAACCGAGCCAAGTCAACTGACCGCGACAAACAAATCGCGAACCAACGGATTCGTTACAGCCATTTCGTCGCAGTGATTTCGTCAAAATGTGAGGGTTTGGGCAAGATGGCTCTGGGGATAATAAAATATATTTAGAATCGCCCTTCTCAGCCAATCAGCGTTGTTCGCGGTCAGTTGTCGTGGACCCTTCTAAAACTAACCCCTAACTCCGACTCAAACCCTAATCTTTACTCTCAAAAAAGTAAAAGAAAAATATTAATGCGCTGATGAATATTGGACATTTTCATTTATTCTCTTTGACTGAAAATTTTCTAGTGAAATTAGCTCCGAAACTTAAATTACCAAAATAATCAATCAGGCCACTACTTTTTCAAAAACAACCCTCGAAACATCGTCAATATTGAACAATAAACGTCTTTACTTAATTCTTACTTCCGGTCTGCTACCTTTGTTATTAAAACAAAAAATTTGTATGTAAAATGTCAAAAAAACAATAGAAAAAGGCTACACTCGATCGCTTGCGATTATACGCAAAGTATAGACCGAGATTTACACCTACTTAACGCGTTGTGACAGTTTGATATGCTGATGAATTCTTAAGCTCAATATTACTGTAATACGAACAAAATCACCAAATCTAAAACCACAGCAGCGCCACAGTTTTGCTGAAATACGACTCCTCAGGCGGATAAATCCCAATACAGGCGCCTTATTTAAGTTCCACTTCCCCACCTGAGGAGCCGTTTTTCGTCGAAACACATGCTGTTTTGGTTTTAAACTTTTAATTTTAGTGATTTTATACTACTGACACTGATATAGATCACTCAGTTACGTTTCGTTGAGACCAAATCTCTTCTACTGCAATATGAATGTTATGTCCATTGTCCAGTTGCCCATTTTTTACAGGTAAACTTTTTGAAAACAAATTTACCGTTAAGTTTTTGAATTCTTCGCTCGTTGCAACGCACAATGCCACTAGTGAAGCGTTGAACAGAGCCAAGGCATATTTGAATTTGCAAAACCTGTCTTGAGCGTTGCACAGAGCAACTTTTGACATAGATATGCAATATGGTCTGACAGCTTGTACTTGTTCGCGTAACGATGCTTTCCTAAAAAAAGCGAATTACAAGCAAAAGCGTACAGATTAAACACCTTCGAAAATTAATTTAGACAAACTTAAATACGCAAAAATAAAGAAATACCTCGAGCAAATATCAACTCTTGAAATTTAAACCTTTTTTTCTATATGGTGTAAAACATGTATCACCATTATTACCGATGTACCCTATTAGCTAATAAAA
This sequence comes from Trididemnum nubilum, assembly GCA_963965965.1. NCBI lineage: Eukaryota > Metazoa > Chordata > Ascidiacea > Aplousobranchia > Didemnidae > Trididemnum > Trididemnum nubilum. Next base: position 21,302,097 of record OZ014490.1, read on the forward strand.
TAGCCAATGATTGTAACATCCAGTCGCTGTTGCAACTAAAAAGCTATCTAATTGATTTCAAGACCTCAAGCCGCAGTGTCACTCGGCATGTCGAATTTTTAGTAGTTTGTATTAATATTGGTTAACATTTAGAAAGACAAACGAGTCAAGGTTTTAAAAATTCTGCTATTGCAATATGAACCTGTAGTTTCGAAGGGAAATAGAATAATTACAAGCACATACTCAAATCACTAGAAGAACAGTACTTATTGTACCTTAAATCATTTCACAAAGATGCTGCCACTTTTATTGAATACTTTGTTTTTAATGCTCCAATATTTCTTCAATAACACAAAAACAGAATAGCATATATTGTTATACTTGCAATACTTATGTTTCCTCTATGGCGTGACTTTTTAGAATAATTGCTTCTGACTGCTCTCTAATCAACAAAATTCTAAAAAGGACATGTCTATTGTCTATACTGCAATACGACCTGTTTTAAATGGAGGATAATTGATGTTGACTGATCGAAGATAACGTCATGCTAATATTGCATGCAGCTATTTCAAAAAATGTTGCACTCACTTTAAAGTTAAACTTTGTTGGCGGTGACAATTTCTTGTTATTTTGTCAATAAGTGACAATAAGCTTAAAATACGGTTGTCTGAAGCCTTGTACTTTCCCCTGAAAATATCAGATCAAAGTTTTCGTCAATCTTGGAAGGTATTTTGCAAACAGTGCTCGACCCTAAACCTAAATTAACGATACAGAAGGCATTAAATAACCAGTACAAAACAAACGAAATGGGTGAGACAATCATTAGTGAGTAAAACAAAATCCAGCGTTTCCGTACAAAGGTGAAAATATCGCAAATTCAGCTATAAGCTATGATTGGAGTTACAGTAAGTTTTCTGGTTTGGCAAATTTAAATACTATATAATACAGCAATTTCAGCGATTGATTACAAGTAATTGTCAAAGTTTATAATCCATTAGATGATAAATGCGTCAGTGGATAAGTCTATACGTTGTTTTTGAAGCTTTTCAACTTTTGAAAACAGTTTCCTAATGCAATAGCATGCAACTCACTCATTCCGATAGGTTTCTGTCATATTCATCATAATCAATTCATAAGGAGGAAGTCTTTGAGCAGCGTTAGATAGCCACCCTTCGACATGGTGCAGGTATGATCTAGTGAGTTGACACATATTGTGCTTCGGTTTGGATGATACAAATTGCAAAATATGAGTGGGAGAAATCTGAAAACAAAAGGTTAGAATTAAAATACTAGTAACCAGAAATTAACGAACAACATTCATTAACGAATAAAATGGTAGATTATAACGGTAAACGAGTGCGTTTAATGCATTGCAATGAAAATAGTACAATAGAAATCGCAAATTGTGCCAATCTGCGACAAAAACTGTACAAGTCAGAAAAAAACTGAAAAAGGGGGAAGACAAACGCACTTGATAGTGTTTTCGCAGACAAGTGACAGCTTGATTTGAAGACCGTAAGAAACCTTCGCTGTCTCTGGATAAAGCAACTTACTCAGCGAATATAAGGATAAATTACATTATTAGAATACACTTTTGGCAGTGTGGCCAAGACGGTAAAGGCGTCGTTTTTACGAAAACCCTGACCGCATGATTTGGGTTCAACTCAGACCCTGGTCACGTTGCTGCGTCAATGGATAAGACGGTTTGCGATGATGATCTCCGCTTGGTGGCTTTGAACAAGCAGCAAATTCAATGGACGAATTCGAAGAAATCCACACGAACATTAAAAACTCTTAAGCAGGTGTGGATTCCTCCAAGCATAAGTTTTTATTGCAATGAAAAGTGTGCGCATCATCCAATAGTCGGTATCTGACGCTGTCCGGTGAAAAGCGGATAAATATGCAACTACAATAACAACAACTTTCGGAATTTTGCGGAATTCTACGCTCCAAATTCCAACTGCTCCTTCGGGCAAATTTGCCAGTGCTTTCGGTTGGAATCGCACCTAATTTCACAGTCTGCAATACACAATTTCAAAATTTTTAAACATAAATCTAAAATGAAATTCAATTACCAAGCGAATAATATCAACCAGCAGCAGAGCACCGACATCACGGATCCATCCCATGGTGTTAACAAGCAGAGGTGCGTCAAGTGAACCCTGGAGGTCTCGAAGAAGTGAATCGTATAAAAATTTCACACAATTCATATAGCGGGTTGGATTACCTGCATCATAACATTAGATTAGTTAGTTGGTTTAGGACTTTTCGTTTAGCACTTCTCAAGAAGAATCTCAGAATGAAAAGACTACGAAAAAAACGGCTATTTATAAAAAAAATCGAGCCGTGATTAGCTACAAAGGACCAATGATAGCGCATTATTAGTACACAATCGGCGTGCTTAGAAGTTTTGATTTAAGTGGCTTCAAGAGCACATAGGTGGAAGGTAGAGTTTAGGATTTGGAACCAAACCAGAAAAGTTAAGTGACTCTGAATTTGGTTGAAAAACTATATACCGTAATGTTGAGGAAATTTACGATTATGTTTAGATTGTGTTTTAAAAAAGTATCAATTACTTATTTACATTTGTTTTTAACTGCATTACACTCCAAGAACATAAAACTTAACGATATAATTTTTTCCAGAGGAAACAAGTAGGAAGTTACTTAAATTCTTTCATTATAATCTAAATATTTAGGATACAAAATTTCAATTCCGATCTCGCAATGAACGCACCCTTTTTTGATCCCATAACTATATTGTGTTCAACAGACTTCTAAGACTATCTTTCATGGAATATCCAACAATCAAGAACAACAGGAAAAAAGTATAAAAAAATTGTTTCTCTACTTTTCTTATAGCAATTTCTTTAACGTATCAGGTGTTTAAACAAACAATTTTTTGACTCTGCAAACACTTGATCAAGCAGTAACAAGACAAGCTTGCCTTCTGGGGTGCTGTTGCCATAGAAACAACAGTATTTGGGCATTAGCTGATGAGTGAAAGGAGGTCCCAACAAGGGACTGTTTCGTTCAATTTTGTGAATGGACAAAAACCCAGAAGGTGTAAATTCCGTCTGCCCCACGTCGCACTCCAAGTAGTAGACATGGGGGTATCTGGAAATTCATAAGCTGGTAAATCCGGTTGAATTGTTGTAAAACAAAAAATCTTTGAACCAATAATTTTTTCATAGTCGCATTACCTCCGTGAAATTGAACTAAAAAAGTTCGATCTTCCCTTTAAACAAGCAGTTCACTACAAGTTTGAGGATTTGGTGTTCTTTACTAGTATGTGCTACTAGTAAGTACGGTAACTTACTATATTTTTGATTTATTCGAAAACATAAACCAAGTGAAATATTTGAAAATACTTTAAAATCGATGGCGAAAATTTAAGCACCTATGAGAATTGTGATGCTGTTTTTTCTTTACTGTACCAAACGCATTATACATTACATAATACACACATTACTGTTCCAAACATATAAGTACAGGACTACATGGTATACCGTTTTTGATTAAAGTAATTTAAATTCTGAATAAATTCGTTGAATGCCTTGCCTCCGGTCGAAGGGGCCTTTTTCAAAAACCCGAGATGAATTCGGGACGGAAAAGTGAAGCCGCAAATCCAGCGAGACGTAAAAGGCGACTAATGAGCACCCATCAGCGGTAGTCACCAGTGTGGTGATAGACGCCCACTCTTTGCGTGGTGTGAGAATGACCATTATTCTTTGCCGTGTATTACAGGGGTCCACGACTTTTCGGCGCAACCATTTTGGCACTATTATTCGGTGTTTTTTACTAACCCTAAATAAGTGAACTGTCGAAGAGCACCGAATTGGTGCCGAAACGATCTGTGCAGGAAACGTCCGGCAACGAAATAGGTGGCGCCGAAATGGTCGCACCGAAAAGACGTGATCCCGTATTCCAGTGCAGCTGGGGTTCTGCTTCACCATGCTCTAGGCACAACAACTTTTTTCAAGCGTATCAGTACCGTAACAAAAATCTGACTCAAAGTTTGAGAGAGGCTAAAACAAGGGTCGTAGTCAAGAGGTTGCCGAACCTAGCGTGCTCAGAGCATTAGGTGAGGGTAAATCAAATTTAGTTAAGGGGGTTCAGGTCTAGAGCACAAAATAAACAATGATTTAATGACAACATGACAAAAATCTAGCTCAATGACATTAAAACACTCAACTAGTTTTGAAATAACGGACTAGAAAAATACATCTGCATTTCAAGTTAAAACAAATTTCTAGCGTCGAGGAATGTTTCTTACCTTTCTAATAACCGATTGACCAAATATCGATTGAAAGTTGACTTTCCAACATTTTTTCCACCTACTGTAACTGAGACGGGAAAAACGCGTGCGTTGGGAGAATTAGCAACGATTTTTTGACTGGGTTTGTAAGACGTCATGGCTTCAACTGCATGGCAATAGAATTCGTGTTCTATAAAGTGTCTGCAAACATAAAACAAAAAAGTATTAAACTTTTTTTATAAGTACATAAAGATTATTTAGCTCAAAATTTAAGAGCAAGTTAAGAACAATGCCAGCCTCGGCACAAAAAACATAATTCAGAACACGGGCTAGTACAACGCGTTTTTAAGTAATCAGCTAAGGTTCCGTGACCTTTTCTGTAGTTTCACTGTTCATCTTCACAGTAACCATGATCTATACCACAAGACAACTTCTACCCACGTATGAATAAATTTTGTCTTTTTGTTATTCAATCGTTGACTGATCGATTTCCTGATGGCATGCTTGCCACGTTCATGTCCGGTTGGCCTTTTCGAATTTTTCAAGTTTCTGTTGGCATTGCATCCATTGTGTGCTTTTCTAGTTTGTTTTATTCTTTTTTTGTGTGCATGTTCGTCCGTGCAGGTTTCATGAATCACCTCTACCTTTAGAGGTGAATGGTGATCATTAGGGCAAGTTTTTGTTGCGCTAAAAAATTGCATTTATTTTTAACGTAAGTTGCGGAAGGTTGCATTTATGCACAAACATTTTAAACGACAGTGATTTACTCCAGCGATTTATTTGCATCTACTGCCAAATATTTGCGAACATTATTTGGGGAGAAATGGAGATTTTTTGCTGACATTTTGCCCAACATACTAAAACTTCGTTCCACAGCGCACGAAGTTGTAAGCCAACTGTTGCGTCCTAGACAACATTTACACGCAGATAATCTATCACATAGCTTTTTGTTATGCAAATCAAAGACTATAGAACTCAACTGATATAGTTTTACAGCATGTTTCGTAAATCACACAAACATTTTTCGCGATACTTAACAAAAATTGCAGTACAAAGTTGCATGTAAAAAAGAAAAAAGTTGCAATCTAAAATTCCTAAAAACAACATAAAACATTGTACTATATAAATTCAAAGTATTTAGGAAGCTGTAAAAAAAAGTTGTAAAAACTTGCCCTAGTGATCATAAGTCAACATTTGAACTTCTCATGAAGCATGCGGAAAATGGTAAATTAGCATTTTCTTTGAACCAAACTGTATCATTTGTTAGCCAAAATAAAAAACTGAACCTAACAATAAAGTTGAAGAGATACAGCTCGAGATCGGTTTTATTGAAAAAATGAAAACTGCTTGAGGAAATAAAGTACCCCAAGCCTTGTTTCACTATTCCCCTTAGCCACCAAAATAGATACTCCGTACTATTGGCAACCCTGCATTTCAAAATTTTGTGGAATCAGAAAAGGATGACTTTGCAAATTTTTGTGCGGAATATTGCTTTGCTTATTCTGCAAAATTTTGCTAATTGGTATTTCTTGACGATTAAGCAACGAGATGTTCGATCATCTATGGTACAGTCAAACGGATTATATCCTTTTCGAAAACAAGGGGAATAGGGAGCAAAGTTAAGGGCACCTCTTTATTATCTCAAGTAGCTCTCATTTCTTCCATAAAACCAATCTTGAGCAGTATCTTTTAAGAACAAGCCTTTACATTTGTTAAAATTTTAGAATAGCCAGTCTCAACCAAAAATTTGCTTTTTCTTAAAAAAAGTGTAATTAATCTGGGCCGCATATTGATGGCAAAACACTGCTTGCAACAACTCATTACACGATCAAAGGACTAGATGACTTGGATCAGTTGAAATTTGTCTTCCAAGTGTCTTCACACAAAAAGAAAAAAATAGGTAACTACTAGTACCATCGTACACAGTTTTTCTATCTTCCCCTTTTCAATAATAAAAAATCTACTGTTAACGCACCTTGTTGTATCACACTGCCAACAATTAGAACAGAGTTGTCGTAGGGGCACAATGGAAAGCGAGGCCAAACTGTAAATTCTGTCGTATCCTGGTAACCGACCGGGCCGGTCTTCAGAGTTCAGGGATAGAAACGAAATGATAACTTGATAGACTTCGACTGGTTCTGCAATGCAGAAAGCATTGACACAAGTTGAAGTATGTAACGAATTTGTGGGGATCACTGCGTCAATGCGCCTCTGCAACACAGCTTTTTTCGAAATGTTACAACAGTGTCGAGCCATTGGCAACACTGCGTCCAATTTGACCGGTCCGAGATTCGAACCTCACACCTCCCGCTTCAAAGACGAACGTGTTACCGCTCGACCAACTGGCCGCACTTTACATAATTATTCCACATTGTGAATTCTCATCGAAACACTATTACTTCAGTTTTTAATGAAGATCATTCATGCCATATTTATTCAATATATAACCACAAGTCGAGCTAGCAATGTAATTGTAAGGCTGCCACCGTCACGTCGCAGTTAATTATAGGACCTACGTAGATTACATGTCATGTTTTCGGACCAACGCTTAACGATGACTTCTTAATGGACTTGGCCAGCCTCTACGGCTGGTCCGACGAAAACGAAAAGACCACGAAGAAAGCTGTGCTGGCGAGAGTAACACAAGTTCCTGGTCCATCTCGCAATCTTTACGGGTAAACAACTACAGCATACATCAAATAATACTCGCAACCAAACAACCAGCACTTCTAGTAATTTATACCACACAAACCTGGTAACTTTTTGAAGTCAACAGAATGGATTTGTAGACTATCATCCTCGTTAAAAGTATCGGCTAACTTGACAACCACCGCTGGATGAGTGACAGGAGCATAAACAACCTGTGTATCTCCTGGTTTCATCTTATAACCGTTTATGTCGCAAATTCCTTTTAGGACCGTTACCCTGGCATGACCATGGAATTTAAACATCTGAAAAGACATCTGCAAAAAGTAATTCGATTTTCTTTACTTATCAAACTTTTCGCTGAGCGAAAAAGCAACCCTAAACTTGAAATTAATGTCGCGGTTACAATTCTACTTGTACCAGTATCTGTCTAAACATTAAATTAACACATCAATCAATAATTACGAGTAGTTTTGAAACAAATTTTGTACAATTATTTAAAAACTACTGCTAACTAAAGGAAGCGTAACTTCTCTGGTAGTGTTACCCGACCCCTGTTATATGACGGGGAAGAACTAGAGAACACTTCCCTCCGTTAAGAGATGTTGTTTCGACCATGTCGTCAGGGCAATTTCCCAGCAACCAATTGTCCGCTCATGATTCTAGAAGCACTATTTTTGTACGTAAAGCGAAAATATCTCACCTGATCATTTGCCTTCAAAGCAACTAAGCCACTAGTAATATCACGTGAATGAACAGTAATGACGCATTGTTCTTCGTTTAAAGTTTTCATTTCAGTGTCAGGTTCTGATCTATTACATTCTAAGTTCTCAGCATTTGTGTCCATCTGAAAAAAGTTGATTGCTTAACAAAGTCGACAAAAAATTCATATAATTAATAGGTGTTAGCTCACTTTTAATTGCTATTTCAATATCTTTACTGCCTTGATGATGCTGAATGTTCATTTCTTCAACAAGTTTAAAATCAATAGAAAAAAGTCTAAAAAGCCACACGAGGAATACCAATCGCATCTTACCTTGCCGTCTTCATCCTGTTCTTCCGAAGTCAAATTCTTATCGTGATCGCTTTCAGTTGTAATGCTCTCGTTATCTTGAATTTCTTGATCATTTTCTGTTGTATCATTGTTTTGTGATAAAATTTTCAACTTCTTCGAAAGTTTTCTTTGTTCGAAGGCCCGAAAAAAATCTTTTTCGCGTTTTTTTCGAAGCGCTTCGACTTCTTTAGCAATGTAATCGACTCTTTGCTTTTGTTTCTTGTTCAATTCCGCTCTCCGAGCTTTCGATTTAGCGATTTGCTTTAAACGTTTCTTGAAGTGTCTCTGTGAAGTAGATGATTTCTTTTTCATGTTTTACACGCAAAACTATTCTACGAAAAGAACTAGAAACTGAAACAAAAACGAAGACATTTTGAGAAAACAGGAAAAAAAAATTATACGTGGATGCAATTTGGCGGTTGACAGATTTATTGGAGTTAGCCTTAGTGAAGCTTAAGTACGTTAATCCTTTTATGTCGCATTTTCCCTTTAGTGTTACTAGGTATTCCAAGCGAAGTGAGCTAAGCTAAAAACGAACGCAATTTAGCTCTGCCATACCTATACGAGTAAAAAATCTAAAACAAGTCTAAATCTTACGTCAGGTCTACACTGAGCGTAAAATCGTGAGCGTATTCTTAGTTTATTTTAACAAACTGGTAGCCTGTAGCTGGAAAGGCATTACGTCAGGCATAAGGAATTTCTGTTTAAAATAAAGTAAGGATACGCTCGTGCGTGCAAGATTTTACGCACAGTCTAGACCAGGCCTTAATAATAGACATCCACTGGCTCACTACAAAGTGTGACAATACATCTCTGCTAATCCTATCAAGACCAACAAATTAAAAAATCCAAACCTACCATTACACGTCTAACAAGTCTACCGGTTGCTAAGAAGATTTCAGGAATTTTTCGGGACTTAAAGTATTTTTAAACATGATTATTTTGAGGTAGTGGATCTCTGAAGTGCTTACAAAAATGAGATTAGATATCATGGTGACTGATACTATCTGCAAATAATTAGTGAAATCTGTTCAAACGCAAAGCAAATGAAACCAACGAAGCTGAACACAGTTGCATGTTATCAGTATTGTTGCTCAGTTGGCATTAAAGTGAAAACGACAAGTTTTGAAAATTTAGGCATCTTTCCTGGTAGAAAGATGCGGAACCGAAACGCAGAAAGCCATGAATCTTGAACTGTCAAATGTTTTATTTGGCATTACAAAAATTCAATAAAAAGTCATCAAGGTTAAATTGCAGGCGTAAGACTAACAATTTATGTGGGCATGAACAAAAAATAATCCCAAACTGAAAAACGATACCTACACCAATTTTACTCATAATTATAACGGACCATATACCAAGTTTTCCGCCACAATAATGTATGTACGAACTGAAAAACTGCGAGAAAACGATAAATAACAATCACACAGTGAATAATTTTATACTACGTTTCAATTGAGGAAAATGAAAAATAAGGTTACGAACTGCTACAAACAAAAACTTCTATCAGTACTTTCGTAATAAGCACGAAATCTTTTCTTGTTAAATGATATTTGCGCACAACCTAAAAAAATACCGCGACAAGTAAGAATAATCAAAATTAAACAGGGACTAAAGGCAAAATCATTGGGGTATCTAACGCTAGAGCAGTCGTATTAGATTAGATTGGCGTTAACTGCATCCTTTTTGACCCAGCCGTTCCAGAGATATTCTACTTCAAGTACGACTGAAGGGCCTCTCTAAATATAGTTTTTATTGGCAACCCTGACCTTTCAAGTAGCTTAGCCCACAGAGACCTATATAGAAGTTAAAAAACCTCCGTGGCTTGGCCTAATTGCGGCGTTGTCTTAAGATAAAACTAAAATAGCATCGCAGACGTTTTATCTTGAGATTGGCGTAACTTTACATACCCACATTGATTTTGCCTTCAGTCCTCGTTTAACTTTTATCGACAATAAAAAGCTTTCATCTGTACGAATTTTTTTGAAACCACAGTACCGCTTATTCAATTCATCCATCCAGCACAATAGCCGCAAAAAAACACATTATTAAACACAATCATGAAAAACTACTTTATTTGCTTTCGATTAGACTTTCGATCAAAATTATGATTTGCAAAATAAATTTTTGTGGCCATTTCAAAAGTTTTTCGGTCATTTTTGAATTACGTATTTTAGAACGTTCATGCAAAACATGCTCATTCTTTCCAAGTTTTTGTTCATTTTAACCGAAACGCAACGTTTTTCTCTGATGTTCACTTAAAATTTGTCAACAACCGTCAAATGACCACAAAATAATATTAATTGTGATGTTTTTGACATATGCAGGCCAGAGCTTTAATGTTTATTCCTTTGCCTGCTTTCTGACCTAAAGGCTACCAGGGCGGAAGCCCAGAAAAGAGCCACCAAAACGTCGATTAGTTAACAATGCGAAAAAGTTGTCCTCCCACAAAATTCGAACTTGCAGCCTTTCATGTCATTTTGGAGGTTCTTCCCGAGGCTTCCACGCTGGTTAAACTCAAATAATCTTGGACAGAAGTTGGTTCTTTTGGTACTTGGTTTCAGATCATGAACAGTAACAGTCAAAAACTTGTGCAGAACATAATTTATAATATCATACTCCGCAGCAATCCAAAACCGGGAATATTTTAAATATCAACGAAGATTTGAGGAACTGGCAAAATAAGTATCTGGAAGCTTTACCCAAAGCTATCAGATGAATGTTTAAATTTTGAAATATCTTTTTGGACATTTACAATTTTTTTGGTCATTTTCAATTACTGCAAGTATAATTTTGAGACTCATATGCAAAATTTGCTTTATCTTATTAATTTTTTTCAGTGTTTTCGCCAAAACAGTTTTGGTCACCATAAAAGTGCGACCAATTGTCCGAAATAATAACAATTATCAGGATGATTGCTACATGAACTTTGTACCTCATACACAAAAATAATAACACAATGAGCAAAAAAAAGCATTCTTCGACATCTATCCAAGTAAAATAAAACCAGTAAGAAAAGGCATTATGATTGTGTCGTCATACTGCTTTTCCATGTGATCGACTATTGAGTTACTTCTTTTAGATTTCGAACCAACTCAGACATGTCCCAAAAGTTCTTGGCCTAACTCGGTTGTCTGTCCAAAAAAGTTCATCATGGAAGCTCTGTTACCCAATCTTCTACTTCGTATCCACAAAGCATTTACTGCATCAAGACCAAAGCACAACCTTATTGGGTTAATCTGGACTTTCGATGCACTCCACTGCCACCACAGGTTCATATTTTAACGATGACGTAATATTGACGTCATCAGTCCTGAGAGCAGCACCAAAAATGTGTGTATTGGTTGCGAATTGTTCTTGCTGTTCCATATCATGTTCCTCACGTTGGCCTTTGAACGAAACATTCCCATACAAGCGTAAACAAGTGCAATGCTCGAGCAAGAACTGACAAAAATCCGTTCGAAGACCAAACCACCCTGCCGGAAGTAAAATGAAACAAGTGTATTCAAGTAGTAAACCACTAGACCCAGTTCGATTCCCGGTCAAGTAAAATCAAAGACTATAAAAAATGGTTGCACAGCTTCCCTGCTTGACGTTGAGTACTAAAAAGGGACAGTGTGAAGCCTCCATCGTGTTTGATAAACAGGTGAGAAGGTCCCTTCGCTGTCTTCTGGCCAAGTGAACTCGGTAAATAAAATGTATTCACAATTAGAAAAAAATTAGGTAACTACTATCTACAAGTGCTTCACCAAAATCAGATCAATTACGACTTGAATCTAAATACAACATATTATATTGTTATTACGCTTTTATTTACCAAGTTGCATTGGCCAGGAGACAGCGAAGAGACATTTCAAACTTCAAGTCGAACTGGCAACTGCCCACTTCACACTGTCTCTTTGATGCTGAACGTCAAGCACGAAGTTGTGACTTGTGGACGCCAATTTTGTCGTCTTTGTGTAAGCCGACCGCGAATCAAATCCCAAAGTATACCGTTTCAGAAACAGACGGTACTTACTCCACCATGCACTGTATATTGTGTAAAGGTATATGCGATCAAGTGCGGTTCATAAGATGGGTAAAACATTTAATGGGTAAAAACATTGTGTTCTTTTGGTACTTATCAATTGTTTGAAGACAGCCTTGGAAACCGACTTGTAATCAAAAGTTTTCAAGTTTTGCAAAAAGACTTGTAATAGTAGGACAATAGCGTAATATGCACCACACTACTTCACCCTTCCCATTTTTAGGTCTTTGAACTTCCGTCCGCTTTTATCATTTATGATCTCATAATGCTAACTCAAACCATTTCACATTTTAGTTTGTAACTACAGTATCACAAATAAAACAAAGGCTAACTACAAATGACCGATGCTAAACTAATCAGTGAATTCGGAAACAAAACGTATTAGTAGCAGTGCTGCAATCCTTAACAAACAAGTTGCTAGGCTATACACACTGGCGTCGATTCCAGAGGGGCCGGGAGACAGCGCCCCTCGGGTCCGACAATCATGGGGGCGAAATGTATCTCGCCCCCTCGGATTTGCTGAATGGTTTACACGCTGCGCAAGCAAGTTAAACAATCAGAAGTTATTGCAGAAATAATTTGGTTTACAAATGATAACCATTTCCAGTTTACTTTGTTTGCGGGATCAAATATTTTTCCAAAAACGTAATCGGGCGAGTTAGTAAAATACTACTTGCAAACAAGTGTTGCAAAAATCACGAACGTGATTTTTGAAGTATTGCAAGGAAAATCTACGTTGCTATTCTTAAATTTCACACTTCAACCGAAGCAATATTTCAAAATCTTAATTGATCAAACATTGATACTAATTGTAGCATAAAACTTCAAGCACTTAAAAGCTTACTAAAAAACATGGAAACCAATTTGCAATCTGTGGATCGCACAAGCAATTTACAACATAATAAAAAATAAATAAAATGATGAAACCCCTTAGACTGCGTTTGCCACACAGAAAGAGCACACAATAACATAAAACTAAACTACGGTCATTTTTAGTGCCAATAGACAATTACACAGATAGTTCTGTTTCAACCAAAAACGTTAATTAGCCCAATGAAGTCTTTTTCATGGCGTTCTCAAATTTTTGAAACAAACGTTACTCTGGTATATGCGCTCACTATTTTAAATCAATTTATTTCGTTGCGTAACAAATTCGTATTTTACGCAAGTACGTGTAAAACAAGCTTAAAAAGTATATTTTATGCATATACATTGAAAATAGTACACTACGTATTACAGGCTGTCAAGTCGTTGAATTTAAAAAAATTTAAATGAATAAAAAATGACTACTGAACATAAAATAATGACAATTTTCAAGTATGTTATAATTAGACTTACTATATTTTTTAGACAGAAAACCGGGACAGTCGAAGAAATATAAAAAACTGAACTGAAAACCAGTCAAAAAAGGTCATGTAGTTTTTGCGAGATTTTTTTAAGTGATTTCCAAAAAAAAAATAATAATAACAATAAAGGTCTTCATTTCAATGACTCATGATTTGTTGCAATTTATCGAGTCATCTCAAAAAATATCAGTAGATAATTTAGAAAATAATGAAATAATGACAACGGTTCCAAAACAATGAAAAAAAAAAAAGAAATAATGACACACTTGGCAGCCTGCGCATTATCATGATGTGTATTATGGTGTGCCAGAGTTGTAAGTCAGGCCAGGCTTTCGGGTCGGGTTCGGGCCTAAAATTGACGAAAATTTCGGGCTTAATTCGGGCCTGAAACGTGCTTTTTGTCTTAGGTGTCCAAAAATATAATCAAATTACTTGGCAACATTGCTAAATTTTTTAGACCTAACTTAACTTTCGGGTTTTTTGGGCATGATTGGGGTTCAAATTAGTTTTTGGGTTCGGGCTTATATTTTCGGGTTCCGGCCTGAACTAGTCGGCCTGTTTAAAACTCTGTCGTGTGTGCAGCCAGAAACTTTAAAATTTAGATATTTATAGGCATTTTTGTGTAATCTAGCTTCGATTCCCCACATAATCTCAAAAAGATCGTGAAGACACGGTTTACCTTTCGCATAAATTTGTAATTCGGGAGCAAGCGATTTCGTCTCAAGTTTAAACTGAAATTTCCTACGCCCGGCTTGCCGCTTACTAACGTGCCAGATACTTGAAACAAAGGATACGCTCGTGCGCTTGCAATAAAATGTGGACAGGCCTGCAGTGTCAACTACGTGTTAAAAATAAAAATCAAAACTGTTCTTTGGGGTTCGACTTTATGGATTATCGATTCACTGCTCTACAAAGCTGCGTTCGAGAAGTTATTTTGTAAGGCCGATTTTGCATAGTTTACATATCAGTAACTTTGTTTAATTATGGTGCTGAGATTTTTCAAATATGATACGCATTTGTGCCCAAAACGATTTGGCAAAAGCATCTAAATATTTGGTTATGGTTTTCATGCTTGGCGCTTTACGTTATCACAGGGGTTCCCTAGGAAAAAATCTATGATTGCGGCGCTTAGGCCCGGTCTTTACTTCGCGCAAAATCATGAGCGTACGAGCGTATTTTTAGCTTACTCTAAACAAACCTTTGGTGAGCCCGGTGTAATGCCTTACCAGCGTACAAGCTGCCTGTAAGTTAAAAAATTTATCTAAGAATAAGCTCGAATCGTATACTCACAATTGTGCACAAAGTTTGGAGTGCACACCGAGCTTTATTAAAAATACTCAAGTTTATGAAAATTGATCGGCATTATCGCACCTCAACTATATTGTTACATTATCAACTACGACAGTGATTCTCAACCTTTTCACGACTTCGTACTACTTGGGCCGGTCTACGACTTATAGGCACGGACGTTTTGGCACCTGGGCTTATAGGTGCCATAGGTGAAAAAAAATTTTAAATAAAATTTTTCTCAAAAAAATTTCATTTCAAAAAATTTCCAAATTTTTTTTCTAGAAAAAGTTTTTCTCCAAAAAAAAAATTTTTTTTCCAAAAATTTTTTGCAAAAAAAGTTTCTTAGTAGCAAATCATTTTTTTTTCAAAAGAAGTTTTTTTTTACGATTTTTCATATAAAATTTTTTTCATAGAAATGCTGTACTTGAAATTTATCACGCTCACTGCGTTCCCTTCAATAAAAATATAAAGATAGACGAAAGACGTATCAAAAACAGCTCTCCCAATGCACACAATGCTGTCATCGAGGGTAGCCCTCCGACCTGTCATTTTACCTCATTCTTAGGAGGGTTAAGATCACGGAGGAACTCTGGGGAGACTCAACTATTAGACCACACCCAAGTCTGAGCCAGAGCTCAGAAGTCAACGATAGATAGACAGAGAAGAAGGAAAATGGGTTCGGCAGTCACCTTTATCAAAACTTCCAACACCGTCCTCTGCCGACAAAAAGAATTCGTGCACAGCTCAAAGATTGCACACAAATGACGCTCTTTCATTGATCCTTTTGCCGCCAATCACAGCTCCGCTTTTTTCTATAACCACTCCTTTGCCTGTGCTCTCCATTCTAACAATTTTTCTTGACAAGTGTCAGATGAAAAGCTTCCAAGATATTCACATTTCAATCAAAACAAAACTTTGTTGCTTGAAAAACCAGTTTTTGGAAAAAGCTTTTATTGGAAAAAAAAGTTTTTGAAAATAAAAATGTTTAAAAAATTTTTTTTTAATGTTTTTTTGAAAAAAAAAACAACGAACTGTTATCTGAACCAAAAAAATTGTTTGCGGAAATTTTGTTTTGGAATTGTTTCTGAAAAAAAAACTTTTGTTTTGAAAAAAAAAATTTTCTTTTTGGAGAAACAAATTTTTTAAGGAAAAATGTTTTTCACCTCTGGCGCATAAAAGTTCCGGAGGAGCTTAATTGGCAGTGCCTAAAAGTCACGGTCTGCACTTGCGCACCCAGAATTGTCAACGCATACCACTTCTTCCAGAGCATCTAATTGATTGTTTGTTCTGAGCGGTGACATCAATTCTACATATTCGTAGTTGCATGGCAAATTCAAACCTTAAAGCTTTTAGTCCCGCAATCACGTATCGCGATGATGATACAGTAGGCCTATTGTTAAACATAAATCCATAGGGGGAAAACGCTCTTGAACTTTACTGTTGTATGGGCTAGCATATTTTTTGTTAATAGGCAGCGACTTCACAAGATCTGCACCCTTCTGCTAGATTTAGCAAGTTGTCCAATTGTCCATGCTCCGCTGCTTGGCATTCCCGCCGAGTCGCTTCAAGTCATTATTTGGTTTGTGACGCATAATTTGACACTGCTTTATGTGCATGAAGATTGCGATGTTACAAAACAATAAGAATTACAGCCTTTTGCAATATTTATTTATTAGAAACAAAACCGGATAAATAAAATACAAGAAAGCTGTGAATCCAGACTTTTGAATAAAAATAATGGAAGTGACTCGCGTACCACCCAAAAAGTCTTCGAGTACCACTAGTGATACGCGTACCACTAGTGGTACGCGTACCACAGGTTGAGAACCACTGGACTAGAATAATTTAATTATGAACATATAAACATGCTATTACGCTAAACTTCGTCACTGTTAACTTATCGAAATGCTTCAAACAGATAGGCAAACAATACTGGAACTTAAAAATGCGTCAAAACGTGGGAGTATCTGCTCGTCAGAAGGACACAAAAACCGCATTCGTCATTCCAGCAAAAACGATTACACAAACCATCTCGACAAAAAATTCTCGCCCCCATGCGTTCTTCTTCAAAAAATCGAGGCTATGGCTATACATATCCAGCAGCATTGACAAGAGTGGTTTTGAAGCGGACAAAAGGAAATGGTAGTTTCCAAAACTTCGGGACAATTTTGGGTAAAAACAAAAAAAGGTTTTCACCAAACTTTCGGTACATTTTTCTGTCAATTTTACGTGAAGACCCAAAAAAGGCGTCGCCAACGTTATGTTGCATTTTTCCGTTAATCTAAGATGGGGACCATCGCGAATTAGAGTTAGGATAATAGCGAGGCAAAACAGTTGCGAGCCTATTTAGCTCGAGCCCCACTCTTGACGGCAGCACTGATTAGAAGATTAAATGCAAAGTCTGAAAATCACTACTCACATCTATTTCCATTCTTGCTCCCAAACGTGGCCAGTATGAATGCGACTATAGTGAGATGAAGAGGTAGAAAAACAAGCAACCACGAATGATTGTGCACACCATCCAATTTGTAGACAACCAGTACCTACAACGAGTACAACTTATTATCGGTAAAACATGTCAACTTGCTTAAGAGTTGCTTTGCAAACACACAAAATATTATTAACTTTGGTGAGGAATTTTATGGTTTATAGCTTTCCTACATATTTTGTTAGTTTTGGATTAAAATTTGAGTATTTTAGACATATCATTCTGTTTGGATCAGCGCTGACCAATGTGCGGCCACACACCACGTTTTGGTGGCCCGCGAGTGGTCTCAAGATTTCTGTCGATGCTTGCCAGTTTTTCACAACAAAGTTGATTCTGTCAAACTTGTTGGGGCTAGTTTAAGTATTGGCAATTAACATCTAAACTACAAAGCTTAAAAACTTAAATCAAAAAAACTTTTATTTTTAACCTTCTGCCACTAGGAGTATTTAAATTTGCATTTTTGCTTCGTTTCTTTTGCACATAACCTTTGTTTTTCGCACATAACTCTAGGCGAATGCTTCTATCCCTTTAAAGCAGTCTGTAAAGTCAATTAGATCCGATGGTTGTAAACTTAATAAACTTACCAAAAAAGTAAGAAAAGTGATAACAATGACAATCCACAAAACTGCCATGTATAAATGACTCTGACGATCGGAGCGAGGAAAATTGGATCTGAATAAAAATATGCAACACATACATTATCTCCTGAATGCCTTGGCTTTGATCATTTCATATTCGCCGTCAACATGAAAATAGTTCACAAATGTCTGAAGTTTTGCATTTGGCACTTTAATTAAGATGACCTTCAAAGCTAGAGCCAAGAATGACTACATCTGCGCAAAGTATGCAGTGGACGTACATTTGTACAATATAAAAATTTCAAGCATAATGCAACGTCTTAATTTGAAAACGCAAGATTAAATACTTCAACAGACTACCGGTAATTCTAACGCATGTCCCGTAGCACATGTGCAAATCTTTTCTTTGATCTTTTATTTCTTTCAATATCAATTTTAATATCTTTAACATTAAAATAGCTTGAACAAGGTTGCTGACTCTCAGTTCGATTTGCAAACTGGCAATGAGTCTTTGCGTTCTTAAGAAAGATGCCTAATGCATATTTTCCATTTGGGCAGGGCAGTCGAGCCGATGTGGTGGCCCACTGATGAAAGGCTTACAAAATGCAAACAAAAACCAAAAAAGTGGTGTGGTGAATCAACAAATGGAAGTGCTTGGTTCACACTTTGTATAATGTGACCAAAGGATTAAAGATAGCTAAAACTTCCTACCTGAAAAATATTAAAGACCAGATGAGATAGTATAGACTTGCCACACAAGGTAAACTCATGATAATCCACATCGGTACAAAAACTGCGGCCCAAGGCCACATCAAGATTTGATCAAGACGGAGGGCCACAAAGATAAAAAATAATATGTTGATAGAAATTACCATTTCCAGCTAAAAGAATATAATATTGCTAAACTTTTTTTTATGTTAATTTTTATCTACTTTTAACGTATTATTTTTATGTACTGCTAAGCACTTAAACAGTAGTCATATGAAGCATGTTAAATAAAATTTCAACCAGTTTTGCAGATCACTCAAATGAGCAATCGCCAATGATCATAGCATAAAAACACTTTTGGAAACAGTTTTAGCGACAATGTTTGAAAAACTGTTTAATGTTTGTAAACTGCTAGTACAGGGTTTCTCAACCATGACCCACTGGTGGGCAACAGGAGATTTTGCGGTGGGCCACAGAGCTATTCAAAAAATTGACTGCTTGGTTCAAAAAAGTCTTGTTTCAGTTATATCTATTGGAGAATTGACAAAAATCGGGGACTCTGCTGCGCTAACCTTTTTTTGGAGATCAAGGCAAAAATCGCTATTCCAGAGGGGAAGGCTTTTTTGTTTTTGTCTTTTAGTTTGGAGATCTGGGCAAAAATCGCTCTCCCAGAGGTGAAGACCTTTTTTTTTCTTTATTGGAGATCAGGGCAAAATTGCTTTCCCAGAGGTGAAGACCTTTTTACTTACCGGTATTTTTTTATTTTTATTTTTTTGGAGATCAAGGCAATCACTAGGTAAACAACGCTGACTCGAAAGTTGAGACCTTTTTTTCAAGACGGAAGACTACACAGCTATGGTCCAACAGCGGTGGTCCACAGAGCAATGGGCCATGCAAACTTTCGAAAAACACAAAATGAGCCACGATTCCGAAAAGGTTGAAAACCACTGTGCTAGCATAATGGCTTTTCGATGATTTCTTAGCATCGTAACATTGCAAAGTAAGCTTTTTTCAACTTGAAAAACAGCCAAAAACGTTCTCAATTGCCCGCTCAGTGCGGGCAACAGCAATCTATAATCTCAGAATGCTGCAATTACATTTTGCATGCAAATACTAGAAAATCATTAAAATTCATCATTTTGAAAAAGTACAAAATTTAGTTTGTTCTTTAAATCGTTTGAAATTTATTCCTTTTTGCATGTTCTTTTTTTTTTTTTGACGCTAAGACTGGCAATGCTCTTAAATTTTTTTGAGTACAAATGAGCTTGTAATAAAATTATTCTTAAAAAAAAAGTGCATTCTACAGCACATATTTTGAAGCCTATCAGTATGGCTACATCACATTAAATACACAAACCATGGAACTTATAATAAGCCTTGTAACTAAGCTTATCCAACTATTTGCCAAAACATCCTTATAAACCTTTTTTAAGTATATGATTATCATTTAAATCTTCTACAGAGAAATAACATGTATAGAAAAAACTAATTTGTGTGTCTCCAAAAATAATAACAATGCACCATGGCATCACAATGTACAAGTTAAACGAACATTCAGATAGTAAAATTTTTTGCCCAGTTTTCTTTGAAAAAAAAAAAAAAATTGATAAATCTCAAGACTAACTTCATCAAATTTGAGCTGTCTATGATCTTCCGTTCCCAAAATATAACAGATTTAATCTC
The DNA here is from genome assembly GCA_963965965.1 of Trididemnum nubilum. Classification (NCBI taxonomy): domain Eukaryota; kingdom Metazoa; phylum Chordata; class Ascidiacea; order Aplousobranchia; family Didemnidae; genus Trididemnum; species Trididemnum nubilum. Next base: position 21,322,153 of record OZ014490.1, read on the forward strand.
AGAAATTTTGCCAGAATTGCCAATTAGAAACAAAAGTTCACAGAGTTCAAAACAAAGTAAAGGTACAAAACCGTAAAATTAGCTGCTTTTCAAACAATGTGATTCAGCTTTCAAAAAGCTAATCTCCTGTCACAACAATGACAAAATGGCAACACTACAGTAACAGAAAAATTGTTAAATTTGAACTGTAATATCTTGAAAACAGCAAGACCTAGAAAGTATGCGCTTATCCCAACATTTTGGTAAACAAGCTAACAACAAAATGCCCTTGTAAAAAGGTACAAACCACAACATTAGCAGATAGAAATTGACAAATTTACCTCCAGTGAGCGATCATTTCTAATACCCCAAATACACGCAGCAACGGAGACAGGAAAAGAAAGAAATAGTGGTGAAAACACAACCAACCACATATTCTGTCCTTCACTTTCAATATTATCACACAACAACCCTTCAAACATTAGAAGCAATACGTGAATGCCAAAGGTAATTAGCATTGCCTTGTAATCGGTTAGTGGCTCTCTTTCAGTTCTAAAAAAGATATCAATTGCGGAAATTGTAATTACAATATAATTCACAAAGTTGGTGAGAAAACAACAAAGGGATCTTTTGATCTTTGAGTCGAGCAGCCACCAGCTCAACTATCTATCACACATGGTGGAGGTTATTTTATTGTCCTTTTTATTGCTGAATTTCAAACAGTAAAGCTGTGAATACCAATTGATTGATCCTCCAATCTTTAGCAGCAGTGGCGCTTCTATTTTTAACAAATCCTCACCCGCTTAGGAGTTAGTGATATTTCAAGCTTTCTGATTAATAATTGCCTTCTTCCCACATAAATTTGCTGCTTATTCGAAGCCACATCATGATTCATGATAAATATGCATCATGAATTTTGTAGTCTTTGGAATGATCCAACTGAAAATCAAACCTAGGCTAACAGTTTCAGTAGCAAACGCTCTACCCACTCAACCACGAAAAGGTAAATATATATTATGCAGTAATCCCAAACTCTGAACTTACAGTTCTAATGATAATAGTGGAGCAAGCCAATAAGATCGTATCACTTTTTTCAGCCGATTAACATTGACTTGCAAAAACAGGCACAGACACACAATCATTCGGAGTATCCATAACTACTAAATTCGTAAAAACCAGACAATCTTTACTTTTATTCTCAGTGAGCAGATGTTCAGCACTGTAAAAAAGATACTACCGTATTTACTCGATTGTAAGCTGCAGCTTATAAAGTTTTTCTTTCCATCATGTTCGCGGCTTAAATTCAAGGGCGGTTTACATTTTTTTGCTTATCTTATCGATTTGTTGCTATGCCGATACGATATTTTGTCTGATGCTATGTCTTTCACCGTCTAAACAAGGAAGTTGAAAGTTGTAACGTGCATTATATAGAACTAATCGCAAGTGCTACATCATACGCGAATTCAAGAACGGGTACAAGTAACCATACTTTAATTTTCGTGCTCATCCAGATATGCTAAAACCCATACGGTATACGGTAGGCACCAATACAGTAAATGCAGCATACATTAAATTTTTAACGCTATCACATGCGGCTTACAATCAAGGGCGGCTAACAATCGAGTAAATACGCTATATGATAAATTTTTTCATGGCCAAAAAGCTTGGCTTTTAAACTACAATCTAAAACTGCTTTGTGCCATTTAGAATACTGAACATTTCAAATCATGACAATGATATATAATTCAAGAGTAAAAGCCCACACTGTACTAAATTCATTGCTAACCTGTGGTCAGAACGGAAAAACCAAACAACAATTCCAATAATGGCACCAGAAATGATAAGAATATCCAACAACCAAATTGGAATGAATATCACCCATATTGACCAATCAATGCTTCCATGCAACTTCAATGAAATTAATATGGAAAGAGGGAGGAAACAGATGAAACATAAAAATTTGCTGAAAAAAAATCAAATTACTGATAAATATATATCTGACATTATGAATCAAACTAAAGTTTTGTATTTAAAAATGGAACAAATAAACATGATCCAAAGTTTTCTAAAAATAACAAAAACAAATAATCCAACAATCTAAGGCAGCTTCACCGATCATACATATTTGCATGCAGATTGCAGAAATACGCTTGCCGTTTGACTGCAAGCATTTAGCATTTTTTTGCATTTACATTGAAAAAGATGTCACGCGTATTTCCACTGGTAAATACATGTGATTGATAAAAGCTGTCTAAACTCAAATAAAAGCAATTAAAAGCAGTTTAGCAAGTACAAAAACCAGCACTAAATTAATGGAGGCAGCAACTCAATTTGATTGCACACTACAGATTGCTAAGAACTCTATTACAAATTTCTGAGTACTTTATTACAAATTACACTCTGAGGTCTTTCCACACACCAACAATCACGACCATAAAAGTAAAACCACATCGTCAATAAATTTATCACACTTTTACATTTAATACATCTGTTGTCAATAAAATAATTTATTTAAAATTTGCAACAAGTAGTTCCATAACAATGGAGCGTTTAGGCTAAATATTACAACTGACAAAGTATATCTTGGTAATGTCAAACTTGTTTTCAAGATTTTATCTTCATTATTATCAGTATATAATTGCACCATAAGTTGCTTTAACTAGCAAGCTGCTCTAATGCCAAACAATTACTTATTTATTTAAGTACACGTAGCATCCCCATATTTGACATAAAAACAGTACGAACAATTTTTAAACATCTTTTCTTCATTGCTATCACACAACAAAACAATAAAAACCATTGAAGTCATCACGGTGTCATGCCCTCAAATGCATTCATGCACACACATGATGCGGCGCAAATGATGGAATGAATTGTGATGTGCGTGGATAAGCAATAACTAATGTGATCGACTGTCAGAAAAAAAATAGCATAGAAAGTGTAACGTGCCTTGCGTGGATGGCAATAGCTAACGCAATCATGTGAAAAGCGATAGCAGGAAAATACCTGGAAAATTTTTCATCAGATATGACTTATGAAGATAGATGACAACTAATAAGATCAATTATGAAAAAGGTGATAGCATAGATAGCATAATGTAACTCACATGAAAGGCGACAACTAATGCAATCGTAAGTCACACCTGACTTTTTAATCGATAGTTCGATACAAAAAATGTGACTTATAGTCAAATAAATACGGCACATAATGATGAAGTTAAACACTTTAAATCATTTATATACCGATACATCACAACTAAGACTGTAAGTCCAAGTTACTTAACAATGACAGATGAACTTGGCAATGCCATCAATTTGTATTGCTACTAGCATTTACTACTGATGTAATGACTAATATTACATTCAAAATAAACAAAAAAAAAATGAACAAAGAAGCAACAATTCGCAGTTTAAGAGTCACTGGCCTTCATGCAATAACTTATGAACTTCCTCCCTATAAAGATAAAATTCTTTCCCAATTGAAAACCAGTGATATCTGCACATGCACTATTGTTTTACCGTACATCATAAAGTCAGTTTTGGCAAAAAGTTAAGGCAATAGGGATCATTGAAAATAGGAAAAGGCTTGGCGCACGTTCCGTGCGCGCAGACATTTTGTAATAAAGACTAAAAAAACTAACCTTAAGCCCTAACTCTAACCCAAACCCTAATCCTAGCCCTAACCCAAACCCTAACCTAAACCCTAACCCAAACCTATAACTGTAATAATCAAAATAAAAATCTCTGAAAACGAGTGACGTCACTGGAATCTCTGTTTATTTAACCGCGCACGTTCCGTGCGCCAAGTCACTTCGTTGAAAATGAACTCAAAAACTGCAGCTAAACACAAAATACAAAAAAAAAACACAAAACAAAAACACAAAACAAAACAGAACACAATAACATTTACGCTAGGCTACTGTATATTCATAGGTAACATTAATTACAAACACATGCGGGGTATATAACAAATTTTGTAACGTTAATTACAAACACACTTCAAATGCATTGGAAAAATGGTATATCAAACCAAAAATAAAACCATATATATCAATTAGGCTACTTTACCTTGCATTAAAATCTTTAAAAATTACTTTCAAATCCATCACATCACTGATAGCAATCCCCAAGTACAGTATCAATATCTGATATCTGCCTAATCAAATTGCAGTACTGCAATACTGCGCAGTCCAGATTCTACAATAAATTTGTATCACATCAAAATCTGCTTCAGGGTTAAAGCCAAGCCTAAAATATCCAAAACAAAAATTAGAAAATACTGTATATCAGTCAGTCAGTAGGCTATTACAATTGTTACACAAATGCCATACGTACCGTAAGAAATGCCACTAAATTTTACTATGATATCTAACGCAATAGGCCTATGCATCTTACCAGACTAATTTAGGAGAAACATGGCAGAGATTTCTTGCAACCCCCGTTGTCATTCGACCCAGGGATATCTGGCACTAAAATTGTGGGGGGAATGATGGGGATGCATCCCCTCACACTGTCACAGAAACAAAGTGTCTTGCTTGATTTGGATGCAAGGATCTTTTTTTTCTGGTCTGCACCAAGAGTTTGATTTAAAAAATGACTGATTTGGACGTGGAGACCTTTTATGATCATGAATATTTTAATTTTTCCGCCTTGAAACGTTTTCGTTTCAGGATATGCCCAGCTATGGCTGAAAATGTTCCCCATCTGGTATTTCACAGTTTTAAGTAGGTTGCTGCTTATACTGAACCTGATACCAATCAGGAGTCAAGAGGTCAGAGCGTCTGCTAACCCTAAGTGTGTCCTAAGCCTACTGAAATCATAGACCCGACCAACTTTGCACTTATTTGTTTGAGCCAAAGTCCATATGTGGACTGTGGTTTGTGCACCACGTCGATCAAAAAACAAAAAGCATGCCGATTTAGACAGACTGACAAAATTTGTTTCCAGAATTCCCACTTTCCTAACTTCTTAAAAAAAAGAGGTCTTCGCGCTAAGGACCGCGAAAATCAATGCAGCAAAAAGTGTTCGGGTCGGCGAATACTTAGCGTCTGACGCTATCCGGAGGATAAATATGCCAATACGCAATACAACAACCTTGTGGAAGGGCCATGAAATGGAAGGGCTTTCGCCTTTCACGCTGCGCCAAAGTTATTTTTTCGTTTCTGCGCCAAATTGGCGCAAGATTTCGCGATTCTGTGCGCCGGAATTCACCGACGCAACATGCAAACTTTCCATTAGGGATTGACAAATTGGTAGTTGGGGATCTAATTAGATTAGGCTGCAAATTACGCAGATCAGTTTGTCAGTTTAAGATTACAAATTATGCAGATCAGTGTGTCAGTTTAATGTTGTCTCACTCTCATGTTTTGTTTAGTTACTATCTGGCCAAAAGCTTATTGTTAGTGTTGCACCATTTCACTAGGCTAGGCTATTTGGTAGGCCTGGTGCGGTACGTGAACTCGAAGCTAAAAATTGAATGCGATGAAGGAAGGTATCTTATCAGTAATTAGAGATGGGACTGATCGTAAAATGAAAGTCAGGCTCACAGATGATCATCTTTTATTAACTGAGTTAACAAATCACTTGTCTCCTTTATCTTCAACTGCTATAGATTCTCCAGTTTCTATGGTGTCTTTGCAATCAACGGGAGTATTTTCATACCAAGTTAGTGGTGAATAGTTTCTAGTTTGTACTTGTAATGTTTCATGTTTCTGACATGTAATTCTATTGGCATTATATAAATGTCCATTGATAATGATACGCATTAGCCTACTTTGAATTTACATGGTATGTCAATCACTCAATTGCGTTTTGATCTGCGATAAATAGCAAAATATTTTCAGTATTGTCGGTATTATACAGATTAATTAAGCATAATTTTGCAGTTCTTCTGCTTAGCTTAGAAACAGTTGTTTAATTGTAGGAAAAGGCTTGGCGCACGTTCCGTGCGCGCAGACATTTCGTAATTAAGGCTAAAAAAACGAACCCAAAGCACTAGCCTTAGCCCTAACCCTAATTCTAGCCTAACCCAAACCCTAACCTAAACCCTAACCGAAACCTATAACTATAATAATCAAAATAAAAATTTCCGAAAACGAGTGACGTTATCGGAATCTTTGTTTATTTAACCGCGCACGTTCCGTGCGCCAAGACACTTCGTTAATTGTATCTGGTATTGTGGAGGCAATGGTTTTATCAGCTAGGTATTTACCTTATTGTCACTGTCATTAGTGGTACTGGTAAGCTATATCAGATATCGGTACTTTGTTTTACTTACGGTATCACGAATACTGGTACTGCTTATTCATCAACTACGATACCTAAGTTTTTTTTAAGGAAGTGTCTACTGCACCATACCGGTTTCGAACATCAAATCGCTAGTGCACTGCAGCACTGGCAGCCTATTAAATTGCGTTTTTCTAATTGATTCGATTTAAATACAGCACTTTGACACATCGAATTCGTAGCCCTGATGGCTTAGTGGTTAGTACGCTTGGCTGCAATGCCGAGGGTTGGGTTATCGATTTGCGCTGGACACGCTCTCCAAAATTAGCGCTAGAGAGCTATAATGCTACAAATTCTTTTTTTTTCTCTAAAATCTTGTTATTAGAGTTAAGGTTCGGGCAGCGATGCCAGCTTGAGAGATAGTAAATTGAACAGCAAAATAAAACAACCGCTGCCACCGGTGCAGCAGCGATTAGATGTCGGAAACCAGGCCGGTGCAGCAGACGCCTTTTTATAATGTTTTTTACAAACTTAAATTTTTCCAGTCTGCCAATTGTACCTGTTCACTCCCAGAAATTTTGATTCTTGAAGCTTAAACTCTTAATCTCACTCAGCATTGACTTCACTCTTTATGGGATAGCATCAACCACGGTGACTTTGAACCCTTTAGAATCAAGTAGATATGTCACTTCTGCCAGGTTTAAGCTGCAAAACTGCTTACCGGTATATAGGTTGATCATAACATTTATGGCCTCAGTACAGGATAACTTGGAATACCATAACTCAAAAAATATTTTGCTATAATGTTAATTAGCCATTTATTCTACGTATATCAAAAAACGTTTAAATTAGCCACGCTATTTAAAACGACTTTGAACCCCTAACCAACATACACTTAACCGTCACTTGCAAGGCCTAGACGTTTCAAGTCCACGTAGCCTGAGGTAACTCGCTGACTCTTATTGCTTTTATCAATTTATGGGCTTCTAAAATACTTTTACAGATCGATGTAACAAATTTGACAGATACAGTTTTTTAATGGAGCAGATTCGGTTTTTCACTATTAATAAAAAAGCAAAATAAGTTTGTAAATATACAATAGCCTACAAAAAAAAGCAAAATAAAAATTTAATGATGACAAAAGTAAACTTTTTGGCTTCAAAAGACTATAATTGCGCTCGTAGCCTAAAGTATGGGCATGCGTTAACTCAATAATCTAAATTGCCATCATGTCACTGAGCAGCAGTGTTCCCTCTGAGCCAATTTTTTTCAGTGAATCGGCGATTTGTTGGAGCAAGGGCAAATAATTTTTGGCAATATAGTAGACATAGTTTTAGAAAATTCGACAAATTTTTGGAAATATGACATTTGGTATACTTTAATATTGGATTAGTACAAAATTTAGGGCACATAAATGTCTTTTTAGAGCTTTGAGCACAATTGTTTAAAGAAAATTTGGGCACTCGCCGATTAGCCATAAAGTTAGAGGGAACACAACTGAGCAGACTCATGACTGAGTGGTTAGAGTGATAGACTGATAATCACAAGGTCGTAGGTTCTAGGGCACATTTGCCTGATGAAACACAAGGATGTCAAAACAGTAGTGGATTGGCTTTTTCCAGTAAACCTCGGTCAACCATTATAGCCTAAACCAGAAACAAGTTCAAGCTTTTTAGAAATTACGGTAATTGCCTCTTATTTTCTAAATTTGAAATGTAGTGTGACACTTGGGATAACATGTACCTCTACATTTCACAGTAGATGTTCAAGTGATATAATTGCACTGTACAATTAACCAATGCAGTATGGACTGTTGAACTTTGAACTGTTATTATCGTTAGAATCTTTTTATGAGCTGAGTGAAACTTACAACAAAAATTAATTCTCAATTATTACGTACTTAAAAAGTATCGTAGTATGGTGCTTATATAAACTCACCACATAGTAAATCTACACTATTATGTAAATATTGTAAGTAAAAATGAGAAAAATATTTTGACATCTTTTTGATCCATTGTTCTGTTGTTTCAATTAGATAAGTTTATAACTTTTAAATTTGAAACAAGGTTACTGATTATGGTTTTAAATTTATATGAAGCGTTTCCAATAATGAAGTATCTTTTTTTGTCATTTGTAGACTTCTGTTTCACTGTCTTCTAGTGACTCTACAAGCAATAAAGTTAGTGTTGAAAGAAGCAAACAATCATCATCTGTGAGTCAGCAGTGTTGTTTTGTGTTCATATTTTCTTTTATATGTCATTTTGAATCTGCTTGATTTTGGTTTCACCTCTACCTTTTGCAATCAAGCTTGATGAAAGTAAATCTTAAGCCATTCAGTTACATATTCTTAAACGAAAACTAAAGGTGAAATCAATGGGTTTTAGTATGGAGTGCCGTTTGTGTACCCTAATTTGTGCAATGTTTTTTTGCGTATTTAATTAAATAGTCATTTTAATGAAATGCACAAAAATAAATATACAAAAAAAACATGTGCAAAAATAAAGATGCAAAAATTTTTGAATATTTATTACACCATAATTTGCGCAACGTTTTTTTCATATTTCATTAAATAGTCATTTTAATTAAATGTACAAAAATATATGCCGCAGAATAAATCGTTGCAAAAATAAATGAACAAAAAACTGTCACACAAAAATTTTTTGTGCAGAAATTTCTGACGCAGAAATCTTTGCAACAACAATTTTGGTGTCAGAAATTTTTGCGCAAAAAATTTTTGTGTAACAGTTTTTTGTTCATTTATTTTTGCAACGGTTTATTCTGCAGCATATATTTTTGTACATTTGATTAAAATGACTATTTAATTAAATATGCAAAAAAACGTTGCTCTAATTATGGTGTAATAAATCTTATTTTTGCTCATGTTTTTTTGTATATTTATTTTTGTGCATTTAATTAAAATGACTATTTAATTAAATATGCAAAAAAACATTGCACAAATTAGGGTACACAAACGGTGCCCCATATTTTAGGCGAATTGGAACGACCGGCACTAGCGTCGCGTGTTCCTCTGTTTTTACTCGGCCATTTTCCAACTAATGAGTGCAAAATTTCAGACTTTTGTTTATAACTCGAGAATGGTTGGGTCTAGCTACATGAAATTTTGACAGCAGTTTGAGATTAATGAGTTGTATGTTTGTACACAATTTTGAGGCAATAGGTCACATGACTTCAGTTTTAGAAGCCGAAAACCTCCCAGCAAGTTTGGCGTAAAAAGCGGTCTCCGTCAAAAACGGCTTAAGTAAGGCAAAAATATTTCATAGGGTTATATGCCTCAAGATACCCTTTCATCCCAACCAACCCACTTTTGGCCGCAATGAGGTTTATTTCTTTTTTTTTCCTTTTTTTTATCTAAATTTTGTACACTCTCTTCTAAACCACAAAACATGAAAATCTAATTTTTGTGTAAAGTTGTTGAGCTACAAATGCAATTTTTTCTCCCAAAACTTTTTGGGGCAACTCCATTGGGAACCCCCCGAAATGGGGCCCCTAAAAATCAATTTTTTGAACGGCTCAAGGTAGGGTGCTAGTTCTTTTTGATATCAGTAGATATTTAACAGACAAATATTTTGACATAGTTTGGGGGTGCCAATCCCCAGGAACTCCCCCAAATGGAGCCCCAAAAATCGATTTTTTGAATGGCTCAAGCTAGAGTTCTACTTTGTTTTGATATCAGTAGATATTTAACAGACAAATATTTTGACATAGTTTGGGGGGGACCCCCTAATGGACCATTCAAAAATCAATTTTTTGAACGGCTCAAGGTAGAGTTCTACTTTTTTTTTGATATCAGTAGATATTTAACAGACAAATATTTTGACATAGTTTGGGAGTGCCACCCCCCAGGGACCCCCCCAAATGTACCCCCCAAAAATCAATTTTTTGAATGGCTCAACTTAGGGTGCCAGTGTTTCATGATATGAGGAGATATTTAACTGAAAATTTTTTTGACTCTAGTTTTCTGGAGGTTCCATAATCAGATATTTTTGAATAATTGCTGATTTTACAGTAGACAAAAAGTACTTTTGAACGTCACAGCATTAGCTATCCGTCGGTCGTTCACTGGGTTTGCTGGCAAACTCCCATCTAGTTTTATTAGACTCTATTGGCAATGACTCTATCCTTTTTGACCACGTCGTTCTAGAGATATTTAACTTCAAACAAGGCGTTGGGGCTTCTAATGTTGGATGTTTTATAGGCAACTCTGATGTTAATAGCCTTAGTGTCATGAGGGATGCCAACCCAGTTCTAACTTAAAGCAACACCACTATTGGGCTACTGCATTTAATCGTTTCACTGCGCACTAATCAGTTTAATCTGGTCAGCACAACATATCCGAGCTAGTAAAAAGAGTAGGCTGTTTGGTAGTATAGCGATCTTAGTAAAAATCAAACTGTCGGATAGATTTGAGACTAAATCGTAGCCTAGCTTAACAATAGGGTTTTTATTACCAGGCTACAAACTCATACTTGGTAATAAGACTACCAGTGTTTGAGTAGGCCTATTGTATTTGCTTACAGTATTTTATGACCCTAGAATAAACTTTTCCAACTAAGTTGCAAACAATTGCCTACTGCTTTACTAGCCTTCCTTTCGCTTTTTCTTAAACTTTTGTTACCATGGCTACCAAACAGTATACTCTTTTTTTCAGCTTGGATCTGTCTTGCTGACAAGATCAAACTGTTTAGTGCACAGCAAAACAACTCAATGCAGTAACCTACGTGGCAAGGGTTTATGTTACAACTAGGATGGCATCGCTAATAACGCTAACGCTACCAACGTCAGGGTTGCTGATAAAAAGTATAATGTTAGAGGCCCCTAAGTCGTGTTTGAAGTAGAATATCTCAAGAACGGCTGGGTCAAAAAGGATGGAGTCAACACCAATCTAGTCTTGTATGCAATTGGCCTACCTTTAGATATCCTCATTGATTTAGCGTTTAGTCCTCGTTTAAGGCAGTCAATGGGTCATTGCGTCCTTGGGAAAGACACTTTACGCTTATTTCTCATTGGGGCTAAGCATTTTACACGTTGTGGTGGCCCAGCTTGACCAAAGCCTTGGAAACAGAACCGAAAAAAGTGCTCTGTGTAGGTGTAGTTAGACACACAGAATACCTGGTTCATACGCATGTACGAAGCCAGTCAATAGGCATAATTTCGAGTTCATTATCATTAAAGTTATGTGCAATGTGCATTAACTAAAAAATAACCAAAATATTTTCAGATACAAGTATCCAGGCATTTGGTAGATTGCTCACCTCCTATTTTGCAAGCATCAAACCCAGAGTATAATCATTTGTTTCATTCTTAACCAACAGCTCAAGCAAGCAATTTTTTGACTTGAGTAAAAAACGGCTTTTTTTAAGATACTGCAGAACACAATCAAAGCTGTTATATTTGATTTAACGTCATTTGCCTCAGGTTGCCTTAAATAATGATTTTAGATAGGATTCAAATTCATTTACTACTATTAGCTGGTTTGCTTAAAATCTAAACTAAGACATTCAATGTTATATTTTCTTTACCAATGTGTGTTAACAATGCATTAACCACTTTGATAATGTTGCGAGCATTAGTTCAATTCTCTTTTTCTTTCGTCATTTTTTTTTACACGTATTGTCACAGATTCTGCTTTAGATGCAGATTCAACTTAGGATAATATTATGAGTACTTTATAGCTTTTTTACCTATTAAGTCATTTTCAATGGGATAATTTTTGTAACATGATATTGATAAAATAATTTGACGAAGTGAGCAATTGAATATTTTTTTAAAAGTAATTGTTATTGTGGATGATACAGTAGTTGTGAAAACTCTTACTTATGTCATTCAGGATGAGACAGCCTCTAATGAGAGAGTAGTAACCATTAAACGACAACCTGGAGGTGGGCTTGGGATTAGCGTGAAGGGTGGTGCTGAACATGGCATTCCAGTTTTGATATCCCGTGTGTTCACTGGACAATCAGGTATGGTTGTGCTGCTATCTAATATCTATGGTTTAGGATTGTGGCTTTACTTCATCAGAAATTTCTTTTAGATTTTTGATTAGTTCTGAGATGAATCTAACCGAAACTCAAATCCTTACTTAAAAACTAACCTCTAATCTAACTCGAACCCTAACCTAAATTCTGATTTTTACCCTTAAAAAAGCAAATGAAAAATGCGTGTTTGAAAAGCATATTTCCATTGCCAACTTTGTTTATTTGCAACGTCCCAGACGCTTAGGATTTGAATTTCACAACCTTCAAGTTTTTTTTGTTTTCTTTTTTCAAAATAACTTCAAATAATTTTCAAAAAAAAAAAATACTGAGATCAATATTTGAAAAGATAGCAAATTTGGTGCGAGCCAGAACATAACTTGCTTTAGGCCAGGATCTCACGATGAAGTTTTTTTGTAGAATGTGTTTGCGTCAATAGTTTTCGGAGTTATCACATCTAGACACTATTTTTTTGTTCAGCTTCTTACCAGACGAAAGCGTCTGGGTTTTCCCACAAAGAAATTACCCAACTTCTCACACACAGTTTTTTCACTCTAGAAGTTTTTGCGCGGTTGGTAAAGAATTTCTTGTAAGTTTGCCGCGATGATAGTGATATGTGGCTTCGCAATGCTCGCGCATGCTAATATTCAAAGTTTATTTAATTGTTTTATCATTCGAAAACGACGAAACGTTGAAAGCTGAAATTCAGAAACAACATGTTATGAGATAAAACCGTCATGAATGTCAGTTTTTTACCTAAATTTCCGTCAGAAGAAAATATTCTAGTGTTTGTACTGGAACTGAACGATAATTTGAATAATTTTTGAGACGTAATAAAACTAATAGAAATGGAAAAAATTATTGATCTATATTATCCTGAACAAAATTTTACCTTCGCTTGATCTTAAAGAGAGTGAAGCATCCAGCTGGGATTATGAGAAAAATTAAAGAAACATCATTAAAATTTCATTCAATGATTGTCAACCTAAAACTATAGGTTTTCGTGTTTCGACCAGTAACTAAGTTATGAATGTTAACTAAGTTACTGGTCGAAACACGAAAACCTATAGTTTTAGGTTGACAATCATTGAATGAAATTTTAATGATTCTTATTTGCTGCTAATTTTTAGTTATCTAAAACATCATTTCACTAAATTTCAGCTTTGTACGATCTATCCTTTCTGAGATATTTTATTTCAAAGTTGAGAGATCTTCCAAAGAGTGTTACTATGTAAGATCTAATTTTCTAGGAATTGGAATATACTATTTAATTGCAGAAATATTTCTGTTGTAGTACTACTTCTTACTTAAGCCTTGCATTCAGGAGCTTTCAAATCAGTGTGAAAGGTTACAATAACCATCATTTTAGGAAAAATGAAATTTTAACTGTCAACACTGTTGGGTAGATCTCCTTACTTGGAAAACAAATATCTCAAAAACTCAACGAATATCTCAAAAACAATATCTCAAAGCAATAAGTCGTAAGCTGGTGAAGATGTGTTTCAGATTACTCTTTATCTTTTCACATAATCCTAGCTGGATGCTTCACCTCCTTTAACTGGAGTTGAAGTATGCCTATAATTACTAGTGCAATTTGTTTTCCGATATCCAGAATATACTTTTATCGGCTAACCAGATAAACCTCGATGTTTTCTGTTTTTAGTGGATTACAGTGTTCTTTGTTGAGCGTCAATTAATTTATCACTTATTTTTGGTTTTTTCTTCTTTACCAGTCGTACAATGTAAGTGTGAAATGCAATTTAATATTTAACAGAAAAGCGCATATAATGGATGGACACTTGATAGATTTTTGTGAGTTCAAGTTCAGCTAATCAAGTTTCCCATTTTGGTTTTTCCGAGTTCGAGTTCAAGTTTTGCAAAATATCAAGGTTTTTAATTTAAGTTCAGATTTTGTTAAAAGCAAGTTGTACAAAAACATCTTGCATGAAGAAATTTTTACTTTGCAATATGCGTCACTCATTAATAAATTTTGAATAATAAATGTTTAAGTTTCACGATCTAAATGTGAACTGTAGATAAGTTCTAAAGGCACTGCCTTTCTTTGATTTTGCTTATTCAAAGTTCAATTTCATGTTTAAACTAGAAAGAATTGGGTAATGGCCATGAATAATTGGATATGCGATCGTAAAGAAATACGAGAAAACAGCAGGCAACACATTTAGGTCTTCAAAGAAAAGTGCTAAAACAGCAGTAGCAATTTTATAATACGCCATTGCCACAGGCGCCCACAAAAATTTTTTCAGGGGGGGCGCAAGCGACGTAACCATTATGTATTGGATCAAATAAAACCTTGCCGCTGCTACCAGGGTTTTGCTGAAGGGCTTAAACCAAAAATTAAAATGATCCTGTTCAAAGCATGTTGCAGTTGGGCGGCTGGTTGAGCATGATGATCCAATTCAAGTGTATTTTGGACGGGGGTTGAGGGCAAAGCCCTCTGTCGATGGGCAATTTTCGCAATTTCTTGAAAAAAATGACCATTTTAACATCATTTGGATCACAGTTCGAACGTTTTTAAAGCCACGGGAAAGAACTAAGTTGCGGAGATTAGGAATCTACTTGAAATTCTTAAATTGCCCACCCCTTTTAGCCCTGTTTAATTGCAGATCAAATTCAAACTACGTTTAAACGCTCGCATATGTAAGTTTTCCAAGTGACTTGGATAAGGAGAAGGGGAGACTAAGCTCCCTTAGCCCCCTTGGTGGCGCCACTGACTGCAACCTGAATTTTGTTAAGGGAGGGGCTTGATTAACCTAAAAATTGAAATTTTTTGCTTGAAAAATGCCTCAAATCGGCAGCGTGCCGAGCAAACTGGTGCAACTAAATCATATCACAGACTGGGGGCTGGGGGCAAAACCTTTACTACTGGACAATTTTTGTGATATTTCAGAAAAAAATAGCCGTTTTAACGCAATTCGAATCAAATTTCGCATCTTTTTGGAACCATTCAAAAAACTAAATTGGTACAATTTGAAAGCCATTAAAAATAGCTCAGCCCTTTCAATCCCCACGTTATTCACAGGTCAAGTCCAAAACTCGTTATAATTTAAATAAATTGAATGTTGAATGGCCCTCTCTATACTCTTTTTCGTATGAAGCTTACGTTAAGCATTTTGCATTAAGCGATAAATTTTGACTTAATTTTCAGCCATGTTTTGAAATTTTTATCGATTAATTTGTAAACTGTAATTTTGACAAGTAAGTTAATATCCCCCCCCCCCAAAAAAAAACTGTGTAATAAGTGACTTTGAACTACTTTAGAGGCCATATCACTGCAAAAGACTGTCTCAGAAGGGCAAAAATTGTGGCATTTTTGCTTATCGTGCACTTGGGTCCACATGCCAATGCAGTGAGGGCTTAGCCCCCTTGGCTACGCTATTGATTGCAAGTTTGGTTTTGATTTCGGTTTCTGAGCAAAATTAATTTAATGGCAGAGTAATTATTATTTTAGTGTTGATATAAGCTCAGCAAAAAATGAAATATTAAACACTGCATTGTATTTAGATCCTGATAAAGGGCTCAGTCATAGATGCTGAAACGTTTGATATTAATTATTTAATCAAACAATTTGGTGCTTAATCCTAGAGGGTTGCTGACGCTCGCTTTTAAGAAAATGCTGTGTGATAATTCACGTAAAATGGGCAATCCTCTTCCTCCTGCCACCCAGTGGCATTACTATGGATGGTGACACCCGGGGCGAAATTTCGTGGTGTCATCCTTTATAATATATAGTTGCAAATGGTTATATTTTAAAAAAAGCGGTACTACTTCATTACTCGAGATAGAGGTTGTTGTTTGACTAGATCAATAGATTCTCATATGCTCTCATAGTAGGATTCTAAAGCTTGGAAGTATGAACAGCACAGGTTTGGTATCAGACGTGTAACCAAAATTCTGCAATGGTGGTAGGTACTGTTTCGGGGGTCCGGGAGCTCCTCCCCATCCGCCGGAGGCCATGGGGGGCCTGCGAGCGGAGCCCCCTGCACTCGAAAAATTTGGTGTTTTTTTGCAAAAATAACTTAATTTTAGGCCTAAAGGATAGGTGGATGCATTGATGTTCCTTGCATCGTTGGAAAGTTTTGAGAGAAAAGAATTGTATGCTTTTTTGAATTGGATGAAGCAATTCGAATTTTAATTTAATTTTAGGCCTATTTTGATATGATTTTAATAATTTTTGGCAATAATTTTGGGCCTATTTTGATAAAAATTAATGCTTTCAAAATGTGGCATAGAAGTTAGTAGAGCAAAAATATGATTAAACTGGTTGCCCAAATAGGCATTGGCTATGTGGGGGGTGGCTAATGGTAAAATTTCGGTTCTCTTATTTATAAGGTGGTACCGTAAATCATAGTTCAAAGAAACTTACAAGGAGTAGTCCATTTCGTCTATATTTAAAAGGGCATTTAAGTCGGAAATTTGTTTGCTCGATTTTCTGTCAAAAAATTTGGACAAATCTGAAGGCTAACTTCACCGAATTTGAGTTTTCTACGACGTTTTGTTTCTGAGATATAACAGATTAGATTTTCACATATAAAGGCTTTTTTCCCTTTGAAACTTTGTCAGGGTTGCCAATTAGAAACTAAATATCAAAAAGTTACTGCATGTTCCGGATTCTCGATAAATGTTTTGCGGCAGAGTTTTTGTCAAAACAATGCAAAGGTTTAGAACTTGAAAATTTGCTGCTTTTCAATAAAAAGAAGCCAGTTTTCCAAAAGTTATTTTCTGTCACAATACTGATAAAATGGCAACATTGAACTAAGGGGAAAATTGTTAGTTTTGAACTGCAATATCTTGAAAACGGGAAGGCCTAGAAAGTTCAAATTTAATGAGAATGCATTTGTAGCTTATTCTAGCATTGTGGTCAAGAGTGAAAGAATCGATTTGAATGCCCTTTTAATAAAGAAAAATAATTGGTGAGGGGGGCTAATGGAACGGTATTTGAGAGTTGAAGTGATTAGTAGTCAACTGATACTGAATAGCCAGTTAACCACCCTCTATTCCTGAGCTTATATACGGTATTTATTTATGAAACCTATATTCAGCTTGTTTCAACAAGCGATCACATTTTATTGCTCAGTTTTGGCGATTTTTCAAAGCTTTTACTGATTTCTGAGTTATATTTTGATAAATTAGCGCCTTCCCGTCACTGATTGTTTCAAAAGATGCTTTAAATCATTTTTTGGTCTATTCCACTGTGCTAAACATTTCTAATGATATTAAACTTTTTGTTTTCTTTTTTTGTCAACTAGTATGATAATTTAATGATGTCACCCCAAAATGGTGACACCACGGGCAGGCCGTCCCCCCCCCCCCCCCTAGCGACGCCACTGCTGTCCCCGCATTTTGCACCTAGGCAAAAAAAGATAAAAAAGCTCCACAAAAGGTTGTTTTCGTAGTTTAGATGGATACATTTAGACTTATTTCGCAAATTTAAACATAAAAAAAAAAAATGGACATTTTAATTTCTAGGGGGGAGTTAGTGCCCCCTGCAGGCGCCCCTGGTCATTGCCGATTAAATCAAATCAGGTGAAATTTTTTATGCATTTTCGTTTGATAATTGCGTCGCATTCGTTTTCTGCGTTGACCTTTGCGGCTCAATATTTTCAAAGGCGCGGCTAAAGGCTAAGTTTCTTTTGTTGAGAACGGCTGCTTTTTGAAAACTTGCTGGCAAGATAGAGCTCGGTTCTTTCGTTTCCCCTCAAGAACTCAACAGGACTTCCTAGACGCTGATTTTCATTCCCACACGAGCTGTTCAATTTGATTGCCGACAGGTGCCCGCAATAGTGAGTCAAGCACTTGCACGACGTTTCACACGTTTGATGCAAGAAAATAGTGCACAAAAATCTGATCGTGCGATCCCTGCCTTAGTAAATTACTCGCACTATATTCACGTTATCCAGTTTAGGTTTTTATTGATAAGAACCTTGATGTTTTTTACTTTCTAAAGACACGTAATTTTTGGACTTGGTTTTCGATCTAGAATGTGTTGCACTAGATAGGGAGATCAACAGCTGGGATTGAGGCAACAAAGCAATGCGATTCAATGCAATGCGAGAGTTCCAAAGTTTAGTTCGAGCCAGGTCGAACCTAGACTCGTTTTGATCTTGCAATTGCTGTTCATGTCATGCAAAAAGGTCCTCGGTGTACTAATATGATTCTAGTTGGAATTGTAGAGTACTACTGTAATTATTGCGTGGATACAGGTTCTACCCATATTTTTTTTAATCTTATTTTATAGTAAAAACTTTAAATTGTTTCTTTTGCTAGATCAAACCCATTTGCTTCAACCGGGAGACGCCATTTTAGCAATCAATGGGAAACGTGTAGAAAATATGCTTCATGACAACGTAGTATCAGAACTTCGAACTTGTGGACCTGAAGTGGCCCTTACTGTCCGTCCGTTTGACGGCGCCAGCCACGTTCTTCAACCTCATAGCACTGCAAATGGACAGTAACTGGTAATGCTTAGTGGCTGTTATGGGCGTCTTTACGCAACTGTTTTTGGACGTATATTTTGTTGTTGCTATTTTAAAGAGTATGCTCTTTTTTTATGAAATATTTGTAAAAGAACACAAGGCTCATTTTTCTCCAAATTTTTGAACAAATTAAGAACAATGCCAGCCTCAGAAGCAAAAAAAAAAACAAACAAACGAAAAAAAATAAAGTTTAAATAAAAAAAATAAACTTAGTTCTTTCGTAGTTCAAATCTATAAAATTTTAATTTCTTTTCAGTATTTGCAAGCAGAGTTATTCCGAGTTTATAAAGTGCTGTTGCGCAGGCAAGATGTGGGGAAATTTCTGGCAATCGTTCAAGTCGAAAAAAGCTCGCTTTTTCACATTTGCAATTTTACAATGCTGCAAAAATAGCAAAAACGTCTTGAGGAGACTAAGCATGGAGTTTTACAACATATGGTCGCTAAATTGACATCGATGCTATCAAAATTTAAGAAGAAGCGGAATATTGGCAAAAAAAAAATCAAAAACAGCCAGCCTCCACTCAAAATTTACTGGTTTTTATGAAAAAAAGAGTGAATAAAGCATGATGATCACCTTGGAAAATATTAATACTTTTGCTGATTGGATATATCGCAGCAGCGTAGCTTTTACAATCTTTTTACGCGTTTCAGAAAGAAGATTATCCCACTGTTGACCAAGCCGCTAATCACTGTTCTTTTGTGTAATTGTTGAAAATATAATCATTTTTCATCAAAAGTGTGTCGGACGACTCAAACCGAACAATGATATATCACTGCTACGCCAAGTACTGTTTAACATCTTGAGAGCGCACTATATAAGTATTCTACTGTATTATGTAAATTGTGTTTTTGCCTCGAATCAGACAGAAAAAGTTCTATGACGCTAGGTTTGAGCAGGTTAAAAAATGATAATCAGTGAAAGATCTGTAAAAGATATTTTACTGATCCTATCATCTTGGATGTCGGCACTGGAGTGTCTCAAAATAGTTATTTTTGGTCTGCCTTCGCAATCGTTTGTCTCTGGTACAGACCTATTAAGTGTGGCCCGATTATTCGGTTTTCACGTAGTTTGTACGCATCCAATCCCTGAAGGGTTCTTGAAATTTGTCATACGCTTTCTAGAACTGCAATGAGTAGTTAGTTGATTAGTAACAAAGGCGGTTTTTACTGCTGCTGTAGCAGAATTCCTACCTTAGCCGACAGCTGTGGTTTCAGTCATTACGTCGGCTTGCTTTCTACGTTAGGGTTTGTTGCACTGAACCACCAAATTAGCTATTTATACTTCTATTTGTTTTGTGAACGTACAGCAATAATTGCTTAATTTTCCGATGTTTCGTCGTGATTATTTTTTTATGTTTCTGTTTCCGATTCAACTGCCCAAAATACCTTGATTTAGGGATAGCCTACCTTTGGCCTTACGCAACTTGCTCATTTCAATGATAGTGCTCTACTTGTCAAGTAGTATTAAAGTTAGTGCATGACAGACAGACTTACAGACATCACTGTAATCTGCTTTATGCTTGGCTTCAATGATTGGACGTTAGAAAAAGCGAAAGCTAACCTAGCACTGTAAACGCGACTGGAGTTGCACTCCTTTGATAAGGACTAGTAAATCTTGAGTTGATGCTGGCTATTCTTAATTTTTGCCAATTTTCAGTGCCATTTCTTAAATTATATAAATATTGATATTAATTTCAGCGACTACGTTGGCATAACTGTTCATTTCGCAATGCTTTGTCTGCTTCAGTAAACGTTTTTTTGCTGCTTTTCACGTAAAATTGCAAAAGCAAAAAGGCGAGGTTTTTTTCAATTTGAACGATTGCCAAAGTTTTCCTTAATTGCCTGCGCAGTACGCAACATCGCTTTATACCGTAACTTCGGAATACTTGTAACTTCGCTTGCAAATACTGAAAAATCACTTAAATTTGATTGTTTAGAAGTTTAGAATTTAGTGTCTTCTTTAATTTGAAATTTATTCTTGTTTGTTTGTCCTTGATAAATTTCGCTGCTGAGGCTGACATTGTTCTTAAATTTTGAGCAGAAATGAGCCTCGTGTTCCTAAACAATTGTTTTTGTGAAAAAGAGTATTGCGGAATAGTTGCATAAATAATAAAATTACTGTATTATGAAGTTTTGTTGCATAAACCTTGTTTTTTTGGTAATCACGTGTGCTTTTACGAATAGCGATGGTGCTTATTTAATACGTTCCGTTCTATAATGGTAAACTATTGAACTATTACCTGATCAGATAGGGACCAACGATAAGGAAACGTCTTGATATGCTACTGTTATGGGGAAACAATCCCTTGCAATCACGCTAAAAAGCGAGATCGTGCGATTTGGATTACCTCAGCAGGCAGCAAGAATGGTAAGAGCGAAATAGTAACAGCAATGAAAAATGTGCAAGATCAATCAAAAGTTAGTGTCTGGCACTGTCCAATCCAATCACAAAAGAATAAAGATCCTGCACAACTACAAATCTTGTTGGAGAAACTCGAACTGTGTTGTTCCACATCGTTTTTCACAAACCATTGGGAAAGTTACGGGAAGTCAACTGAAAATTGTCGGGAAACTTCAACTCCCTATTCTATGCCAATTCAATTGATTTAACCTAATTTGTAAATGCTTCTTTTCTCGGTAAATCCTTTGTAATAGCTCTGTGTTCAGTTTGACTGTCAATATAAACTTCATTAGCTTCAAAATAGAAGGCCGAGATATTGTGGAAATAGCGTTTTTATGCACAAACAGAATGAATGACAAATAAATTGGAAATTTAATCAAAAACAATACAGCCAAAATACTGTAAAACATATTAATTGAGACGTTTCGGTTAATTTCTTCAAACCATTGTCAATCTGTCGGCAGCGTGGCCGTTTTTACGACGTCGTTTTTATGACGACCCTGATCGAATGGTCTGGGTTCAACCCGCACCCTAGTCACGTTGTTGCGTCCTTGGATAAGACGCTTTACGATGATTATCTCTGCTTGGTGGCTTCGAACAAGCAGCAAATTCAGTGGACAAGAATTCGAAGAAATCCACAGGAACATTGGATCATCGGAAACTCCTAAGCTGGTGCGGATTTCCCCAATCACGAAGTAGTCCTGGTAATGAAAAGTGTGCGGATCGTCCAACAACTTAGCGTCTGACGCTGTCCGGTGACAGGAGGATAAATATGCGCTACAACAACAACAATCTAGAACATGAAAATTAAATGCACAGAGCTGGACAGCGCTGTTTCGAGCTTTTAGCTCTCATCGGCAGCCCTCAGCTTCTCTAACAAAGTTATTCCCCAGGTGTAATTTTTTACTACATAATGACGACAAACAAACAGAACACAACATGTCACAATTGTTTTCAATCTTCATCCATTTTAATCTTTTTGTTCTTTAATTGAAGGTATTCCATGTAGTAAGGATAGCCATACGCTATCCCTACTACAAGGGTTCCCCTTGTGTGATCACGGAAATCATAAAACTTGTCGGTCATGAAAATAAAGTCACAGCTGACTCTTAAGGAAAAATCGCAAACTCAATAAGTAAGATTGGATTTTGTGATTACAAGACCTGTACTAATGTGTACTATACATGATGCCTGGATAGGTACGCGGAAAACACGTATGTTTATTAAAGCGTAAAGTTTTTGTACTACCCCACCCTCATCCTATCCCCATTAGCCCTTACCCTGCTCAAATTTAAACGGTATGAGTGAGTAAAAAACCAAATTTTTTTTTTTTTTGATTAATACAGCCCGATTACAAAACTTTAGGTGAATTTACACAGTATCCGTTTTTCGTACGTTTTCGTCCGTTTTTTTGCGTTTTTGCTTCTTGACAAAGTATGCGCTTTTTCATCCGCATTTTCATAAGTCCATATCCGCACTAACCAGACAGTCACATACTGGACAAAAGTTTTCCGAAAAAATTTTTTTGTAAAGAGGTACAGCTCTATTTCGAAATATCGCTCTTATCGTTCATACACAAAATTTTTGAACAAAATTTTTATCTACAGTGCTGTTCATAATTCAGGAGCCACCTTGCAAAAACACTCGTTTTTTGGGTTCCAGGTTTAATTTATACTATTTGCTATAATTATATATCTACATGTTATAAATTTTTGTGAAGGGTTTGTTGCTGGTAATGTTTCGGCATAATTTTTTTTTTTTTTTGAAAATAATTTTAAAGCCAAACTGCCCCCCATTACGTGACGTCATGTCAAAAAACTCATTTCCTTACTAACAGCAAATATGCATTACAGTATTGGTGTCAAAAGCAATTAAAGGAATAAGGATAGTTTATCGGGTATTGTAACAAGTTTAGGTCATGTCATATTTACTTCATGATTTCATCGCGCGTCACTCATTATGACGTCATAATTTATGATATTTTTTTGGTTTTATTTAAAGCCTAAAAGCAGCATGACATTTTTTTGCTAAAATGTCAAGTTGATATCGTACCTGTAATAAAATTAGGAAAGATTACAAAATTGTCGAAATTATTAACACTCTTTTTACAGAATAGTGGCTCTGAAAAGAGCCGTTTGATTTGGCAAGGACTGATTTAGTATTTTGTTGGCCATCCATAATTTTCGATCACCATTTTGCATCGTCGAGGAAGTGATTCAACAAGTTTGTTGAGTTCTTCGGGTGAAATTACTCGAAACCAAGCAGCAATGACCTGTTCGATAAGCTCTCTTTTCGTCTTTGGTTTATTCTTCCCAATTATGCAACTAACTCGGTACCACAAATTTTCAATCGGGTTTAAATCACGAGATTGGGCTGGCCAATCCATTCGTTCAATTTTATGGGTCCTGTACCACTGTTGGACTTTTTTAGCACGGTGGCATGGAGCATTATCGTCTTGAAAAATCCAATCATCGTCGGAAAACAAAGAACGTGCACTGGGTAACATTTTATTTTCCAGCACATCAATATACTTTGTCCCGTTCATCATCCCAGACACCACTTTGAGCCTACCAATACCATTTGCAGCCATGCAACCCCATACCATAATTGACTGGGGATGCTTGATGGTCGGTAAAATACAATAAGGCCGGTACTCTTCCTCTGGTTTTCTTCTCACAAAATTATTTCCAGCATGGTTGTTTACAGTAAAAGTCGACTCATCACTGAAAAGAACTTTCCTCCACTTCTCTATTGGCCACTTAACATGAGAGCGTGCCCAATCTAATCGGCGTTTTCTTTGTTTTTCCGTCAAGAGTGGTTTTTTTCGAGCTTTACATCCTCGAAGACCATTCTCCAGCAACCTTCTCCTCACTGTTGGAGCAGACAATTCAACGCCACTACTTTCCTTTAACTCTCTGGCCAACTCTTTTGAATTCAGTCTCCTGTTTCCTAAAGAAATCCTGACCAAAGTTCTATCAGACCTCTTTGTTGATTTCCGCTTCCTTCCAGATCGAGGCTGACATTTCGCATCTCCTGTCTCGATCCACCTCTTTAACACTCCTTGCACTCCTTTACGAGATGTACCAGTCTTTTTTGCAATAAATCTCTGCGATTTTCCTTCATTGTAAAGATAAATAATCACTCCTCTCTGTTCTGCACTAATCGGTTTGAAGCCTATGATGACTGAAACTGAATAAAAAGGTTGAACATCCACAAAGTCCTGAAATTGCTCCCATTATGACGTCATAGGGAGCAAATCGTGGTGTGATCATGATGTGACCTCAGGTCATCAGAATACACAATAATTACAAACATAATTTTTCGATTTCATTTTGCTAATTCGATCATTGCAACCATGTTACCAATATAAAAATGGCCCATCAAAGTGACGTCATGCTTAAGGGGTGCATTTTGGCCCCAAATAATTATTTCAAAAAAAAATTTTTTTTCAGTAAAATTTTCGTAGCAAACCCTTTACAAAAATATATAACTTGCCCATATACAATTAAAGCACATATCACAAATTCGACTTGGAACTTACAAAATGGGCAATTTTGCAGGGTGGCTCATGAATTATGAACAGCACTGTATATATAACAGTCTACTTAGTGCGTATATGGACTTATGAAAATGCGGATGAAAAAGCGCATACTTTGTCAAGGAGAAGCAAAAACGTAAAAAAACGTACGAAAAACGGATACTGTGTAAATTCACCTTTACCGTAAGCAAAAAAGAATTATTGAAGTTTTTCGCATAACTAAACTGCACTAAAGAATGGCGGAACTTGACAAACAAGGCAAAATATGAAATTGGACAGCAGAACAAAATTACTTTGCTGCATCTCCTTGCCTGGCTATTTGCATTTAAACATCAATTTATACTTTTACAGGTATACACTGAACACATCACACATATTATTTTATGACATAACAGAACAAAAAATAAAAAGGGAGGATAACGTTGTCCATTTCAATACCAAATATTAAAATATTATGAAAAAAAAGAAAAAGACATGCATAGATGAAATCAATTATTGAAAACAAACAGTGGTGTGGATGATTCGTCAACATTGATTGAGGGTAGTTGCTGTTGGATAAGTAGAGTTTCTTTTATTAACAGTTCCCTGGGATGATTTGCTGTTGTAAGAATTTCTGGTTCATTAAAATTAATTACGTGCGATGGATTTTCCAGTAGATGCTTGGTTACGTCTGTTTGTGTTCCAGTTTTGTTGCCAGGATGGTGTTCTTTTGAACTTGATGTTAAATTCCGTTTTGTTTGGCCAATGTAGCTTCCACCGCATGAGCAATTTAACTTATAAACAACGTTACTTCGGCGTAGAGTGGTTTGTTTATCTTTGCTGCAACATCTTGACGTCCTTCGTGGTCGACTCCTGGGAAGCCATGTCAACTTCCATGTCAACTTGTTCAGCTGGGAATACCTTTGAAAAGATAGCTGATAACTTCCATGAAGCCATGTCAATTTCCATGTCAACTTGTTCAGCTGGGAATACCTTTGAAAAGATAGCTGAGGGCTGCCGATGAGAGCTAAAAGCTCGAAACAGCGCTGTCCAGCTCTGTGCTTGTTTATCTTTGTGAGAAAAAAGATTTCCACGTTTGAAAGTGTTATGAATAAAAACAAATTTGATCTTATTTTGCAATTTTCTTTGAAAACATGATCTAAGTTCTTTTTCTACGAGAAGTGACGTTGATCCAATGTAAGAAAGTTTGAAAAAAATACAGCGTTGATAAGGGCAAGGTTGATAATTAGAATTGTTATCAAGATTAAATTGGTGTTTGTGGTTCAAAAAATTCCGAATTTGATTTTGTATGAAGGAAAGCGGGTATCCATTTTTAAGTAGCATGTTAGTGATTGTTTCAAACGCATTATGAATATTTGGCCAGGTATTGCAGATTTTGTAGGCTCTTGATAATGGACATCGAACTAGATTGCGTTTGTACTTTAAGGGACATAAACTGTTCCATTTAGTATACAGTCCTGTGTTTGTTTTCTT
The DNA here is from genome assembly GCA_963965965.1 of Trididemnum nubilum. Taxonomy (NCBI): domain Eukaryota; kingdom Metazoa; phylum Chordata; class Ascidiacea; order Aplousobranchia; family Didemnidae; genus Trididemnum; species Trididemnum nubilum. The sequence goes on from OZ014490.1 coordinate 21,348,255, forward strand.
CCGGAAGACGCTGGTTTCGAATTTGCCATTTGATGTGTTGATTGAGATGTCCAAGTAAGCCAAATGATTATTTGTTTCGAGTTCTTTGGAGAATGTAATGTTGGGGTGAATATTAGAAATGCTTTGAAAATAATTGTCTAGTTGATTACGGTTAGAAAAGGTACAAAACAGATCATCAACATATCGAATAAGTATACTTGGTTGTGTGATATTACTTGGAATTTGATTCAACACCCAATTCATGCACACGTCGGCCAATAGGGGCGCGATCGGGCTTCCCATAGAAATTCCATCAATTTGCTCAAACAACTGTCCGTTAAACTGAAATACTGTGCCTTTGCATGACCAGTGAAGAAGCTTTTTTAAGTGAAATTTGGTGAAACCATGAAATTCTGTAATATTGTTGGAAAAAACGCTTTTAAGAACCAGATCTATTGTGAAGTTAACCGGAACATTTGTGAATAAGCTCTTTACATCTAAACTTGCCATAATTTTATCACTTGCACTCAAGTTTGAGATACGCTGCAAAAACTCGAAAGAATCTTTAAATATAGCTTGATGATGACGTAATGGAGTGAGAATTTCAGAAAGCCAGGCTGCTCATTCGTGATTATAACTACCAATGGAGCTTAAGATTGGTCTCAGTGGTACATTTTCTTTCTGGAGTTTGGGTAGTCCGTATAATGTAGGTGTAGCTGCAGCGGTAGGGCGAATCCGCTGGTATTCTTCCGGACTTATGGCACCTTTGGATTTAAAACGGCTAAGAAATCTCTTAGATTTCTTAGCCGTTTAAAACTCTAAGATTTCTTAGATTTCTTACTCTAAGAACTCTAAGAACGGCTATTTCTCTTAGAAATCTCTTAGATTTCTTAGCCGTTTAAAACTCTAAGATTTCTTAGATTTCTTACTCTAAGAACTCTAAGAACGGCTATTTCTTAGCCGTTTTAAATCCAAAGGTGCCATAAGTCCGGAAGAATACCAGCGGATTCGTCCTACCGCTGCAGCTACACCTACATTATACGGACTACCCAAACTCCAGAAAGAAAATGTACCACTGAGACCAATCTTAAGCTCCATTGGTAGTTATAATCACGAATGAGCAGCCTGGCTTTCTGAAATTCTCACTCCATTACGTCATCATCAAGCTATATTTAAAGATTCTTTCGAGTTTTTGCAGCGTATCTCAAACTTGAGTGCAAGTGATAAAATTATGGCAAGTTTAGATGTAAAGAGCTTATTCACAAATGTTCCGGTTAACTTCACAATAGATCTGGGGGCACATGACAGAAATTTCCTCGTTCGCTTTAATAACGAGTTTTTTTTTAAGAGGCGCTAACGAACGAAATACTTGCTAAACGAAAGAGGTCATTTTTGCACGTGTATGTAAAGCCTTGCGAAATCCCTTACGTCATTCTTTCTCGCTAAATTTCTTCGAGCGATTGCGGAAAGCAGTTTGAGTAAAAAAACGTCACATTTTCCTCGCCAACTTAAAGTGGATCTTGAAGTACTCTTTAAGCGTGCGAGAAATCTTTTTGGTTTAGAAATTTAATGGCGAAATGTTGAAAACTTCCAACTCATGTGAATTTTTGCTAAAAATTAATTCAAATCGTCGCCATGTTTGCTATTAGATTGCTAAAAAAAGTGAATTGCATTGAAAACCATTTGCTGTTTCGATTGATAAAAAAATGCTAAGTACTGCAAGTTGACAAAAATAGTAACACACTCCTTTTATAAGAATGATTTTCTAAAACACGAGGCTCATTTTTGCTCAAAATTTAAGACCAAAATAAAAACACTGCCAGCCTCGGCAGCAAAACAAACCAAAAAAAAATTCAAACTAATCAAAGAAACTAAAATTCGTGTTGATTCAAAACGATAAAATTTCAGTGATTTTCTTGTGTTTGCAAGCAAAATTGCAACTATTCAAGATTATAAAGCTTGGTTGCTCTGCGCAAGCAATTGAGAAATTTTTTCGGCAGTTGTTCAACTCGAAAAAAGCTTGCTTTTTTGCTTTTGCAATTTTACGATGCTGCAAAAGCAAGAAAAAAGCCTTTACTTAAGTCTTAAGCAGACAGAGCTATAGGAATTAAATAGTGTTTCAAACATGCCCGCTGAAATTGACATCGATGCTCTCAAAATTTTTACAAAATCAAAAACAAATGAGACTAAATATTGGCAAAAAATTAGAAACAGCCAGTCTAAACTCAAGATTTACCGGTTCTAAAAAGGAAGAGTGTACTTCGACTTGCTCACTTTTAAAAAATCTTGAAACCTTAAGACCTAAAGTTACTGTTAACATATGAGTTTACCCACCAACAACTTCAAGGGCGCTTTACTTCATTTAAAAAATTATAGTATGAAAAAGGTTGTTCTTGTTTTACATTGATCCAATAATTAACTTCAGTCGTTCATTTACTAATTATTATCAGTTGAAGAATTTGCTTGCGTAGAATAATCACGCATAGCTTAAACTATCTTTTTCCATAACAATGTAGTACATACAATACGCTTGAACGCATTATTTTGAAGTAGAAATGCATCTGACGTCACAATGGGGTATTTATTACGTACTAACACAGGTTACAAGCATCTCGCAAAGAAAATCGAGCGAACTGTTTTAACGTGCTTTGGGCGAGACGGCTCAGAAATTGCAGTTTGTCTACGAAGATATTTTGTTCGTTAGCGCTTTTTAGCGAGCGAGAATGGCCTTTACGAGCTCGTTAGCACATTCTGTCATGTCGCCCCTAGTTCTTAAAAGCGTTTTTTCCAACAATATTAAAGAATTTCATGGTTTCACCAAATTTCACTTAAAAAAGCTTCTTCATTGGTCATGCAAAGGCACAGTATTTCAATTTAACGGACAGTTGTTTGAGCAAATTGATGGAATTTCTATGGGAAGCCCGATCGCGCCCCTATTGGCCGACGTGTGCATGAATTGGGTGTTGAATCAAATTCCAAGTAATATCACACAACCAAGTATACTTATTCGATATGTTGATGATCTGTTTTGTACCTTTTCTAACCGTAATCAACTAGACAATTATTTTCAAAGCATTTCTAATATTCACCCCAACATTACATTCTCCAAAGAACTCGAAACAAATAATCATTTGGCTTACTTGGACATCTCAATCAACACATCAAATGGCAAATTCGAAACCAGCGTCTTCCGGAAGAAAACAAACACAGGACTGTATACTAAATGGAACAGTTTATGTCCCTTAAAGTACAAACGCAATCTAGTTCGATGTCCATTATCAAGAGCCTACAAAATCTGCAATACCTGGCCAAATATTCATAATGCGTTTGAAACAATCACTAACATGCTACTTAAAAATGGATACCCGCTTTCCTTCATACAAAATCAAATTCGGAATTTTTTGAACCACAAACACCAATTTAATCTTGATAACAATTCTAATTATCAACCTTGCCCTTATCAACGCTGTATTTTTTTCAAACTTTCTGACATTGGATCAACGTCACTTCTCGTAGAAAAAGAACTTAGATCATGTTTTCAAAGAAAATTGCAAAATAAGATCAAATTTGTTTTTATTCATAACACTTTCAAACGTGGAAATCTTTTTTCTCACAAAGATAAACAAACCACTCTACGCCGAAGTAACGTTGTTTATAAGTTAAATTGCTCATGCGGTGGAAGCTACATTGGCCAAACAAAACGGAATTTAACATCAAGTTCAAAAGAACACCATCCTGGCAACAAAACTGGAACACAAACAGACGTAACCAAGCATCTACTGGAAAATCCATCGCACGTAATTAATTTTAATGAACCAGAAATTCTTACAACAGCAAATCATCCCAGGGAACTGTTAATAAAAGAAACTCTACTTATCCAACAGCAACTACCCTCAATCAATGTTGACGAATCATCCACACCACTGTTTGTTTTCAATAATTGATTTCATCTATGCATGTCTTTTTCTTTTTTTTCATAATATTTTAATATTTGGTATTGAAATGGACAACGTTATCCTCCCTTTTTATTTTTTGTTCTGTTATGTCATAAAATAATATGTGTGATGTGATCAGTGTATACCTGTAAAAGTATAAATTGATGTTTAAATGCAAATAGCCAGGCAAGGAGATGCAGCAAAGTAATTTTGTTCTGCTGTCCAATTTCATATTTTGCCTTGTTTGTCAAGTTCCGCCATTCTTTAGTGCAGTTTAGTTATGCGGAAAACTTCAATAATTCTTTTTTGCTTACGGTAAGTTTTGTAATCGGGCTGTATTAATCAAAAAAAAAAAAAATTTAGTTTTTTACTCACTCATACCGTTTAAATTTGAGCAGGGTTAGGGCTAATGGGGATAAGATGGGGGTGGGGTAGTACAAAAACTTTACGCTTTTATAAACATACGTGTTTTCCGCGTACCTATCCAGGCATCATGTATAGTACAGGTCTTGTAATCACAAAAATTCCAATCTTACTTATTGAGTGTGCGATTTTTCCTTAAGAGTCAGCTGTGACTTTATTTTCATGTTCTAGATTGACAATGGTTTAAAGAAATTAACCGAAACGTCTCAATAAATATGTTTTACAGTATTTTGGCTGTATTGTTTTTGATTAAATTAGTCAAGAAGTCCATTTACCATGCTCCTAAATAGGAAATTGTTATTCTTTTTTTCATTTCAAAGTCATTAATTTTGTACCTAAAACCAAAACTAGAGTTATTGTGCTGAACCCCTTAATGCTCGTGCTTGATGAAGGAGCTGAAGTAGTAGCAAAGTCCGTGTCAATGCGAGAAGGTTGCGTCGGTGGTTCTTGAGCGGTGTTATTCGAACTTTTGGCTTTATTTTCTTGGTTTGTAGAAGACGTTGTGGCTGTCTGTCTGTAGGAGTGGTGTTTGTCGACTTCATCCAAACGTGCCGTAGTCGTTTCTAAACAGTGCTCTAGATATTGAGTACTATCAAGCTTATATGACATGGCTTAGAGGAAGAGATTAGACTGACGCACGGGTGCTCTGGCATTGGATGAAAACGTTTGCAAATAATTGACTATCTATCATCAAAGCAAATAAAAGTTTCGAAAACAGTTGCAGTATGTTTATATATTGAGGAAAGTAGGTGCTGCAATGCTAAATTTTATTTAATATTCACGTAAAAGAAGAGGTAATTTAAAAACGATAAAATGCTTTTAGAAAAAGAGAAGGGATGAAATTTTGCTGAAAAAGCTTCAATAATATTTATTTGAAAAGTTTTTTATGCAGTAGCTCTTATATTCAAGTTGGTGTCAAACGAGTTCTAAACCACAAGAACACCTCATGCATTGCAATGTTACAATTTAACCGCAATAATACCTGGTGGGCCACAACTAAATTCATCATCATTATCTGGGCAATCTTGAAGGCCATCGCAGAGCAAAATAGTCCGTAAGCATATTGTGCCGGAAATACATCGATATAGATCAGCAGAACAAACTACAACAACATTAAGTTAAACAATCGCAAGAACATTCTAAAATAAAGTATACACGTAATCAGTAGACACTAAACAAGCGATTTTTCATCACGCAAAGGCATCTTAAAAAACGTTTCGTACAAAAAACAACAACATTGTTATAAAGTCAGATAATTTGTTTAATAAAAAGTTTAAGTATTGTTCGATGTATAATGTAGGTTGAACCTTTCTCATTATTCAGCAATCACACAAACAACCAAACATTGCCTGTACATTAGGGTGGTTCAAAAATAACTTTTTCTGATATATTTTTCTCCAAGGGGCTTAAAAGGTGCGTTTTCGTACAAAAATAACCCATGTAAATTCTTTTTGACTTTAATTACATTTAGGGGTCGCACACTCCCCCACATTTTAGGCGCGCCCCCCTAAATTACAAAAATTGCCATATCTCCTTAACCACGTGAGATAGAAACTTCAAACAAAAACGAAAAGATGCAGAAGATATGATTTTCCATGAGTGTTTAATACATTTTATTATGCTACCTGATCAAATTTTCAAGATCAATTAAAAAACACTGTTTTCAAAATTTTCGTTGAATATAAACATTCAACTAAAATTTTAATCAAAAACAGTTTTTTTTAATTTATCTTGAAAATTTGATCAGATAGCATAACAAAATGTATTAAATATCATGGGAAATCGTATCTTCCGCATCTTTTCGTTTTTATTTGCAGTTTCTATCTCAAGTGGTTAAGGAGAATGGCAATTTTATGATTTAGGGAGGCGCGCTTAGAATGTGGGAGGTGTGCGACCCCCAGATAAAAAAAAATTAATATTTCTGCACTAAAACGCACCTTTTATGCCCCTTGGAGGAAAACATATCGAAAAAAGTTACTCGAGTTATTTACAATTATATTTTACTGGCTAAGACGAGATGGTATTGCCTGTAGCGGCATGGTCATGCTAACTAGGCTCGATTCTCTTCTTCGTTTCTGATTCTGTAAGTTAATGTGCATAGTTTACAAATGAAAACATGCCCAGTGTTATTCCGGAATTCAAAAAATTTATGTTCGGTTCCTTTCTTAGATTTGTTTAATTTGTCGTATATTTAAAACGTGGTGTAATAATGCCACAGTTAAAATATACGGGGCTGCAAAATCTGTAGAAATAAGAAAGCAAAGCGTGATTAGGACTACTGTTCCTGCCCCCGAAAATCCCCCTTTACAAAAATTGCTCCCCGAAAAAAAATTTTTTTAATGTTTTAATTAAAAAAAATATAAAATGTTAAAAAAATAAAGTTTTGAAAAAAGAAGAAACACAAGAATTACAGCTAAGGTCGCAAAATATGGGTGTTAATTTTTGTGAAAACAAAAATTAGTCGTTTACGTGCTCGAAGAATTTAGTCGATAAATAGCTAACGACAAAAATGGTTTTGATGACTTTTTACCACGCGCAAAAGTTGGTCGGAAATCGAAGTGAACAGTGAAAAATGGAAAAGCATATTGCTGGATTTTGTGAAGACCCCCCGGCTACAATTTTCCTATGATTCCATTGCGGTCCTGCAAAGGAAAATGGAAATTTCATTACTAAAGTGACTCCATTTTACTAACTTCAACTTTTTAAGTTTCGATTAAATCCGCTTTTGGTTATCTTGGACTCTTGAGTTCGACCTTTTTCACAGTATTACTAGAAGGTTATTGTGACTTTCGCGACGTCACGTGTCGGAAGTCTATCGTTTTTTTTTTCCGTGCAAATTTACGAACTCGGCAACCATAGCCCGAAACTGCTTCGACTTCGATACTGCTGAAGGGAAAACCTTGAAATTTAGAACTTGCATGGAGTACATATGGAACAATATTTGTGGAAATTTCGGGGGCAATTGGTTCAGTGATACGGGTTTCCGAGCCAAAAAACGGAAATGCCAATCGGAGGTTTAAACCGTTCTTGCTCGAAAACTAATTGCAGAAGAAGAATAAAATTTTCGAATTTAAAAGCGCCTTGGAATGCAGTTTTAGCTCCCAGATTTAAATTATGACAATTACGACCCTTTGTTGTTGTTTTTCTACTTCTCGACTTTTTTTTTTCTTTTTTTCTTTCTGTTAAGAACTTTTGCTTTTGGAAACAAAAACTCCGAAACCACCAAAGCTAGAAACTTGAAATTTGGAGATGTTATAAGTCTATATATGAAATTGTGCACTTTCATTTTTGGAGATGCTACGTGACGTGGTTTGGGGCAGATGCACCAAAAACTTGTGATAACGAAGTTAAATACGTGATTTAAACAGTTGATTTTTGTCTAGTATAAACATACGTTACTGTGGCCTAGCGGTTAAAGGCATCAGAAAAAAATCCTTGTGATTGAATAGACCTGGGTTCCATAATCTAGTTGGCTATTGGTTTTGTCATTCCAAAGTCATGATAAATCCAGCATATATACTGTGTTTTTTTTTTTATTAGGACAAAATCTCTTTTAATATTTTTTATTTTGACATTAGATATGATCAGAGGGTTTCGGGTTTCATTCTCAGTGAAGACGCCCCAAAAATCGAGCTTTTCAATGGCTTAAGCTAAAGTGATAGTTTTTTTTAAATATCAGTGAATATTTAATAAACAAATACTTGGACATTGTTTGGGAGTACCACGTCCATGGAAACCCTCCCAAATGAACCCCCCAAAAATTACTTTTTGAACAGTTAAGCTAGAGCACTAGTTTTTTTTTTAATATGAAGCGATATTTAATCGAAAAATATTTTGATATAATTTTGGGGTACCGACTTTCCAGAACCCCTAAATGGACCCTTCAAAAATCAATTTTTGTGAAGAATTTAAGCTATTGTTCTAGTTTTTTTGATATTAGTAGATATTCAACAGACAAATACTTCAACATAAGTTGGGGGCAGGGCCTACGAGAGGGGGGTTCAGGGGGTACATCGTACCCGGGCCGGGGTGTAGGGGGCCCGGACTCAGGGGTCCCGGAAGAGTTGAGGTTGTTGGGTCAATTTTTTTTCTTCCTTGCCCTTTGTCCTTTCCTGATATTGGGCTTATTAAAGGACCAAATATGAGTGAAGACCTTTTTTTTTGCTCTTCACTTAATTTTGGGCCAAAATAGGTCCAAATTTGGGTGAGGACCTTTTTTTTTGCTCTTCACCTAATTTTGGGCAAAAGATAGCTCCAAATTTGAGTGAAGACCTTTTTTTTGCTCTTCACTTAATTTTGGGCAAAAAATAGGACCAGATTTGAGTGAAGACCTTTTTTTTTTGCTCTTCACTTAATTTTGGGCAAAAAATAGGACCAGATTTGAGTGAAGACCTTTTTTTTTGCTCTTCACTTAATTTTGGGCAAAAAATAGGACCAAATTTGAGTGAAGACCTTTTTTTTTTGCTCTTCACTTAATTTTGGGCAAAAAATAGGACCAGATTTGAGTGAAGGTCTTATTTGATTCATCTGTAAGTGCTTCACTTAATTTTGGGGGCCCGGGATCGACCTTCGTACCCCCTGGAAAAATTTCTCTCTGAGGCCCTGGTTGGAGGTACAACCACCTCTCCCCCCAGAAACCCCCAAATAAATCCGCGCCAATCAGTTTGTTAAACAACTTAAGCTAAAGCTCCAGTTTTTATTGATATCAGTAGATATTTAAGAAACAAAAATTTTGACGTAATTTGGGGCTACCATCCCTCCGGAACCTTCCCAAACGGACCCCCCAAAATCAATTTTTTAAACGGCTTGAGCTATGGGGCGCTAGTTTTTTGGGATATCAGTCAACGTTTAAGAGACATTTTTTTGCACAGTCTTGAGGTACCAACCCCCCGGAACCCCCCCAAATGGACCCCCAAAAATCACTTTTTGAAATCTAAATTTAAGAATTGATTTTAGTCAACTTATAGGTTCATATGCTGTGCTGGCAAACTGATAAAAGGCGCCAGTGTTTAATATTGTTGTGATTGAACAGAGCTGGGTTCAAATACTTAGTCGGATATCTGTTTTTCCTACACCACAAATGATTTAAAATCAGCATTTTTTTTGCATTATCGAAATCACTTTGTTTGCATCGCTTTCGATTGAGTTTAACAGAAATATCGGTAACCTTCAAAGTATGAAGAGGAGAATACCGGTGAAAAGGAACTGGCCGAAGCCCAGTAGTATTTTCCTCCAGGAAAATAAACATCTAATTATGTTAAAGAATGAGTTTAGTTTGAATTAACTTTGAGGTCATCAAAATCATAAACAGCCAGAAGACGTCATCCTGTGGCACTTTGCATCGATGTTAGATATTAAATCATACAGTAGAGAGTAGTCAGAGTACATGGTAAGTGACACTCATAATGTCTTTATGTCACTTAACCTAGCCTATATGATGCCTGTATGTCACGTATAATCTATACAGTGTGATGTGACACTGATATCTGAGATTGGTACAAGGAGTCACAACGAGAAGCTGACATAATTATAAGCTATTACAGAAGTATTTTAAATGAATACTCACATATATCAGTAGGGGGAGGTGTCGATAAGTTCTCATTTCTGTTGGTGATTTGGAGAAAGTCATTCAAAAATTGTCCTGCCGAAGAAAGAATTGAAAAGTAGAACTAGCACCAGCGACGAAATAAAAGCAAGATATTGCATTGTAGCAGTGTTTTTTTTACTATAGTTTTATTCGGCTGCTTATTTTTGGCAAAGTTTATCGACTGGTGTTAATGTTATTGTATAGTAAAAATTGGCTCATCCCCAAGTCCCGCATGGTTCTGTTTATGTAGCAAAAAGGTTCTATAAAGTTCAGTTAACAGATTCTATCTAGTTACTGCAGATACTGCTAACGGATTGCGGCCGTCGAGGAATAAAATCTTAAGGTTAAAGCTTCATTCCAACATTTAATACCCGGAGTAGAATTGAACTCTAAATCTCCAACGTACTTTATAAAAACAGCATCTTCAACTATACAATCATCCAATCATAGTACTCGTTTCCGTGAAAACAACTACGAAATGAATCATGGACAAAAAAGCAAGGAAGCCTTTGCAAGTTTGACTCGCACCTTCAATCACGTTTCCGTTTTCTTCTTGACAATTTCCAAGTGAAAATGTGACGTCATCAATGGCGATGTCCCCTCTGAACCCCATACCAGTTGTGGCAATAAAAATAACCTGGTAAATGTAAGAATTGCGTGAATCAGCCGTTTCTTACTTCACAGATACTTACAGAGAATCAATTCTTTGAAAGTGAGTTTGTTTCAATTTTTTTTCAACAGTTTTTAGCTTTTGTTAATTTTAATTATTAATGAAGCTAAATGCAAGAATTATGATTCAATAAAACTGACATTTAGAGAAAGAGCTTACAAAACACAAACAATGTCATCCTATTGCTACAATTACTGACAATGTTTTTAGTTTTTTCTATTCTAAAAATGGTTTAAGTTTTTAGCGAAACGTTGGTTTTGTAATGACTCTGCGTTGATTGAACCTCAGAGTCTGTTTTAGCGCGCCGCGACCGAGTCAACAAACTAACAGAACTTTAATCGTCTCCACTTGCGTCAAAAAACTCGCAAAAACAAAACAAGAAAAAAAAAAGTTGAAAGGATTTGACATACAGATTATGAACATAGATGGAGTTTTGTTACCGAAAGACATGATCTTACTTTGAAAGGGTTGGAGGCATTTTTCTGCAACTGAACTCTTCCATTTATCCAGGCTTCTCCTTGTTGTCCACTTTGCATCCATATGACGGGATAATTGGTATCATTTTTTGCTACGAGCAATTTTCCTATTGAGTCTCCTTGCTTGTGATACCTGAGCACAATAGTTCGTTAAAAATCACAGCGAGGGTTAATCGTTCTTTACCGTGTCGTCAGCTTTCTGTTAATTCGATCGAATAGTCCAGCCAACACATTTTTTGAAGAACCAATAAATTTTGGCTTTAGACTGGCTGCAATTAAATCTTCACGAATTTTCAGCGTCATTCGTTTTAACCCTATTTTACACGGGCTCTCTGACCAAAGCATTTTACTCAGGAGAGGGGGTTGCAAAATTAATGTTCTTTATCTAACTCCTAAACCAAAAGTCATGGAAACAACAAATATTGTCATGCGGGTTGGTGTTCACCAAAATTTGGTTAAAAAGTGGGTTTTGAGTTGATGACGTCACGGCCATACTTTTGTAAAATGACTTCTTTATGTGATGATGTCACAGGCAGTTCAAGTTTTGTGCACAGGTTTGTTTTTGATACTAAATCATAAAATGCCTAAGTCAAAGTAGTTATGGTACAAAATCGTCTTTTGACATCATTTGAGTTAAATGTTTGCCAAAAAATCCTCAGGTTTTGAACGTGACTTTGGTAAATTTAAAAATTGGGAAACTTGCCGTTACCTTGACAACTTCAAAATTTTAGGAGTTCTTTATGATAAAATTTGTTTCAAAGTCAAGTTAATTTGAAATACAAATCTTTTTTTTGGAAGGGATTTATCATGAAAAAAACAGAAGGGGGCAAAAACAGTGGCTATTAACAGAGGTGAAGTCGAAAACCCAACATTCGAGGCCAAGGACCAACTTTTCGAGGACCGAAACTTTCAAGGCCAAGGACAGAATTGGTTGAGGCCAAGGTTAAGTTCTAAGAACACAATTTTTCTAAATCATGGTCAGCAAATTTCCCATTATTTTTAAGCGCGCAAGTGTTTAAGATTTTTGATGATATTTCGTTAAGTTTTTGATGGTAATGCAAAAATAGTAGTTTCTAAAAATAATGAATGTCATTTTGAAGCTGTACGTGTTGTCAGTAATTTTGATTACGTACCGAAGCAATATTGTGATAATGAAACCAGGCTGTAACTCGTAAATGGAAATAACCAAAAACTAAACTTGGAAATGGTCAATTTTAAGGCCTTAACTTCATTAGTTAGGGCCACGGTGTTTCGAACTGGGTACGGGCCTAAAACTGACAAAAAAATTTCGGGCTTAATTCGGGCCTGAGACGTACTTTTTGTTTTAGGTGCACAAAAATATGATCAAAATAACTTGGCAACATTGCTAAATTTTTCAGACTTAACAAACCGTGTTTTGTGGGACTTGATTTGGGCTTCAAATTAGTTTTTGGGTTCGGGCCGGGCTTGGGCTAATATTATCGGGTTCGGGCCTAAACTAGTCGGCTCGTTTACAACTCTAGTTCATATATATTCCCAAACGTGGGTTAAAACCTATTGGCACCAATTTTGGGATGGTGCACCCTCAAGTGGTCGTGCACATCTTCCGAACGAGAGAAAACATAGCTAATTTGGCCACATCTCAAGAAACGATTAAGCTAGTAAGAAACCTGATTTTTGGCTTAAAAGATGCAGAAACACCCCTCATGTAACCACTCTAACTGAACGTTTTTTTCAAAATGCTTAAAAAAAAGTTATAAGCAAAAAACATCTTTTTTGATGAAAGACATACATTGTCGCATTTGGAATAAAAGCTTTCTTTGAAATTTTTTTTGTATGTTTTACGTTGGAGCTAATAACAAGAAATATTTTAAATGAGGTTAATATATCACTTGAAAGTGGCATTGCTAGTGCGCATCTTTGGATGTGTCACATTATCCCTAAATTGTAAAGAACTGACTAAAGCTAACGTAGATAGGTAAATAGGCATGCAATACAAAGCACTAATCACTAATCTGTATTCAGATTTTAACTACGGCCACTTTTGGATCAAAATTTTTGTAAGTAAGATTATCCTGATAAACTACAAACACAAAATTTTACCTTTGTCTTTAATATATCCTGCTATGGCAAATTAGAAAAGATACCATCACCAAAAAGATTTGTCCAAAGAAGATGATTTACACAGCATGGGTAGACATTACACGTTTGTGATAATACCAATCTTTCATGCACTTCTTGGGCAACATTCCTTGCTGCACCAAGTGTTCAATAATCACAAAAATTCAGCATTCGTTCAATTATTTGTCCTTTTATGGGCAATTCTTCCGGTGGAAATGACTCAAAAGCTTCAAATACTATTTCATCATGCATTTTTTTATGGTGGCACCAAAATGGACTCATTTTCTCGTTAACATAGTTCTTTTCAGCCTCAATTGTATAGTCTAATGTTTTATAAATCAACTAAAACTACTGTAATATTTTAACCTGATAAGCAAAATACATTTGCACATTACTTTAGATTTAGCACCTAATTACTTTAAAATTTAATTGACATACTTTGAGGTAGTGCAGAAATTAAATCTGACTTTTAGCTGTCAATTTTTTAGCTTTTATAAGAGTTGCCAACACTATTTAGATTCAAATTTTCTTTATTGCAATTCTCTTAAAAAACACAACCACAAAATTTATCTTGATCTTTTAAAATCATCTTCTTCAGACAAATCTTTTTGGTGATGATATCTTTTCTCATTTGCCACAAGGTAAACAGGAGATATTGTAGACCACTGAGGTAAATTTTGTGCAATGCCATTTTCAAGTGATACATTAGCCTCATTTAAAATATTTCTTGTTATTAGGAACAACATAAAACATTCAAACAAAATTTCGAAAAAGCTTTTATTCCAAATGCGACAATGTATGTTTTTCATCAAAAAAGATGTTTTTTGCTTGTAGCTTTTTTTTGAAACAGTTTACAAATAAAAGCTCAGTTAGACTGGATATATACGTGGTGTTTCTGCATCTTTTTATCCAAAAGCCAGGTTTCTAGTTTAACCGATTCTTGAGATATGGCCAAATTAGCTATGTTTTCTCGCGTTTGGCAGATGCGCACCGCCACTAAAGGGTGCACCATCCCAAAATTGGTGCCAATGGGTTTTACCCCACATTTGGGAATATATATGAACACCGCTTTTTAAGATTCAAAAATTTTTTTCACCGCACCCTATTATGGATCCCAACTTTTTTAGCAGTTTCCTAAACACAAACCTTTTTGCTTGGTTAAAGGATTTCTTTTCACAGAATTATTTAAAATAATATCATAAATTGTACTTTTTAAATATCACATAGCGACTATCATATTATCATCTAAAAGTATTGCAAAATACTGTAAATTTTTGTTTTAAATTGAACTTAAGTACCACATGCGGTATTTGCACGCTCAAGTCCTCGGAAAAAACGGGGTTTTAGGAGACGAGAGCAAAGTTCCCATGCCTAAGTTAAATTAATTTATTGATTTTTTTTTTCAGAAAAATTGCAATTTTGGTGACATTGAAAGGAGATGAGCAATTTTCAACGCGATTCGAAAGAAAATACCGTACAAGCTAAGTTAGAAAAACTTTAGCTTTCCCACATTTTCCCAATCCTAATTTAAAGCCAATCTTTTTACGATTTAGTAGTGCGTGTGATTGTCTCTCTATACTTTATTGTCTCGCATGTAATGTCTATTAACTAAATGGAAGCTTGCTGAGAAGTAATCTCGGTGACGATCAACGCATGTTGAACAATGAGATTTTCAAAAAAAAAAACTTTTGCTTTCCCGTTAAGAAATGAATTAGAAATGTCTTTTGAGAAAAGAAGGTTTGGAATTTCAAACATTCTCAATATATATATTTAATTGACAATATGGTGACTGATCATAATGAAAAAAACATCCTATCCAGGCCTAAACCGTTAAAATTATGTCAAAATGTATGTCATAATATTTTATAATTGGAACTAAATTGATATTTGAGGGGTCCATTTGGGAGGTGCCCGGGGGGTGTGGTACTCCTAAACTATGCCAAAATATTTGCCTGTTAAATATCTGCTGATATGAAAAAACACAGGCACCAAAATTAAGTCGTTTCAAAAACTGATATTTGAGGGGTCCATTTGGGAGGTTTCCGGGGGGACGATACCTCCAAACCATGTCAAAATGCTTGTCTTTTAAATATCCACTGTTATCAAAAAACACTGGAACCCTAGCTTGAGCCAAACAAAACTTGATTTTTTGGGGCCACGTTTTGGGGAGGGGTTTCCGGGGGAGTGGCCCTAAAAAATTTTGGGAGACAAAATTGCATTTGCAGCTCAACAACTTTACGCAAAAATTAGATTTAGATGTTTTGTGGTTTAGGAGAAAAAGAGTGTACAAGATTTGGGAACAAAAAAAAAGAAAAAAGGGAAAAAAGGAAAAAAGCAAGCAAAAAAAGGAAAAAAAAAGAAAAGAAAAAAACTCATCGCGGCCAAAAGTGGGTTGATAGGGACAAAAGGGTGTCTTAAGACATACAACCGTGTGAAATATTTTTTGCCGTAATTAAGCCGGTTTTGAATGAGACCGCTTTTTATGCCAAATTTTTGGGACGGTTTTCGGATTCTAAAACCAAAGTCACGTGACCTATTGCCTCGAATTTTGGTACAAACATATAACTCATTAATCTAAAACTGCTGTCAAAATTTCAGGTAGCTAGGCCAAATCGTTCTCGAGTTATAAGCAAAAGTCTGAAATTTCGCATTCGTTAGTTGGAAAATGGCCGAGTAAAAACAAAGAAACACGCAACGCGAGCGCCGGTCGTTCAGTGAATGAGCGCGTACATTTAGACCGCCAAAAGACACTTTGTAAAATTGAACATGAGGTCTTTAACTGCAAAAAGTAATCTGGGGATCCAGTAGAGCCGTATTAAGGAGAAAGGCATTGGAGACATTTGCCCCGGGGCTCAACTTTAAAATACCACTATTGCAAAAAACGCGACAATAATAAATCATTAGTTTTTTCTAAAAATGCACAAATTTTTTGCGGGATGAAGCTTCGCCCATTTATATTTTCATAACT